>OU618537.1:21774811-23173697 GCA_914829495.1 Eilema sororculum
TTACATGAAATTTCCAAAAAAAGTCTTTGTTTTTTCAAAATCAAATATCTTGAAATCTATATGTCGTACGAAAATGTTGCTTTTACATTTCATTGTATTATAAGAAAGTGGTCATTTTTCGAAAGTAACAAAAAAAAATTAGTCAAATAGCCTATTTCTATCCCCCACTTGGAATCGATAGAATTGTACGAAAAAAACCTTCCTTGTATAAGATTTGCAAATAATTATGTTGTATCATAACTATTTGCAAATATTATACAATCATACAATTTTATATAAGTACCTACCTATATAAACGAACATACAGAATACCGCTTTATGGAAGTAATATTATTGAAAAACATTACTGTCTTATTCCACGTGTTTATATCATCGCCACACTCTTTACCAATTCCTGTTATATGTATCTTGTGAAGTATTTCTCAAGAGTAGGTACTTGGTTCTTCTTCGTCTACAGATGCAACAGGTTATATGAAAAGTTCCCGGCACAAAGTTTCAAGTACGCGACGGAATCCTCTGAAGTTTGGTGCTTAGGAATCGTATTTGAATTTAATCACGCATTCGCCATAAGGAAATAACGTAAGTAGGCAAGTTTTTGCTACTTGATAGTTCGTTATGCAAATATAACGAAAAATATTCATGACTGGTTGAAGATCGTTGATTCACAAGCGTGAAATTTTGTTTGAATGAATTTTACAGCATAAATTATGCTAACATATACAATACATAGGGAAAATGAATCTTCTCGGCTGGGACTCGAACCCGCGATCTTTCCCTTACAGGGGGAATACCTTGACCAACTCGGGTTTTTTTTATCGTGCGATAAATCCCCACGGATACCACCCCCACGGAGCCGGTGGAGGTGGTTATGTCGGACTCGAACCGACTAAAACGCACGCCGTCTTGGGTCCTTGGTTGCCGGAGGTGAGATTGCCAAAAGCTATCTCTCGCACCCCGGCAGACCCAGGACCACCTCTTTCGAGATGGCCCCTTCGGGTTGTGGGGACCCCCATCTAGCCCCGGTTGAGGGGAGGCGCACTTTGCGCCGCCGCTGCGGCCTGCTTCTGCTAGTGACCAACTCGGCTACCGAGACACGTCCGATATGATTCAAATTTCCCATCAACTTTTATCCGTCTTTAAGGCGACGCGCGACGGTGGAGTCATCCGGCGATGTTCTTACAAAATTTCGTTCCCATTCCCGGTTTTCCTCGCAATTTTTCCATAGTTTCTTAACGTGTAAACCTTCTCTGGACCACGACAAATATTTGAAAACAAAAATCAGCTAAATCGGCCCTGCCGTTCTCGAGGTTTAGCGAGACAAACAATAGCAATTTATTTTATAAGAAAATAGAGGGGCTTACTCATCGCAAATGAAATTCAAAAGCTACATTTAAATTTAGAACAAAGCTCTGTATTGCTCATCACAAATGAAATTTAAAAGGTACATTTAAATTTAGAACCAAGTTCTGAAGACAATAGGTCTTATGTATCCAATGTAGCACGTGTAACAAATCAGCCAAAAGCTCACAGTTACTGTATAGTGACATGTCTTTCCACCGCTTCTCCCTTTCCGTCTTCTATTAAAAACAGGATCAAAAACCGAGTACAAATATTTCAATAACAATACTGATTTGCCACGTGGTTCCCGCCAGAAAAGAATTTGGGCCACCCGATCTCTTCCCATGCAGTGTCCTATAAAGCGACTAAGAGATAGGGCTGTTTAACATCAGACAGATATACAGGGTGTAATCGTTAAGTGTGTCCAGGCGATTATTCCGTAACTACTACAGATATCAAAAAACTGTAAACTGATATTGAAAGTACGTTACCTAATGAGTAAAATGACATCAATAACGTTTTTTAAATCAAACGAGATGTATCTAAAATTTTGACATTAAACCCTCCCATACATTTAGTATGAGATTAGTAGAATGGTTTTAGTGTCCTTATTTTAAAAGAATATTTTAGCTTAGTACTGATATAAAGGAAACTGTTTATTAACCTAGCAGAGTAATACAATTCAAATAATAATTTTTATTTATTAGTTAGTACAATTTTTTTTTTCTAGTGTGCTGTTTTTTTTTAGTCTGCTAAAATTAATGCGATATTGAAACACGGTTTATTACTAATTTGAAGTGGTAAGATAATTAAAAATCTTTTAAATTTAAAAGCGTCGGTAGCTTAGTGGTTAAGGAGTCGGCCTTACGATCGAGAGGTCCCGGGTTCGATCCTGGCTTAAGGAGGCGCGGGAGCGGGGATACGATCCCGAGCCCGAAGACATTCGGGCCGAGAGGTCCCGGCTCCACGGGATCATGGTGGCGGAGTGGGAGCGATGACTTGAGCAACGACGCGCAGGGCATGCCGTCATAGAGGCGGTAAGGCCCATCATGGGGGAATGGCTCGAGAGGCCACATGGCAGCCTCTCGTATCGACTGACGCAGATTATCACCGGAAGGGGGGTATCCGATGGGATTTCCGCACGAAAAAAAAAAAAAAAAGTGGTTCGATCCTGGCCATTACACTACCGGCGTGAACCCACTCCTAGCACAAGCATTTTAGCTTAGTTGGAGGGGTTAGAGGGAATATTAGTAACTTCGGTTTTAATATTCTTTAAAAAAAAAAACTTAACGTGTATCTACTTGAAAATCATCATTGTCATAATCATACGTAATCATAAAATATGATTAAGGTAAAATGAGTACTAGACCACTTAAAATAAACTAAAACCTTTCTACTAATCTAATACTAAATGTATGGGAGGGTTTAATATCAAAATTTTAGATACCTCTCGTTTGATTTTTAAAAAGTTATTGATGTCATTTTACTCATTGGGTAACGTACTTTCGATATCAGTTTACAGTTTTTTGATATCTGTAATAGTTACGGAATAATCGCCTGGACACACTTAACGATTACACCCTGTATACGGCCCAGACTCAGCCTCAGGTATAGGCTCGAGTCAAATCAGGTCTAGGTTGATTCACCTCTGCCTAACCCTCCCGAGATAAAGGCGTGATTATATGTATGTATGTATTACTGAGTTCTCAATGAGTAATCCTCGTAAAACGGTTCCACGTTTTACAAGGATTACTCATTGAGAACTCAGGAAATAGAATATAATCGCGCGCGTAAAATCGTCGGTAGCTTAGTGTTTAAGGAGACGGCCTTACGATCGAGAGGTCCCCGGTTCGAATTCTGGCCATTACACTACCGACGTGAACCCACTCCTAACACAAGCAATTTAGCTTAGTTGGAGGGGTTAGCGGAAACATTAGTAACTTCGGTTCTAATATTTTTTATATAATCTAATCTTTTTATAAAAAAAAGAAAAATATGTATCTACCTATAGGAACTTCTTTGCTAAGGATAAGTATCTATTAGTGATATTAGGGTAACATATTATCTACCTTTCAGAATTGTTAACGACCAAATTACCCTTTTTGCATTACTATTGCCGGTTCCCTTTAACCTTTTTGGGGCTTTTTACAGTACGTGCTTGTTAAAGCGAGTTTGTACACCTGTTCGCACCTGTCACATTCAATTGCCTTTATTGTACGCAGAGAAATGTAGAGACTTATTTGGAGATAGTTGGGCTTTATATTTATATTAGATAGACGAAAATGGATATCCCTAATGTCAGAGAGAGAGAGAGAGAGAGAGAGAGAGAGAGAGAGAGAGAGAGAGAGAGAGAGAGAGAGAGAGAGAGAGAGTGAGAGTCGGTACCATATTTCTTCTCCTCGAAAATAGATCCTGACTCAATTTATTTGAAAAGAAAAGTTCTTCAGCTTGATAGATTGATGAGATGAGAGAATTGATGAGAGAATTGTAAAAATCAATAAGCTGGTTTTCGAAAAAATATCACAAATTGTGAGATTTTTTTCGAAATCAATAAGGATAGTATCAAAGATTTAACAAGATGGCTCGATATTATTAAATTCATTATTGTTTGACCCACAAAAGCCCACCCATCATAAATTTCCAACGACCATCGCGTAATCCAAAACTTTTAAGTTATACTTGGGAGTGTAATAAAACTTGGATCATGAATGGCTAAGGATTTTTTTACGTAAAGCATAATTTTCATATTTAAGTGACCAAGCAATAGGAATGATTTGTATTTTAAAAATCACAGTAAATTAGGTATATAGAATGAGAGAATAAGTCAAATAAGTAAATAATCAGAAAAGTGCAGAGACCCAATGACAGAGATAGTAGGTATAGGATAATTATATACAGATTTTTTTTATGGAATCAGGAGGCAAACTAGCAGACGGATCGCCTGATAGTAAGCGATCACCGCTGCCCATGGACACCCGCTACACCAGAGTCACAATTATTATTCTATATTCATAATACAGTTAGGATGAACCTTTTGCTTTTTACGTAAACGTAGGTGACTTATTAATGCAAAACCACATAAGTAACTACCGAAACTAGAATTACGAAATTTTGCCAGTGGTCTTTTGTTTTACGGCCTCGGCAACCAATGAGGAAGGGTTAAAAAAAGGTTACGAGTAAAAGTTTGCGTGAGGGAAAAATCATTATCTTTTGAATCGAAATTGTACGAAACTCTTTAATTAAAAATAACGGAACATATGTTTCAACATGGCAATCGCTACATAATGTTCGGCTATTCCGTAATTAGATTAAAAGCCTATCCCAACTGAGTTGGAAAATTTTTCGAAACAAGGATGACGTATTAGATTCATTAAAATGTATTCGCAAAAGGTGTTTTTTCTGAAAAATATAACAAAAATTGTACTTCCAGAAGATTCGTTGTTTAGTCCAAAAGCTATAGTTGATAATGAAGGGAAATGAGGATGAGTCACTAGTTAAGTTAGATTTATTTATTATTTAGTTAATTATTAAGGTCAACCAATACAAGCTAATGAAGAAACTACTAGTGGCACTATTCATAATGCAACAGTCACTTTTAAGTAGACACAACAGATTGTTCAGACTTATGAGATCCAGTAAATATTTTGCAAAACTTATTGCAATTTGCTAGTGCTAGTTTTTTGTTACATAAAGTTGATTCCTTCTTTCAAATAATTCTATTTTCTAGACGTTTTTTCAAAGACTCACGTACATCCGATAGACAAATATAATTACGTTACGGATCCTTCGAGTTGAATTCAATCACAAAAAAAATGAGAGAATGGGTGAGTAAACTTCTCGCGGGAGTAACAAACCGATAAATTGGATTACTGTCTTTCAGAACGAAATGTTAACTTGGCAACCATTTTAAAGAAATTGCTCGCTGTTGATTGCTTCTGAAGATTGATGTATATCAAGACATCATTGTATATGCTGTCTCTGTTATGGTTGTGGGTGTCGTGTTGACCGATAACGTGCACTTGTGTGATTTTTAATAGAATAGGTAATTTAAAGTCTATATACACACGAGTGATTTTGAAGGTTACGAAAACCGCGGTTGGTTTTGTTTTGACAGATCAATCTATATATATAAAAATGAATCCCTATTTCCCTTGGTCACGTCATCACGCGTGAACGGCTAGACCGATTTCACTAATTCTTTTTTTGTTGTGTTCGTTATTGTTAGGAGAAGGTTCTTATGAAAGAAAAAATGAATAAAATTGCGCGGGAAATTAGAAAATTTAAGAATATATAACTACTATATAAAATAGCTGATCCGACATACGCCATGTCTAAATTTTGAATTTGGAATACGAATTGGAAAAGAATGTGTTTATTATTCTAATACTACTGCATGATATTCTTCTTCTTCTATGTTATCTGACGTTTGATATAGAATTGACACAATACGTGCAAATATCGTCAGAGGGTGATTAGTAGACATTCTTCTGAATTAACAAAATGCCCGTTGCTTGGGCCGCGAAAATATTTATGAACGCCCTTGAGCGTAGAGGTATATGGTTGTATGGGTCCGATAGGTATATTATAGGCTCCGACCTATTGGTGTCGGGAGCTCCGTGGGCGTATGGGGCCCGAATCGAAATGCTTTCCGTTCTCAAAATAATTAGGAGAATTTGATACAGCTAATTGATTCTAATTTCTAAGGCGAAATAAAGTTTGCCGTGACAGCTAGTGCTATATATAACAATCGGATGGCAGTCGCTCCACAGAAAATATCGAAGTCCAGCCAAATCCGCACTTAGACTGGTAAAAGCGGACCTCAGACTCTAAGCTGAAAGCTTCGGATTAACGCTAAAAGGAAGAAGAAGAAGAAGAAGATCAATGCTATATACCCTTATTCTCCCTAAGTGAATTGAAATCACACGTTTTGAAACGCTATTTTACTGAACCGCACCCTGGTCAAGGTGATGGCTTGGTTAAACAGGCTATCCTCTTAATAATAACAGTGTAAAATGAAGAAAAATTGTCGCAGATAGATACACAAATATCTATGCAGAAGTACGAGTATCAAAATTCTTTTCATTTTATCAAAATTTTAGCCCATTAATTAACCAAAAGGCAAAAGGTAATTTATAATATAAAGCTAAAAAGGCCAGTGAAACACAAAGCAAAGGTTACAGTGCTCTTGAAAATTAAGTGGGCCATACTTGTTTCCTTTATTTCCTTACAACCGGAAGGCTTTTGAGAAAGCCGGTATTATTTGTAGCCAGTAGATCTAAATGAAAGGGTACAAAACAACCTTGCTATCTCTGCTGTAGAACCAATTTAGAACATGTATCTTATAAAATGTTCAATTAAAAATAGTTATAAAATAGCGACTCCAAAAAAACAAAGAATATTAGAACCGAAGTTACTATATTCCCTCTAACCCCTCCAACTAATCTAAATTGCTTGTGTTAGGAGTGGGTTCACGTCGGTAATGGCCAGGTTTCGAACCCGGGACCTCTCGATCGTAAGGCCGACTCCTTAACCACTAACTACAATAAGGCTATTCCATTTCTTCCTGTGCTATCATAGAAGGCGACTAGAGCTGTTCTCCATCCGAAAGTAAACATGCAGCCCATTATAAAGTGCCCACTAGGCAATAGGCTCACCCCCGTTACGTTGGACCGAAAATCATAAAACAGTTGGCTAAAGGTGGGCGTTAGTACTGTACCTGTGCCTACTTATATACACTCTTTATAAACATAAGATCGCTAATTCCGGTTGAATTCAAAACTGGCACTTTAGAATCCGAGATCCGTTTCCGAAGCGAAGCAAGAATGAACTAAAAAGTTAAGTTAGGTCATGTTAGGTTATTAAGTTCTAGTACCAAAGTGAAGTTCCAGCTCATAATATCTGTGATATTGAAATAAACAAACCGAGGCCAAAACGTTGGTTTAAAAATGAATAATAACAAATATATCGCTTTTTTTTTCGTGCGAAAATCTCTTCGGATACGTCCCCCGCCGGAGCCGGAAGGGGAGGTTATGACGGACTCGAACCGACTAAAACCGCAGGCCGACTGAGGGTAATCGTGCTAGGCGGGAGGTGAGGTTGTCAACAAATATATCGCAATAGAATCCGTTAAAATGGTTGTGTTTCAATGAGTGACATTTGCGTATACTTTAGAAAATATCTCTGTAATATTGCTTTATTGTGCTTTGCTTTCTCCAGCAGCAGGTGAGATGGGCTAGGATATCGCAGATTTTTATAATAATACCTATACATACTGTACACGGTATAATATTTACTACCAAAAAGGCTATTATCTGTACGCCTACAGCTATCAGCTTAGCTAAACTCGTTCCACAAACTAGATTTATGTAACAAGCCTAAATATAAAACATATTCTCACATAAAGTGAATGTATGAGCGTAATTTTGTATGCGGATAAGGTAGTTTATATATTAGATGTATGTGTATAACATAATTAGATCCGGCGTAAATTGATTGATCACCTCGCAAATGCTTATTTGATTGATTCGTGAGCAGGATTAGAAATTGTATCTCTTAGATTGTCGTTATTGATTATGTGTGAGATTTTACGTAGGTATTCGTGATGTGTCGGAATTTTGTTACTATTTATACAATAAATCGGTATTTAATAAGAAAATTAATAATTGGTCCGCGATTATCATGTCTTGACCGCAGTATTGATTAGAAAAAGGGAGGGTGAAAACTTGAAAATCGAAGGAAGCAAAGAAAGGCAGTTTAGGTTTCCGATACTCTTCAGACGGCGTGTGGTTTTAGACGGTTCGAGAAGGATATAACAGCCCCACTGGGCGGTTTATTCCATGGAATTTTCACTGATACTTCTATAAGTCACATTAAATGCAGCGCATGGCACTTTAGGGTTTATAACCGTAAGAAAGGCAGGCTGTTTCCGTAAAAGAATTCCTACATAAATGTATAGAGTAATTTTAAAACCTTACCTTGAACTTATGTATCATCCCATATCTGTTTAATAGTTCGTATCCCAGGTATTTGACAGGCGCCCCGCTGGAAGCCTCGTGCAGCGCAAACACGTCGAATGACCATTCGTCTAGCGTCTGAAAAAGACAAAATAATGAGATTGTAGTGTCAAGTGACATAAGGAATGTTACACCGTGAATGGTTTAATAGATCAGACTACCGCTATATAATAGTGATTCATCTACAACTATGACTTTCATCCTAGGACAATAACCAGTAGTATCAAGTAAGGACAGGAGGAAGGAGTCATGTCTCTTCACTTCTTTTCACGTGATCGATTTATTCTCTATTTAAACGAATACATCAAAATCAGGAAAAATTCACCTTCTCGGGCGGGACTCGAAACCGCAATCTTTCTCTTACAGGGGGAATGCCTTGACCAACCAGGCTACCATGACACGCCCGATGTGATTCTAATTTCCCTTCTATTTTTCTCCCTTTTATCTTTAAAGCGACGGTTGGTCAAGGCATTACCTCTGTAAGGAAAAGATCGTGGGTTCGGGTCCCACCCGAGAAGATTTACTTTTCCTGATGTATTTGATTTGTATTATATAGTTAGCATACATAAACATAACATAACATAACATAAACTCACGCCTATATTCCCCGAAGGGGTAGGCAGAGGTGCTAGCACCCACATTTCGCCAGTTTATGTTTAGGTCCCAATGTAATAGGTGGCGAGCCTATTGCCATTAACCGGGCACTTATAAACCTGCGATAAATACACACATAACTTCGAAAAGCATCGACAAGTCATTGGTGTGTGCCATGGTAAACCTGGGATCGAACCCGAGACATCGTCTCAGCAGTCCATTACCCATAACACTAGGCTACCGCAGATTATTCAGCTAGTTAGCATACATTCATTTAAATATTCTCTATTTAATTGTTAAAAAAAGAACTCAGAAGAAAAGACTCAAGAAAGATGCATTCAGCGCTGAACTGAATATTAACATGTTATAAAAGTTTCATATTAGATATTTTAATATTTCATTTTTTTCTAATTTTTTAATTAATTTTAGATTAAGAAGAATGTACATGCTTAGAAATTTATCAAGAATTTAGTGCAGGTTAATTCGTTAGACCCTTGTAATACAGACATGATCGTGAATGTTTGATAGTCCCCGTGAAAGATAAACGACCTCCTCACTTGATTAAGTTACGTTCTGAAAATTGGTTACCTACCACGTGTCTCTCATTGCAGTCCCTTGTTAGGTTAATTTTTGATGAGAGTATCGTTAAACTGACAATTGAGAACTTAATTTGTTTAATGCTATTATCATAAAACTGAATGCGAGAAAGAAAGAACGATTAATTCCTGCATATATCAAAACTAGTTTTTGCTTGCGGCATCGCCCGCGTGGATGTCGGTTATTGCGACAAAACACTTCTCAAAAGACGTAGGTGTACGAAGTTTCATGCTTCTAACTTTGAAAATGACGAACTTTCGATACAAAATTTATCACCTATTATACGCTCTCAGTAGTAAAATTTTGAAAAACGCTGAGACATGAATTCATTTATTTCTTAAAAGACACAGGTTTTGAAATTATGTGCGTGTGTGTCTTTCGCCAAATTGATACTTCCAGATGATTTTGGTATCGAAACAAATTCTTTTTATCCGAAACCTCTATAAAATCACCCAGTATGTGAAGATTAGTTTTTACATGTATGCCTCTATCTACAATGTTCTAGAATATAATTTAGGTACTGTTATAACAGAATCAGTATCACTGTTATATTAATACACCTGGTAGGCGGCTTAGTGTCAGAATTCATTCGCTGTATTATCAGTGCGGAGCAGAAGCTGCTTTCCGACAGCCGTAATCCTTTCAATGTTGGAACTATGTGGATACTCAGTTGACATAACACTACAAATACATGCTTACATACTGTCTAAAAAATATGTGTACAATGTGTTAATTAGCCTGGCTACGCATATTCTAGGTCGCTTTTTATTTTGGGCTGAAGTCCCCGCCGGAGCCGAAAGGGGAGGTTATATCGGACTCGAACCGACTAAAACCGCACACCGTCTGAGTGTCGGGGTGCTGGGCTGGAGGTGAGGTTGTCTTCGACATATCCCTCGCACTCCGGCTGACCCAGGGGCATCCCTTACGGTCTGGTCCACAAATTCTAGGTCAATTACTCAAGTCAAGTACTCCTAATATTTCCAAGGATAAGGACTTGTGAGGTTGAAACCACGGTACAATGCAAGTAAATTAAAAAGAATAAACGGTCACTCAAAAATCGATTAGATTATAAGGAAGTAGGTATTGTAAGTATGTACTTAATTAATAAAACCGATTAAATACTGACCGTTTTGTGGATACGTAATAACGACTACGAAATGACGCGAAATGTGGGTGCTAGCACCTCTGCCTACCCCTCCGGGGAATACAGGCGTGAGTTTATGTTATGCTTATGTTTGTTAATGACTACAATATTACATTTGTATTTCTTGGCTAATACAGTAATTTTCATGTTCCCAGACGGTTTAATGGCCCCCCGGGGGTACAACTGTACACATCGTAAATGTACATTATTATTACAATAAATGGTAAAGTATATTTCTCACTATCTAGTTATCTTGTTAATGCTTTTGGTAATCGAAGTTCTTTATTAAATTAGGTCTTGTATGCCAAAAGCATATCTCTCGCACTCCGGCAGACCCAGGACCATCTCTTTCGAGATGGCCCCCTTCGGGTTGTGGGGACCACAGTGTCCCCATCTAGCCTCGGTTACGGGGAGGCGCATTTTGCGCCGCCGCCGCGGTCTGCTTCTGCTAGAGTGACAGGCGGCTCCACCGGTCACCCCCAGGCCAGCGCTCATGGAGGACGGAGGTCGTTCTGCGACCTCCGACGTCCGGTTCGCCTTCGCTCTGCGCGGGCTTCCTGGGCCCGGAGTCTAGTCCGGACCCGACCAGCCGCCTCCTTCTCGAGCATTACTTGCTCGCAGAAGGAGGCAGCCGCACCCCAAGCGTCCGCGCATCTTACCATCGCTGTGAGCAACGTGGCGAGTGTGAGGAGTCCCACCCCCAGAGCCGCCACTAGGACCCGCCTCGTCTTCTCCCACGCCGGGCACTCGGTCAGCGTGTGCAGCTTTGTGTCCTCGCTCGCATCACAGTGATGCCACTCGGACGTTGGCTACTTCCGGATCCGACACAGGTAACTCCCGAAACACCCGTGTCAGGTAATTACCTGCGTCAGCCGGTACGAGAGGCTGCCGTGTGGCCTCTCTAGCCACTCCTCCATGATGGGTCTTACCGCCGCTATTACGGCGTACCCTACGCTTAAATGGCTGGACATGAGAATGAGAAAATAAAAAGTTCACTTACCTTAAGAACTCTAATGACGTCTTGAGGGAACTGCATAAGCGCAGTACTGGTGACCCTCCTATAGATTCTGTCGACGAAGATTCCCGCTCTGATCGCATGAGCCACCGATCGAAACTTGGGCTTCTCGTCTGACTTCCGTTTCGCAGTCGCCAGCTGCCTCGTGAACGTTGACGCAAGCCACTCCCGTACTTCAGGAGGCACCGCATCAGGTTGCACTTCTGAGAGCTCGTCATCTTCATCAGCCAACCTCCTGTACAAAACCCAAAAAGATAATTAAACTCTAGACTATAGTTAGAAAACAAGCTAAACGCGTAAGCTTTGCGCTTTTTGTAGGCTTAACAATAAATTTTGCTAGTTTAATTGATATCCAATACATATTTATTTTGCTATCGAAAGCTAGGAAGCTGCTAAGACATCATTAATATCAATTAATTCTATGTATATTTGGAATTGAATAGGTTGATTAATGACTAAAACAAGCCATTTCACCCTGGATATATTCCAAAGGATCATATGAATCAGTATAGCTTTCAAGTCTAATTAATTCAAATTTCAGCATTGAAATTGGCTTATTCAAAACAAATTACCTTCTCAGCTTACTGAATGAATACTTGTTAATTCTCATTATCATATCTATACCTTCTTAGATAGAAAAGAAAATGTTGATTTATAAACTATTTCTAAGAAATCTTTAAAATCTAATCAATATCAACTAAATAATACTATAACGTTGTTAAATCTTCTATCAAAGTTATATAATTTTAATGAATATGCTATCAGCTACGTCTATTGAATTCATAAATTGTATAGCTATATTGTCAGTACCAAAATGTGAAATTTAATAAACTTACTGATTGAAACTACTATTAGAGATAAAAATGTGATAATCTTTTGCAGGATATTTAAGTAATACAAAATTTGTGATCAAGTGATTACGAAATCCCACTAAAAAGACGCTAAAAATACAGTTACTGAAATTGTTCAAAGTATTAGCAATCCTGTAGGTGGGACTTAGTAGAACAATATACCAACAGATTACGCAGACCGGTTGTGTATCAAAAATATTTCTTTTATAAAGGAATAAAAGGTCAAACAAAAATATATAATTCCTGAAATGAAGGACGAGCACTCATTGTTCAGATATCAAAAGTTGGAAACGGAGGTGTGAAACTAGTGTAATGCAGTAGATATCTGTCATGCTATTTGTAGGTTTGAGTACTTAAAATTAGTAACTAGAAGATACCTATGTGGCATGCAACGTGCTCAAGGTTTCTTAATGCTCGAACATTGCTTTCCATTGGGTATTTAGTGAAATAACATTTTTTGTTTCATTTCAATTCAAAATATTATAAAAAGTATTCACGTCATCTAATTCTCTGAAACTATTTTTAAATTGAATAGAGATAAGTGTAAGCTGTTAATCTACCTAATTTACTTCAATACTATATAGTTGATTTACTAAAGCCATTTTTCTATTCTATGATTTATTAAATTGTATGTACAGCTGTTGACAGATCAGATGGAAAAGAAGGTACCTGTACATTTCAATGAACATAAAATACAAAATTCAATTTCTTATATCTAAACTTATCAGGACTGATAATTGACTTTCAACCAAGAATTCAGAACAAAAGCTATCAAACAATGGAAAGCAATATAGCACACAATGCAGTCACACGACAGAACAAGCTAATCTCTGGGGATGCTAAAGGTTAACTTGGGGTTGGATTATCATTACAACTTGAATGAAACGAGAATTATGAATATGTCGAAATGAGTTTTGAAGGAGGTGCTTTGAATTTTGATGACAAATTCTGGTTTGATTCAAGTGTTGTGAGTGGCATAATAAGTGATAACATCGACACACCTAAACACCAGGGTTGGGGCTGACTGCTGGCGCGCCACTGCCGGTCTAAAATAAAACACGCTGTCATTGGGACAAAGTCTGGGAAGAATACCGGGAAAGGAACTGTTGCTAACGGCTTTAGTTTGGCGGGATCCGTATGCTCATTATTTCAAAAAAATATTTTCAAATCTGTTATACGATTTTTTCTTTTAATTATGAAGTATCTTTGGAAATAATGAACACACTGGGTTATTGTGTAACAACAATAAACCTGTAATGTACACAATATAACAATTAAAACACCAATTACAATGTAAATTGTAACAATTAAAGCTATTTACCAAAAGTACCTAAAATTCTTAATGTTATAAAAATTATATTGAAAGCGGTGGTAGCAGCTATATAATACTAGTAAATAGTGTAGGTACAGAACATAATTATTTTTCACGAAGAATAAAGGACAAAACCACAGGTAAGTATTAAAGAAAGTAAAATGTTTTTAAAACATACAGGACAAGCTTAATGGGATGACACTACGTAGGGGTCACCCAGACACAAAAAATGAAAAAGACATGCCTAAGGAAGGACAAACAGAGACGGAGATTGAAGACAGGACGATCACAAAGACGAGTCACAAGAGGTCCAAACAGCACACTGGACTAAGTTTGGTTTCTAATCTAAACGAGGATACAATTCTACAGAGAACAAGACAAGTGAATTCAAGTATTTAAATTCTCGTATCTTGCTCAACAATTTAAAAGTTAATATAGAAACAAGAAGTAGTAAACAAGTGCCTATAAAACCTAAAAAAGAAACTACCAGTTTGGAGTAAATCCAGACTGATACAAAAGAGCAAAATAATTTGGATGAAAACTCTAAACTAAACTAACAGGAGGGTAGGAATTGAGAGAGAACAATGTAATTGAAGCTTGAACAGAACAGAAAGACCTAATCGCACAGATTGGACAGAAGGGAGGCGCGACTACTTGGCCATTGTCGGCGGTGTTGTAACGGTATTAACTTTGCTTCGTTCGGTTTCTCTACTGAGCACCTCGCCCAGCACGGGGTGCGCAGGCGTCGCATGTGGAGTGTGGTCTGCTGCGCGCGCGGCTGCTCCGCCACTCTCCTATCCCTGCGTTAGATATAATCACTGGCGGCGCGACGACAGATCCGCACATCCAGCTAATGTTATACACACCCTAGAATTGTTAGTCATAGGAGCAAACATCACCACAAACATAATTGACTATAAAAATAGAATATAGAGACTTTGTTTCATTTAAAAAAAAACATTTCAATGAATAATGTATCGGAACATTTTAATTTCTTACGAAAAATAAAATAGGCGACTGCATCTATAAAAAATTTGCCTTGATTTCAGGATAACTTTAATTGAATCGCATACTTGTAAGAATTCCTTTCAAGCAGCAGTAAGTTTGAAAATATTGAAGCCCTTAAATCCCAGGTTTACCATGGCACACACCAATGACTTTTCGATGCTTTTCGGAGGCGTTATAAGTGCCCGGTTAATGGCAATAGGGTCGCCACCTATTACATTGGGACCTAAAACATAAACTGGCAAAATGTGGGTGCTAGCACCTCTGCCTACCCCTTCGGGGAATACAGGCGTGAGTTTATGTTATGTTATGTTATGTTAAAGTTTTAAATTCAATCTTAATTAAGAAATAACTAGTTTATGGGTAATATTGTTACACAATAGGTATGTCATAACAATATAGTATACTAGCTTTTGCCCACGGCTCCACCCGCGTGGATGTCGGTTATCGCGACCAAACTAAGCCTATGTCTTTTTCCTGTTTTTGACAATTGGACCAAATGCGTATTTGACCAAACGCGTTCTCATGGTCTAATCTACCCCTATACCACATTTCATCAAAATCGGTTCTGTGGTTTAGGCGTGAAAGAGACAGACAGAGTTACTGACAGATAGACAGACAGAGTTACTGACAGGGTTACTTTCGCATTTGTAATATTAGTATGGATTGCAGTTTATATCTTTACTTAAATATTATACCTAATATAAAATACAGTGATTAATGTTTCTTATATACTCGTATCTTGAACGTTTGTGCAGTATTATATTCCCCCTGAATTACTTGTTTATGAGGATTCAAAGACTGAATTTAAAATAATAATGTCTTATCATCTCATCAACTATTAATATTGTTATTTCAATACCTCATTGTTATCAAGTTTGAAAGTTGAATTAGGTTCCCAAACGAGTGATATTTTCTTTATGAAATTCCCTGAAAGCCAATTTGAATTCAAAATAGCATGCATATATTATGCAAAATGTTACATTCATATGCAAATAGGCTTACTGCTTTCAGCTATAATCTAATGGTGCGAAATAGTTCATAATATCAGAAAGTAATCAGTCACCTATTCTTAAGGAAGAATTTTAATTTGATTTTATATACTACTAGTTTTTGCCAGCGGCTCCGCCCGCGTGGATGTCGGTTATCGCGACCAAACATAGCTTATGTCCTTACTCATGGTCTAATCTACCTCTATACCAAATTTCATCAAAATCGGTTCAGTGGTTTAAGCGTGAAAACGTAACATACAGACAGACAGACAAACAGACAGACAGACAGACAGAGTTACTTTCGCATTCATAATATTAAGTATGGATTTAGATGTTTAATTATTATTGAATTTTCATACAGATATACTGGTAGTTTTTAATGATAGGTAGGTACTCTTTGATTCACTCACTCAATTGAAAATACAGCCTGTATTTTTTTTACATTACTAAGACACCAAATAAACACATGGTCTATAATCGTTTGCAGGGGTACGCACTTAAGAGTATTATATTTTCAATCACTGAGAATATTTTCAAAGCAGTAATATCTCTCTGCATGTGTGCTAGGCAATCTTCGGAATATAGTAGCGGTTGGACAGGCTTCAAAGGCTACTTTCGGAAATAGAGGTGCACTGTTTGATTGGTTTTCAGTTTTCGATCCGAGAACTGTGGGTGTTGAGACCATATGCGTTATTAATATCTTGCTACTACGTATTATAATAATACGAAAGTTAAAATGGATAGATAGATGGAGGGAAGGATATTTGGTAATCAGTCTCCCAAGACAGGTGGCAATTCTTTGACATTAACACGTACTTATTTTGACGTTCATGAAATTCATCAACGTATGTCAATTTTATAATATATCACTATACATTGTATAAAGCAAAGTCTTTCAAAATTACGCTACAGAATTTGATGCGGTTTCTTTTTATAGATAGAGTAATTCAAGAAGAAGGTTTATATGCATAGTACATGCTTAATATAGTATCTAAAGGGTGCAGCGGGAACAGGATCAGACTCCCCGCGGGCCGATAAAAATTGGAGGTTCGAAGTTCGCCGGTTCAGCTAGTTGATTATTATATTCTAGTCTTCAAACTCATAGCTACTTATCCGGAGGGGTAGACCAGAAGGGCTTCACATGTTTTGGTGCACCGCCACAGAAGATTCACGACAGAATTTCCTTTAATTGCAGTATTGCATTTATATACTTAACTATAGTCATAGCTGTTGAACGAAATAAGAGGTCGCGCACAAAATGCCAGGTATTTTCCACAATTAATTTAATTTGCACTGCAAACAACAAATTGCAGCAGTTTCGTTGCATCCAGCTAGGTAAATTAAATGATTCCGTTTTAAATATAAATTTAAACAAAGTTGTTTCTTGTGTGCAATTAACTCTGTATGTCACAATATTGTACTGTTTTTATTTATCTACCTACTACATACGTAATAAATACAAAAATATTATGTGTTTCCGAAAAGTAGAATACCAGGCCATCCCACTTCTTTTTGTGGGTTTTATACAATGCGACTATAAAACCTAACCCTTGGATGTCCTATCGGATAAAGAACAATATCTGGTTTGACCGCGCTTTGCTCGGTTTTTTTTTTAAATTTCTAAAAATGAATCCTAGCTACATCGATTTATCGCCCCCGAAACCCCCTGTATACAAAATTTTATGAAAATCGTTGGAGCCGATTCCGAGATTCCAATTATATCTATATATGTTACCGGAAATGTATGAAATCAAGGAATTGTATACAAATCCTAGGAAATGTGTGTTAATACATAGAATTCCTGCCGTTCCACCGGAAATGTGTGAAATAAATGGGTTATTGTCTATATTTGCGGATGATTTTGTGGAAAATTTATATTTTTGAATGAATAAAAAAAAATAACCACGAAGATTAATGCGGGAGCTTCGCTCCGCTCCGCTCCCGCATTAATCTTCTAACCTAATCTATCCAAGTTAAATTGCGTGGTGTGGACACTGCGCCCCGACCTGGATATATTATAGGTTAGAAGACTGAAGCGAAAGCGAGGCTCCAGCATTAGCCTAAGTGGTTGCATTTTTTATAACCACCATCAATATTCTTTGATACCATTTCATACATTTCCTTCTGCGCACTCGGCATTGTATACAATGCCTAGGCATTGTATAGAATTCCGGATTTTACACATTTCCGGTAACATATATATAAAAATCAATTGCTGTTCGTTAGTCTCGCTAAAACTCGAGAACGGCTGAACGGATTTATCTTATCTTGGTCTTGAAAATGTTCGTGGAGGTCTAGGGAAGGTTTAAAGGGTGAGAAATTGCCGGGAACCGACTTTCACGCGGGCGGAGCCGCGGGCCAAAGCTAGTATATATACAAGCTGAGGAGGGCCAGACCGTAAGGGATGGCCCTGGGTCAGCCGGGGTGCGAGGGATATGTCTATGATAAACTCACCTCCGGCCTAGCACCAAGACCCACAGTCGGCGTGCGGTTTTAGTCGGTTCGAGTCCGACATAACCTCCCCTTCCGGCTCCGGCAGGGGGGGTATCCGAGGGGATTTCCGCACGGAAAAAAAAGTATATATACAAGAATTGCTCATTTAAAGGTATAAGATTATAGGCCTTATTATAGTTACTAGTGGTCGCCCGGTGGTCGAAATTCGACCATAAATAATTAAAAATTAAAAGTTTTAACATTATTAACGTTTATATACATATTGAGATTTTTTTTCAAAAAGAGCGGTATTTCAGTATATAAGACTATAGACAAATAATAACTATATCATGTCTGAAGTTGACTACATACTAATAAAGGTTTGGAAAATATCGTATTCTCCGTCCACGCAATTTTCGTAAAAACTGACACAAAGTGTTAACTTCACCCTGCTTCGCCTATTAATCAATAATGGTATTAATTTATAACTCCTTACAATTTTTTTTGTATCTCTTTTTTTATTCGTCAGCTGTGAATATTTGAAATAGGTATAGGACTGTGCGTATTACCAAAGCTTTAAAAAAAAGTATGAACACTTGAGTAAAAGTTGACCACAGACTAACAATAATTAAAGTTTTGGGGAATTGCATACTTCTCCGTTCGCGCAATTTTCGTAAAAAGAGATGCAAAGTTACCTATTTATTTAGTAAGTATATAAGTTAAAACCTCCTTACTATTTTTTATATTATTTTTTTTATGTCGTCAGCTGTCAACATTTCAAATAAGTACGGGTTTTTTTTGGCCGGAAAGCGAAGAGGACGCATCGCGGTATTATTTTATTTTCCGAAATTGGTGTGAATTCAAGTTTTTATGTACCTATAAAAATGGTGAATTTTTAGCCTGAATGCCTTGGACAACGCACGTGTAGGAAAGTGGCATATTACAGTGAATAGTGATTATACGCGTTCAATCCAAATCCTGGGGAGATTTGGATTGCTTTTAGTAAAGCCCCCACAACGTTACTAAGGCATGAATTATCTATTTATAATTCACCATCGTCATCATCATCATCATTATCATCATCATCATCAACATCACCATCTCACCATCATTAGTATCATCCACTGTTATTTCAATGAAGAAAATATTTGTAACTGATGATAAGGCAGCGTGGTCATAGTACCTTAGCCTGTTCCGAGAGGAACTAAAGAAACAAAAAAAAATCAAATAGTTATGGAACTGTTGTGATGATTTACTTACCTATGCCTAAAAAAAAATAACTGTATGTACACGTAAGTGACATGCGTATGTGTGTGTGAAAATTGGCTATAGTGTGCGTAACGTTTATTTTAATAAAAATAAGGTATTTTAATGTATTATTATAAAAAATATTAATCTTATGCACTTCTCTTCGGTATGAACTATCAATATGCCAAATCTCACCCCCCTACGTACCCGCAATTTTCGTAAAAAGGGATCCAAAAATTTTCCTTCACGTATTAATATATAGATAACAGTATTAAAAAAAAAACTGTCGATGGTCGTAAACCTTTGAAAATGTCCTGAGGCGAAATCAGCCAGGTTCAAAAATATAAATATTGTGGAAATCTATAGTCGACAAAGGAGATAGGGTGCACTTTTTCATATGTCAAGGTGCAACCGTATCTCCTTTTTCACTGTACAAATCCCTTCAATAAAAACCGACAAGACACCATAAATATATAGTTTCGAAATATAGGTACTAAAACACTTCTACACATGTCCAAGTATATAAAGGTGTAAGTATAATATGGTTGTAAGCAGTCTTTATTTTCTTGCGTTTTTTCTTCTACTACATTCAAAATTATGTGATTTGTACAGAAACGAAGATTAAATTGATTTTAGCTTTGCTGTAGTACACATTGTTTTGCCCTTTTATTAAAGGTCTGGTGTAAGACGTACAGCATAATGTAATCCTTTGTTTACGCAGCTTTTGGCTTGAGAGTGATACATCAGGGGCGGAGAGTACACACCTTTGATAAGTAAATTAGGGTGAAGTATAGGGAATGTTTCGTTTTCACAGTTTTGATTAAGATTAGTCTTTTCTGAACTGTTCTTGATATAAAGACGTTTGTCTTCATTTTACTAATGTTTATTTCTTTGCGCAAAATGTTCACTTTTCAACTGAAACTTCTATGAAAGTGATAGGATTGACCAATATCCAGAACAGTAATGAATTAAGAAACCATGGCAATGCAGCCAGCCTTCTGGGTACGTTATATACGAATTACACGACGTATTATTTAAGTAAATATTTTATTTATTTCTTTATTTTCTTTACTTTATTTCATCTCTGTCATATCATAACTCAAGTTAAATAAAAGCATTTAGAAACCATTCGATTTTCCTTTTTTACTTATTATTTTAGTATCCCAGTCAATTTGAAAAAGTATATAATTATTTATCTCAAACTATCTACCTATCTATGATATTCATTGATTTGCTGAAATGATAAACTTTCAAATAATTCAACTTCTCACATTAGCAAAAATGAAATTATAAGAGTTTGACCGAGTAATGCGACAGTCAAGAAAAATATGGAATGGAAAGCAATTCCCCATAACGATGTTTCAGGCTACTTCGAATTATACGAGACCAATGCCAACCGTTAAGTTTTAAGTAGGTGCCATTTAAAAGTAACATTCCGGAAAGTAATATCTATTTTCCTTAGCAGTTACTGAAGTAATAACATCGAGGAAATATTGTGTAGTACCTATTATAATAGGTTGTACGCAGTACTGCAGCAACGAGCCTCCTAAGAAATTTATTTTACTTTTTTAAGAGCAATAGCTTTTTATAACTAAGTGTTTTCGATGTTGTTTTAAATGTCAATTCTGAGAGCTGTTGAAGGAGTAGCTATTAAGTGGAATGTATTACCTGGGTTTGCTTTCGAACTTGTAGGTATTTTTTATGTACACTTGAACTTTTGCCGATATCAAACTGAATTAAATGTTCACTTAACATGTTTTTTTATACCAGTAAAATTTGTAGTAAAGAAGATACATCCATCTTATATTAACTTAAGAGGTAACCGTGGCTCACAAATGCTTGCAACAGTAAAAGTATGTCACCACACACGAAGGAGAAGAAAGAGGAAAATCAAAACTGGAAGAAAATAAAAGTAAGAGACGCTGTTAAAAAAGGTCGAGCCTTTTCATTAGCATTGAAACAAGTTACACATAGAATATAGACAACAGGAAGTGTTATCAATTATGAGCGTCGCACTTGTGAGCAGGGCAGCATCTAAATGAGATTGCGATATCGTGATTCGTATTAACCTTTATACATTTGTTATTAATTTTTTTTATATCTAATAGCACACACATTTACAATTATATTGACACGGCTACAATAATTAAGTCTTTAACAATGTTTACACGTCCACAAGCATGTACTGTGTACGCACAAGTGTACACAAATAGAACCCTTCCAATAAACAGCCCCTCGAGTGCCACACAGTGTCGCGGCGGCCATATTGCCAACCGCAATTTTCAATTTGTGTGCGTCAAGTTGTATGGTGTTAGCCGTCACGCGGCTGTATTGCAAACAATCGTGTGGGAGGCATCGTATATTTTCGAAGTCATGTTACTATTTACTTTTTGCTTATATTTAATTATTTGTGTAGTGGCGGAGAAAGAATACAAGTATCACCACCCCATCTCATCTGCAGGGTGTTGTAAGAGGCGATTAACGGAAAAATACGCAGACAATATCACTGCGAAAGAAGGAACACTCGAAATAAAACCCTGATCAACCCATCTGGCCAGGATGGAAACAGTAGGTCGAAGCCTACCAACATTGGGAAAGGCCTGTGTCCTGCAGTGGACTGCAAGCCAATCTATCATATATAAAAATAAATCGCTGAATGTCTCGCTAAGCACACATCTCGAGAACAGCTAAACCGATTTCGCTATTTCTTTTTTTTGAATTTTTTTTCAGTACGAGGATGGTTCTTACGCAGAGCAAAATTTAAAAAAATTGCTGAACGGTTTCAAGATATACCACGGGCAAAACCGGGGTGGGTCGGCTGGTTGATAATATATTTAACTAAAGGTCATCAACATCCTCGTATTGGTTTCCAGGTTGCGTCCAATATTTATGGGACATGGTTCTTGGTTCCCCTTTGGAGCCCAGGATTCGCTTATTATTTTGATTGGTTTGTTGACATGAGAGGGTCTGTCATCTGACATCCCATCCCAACTCTAAGAGGAGAGCAAGCTGCTGAATGGATTTTGGAATTTATTACAGGGATAGATTTATCATCGGCAATAATACATAGGTTTTCATGGATTGCGAACAAGACTGATGTGGGTGGAGACACGAGCAACAGCTAGTTCATAGCCCTACAATCCTACTAATATTATAAACTCGAAAGTTTGTGAGTATGGATGGATGTATGTGTGTATGTATATTTGTTACTCTTGCACGTAAAAACTACTGAACATAAAACTTTACAATAATATAGCTTATACATCAGAATAACACATAGGTTATATATCATCACGCTACTACTCAAGGGAACGGGGCAGTGATCATTAATGTCAACAAATTCGGCCAGTTATTTACTCACCAGTAATTTCTGTTGCTGTTTAGATAACTATATCATTGTTTAAGAGGGTGCAGCGGGAATGGGATCGGACGCCACGCGGGAGGAAAATAATTGGTGGTACGAAGTTAGCCGGGTCAGCTAGTCGCAGATATAGCAGTCCAAGTCACGGAATACCAGATCACTTAACACTTGTTTTCAAACACATGTATGCATGAATTGTTAAAGTACATAAATGAAAATATAAAATGCTGATAACATTTACTTTTCTATAGATCCATGTTGTTTCACAATAAATCAATTTCCTTATCCATATTTCATGTTATAACATTTTGATCAAAGCCAACCACTACCGAATCAACATTAATATTCTAAAAGCCTACATATTTTCTCATCATAACGATATAAATATACTGAAGATCGTCGCAAGAACCTCAGTAAACTGAATAAATATTACGGAACCATTGACATTGAAATATTAGATGACGTGTGTGCTTATTGAGTGAAGGATCATAGCGACAATTTTTAGACATAACCACGTCAATTGTGGTATTTACCTCACCTAATGATAGGTAAACTGAAGGCAAATTCTCAGGAAAAAGAATCACAATAGGGTATTTGACTAAGTCGTCGATTCTTCCCAATACTAGTTAATATGATAGCTTGTTGTGAAAAAATACGCCTTGCAAAATAAAATATTGCATATCTAAACTGAAACTATGACTTTTCATTACTTGAAATTCCCAAAAAAAGTCAAAATATAAACAATCAAATTTAATTCAAATATATAACTTTTTAGATTCCTCATTAAATTTTAAATAACTTTTATTATGCACTATATAAGTGTAAACGCAACGTAAACCGAGATAAATGTGATATTATCTTGCCCTCCATACATTTTCAGTACGCGCTACCGAAGCGTGACGTCACAATTTAGAACGATTTTGTATGGAGCGTCTTCGGGCGGCGCGACAAATTGAAATTTTCAAAATCAAATATCTTGAAAACTATTTGTCGTACGAAAATTTTACTTTAACAGTTCATTATATTATAAGACAGTGGTGATTTTTCGAAAGTAAAAAAAAAAAGTCAAATAGCCCATTACTGACAACCTCAGCTTAACGTCCTCTGATCCGATGCTTTTTCACGCTCTTTGGACTTGTGACTGTATGAAGCAGGAAAAACGTGTGTAGGTAAAGAATTACAAGACTTTTAGGTCTTTTAGGTACCACAGAATGGAAAAAGTCAAGTTAGACTGCGAACTCACATCATTGTGCTATTTCACTGCTGCATTCCATAACACAGGTATTAGCCCAGTATGCAATGTAGAATCAGTATGTATTGTGATCCTATTTGTTTGATTCTTGAATTAAACTTCAAGTTCAATGTAAATTTGAGTTAAATAAACATATTCAATATTTTCAAATAGTATTGAGGTACAGAATGTGGTCACATTACATCAACTCCCCCGGAAAATCAGAGGTATTTTCATATTGGTTTCTTAAACAAATAATGCTTCCGTCTATAATTTTTGCTATAGGAATAGGAATAAATAAAATTAAAGAGCCTGTAATTAAGTCTGTGAATCGCTTAATTTGCCTATATCTTACTGTTTAATCAACAGCCCCTAGATTTAGTATAGTGTCTGCATTTAAATGAACTGCATACCTTATTTAAAGTGGTACAGTGTACAATTCTCGCTCCAGTGTGATCTATAAATCTCACCCTCACTGCGGTCTAGGTAAACAATTAATTGTGTACCTAGACCGCACAGCTCACTGTTTTTCTGTCTGTTTGTTATAATTTCACGCTAAAATTACTGAACAGATTTTAATGAAATGTGGTTAGATTAGATATTGGGAAAGGACATAAGCTATGTTTAGTCGCGATACACGATATCCACGCGGTCAGAGCCGCGGGTAATAGCTAGTTGTTTTATAAAAGGATATAAGGGGTATGGGTAATGGACTGCTGAGACGAGGTCTCGGGTTCGATCCCTGGTTTACCATGGCACTCACCAATCCAATGACTTTTCGATGATTTTCGAAGTTATGTGTGTATTTATCGCAGGTTTATATGTGCCCGGTTAATGGCAATAGGCTCGCCACCTATTACATTGGGACCTAAACATAAACTGGCGAAATGTGGGTGCTAGCACCTCTGCCTACCCCTTCGGGGAATACAGGCGTGAATTTATGTTATGTTATGTTATGCTTTCACCTTCATATAATATAGTTATAGCTCGAACCATATATCTAGGACCTAAATCGCTAGATATAAAAGGCTATGGAGAGCGCGGCGCAGATTGTTTTGGTAATAATCTATGCTTGGCGAATTTGCGCTCGTCCACCGGAGTAGCAGAATATAGCAACCCATGCTATCATCAATACACATTCAAGAAATGTGTAGGAACTGTGCGTATAGAGCAGCACATTATTGAGCACACTTTAGGTTCTTTTTTTTCGTGCTGAAATCACCTCGGATACCTCTCCCGCTGGAGCCGTAAGGGGAGGTTATGTCAGACTCGAACTGAATAAAACCGCACGCCGACTGAGGGTCGTGGTGCTAGGCCGGTGGTGAGGTTGTCTTCGACATATCCCTCGCACCCGGCTGACCCAGAGGCAGATTTTAGGTCCCAAGATATAAAATATGGTTGAAGCTATACTCTTGCATCCATATCCCCAAAGGGTGTATCTATATCCTCATGTTTTGGCAGATTTTTTTTTTTCACATACCTAACAGAAAATGAACATACGACAGTCTACTTTGTCCCATTGGGATTAAAACATGGAAACATCGGAAGTGCGTAATATTGAAAAGGAAAAGTATAAAGGCATAACTCGGAAGGTATATATTTCGTCCCAATAAATCGTACTGGGTAATCCCCTACATTAATTTATTTGTAATACTCTGCATATTTATTATTTTTGGGTTGAAATTGTTACCTTGAAATCATTTGTTAAATGATTTGCTACATTACCAATTACATACAACGAATATAAATTATATAAATTTTAATGTTATCAGTTATGAGTAATACTGTACACAATTGAACTTCAAAGTCAATATTTACGAAAATATAACAAATACAAATATCTAACCATATAACTGTTATTTATTTTAGACTTGTCCTTTGTTCCTACAGTCCCGGGACCTTTAAACGGGGAGTGGACAGGCATCTGATGATCATTCATTGGTTTTAATTTGTGAAAGTTTGGCAATACTCGTTACCAAATTAACAAAGTATAAGGGCACTTCTTTCAGATTCAATATTTTGTATATCCTGCTAATATTATAAACGCGAAAGTAAGTTTGTCTGCCTGCCTGCCTTTCTATCCGTTTGTTTGTCTGTCTGTTTATCTGTCTGCCTGTATATTACACTTTTACGCCTAAACTACTAAACTGATATTGATGAAATTCGGTATAGGGGTAGATAAGACTTTGAGAAAAGACATAGGCTATGTTTAGTCGCGTTAACCGACATCCACGTGGGTTGAGACGCGGGCAAAACTAGTACAAAATAAATATATTTCAGTTAAAGAATTCTATCTACGAGTATAAAGCCTGCAAATTCACTGACGTCAGTTCTACAAGGTCAATTACGTCACAAGACTTATCCTTGAATTTTTCAAGGGGTTTGTAATCTTAATTAACCTGACTCACTTGTCGTGATTAAGGTCGATCTAATTATCTTCTCCTTTTACATTTTCGACTAAAAGACCAATTTGATGTTTCTGGGACTAAAACGTTTAAGTTAATTTAAAGAATTGTATTGAGAATTGACATGATAAGGTATTAGAAATCGTACGTGAGGCGGTAAGTTTGGCGGTAGCTAGAGCGAAAAAGGGTTTAACCACAAACCAAAGAAATGACGTCGCGTTTGTAAAGGAAGGCTGCTCAAAAAAGACAAATCAAAAGCCGTACTCAATTTTGATAGCAGCCGCTGACTGGACATTACTCGCAGATTCGTATGAGAAACACTATAAAATACCGGAGGATGTTTGTGCCTCGTCATCCAGACCCGATATATTCCTATTTTCAAAACAGCAAAAGCGTGCAGTACTAGTAGAACTCACAGTACCGTGGGAAACTAACATACCTAAAGACCACGCTATAAAAATAAACAAATACTTTGACCTGACCAACGAGTTAACCAAAAATGGCTATGTGGTTAAACTCTACGCCGTGGAAGTAGGAGCAAGGGGAATTCCAGCTAAATCCCTGTATAACTTATTTAAAGACCTCGGATTGCCAAGAGCTTCAGTAAGCTCTTTACTCAAACGAATATCTAAAACGGCGTTGATAGGATCTTACCAAATTTGGATAGGTAGAGGGGGGAACACGACCGACGGTGGAGGTGAGCGCTGATGCATCACAAGGTGGCCACCCTAAACCTACACCTGGGTCGCAAGTCCCAGGCGCCGTCACAGTGTTCCTCTCTGTACCACGCCATGGACCCGGCGACCGCACGGTGAATCCATGGAATGCTAAGAACCGGATCTCTGTTAAGAAATTAGAATTACGGGTCTTGAACTCACGACCTTTCCCTTACAGAGGGACTGCTCTTCCAACTGAGCTATTGAGCCACACCTGAATCACTTCAAATTTCCCTTCTATTTATACCCGTCTTTAAAAGTATATCACTTGGCAGATAATTGTATATTATATATTATATCTATCTGCGGTAGCCTAGTGGTATGGGTAATGGACTGCTGAGACAGGTCTCGGGTTCGATCCCAGGTTTACCATGGCACACACCAATGACTTTTCGATGCTTTTCGAAGTTATGTGTGTATTTATCGCAGGTTTATAAGTGCCCGGTTAATGGCAATAGGCTCGCCACCTATTACATTGGGACCTAAACATAAACTGGCGAAATGTGGGTGCTAGCACCTCTGCCTACCCCTTCGGGGAATACAGGCGTGAGTTTATGTTATATGTTATGTTATATATTATATAATATTTCATCCTGTGTGTAAGACAGTGAAGGTATGTAGGTAGGATAACATCTTTTAACTTGCTACAATCCTGGTATACACTTTTGGTTTCTTCTTCTTTTATAATTTATTTAAACACATGCTTGCTGGTTGCGAGTACATATTTTATACAAAGAATATTGTAGATACCTTTTTTGTAAATGATGTAAATTTTTTATAGGTCTATCAACTAAAAGTATAGGTGAACAATGTTCTATACTTACTATTGTTTTCATTTCGATATATCAAAATGTATAGGTAACGTATTGTATTCCGATAAAATCAAAGTTATTCATCCGTTAACAGCCTATATTGAGAAACGAAAATGCTCCGATACGAACACAATAGAAAAATACTGGAGGTGACAAAAAAGAATTGGAAAGCGATGTGGACGTCCACACAACATGTAATCAATACTTTATGTTGTATGCTATGATAAAAAATTATGATCACGACGAAAAAATACGCCTACGAAAATCTGAAACATAGAATTATGTGTTTTTTTAACTATTACATATATTTTTAGAGACGGACCATGCTTTTAGTTTTCTAATGAAATACGAGCAATTAAAAACTCATGGTAAATTTAGTTTGAGCTGATTTCATCCTATTTATGTACCTTAATGAGATCCTTAAAAATGTGTTAGACGCAATTCTTGCCTATGAAAAGTTTGAGGATAAACTCGAATGTTACAATATTTAATAAAGCTTATGATTTTTTAGAAGTTTTATATAAAAGGAATCGTGTATCATATACGGTAGTCGTTATACAAGTATCTATTACAATATTATATTACTTTCAGAACTGTAGATACAATAATTCCAGACTGTTGCAAAATATTTCTTGTGTTTATCCAATTATTTTTTATTAATTCTTACCAGTTCATAAATTAAGATAGGAAAATGTTGACATATAGTGTCCTCTATGAGTTGAACCTCCAACAGTCCCTTTTTATCAGAACAGTCGATGATTTCCATGTATACTACTAGACGTGATACGGGACCAAGAAAATTGGTAACAATTGACATGAGCATTAACTTTTTGTAGCTGTCATAAAATTGACATACAAAATATTTTAACAAAACTTTTAAACCGATTTCAAGAAACAAAAAAGAGACACTGAAAAGTGAAAAATAACTGAAAATACAGATATAGTGATCTGCTAGTTTTTTTTTTACAAAAGAATATTGGAACCGACATTACTAATATTCCCACAAAGCTAAGCTAAATTTCTTGTGTTGGGAGTGGGTTCACGTTGGTAGTTTATTGGCCAGGATTTGAACCTGGCACCTTTCGATCGATTCGGTGCCTAACCCGACAGTTGATTTGAGATATAAGAAAGTAGTTCAGTTATCATTGCAATATTTAGTCTCTCCATCCCGTTCCAAATTCGAATTTATTTTCCAGCTCTCCGAAGACACTATTTTTGTTATAAACTTCTCTAGTATACATGGAAGTCACTGGAAAGCTGAAATTTTCATCTATTACGTCTAGGCGACGTAGGAATCTCGTTATAAGTCTCGTCCGCCTGTCGCCCAGATGTACCTATGCAGACGAAAATTTCAACTATTCAGGTTGGTTACTTTAGTTCAACGTAGTATCCTCCATCTTAGAAAGGGACTGTCACGGATTCAAGACTCATTCAGGACGTTGACATTTTCCGATTTAAAATTTTATGAACATTTTTTTTTTCCAATGTTTTTCGAACATTTTTTTTTAAATAGTGCATACATTCTCAAAATATACTCAAAGCATGGCCATTCTCTATACCTCCACCCCATCACCAGTGAGAAAATAAAGTCCACTATATTTAATACGTACTTCGTTTCATCGATGTAAACTGCTTCGAGCACCTTCGCGGCATATTGTAGATTTTTTTGTAATGTCTCAGCTGATATTTCACCTCTATTTAATTGTCTTAGGAGATAGCGTAATCTGTGGACAAAGAGAAAATTATGTTAATTACTAGAAATTTCATTAGTGAGTATGTTTTATGCTAATTACACTCGCAAGGTGTAGTTTCTCAGTTAATTACAGCAATGCTTGCTTTGTGGTAGAAATTGTGTTGCACTTGTGGTACAGGTTATCAAGTGTAACATAGGTGCAGTCCCTGGCTTTTGGGTCGGTATGTTCTACAATCTAAATACGAGGAATACTATAAAATTGTAGTTTAAATATATATATATTTTATGGATTAGGGAGGCAAACGAGCAGACGGATCGCCTGATGGTAAGCGATCGCCGCTGCCCATGGACACCCGCAACACCAGAGGAGTCACAAGTGCGTTGCCTTCCTTTTAAAAGAGAGTACGCTTTTTTCTTGAAGGTTTGAAGGTTTCTACATTCCTGCCCCTGTAACTTTTGTATACCAGGTTTAACTGTTGTGGTTATGACCTGCGAACACACCGAGTAATGATGCTATCCAATGAATGGTGATACATATATTATAACGAATACAAATAGTCATAGAAAACTTAAAAAAAAAGGCTTATGTATTATACTCAATACCAATCATAGAAATCCCGGTGGAGTAGGATAGGGCCACTCCATCTCTTTCTTTGGGTATCGTAGAAGGCGAGTAAGAGATAGGACTGTTCTCCATCCGACAGTAAACATACAGCCCAAGTCAAAAGACCAGCTAGACGGCAATTGGTTCGACAACTATTACATCGTGGGATCGAAAATCATAATTGGCGGGGCGTGGATGCTGATGCGCCTCTGCCTGCCCCTTCGGGGATTTTCAGACGTGAGTATATAGATATAGATAGAACAATGACAGAAAACATCGAAATTCATACAAATTTTAGATTAGAAATCAACCCCTACTGAATTGGCAAAAGGCTCAGAAAATGACGAGTATGATGATGGTCTATCGCCGTCCACTGGTAATGGTTTATTGATTCCACCCTGGCAAATGCGCTGGTACAGGGTTTTATTTCGAGTTAGTCACCTCATACGACAACCTTCGGATGAGAAGGGGTGGTGAATGTGGTATTTGTAGTCTTTCTCCGTCACCAAGTCACCACAACCACATGGATCACTCTCATACGGACTATTTCATTTCAATATCAATCAAGATATTGAACTGAAGACTCTATTGAAGTAGAGCATCGGTAGCTTAGTGGTTAAGGAGTCAGCCTTACGATCGAAAGGTCACCGGTTCGAATCCTGGCCATTATAATACCGACGTGAACACAAGCAATTTAGCTTAGCTGAAGGTCGAAAGGGGGAATATTAATAATTTCGGTTCTTATATTATTTTTTGTTCTTGTTCTAAAAATTTGAAGTGCTTCTCAAATATGTATGTGTATGAGTTCAAACACAAATTATCTTCTATCTTACGTAGTATATTGCTTGCTCTGTGGTTCGCGGAATAGCTAAGCGAACTTCGAGCTTCATTAAGCCGCCGATTGTTGCATTGGACAGTAACTTAATTACTTAGTTAAGGCTATTTTGTCTTGAACATACACGAGATTAGTAGCCTAATCTCACAATGAGTTAAGCGAACTTTACCAAAGCACGCAAATTACACGGCTTTCAATTTAAATTGATTACATTTATTTTTAGCCGCGTGGTTTCCGGCAAAGTAGAATTTTCCATTTTTCCACCCCATCTTTTCCTGTTTGGTGTCGTACAAGGCGAATTAGGGATAGGGCTGTTTAATATCAAAGAATCAATGTAATTTATTCCGTTTAGGCACTTAAAGAGGCCATAAGAACGTCAAAATTTTACAATTAGTATCAAAAATGTCAAGAGTAATTAAACTAGGTATATCACTTGAAAATGATTCTTTCGCTGGTTCGGTAGGTTGGTATGTCAGACAGATATATACAGTCAACAATATAGTGCCCGGAATACGGCAACAGGTTCACCTCCTATGTGAAATGTGGGTGTTAATTCACCATGCCTAACCCTCCAGCGATAAAGGCGTGATTATAATTATGAAACATAATACCTAATTTTTATGAATTTCCTATTCGTGTTACTGAAATATTCCGTCTTTAATTCGTTCAAATTACATTTCTTGTAGGTATATAAATCTTAACTCGTATCCAGAAATTTATAGAAGAATCTTGATAGAATTATTATCTTAACACATTGACCTTAATTTGAGAATACAAGCACTTGTTAAGCATGGCCAATCGACCGTGGATGTGCGGGCTTACCCAATATTGGTTCGCACTACCCAACCCGAACCAAATTGGATTGAGCGCTCAATGCTTTACACGCACTTATCTGAGATTTCCGATACCTAATATTGCTCTTTTATTTGGTGCGGATAAAGGAAACGAAATGTATGTGTAGGTCAATGATAAGAATGTTAAGGTTTTAGTTAAGAATTAATGTAATCTTGGATTTAAGTTTGAAGCCATCTGTCCTCGCAATTATAATTTAATCTCATTATGTTTAAGCTTAACTTGTGATGAAAAAAAGTACATACATAAATTTAAAGTTAAACATAAATCCATACCAATATTATAAATGCGAAAGTAACTCTGTCTGTCTGTCTGTCTGTCTGTCCGTCTGTCTGTCTGTCTGTCTGTCTGTCTGTATGTTACACTTTCACGCCTAAACCACTGCACCGATTTTGATGAAATTTGGTATAGTAGTAGATTAGACCATGAGAAAGGACATAGGCTATGTTTTGTCGCGATAACCGACATCCACGCGGGCGGAGCCGCGGGCAAAAGCTAGTATTTTATAATAGAATAGATTTATAGATATTACCATACTACCTATTTGTTATGCCTAAACTAATAAATACTATTATTTCGTTCCTTTCATTGTACCCTTCTATTTTCAGTGTGCAAGCCTTAGTTATAAAAGTATCTCTCAAGGCTAACTAGATAACATTAATCTAACATTCAAAATATATAAAACAGACTTCACTCTTAGCTCAGATTTTAATTTATATTTTTTGAATCAGGCCTGGGATGAATATAATATGTAGAGCGAGCAACAGGAATGAAAAAGTTCAACTACAAAGTACGAGGTGCAATTCAAATGAAACCCAATAGCCGGGAATGTGCTATTACGCCGGCGCTGCACTTGTTAAATGGGTAGCGAAACCGGTGAAGGGTTTAATTTGAAAGTCTCGGTGTGAAAGGCGAAAGGATAATCGTTGTGAAGTTTGATGAGGACGTCAATCTGGATAATTATTAAGGTCCTACTGTAGAACATAATTACATCATGCTATGCTATTGCTAATTGTCTATTTCACGAATACAGAAAGTCCTATTTTAGACATACGAGGGTAGGTACAATAATTAACATCCAGGTAAGTAGGTTTGTTCAAAACACTATCATAAAGTTAAAAATCTTGCAACTATCTTAATTAACTGTATTTTTTTTCCTAGGATCGATGAGTACTTTTAAGATTTCAATCATACCTATTGACAATTTGTTTGTTTTGAACAATTCTGCCAACTTTGAACTGGATGCCAATTATTATACCCTCAATCTAGTGAAGGCGAACCGGACGTCGGTCCGACCTTCGTCCTCCATGAGCGCTGGCCTGGGGGTGACCGGTGGAGCCGCCTTTCACCCTAGCAGAAGCAGGCCGCGGCGGCGGCGCAAAGTGCGCCTCCCCGTACCCGGGGCTAGATGGGGACACCGAGGTCCCCACAACCCAAAGGGATGGTCGAGATGGTCCTGGGTCTGCCGGGGTGCGAGAGATATGTTTTCGGCAATCTCACCTCCGGCAACCAAGGGCCCAAGACGGCGTACGTTTTAGTCGGTTCGAGTCCGACATAACCGCCTCCACCGGCTTCGTGGGGGTGGTATCCGTGTGAATTTTGCGCACGATAAAAAAAAAGAATAGAAGTAGTTGTGGTTTGATATTTTTTCTACTCGTAGAAGTACCCAAAGATTTATTTGTCTTCGAATAAGCTATATCGAATTTATGTCAGCGTCAAAACCCATACATACTTTCAACACCTACTATGTATAATATCATTAGCTGTTGTCGGCATTTGTCATTAGGGAACCTATTCCAGTGATTCCAGGCTACAATAGTCTATCTCTGTTTCATAATTATCTCACCTCAAACCTTTCGACGACGGTTTGAACTTGATTGAGCGAAGTTACTTCTTGAACTATTGCACCATACATGCTTGCAGTTAAAACAAATTACTAACAGTGGAAGCAGTGGCAGTATCCGGAGCTACGACTGGGATTACGACACTAAGCGTGCAATTAAACAAAATCCCAACACTGGACTCACTGGCAGTTAACGAGAAAACTACTTAAACCACTGCGCCATCCATGCAGTTAGTAAAATTGCCGAGTTAAATTATTTTATATAAAGTCACCCTGTACCGATACTAATGCGGTATGTATGCGAGCGACGTATAAAATTGATGTGAATTCATTTTTAAAAGTAAGAAATTCAGGCCCGTATTGCAGAACGATACTCAGTCCTGAATATCGATTAATAACTAGAATTGAGGAAATAATGTATTCTAGAAGATTCTTCTAAATCTAATGTCATTGTGAGAGTTGATTTAAAACTAAGCGTTGTTCTGGAATACGAGCTTTTAGCTTAAAGTGCCTAGACAAAATGTCATGTTAAGATTACATTAGATACTAATAGTGTATTAAGAACAAATTACACGAACAATATAACTGTAATAAGTATTTTTGAGAAAAGATAAAATGGGGCTGTTCTGAACGCAACTCAATTACAATGCTCTTACGACGATGAAATGAGAAAAACATCGAATTTCGGCGTAACTCTATCGACAAAAGAACAATAAGAACCCTAATATTTGAAGAATTTAATCGAGTGCCCGAAAATCGATCTTATAAAAAAAGCAATAAGAATTTAGGAGAATTGAGTTCTGCACGTCTCACATACATATACGAGTATCTTTTACAAGAGATCTTGATTTATGTACATACGAATTGTATTTTTATAAGTTGCGTAAATGCTTAGTTGAAAAGCACTGACTACCCAAGCCTTTCTGACGATAATAATACACCAAATTATGAAATTATTATGTACCAATTTCATTTTTTTAATCCTATTCTATCCTACCCTACTTTCTATTCTTTTTTATATTATTCTACTTCATATCCTATCCTACTTTATGCATGTATGTTTTATAAATGTGAAAGTTATTGAAGATGTCTGGATGTGAATTACGCTGCAACGGCCGAACAGATCTAGCTGAAATTTGGTATAAGGATAGTTTATAATTTGGACAATTCTGGACAATTGTATTTACCTGGAAAAGATTTTTTTATAAAGGACACGTCAATTTGACTTCACCTCGCCTGATGTTAAGCTAAAGGCAAAGTCTCGGAAAGAGGGTCACCATCATAAACATGTACCATGCTAACAGTGGTGGCACTCAGCTTGACGGCCTCATTTGATGCCTTTTCACGCCCTGCATCCATGGGTTATTGAAATGTGACCAAAATTCCATGCAGGGCGAGTTGGGATCAATAGCTAGTATCGTAATTAGTCTGTATTTCATTCATGATAACTTTATTAACTTTGTGACAAGATAAAAAAATTGCTCTCAGCAATAGCTAAGTACCAATACGATATTCTTACACTGTAATAAAGCGCTGAACGCTCTTTATTTGAAATGGGACTTACAGTTAGTTTTATCCAAGCGTTGGAGAACCTGTTTCTTAGAAACGCGGTTGCTAAAGGCCAGGTATTGATAAAGATATAAAAGTTACTCAAAACGGCGACGATTGAAAGGATTTCAAACCATTCAGCTTCTTCGACAGATGTAGATAAAACTTCTTAGAAATCTTTTTACTTTACCGGTAGTGTATCTGGTTCAATCTATTCTGAATTAAGTGCAGAAATAAGTGACTATAGTTTTAGTACAAGTACCTCGTAAGCAAGTAGGTATACCTACTTAGAAGCTTTGTAAAAATAAAAGCTGACAAGATCACCTGGAATATACAGCTAATGGCGCTTATTATAAGTGACAACTTTAGAGGTATCCATTAGGCATTGCTGACTCTTTAAAATATTCACTATCCTCTTTTTTGTGCAATAAACGTCACAAGTTAGATGGTTCCTTATTTTCGCAGATTACCAGGATGGTAATAAAAATGATTAAGACTCTGCTTAGATATTAATATTTTCCAAGTAGATATCCCCTATAATTGCACCTGCCATAATTATTCTCCTTTTCGTTTATTTATTTATTTATGAGTCGAACCGTGATGTTATATCTTACCTTTTCGCAAGAACAAGGCTATCAACATAAAAATATTTTTTGAAATCAGAAACATACACATCAGCTTTAGTAGGTAAATCCAGAAAAATGCAGCAATAGTGAAATAATAATCAAGAATACTGAGTTAATTTTTGACAAAATGTTGTTACCCTCTTTTGAAGAAAAGTTAAAAATTTTGTTTAAAAAACTTGAGCGTTTCTTTTTTTCCGATGTTTTTCGAACTTTGAAGTTAGCATTAAAAATGCTATAAAAAAATCAGTCAAATGTTTCCATAAGACAATATTTGCAAGTATCTAAAATCATGACCATCTTTGAGGAACTCGACACGAGTTCTATAAGTGTAAGTAAACAAAATAACCTGCAAAAGATAAAACAAGATACAGAAAAACATAAAGAAAACGTTTTAAAAGGCTTTTCGAGTCTCATATTTCATTCAAGTTCATTGTTCTATACCGTCGATTTAGTTGAGAGTTCACTAAGGGCTGTTCTATTGCTAACACAGGCGTAACATTTCTGGAATGTATCTGAAATATATATACTGATTTGGCGAATTTGCTGGATATTATTAGTATATTCAGCGATCTATATGAAGCTTTTGATTGCGTTGACTAAAGGTTTAAGGTGTGACTTTATGTGAAGTGCTTGTAGTAATATGAATTAGCGTCCCATTTTCATGCGTAACGAGAACGCGATGATAATGCCACATGAACGGAGTCAAAGGTAGGTAATAAATAGTTGAAAATAATAGTAGATTGTATAACAAGGGAGCGAAGTAGTATTTTTACGGCGAGGGCGCTACTTTGAATCAAGAGCAAAGCGAAGGATTTTAGGATTCTAACGTAGAATCCTGAGCGCAGCGAGGGATTCAAAGTACACCGCCCGAGGGAAAAATAATTTGCTCCCGAGTTATACACTCTACTTTTCATCCCCGTTCTATGAGAAAATTTATTTCTCCCGAGATTTCGGGCATAACAATTTTTATACGGCGTTGTTAGCTTCTATATTATCGAATTGTTTCAAGAGTTAATGCATTGTCACTTCCTTAACTCGAAGTAGAACTCATATTATTTTGCAAAATACAACTTAAATAGGTAATGTACTAATTACAAGAACAGAGAGGTAATTGGCGCCCTTTGTTTTTTTTTAGTTAGCACAGGTCACCCCGAGATATGCAGCCAGCACGTACCAGCCAGTAATCCGTACAATTTGAGTTCAATTTCTATGAATGATAATGTTCCAAATTCAAATCACTTTTACGGCCCGCTGCTAGGCTCTGAACAGAAAAGAGCTATTTTGCGCCCCGCTACAGTGACAGTAAAGTGACATTTTTCAAATAGAAGGGATGAAAAATAATTTGCTCCCGAGTTATACACTCTACTTTTCATCCCCGTTCTATGAGAAAATATTTCTCCCGAGATTTCGGGCGTAACAAGTTTTGTACGGCGTTGTTAGCTTCTATAATATCTAATTGTTTCAGGAGTTAATGCATTGTGACTTCCATAACTCGACGTAGAACTCATAATATATTGCAAAATACAACAATATAAAAATAGGTATGTACTAATTACAAGAACAGAGAGGTAATTGGCGCTCTTTGTTTTTTTTAGTTAGCAGCACAGGTCACCCCGCGCTATGCAGCCAACACGTACCAGCCAGTAATCCGTACAATTTGCGTTCGATTTCTATGAATGATAATGTTCCAAAATTCAAATCACTTTACCGGCCCGCTCCTTGGTTCTGAACAGAAAAGAGCTATTTTGCTCCCCGCTACAGTGACAGTAAAGTGTCATTTTTCGAATAGAAGGGATGAAAATGGTAATTTTAGCGATGAAATTATTCATGTAGGATCGACAGAATCCTATAAATTGAAAGTCTTAATACATTTTGTTCTACCTAGTTAGAAAAGTAAACAAACAAATAATACGTTTCGTAACAACATTTATTCAGTCGTTTTCTCTATTTCTAGTTAAAATCCCTCGTTAATTTGCTAGCATCGTCCCTCGCTTAAGTTTGTTGGTCTAGTTTATTAAGAGCATTTCTTTAGACTTGCAAGGTGTACGCCAACGGAATACGAGTACAGATTCGTATTTATAAATGTAGTGTAGAACCAAATGAAACTATATTTCTAATTTTGCAACTAACTGGAAAATATAAAAACCCAGTTGAAGTAATGGTAGGTATTATAATGTAAGTCGGTTCCAGACTTGAGATAGCCACCCCAGAGGTCAGCGGGAGAGGAATGCTTGGGGTATCCTGCGCGGAAAAAGGTACTATAACATAGTACTGGTAAGGTCGGCCTCACGGATCCGGCTACAGCATCTATAGCAGTTCGCGCCTTATCTCCGTACGAGGGTACTTCTGGTAACCCCGTATCTTACAACTCCATGTCTCGGGCCTCCGCACCGGCCGGGTAATGACAATGGCTCCCTAACTCTTTCATTTTCTATTTTTAACCCCCGACGCAAAAACGACGGGGTGTTATAAGTTTAACGTGTCTGTGTGTGTGTGTGTGTGTGTGTGTGTGTGTGTGTGTGTGTGTGTGTGTGTGTGTGTCTGTCTGTCTGTGGCATCGTAGCACCCAAACGGATGAACCGATTTGGATCTAGTTTTTTTTGTTTGAAAGGTATATTAGTCGGTAGTGTTCTTAGCTATGTTTGGAAAAAATCGGTCCAAGATGGCCGCCGCCACAACATATCGGAATACGAATTTCTTCATAACTCCCTCAATATGGGTATCAAATGAAAGAGCTTGACTAGTAGATCACTTTAAAAAGTATGAAATAAAAATTAAATTAAAAATTTAAAAAACCCCCGTCACAAAAATCACTTCCAAAAAGTTTAAAATAAAAGGAGTTTGCCTTTTAACTTTAACTGTTGCCATGTCGGGGGACCTTAAATTGTTCCGATAATATAACGGAGTGCTTAACCAATTAGGGTCCCCCGACATGGCAACAGTTAAAGTTAAAAGGCAAACTCCTTTTATTCTAAACTTTTTGGAAGTGATTTTTGTGACGGGGGTTTTTTAAATTTTTAATTTAATTTTTTATATATTAATTAGGTGGATTACATTTGAACAATTTGCGATGTTTTTAATTAAAAGATGAATGCCAGGCTAAACTTATAACATCGCATACATACACAACATTTTCTTTATCATTTAGAGCCATAATAGCTTCTTGTTAAGCAATTTCCATTTCTCCTAAAACTTGACGCGAACCAAATTAACTTCTGACAGCCTGCGGTATGTAATTTTCATAAAGTTTATAATAATATGTTATCTTGGTGTCGTGCGTAATAGAAAATTGTCTTTTACAGTTTTAGCTTTTCTGGTTCCCCAATATCACTCTCTTATACCTACTTATCTGACCTTACCTACATAAATATAAATTGTATGCAGGGATGTATGGACCCACTGGGAGTTTTTGGGGTCCTGCCTACCTCACCTGCTGTATAGTATAACTACTGATTATTGGAAAAGGCTCTAGCGCTGGCTTCCCCATCAAGGTTAGGCGATCAGAAGGTAGTCAGAGTCACTACCGTACACCCTGGAGACCAGATTCCTGCCCCTGTTGCGTGCGCCGCAGCAGAGGATGGCCTCCAGGGCAATTAGGGGATACCGCACGATATCCTTTGAAGCGGCGAGTCTCCTAGCCGGATCGCCACCGTGGATCCTGGAAGCGAGATCCCTTGCGGCACTCTATCGTTTCCGTAAGGAGGCGCGGGAGCGGGGATACGATCCCGAGCCCGAAGACATTCGGGCCGAGAGATCCCGGCTCCACAGGATCATGGTGGCGGAGTGGGAGCGACGACTTGAGCAACCACGCGCAGGGCATGCCGTCATAGAGGCGGTAAGGCCCATCATGGGGGAATGGCTAGAGAGGCCACATGGCAGCCTCTCGTATCGACTGACGCAGATTATCACCGGGCACGGGTGCTTTGGGCGGTATCTGCGTCGGATCGAAAAGGAGCCAACGTCCGAGTGCCATCATTGCGACGCGAGCGAGGACACAGAGCTGCACACGCTCACCGAGTGTCCGGCATGGGCCGGACAGAGGCGAGAACTAGTGGCGGCCCTGGGAGTGAGAGTTCTTACCCTCGCCTCCCTGCTCACAGCAATGGTCCGCTGTGCGGACGCGTGGGCGGCCGGCGTCTCCTTCAGCGAGCAGGTAATGGTCGTGAAGGAGACGGCGGAACGGGAGAGGCAGCGCGAACGAGCGAGACTCGCGAACCGCGCTGCCCGCGCGCACAGGCAATTCGGGCGTCGGAGGGCACTGACTGACCTCCGTCCCCCATGAGCGCGGGCCTGGGGGTGACGGGTGAAGCCGCCTGTCACCCCAGCAGAAGCAGGCCACGGCGACGGCGCGCTGAGAAGCGCGCCTCCCCATTCCGGGGGCGAGTCGGGGACACCGTTGTCCCCCCTCCCGAGGAGGGCTAAACCATAAGTGATGGCCCTGGGTCCGCCGGGGTGCGAGGGATATGTCGATGACAACCTCACCTCCGGCCTAGCACCACGACCCACAGTCGGCGTGCGGTTTTAGTCGGTTCGAGTCCGACATAACCTCCCCTTCCGGCTCCGGCAGGGGGGTATCCGAGGGGATTTCCGCACGGAAAAAAAAAAAAAAAAAAAAAGGTAGTCACTACCGTTATACCTTACAAACTACTAAGGTTTTCAACATTGCGAGCAGACCCCGAACTCCTGTCAACTTTGGACGCAACCATCACTGTGATGATGATGATGATGGCAGATTACAGTTTGCAATGGCATACAGGCTACCTGATTATTATCCTGTGAATAGATTCTAGTGGGCAGTGAGAACGGGATCAGTAATCAGGTGGTTAAAACCTCGGTTGACAACTAGTAAATTTTAGTAGCTATACAGACATACATATACCTACTGTAACTGTGAATCCCCGAAGGGGTAGGAAGAGGTGTACTAACATCCACGTTTAGCCAACTATGATTTTCGGTTCCACGTAATATAATTTTCAATTTAAGTACGCAAAATTGATTCACGTATTTGTTTGCAAAATGTATTTTACAAGAACAAGGAATTACGTAACGAAAATATTTCTACCCCACTTTATATCAAAAACGATGTTCTTCAAAGCTTCAGAGCCCTTTCTTGTGATTAAGTTGCTCCAAATTAAATTAACAACCCTATTGTGATTGTTTCATAACGAAATTACAAGGTAGAAATGATAACAGATTATTTATTGTTAAACATGGACCTTTTATCTTCAGGACGAGCTGGAATTACCATTAAAATCATTGATTCAAAAATTAAAACGTTAAAGTTTTATGTAAAATCTCTTTTATTTTTGTCGTTTTGTGTAATAACTGTAATAAGCTGTACCCAATTACCTCGAAACGTGTAGGTACTATTGTTGAAAAAAAAAAAAAATTGCGTGAACTGAAGGATGACGCGACAATCCCTTCAATGTTGTGAAATCGTTCTTAATTGTCTTTGATGTGCAATAAAATAGTAGGTGTTTTTTTGTTTATAAGGACCCGTCAATTTGACTTCACTTCGACTGATGGTAAGCTACAGGCAAAGTCTCGGAAAGAGGGTCACCATCGTAAACATGTACCATGTTAACAATGGTGGCACTCAGCTTAACGGCCTCACGCCTTTTCACGCCCCACTTAAATGACCCGGGACTGTTGGAAGAAGGAAACACGTGAGCTGGCAGGGAGTTCCAGGTCTAAATGGTGCGGCATAGTAATGATTCACCGAACCACTTGGTTCTAAAAGGTATATTCTGCAACGGGTGACATCTAAGCTCTACACGTGTTGTACTGTGGAGGAAAGGAGAGGGTGGGACTAATTGGAAGAGCTCATCAGAACATTTACCATGGTAGTGACGGTAAAATACTGCCAAAGACGCAACATCTCGACGCATCTGCACAGGCATATGCATTAGGAAATGAAAAAATTACAATTTTAGTCATGTCACTGAAACGTTTGGTAGGTGGGTACCTATATGGAATGCCGCGCCGTCATCAGTGTACTCACGCTTACCTTAGTACATAGCTACACTACTTTTCAGTTTTTTTTTTCAGTCATACTTGTACGAGTTTTGATGAACCAAAATTGTGGGCTATTTAGTATGTAGATACTTATAAAACATTAAATACAGTCGCTAAAGAATATAATTTATACCTTTTCACATAAAGTTGTATGAAAAGGTGTATACTTACATCCTTTGTCGACTGTATCTGTCTGATCCCACCAACCAAGTTATCTTCCTACTTTTAAATTAAACATTATAACCGAAAAAGAAAATCGGATAAAAACGAAATCATGAAGTTTTTCTGGGAAGTGTTGATATTACGAACAAATCCGAAGTAATTTTAAAGCCTCCTACAAACACGTTTGCCGATGCATTGTTAGCTTAGGATCCTGGCCGCCTTTAAGTCTTTTATACTTTGAGTAATCACGATGTCTTTAATATTTTCCCTTAAGTTTTTGAGAAAATATCTTTAGACGTATTGCTGTAGCACAAAAACAAAAATGGTTTTTGTTTTGTTTATGAAGAAAAGTGGGTGCTAGCACCTCTGCCTACCCCTTCGGGGAATACAGGCGTGAGTTTATGTAACGTTTTTTTTAAGAAAAGTACCTGAAATAGGCAATTTGTATAGGGACAGTTTTGTTAATTTCTTCTTATACATTATTTCTTATACTACGACCGGTTGTGACGCAGGACAATTTAGTGTTTATGTAAATGGGCTAAAGTTTGTGAATATGAAGGAATATGCTGATGCACTGACAAGCAAGCTGTACTGATGTATAGTGGAATAAGTTGAAATAAATATCTCAAGGTTTAAACCAACTGTCATGTCAGTAGATATACTGTATTACCGCAGACAAGTTAGAAAGAAAATGCGCTAGTGGCAACCAAATGACCAAGAAGGCGTACAGTTTGACTCTGATATAACCACTCTCATCGTTCATTCAAGGAGGCAGTTCCGAGGTGATTTCCATACTATTCAAAAGGTAGAAAGTAGAATAAAATTGGACTACCAGAACTAGACTACTAGACTACCTAGAAATTCTCCAAAGGGATAAAGCGGTTAAGGTGTTAGGTAGGTAAAGGGAAGAAGAGAAAGATCAAAAGAATCTCCCTATTTATTTTCCTCATTCGAAGCAATAAAGGAGTCAAATAACGCGGAAATTACTATGCCAACAAGGGCCTAGTAGATACTTAAGTTATGGATACTTTTTATGCGAGGAAAATTCAGATGTCTCGCGGGGCACAGGCGCAAAGTGTTTATGGAAATTTTGCTTATAGGAGTTATAAGTTAGAGCTTTTATGGGTGGTACTATATCTTAGATGTTGAAATTTCAGCTAAAAATTTATATTATTTTGTTGATATTTATGTACATATTTACATTGATGAATGTTTATTTTGAATAGGTGATCGTGAGTAGCTATTTGTCAAGTTGTGTTGACGTTATTTATAAATTTAATATAGGATATTATATCTTTCCCACAAATAACGCGATTGCGTATAGACTATATAACAATTCAAGTGAGAAAAAGTTCCCTGATCTCTTGCTCGTCTTTATCGCAGCCCGAGGTCCGTTCTCCTGAAGAAGCGACTTTCATTTATGGGTGTTTGCATTGGCCTGGTCGTGCTTTGGAGAATACGTCAAGCTGCTGGTCTCGGTTGCCATATGATCATCTATGGCAGTCGTTACGGGTAGTTGCTGCTCTAAAATATCCAACAACTGGCATATCGTCTTTGGGTTGTGGATGTCAAATTGTAGTCGCTTAGAAAATATCGAAGTCCAGCCTAATCCGCAGTTAGACTGGTAAAAGCGGACCCCAGTCTCCAAGTTAAAAGCTTCGGATGTTATTAAGATTAACACTAGGATGAAGAAGAAGTATTCCGTAGTCAATAGGTACCTATTGACTACGGAATGATACAGTCAAATTACTTCATACAGTTGGCAAATACAGTGATAATTTTATCTACAGTTTCATTAATCAGGTAGTGATACAATATATGTTTAATAATTAACCTATCATATCACTCAATTGGTAAGCTATGCCGAAACTCGAAACGCACCTACTACATTAAAATTTAGTGTAAGACGAGCGAGAACTCGGCGTGAATTGGCTACTTTGCCGCGGAACTCCATAGTTGTGGGAACTCTTGAACTGGTTTGGCTGGACTGCAAGGGATGGCCCGGGGTCAGCCGGGGTGCGAGGGATATGTCGAAGAGAACCTCACCTCCGGCCTAGCACCACAACCCACAGTCGGCGTGCGGTTTTAGTCGGTTCGAGTCCGACATAACCTCCCCTCCCGGCTCCGGCGGGGAAGGTATCCGAGGGGATTTTCGCACGAAAAAAAGTAAGAATTCATAGATTCTCATTACAGCACCGGGTATATCATGGGGATTAAGTGATTTTCAATGACAGATATCTGATATATCAAAAGTTGTCACTTTAGTTACTTATATTCTAGAAAAAGAGGTCCAATTCTTTAATAAGAAAATTAAAACCCTATAAAAGTCCACGTGTACCCAGTTCAGTTAGTTAGAAATAATATATCCAAGGGCAATCGTGCGCGTGTAACTTGACTCCAGACGCTTCGGGGCAACTAATCCGAGTAATTGCTTCTTCTAATATATGTTTGTTTATACTTCCTATGTTGTAACGAAATATTTTGTTTTCGGGAAAATTATACTCCATATCATTTTCCTTGTGAACAAAATGATGACAATATAATTATTATATGAAGAACACTATTAACAAGCATAAACATGTAACACTTAAAAAATTAAATTAAAAATTTATAAAAACCTCTGTCACAAAAGACACCTCCTAAAAGTTCAAAATAAATGGAATTTGCCTTTTAACTTTTGATATACCTAGTAATAAATTCAACGGTTGCCATGTCGGAGGACCCTAACTGGTTAAGCACTCCGTTATATTATCGGCACAATTTAAGGTCCCCCGACATGCCATGAGTAACGCCATACAGTTTTATTTATTTGACAAATAAAAGGTAAAATGTGACATCAAACCTATGTCAACTTTTCACCTTTTTTATTTTTCGGAAATCCCCTGGGTAACTTTACGCTGTGGCCATACCTTATCGTCTACAGGACTGTTATCGTAATAATTATGTCATTGTGAAGTGCCAATATCACTCAATATATCAATAAATTATGTATGAGGTAAATCGTGGCTACACCCAGGCGTTGTTGAAATTAAGAAACTAAGTTGAAACTAAGACCGCACGGTGCTTCGTTACACCTTCACCTGTATTATCAGGGAAGAAAGTCCTAACCTTTAAACTTAGTCCCTGTTAAGGTTCTTCAATATGTTAAATTTATTAATAATTGTAAAAAAATCAGAATACATACCTAAGTGCGGCCTTATCACAGGCGTCGGGCGTATCGACGGCGGGCAAGTGCTCGGTATCTAAGTCGAGCGAGTCGAGCTGTTCATCGGTGGGTGTGGAGCAGCTCTCTGGCTTGCTGCGGCTCGAGGAGCGACGCACTATGGTGAGGGCACCTTGTTCTGTTGACAATCAATAACAATTATTTGACAACCGATTCGTAGTACATTAAATTGCAACACTTCTGTGAATATGGTTTATTTTTTGTGTATACTGATTTCACTATGTTTTTCTGTCCGCAAAAATTTAGTCGGTTCCTGGCGCGTGCAAATTGGATACATTGGATGGAGCTGGATTACTAAATGCTGAAGGGGTAGGCAATATTATTTAATCTACAAGAGTGCAGAGCAATGTTAATAACAATTACTGCTTGACTGAAGACTCAAAAGTAAGTTGGGAACGACGGGGTCGAGACCACTTTGATGTTAAAGTGAAAATTATTTGCTAGACATTTTTAGTAGCAAATAATTAAGAACCATATTGCTACTGTCTTTATTAAGTGGATTGGAAATGTTGGTGAAATGTTACGGCTACAAAATGAAGTTTTATTTTAAGAACCTGATGATTTTAGGAGATCAATAAAATCAGAAACATGTTTGACACCATCACAACTCATTAAAAAGTCCTATAACCACTTTCAAGTTATTAATCTCTGATATTTCAAATACAAAACTTGCTCCCTTTTCATCAAACGTCTGTAGATTCAAAATAATGAATATTCATACTAAAAGCGGTCTAGTATTTAACGATTGTGAATTTATGAAATGAAATTACTTCAGAAAATATAACTTTGATTATTATTCTGAGTTTCAATAGCTTTTAGAACATTATTTGAATAACTACATAGTTATCCTTATATTTTAACATAGTCTAGTTAAGTTCCAATAATAGCCCAGCAATAATACTGTTTGGCAGCAGTGGTGTTTAAGAAAACTTAAAAGTATTTTCAAATCATAATTTTTTTTATATTATGATATATTATATTGTTACTAGCATTTTATAGATAAATCTTGTCTCAACTTGAAATAAGTGGGAGAGGGAATAGAATGCCTTGAAAATTGCAGCTATTCACACTAAAGATTGCAGCTAAAATACCTATTGATGTTAACAGTGGTGTGAAAGGTGTTTGAAGATCCACCAAGATATTTAGAGGCAAGCCATCACCTACTGATTAACTGACGAGGTTCTAGCATTGGCTTTTCTCTTGAGGTTAGGAGATCAGACGGTAGTTTTTCGAAGAGTAGACGGACCCTAAGCTCCAAAATTAATGCCTTTAAAGTATTCGGGAACAACACAGAACATAAATATGACTAACGACAATAGTGAAATTTACTAATTTCTTCTTTTTTATAGGAACGTAGGTACTATTAATTTTATTTACAACACTATTCGATTAGTACATGAGCACGTATTCGTATAAATTAAACGACAAGAAAAACTACACATATTTGTTTGTTTATTATGACATCTAGATGTCCATTCTTGCAAACACCAAACGTTCTAAATTAATGTTATATACAATACTTACTAAATAACATTCTCTACATCATGCAGACATTCTTTGACAATCAAAGTATAAGAAATCTTAAGATTACAATTCAAATAGAAACATAACATGCCACATGCTTAACTAACAATTAGGGAGAACATAGTTAGTCAATGATAATTGTGTTAAATTAACTTAATAATAATGATAAAACCAAGGAGTTTTCTCTACTAAATGGCTAGGATTGCAATTTCTTGCGCATTTAGGTAATTATTTTATAGTGATCCCAAATATATTATTTTAACAATTGGTCCGTCAATTGACTGCACCCCGCTAGATGGTTATAAAGCTGAGGTGCAGTCTAGAAGATACAGACCACCATTCTCGATGCTATTGGAGGTAAAATGGTGGTCCCTAACTTGACGGCCTTGATAGATGTCTTTTCACGCCCCGCTTGAAGAGGAGGGAAACACGTATGCGGGCAGAGCATTCCAGCTCTATATCGTGCGGCTATTAATATATGTGTTCTTTTATCTGAATGGTTTCTGCAGAAGAAGCATCGTAATCAAAATGAGTTAACTGGTCACGGTATGCTTTAAAATGGCTAGTCCTATTATCCCTAAAAGATGTGTTATTTTGTAATCCAAACTCCTGACGTTATAATATCTGTGGACATTAAATTAACTTTAGAACTTTGATGCAACTGAATTAGGAGTTTAACAAGTTATAACGAGTTTTAAATTACTATTACAGCAGCTTTGTTTTAAATTAACTATATTAATAAAATAATCACAACAGTCTTCGGATTGAATTTTAGGAATTTCCTGCATTTATTTTAAATTTGAATGCAGAAATCTTGGTGAATTAAGATGAAGAATTATTGAAAGTAAATTTTTAAAATATAGTGATTGTTTATTTGTTAATATGTAATGTTTTATAACGCAACTTTGATATGTGGATCGAACAAAATAACGAAAAATGTTCGATTAGAAGTCATTAGCATTGACATGTTGAAGAAGTACAGTGCAAGAAGGAAACGAAGAAACATTAGATTTTGAGCCTATCGATGTAGACAGGACAACACCACAGTGATATGTCACTATGATTTACAGTTCCACGTTTGTAGGGGCCGAGCCAGTTGCTGACAAGCGGGCACTTTTTCATTGGTTCTATGTTTACTTTCGGATGGAGATCAGTACATATACTCTTTTTTTTGGTTTAATATTTTTTTATTTAACTTATATATTTTAATTGTGTTTCATTCAGTTCTATTTTATTCATTCTACTTATTTGGTACGTTTTTTACGGATCTCAGAGAAGCACGTAAGTATTAGTATTCAGCAGGCAACCCGTTCGTTAGTACTCAATTCAAAAACCGATTTTTGGATTTCAATAGGGTACATTTCTGGCCTTAATTCGTGTACACTGTACGGTACACACCCTTTAGTTTTGTAACCATTGGTTCCCTATTTGATGGAATAAAAAAAATAAAAAGAAAATATTGGCATACTTTTTATTTTCCTAATGATCATTACGCATATCTGATACCCGATTGGCATAATTTATAGGCAAGGAACTCGAAGGGTTCCTTTATCTGGTACTTGTAAAAAATAACCACAATGAACGTGACGAGAACTCTGCCTTCTTAACTTTTAAATTTGTTTAACCAAATCGAATTACTTTGAGTTTTAATCCTGGTGGGCATAAGTAACATTCAACATATATAGTGACTATACTCAAGTACAGTCACTTTATGCTTAAAGTTACTAAAGATCAGTCATACCTTTGGGTATTTATTATACGTTTTATTCATACCTAAGAATTAATATTATGTCTTTATGCTCTTAATTAGATCTAAGAGTTTAATCGGCTTAAATGATGGTGGCAACGAAATAGTATGACATTAAAATTTTATGTTACAGTGCATGCCTTTAAAGATTGTGCCCACCACGTTATGCCCAAGTATGTTAGGACGAAAAACTCATGCGTATTATGGAGGTCCCATAACCAATCACCACATTTTACAAGTTTATTTACAAGTCCATGCATTGTTAGTGCGATACATTTTGATGATTTGTTAGATAACCAGAATTCTAAGTAGATACTTACGATTTTCTATTACACTTCCATGTTGACCTGGGGAACAAAAGGACTCAATGAGCTACTGATTTTGACTTAGTAAGTTTAGGGTTACATTATACGTTAGCGTAGTTACCTACAGTTTATGTAAATTGTTATACTGAGTTAGGTGGTATATAAAGTTTGTTCACATTATATTATTTCTCACCATCAACCCACTAATAGTAAATTATTAATATAGTAATGTAATAGTAGGTATGATGTCATATCTGACGAGATACAAGTTTCCATAGAATTTCAAAACAGATTTGAACTGACAGTCAACTCCTATATTACGAAGTCGGGAATTTTTAGAAGTCTCGATAGTTTTCGTGCCTGTTCTTGGTACGATTTATTCATAGCATGGGATAAACTAAATATATCAGTATTTTAATGTTAAGACTAGTGTTAATGTGTGTAGTTGTCAGTAATGAAGGTAGTAGAAACGAAAGGTGTCTCATCGTCAGGTGGTCTCTGCTCACAGCAATAGGAAAGAGTAAATGTACGTTCGCAATGTGTTTGTTTTTTTTTATTTTTATAAAGGACACGTCAATTTGACATCACCTCGCCTGATGGTAAGCTAAAGGCAAAGTCTCGAGAAGAGGGTCACCATCGTGGTGGCAGTGGTGGCACTCAGCTTGTCGGCCTCGTCAGATGCCTTTTCACACCCCACTTGAAGGACCCAGGACTGTAGGAAGAAGGAAACACGTGAGCTGGCAGGGAGTTCCTGGTCTTAATGGTGCGGCATAGGAATGGGTCACTGGTTGAAGTTAGGTGGTTATAAATATACAATATTAATAATTTCGAGATGTAAATAATGTTGAAATGTTTGCCTTTTGATAATATTTATTTGAATGCCACACAAAGTAGAATAATAAAGGCGCCTACTTTAAACACGTACGTTAGCATGAATTATTTCGACAACAAGCGTTTTAACTATGCGCAAAGGCTTATACAGCCCTGGTGTATATTTAAGCCAGTTCATTGTTCATAACTTCATTATGATATCGCTCATGTTTCCAACCCATAATATTGTACGAGTGGAATGTTTACACAAGTAGAAGGTTCTTTAAAACTTTGCTGAATTATATTGTTTTGCAAAACTCATTGTATCATTTAAAATCCTTGTTATTATTAGGGAATGAATTTTGTTTGGTGAATTTTACTGTACAAAGCAAGAATATTGCTTTAGTCTAGACAGTTTGTTATTCATCCGATTGCCAATTCTGGTTTTACATGCAAAACATTCACTTTGGAACCAGTTAACTGTCATTTTTTTCCATAATTTGGTGATATGGGAGTGCATGTTTGACTCTCCAGGCCCGATAGGAAATCCTTCTGGTACCGTTGGCTGCAGGAAAATATTGAAGCTCAGCCAAGTCTGCAGTGAGGCTGGTAAAAGCGGACTCCAAGTTGAAAACTTATAATGCGATTGGGATTAATGCTAGGAAGTAGAAGAAGTCCGCTGGCTGTAAGTGAGGTTGGTTTCGACCAGCAATCTTAGTGGAGGTACCCTCTGATCCTCAAAGGATCTATACTCATTTATCTGTTATGTACAAATGTCCAGCTGCTTACATCCCCATACAAATTTCTACTAGTTCTGAATGCTTCTAACCAAAAGGTTTCAAAATATCACAAATTTGATTTTCGAGATTACCCTAAACTTTTACTCTTGCTTCCGAAAAAAGGGCAAATTCTCTTTACTTAACAGCCATTTAGAATGAAAAAAAAATGTCGCTTTTATTTGTATGTTCTATCTTTAAAACTACACTACGGATTTTATGCAGTTTCTTCTTCTTCAAGAGGAAAGTTTATATGTATAAAACATGCTTAATGTAGTAGAGGGTGCAGCGGTAACGGAATCTGACACCACGCGAGCGGAAAAAAATGGCGGTATGAAGTTCGCCGGGTCAGCTAGTAGACTAATAAATGAGGGTTTGTGTCTTCTAGAGACGTCACACGACTAAAAGAAGCAACTATTAAGAATCAGTTGTCACCCCACGAAATAATAATGCCTCCACTTTGTTTGTAAGCGAAGATTCACCGAGATTAACACACTTTAATATTACTGAAATTTGTTGAAATTTTAACAAAAACATCCAATTACGCAAATCTCGGTATTACAAAAGTAATTTGGTTCAATCTTCAAGAAAAAATAATTATATTCTTTAGCGGGCTTTTTTATAATTTGTCCAACAATTTAGAGGTCCTTAAGAATATTGTCTTTTGAAGTAATGATTGCGAGAAAATGGGTCTCTGTTTAGACAGACAACCTTAATTTTGTAAGTGACTTTATAAATACGGTTTGGTATAATTATAAGCCATGAAGTCAATATTAAAACTAAAAACATCGGAAAAAATGAAACGCTCAAGTGAGACTTGAACTCAATACCTTTCCCTTGCAGGGGTATGCTCTTCCAACTGAGCTATTGAGTCACACCTAAATCATTCCAAATTTTTCTTCTCTTTATATCCGTCTTAAAGGGCGACGGTGGTGCCATCTACCAACATACTTACGAACTGTTGGTTGTCTAGGCACCAAAATTTCTAAGGTGTTTATTTGATTCCTTGTGTACCAAATAGGTATCATCTTCTTAATTCTTGACTCTTGGTCCTTGTGCAAAAGGTTTCAAAAGAATAGGTTCCTTCTAGGGAAACATGCTTCATGTTAGACCACATAATCACATGCCATCAGATGTGATTGAGGTCAAACGTATATATTAATATTAGAAAAAAAAATCAATAGAAAACATCAACTTGGTGTTTCATTGACACCATACATGTAGGTTCGAAGTTATGTGTGTATTTATCGTAGGTTTATAAGTGCCCGGTTAATGGCAATAGGCTCGCCACCTATTACATTGTGACCTAAACATAAACTGGCGAAATGTGGGTGCTATCGCCTCTGCCTACCCCTCCGGGGAACACAGGCGTGAGTATATAATATATGCATACATGTAGGTAAGTTTATTGCTGCTATATATTTTTGAGCCTTTGGTAATATCGGTAATGTGGCAATTCTGGCGTCCCTCTTGCGAAGACAGAGCACATGATAAATTGTGAATTTATTACTTACAATTTCCTTTAACGATACCAAATACGGTTTTATTCAGCATCAGAATAAAAGGAGAGGGGTGGCAGTGAAATCTCTATTTAGTGTTTGTAGTATAGATCGATTTGAATATCTTGGACCTAAATTGCAAAGACGCACGCAGATTGTTTTGTAATCCATACTAATATTATAAATGCGAAAGTAATTCTGTCTGTCTGTCTATAGGTTACGCTTTCACGCCTAAACCACTGAACCGATTTGGTATAAGGGTAAAGACCTTGATCTGCGGTAGCCTAGTGGTATGGGTAATGGACTGCTGAGACGAGGTCTCGGGTTCGATCCCAGGTTTACCATGGCACACACCAATGACTTTTCGATGCTTTTCGAAGTTATGTGTGTATTTATCGCAGGTTTATAAGTGCCCGGTTAATGGCAATAGGCTCGCCACCTATTACATTGGGACCTAAACATAAACTGGCGAAATGTGGGTGCTAGCACCTCTTCCTACCCCTTCGGGGAATACAGGCGTGAGTTTATGAGTTTATGATAGACTTTGAGAAAGGACATAGGTAATGTTTGGTTGCGATAACCGACATCCACGCGGGCGGAGCCGCAGCCAAAAGCTAGTAATCTATACTTGGTGAAATTTGAGATCGTCCACCGCAGTAGCACCTCGTCCTATCTTCGAAATACACCCAAGAAACGTGTACTGGGCGCATAGAGCACATTTTAGTTTCAAGATTCATGAATCGAGCTTTAATCAAAATGGGACTCTTGAATATAATGATAGAATCCGGGTTTTGCTCCGCTGTACCCCTGGTTTATACCACTGGTGGTAGAACGGGTAAAATTGGTATGCTCCATGGTTCCCCTCAGGGGTACAGTCTCCACTGTACCCCATATGTTCAAAAATGTTAAAATGTATTCGAGTGTTCTACTGCAGGCATTATGATCCGAATCCTGTGTTTGCATAAGGAGGAACTGCTTTCAGACGAAGCCGTCTGAAAGCAGTTCCTCCTTAATAAATAGAACTTAAGTTCTGACCTGAAGAGGCTTTTTATAAGAACCCACCTCCAGACCCTGCATAAGTTTTCCATTATACTTGCTCGTCATTTTACGGTTCGGTTCTTTAGCGATTTATTTGTTAAGCTTTTATTTCTTTTAAAATCAATGTTTTTTTTCACTGTTTTTTTTTTCATTCATTAATTCAATGGTTTTATTTCAATGAGTGACTTTCGCGTGAACTTTAGAAAATATCATATTATTTGGTTTTTCTTTTAGCAAGTTCTCAGTAAGAGCATGGAATTCGGAAAGATGCCCTGAAGACAGTAATAGGCAAAATATGAAAACACAGAGGCCTAACCATTGGGGTGTAGGTATATAGACGTAAGTATTTAAGTACTTGACTGTGGCCACAGTTGCCAAAAATGAACGCTATTAATACAAGGGGTGTCACTCGAGCTGACCGCGCAAAAATCTTTTTATTCCGTTTTCGAAGAATCCCAAACTGTAATCTCTTGGGAAAATCATGCCGACGTGGTCATTCCACAATATGCGCGTTTGAGGAAGGAAATTCTACCTTAATCTATATGAATTGGAGAACATGTAATATTACCTTAGGGAAACCAAAGCCTGTGTTCCCATTTATTTTCCCCTCAATACATACATTGAAACCCGATCCTATAAACGAAGATCTTATCAGTTCGTGCACTGCCTTATGTTGATACACCGTTGCTAGGCAACCGTTCCAGGGGTGGTGCTATCCAGAATTGCATTACCGAGACGAATTGAAATTCTAATTTAATAGCGCATTTGCTTATTATTATTCAGGCAAAACTGTTGTGCATTGTGCGCTGAAATGAAAAGATATGATCATGGAACTGAAATGAGGTTGCTGGAAATAAAATACACGACGTTTGTAAGAATATTTATAAAAGTTAAGTTGGGACATTAAATAACAACAGCTGTTTTACTTAATGCAGTATAAGCAGCCAATAGAGCCCTGGCAGAGATATTAAGGCCAGGTAATCCAGCAGAGGCCGCATTTTGAGTTTTTCAAAAGCATTTGAATCATAGGAAAAAGGGTTTTAAATTTCGAAAAAAAGATATATATTAGTTAAGGATCCAGTCTAGTCAAATTCGCATTCAGTTACCAGATCTGATGAACTTCACTCGATAGAAAAAATCCCAAAGTTGCCCCTGTTCGTTATATTTTTTTTTAATATTATGACTAAATTACTTATGCTTTCTATAAAATTTTTGTACTAAACTAAAGCCACTACATATGTCTAGACATTTTCGCAGATTTTGACTATATTATGAAATAATTTTTAAAGTTATATTTAAATACCTACTAAATTAGCGGGTGCTCGCGCCGCCTGGCCCGAAAAGTTGCGCCAGTCGTGCGCTGGCGCTTACCGAAGTAGGACCTGTGTCAGTTTTTGCGCGACATTTTCGTGCACCAATCAATCGGCTTTACGTATTTATAATAAATTGTTGCAAGTCATTCAATATGGGCAATAAACAACGTAAGCGAAAGAAGTCGTGCAAAGCCATGAACTAAATTTCTAACTCCGTTTGGTAATTTAAAAAATTATATACCTAAATATTACGCTCATAGCGCCATAGTATAAGAATATCAGTATTACAACTGAAGATGCTACTTACGATTTTCTATAATTCATATTTTATCTATATCAGTACAGGGGCGCCTAGTACCTACAATATTCGTACATTGTATATAATTTGTGTGTGTGTAAATAAATATAAATTTAGTTTTAGTTTAGGATAGAATAATTTTAATATTTAGGTAGGTTAGTTTAATTATTGGCCTTTTTTTATCGTGCGCAAAATCCCCGCGGATACCACCCCCACGGAGCCAGTGGAGGCGGTTATGTCGGACTCAAACCGACTAAAACGCACGCCGTCTTGGGTCCTTGGTTGCCGGAGGTGAGATTGCTGAAAGCATATCTCTCGCACCCCAGCAGACCCAGGAGAATTACTGGCCTTGGGTCAGCCGGGGTGCGAGGGATATGTCGATGACAACCTCACCTCAGGCCTAGCACCACGACCCACAGTCGGCGTGCCCACAGTCAGACTCGAACCGACTAAAAAGTCGGTTCGAGTCCGACATAACCTTCCCTTCCGGCTCCGGCAGGGGAGGTATTCGAGGGGATTTCCGCACGAAAAAAAGAAGGTACAGTGTAAATCCCCTCGAATACCTCCCCTGCCGGAGCCGGAAGGGGAGGTTATGTCGGACTCGAACCGACTTTTTAGTCGGTTCGAGTCATACAGAGACATAACCTCCCCTTCCGGCTCCGGCAGGGGGGTATCCGAGGGAATTCCCGCACGAAAAAAGTTGTTAATCTCGTTAACTTTAGGTGTTTAACTGCCCTGTCGACGACGAACGGTGCGATGATATAAAGTAACCGTTAGCATCAATTCAAACAAATGTTTGTAAAACTACAAGCATTATTATTATTATAATGTAAGTTTTTTCGCCCAAGCAACTAAACACATAGAACAAACAGTTCTCAAACTCATACAGTTTTTTTAATTTCGTATTTATTACTTAGTTAATATAATCATATAACTAAATAAAGTTAAAAAAACTGCATTTCATTTTCTAAGTCAAATCAAGTTTTCCTACTGCATATTTCTATACTGTGACGCTGGCGGGGTCATCGCCGAGTTCACCGTCACTGCGTTCGCGCGTAATATTTTACGAGCGGCCGGGATCGCTATAAATGCCTACTTTTGCAGGAATAGAGGGCCTTAAAACAAATTATTCTGTACAACATGAACTCAATTCATCCTTCTTTCTACAGTCCCGGGTCCTTTAAGCGGGGCGTGAAAAGGCATCTAATGAGGCCGTCAAGCTGAGTGCCACCACTGTTAACATGGTACATGACATGTTTACGATGGTGACCCTCTTTCCGAGACTTTGCCTTTAGTTTAACATCAGGCGAGGTGAAATCAAATTGATGTGTCCTATATAAAAAAAACTGAAAGCAAAGTATCTATAATTTGAGCAAATAATTGCCCAACTCAAAATATCGAATAATTCGCACTGAGTACCGAGTACAATTTACGTCACTTCAATATCTCTGCAGCATAAAAACTCACTCGCTGTAGCGAGCTTGGGGTGGGCAATAAACATCCATTAATATGAGTGTGAAGATCCTATTTTAGTAGCCCTCGGGAAAATAAGCGGACTTAACTGTCGCTATAAGAGATACTAAAGATGTTAGACTAAATCCATATCCATACCTACCAATATTATAAAATGCGGAAGTAACTCTGTCTCTCTGTCTGTCTGTATGTTACGCTTTCACGCCTAAACCATTGAACCGTATTGATGAAATTTGGTATAGGGATAGATTAGACCATGAAAAAGGACAAAGGCTATGTTTCGTTGCGATTACCGACATCCAAACGGGCGGAGCCGCGGGCAAAAGCTAGTATATAATACAAGACAAAATATTTACTCGTAGTAGGTATATATTTTGTCTGTAAATCTTCGAGTACACCTGAAACAGTACATCTATGTCCGTTTATATTGTACGGTGAAGTAGAATCGGCCTTAAATACTACGTTAGCAGTAGTAAATACAAATAATAACAACGACAATCCTTTCTCTCATTGTTTGCTCAACTCTTTTCGCGTAGAAAGGCTGTATCGAAGCTAATACGGCAATAAATGGTATATTGTTATTATTTTCTTAGTATTCTCAAGTGTTTCAACATAATAATAACTGAACCATAATCGGTTATGTATTGGCCGCAATCGAAAATATCCTGAAGGAAAATATATTATTTATGGTGGAACGATGGATCGTACTGCTCATTTAATTTCGACTTTAAGAAGTACAGGGCTCTCGCTACTTCCCATATTTTTGATTCTCCTCTTTTCCCTGTTTCTTGCTCTTCACTATCACTACGTAGTCTATAGCAAAGTCGCTTTCAGCGTCCCTATGTCCCTATGTATGCTTATATCTTCAAAACTACGCTACAAATTTTGAGGCGGTATCTTTTAATAGATAGAGTAATTCAAGAAGAAGGTTTATATGTATAATACATGCTTAATATAGTAGAGGGAGCAGCGGGAACGGAATCGGACGCCACACGGGCGGAAAGAAATTGGCGGTACGAAGTTCGCCGGGTCTAGAAAGACTCCAACGATGTCATTCCTGCGTCAGTTATATAGAAATATAACCGACACAGGAATGACATCGTTGGAGCTATAAACGTATAAAAAATCAATATAAAACTTTTCTGGATATTTGGAAACAATGGCGCTCCTATTCCACGGATGCCAGTTCCAATAGAAATCGATGATATTACATATTCAAGGAGGTTTAGACAGATTTTGTTAAACCTAACCTTTTTTAAACGATGTAAAACCGATGGTGCAATTCTCAACAAACTATGTACTGTATTGTAATAATATTGAATTAAATGTCAGTTGTAGTGACTACTTCGGAAATAAGGTTAGAGTAACTTTCAGATTCTTACGCTTAGGTAATGGCGACTTGATTAGTAGCAATTTGTTTTACAATATCTTCCTTATATTCGTTATATTTCGATAAAACATTACACAATTACAGTTGGTATTTATATACACATAGAATTCACAAATTATATTTAATACCAATAAAAATGAAGAGTTAATCTTTTGTATAAAACAAGACATGCAACACAACAACAACACAAAATGTGTTATTATTAATGTAAATATCTTTGTAAAGTTTTCAGTAAAAAAAAAACACTGAAATTAACTGCATCACCACGAACAGTTCAATATACTGTCGTAGCAAAAGTCACGCGATTTAGTGATTGTACGAGTATTAGATCTAGCTTTAGCGAAATAACAGATTTTTTAAAGTTGGATATCCTCTGTGCACAAAATACTAACAAATGTAACTTAACAAAATATATTCAATTAAGTAATCAAAAGTACATTAAGATTTAAAAAGGAAAGTGAGAAATTCAAGGAACAGTACTTAAGATTCAACAACAACAGAAAAGCAGAGATTTCCTAAATAATTACTACTTTACAGGTTCATATTGTCCATCCATAAATTTGACATTACAATTCTCCATCATACTCGGGATATTTTAAAAAATCTCTGCCAAAAATTGAAGGAAAAGAAAGGATCAAAAGATCAAAGACCCTAGCTAATTTCAAATCGATACTGTTAGAAAAGCAATACTTTAAAATGTTCTACATTTTTATAGATCATAATCCTGTACTCACGTACATTCTGATGGGATATTTTATTGTATACCTTTATTTACGATCCTGTAAACTTTGTAACAGCTTTTGAATAAACAATGTTCGTAACTGGAAAAATAACTTGGCTTTCTCTCAGAACATATGTTTTGGAATGGAACGAATGAAATGTTAAACACATTGTTGTTAATTGTAAATTAGAAGGCTGAGCTTTGTAACTAACATTATTTTGTACAGAAAATAGGAACATTTCTAATAATTGTGCTCACACAAAAGTATTAACAGAATCTTTTTAATTAAGTGAATATAATGGAAACCATTGTATTGCTAAAATGTTGTAATTTATTGATTTCAGTCAAAATAAATTAAACGTAAAGGAAATAAAAAGAGTGATTGAATTCAGATATTATTTCCAAATCAATGAACTTACCATTTAGCTATAATAAGAGAATAAGACTGTTATCATTGAGTATTTTGATTCATAAAGTGAAAACGTTGTAACTAACTATACACCATCATTTATGACGCTCTGTTCGCACTGTAAAGATGAAGAATAGACTAAACTACAAGGTAAGCAATTCAGAAGACAACACTAAGACTACAATGTTTCAAAACTACTCAAATTACAATAACACTTCAGAAGTTATATAGGTAACTAGCAAAGGGTGTACAGGAAGATAGGTATAAAATATATATTCCCATCAAAACTACGTCAAGACTATAGTCTCAAGCAGACAACAATGGCAAACTGAATATCAAATTGCTTTCAATATAAAAATCTAGTTTCTAAGTAGCAACTTTGATTCATCACCAAACAATGAAATTGAATTTCAAAATGTGCAGATTCCATTTGCAGAATCGGCAAACCTTGGGGATTCATAACAAAATGTGTTTAGTCTGCTTGGACCATTATTTCGGCTTATAAACGGATATTCAATCATGACACAAGCGTGATGTGCTGGATGCGAAGGAGTTCAAAAATAAACGACGATTGACGGAACGTGCACGAGATATGGCGATTATGGCTATGGTTTATTGCGTCCATTAGCAATGAAACGGAATGAATGATCTTTGAACATACACAAATGTTGAACTTCTTATCTAGGTCCTATTTTGTATGGATTATGAATTTGCTAGCTGCTATCAGGCTTTATTATTAAACTTCATTGAGTTTGCTAATTTTGCTTGTTATAAAAGCACTAACACATGAAAATACTTTGTTGTTGTTTTATAAAATTTTATCTTCAACAATTTTAATACTTAGCTTTGAAAATCTGTTTACTGTCTGTTTACTGTAGTTGCCACTTGCCACCCCTGAGAGTTTATTATTTCTCCCATCACAATAACTTTTATCGCATAAACCACTTAACTTTATAACTGAATATTCAGTTTATCTAACAACAGCTAAACTTTGAAAAAGCATTTTAAAGTATGTTGGATGAAACTAGATCTACTGAGAGCATCTTACAATGTAAGTTTACAATTTATCTGTCTAGCCTGAGTGATTTTGTTGGCATACAAGTCAAGAACGTTTGCATTTAAAGTATTGGATTCGTAAAGCAAAGGTCTTGACAATCAGATTGACGTTTGCTTTCATAATTCATTTTAGAACTTTTTGCATTTGCATTTATAATATTCATTATTATATTTAGTGAAAACAACGAAACCCCGCTATTTCTTCTATTTCTTTTCCTTCTTCTATTTCTTTAATTGGTTGGTCTTAGAAAATAGTTAAGTCATTAATTGATTTTTTACCGTGTTTTCTCTAGAGTTTTATTATATTTGCAGTTAGCTACAACACCTTATTTAGTTAAGAACCAGTTTCGACATATTTTGAGATTTATTCCATTGCCATAACCACCATTGTTCTATAGTCGTGCTTACTGGGAGGGGTGCCGTTGCGGGGCGCGGGGGGCGGTGGCGGGCGAGGTGCCTCTTCTCGTGGTGGGCCCGCGCCGCCCGGTGGACTCGCCACTGCAACATCAATCAACAGCTTAATATTATATACCAACTGTTATTTGTAACCGCTTAGTACCTATAAAAAGATATATTATTATCTGAAAATAAAACAATAGCTAAGACCGGATCTATCTTATATTATATCTAAGTTCGATCAAAAATATTTGATGCCATTTTCATAAAATTATTTATTTATTATTATTTATTATGCCAACTATTCAAATCGATTTAACCTCAAGCTACAACTAGTAACTAACACGATATCTGTAGTATCAATATCGATTCAAATTCAAAGTTTATTGGCTTAGGACTCGGTCTTACGATGCGTTTCCATCTTCCTACTATCTGTTCTGAAGTAAAGAACCGGGATATGAAAGTGCACATAACGAGGTCGCTAAATAAGACAACGGTGACCTTAATTGGATGGTGATCATCAGGATAACAGTAGGCCAGAGTAACTGCCGTCTTATCTCAAAATGGAAAGTAGGTATAGACGGCACTAGCCTGAATTGGCTTGAACCGCGAATGTTATCATATAATATTGGATAAAATATTTGAAATGTATAAATTCATCTATATTTGTAAAGGTTGCGTTGGTTGATAAAATTGAATGTATTAAGAAAAAGAAGACCCTGCTTACTTTTATTGTAAATTTAAATTTGAAATAAGAAGCCTGTGCACTTGGGACGGAACTCAAATCCGCAATGTCTCAATACCACTGGGAAGTTTTACCAATTGAACGTTCGATATACGTTTTAGGTTGAGTATTAAAATTTACATAATGTACGTTGTTTTAGATGGAGCAAAGCCTGAATAAATAGGAACTGTGAAATCCCTAAACCTAAAGAAATTTGTTAAACCCGGTGAGATGGTACGTGTGGGAGTTTCACATGTCAAATAAGAGGAGGCTCAGGAAATTTGGACGAATTATGTGAAAATTGTTTCAATCTCGAGAGTTACGGTCCAGAAATACCATACCCAATGGTAAAGGTATTCAATGCCTATAAGTAGGTAGACTTGAAGTTTTTCAATTTTATTCCATAACTCTATGAATATTAGCTGTAAAAGAATATTTAACGTAAATTTGTTCCGGTTATTTTTATCTTTTGTATTCTTCAAAGGCTGTAAAATTGATGACCTTTACTTTAAATTTTCTTATCTGTGTGCGTTTTATAGACTTAATTGTTTAAAACGAAATTTTATTGTGTTCACAAATATGATAAATCAATTCCTTTTATTCGCTTTCAAAGTACAACATAACTTGGCATCTTATTCTGAGTGAGAAACCGTTTCGTGACTATGCTTGTTCGTTATAGCCAACATATTTCATATGTTCCAGTTTTCTATCTATTCATCTTTTATACTAAACAATTGAAATCTACCGTCTTCTCACATTACGAGTGCGTTTGAAATTCAATGTCATTCAGAATAATGCCCCTGATTGAAACGTCAGGCAGTTCAAAGGTGATTCGACAAGACCATTACCTCCGCCGTGTCGGAAACACAAATCATGTTGAAAATAATGCCACGAAGTTTGAGTTAGGTGCTTTCAACAGTGCGCAAACATTATTTTATTTAGAAACTTGTAGCAAAATGCACCTAAAATACTGGTTATATTGTCGAAATGTTAGCGTAATACTGTAGTTGATTTAATATGAAATTGAGAACTGTATGAGCTTTATGTTTTGATTCAAGCTATTAGGATTGTAGGAATACCTGTTTAAGCATTTCAGAGAGGACTTCACCCAATAATTTTTATTTCTCACCATTATTGTAATATGTAAATTGACAGCGGTACTTTAAGGTTTGGTGTTTGAATAAAATTGAATAACTACGACCCCTTAATATTGTGGCACACACAATTCTTAATTCTAAAACAAAATATTGTCCTTAAAGAAAATTATATCTAAAGTGGTAAGAAATTCTGTGTATCTGTGAATTGAAATTTCTGTTTAGTGTATATATTTTGTTGTATATGTGTATCTACCAAATGGTAGTTTATTTATATTCTCAAACAAGTTTCAGATTACATTTTAGAGCTATTAGTGCTAATCTGATAAATTGGCAGATAAACCAATTACACTTCTATCGTAGCAAACTACAATCAAATTTGGTGCTACTCTAGTTAATAACCGTTGCGGATAGACTTGAGACTCTAAAATTCCTAACAGAATAGAAGTAGAATCGAAACAGAAGTTTATAATTTTACTACATATTTGAAATAATACAAAAGAGTAACAATGTTGTGTAAGTCATTGGACGGTTAAATAACTATTTAACCGTCCAATGACTTACACAACATTGTTACTCTTTACTGTTACTACCCAAGAAACTTCTTTCGAAGAGCTTAAACAGCATATCTCTAGACGATAGAGAAGACTGGACAAAACCTGGCAAGAATGCGTTAACTTCACCGAAAACTTACTTCTCTCCTACTAAATATAGACGTGAAGCAGTTACTGCTGCAGTATACTTGCTGTACTCTTACGATTAATAGTCTATCTAAAGGGCGTCTACTTAAAAAGCTGCTGTTCATAAAAATATTCTGAGATAAACACTAATAAGTCGTGTTTCAAAACAAGTGATCTAAAATATGGTATTTCTAAAACAATATTGAATACAATTTTCATTGCAAATAATGATAACTTTCTCTGTAATGAAGAAAAAAGGGACGATAACCTAAAACAAAAAGTAATAAAAAACAAAGCACATAAACAAATATTGAAACAAAACAATTAGTTTGAATTTGAAAAATACGCGACGACAATAAAGCCCTGTTATTAAAATCATGAGAATATTCGTGACCGTTTAATTGTTTTAACACTTGGGCCATTTTTGATTGAAAACTTGGACAAAAATAACAAGCAGCTGTAAAAATAAGCTCTTTAGACGATGGAAAAAATTAGGATTAAAAATGTACACCTGCAACATTTGTGAGTTTCGTAGATATAAAAAAAAAACATAATATAAAAGTGAATACCCTAATATTCATATAATACAAAAGTGAGTTTTGTATTACTTCTTCACGCAAAAATGGACGAAACAAAGCTAAAGTTGTGCAAATAAGTAGGGAAGAACTTGTTATAGAATACATATAGGTAAACTATTGCGCGAATGGGTTGGGGATGGAACGAAATCAGCATTCTATGTATCAGCATTCTAGGTATCAATGAAATAATTCGTGAAATAAAAATGTAGGTATTACTGAGGAGGTCACATTTTTACGAAACCTACATTCAAATCATCTATCTATTGAATAGAAGAATTCTTTATCAATTTACCGTTTAATCAATTTAGGTTAGTATAGCATTAGTATAGTATAGGTAGTATAGCAAAATTAAAATAAAACTAAAACTAAAATGTTCTAGTTTTATTTTAATTTTGCTATACTATTGGTAAATAATTATTTACCAATTTTGACCATTAATAAAATATAAAACAAGAAAAAAATACCGTTCAATACCACTTGAACACAGAAAAAGTATGGTCTTACTTGGAGGACCACATCACAACAGAATATTATTTAGTTCATCTCAGATTCTAACGGTACATCTATGAATTCGAGTCTTCCATTGTAATTAATACTGTATACACAGACAGCCTTGTTTCGATGAGAAATATCGAACTGAACATTTCGAAATCCTTTTGGACTATTATAGATAGCTTTGTTTAAATACAAACCTAACAAGAATTCAATATCTTTGCTAAATGATGGGCCTTGAGTATCATAATTACGTTTATAATAGAAGCGTTTTAATATTAAATCAAAACTTGGTGTGTGTTTTTTTTTATTTATTACATATTTTATTTGTGGAGAATACATAGGGAAAATAAATCTTCTCGAGCGGGACTCGAACCCGCAGTCTTTCCGCTACAGGGGGAATGCCTTGACCAATTCGGCTACCGAGACACGCCCGATGTGATTCAAATTTCCCTTCTATTTATCCGTTCTTACCGCGACAGTGGAGTCGTCTACCAATCTTCTTACGAACTACACCGTCGCCATAAGAACGGATCACATTGGGCGTGTCTCGGTAGCCAAATTGGTCAAGGCATTCCCCCTGTAAGGGAAAGACTGCGGATTTGAGTCCTTTAAGGTTTTTTTCCCCATGTATTCCATTTGTATTGTTAGCATACTTAATGCTGTAAATTGGTGTGTTTATTTCTTGTTTTTAAATTTTCAATGGTTCTTTCGTAAACTTTCTATTAATAGCAGCAGTTGAAGAGATTGGAATATTTAATTATGTCATTGTGGTGACAAACTGGACGGTGTAGTATGAACGCTTGAAAGAATATCATTTCTTACTAATTAGTTAGAATATTAGTTCTTTAATACTAAATTATGTTGCAGTCAATTAATTTCATTCTACTGGTCATTTGAGCAAAGAATAACCATTTTCTCTTAATATCGCGGTTTTATTATTTGTCCAACGACAGCTTTGTTCAGATCTTAAACTTCGCAAGTCGTAGAATTTTAAACGTTAGAAATTTTATAAGGAGAATGTGGAAGTTTAAATTTCCTAGATATTTTGATTTTAATATGATTATGATTGTATTTTAGAAATAATATCCGTATTACAAAAAATTGTTGATTCAACAGTCATTATAACTATTGAAAGAGTGGATTTCATCAAACCTGACAAAGGATGTATCGACTCTCTATGAAATATTGTTATGAAAGTTTGCACAATAGTTTTCCGTAACAACTATTGTATCATTTTTGCATTCACTATCATTGCCAAGCTCATCAATTCGGATTGCATTGACTTGTGACGTGTGACGTATGACGTAGATATATTGAACACAGTATCCCAATTTCTGGTATCATGTAGCTATTATTAATGTTGTAGCATTCATCATGTTGTGCAAATGAACTCTCCTGTTTTGTGTGATGTTGTGGTTAGCAATGAATATTACTCCAATTCTTTGAATTTCAGATATCGTTTCATTACCATCGTTAAGTTACAATTTTGACTAAATTTGAACGATGTTGTCTTAAATTGTATAACTTATGATTCCTATGGCTGAAATCTGCATGTATGTTTAAAAATAGGTCTTGGTTAGATTTCTGGAATGAGTGAAAGTGTTATGCGAGAATGTCTGGAAAATTTATGTATGTATATTGTATGGAGTCTGGCATTGTGCCTGATAAATGGCAATATAGATACAAAAAAATAATGGTATTTAAAAAAACACCTCCTTTTAAACCCTCCGGTGATATACAGTCGCGAGTATATAAAAATTCAAATAATGGAAGTAATAAGCTGGTGTTATTTTGAAACATTTCTATACCACCTTCATTTTCATGTAAAACATTTTACAGCAAAATAGAATCGTTCATTTTATTATTCTCTGCAATCCCTTTTTCCTCACGAATAAAACAGTGGAAAAATATCAGATGTTTACCTGAAACAAACGAAACAAATTGTTAGTATGACGATTATAAACATTCTTGCTGAAAGCTGAAATAATACAATGGAATCATTTCATTAATACATTTCATTTGTTTCAAAACAGTAATCGGTTTCCTCGAATTTAAATTATACTCCATCAGCTTTTGTTAGTTATTTGTATTTTGTTTTTTGAACTAAGCTGAAAATAATTAGAACACTCAGCAATTTTCTGATAAATGAGTTCTGGGGTCTGGACCCCAAAGGGTGAACTAGCTTGATCCGAGGTCTGCGTCGAAAAGAATATTACAGTCGTCACTCTATGGCACTTTAGTGATTTGGAATATGGGATTCAATTATTCTACCTTGTATTCTCAGGCGTAAGCAGGGGTGTATTCCCATGTAGTTACACCCAACTATGTTACTAGTTTGGGTTTTACTTGTTGGGAAAAAATCAAATCGTCTCACAGGTGTTACTAGATGCTAGATTTTTGAGTGTTTTGAGAGTGACGGGTGGAGCCGCCTGTCACCCCAGCAGAAGCAGGCCACGGCGGCGGCGCGCTGAATAGCGCGCCTCCCCATTCCGGGGGCGAGTTGGGGACACCGTTGTCCCCCCTCCTGAGGAGGGCCAGACCGTAAGGGATGGCCCTGGGTCAGCCGGGGTGCGAGGGATATGTCGATGACAACCTCACCTCCGGCCTAGCACCACGACCCACAGTCGGCGTGCGGTTTTAGTCAGTTCGAGTCCGACATAACCTCCCCTTCCGGCTCCGGAAGGGGGTAGGGTAAAAAAAAACCTATGTAAGTACTATCGGTAACTAAGGAACGATACCTGAGCTGAATAAATAGGGTATCATTTAGCAGAAGTTATTAACTGTTCAGAGAGAGAGGCTTATTCAATTATTTCAAATATTCAAACGTAGATATTTCAGAACTAGAAATAAATTGGGTTTCTATGTTTAAAGTTTGTAAATGTAAGCTACATTTAATAACTATTGCCACAGACTCTGATAAATATTATTTTATTCATTGTGCTATTGTAATATTTATATTGAGCTTTCAGTCATTTTTGTTTGACAAAAGTTTTTTACAAATGAAAATAGTTTTGCTTTTGTTTGACATTCATTATTTCTAGGTACTTACCTCCAAATTGAAGTTATTAAAAGTAGCTTTTTATTCGGAGTTATAAAAATGATAAATTCAACAAAGGAGTACATAATGATATTTTAATTTGATAAAATTCATTTGGGTTCATTATATTTTTAATATCAAATTATTATGTATTTATTAAACCTGGTCCCAAGAGTCCTTTATACTCCACATTTTTAATATTATTTTGAATGGTTCATTTACATTAAAAGTATGGTAAGTTATTTTTAAAAATACTATTACCTTTATAACGGTAGAAAATATTACATTGATATGTACATGGTAATTTATTATGCATCATCCAACATTTCTTACGTGAAAGTAACTCTGTCTAACGGTATGTATGTTACGCTTTCATGCTTAAACCACTAATCCGATTTTGATGAAATTTGGTATAAGGGTAGATTAGACCTTGAGAAAGGACATAGGCTATGTTTGGTCGCGATAACCGATAATAAATGCTATAAAAATTTCATTCAAGTTTATTACCATTTCTGAATAGGTATTTTAAGTCGGTACAAACTAACTTACATCCATTTTTCCTGGCAATCCATTCTTAGGATTTTCCTTTCAAACAAAGATTAATATTTTGGCAATACAAAATATTTCCTTAAGGGAATGACTTAGAGAAGATAATCCTATGTGTCGTGTAAGTATGACGATAAGTTATTCGCATATATTTAAGCTGGGGTTTCATATGATTACCTTTTCACGTTAACGTATCGCACCGTACGAGTGATGGTACATTTAGACTCAACACTCGATAAAAGTTTAACTCGAATATTGATAATTATTAATATATTCCGTATTACTCATTTAATTCACTATCCGCATTCTAGAATCCATAACACGAAGCTATGCTTACTCTGGGTCTAGATATCATTGTGTAGAATATCGTAGAATATTTATTTATTACTAGCTCTTACCCGCGGCTCAGCCCACGTGGATGTGGGTTATGACGACTAAACCTATGTCCTTTCTCATGGTCTAATCTACCCTTATAGCAAATTTCATCAAAATCGGTTCAGTGGTTTATTCGTGATAGCGTAACATACAGACCGATAGACAGAGTTACTTTCGCATTTAAATTATTAGTATGGATAACTTGTTGTGTCTATACCTTTGTATACCTAGGGATAAATATAAACATAGCTTTGACTAAATTGTGTACCTACTTACATCTAGTAACCGTACACAATAAAAAAATCTGCGAAACGCTTATATGAACATGTCTTGAGCACTTTTTATCTCTCATACCTTTTTCTTACAGTATAAGCTATATTTCTGTTTCACACCCAATTCCCTTCGCAAATATTCGACTTTCAGTAGAATATGACGACTTATCGTAACATTTAACCCCTCATTTATTGATACAAACGTCTTTCATGTTCTACTTATGTTCAGTAAATGATAATAATATGTTAGAACATGTTTATAAACGTTATGAAAGTAGAAATATATCGTTCGGCAATTAGAAGTTGTGATATATTAGCGGTGATGGCAAACAGAAATGTTCATAGTGTTTTTGTAGTATATGTTTTAGATGGTTGATATAATAGATGGATTCGGCCATCGGATTCGGATCAAAACCAAGCTAACCTCAAATGCAAGAGACTCTGATGTGGATTTTCTGCTCCGGATTGGCAAGTTAGACAGCAGTCCCTCTCATAAACGTTGCATAAGCCAAATATAACAGTAGAAGGTGTAAGTGGTCCCGGACTTAAAGTGATAGCTTCATATTCAACGTGGAATAAGGCTAAGAAGAATGTATGAGTTGTATGTTGCCTGGAAGAAATCGATGTTAGCGATAATGCCGCCCATTGTGCATTATAAATTTGTATAAAATTGTTAGTCATATAATATTTCTTCATGGCGCACAATAAATAATATTTTATCTTCATCTTTTTTTTTTTTTTTTTTTAACTTTTTTTTTACTTTTGGGTGGAAAACATCCTGCCCCTTGGTCGCCTTCTACTACATCCATGGGAAGAGAGAGACTAACCTAAGTACTGTACGCTTTCAAGTTCGTCAGATCAAGCTTGTTCGTTACAAAATCCAACAGCTGCTACTATAATTACGGGACAGCGTTAACAATGGCAGAACCCACAACAAAGCATGTATGTGTGCCTATGATTATGTGGAACAGGTCCGCATATGACGTCAGCGGACTGATGTAGGTGCATTCTAATGGTTGTAACTACCGCTGTGTTACGGTATAAATTAGTATAGCGTGATAATAGGCTAGCTTCGTATTATGTTCGTTGTTAAGGTCCAAAGTGCAATGCATGTGTGAGATCATCTAAGCCTTTTCTGTTTTGATGTACAGGCACTGGTTTTATGAACGTTAAAAAGTCGTGAGCATATAAAACACCATCTTCTTCAGCCCAGCGCTGATTCTGGTTACATCCAAAACTTGCACTGTGCAGCCGTATTCACCGTGTAATGACGGAGAGAGAATACAAGTATCCCCATCCCATTTCATCCGAAGGGTGTCGTAGAAGCGGCTAACAGAAAAATATGCAGATAAAATAACTGCGAGAGAAGGTATACTCGTGTGGCGATACCACATGTACCCAGCGCCATCTTCATCAAGCTGAACTAGTACGTCACTACGAATCCTGCATCGCGAAAGTGAAGTTCTCGCGCTGGTACAAAATATATGTACAACATTCCAACGACAATCGTTGGGCCGCGGCCCGCCAAGCATGATCACCTTGCCTGATCGGAGAATCCTCTCTTTGTGTTAGAGGAACATCACACCTCGTTCCTCCACACTCGAAATAAATCCCTGTACCAACACTTCTTAGCCAACGTGGAAACATTATGCCAAAACGAGCGTGTGAAAGTGTACTGTGATAGACTACTTAATTCATTGATTGAATTATAGTCACACAGGGGAAGTATGCGTAGACTTCCCCTGTGTTACTTCCATCGGTCAAGTGCAAGGTAGTGCAAGGTTATGATCGTCAACTTGTCTAACTAACGTTTGCCATAACCAAGTTGAGTTAGCTGTGTAATGTATAGCTTGTTCGATTCAATACCACGGCCACGTGACGTCGCTTGAATACATACAGGGTGTGTGTAACCTATATCGATTTGAATTGACTTATTACTTATCACGTGCTGCAAGAATGCTTCCTGTTTATTTCCTATATATTGTGTATGTGTGTTTGCATGCAGTGTCGTACAAGGCAACTAAGGGATATATACAGCTCAGACACAGCTTCATAGTTCGAGGCAACAATAGTGCCAGGAATACGGTGTACGACGTTTCATGTTCGAACTTTGAAATTTTACCCTCTTAGTAGTTAAATTTTGAAAAAGGCTGATACACGTGTTTATTTATTTCTTAAAAGACACAGGTTTATGAAATTTAGTGCATCTAGCTCTAAAACTGTAGGACTTTCATACAAACTTCCATTTCTTATAGCTCTTTAGTAGCCGAATTTCCAAATATCCTTTCTTATTGGATACTTACATCATAAAATGCATCTACTGTCAAAATTTCAAGTTTGTAGGTCCAGCGGTTTAGGCTCTGCGTTGATGAATCAGTCAGTCAGTCGGAAAAAGTAATTTTATATCTATAGATATCTGGAAAGCCGGTTCCAAATTAGTTGCGAAAAGGCTTTCCGCATGATGAGAAATGACTAATAATAGTAATTTCGGTTCTAATATTCTTTACAAAAAAATAACAATCTCTATCAAGATCAGTCGCAGTGCTGTGCTCGATGCTAAATATTTAGAGAATTGCACAGCAGATCGTCAACGTCAAGGTTTTCTCAAGGAACGGCAGGGTTCTCGAGTCTGGCGTTGAAGTCCCATTGTGGTTTGAATTTTTCGAAAAATTTGTCCGAATAAAATTTAAAAAAGTCAAACATATAAGAAAGTCCCAGGTGTGTTGATTTCTACAAGTGTTCATAAAGCGTAAAACCGCGGTACTGTTTATAGATATCCAGATAGAAAACTAAGTCCTAGCTTACGTGGCCGGAAAGCGATTGCTCTGCTATCATAAAAATGTCAATAAGCTGAGATTCAGATTCATGTTATAAGATGTAGCGGCGGTCCTAAAGTTTGATGTGGTTTTGCAAATTTTAATACACATACATACATACACTCACGCCTATTTCCCTCCGGGGTAGGCAGAGACAACAGCCCGCTATTTGACTCTATCCTTACATACTTCACAAGCTTCCTCAATTGCCATTAGTCCTTACATGCAAGCTCGCCGGTTTCGAGTAAAATTTGAATGTATATTAAAAATATTAAAGTTATATCATCTTTATGGTCGAATTTATTTACTTGTGAAGTACCTATTCGGCATATCGCTATTTTTGAAACATAACAGGAACTTGAAAGCCTTTTTATACACCATACAATTTTAAATATGTACTTAATATAATGTGATTGGTGTATTATAAATGTATTTTTTTATGTTCTGTTCGGTAACACGGCGAACTTCGTACCGAAAATTATTTTCCACCCCCGTGGCATCCGATCCCGTTCCCGCTGCACCTTCTTATACCTTCAATGATATAGTTATCTAAACAGCAACATAAATAACCACACTGTCACTTCTGCGTATATGCCGATGCTGGCCGAATTTGTAAACATTTGATCACTGCTCCATTCCCTTGAGTAGTAGCGTAATAATATATAGCCTATGTGTTATTCTGATGTATAAGCTATATTATTGTAAAGTTTCATGAAAATCCATTCAGTAGTTTCACGTTTATAATATTAGCAGAATATACATTACCGATTTAATTATTACGTTTTCTGTAAGGACATTACCACTAATTGCAGGTATATAACTTAACATTTATTATCCTTCAATAAATAAAACAAATCGCTAGTTTCTTACACAATGGACCTTCATTCTTGATCTTCAGTTTGTGAATATGTCCCCAGAGTTATGAAAGCCTTATGAGATTCGAGTTATGGCAATAAGATTTATACAAGCAACTGGAATTGGCTGGGAACTAAACACTGAGCAGCGCTTACTAACGATTTTGTTATTGGGATCCGCAAGGATTATCCATGGAATATTAATTACTAGCTTTTGTCCGCGGCTCCACCCGCGTGGATGTCGGTTATCGCGACCAAACATAGCCTATGTCCTTTCTCAAGGTCTAATCTACACCTATACCAAATTTCAACAAAATCGGGTATGAAAGTTTCAAAAATTCATCAAAATCAGTTCAGTGGTTTAGGCGTGAAAGCGTAACATACAGACAGACAGACAGAGTTACTTTCACGTTTATAATGTGGGTGCTAGCACCTCTGCCTACCCCTACGGGGAATACAGGCGTGAGTTTATGGTATGTTAGTATGGGAGTATTATAAGTCATAATGCATTTCTCTTGAAATTTAAAGACATAATACAGAAAGGCATCCTTAGATCCTCCGACTGCAAACTGCAGCAGCAGATACAGCCTAGTATAAGGTGTTATAGATTTGAATGTGAATTGTTTACTGTTTTTAATTCATTGCGGCTTCTCAATGGCGCCATTTATCCGTATCGAAGTTGAACAAGTAATCCACCGCATCCCCACAAAGGTCGCCTTGTATGTCTGAATATAGCACATTAGGTAGATATGTAAATAAATAATTTATTGAGTACGTTGGTTTACTTCTCTGGCTCAGACTTCTTCGATGTACAACGTGAAACATACACACAAACAAACTAAGCTTGTGTGCATATAACTTACTGCTCTTCGTGTAGTAAGGATCATGAGAAAAGCGGGCCATAAAAGGTTCAGCTCGTAAATTTATCTTTCCGCCTTGTTATCGTACTAGGAAGAATTCAAAGTGATGGATGGTATGTGCGATATTTTTTTTTTTTTTTTTTTTTTTACTAGATAGTGCGTCTATTTCCTGGATAAGTGACGCTTTTATTGAGAGTAAATAGTATCTGAATTTATTTAATTGGTGCGAATAATTACTCATTATAGTGACTGATGTAGAGTAATAGAGTATTTAAAAATAGCAGAAGATTGAGAAGGTAAAAACATATTGTTTTTACAAAGTGCCCGCTTAACGGCAATAGGCTCGCTCCCTATTAAACCTGGGACTAAAAAGTATAGTTGGCAAAATATGGGTGTAAATACACCTCTGCCTACCCCTTTAGGGTTATATAGGCCTGAATATCAGATTAAATAAAAAATTGAAAACATATTGGTTACTACCTGAAGTACCTTATCATAAGATAATAAGTGTAAAAAAAAATGAAATCTTGTCTAATTGGACAATTTTATTTACTTATTTGGATATAAACGAAGGACACGGATAGTACAGCCTCTACTATACAAATGCTTATCATCAGCATAGTGTGGTCAATTTGATGACTTACTTTAACAAAAGTAATCCTCTTAAAATCACTTAAAGTTAAGGCACTTAAGGCGTCGTCGTCGTAATGAAATGGAAAAGCTCTTGGACTGATGTCAAATAAAAGTTTATTTTATAGTATATATATATATATACATAGTATATATATAGTATATATATATATAGTATATATATTATGTATATATATCGTATATATCTCAAATAAACTCACTATAAAAAAGTAAAATTACACTTCCACGCGCTATTCTATATGTCCATTGATTAACGACAAACCATAAAAATATACCTACCTAACAGATTTCTTAAAGAAAGTAAAAAGCCTTGTTTCAAAGTAATATCGAAAATAACGTCACATTAAGTCAAAGTTTTAGTTGAATACCCACATCACGTGCCCTAAAAGGGACTCAAGGCAAAACACCTTCGTACAACGTGACTGTCAGACGCCAGATTCAGCCTTTATTTGGTTATCGCAAGGTAATATTCCCGTGAAGATTGAATATCCAGGTAGGAGATTACCTCTTTGTTTGATACTTAGGGAAAGTTTCAAGCCTCCGAAAATGATACTTGGAGTTGATGCTGTATCTTTCCGTTTTCCTTTTACCTGAATAGTTTACGTCATGATTTAGGGTTCTATACCTACATAGAAAGTAAATAATATAAGTTACAAAAATAATATAAATATTGCGGCAAGCGACTTTGATTTTCGTCAGTCTTTTATCGAATAGTGCCCGGAACACGGCAATAGACTCACCCCCTATTACGTGGGACCGAATACAATGATTGGTGAAAGGTGAGTATGGTATGGGTAATGGACTGCTGAGACGAGGTCTCGGGTTCGATCCCAGGTTTACCATGGCACACACCAATGACTTTTCGATGCTTTTCGAAGTTATGTGTGTATTTATCGCAAGTTTATAAGTGCCCGGTTAATGGCAATAGGCTCGCCACCGGGACCTAAACATAAACTGGCGAAATGTGGGTGCTAGCACCTCTGCCTACCCCTTCGGGTAATACAGGCGTGAGTTTATGTTATGTATGTTATGTTATGAGTTTTAATTATTCACCTCTGCTTAACTCTCCGGGGATAAAGGCGTGATTGTAAGTGTATATTATTTTCTTTGCGTGGAATTTTGGTGGCGTTTCCGATAATCATGGGAGTATCAAACTTTCAACTTTAGGATAAAATTATAATAAAGATGAAATGAAATATATATCATAAGTTTTTTTTAAATGATATCTTGAAATCAACTAACTTTCATCTTTCTCACGTTACATTCAATTAGAATTTCATCTTGTACTTTCTTAAGCAAGGCAAACAAGGTACATAGATATCAATAATTCAAAATGAGCTGCTCAATGATTCTATAATTGTCTATTACCCCTATGACCATAGACAGCGAATCTGATCTATGGTCAGGAACATTATTTTATTTAAGTTTTAAGCATTCTTGTATGTATTCCTGTGTGTTAATTTTATTTATTTCAAAAAATGTGCGCTGTTTTCTGAATAAAACATATTTTCTTTTTTTTTCTTTCTTTCTTTCTAAAAATATTTTCCTTACAAATAACAAGTACACTAACCAATTTCTATAAAAACCTAGCAACTTACTCAATAATTAAGTCAATATAAGTCAGCAGAAATATATAATCTGCATAAGTTAAACTTTAATGAGAGCCACGTTAACTCACTAATGACTTCAGGTTCACTCTAACTCATTGCAGGCACAGATTAAACGATTACAGAATCTGTTACCTGAGCTTTCAAACTCATCAGACGCTAACTTTGATTAATTCAATTGTAGTTTCTAATTTAAATTTTAAGTCATTATGAAACAAATTAATTTCCTCAAAAACTCAGAACCCATGGAATCCATCAGCAAAATATTTGACATGTCCGAACTGGAAGCATCGCTAAAAACCTTGAAAACTAATAAGGCTGCTGGGCCGGACGAAATCTACCCAGAGTTTCTAACACATCTAGGCCCACTAGGAAAGAACTGGTTACTTAGGTTTTTCGGTAACATCCAAGAGACTAACCACCTCCCAAATGCATTCAAGAGATCCAAAGTGATTGCACTCTTAAAGCCTGGTAAATCCCCAGATGAAGCGACCAGTTACAGACCGATCTCTCTCCTCGCCATAAGCTACAAACTTCTAGAACGGATGTTGTACAACCGAATCTACCCTATAGTGGATCCTTGCATACCGCCTGAACAAGCTGGATTCAGAGGACAACGGAACTGTACCGACCAGGTCTTGGCTCTGACGTCATATATCGAGGCGGGCTTCCAGCGGGGACTGAAGACATTCGCGGCTTTCGTTGACTTAAGCGCCGCCTACGACACAGTCTGGATAACCGGGCTTTTAAACAAGGTTGCAACTATAATCCCCTGTCGGAAGACCATCACTCTGCTGAAATCCTTGCTTGGGCCCCGACATATTAAAGTCTGTCTAGGCGATAGGCAGAGCGGCTATAAGCTCGTCAAGAATGGACTTCCACAGGGCTCGGTCCTTGCGCCCCTGCTTTTCAACACCTACATCTGCGACCTTCCCGAAACTGTATCGTCGAAATTCGCATATGCCGACGATCTTGCCCTTGCGTTTCAGTCGAGATCTTTTGGGGAGGGGGAGAGAATCCTTACCAAGGATCTTACGACTATGGGCGACTACTACAGAAAATGGCGTCTGTGCCCCAATCCATCAAAGACCGAGGTCTCCGCATTCCACCTAACCAACTGCCTGGCTGGGACCAAACTACATGTGGAATTCTGCGGTGAACGAGTCAAACACAACTTCACCCCTAAGTACCTGGGAGTAACATTAGACCGTTCACTGACTTACAGGCAACACCTGAAGGCAACCGCACAAAAGCTAAAGACCAGACTCAATATCTTGAAGTCTCTGGCTGGCACGAGTTGGGGGGCCAAAGCTTCCGTCCTTCGAACATCAGCAATAGCCCTCATGTACTCTGTGGCAGAATACTGTGCGCCAGTGTGGTACCGAAGCGTGCACACCCACAAAATTGACACCCAATTACACGAAGCCATGCGTACCATAACAGGGCTAATTAAATCAACTCCACTACCATGGCTTCCTGTTCTGGCGCACATCCCGCCTCCAGAACTACGAAGGTACCAAGCTGCGGCCAACGAGTGGAAGAAATGCTGGCAGGTGACCAACGGAGAGCCGATGCCAGTCCGAAGGACAATTGACGACCTGCCGCGCGACCGCCTGATCTCAGGGTCCCCAATCTGGTCCGATAGGGCCCTTATGGAGGAATACGACCTTGGAGAGCAGTGGCGGGCGTCGTGGGAGGCATTTCAGCACCATCCCTGGAAGGACCTGGTACCTGACCCCACCACTAAGCCGCCCGGTTTTGACAGTTGTCGTACGGTGTGGTCAAGGGTCAACCGGTTCAGAACTGGCCACGGAAGATGCAACTACCATCTTCACAAGTGGGGACTTAAAGATGCGCCGGACTGTGATTGTGGAGCTCCAAAGCAGACAACGATGCATATAGCAGAGGAGTGTCCACTCCGTTGTTTCCCTGGAGGAATGCGTGAGCTTCATGACCTCACACCGGCAGCAATAGACTGGCTTCGCCAACTGGACGTCGACATATGAGGACTCGAGCAGAGGCCATACGAAATGATGATGACAAATTAAGACGCATTAGAATTATTATTTTACTAGCTGTTACCCGCAGTTTCACCCTCGTGGATGTCTGCGGGGCTACATTGGCCGAATCTGCTAAATACGAGTAACTTTTGAATTTCCAGCAAATTTCAATAGATTCTTATAAAATTCAAAAAATGGTCGTCACTTAAATGAGCAGAATCAATTCTATTTTCCTATGATATGGGGTAACAGACGAAATATTATCCTAATACGATTCCAATAAAGTGGCTTTTTTGGCCCGCTGATCCCGTCCCCGTAATTCATGGGGGACTTATCCCAGGGATGAAAACCCTATATTGTGTAGCCATATCCGTTTAGCCATTCGTTCGTACTTGAGTGGCAAACATTCAAAGATCTTCATAAACTTTAGGAATATGGATAAAGAAAAACCAAGAGCATTACCTCTGTCAAGTTGAGCATACGAGTAAATTCAACTCTTACTACGTATAGTGATAATTTATCAGTTCAAGAGAAAGACATTGTGTGCACTGTAAAATATATACAATGTATTTCTAACGTGATCTGCAGACAAACGGTTAGAACCACATACGAATGTAGGTAGTAAATTCATTTCTTGTTATTGAATTTTGTGCTTTAACATTTTATATCCGTATGCTTGTGACGTGGATATACCTACACACTTAATTTTGGTTAGGTTAAACCCAACCAGTTAAAGAGGTACTTTAACTGAAGGTTGATAAAAATGCGCTGAAGTCAAATTGGTTTGTCCTTTTATATAAAAACTAGCTGATCCGGCGAACTTCGTACCATCAATTTTGTTTCGCCCGCGTGGCGTCCGTTCCCGCTCCCGCTGCTCCCTGTACTATATCAAGCATGTATTATACATATAAACCTCCTTCTTGAGAAAATAATGGCAATTCAACCCCATGAACTAGGTTGAAACCTAAATCCTAGGAAACGTTACCTATTGTATATAGAGCTCAAACGTATTCAGTAAGTACCTACTTAACCTAAATTTATTGTGGGTTGGAATTAAAGAAAAATGCTGGTCACTTGAAAAACGATGAATTAAGCCTGTATAAATATGATTATGTATATGCGTGTGTATATTATTATACACACATATACATAATCATATCAATCAAGCTATACGTGTGTGTAAATTTTGAACACTATTGAATATGTGAATGAAAGAAAGAGAAACGTTGAAGCTTACAAATATTTGAAGAATTTTCTACCATTTTTGTAAAATGTAAAATATGAAACAGATAGTATCTAGTTATTAAGTGATCATAATGCTGGTAACAGCTTCACACTAAATATACCGAATGTTTATTTATCACTTTAGAACCAGATATAAGATCAAAAAAATCCCCTTGAAAATAAATGTAGCTGTACACTGAACTTTCCAAATAGAAATTAATACGATTTTGGAGTTGAACCCATATATTAAAACGATGAAAATGACGGCACTTATCTTGCAACACGTAATGGAAGGCATTAGTGCTTGAAACTGGAGTGAGATATAGGACCTTAGGTCCTTCAGATAAACACGAGCGTTCTCGTGAAATTACACGAGAAATATCTTCTATGTCTAGCCCTAAGTGGGTGTGAGATTGGATGAGATTAGATGCGAATGAAAGATCAAGGACATTATGATGGTGTGGGCTTTACTTTGTGAAAATACTTGCAATTTTTCGTATACAGTAATGAAGTTTTACGTTTTATAAGTTTACGATAAGAGTCTGGACTCTAGACATCAGATAATAGAAAAATAGACACAGAAAGAAATAATTTTACTTAAATTTTAAAATAATTATATACTTATAATTATTAAGGATCATTGTTTTATCTCCCTTGCGTAGTAGTCAATCGCTCTGCCACTACTGCAAAGAGGCCGTCATAATGTTATTGTAAAGATTAGGTAGTCGGTGGATAGTAAAGAATACGGCAGATATAGGATTTTAGGGGATTTTATTACTCGGACCAATTTATATTAAAACAAAGGAGCGAGGGAGCACACGCGATGGCCGTCGATCGGGTACTAAATTCAATGTAACTAAATTATAGCCAACTAAGGTAAAAATGCTTAGTTGGCAGACAGTGTACGGTTGCATCGTACATGCTCCCGGGCCGAGAGATACAAGAGATTACACCTCTTCTGGGATAAAGCGACATTTTTTAATAATAGGTGATGTAGCTTTATCCCGTTTGCCATGGGTAATTTCACTTTGATTCACTTCAGGCTGTCGGTCAGCCGTGCTCTGCTTTCGCGAAAACACTACACTGGACACATCTGACGATATTTGCACTGTAGAAACTGCTCGCCTCCTTCTCCACAGGAACCAAGCTGCTAAAGTAGCTACTATAGCTACGAGTAGTAATCCGTAGCATATAATGTACTGATGGACGTCATGGGAAGACATAGGGTCATCCGTGTTAGTATTGGCGGATTTCAATTGTGTAATGCGTTCCTCCAAATCGGCTAATGTTGTATTCAGTGGGTCTGGGTAGTCCGGGTAGTGGCTCAGTGAGATGTTAACTATGTGGTTTAGTTCATCTATCTGTGGTGTTGGGATGTCAGATTTTACTCTTATGCTATTGGCTAAATTAGCATGGGAGTACAGGGTAAAATCCTTCCCTTTTATGACGCATTTAGATTCTAGGTCAATGATACCAACTCCAGTCATATGTTTGAAGTCAACTTGATCTTGACATATGATCCTCACCGCACAACTCTTACAACAAAAATAAAGGTACCTAGATTGTACGCTTAATTGTCGCCAGGTATCTTGACATGGAGATTTAATAACAATGCATTGTTTCCGTTTACTGTCCACTTTGCAGAATTTTTCTTCAATGTTTAAATAATTTATAGGTTTATTAATTTGACAAAGATATGAATTTAGGTTATATAGACACAATTGGAGCTCAAGAAAGGACATTGTAAAGAAAGCGTCTTTTCTCAAGTTTATTGCAATAAATTCTGCAACTGGTAGAACGCTAATCATGTCACCTTGAAGTTGCCGGGGAACGGGAAGTATCTTATAAATTTTGTAGCTATCTCTGCTGGTCAATGGAAAGGTAATCTCAAATATGAGGTAATCTTCCATCATTCTAGCTTTCACTTTCAACATATTATATATATATCGAATATCAGTCTGTATATTGTCTACGGGCAAAGCTACGTCCTTAGGTAACTGACCCGAAATGAATTCTAATTCACGCTGTAGCTGATCAGGGGCTAGCAGGTGAGTGTCAAACTTTCCGTGGTAGATGTTGGTGATGGTATCCAACAAGGTACCTTGGATACTTCTAAGATTTTGGATCAAACTAATAGCTGAGATCGCGGACAACATAAAATCTTGAGTCCTCTCTAGATTTTCTACTTCTTTCTTAAGAATAATGGAAGCGTTATCTAATTGATTAAGATGTTTATTTATCATCTTATGTTGCAGTTGGATCGATTGCTCTGATCTTTTCAATACATTGTATTCTGCTTCGATGACGGAAGTCTGATTTCTTAATAGAGAAGCTAGGAGTCGCTCGTTTTGTTTTACTAACTGTATATCCTTCTTGTACTGTTCTGCGAATCGTTCGTCCAATACCCCGAACAAACTGTTAGCCAGGTAACCAACACCATTGATTAAGCCGCGACGCTGTCTGTTGTGCGCACTAAAGTGTTGATTAAGCATGAGTTTATTATAGTGCTGTATTTCTGTATAGTCGTGATTTAATTGTAGTGTTATAGTACTACAGTGACCTTTGTCGATTAGATATGAGCAGAGTCTATCTAAATACTGTAGAAACTTTGTAGCTGCGTCGTTCCCTTCCCAATAGGGACTCATGTCATAATACACAATTAGATTCCATTTATCTCGTATTACCTGCATATTATCTATCGATTCAAAATATAAGGAATTGTTGCTAGGTAATTCTGATATATTGAATGCTGCTTGAGTGTTTGTAAACACTGACATGAAAAATATTAAAGAAATTGCAATGTATGCAAACATAGAGCCTTGTATACATGCTGCTTTTTGCGATTGTGATTTCTGGTTTTTCTTTTTATATTCTTGACCATCATTGCGCTTGTCATCCGTATTGCTGGAAGAAGCTGGTATAGGGAGTTTCGAAAGTTTGACCACTGGCCGCTTGATAAGGCCTGCCTTTGTTCTTAAGGTTACAACACGTACCAAACCGTCGTCACCTTTATGTTGCTCTACTATTCTACCCATCATCCATTTTCCAGGTGGCAGATTATCGTCCTGAATAGTAACTAAATCACCTATATTCAGGTTACTTTCAACCTTCCTCCATTTAGTTCTTACTGATAGTTCTGATAAATATTCCGCTCTCCATCTTTTCCATACATCATTCACCAATTTCATTGATAAATGCCATCTAGTTCGAGCGTCTCTTTCTGTGTCCATTATTTCCGTCCCACTTCTGCCTATCAGGAAGTGAGCCGGTGTAAGCACATTTAAGTCCTCGATGTTTTCTGATAGTGCACATAGTGGCCTACTGTTGAGACAGGCCTCCACCTGTGCTAAAACAGTGGTGAATTCTTCGAAGGTTAGCTTATGGTCTCCAAGAATTCGCTTAAGATGATGCTTTAAGCTTCTTACGGCTCTTTCCCAGTAACCTCCACCGCTCGGCCAGGATGGGGCGTTAAAGTGCCATTCTATGTTTAATTCCGCTAGCTCGGCAAAAAATGTAGAGTCATATGAGCTCTTGAAATCATGATAACTCTCTTCTAGCATTCTATTCGCTCCGACGAAATTATTATTATTATTATTATTATTATACTTAATCAGGTTGATTCAGTTGATTCAACTGATAACGTAAAAAAAAAAAAAAATTCGTCCCATTATCACTGTAAATGTGCCGAGGTGCTCCTCTTCTAGCTGCCATTCGACGTAGTGCTGCTAAGAACCCAGAACTGCTTAGATCGGATACAAGCTCTAAGTGTATAGCCTTAGTCGCCATACAAATGAACAACGCAATGTACCCTTTTGTTGTTCTAATGCCCCGTCCCTTGCTACATTTCACCTCAACGTAACCGGTGTAATCCACCCCGGTGTGATAGAATGGGGGAGCAGGGTTACATCTAGCTTCGGGTAAGTCTCCCATTAACTGCGTATGCAATTTAGGATCATGCTTTCGACAAATTACACAGTTTCTCACTTCTTTCCTTACTGCTTTGCTGCCACCGATTATCCAGTAGTTTTGTCTGAGGAAAAATAAGGTTAATCGTGGTCCACCATGGAATGTTAACTGATGAGCTTGCTGTATTAACAGAGTGGTTAATCTAGAGCTATAAGGTAATATCGCAGGATGTTTCATTTCCATGCTCATATGTGATTTACTTAAACGGCCGCCAACTCGTAGAATGCCATCTTGATCAAGGAACGGATTTGATTTAAGTAAATAGCTTTTGCTATGTAATGCATTGTGACTCCTTAATACATTTATTTCTTCAAAAAATTCATTTTATTATAAGTAACTTCGCTCTTTTTAATTCACGTAAGGTTAGAAATTCAGGCTGGCTAGGCCGCTTGTTTGCTTTCTTAGTAAACGATATCGTAGTGATAGCTCGCAACAGCCAAGCTAAAACGTTAGTTACCTTACGGAACGAGCTGTGTTTCAATAACAGCTTTTCGATAATGCTATCCGCGGCTCTTTGTTGAACAGAGTTTGCTGAGCCCGCAGATAACTTTGTTTTTGTTTCTTGATCGGTGGTGTACGCAGTGGGCTCCGAATCCTTTTCACAAAAAGATTGTAATGACTGTGGCCCATGCCACCATAGAATTTGATTTTTCAGTTGAGAAGCTAAGATTCCTCTGCTAGCTGCGTCTGCTGGACTGTCTTTAGATATAATATATCGCCAGCAGCTGGGCTTCATCACCTCCGTTATGAGTTTCGTTCTGATTGCAACAAACGGTTTCCAGCGGCCTGGGTCGCCTTGTAGCCATCCCAAGACCACCATTGAATCCGTCCACCCATAAATGCGTATATTTTGACAGCTCAAACTATTAATGACTTTAGTCATTAACTTTGCTAATAACAATGCTCCACTTAACTCTAATCTCGGTAAGGAGATGCTTTTAGATATAGGTGCTAGTCGTGCTTTGGCAACAACTAGAGTCGTAGATTGCTCGTATTTCTTCCGCTGACATGCGTAAATAACCGCTGAGTAAGCCTTGGTGGATGCATCACAATATCCATGGAGTTCAATGACCTCATTGGGTTGACATCCGATCCATCGCGGTATTTCACAGTAACTAATATTCGCCATGTCTTCACTGATTGTCACCCATTCCTTTTTTATGCGTTCCGGAACTTCTTCATCCCAACTCATCTTGTTCAACCATAGATCCTGAAATATCAGCTTTAATTTCGTAGTTAAGGGTGACAACCATCCTAACGGGTCGAATACTTTTGCTATCTCTGATAAAAGTAGTCGCTTGGTAATTTTGACATTGAGATTAGCTGTATTGTATTTAAAAGTAAAGATATCGCTGCTAGAATTCCAACGTAGACCTAATGTTTTCGACGTGCTTTCGGATTTGAAGTCAAAAGTAGCTCCGACTTGGCTGTTGTTGTTTTTGATATTGCTAAGAAGATTCGGATGATTTGAACACCACTTTTGCAAAGTAAAACCTCCTGTTCGTAATAATCTATTCAAGATTTCGATGAGCTGCTGTCCTTCTATGATGGTGTCGGACCCGTGTAACATGTCGTCCATGTAACACGAGTTTTCTAAGACCTTGGCAGCCTCCGGGAAGTTCAGCCGCTCATCTGAAGCCAATTGCTTGAGAGTCATCATAGCTAGAAAGGATCCTGGCTTAGTACCGTACGTTACAGTAGTTAATTTGTATGCTTGTAACTGCTCATCCTGACTATCTCTCCATATAATTTGCTGATATTGTTGGTCGTCTTCGCACACCTTTATTTGCCTATACATTTTTTCAATATCAGATGTAAAGGCATACCGGTACTGACGCCACTTCAGAACCAATTCCTGAAGATCCTGCTGTAAATTCGGTCCTTTAAACATTAGGTCATTCAAGCTATATCCACTAGACGTCCTTGCTGACGCATTAAATACCACGCGTAACTTTGTCGTAGTAGATTCCGCTCGCAGCACTGAGTGATGCGGTAGGTAACATGAAACCCGATTGTTATTATTGCTGTAACTCGGCACCATGTGTCCTAAGGCTATGTATTCACTGATGAATGCTTTATATTGTTCCGCTAAAATTGGTTGCTTATTAAATTTTCGTTCCAAATTTTGGAACTGTGCTATTGCCATCTCTTTAGATGAGCCTAAATTTTCATTTATTTCCGGTTTTAATGGCAATCTTACTTCGTATCGCCCGTCCTCTTGACGTTTTGTAGTAGCTGAATAGAAGTCAACGCACTGTTGATCTTCAGCTGATAAGCTAGATTGCTCGCTAATATCCTCAATCTCCCAGAATCGCTGTATATCCTGGGTATCATTGACGACCACGTTGCATTGATAAGACGGAATTTCACCGCCGCCGTATATTATCCAACCGAGCTGCGTTTCTTGTAATACGGGTTGCGATAGGCTTTCTCCTTTTATCAGTCCTCCCAGCAATATCATACCATAAACTTGAGCGCTTAATAGTAAGTCCACTGGGCGGCTACGGTCAAAGTATGAATCGGCTAATAGCAGATTACCCAAATATGACCACTTCGACGCGTCAAAGGATTTAAGTGGAATATTCCTAAGTACGTTATGCATAACGAGTACATCCGTAATAAACGAAACGTTGTATGTAGAAAAGCAGTTCAGTGTGACAACACCATTACAGTTGTTTTCGTTCTCGCCTATACCAACGATTAACCCGTTGAACTTTGATCGCTGTAAGCCTAATTTCTTTGCTGCACTCTCTTTTATCACAGAAACTTGTGACCCGGGGTCTATTAGGGCTCTTAAAATGTGATGAGATCCATCTAGCGCTGCTACTTTAACTAGAGCTGTGGCTAACAATACCTCGTTAGAACCAGGACCGTATTGTGAGACATGCGCTGTTATCGGTACATTTTCCTCTGTCAAATTTGATTCGCTTATTGTCGCCGTTGCAGTATTCGATTGCGACTTATTTTTTGAGCATGCGTCATGTAAAACGGAGTGGTGATTTCCTGCACATTTGCGACATCGCCTAGCGGAAATGCACTGCTGGCCATTGTGATCAAATAAACAATTTTTACACAATTTCAATTTTGCTACAGTGTTTAATTTAGCTTCGTTTTGCAATCGCAGAAAATTTTCGCAATTATACAGGGTATGTTGTTTATTGCAAAATGGACATTTGATCGATGACACGTGTAAGGCTTTGGAATACGATTCTGGTTTATTCGACCTGTGGTCTGAATTATTATTGAAACGGTTTGGTTTTAGATTTTGATATGAATGGCTAGATGATTGCTGATTATTGGGTTTTGCTGACACCTGGTCTAACTTTCGACGAGATGTTTCCCAACCAGTGAATTTGCTCTCCAGATATTGCAAAAAATCTTGCAACACAGGTTGTTGTTTTTTATTTTTCAGGGAATCGTTGTAATCGTCGTAAGTATCGGTGTCCAACTTTTGAGATCCATACTAATATTATAAATGCGAAAGTAACTCTGTCTGTCTGTCTGTCTGTCTGTCTGTCTGTCTGTCTGTCTGTCTGTATGTTACGCTTTCACGCCTAAACCACTGAACCGATTTTGATGAAATTTGGTATAAGGGTAGGTTAGACCTTGAGAAAGGACATAGGCTGTGTTTGGTCGCAATAACCGACATCCACGCGGGCGGAGCCGCGGGCAAAAGCTAGTAGTAAATATACGAGAATCGGATCCCAGGTGCTGATGTCAATCCCCAAGTTCCGTATCGCGTATATGCTTTCTAGAGTTACGTCATGCAATTTTTTAACATGACTAAATGATCGCTGCTGAGTAATGGGAAGACTTAGTAAGTTATTCATTATAGATATGAAAATAAGCCTTTCGTTATTATACCGATGGTTGAGAATCTCCCAACAGGCGTCGTAATTTTCGCTACTGATAACAAGATGCTGTAAAAGTTTTCCTGCTTCCCCTACAACCTTTCCTTTCAAAAATTGCATCTTTTGAGCTTTGGAAAAGATCGGGTTGTTGTGAATGACTTCTGTGAAGAGGTCCTTGAACGATTTCCAGTTCTGAAAACGTCCTGAAAACTCAGGTATTTCCATTTTAGGAGCGGAGTGTTCTCGATGGGACACGCTTGATAGCTTTCTGTTGATCATTAGCTTCAGTTTGGTATATGATCGCTCGTGCTGAGTATATACTACTTCATACTCGTCGTCCTCTCCACTTATTTCGCCGTCCAACTCCCAGTGAAGAGAGTCAATTTTTGACCAGCGTGCTTCTAGTGTTTTTAGAGCGTCTACCATTTCCCATTTTTCGGACATGGACTCTACATCGAGAAGCGTGATAGTTCTCTTGAACGCCTTAAAATTCGCCGCTTGCTTGCGAATCATATCGTCCAATTGGCTTTTGCAGCCCCGTGATTCCATTGCACGAAGTATGCTAGATCTTGATTTTTGCTCGTGACCCGATGGTTCACCTTCTTCAGGTACCTCAGGTTGCTGATTTGCTGCTTAAGTAAAAAAAGGAAAGACCTTACTTGTTGATGGCTGCTAAACTGGACGCTAACGTCCTTGCTGCTGGATGCTACTGCTGAGTAGCGATGCGTTGGTGCTGCTGAATAGCGAAGCTGTTGCTAAACAATGAAGCTGTCGCTATATACCGACTTGCTGCTGCTGAAGTTGCTGGTTGTCTCTTGCCCGAGACGCTGATAAATCACAGATGCCGGTGAAAGTATTTGCTGCTGGGATTTCGTTCCTGTACGCTTAGCTAGTTAGATACGAAACCACGTTGACACTTTCCTCGTGACACTGTAATCCAATGCTAGTTCACCTGACCGGTTCACTCACAAGTACCTAATGTCCACGTCACTCCCGGAAAAATAACGAAAACTAGCACTCGCGAGATGTCGGCCGATGGCTTCGAAGGACCATGTAAAGATTAGGTAGTCGGTGGATAGTAAAGAATACGGCAGATATAGGATTTTAGGGGATTTTATTACTCGGACCAATTTATATTAAAACAAAGGAGCGAGGGAGCACACGCGATGGCCGTCGATCGGGTACTAAATTCAATGTAACTAAATTATAGCCAACTAAGGTAAAAATGCTTAGTTGGCAGACAGTGTACGGTTGCATCGTACAGTTATGCTATGCCATGCATGTATTATATAATCCCGGGTTATAATCTGCCCAAGTACCGAATTTCAGTCCATCCGTTCATCCGTTTAAACATGATTGAGTTAAAGCATCCAATTATAATAAAAAAGTACGAAAAATTAAGTACGAAGGAGGATTCAAAAATAAAAAAAACACCGAATCTATCACATCCGAACACACTCGTTCACTATAAAATCAAATGGATGATTCAGCTCATAATAGCTGTCTACAAGTATCCTGTTTATGAGGTTTATATGATCGGTAATAAGAAATGGCTGTAGGTTTTCTATAACAATTTCAATAACATAGATTTTACAGCGCTCTCTTCGGTAATAAACTATTTTAGGCCGGTTATTTCGTAAAATAGAGACTGTGTAATTATTTCTGATTCTATAGAAAATCCGTCTGTTAAATTGAAGCCTTGTTTAATTAATAATTCAGTGTTTATAATGTACAGTCGATTTGAATTATGAATAGAATATTTACGAAATGTTCAGTAAACAGCGCCACTTTTACACATTAATATTTTATTGATTTGGTATGGCAGATTGCAAAGAAAAATAGAATATGATGCATTTTATAAAAAATTCAAGATTTTTATATAAGTTATTTTCGATGCATTCGATAAATTACATCTGTTTCAGCTTGTAGACGTGACAAACGCATAGCTATAGGTGCAAACTTCTTCTAAATTTTATTTTAGTAGATTGTCCTGTCTTTTTGTCTGTATCAAAACGACCAACTCAAGTGTACAACGAAGTGGTTGGTTATATAGGAGTCGATTATATTGAATCTGAACTACTCAATATAATCTACTTGTATGTACTGTTGGCAGAGGCGTTGTACCAACTACTTTGGCAAGCACTCTGACCTAGGAAGAGCAACAAAAAAAGTACATTTACGCCAGAAAATTATTTCGAACATTCTATTCTTTATCATGTAGGTGCGGTACTGTATTTTCAAAATAACACTACACATACATACCTAACTGGTTTACATCTCGTCTTTCTCCCTCTGGAATAGGCAGTCACACCGATTCTCCATTTGCTAAAAAACTACACAAAGTAAAAATACAGGATGGAAAGAAACAAAATATCTTTGTACCAACGTAGTTATTTACGTACCGAATGTGCGATGAATGCGTGTACATTGACAGTGATAATATCGTGATTATTCGTGATATTTTTCGCGCGGCTGTTTCAATAAAAAGTTTTAAGACTATCATTATTGTGTTACTATTTAGTAAATAGGTATTTACTATCACTGAATACATGTTCTTATAGCTTTCACCTTCTTATTTTCACAATAATTTATTTGGCCCAACGTTCATATACTTACTATCTGAATTTATAAAGGGTGTGTTTATTAAGTTTTTGGTAATTAGGTAAGTTAACAATTTCCCGTTTTACGGCACAGAGGAATTAACTAGGAAAATTTTAATACCTACACTGGTTAATCCCGAAGTGCCAGGTAAAGCCGAATTTATAAATGCTTGGAAAATGTTTTGGCCAAATACTGTTTTGCCCACCAACCTATACTCCCAGAGATAGTGGGATGAGCCTTTTTGCAGTATCTTAAGTCAACAATTGATTAATTTTTATTCTAATGTTGCAGAGCGTGCTCGCCTTCTGGTTTTGGGAGAGTGGACGTCTGGTGTGTGGCTTCAGGCTCTTCCGTCATCCAACATTGGCACCATGTTGGATGATACGACTTTCAGAACTGCAACCTGCTTTAGTTATAATTTAATATTACTAAAAAACCTTGTATTTAATCTGTGAATAAATATTTAACTACATTTACATAACATTTTTCGTTTCGTAACATATAAAAAACCTCAAAATGACGTTTCAAATTTGTGTATTATGTGGGGATTTTACCATCATTTTAATAATTTCATAATTTTGTGGTGTTTGCGCGGTAGCCTAGTGGTATGGGTAATGGACTGCTGAGACGAGGTCTCGGGTTCGATCCCAGGTTTACCATGGCACACACCAATGACTTTTCGATGCTTTTCGAAGTTATGTGTGTATTTATCGCAGGTTTATAAGTGCCCGGTTAATGGCAATAGGTTCGCCACCTATTACATTGGGACCCAAACATAAACTGGCGAAACCTGGGTGCTAGCACCTCTGCCTACCCCTTCGGGGAATACGGGCGTGAGTTTATGTTATGTTATATTTGGACTACAAGCATTTTAATTTATTAAAGAAGTGCTATATAAGAACTTTACGAAAGGTAACTATTCAGGTTCTTTATGACGTTTCCGAAACGGATACTCCAAAAAGAATGTCTTGCTATGTCGGTGGTTCTATGCCCGGCCAGTGTAAATATTTTGATCCTTGATACTCTACCTATTTACTAAGAAAAAAAATATTGAACTATATTTCTATAGAACTATTTATTACTATAGAACTATTTCGCTCTACAGCCCAATTTAAAGATATGCTTAGCTTGAGTCTGGATATAAATAGTACGTCTTGAAAGGTTATTTATGCTTGAGATTAACTTTGAGTAAATTATACAGGTACCCTTCAATTAATAATCATAAACCATACTAAGTTCACTTGCGTGATCTTGTGTCAATTGGAGTTTCTAACATGGCTTTAAGCTAGTTTCGTCAAATCCGCTTACCAACACTCTACATGTACGTGCGTACTAAGCCTATGTTTACATAATTCGTAAGCTCTTGTACGTAGCACTTCAGCAGTTTCAGTTAGCGTTACATGTATGAACATACATCTTAGAATTAACTAGGTAGCTAATAGTATTATGTTATTACATTTGATAAAAATTATATTCACACGCCATGTTGAATAAGTACCACACATTTCACCAATAATGTTTTTGATAACAAGTAATAGGGCCAAGCCTTATGGCTCTTGAACAGGCAAATATTCCAGGCTCCATGTTGCTGTGCAACATTTCTTATGTTCAATTTCTAATGTTCAAAAGCTATGAAAACTTAAAATATTTTCGAAGAAAATAGTACCTAATATCTAAGCCTAAATCATTATGTCTGGGTATATTAACACAGAAAATATAAGATTTAGAATTTTTTTTTTTTTTTTCATATTTCATTATTTACTTTTCTACTTCGCTTGTTTTTTTACCCACGACGGAATGGAGACGGTATATGCGTTTGGGGTGAGAGGATGTTTGCGTGTTTGTTTGTGCAAATCCATATTGCCATTTTCTCTGAAACTACCAATCCAATTTTGATGCAATTTTCAATTATGGGTTCGGCTTTAATTGGAGCATGTTCTTAAATAGGTGTTACAATGACAACTCAACAGGAGGCGCTGCAGCAAGCAGCATTTTTAATGCAAATCAATGTTGGCAATTTTCTCCAAAACTACTATACCGATTTAGATGCAGTTTGGGTTTGATTGGTGCATGTTCTTAGATAGGTGTTACGGTGGAGACAACCTAGTAGGGGGCGCTGCAGTAAACATTTTTAGCGGAAATCCATGTGGTCAGTTATGGGTTCGGGTTTGACTGGTGCCTGTTCTTAGATAGGTGTTAGGGTGAATATTCATCCGGGGGCACTCCAACAAACATCGTTAGTGTAACTTAATGTTGTCATTATTGGAGGAAACTTTTGAATTGTATGATTAACTTTTTTCAATAATTTAATTAATTATTTTTTAACTGTCGTGGTTTTTTTCAAATTTGTTTTACTTGTGTCGTGTTTAAATAGAAGCGAAAAAGGGTTTAACCACAAACCAAAGAAATAACGTCGCGTTTGTAAAGGAAGGCTGCTCAAAAAAGACAAATCAAAAGCCGCTGATTGGACATTACTCGCAGATTCGTATGAGAAACACCATAAAATACCGGAGAATGTTTGTGCCTCGTCATCCAGACCCGATATATTTCTATTCTCGAAACAGCAAAAGCGTGCAGTACTAGTAGAACTCACAGTACCGTGGGAAACTAACATACCTAAAGACCACGCTATAAAAATAAACAAATACTCTGACTTGACCAACGAGTTAACCAAATGGCTATGTGGTTAAACTCTACGCCGTAGAAGTAGGAGCAAGGGGAATTCTAGTTAAATCCCTGTATAACTTATTTAAATACCTCGGATTGCCAAGAGCTTCAGTAAGCTCTTTACTCAAACGAATATCTAAAACGGCGTTGATAGGATCTTACCAAATTTGGATAGGTAGAGGGGCGAACACGACTGACGGTGGAGGTGAGCGCTGATGCATCACAAGGTGGCCACCCTAAACCTACACCTGGGTCGCAAGTCCCAGGCGCCATCACAGTGTTCCTCTCTTTACCACGCCATGGACCCAGCGACCGCACGGTGAATCCATGGAATGCTGAGAACCGGATCTCCTCTTTGTTACATTAATAAAGAGATCGGTCCATAGGGTATTGTTTGGCGACTTAGTAGTACAAAAGTATACTTAAGACAATTCTCGTATTACAACATCCAGTTAACTCATACGAATACCATCCAATTTAATCAGCACGCAATCAAACGTGACGTTCAGCTACATTAATAAATGAATTGAGGTCACTTTTCATGGCAGGTAATTTGTAACCACTGTGTTCGTTTCCAGTAATAACAAACAGGCAAAGTTTCATTGGAACGTACTAAATATATACATATACTCACCTGTAAATCCCTGAAGGGGTAGGCAGAGGTGTATTAACACCCTCATTTCGGCAACTATGACTTTCGGTCGTCATAATAGGGAAGGAACTTATTGCCGTCAAGAGGGTACTTAGTCATAGAATGTCTGTTTACTGTCGGATGGTACTAAATAATGAAATAAAATGATTATTAGCCCCTAGACATGGCAATTCGTTAGAATAGAATCTATACATATTAAATCACTTGTTCCGACTGACTGACTGTCTGATTCATCAACGCAGAGCCTAAACCGCTGGACCTACAAATTTGAAATTTTGACACTAAGAAAGGGATTTTGGAAATTATGATACGGGGGTAAAATAAGGGATGGAAGTTTGTATGAAAGTCCGTCATTTTCAGAGCTAGATGCACTAAATTTCATAAACCTGTGTCTTTTAGGAAATATATGAACACGTGTATCAGCGTTTTTCAAAATTTAACTATTATGAGGGTAAATTAGGTGATAAACGTTTGTATAGACAGTTCGTTATTTAGGTCACTATCAAAATATGGAATACGAAATTTCCCGGGTGTAGCATACTAATATTATAAATGCGAAAGTAACTGTATGTCTGTCTGTATGTTACGCTTTAACGCCTAAACTACTGTACCGATTTTGATGAAATTTGGTATAAGGATAGATTAGACCTTGAGAAAGGACATAGCTATGTTTTGTCGCGATAACCGACATCCACGCGGGAGGAGCCGCGGGCAAAAGCTAGTGACAAATATATGAGATTGATACAATTATGTTTACAATTATCATAAACGTAGTCTCATACATTGATTATTCTATTACGACTATTTTAACAGTACTTTACCCATCATAATATTAGCTCCAGTTCAGATTCCGATTACCAGGTTAACAGCCCTTGTTACAATAAACCTAATTGTGTACACTGCGAATGGGAGCACAATTTACGAGCTAATATGGCTGCCCTTGTATCAACACGTATATAATTTTGATAACTTACTGTCCAATGCCCGCTGTGACCAATCTCCAAATGGAATTTTAACCAATTACGTTAGTGTGTATCGCAAACATTGGTATGTTTAAATTCAATTAAGTATAGTGACAACGGTACAGTCGATTACATAGCATTTAATCAAACAAATGGAAGAAAAAAGTGCTGATGTCTTTGTTATCGACCACAAGACAATCGCGCACATAAATGTTATTGGAAAAATATTGTTGTGATTGTGTATGATTTATGATTTTAATACATAATTCGATGTTTTTGAGGTTATGGAGCATAGCTTTACGAGACGTTTCAATCCACTACTTGCATTTCTAACAAAGTTGCTAAGTTGTATAACAGAAAGTAGTTATTTAACTTGGAGTCCTTATCAAGTTTTCTTCCACATTGAGTACGAGTTAGGACCTATTAGGAAATAAAATAAACCCTATGCTTCACTATCTTCACAAACCTTCACAAGAATAAAATTAGTACGATAGGTTACGTAAAAAATATTTATTTCTCAAACCAATGTCACTATTTCACTTTACCAATAGTTTTACCTTAATTTTACCTCTCATACAAAATAATTCCTTCCATGCACTATGTAATACATTATAGTGAGCTTTCAAGTAACATTGTGTAACAAAGTTATTATACGACACTGGAAAAATACAGCGTACGAATAAAACCCTTTAAAAGGCTTTTCTATTCGACAGTACGTGACGCGTGCCGCACCCTCATATAACTGGTGTGACGATAAGGAGTGTCAGCTATAGAGTTAGGACTTGTCCGATCACTTTTCCACGCGATGCTACTATTATGGCTACTATGTCTTTATTTATGGAAACACTGTAACAACTACCTCTGTTTTCGTATGTTTTTTTTTTTCAGATCTTACTGGTACAAGTGGTAGTTTTGGAACTTTATCTATATGCTTTTATTTTTCATTTTTGTTTATGTACACTTCGAATCCCTTAATCAACATATCTACTTCTCTGCAACTCAAAGGTCTGCTGGGAGAGAACTCATATTGAGTTAAGCTCGCCTTTTTCATGTTTCTGGTTATATTATCTTATAAATTATCTCTTTGTGTGTGTGCAATAAAGAATAAAGTAAAGTAAAGTAAATAATTTCGCTTTATTAGCATGGGAGGTTACATAGCTGTAGTTTTCTTAAAAGCCATATTACGTCAAACCAAGAAGGAGAAGGAGTAAGGAGAGCCCAGTCTTCGTGGTCTAATTTAATAAATCAGTGGGCAAAAGAAGGAGAGGAAAACCTTGTAACAGATGGGCGGATGAAATTAAACGCACAGCGGGTCCAAACTGGTTACAAATAGCACAATCCAGGGAAAACTGGCTCAATTTGGAGGAGGCCTTTACCTGCAAAGGGGTTATTACAGAGCAATCTCACTAATTAGTAACTCATTTTTAAGACTATTCTATAAAACTTTACTAACACACTAACACTAAACATAAGTATCAAAACATAACTTAACCTACCTAATCCCGCGTTGCTAACATAACCAAACAACTTTTGTAAGCTAGTATCTCTGCAAGAAATAAAAGGTTTTTTTTTTTATTTTAAAGTGGGCAACTAACCACCTTAAGTGTTTGACACGCCCTGCTCCCTTAGTTCTAGTACTTAACACAAAATGCTCTACTTGACAGTAAACCGAGGTCAATGAACATTTGAAAGGAGAGGTCCTTCAGGGCGAATGCCACTAAGATGATAATGATAGTTTTGGTATACAAAATAAATAGCTTGATTTCATCTTCAGGATGTATTCTCATTGGTTATTTCATTATATATATTTCTCACATACATCCCTTCTTATATAGGTATTATATCACTACATAGTATAAAGCAAAGTCGCTTTCCGCGTCCCTATGTCCCTATGTATGCTTATATCTTCAAAACTACCCTACAGATTTTGGTGCGGTTTCTTTTAATAGATAGAATAATTAAAGAAGAAAGCTTATATGTATAATACATGCTTAATATAGTAGAGGATGCAGCGGTAACGGAATCGGACGCCAGACGAGCGAAAAAAAATTGGCGGTACGAAGTTCGTCGGGTCAGCTAGTTCTTAATATAATCTAATCCTTTTTTATTCACTGAGCAACCTATGAAGGTAGTAAAAGATCCAGCCCACACATAGCTCTATAAATACTATAACATCAGTCATATCCACCCAAACACACAGCACGAACGTGAATTCCAAAAAGGTTCAAATTACTCGTAAACGAGTAAAAGTCAATGTAAACAAGTTCATTAATCACAATTTACTTAAACGCGATCGAAAACGTAAAAATATCGTTAGACACTGTTGTTTCCTTCCTTAATCTATCTTAACAACATTGTTATTTCCGTATGTTTCTAATCTAATTCACTCGGCAATAACTTGCTACAAATTGGAGCCGTCGACCCACTTGCTAGCTTTAATTGCTTCGTCTGAACTCATTACGGTCTCTTACTTGCCGGTGCTTGCAATATGGTTAAAGAGACGGCAAACTTATAATAATTCAGGTGCTGGATGTCACGTTGTTCTTTTTTTTTTTGGAATAGTGAGGCAAACGAGCAGACGGATCGCCTTTTGCTAAGCTATCACCGCCGCCCATGGACACCCCTAACACCAGAGGAGACACACGTGCGTTGCCTTCCTTTTCAATTTTGGAATAGAATATCAAGGTTTTTTTTATATATACAGGGTGTTACAGAAAGATGTGGTGTAGCCAGGACATAGGGTTACAGCTTCTTTGGACACGTACCAATTAAACTTCTTATCAATGGGAAGAGCCAGCATTCAGATGACTTTCTGGGGGTATTTTAGTATGAAAGGGGACTAAACCTAATTCGATCAGATTACCAAATGATATGCATTCAGCACTTTGTTCGTCATCATCTTTCTGATGCTGACTGTAGGAAAAACTGGCAAGTAAGCGATAGTGTTGGCAATGTAAGTACATTGACACGTACCTATAGTATCTCTCTGGGCTCCTGCAATACTTATTCACAAAATCAGTATCGAAGTTACTTTTCTAAAATATTCTTTAACCAAAATCAAAGTAATTCTACCTAATTTCTTCTCTTTCATCCTCAATGTTCACTGCGTAATTTAACTCGGTTGCACCTTATAATTAACTTGCATACAAAAGTTTTACAGTCCGTTAATGTCAGAGCGAGACTAGATCACACGATCTCCAACTGGAGACAACTTTTAATTACTGGCTTAGAACAAAAGATGGCAGTTGAAGTTCTTTTAAAGTTTAAATTGAAATTGATGGGTAAGTTCGTTGTGGGTTACGCTTAACATACGGTAAATTGTAATTGACTATGTAAAACATTTGGTACATTTAGGTAAACTTTTTAAATTATGATGACATTTTTAACGACAGTTAATTTAAGAACGATAAGTCAGCCAAATATTTATCAACCTAGCGTATATTCTGGTTTTATCCACAGCTTTCCCTTTAGGCTTCAGGGTCTATATTTCTGCTTTTCTTTTCCACTTCACTTCCATTTTCAGCAATCCCAACAGTAAGACATTTTTTACGATAGCGCGGTAGTTGCAAAAACTTTATTCATGTAAAAATCTATCGATTAGCTAACTTGGGAACGTGTCCATCGAATGAAATTATTCATTCTTGTACTTAAACTCCCTAATTATCAGGAAAAGGTATAATTTGAAAGTTAAATATCAGAATATTCACGGGAAATTTTGGATCTTTTCGTGTAGAAACTCCCTGAGTTCCTTCGGCCAACAGGGGTCGGATTCAGACTGACTAAAACCACACGCCGCCGTCACGGGTCTCCAACCAGAGTGTAAGATTGCCTAGAGCATATTCCTCGCACCCTTGCTAACCCTGAGCCATGTAACTGACCTTGGGGTATACTAGGTGGAATTCATGCCCCCTGGAGGGATATTACTCGAAATACTAGATATAGAGAATTTCACTCAAAGGAAACATACCTTTATTTTTTAAAAGAAACATAACTGCTATTATCGATTGACGCTATAAAAATACACGATGTATTTTTTGCGGTTTTTCTCGGTTCGATTACCGGGCGACACACAAGCGAGTTTTCGAAAATCTTGGAATGCAGTTTTTTTTCTTTTTGAAAATAAAAGAATGTTTCGTTTATGTGAAATACTCTACCTCCAGTATTTCAAGTACTTCTCGTCTAGGGAGCATGAAAATCTTCCGCCCTGTATAATGCCGATACGTACCTTCAACTAGTTTTACATAAAAGTGGCATTCGTGATGTTTATAGAAGGTTCATTTTTCTATAAGAACAAAAAAGGTTACAAGGTTGGTAAACAGGATGAATGGGTTAGGAACGTAGCGCAATGCTTCAATGTACGATCGCTTACTCAATGGTACTCGTTTCAGAGAATGTATTCATGTGCGTGGAGTTATCTACATACATTCTCTTAAGCTAGATGGTAGCCTCTTCAACGAACTATGTGGCTTCTACTCATCAGAGGTGTAAAAGATATTACCTGCTACAAAAGAAGTGCTGCGGCGTAGCGGTTATGCTGTATGAGAACATCAAACTGCTAAGAGACGTAGTAGTGAAAAAAATATCTTAAACAGAGGAAGCACTGAGTTGAATGTTTAAAAAAATTGACTTTCTAAAAATCAGGACTATTTTTTCAACATTGTCTCTCTATGCAAAATAATTTCGTAATGGCTCTTAAGTGACTCTAAAACATATTTTTGTAGATCAGAATTTGAAATATCCAAGGTAAATCCAAGTATATAATAATAGACTATTAAGGGTATGTAAGGCTCAAGTCTCGTCCTGGATGTTGATTTTTGCCAAATTTATTGGAAAAGTGAGTTTATAATAATTGTTTCAAAATTTATTCACAAAAGGACCATTGTGAAACATTCAAATTTACAACAGGTTGGTTACACAGGCCTCTTAAAAAATCATTGCTCTTTCCGTCTCATTATAAATGGATACGAAAAGGGTAGCTCTCAGACAAAAGGGTGAACAGGAACAAACGTGGAGCATAATATATTAAGGCAAGTTAGGAGATTAATATGCTGCTGCAGTGGTATATCAAAGTCGGTTTTAACGTGTGAGTAATACGTTACACTATTATTTATTTATTATTCAGTAAAGGTAGACAGCCATTTCAACAACTTCATCATCATCCTAAAAGCGATGGTTCAGTTGTTTCAAAAGTTTGCAGTTTGGAACCAGACACCCGCTTATTGTTTTTTATTGTTGTTTTTTTTATATGTTAAGGATACTTAATTGATTACACTCCGCCTGATAGTATATTGAGATGCAGTCTAAAGAATACCGTAGTAGTAGTTTAGGACAATGGCTGTTGACCCTACCTTAAAGAAGGAAAATTTGAAATGATTCAGGTGTGGCTCAATAGCTCAGTTGGAAGAGCATTCCCCCTGTAAGGGAAAGGTCGTGAGTTCAAGTCTCACTTGAGCATTTCATTTTTCCGATGTTTTTCGAACTTATTAGTTAGGTACAGTTTAATTAAACACTTAACACTTGTTCTGTGGCATTTTGAACACGTATTTCATTAATGAACTCTTTTCAATGTTAACCCTACTCGGTGTGTCACAAAAATCTCTAATTCAACAGAAAGTCCATTTTATTACTACCGAATAGACCGGCTCCATCCAAATGATTTAATGTCGACAAAATCTCGCTATAAAAGAGGACATAATATATCCTTGTAATAGACGCAAATCTAATATGTACAGAGGGCGCGTCACGTCCGGTGACGGTCGTATTACGTGAGCTGTATCGAAACGACAAACATGCGGGGTGGACTGTACACCTTTTAAATTAAGAACGCAATTGTGTGGCAACTTGAAAGCGTGTTTGTTGAACGGCATTAAGGTGTTAGGTGACGATTAGATGAGTGAAAATGGTACACAATTTAGGACATTTTAATATGTCCATAATTGTGTACTTTTTGATAAGGTTGGTGTCCTTGTGAATAGGTGCTCCATATAGTCATGATGTTGAGTTTGCGAACGAGCCCTGGTCTACCATTTTTCATTTATATAGAACACTAGCTTTTGCCCGCGGCTCCGCCCGCGTGGACGTCGGTTATCGCGACAAAACATAGCCTATGTCCTTTCTCATGGTCTAATCTACCCCTATGCCAAATTTCTTCAAAATCGGTTCAGTGGTTTTGACGTGAAAGCGTAACATACAGACAGACAGACAGATAGACAGACAGACAGAGTTACTTTCGCATTTATAATATTAAGTATGGACTAATAAAATGGACAGTAACAATTAGATTGGTACGTCCTGTTGGTTTTGTCCTTATAACGTCCTTCGCAAGATTTTGTTATTTTGTTTGCGTATCTACTTTAGAATTCGTATAAACACTTATGGATCACCATGTAGTTTTAAAAATTCTCGTTGCAGCCAGCAATCTCTCTTACCAAGACGTCAGTGAGAAAACGCCAAACAAAACGCTAGTGTGTAGGAGCCTTACACTGTAATACAGACTTGTCCTTCTTTGACGCCCTTGAGAAAGACCAAAAAAGGGTACATTTGGGCGGTAAAAATAGCCACGAAGTTTAGGACGGGAAAACGGATAACGCAAATTAACAATACAAAATCCTATACATGTTTGCATGCGTTTATTGTCGTTATATAGAAAAGATCTTTTGTACGCGAATATACTTTGTGACACAACATTATACAGACGATACAATACATATAAGGTGGCAAAATCCTTCCTAAAGCTGAAATGTTCAGTTCTCTGTCATATTATTCTACAAACATGAATAAATACATTATCTGTGGACGCTGTAGAAAGCGTTTTATGCAGGATATGATAAAGTGCCTTTTGATTCATTATTGTGCACGCAAGGCGATATAAATCTTGCAATCCGCTTTCAGATATGTATTTATGTTCGTTCTTTTAAATATAATAATATATTATTATTGCAAAGTGCGAGCTTTACCCCTGTGGCCTAATGACGGAGAAATTGAGAGCGAACGGATATAAAATCCCGTATTCCCGGACTTAGAATCTTGGACCGGGACACGCTTTGCCTCCGCCACCGCTTTTCCCGGAGGGTATGCCCGAGGACCTGACCACCCGGACGCGGGTCCTGGCATCGCTGGCGGAGCACTTTCACCACCCCCCTGCCCATGTGTCCTTGTCGCTGTTGAGGTCCTGCTTCGGGATGCCTAAGCTCACGTATGTCATACGGACTACGCCGACGTGGGAGTTCCCGGATGATGTCCTCCGTTTTGACGAAACGCTCAAGCGCATCGTCGAGGAGATACTCAACATCGACCTTAATGAGCGGCAGTGGTGTCAGGCCAGCTTGCCGATCCGATTCGGTGGACTGGGAGTGCGCCGTTTGCAGGAGTGTGGCCCGATCGCCTTTCTTGCTTCTTGCCGGGGCGTGCATTCTTGCTCGTTTGCGCGACAGTGCGTCGGGGGTTGAGTTGGCGCGTCTCAATGCCTCCTCTGAGCCGGAGTCGGGTGACTGGCTGCATGCCCTACCATCCCCTAATCTGGGCACGCTGCTAGACGATGACTCACTCAGGGTAGCAGCCGGACTCCGACTTGGCTGCACCGTATGCGAGCCCCACACTTGCGCCTGCGGTGCAAGGGTGGAAGCGGACGGTTTGCACGGACTTAGTTGCACCCGAAGTGCTGGACGAAGGCCCCGGCATCACGCCATAAATGATATTGTGAGAAGGGCACTCGTTTCTGCGGGCATCCCCTGTATTCTGGAGCCCCCGGGCCTTTCGCGCACCGACGGGAAGCGGCCGGACGGACTGACGCTGGTCCCGTGGAGAAGAGGTCGCTGCCTAATTTGGGATGCCACGTGTGTCTGCACCTTCGCGTCGTGTCACCTCGCGGCTACTCAGTGGGTGGCTGGGGCGGGGGCCGAGTCGGCGGCATTGCTAAAGCACAATAAGTACGCCGTTTTAGAGGCCGCGGGCTACGATTTCGTCCCTTTTGCGGTAGAGACGGCGGGTCCGTGGGGCCTCGAAGCCAAGAGGTTTGTGGCCGATTTGGGGTGCCGACTACGGAAGGAGGGATGGGATTCCCGCTCAGGCCAATATTTAATTCAGAATGTTTCCCTGGCCATACAGAGGGGAAACGCCGCCAGCCTGATGGGCACGTTTGGACGAGGGGACGTAGATACGACCTGATCCTCCGGATCAAAAATTTAAATGTATTTCTTAAACATTGTATTTAAAATTATTGTTTATATATTCGCACCTATTTTTAAGTAAAGGTGTAAGCGGGTTTCGTACATTATACCGAAAGTTAAATGATCGAACAACAATAGGTCGACAACGTTTGGTCGGACGATCAAATCGTCGCTGGTACGTTAGGTCGAAACGTTAATACGTCGAGGTATTATTACGTGGAAAATGCAATAGGTCGAAAGATCAAATTGTCGCTGGTTTATTAGGTCGAAATATTAATACGTAGATGTATTATAAAAATACAAACGGTCTATTGTCTCCTCCCCATAAAGTTGAAATTTTCAAAGGGCCTGCCTTTGCGGAATCTATGAAATAAACCTATGTTATAACTATTGCATTTTCCACGTAATAATACCTCGACGTATTAACGTTTCGACCTAACGTACCAGCGACGATTTGATCGTCCGACCAAACGTTGTCGACCTATTGTTGTTCGATCATTTAACTTTCGGTATAATGTACGAAACCCGTTATAAGTATACTTCTGGTTTGTAGCTTGTTCATTTTGTAAAAGTTTAATGGTTTGGTATAATCCTCGTTTCTTTTTGTCTAACAACTTATTCCAACGTATGTGCCGTTTTGAAAATTTCAACTTTATGAGGAGGGGACAAAAGACCGTTTGCATTTTTACGTAGTAATACGTCGACGTATTATTATTTCGGCCTAATACACCAGCGACAATTTGATCTTTCGACCTATTGCATTTTCCAAGTAATAATACCTCGACGTATTAACGTTTCGACCTAACGTACCAGCGACGATTTGATCGTCCGACCAAACGTTGTCGACCTATTGTTGTTCGTTCATTTAACTTTCGGTATAATGTACGAAACCCGGTGTAAGCAGAGGTATTAGTTATGCCAACATTTTGTCAACTATATTTTTTATATCTACTTCTTATTTGAATGAAATTTTTAGAGCATTTATTATGCTAACTAAAAAGTTAGCATAATAAATGCTATAAAAATTTCATTCAAAAATTTGGGACTCGGATCGGACTCATCAGAAAATCACGGTTTAAAAATGGTTGAAAGATCGTTCATTGGTTCCAACAGTTCGTAAGAAAGTTGTTAGATGGCTCCACCATCGCCCTTAAAGACGGATATAGAGAGAAGGAAAATTTGAAGTGATTCTGGTGTGACTCAATAGTTCAGTTGGAAGAGCATTCCTCCTGTAAGGGAAAGGTCGTGGGTTCAAGTCCCACTTGAGTTCTTCTTTTTCCCCGATGTATTTCGAATCAACTTCTTATACTTAACTTATATGCTTCGTGTTGTTTCTAATTAATATTTTATTACTTACGTGTATCGTGTAGCTACAGAGAAATAACAGCATGAGCGAAGTTGCAGAGCAAATTTACACAATAACACACTTGCTAAGTAATATCTAACATTTTCACTCAGTAGGTATATAATATTGGTTCACATTAGCTGATTCGATGGACAAATGTAGCATGTCAAAGGTCTCTCACACCCCGACGCGTTGGAATGTCCGTCCGATGTAAGCGTCGGACACAGTCGGTTGAACTCGGGTGTTGTCGGCAAATATTTTTCCATATAAACCACAAGCTCCAGCTTTACAACGCTCGTTTTGTTTGGTTTATTTTCGAATTTAAAAAAGGAATTCGATCTTTTTTTTTTTTATTAAATAAGTTTTTTTTTATTTTGGCCACGAGGATTCATTGAGCAGACCTAAATAATGTGTACGAAGAATTTTGTGCTAGCAATCACCATCAGTGAGGCTATATTGCAAGCTTCTCTCTTTGGATTAGGAGGAAAGACGGAAGTAGCTTTATAAATCTCAAGTCGTCAAATCACTTCTTCTTTCAGTCCCTTTTTTTTTCCGTGCGGATATCCCCTCGGATACCCCCCCTGCCGGAGCCGGAAGGGGAGGTTATGTCGGACTCGAACCGACTAAAACCGCACGCTGACTGTGGGTCTTGGTGCTAGGCCGGAGGTGAGGTTGTCATAGACATATCACTCGCACCCCGGCTGACCCAGGGCCATCCCTTACGGTCTGGCCCTCCTCAGGAGGGGGGACAACGATGTCCCCTACTCGGCCCCGGAATGGGGAGGCGCGCTATTCAGCGCGCCGCCGCCGTCTTCTTTCAGTCCCGGGTCCTTAAAGCGGGGCGTAAAAACGCATCTGATGAGGTGGTCAAGCTGAGTGCCACCACGGTTAACATGGTACACGTTTACGATGGTGACCCTCTCTCCGAGATTTTGCCCTTAGCTTACCATCAGGCAAGTCAAATTAACGTGTCCTTTATAAAAAAAATAGAAAGAGTAGGAGAAGGAATCCTGAACGTAAATCCACACAAGGTACAAGATGTAACCAAGACTTAAGCGTGATGATACATACTTTCGTATTTCTATATTACCTATAATGACATGATATATATATTCGTGCTTTATAAACCAAAATATGCGAAAAGTGTAGTAAAAATACTACTTACTACGCATAATATTTATGTAACAAATACGTGTTTCGCAGTGATTAATGTGAGAAGGAAAAAATAAGGAAAATATAATATTTTATTTGAGATACTCGTAGTATAAAAAAATGTGTATATGGATCATACCCGGTGTGTCGTACGTTTGGCAAACACGTGTCAAGTAAATACACCAAATATTGAACGCTCATTGGTTACCTGTTGCTCATAGATCAGCAGAATACGTATTTAGTGTGTTATGAGATGTGTTTAACAAACGTACAGTCACACTTGTCAGCACTCCCGGAGTGCTATTGTTTTTTAAACAAATGAGTAAGTACCTATATCATATTTTCAAGCGCACAAAAAAAAAGATGATATCAGAATTGGCAGTGAACGACACGTTTCGTTCTGCCTACCTATTGATTATCCATATTCTTGTAAAAACCTACGACTCTGACCTTATAACTGACTATAAATAGCTTGTGATTCCTGGAACTTGTTATTTCACTTACAAAGATACTTTGATTCAATTCACACCTTTTTCTTTTCGTGCAGAAATACTCGAAATACATTGGGAAAAAGAAGCGCTCGAACTTTAAAAGTTAGCATAATAAATGCTATAAAAATGTCATTCAAGTGCAGAAATACTTTTCAAAGGTACCTGAACCCAAGAGTCTCTGAAGACTTGACTGTAGGGAAAACCGAAAAATACCTCAAGTGGAATATATGCCATTCTATTGATGATTTTCAACCTTGCTGACCCTTTCATCATGTGTGATTTGACGTTCCATGAATGAAACTGTAATGAACAACAGATGTCCACCTTTGAGCAAGCGTTGTAAGTTTGGAGTGTTTATCTAGGTGAAGATGGATAGGCTTTATGCTTTTGATAACAAACAGATTGGTTCATGTATTCTCAAAGGACTATAGTGTCTCAATTGTTGATAGATTGATAGATAACATTAAATGTTCTACATCTACATATTTCATATTGAACCTCTATGAAAGGGACATCTTAAATTGAGGTGATATTTTCTTCAAAATGTTACAATATTGCAAAAGTTTTAGTTTTATTGTGTTCGTTTAGGTCACGGTTACGTACATACATACCTTTGATTTGCCTGAAAATCTGCTAGTCCTACTAATATTATAAACGCGAAAGTTTGTGAGTATGGTTGGATGTATGTGTGGCTGTTTGTTATTCTTTCACGTAAAAACTACAGAATGGATTTTCATGAAACTTTACAATAATATAGCTTATACATCAGAAAAATACATAGGCTATGTATATTCACGCTACTACTCAAGGGAACGGAGCAGTGATCATTAATATCAACAAATTCGGCCGGCATCGGCATATACGCAGAAGTACACTGTCACTTCTGCGTATATGCCGATGCCGGCCGAATTTGTTGATATTTTTTTTTTTTTATTTCTTTGCTGTTGCTATATTATTATTTATTTATTTCTTTTGCTGTTTAGATAACTATATCATTGTATAAGAGGGTGCATCGGGAACGGGATCGGACGCCACGTGGGTGGAAAATATAGGCGGTACGAAGTTCGCCGGGTGCGGACTAGCGGTAGTTTTATATAAATGGTATAACTCGATAAGTTTGCTGTGATAAACCAATAGTCATAAATGTTCACTGAAGTACTAATAAACGAAAAATATCAAAAAATAATAGTATATTGAGGGTTTGAAAATTTTACGATTGTCATCCAGACGTCTAGCCGGATCGAATTCACCGAAGCAGGAAAGGGGTTAGACAATAATTCTTTAAAAACACTGTCCATGTTTTTCAGATATTCTTTACGTACACAGACAAAGAATCAAAGAAACAAAGAATCAATTTCATTTATTCAGTTTAGGTACATAAAGAGCACATTTGAACGTCAGAATTTTTACAAGTAATGTCTATCACAGAAAAAATAAATAAAATAAATCATTGTAAAATGATTCTTTGGCTGGTTCGGTAGGTGGTTCTACTGAGAAGAGACCAGCAAGAAACTCAGTGAACTCGATTATCCTTCTTTTTTTTAAATATGGTTTTATTTATAACAAATTTTTACAGTGCGAGCAAGAGATGAGATTAGGATGACCATGCATCTTTATCATTTAAGTAATCGTCTAATTTATAATAGCCTTTTTTTATTAAGCAATTTTTCACTTGAATTTTAAATTTATTAAGTGGCATGTCCATCAGATCCTGAGGCATTTTATTAAACAATTTTATACAATTGCCTACAAAAATTGAAAGTTCCCAACTCGCGGTTTCCCGCAAGTTTATTGCCCGCGAGTTGATGAATGACTCAAACGAATTACCAACCTTATGAAGCCTGAGTTTTGGCACTGCAAGTTTATTTTTGTTTCTAGTATTATAATTGTGTTGGTCAGAGTTTTTTTTGAAGAGATCTAGATTCTTGCGTACATATAAGATATTATCATAAATGTATTGGGAAGCAAGAAACGAGACTTTATTAGATAGCTACTAGCTAAACATCCATCCAAAAGTTCTGAGTTCATTTACAATTAACGATTAGCGAACTTGAAACTAAGTTCGTAATTAGCCACCCCAAAAACCTCGAAAATGATACCCATATTGACTTTGTTGATAAGTTCGGAGTCCACCATCTTTGATCACTACATAGATGATATATTCGTAATTAGCAACCCCGAAAACCTCTAAAATGATACCCAGGATCAAGTACTACACAGTATAATTGAAAAGAAGTACCGAGACTAGTCACGACGTGATCCACTACGCACCACCTGCCTATAAATGTGTGTAACCACGTGTCAGAGCGTGAAAAAAGCTGATATTCACGTGGGTGGAGTCGTGGGTACAGGCTAGTATTATACACAATACTATCAAAGCCAGTTTAACGATCGAATCTCAGACAATGGCGACGAACAATAGCAATTGTACTGCAATATCGAGCGGATTACGTGCAGCTTAGACTATCGCCTGGTGTATGTTTGAGCTTTGATAACTAATAATGACATAGTCCAATAAGATTGAGTTTATGTTCTGACGACTAATCTTTGACGAACGAATCGATCATGGAATACTAGGCTTTCAGTAGGTAGATATAGATTTTAAGTAGCAATATGCTGCACGCTTATTCTAATACCCTTGCATAGCCCCTATCACCGCGTGGGGCTGGTTACGTCAGATTTGAACCTAAGCAGAAGCAGGCCCATTCCGGGGGGAGTCGGGGACAGCGTTGTCCCCCCTCCCGATGAGGGACAGACCGTAACGGATGGCCCTGGGTTAGCCGGGATGCGAGGGATATGTCGAAGACAACCTCACGTCCGGCCTAGCACTACGACCCACAGTTGGCGTGTGGTTTTAGTCGGTTCGAATCCAACATAACCTCCCCTTCCGGCTCCGGCGGGGGAGGTATCCGAGGGGATTTCCGCATGAAAAAAAAGCCAGAGACATAATCCTGTCTGACTCAGGGCCATCTCCAGTTTGTATGCATCGCAGCAAGTAAGGCGGTGAATGAGAGGATTCCCACTCCAAGAGCCACCATGAGATAGACCATAATAATATATTTCACCCTACATTGTTTTTGGCCATCGTACTCAATGTTGACATTGAAAAATACACTACTATCCACTATACTTTACATAACACTATAATCATGGTGAGGTCGTTACCAACTATAAATTATTATCATTATAGAAAAATTGGCGATATCGCGTCGTGATAGCAAAGTCAAGGCACATTTATTTGCACGGCGATGGCCCTGAAGTTAATGTGACGTCGTTATTGCAAATTACCGTCATTTTGCATGCATAGACTGGAATAGCGAGTCTAGTGATAATAAATTATATTATATAAGTACCTACTGGAAAATATTGGTGCTGAAGCAAGTATTTTTTACAACTGTATACATTATATTCAAGCCCAAGTAGCTTCGTGATCTGGCTAAGTCCTACGTAAGCGATTCACGCGAATGAAATGCGATGCGGGGTGCGACGAGGTGGCTTTGTCTTCGTGCGTTATACTCCAGCAATCGCCGTCGCCACGTCCATTCGCGCGAACATATCAAACCAACTGATTACTTGCTCAAAATATCCTCTAGATATATGCGCAGTAGTTTTTGGGTGTCTTTTGAGGATAGCGGTGCTAAAGCGGTGGACGAGCTCAAATTCACCAATCATAGATTATTACAAAACAATTCATGCGAGCCAGAACCACGTTTGTTTCGCGGTTTAGGTCCAAGATACGTTCCCGAAGTTTACTATAAACCGTAAGACGTTCCATGCGTTTACTAAAATATAATACTTGCTATGCCCTGGGTGCTACATGACCTCTATGCATCCATATCCATACTTACTACTGTGCGTCATGAACATTATTTGTCCACATCAGCTCCTGTTTTCAGAGGTCATAACTTTATGAAATTTATAGCTATTTTTATAATTTTTAAACCAAAGGCTAGTGAATATAATGTAGTATAAGCATCTCTGATCGCCCGCAGTTCTGATCAATAGTTTCGGAGATAGAACGTTTTAAAAAAAAGACATTTCATGAGAAGTATTTTGCCATACCGCACACTGCAAACTTGCCTCGTTCACTTTGGTAGTGTTGGGACATGGAATAATAATTGTACTGAAAGAAAATATCGATAGGTATTAAATTTTCTTTAAAAATAGGTTACACATACCACAATAGATAAACTATTTTTAACCTAGAAACTTTAAAGGATTTTCTACTACTATATAAATCAGTATTAAAATTGAGATTTTTCTAATCAACATTTGTGAAATAGCAATTTTGGCTTTATTACCCGATACGATTTATTTAGTTTGCACTCAAATATAAATATAGTATATTATTGTACTTTTATTGTCCTCCCCATCTTCACTAAACTCTATTCTTTAACGTGAATTTTTCATTAAGCTAATATATTTATAATTACTATCGAATTTTGTGCTGTTACTGCCCGTCACTTCGGCGAATTTACCATGGAGCGCGCCGAATTGTAGTGCGGCATGAGGTGGTCATGTGTGGGCAAATACTTCTCATGCCGCCTATAGTGAAATAAACTTAGTCGCTGTGCGTCGTGACCACTATTTTGCCATACCTCTTTTTTAGATTTGAGTCCTGTTATAAAAAAAAATCACAAATATTTATTTATCTCTTTCATACTCATAGAAAAACCTTTGAAAAAACCTGCCGCCGCATAGGGAGAACTGTATTTCACGACGCACGGAACGTGTTAAAAGAAGGGCACCAGCATTAAAAAGGTTACCTTACCACTGAATAGATAATCCATACTAATATTATAAATGCGATAGTAACTCTATCTGTCTGTCTGTCTGTATGTCTGTGTGTTACGCATTCACGCCTAGACCACTGAACCGATTTTGATTAAATTTGGTACAGGGGTAGATTAGACCATGAGAAAGGACATAGGCTATGTTTGGTCGCGATAACCGACATCCACGCAGGCAGAGTCGCGGGCAAAAGCAAGTAGTCTTATACTGAATTAACTAAAACATGTCTTAGAATAGACACCAGCCATCACGTTCTAGTTTTATAGGGCTCAACTTAGAATGTTTGTCTTTTACGATATTTTTATTTGTTTATTCTAGAATATTTACGGAGAATCTGTGTAACTGAGTTCATTGTTATTCCTGTCTCGTGGGAATCTACTAGATTTAAGAAATTTGGTAAGAGCGAAGTAAAGTGCTGTCAATTTTGCGGCGCCACTGTTCTATTTTTGAAACTGAATATTCTCGGATACTCGGATATGACCGCACTTTATTTTATAGTCTAGTGCAAAACTTAGCTCACAGGGTTGCAGTCATTCCGTGAAGCTCTAAGAAATATCAGTGCAATTCGGATTTTCGAAACATTTGGTAGAACATAACGAATAATTTGTCTTTCAAAGCAAATATAATACTAACTTTTCCAAGCTCTTATTTAAATTTAGATTTATTTTAAGAATGTTCCCCAGTCTTTCCTGTTGAGCCACTCGATTTGCACTCACTTACCTCAAGGAATTGATGCTTGTGTTAGGAATGTGTTCAAATAGCGTACCCAAAATAGGCAGGATTTCAACCGAAGATCTCACATTAACCTCTCAAAGCCTCAAACTAGGACGTGTCAAAAACAACAATGAATATAATGAATACATTAACCAAATATAATTTCATCATAATAGTATTCATTTCAGATCCACTGAACACGACTTAATGGGCACTGTTAAATTGGCAATATAATATTCTGATTCGCAATTATGCAAACGAACATCAGCAAATTAATTATATCATCATTATGCCAGACATAATTATTTGTGCCCGATAGAAAGCTAGTTGTTACTCCACTTAAGTCGAATTTTGAGCCCGTTCCCACAACCAACGGGAACGTATTACCGGGATGAGAATTAGCCTATGTGATATTCCAGAGTGTAATCTATACATGTTTTACATTCCAGACATCTTCATAAATTTTCACATTTATGATATGACTAGCTGACCCGGCGAACTTCGTACCACCAATTTTTTACCACCCGCGTGGCGTCCGATCCCGTTCCCGCTGCTCCCTCTACTAAGCATGTATTAGACATATAAGGGAACGTTCATATCTGACGGAACTTGCGTCGCGTATTATCGGTCGCGTAACGCCAGAACAGACAAATGTATAGAAAAACACTTGACCGTTCACACTCAACCGATGTTACGTTAGTGCGTCGAGTGTGAACGGTCAAGTGTTTTTCTATTCGTTCCCGTTCCCTTTACCTTCTACTTTAAATTAGTCGATCTATTAAATGAAACCGCATTAAAATCTGTAGCGTAGTTTTGAATATATAAGCATACATAGGGGCGGATAGACGCGGGAAGCAGCTTTGCTTTATACTATATAGTGAAGTAGAATATAGTATATGAGATGATTATAATGAAGTTTAGCCAAATCCGTAGTGGACTGTTATAGCGGACTCCAAGCTGAAAGATTCAGATACGACTGGGAGTAACGCAAAAGATAAAGAAGATAGTTTATGAGATAGTTACCAGTACGTCCCATGCAAAAAGCTCAACAATGAGCAGTTTTCTAGTAGGTATTTAAAGCTTTCCTAAAGTCGCGCTAGATGGCGCAGTCGGCACTTTTGGTAAGAAGAGTGTGCCCTAATCCATTGATTTCGTAAAGTAATTTCTTGTGGAATCAAATGTTTTCTGTATGTATGAACAGCACACCGCATATTGAATATTAGTTACGTTTACTGAAAACAAAGATTGTATTTACTACAATGTATTATTACTTATCTAAAATTATGTAGGTATCAACTTTTTGAAGTTACAATTTTACATACAAACTTGAACGCTTCAGAGGCAGCAAATAATCAAATTGAGACACTCGTTCAGTTCTTTTTTGCCACAGACTAAATTGGCCTCCACAATGCAAATTAAAAAAACTACCAAAAGCTATGCTAGCGCCATCTCCTGATGATTTTAAAAATCAACTGATTATGTACCTACTGGAAAACTGCTCATTATGTGGCGTTAAATTTTAAAATAATATTTAGGTAAAACATGATCATAATTGTATGATAATTATGATCACGTAGCCGAGTATCACAGTACGTTCAAGTGCACGAATTATTTCATAGTAATTTGCAAATAATTGCACTTTGATTACATTAATTATAGAATTATAATCTCCAAGAAAATTACTTCTAGTTACGGCAAAAGAAACAAAAGAAAAATAAATAAAAGGAATTGACTAATAATAAATTGAAATTCAATACCATATTCAATGAAATTCTACATCAAAGACGCAGTGTGTCCGATCTCACCTTCTTGTATAAAGTTGTAAATGGTTTGGTCGACTGTCCAGAACTGCTGGAAAAGGTAACGTTTGCGGCGCCTCGTGGTGGTAGCCGACTTCGCAATATGAAAACTTTTGTAATGCCAACTGCTTGAACTAATCTTGGGGAACAATCGCCTATTTATCGCATGTCTTCGGCATATAATGCCATTGGTAGCGAGATAGATATTTTTAATCTTAAAATCAATCACTTCAAGAAGCTCTGTTTTGAACAAAAGAATGTATAATTTTTGTACTTTTATCAGCAGTGGTACTTTTAATGTAACATCTGTCATTTTTAGTGTAATATAACACTATTTCAGTTATTTGCAATTCATTCTGTGTATGTTGTGTTCACATCTAGGAGGTCGTACAAACATGTAACAACATAATAGTGTTAAATTAATTTTAAGTTAGTAAATTGTATTGACCAGTTTTGTGACACTTTAATAAAAAAATTAAAAAATACAAAATAAACTCGGTTAATCTAGATAGGCTCTGCATCAAGAAACATAGATAGACTATTACATTATAGTGAGACTCCTCAGAACAACATTATATTTAAACTTTGTTAAACTGAGATATTCTTATACCTAATTAGAAGTAAACGTCTCGTGTATTTGTTACAATACATGTAGTTCGTGGTTTGTTACAATTTTAATAAAAACATGCAAATTATAACTATAAAGGCGTAGGGACCGGGCCTTTCACAGGTTTCGAAGGGATCGGCGGGATGAGACTTGGTCGCTTTTCAAGTCTGCTAGAAATCGGTGTAACCAGGTGATACGTAATACTAAACGCCGTTATATTCATGATAATATTACTTCTTCTTCTTCCGCCAATATCTGGAAGTTCCTCGGAACACTGGGTATAGGTAAGCAACGGTATTCAGAAATACAGGAAAATATTGGTTTGGATGACATAAATCATTATTTCACCACAGTTACTCCCATGTGTCATCAAACCAGAAGTTGCACAATTGAATACGTGGCGAACCTGCCCCGTCCAGATATTGGTCTTTTTAACTTTTCTCCAGTTCAATCGAGTGAGATCAAAAAGATAATTCTTTCTATCAAATCCAACGCCGTGGGATATGATGGTATTAGTCGTCGTATGATCACTACAATCATAGATTATCTCCTGGAGGTAATTACTCACATTATAAATTACTCCATGTACTCAGGCCAGTTCCCAGCTCTTTGGCGTAAGGCCTATGTTATACCTCTACCTAAAATATCAAACCCATCCCTTCCTAATCATTTCCGGCCAATTAGTATTCTACCTTTTCTGTCAAAAGTACTGGAGGCCTGTGTGCACAGACAGCTGTCCCCTTTTATATATAGGAATAATTTATTAAGTCCCTTACAATCAGGATTTAGGCCCGGGCACAGCACAGTGTCCGCGCTGCTGAAGGTGACTGGCGACATTAGGGCTGGTATGGACGACACCAAGCTCACGGTATTGGCACTGGTAGATTTTTCAAACGCGTTTAACACTGTCAGCCACGACCTTCTTACAACCAATTTATCGTATTATATGATCTCACCGGATGTTCTGGATTGGTTCTCAAATTATCTTCAGGGGCGCCAGCAAGCTGTTCGCCTGCTCGAAAATACTTCCTGCTGGTGTGACACGGACACTGGTGTCCCTCAAGGCGGTATACTGTCTCCATTATTATTTTCGTTATTCATTAACCTCTTAACCAAAAATCTTCGATGTGCGTATCATTTGTATGCCGATGATCTACAGGTCTACGCACAGGCGGGTGTGGGAGATATACATGATGCCATTAATAGCGTTAACCAGGACCTAGAGTCAATAAACAGCTGGGCAAGCAGATTTGGATTGACCGTGAACCCAACTAAGTGCCAGGCTATCATCATTGGAAGCCATTGGCTGACCAACCGAGTGGATACCCTGTCTCTTCCACCTGTCGTATTTGACGGATCGACCATAGAATTGAGCAATGTAGTAAAAGACCTAGGTATTTTCATAGACTCGACCTTGAGCTGGCGAAAACAAGTGTCTAATGTTAGCCAGAGAGTAACTGGGACGCTTCGTGCATTTTATCCCCTACGGACCCTTCTACCAACCGAGACCAAGACTATGCTCGTTCAGGCTTTACTATTCCCTATATTCGACTATGGTGATGTTTGTTACTTCGACCTCAATGCGGAACATCTCGACAAATATGACAGACTTTTAAACAACTGCATTAGGTTCATTTTTAATCTCCGCAAGTATGACCACGTGTCTGCTTCTCGATCCCGACTAAACTGGCTGCCAATTCGTCAACGTCGAAACTTGCGGGCACTAACCACTCTCTTCTCTATACTCACATCTCCTACTACTCCTATCTATTTATCTCCTTTCTTTCAGTACCTTCACACCGTTCACAATAGAGATCTTCGGTCAAAAAATAACCTAACTTTGTCTTGTCCTACTCACAAGACTAATTTCGTGCACTCTTCCTTTGCTGTCCAATCTGTTTTCTTATGGAATGCGCTACCTCTCGAAATCAGAAGGGCTCCCAGCCGACAGGTATTCAAGACGAAAGTTCGCCAACTACTGTTGGATAAATTGGCGGAATCATCGGAATAACATAAAGTCAGTTTTTTACTGTATATAACTATGTAATGTGTAATATGTACCTACTGTATTATGTTATATTATGTATAATATATATTATGTATATAATAAGTATATTTGTTGTATTTATAATAATTATGTATATTGTATCGTGTGTATATAGGTATGTAATTCGAAAAACATTGGAAAAAATGAAATGCTCAAGTGAGACTCGAACTCACGACCTTTCGCTTACAGGTTAACAGTTAGCATAATAAATGCTATAAAAAAAATTCATTCAAATAGGTATGTAATATTATGTACTATTCATTAGTACCTATGTATAGTTTATGTAAGTAAGTACACCTGTTTACTTATATGTATCCTATACCAGACATTATAGGTGCATGCCTGTCGTGAGGTATGCTGGTATACATCCTCATGGCAGTGCACCTATAGTGTCACTCCCTAAAATTATTCGGTACGCTTTCTCAATACAAATGTTACTTTAATAATGCACCTACTGAGTCTTTCTCTGCACCACCTTTGGTTGACTGGTAGAGAATGCCTATGGCATTAAGTCCGCCTATGTACTTGTGCACGAAGTTTTATAAATAAAAAAAAAATAAAAAAAATCTGCGTTTTCACACCCATAGATATAAAAGAAAGATCACAACAGAGAACTTTTCCACCAAGAATTGTTGTTTCTTTGTAGCATTATATTAAAAAAAAAACGCTATAAAAATAACAACTTCTTCATTAGTTTGTCTCGGGCATTGACTGAATCGCATATTAAAATTGCACAGCGAAAATTCTTTCAGTATTATGACGACAAAATCACATTTATAGCTCCGTTTATTTCCGTTTAGCATAACTCATTCCTTTCACGTCGTATGCAAATAGACGAATGAATTTGAAATGTCAGTGGTTCCTAAGTAATCGTAATCAGGATGCGAACAATTTTATTCTTCGTGCAACTTCGTAATTCCGATATTTTGGTAGACCGATGGAGAATTGTATAAGGTTTAACCATTGATATATTAAAAACTATACATAATATGTTGTTCACACTCTAAACTGTCAACAAAAAATAATGACCAAATAGTCATAAGTTTTTCCTCCAATCAGGAGACGCGACAGCTGTGGCGACAGCGCACTGCGGAAAAAAGTCATAAATTTCTTTAATACTAAATTAGTAATCGGATTGGATTCGGCGATTATTGTTCCGATAGTCGTGTCGGTTCACGTACTGATTGCCAAGAGCCTCGACCAACACCTCAAGAGGCTCGCGTTAGACAGTTGGGTCAAGGGCCTGATGCAGAAGGCGGTAATCCTCGACACGGCATGCATTATGAGGAGGTTCCTCTCCATGGAGCCCTAACCACCGGTAGCTTGGTCCCTGTACCCGATGCCGGTGGGGTACTATTTTTTATTTTTAAATAGATGTTTTTTTATATGCATTTAAAAATATAATTTATATGTTTTATTAAAATGAATAAAGAGGAATTAGTAATAATAATATTATTGTTGAAATAAATTATTAAAAAATACATATAAATTAATAATATTAACGTATTATTAGTAAGTAGTAATTTTTTTATTTAGTATTTGTGGCATTTTTGACTGCCGCCATGTTCCTGAATGACGTATCTATCTAATATATAAAATTCTCGTGTCACAGTTTTCGTTGCCATACTCCTCCGAAACGGCATGACCGATTCTCATGAAATTTTGTGAGCATATTGAGTAGGTCTGAGAATCGGCCAACAACGTCCTTTGTGATGGACGAGCTTCGGAGTTCTTGCAGGTAAATGCTGGCGTGCCGCAGGGTTCCGTTTTATCTCGCACTCTCTTTCTTCTGCATATCAATGACATGCTCTGTAACGGAAACATTCACTGCTATGCAGACGACAGCACCTTACATGGGAGTTATCACGCACATCCTGTGGCCAAGCAGTCTGATATCGCGGAAAAAAGGCAGCTTCTTGTCACAGAGCTGGACCGGATCCTGGACCACATTTCTCAATGGGGCGCTAGGAAGCTTGTCGAGTTCAATGCCAAGAAGACCCAGGCATGTGCGTTTACAGCTAAGGTATCTCCTTTCCTTCCCCTTCCCACTCTTCAGAGCACACCACTGCCACTGCAGGATCACCTCACTATCCTCGGTATAGATGTTCGCTGCAAACTGAATAACAAAAACTATATCGAGAGTATCATCAAATCAGCCTCGCGTAAACTCGGAGTCCTGAACAGAGTGAGACGAGACGTTTTTTCACGCCGGAGCAGCGGTGTCTTCTATACAAGACCCAAATTCGTTCCTGCGTGGAATACTGCTCACATCTCTGGGACGGCTCCGCAAAGTACTTATTAGATGCTCTCGACAGGTTGCAGCGACGTGCGGTCCGCATTATTGGGGATCCTGAGGTCACGAACACCCTCGAGCCTTTGCAGATGCGTAGAGATGTTGCGTCTTTGGCAGTTTTCTACCGTCTCTACCATGGTGAATGTTCTGACGAGCTCTTCCAATTAGTCCCACCCTCCCCTTTCCTTCACAGGACGACACGTGCAGGGCTGAGATGTCATCCATTTACGGTGCAGAGCATACCTGCTAGAACCAAGCGTTTCAGTGATTCATTCCTATGCCGCACCACTAAGACCTGGAATTCCCTGCCAGCTCACGTGTTTCCTTCTTCCTACAGTCCCGGGTCCTTTAAGCGGGGCGTGAAAAGGCATCTAATGAGGTCGTCAAGCTGAGTGCCACCACTGTTAACATGGTAAATGTTTACGATGGTGACCCTCTTTCCGAGACTTTGCCTTTAGCTTAACATCAGGCGAGGTGAAGTCAAATTGACGTGTCCTATATATATATATAAAAAAAAAAAAAAACATCTATTTTTCATCCCCCTAAATGGTGCAGCGGGAACGGGATCTAAAAATAAAAATTGGCGGTACGAAGTTCGCCGGGACAGCTAGTAAAAATATAATACATCATTGGGTTTAACCAACGTTTTTGAACAAAGTTTGAGAGTCCATGAGCTACTATTTGATCTCAGTCAGTTGAAGAAAAAGAGAAAACGGGATATTCATAATAGGAAGCAATCTTACTGCAGACTGCTACTACCACTGCCAGTGGGGACACCGTTTGAGCGGACGGGTGATCAGCCCTTCTATGTGGGGCCATTTCGCTCAATACCCTTATAACGACTGTCATACATGTTCGTATGGCAACTGGGACCGACGGCTTAACGTGCTCTCCGAGCCACGACCAGATTAAAGCAAATACTCATATTCATGCATACAGATATTTGCACAAAGTGGGGCTCGAACCCGCACCTCCAGAGTAGCAGCCGCGTTCAATACCACTTCACCACGGAGGCTGTATTATTGCAGTCTAAGTGACAGACTTAGAACATGTCAATCTAAAATCATACACAGATATAAAAAAAAAAATAAGAAGCAGCAGATAAGAATAATAAACGTATTTCGTATCGAGAATTTCACGATTGTACTCAAGCATAAGCGCAAACTTATGTTAAGATATTAACGACCCAGTCTTAAAAACTATAATAAATCTACTTTCTTCTCTAATAACATAATTCTTAATTAAAACTCTTAATATGAATTTAAGTTTCCTCATGGTACATCATAACGTTATTCATAAAGCTTAAACAAGAACAAACTTTAAAATAACTAGTTTCAAACCCGTAGACGTTCTCGGTACGTTACCAGTACATACACGAACCAGGTAAGTTGGCTTCATCGAGTTTGGGCACGTTTTCTACATAAAGTGCTCTTTAGGGTGCCCGCAGGGTTAATAAGGGTCGGTCTGTTGAATTAAGAGGCTGTTAAACATCAAACTTCGGCTTTGTGTTGTAAAAAATAGGCTTATTATAGAATTCTAGATGTTTTACACAGCTAAGTCTGTGTGCCACACAAATATACGGTTTTTCAATAACGATGGAGATTGAGTAAATTTATTCTAGTAGATACAACATATTATAATATAAACTTTCGTAACTTTTTTATAGGACCACCAAAAAAAAAAATTAAAATATATTTTCGTGGTTCACACAATTCTCGCTAACCTTTCATTTTATTTATACTAATTGCTTGAATTAGAAGTCGACATACGTCGAAAGTGCACTAAATTGGGTTTAAACAGCAACTTCTCTATAAAGTGCTCTGGAGTTTGAGTAAGCGGCACATTGCTTGCAGGTTTAAGGAAAACCTTTGCGGATGCCGTAAGGAGGAACCGGTCAGGTTCAATAATAAATACTGTGGCAAAAGTACAAGTGTGTTCGCAATATGTGTTACAACAAATTCCACCAAGTGCCATCAATCAGCAGTATAAATAGTCTAATTAATACAATATTTAGCAGAGTTTAAATTGGTATTCTCGACCATTTTTTTTCGGAATTCAGAACCATACCACCACCAAATTCGGAACCATACCCACCTTTATCCTTTATTGTCATCCTTGCATTCAAGTGGACTAGCGTGCCAGAAGTGACATAAGGCTAGCTTTTTCCCAGTAAACTTCTGCGTTTCTGAGCGGAGCTAGACTGGCTGCTCTAGCCAGTACTTTTCACGCACAATGTCCCAAAAAAGACGGTAAGTCCTAAAGCTAGCTTCTTACATAACAAGTGACGTTTCAAATGTAATTGATTGAACTCAATAACTTTAACCGATCTGAAGAGTGACTGACGGACACAATATTAGATTGTGAACCATTTCACGGAGCGTGTTTACAGAAATAATTTCAAAACATAAATTGGTCGCCAACTTTCAGAGAAGTAATTTAAACTTCAATATACAGACGCATGTATCAATGCCCTAGGGAAATAAATGTTTTGATTACATGGACATTTTTAAAAATTTTATGATGATATTAGTTCGATTACAGTGACAATTACTAATGTGCTTTTTGGATTGGCAACACATCATGAGTGACCCGACTGAAGCCGACTGAGCTTTTTCCAGCTCATTTGGAGTCGAGATTTTAGTCTAAGATGCGTCTGAACTTCGATATTTTCCATGAAGCGATTTTCCACAGTCAATTGACTAACTTTTAATACCGTTCAGCGATCTTAAAGCTAAGGTATTATGAGCAAATCAAACTGTTGTATTCATATAATTGTATTATTACTATCCCAACTAAAGGTATGTACCAAATAACACAACATTCGATCAACAGAAAGGGAGAAAAACCAAGGAATTAAGATCATTTTGACGATTTTTTTCATCAATTTTTTTCTGACGCTGACTGTACACTATATATAAAGGTGCAACCAAACCTTCTTTGTCGAATGTACCTAAAGCTAATGAATGGGATAAAGCATGTGTACCTAATTCTTCAAGCGTCTTTTTAGTTATCCATTAATCAGCATAATGACTGACTTTAAATATTGCCTTATGTGAATTTGAGGTGAATTCCATGTACAGCCAATGTCATAAATATCTTGACTATAAAGTCACTTAGTACACTTTGTTCATCAACATCTTTCTGATGCCGACTCTACCAATGTTTAGTGTTTATAATATTCCTATCCATGCGTTCTTTTATAAGTAAACACGTATTCATGTCTTAAGTAACTATTTATCGTGGTTAGTAAAGCTCTTAGTACTTAATAGAAAGCACCTATAATATTCTTGTATAAGTAGAATCTCGTTTCTCTAATAATACCTACCAGTAGTCTGCCAAACAGTGTATAGAATTTGACTGAAATTGCCCAAAAATATTGAAATCAAATACAGAGGCGTTATTTGAATAAAAGTGTTGATTTTTAGAGTTATATTCATAGTTTTATTTCAATTAACAAAAAAAATGATTATAGTCAGGTTTTGGCCTGGTGATTTTAATAGCCGAGTTTTGTAACTCTTTTATGATTATTTTTGCGTGGAATGAAATAAATATGGCTCCAAACTGTGGTACGAGATAAACGAAAACATTTTTTAAACGAAGCATTAATGAATAACAACAAAAATGTACTAGGAATAACGTATATTATTTTTAATGTCGTGTTTAATAAAATGTATTTTCATTCTATATTATCAAAACATGTGTTACGTAGGCTATTTCAATTCATAAACCTACTACATTTGTTCACAGAATGCCTGGAGGTACCAACAAAGAGCGTAGTTGTTTTAGTTAAATCTCTCCCACAGAAGTAAAATACACAAATTTCCTCACTTTGAACTTATGACATTAAATGGTGATAAAAATCCTTTTATGAATTTTCCTTGTCCACTTTTATGGAGGAAAGAGTTCATAAAAGTACTATCAGATCGATCGAGGCGTATTCTACAAAGCTGACAGTATTTTTCTTAGATATTGTATACATACCTACTGATTGTCACCCGTGGCACTGCCCTTTTGAGATATTGATGCCGTTCTCGTGACCCACAAATTATTATTTTTTCACAAAAACATCCAATCTATTTTATACTCTTTGATAATTACTTCAATTCCGTGTAATCATGATGCTAACATAGATACCAGATGTTAGCGCCATGATTGCACGGAAATACTTGGTTAAGAGATTGTATCTGTCATTATAAGTATTTTACTTCTGTATTTAACTGGTTTGAGATTACTTATAGTATCTTTGCGGTATTCAGCACAATAGTAATGATAAAAATTGATTCTTTTCAAATAAGAATTGATGAAATAAATAGAGAAAGGGTTACGATCTGTCTTACTGTTTGATGTGGCTATTATGTACTTTTCCGATTTGACTATCCGTCCGTAATTATTACTGACTCGCTGAATATTGCAGTATACAGACGGACTATTAGCTGGAGATTCTCTATATACAAAGTGATTTTATAATCGTTTGGGAAAAAAAGACTTTGGGCTCAGTTTCGATAGCAAAATCATCTGGAAGTATTAATTTGACGTAAGATTTTTTTTTAAATGTATGGGAATAACGTTCAGGTGAACAGAAAAATGTATGGGGGTTGTAAAATTTTTTTTTCTTTCACTAAATTACGAGACTTAATATCCTGCTCTCCACTTAATGTCCTATCCTGCTGTAACTACCCTAGTAACGTAACTTGGAGACTGAAAAACAAAAATGTTCTTCATATAGTTATGCGTAACGATAATTTTAATCCAGAAGACGATAACAACAAAAAACATCAAAATTTTATGCAAGAAAAAAAAAAGCAATTAGGATCAAAATAATAGGTACGTACCTAAGTGTACCAGGTAAAGTTAAACCAATTTAAAATGAAACTTGAATATTATGCGACCTAATTTGTAAGTTTTCTGCAACTTTGCCGACTTTAATTAAGAAACTTTAATATTAGTCTAGATATTTGGTAGTTTTACCTAGAAAGTTTTCCAGACGATAGTTTTATGGAGAGTTTATAGATTTCGATATGCTCTTTTCGAGCTTCCCGCAGCCTTGCCGCTTGAGCCATAATACTGGTTTTAAAATAAACCTACAGTTTCAAACTTAGAATTCCTGGGCCTCGATTTTACTAAAGCCAAACCATAGTCATTCCGCAGCGACTGCAAAAAACGGCATTAAAGACTTTAAAGCGATGTGTTTATAGTTCAAAATTAAATGACTTTTTGAAGAGTGAATGAAAAAGTGTATTGAAACTTTTTCATTTCATTTTGGACTTTAGCTGCATAGAAATAATGTCTAAAATTTAATATCATGTTTTGAGCTGACTATGGCTCCTTAATGGTTTAGCTTTAGTAGAATCGAGGGCCTGTTCCGTTGACTACAAGCTACTTGGGTAACTACTTATTTTCTATTTCAGTTCTAATATAAATTATATTGATGTTTTATTTCAGGCTTTTGACCTAGAATACATTTCGATTCTAATCAGGTAAAAGTAAAGCCCTAAAAAAACCAATGTTTAAAACTGATTGAAAAATCATTCATTGGTTCTGACCGGTCGTAAGTAAAAGTGTTAATTAGTAGGCTCTAGTGTCGCCTTAAAGACGGATGTATAGAAGGAAAATTTGAATTGCTTCAGACGTAGCTTAGTGACTCAGTTGAGCATTCCCCCTGTAAGGGAAAGGTCGCGGATTTAAGCTCCACCTGAACGATTCCCTTTTCCTAATGTAATCGAATTGTAAAGTTAGCATACTAAATGCTATAAAATTTCATTCAAACTATTATATTGCCGGTAACTGTAATTTAAGAAAATAATTTGAAATTAAAGGAAGCGAAATTCGTTTATCAATATCAAGTGTAATGGTTATTCCAATGGGAAAGAGACTTGACTGTATTTCATTCCACAGTCTTTTGATAATTTAATGAATATCACACTTTATTACTTTATGAATGCACGAAAGAGAAATAAAGAATACTCTAGGCACGAAACTTCGTTCTAACATTCGAGTCTATATTTTGGCTTACGCTCTGCCCTGGAATTTCGAAACTACACCGTAATCAACTTACGCATTTGCGCTTACGTCAATGTTGACTGTGAGTTCACATTGCGAGAGGGATTCGATCCGTAGCTAAACAACGAAATGTGCTGAGAAAATTTGTGTTTAGACAAACAGATATACTGAAGTGATTGTCAACTAAACGTATATTAAAAGGTTTTTTGTTACCATTCCAAGGACTTGTAAAACGAGAAAGTATAAAATTTTTGAATAAAACATGGTTCTCACCATGCGCTAATATACGATTTACTTTATTTGAATAAACATACAAAATAAAAATAAAATATTATTAAAAATAAAAGTATTGAAACAAGTTTATAAGCAACTGTAGCTTAGTGGTTAAGGAGACGGCCTTAGGATCGAGAGGTCCCGGGTTTGAATCCTGGCCACTACTCTACCAACGTGAACCCACTCCTAGCACAAGTAATTTAGCTTAGTTGGAGGGGGTTAATATTAGTAACTTCGGTAAAAAAAGTTTGATAGCAGGCGGTACCCACTGATTTTCGTCCGGTTTATGATTTGCAAATGGGTACCGCCTGCTCTCAAACTTGTTTCAATACTTTCAGTTATCATTCGGGTTTTTTATTTTTAATAACATTTTTTTTATACTTTTTAGTTCTAAAATGTACCTATATTTTTGTAATTGTCTTTCAATTCCCTTCATTTTGACACCCTATCGATAAGTTTGAATAAAAATATTGTTTTGACAATTTTGCAACAATGTATATTTTGGCGTAAAAAGTCCATTATATAGCTTTTTATTCGAATTTTATGTACTTTTAAGTACACTTGAACGATGAATACCTTTAATTTGAGATATCAATCATTGAAATCTGTACAGTCGTTCAGAAGATATGAGGTAATAAAGAATATTACAAACAGACATACAAGTTACGCGCTAAAAACATAATCCTTCTTGACAGTCGGTTAATAATGAAATAAATCCATTGTACGGATGAATACCGTAAAATCAAAACAAAAATGATAACTCCTCACTTAGTCTCCACTAACCAACGTTGCGATAAAAATAATGAGACTGCCCCTTAGTTGAGTGATTTATGAATAGATCCCTTATTAACGTAGAACAATGCAAAAGCTGTGGCACGAACATTAAAAGATAAGATGAAAATGAATTTAAATGCCACCAACAATCTTTGCAAGTTCATTCGTGATATAAATTTAAGGCCCGTATTTTAGAACGATATTCAGTTCTAACTAGTACTGAGAGCAGATTAAATTCTAGATCTAGAACTATGCTTGCGTGGAGATAATAATATTATATCAATCGCCTTATTCCTGAACAACATTTAGCTGTAAATCAGCATTCACAATGACATTGTAACTGTCCCCTGCTATTTATTTAGACGAGACTCGATTCATATCTAAATTAAATAAATAATAAGTTAATTTCAATAGAATAAAGGCCTCAGGCCCATATTCTAGAATGGTATTCAGTTCTGAAACTCGATTTGTTTGAGGATCTGTCCTTAGATAAATCGAGACAATCTGTCATACTACCTATCTATAGTATGTGATATAATAAATCTGCCATACTATACAATCTACGTTTTGAATGAAATGCAACATGTGAGAACGAAATAATACCATCTGCGTTAATTTAGTTTGCTATTTAAAATTATTAGGCGTCAAAGGTGTCTGTGCCTTCTTTCATGTCTGTGGTAAAAAACAAAGAACAAATATTTGCCCAGTATGCTGTCATTATCTTATTCTATCATTTGACATCGTGAACATTTCTCTACAGTAACTTTTGATTTGGGTCGTCCGTCGTGGGGAAGAACAATGAAAGTCCTGCTAAGATCAATCAGTTTTGCAGTTCACTGGGCATCAGTTAGATGGATAAGAAATGATAACAAGTCTATGAACCATGCTTCAATTATGAACAAAATAATATAAATCTGATAATCAAAATAAAGTACATAATAATAAACGAAACATGAAACAAATCATTCGAAGCGTTTCAATATTGAGCTGTACCTAGCGTGAGTTATGTCACTAATAATAGGGTGAATTAGAAGCTCGCAGTGGTTCGAATGAAGAGACTATTCATCAAGCTGTCGGTGGCGAGCGGCACAGGCCACTAATCAATATCGTTGAACTATGTTGTCCTAAGCAATGAGATACTAGGCTGATGGATGGGGCAGAACATGGTCGACACAACTTGATTGAAAAATGAAAAATGTGCTTTGTAATTTATTATTTCTCTGGAATGAGAAATGCAACAACCAGCTCAGTGTATTTAGTTATATGCTGCATTTTTAAATAGGGTAGATAGGGGCCTCATCAAAACCTTCGGAACCATCCCCTCGGGGTTAGCAGATGAGTCACTCTCTTAAAATACACCAAAAGAAAAGGAGAACAAAGAGTGAGTTATCTCAGCAGTGAGGTGTTAACAGGGACAGTGCTATATAATGAAGCTGTATTTTCAGAACTCTTTTCTTGAACTTTCACTATTCTTCTATATTTCCTACCTCTTTAGGGTAACAATGAGTGGTGGTTTGGTACCTTTATAGTACAACTAATGAAACTTCAACTGCTCAAACTTCAAATATTATTACTGCATTAATCTGAAAATTATTTCAAGCATATTTTCATCTTCAGTTTAAAGTTCTTTTAACATTTTCTTTGTAACCAAGAAAATGCAGCAGTAATATAGTTTGTCATAATTCTCTCTCCTATTGCATAATTGACTATCTTTTGTCATAACTCTATTTTCATAACTTACTATTATGACTCTCGCACAAGAAAATGTATAAGGGACATAATTAGGGCTTCATTAAAGCAATTATTTACGTGCAAAGTTTCTTCTTCAACTGAGATTCGACGAGAGGTTTATCTAATTTATAATGGAGGCATATTATTTAGATATTGACTGATCTATGAGTGGTTTACAAAGCAATTAGTGATGTTATGTACGAAACTGAAAACTTGAGTATTTACTTGTCTCATATTAATTTGGCAAGTCCTAGAGTGGAGATTATTGATCATCAAATAGAATTAGGTCCGCCACTTGCCAGGAAGCTAGATGAATTGAGGACCTGAGAATGGTTGTTTAAAAAGTGAAGTTGTACTGGTATTATGGCGCACTTTACCTAGGTTCCCTACCTAGGTTCAAAAGTGAACTGCAGTAGACTATGTAAGTAACACATTTTGAGTCTCATAATTTAGTTTGATATGCGTATGCAAAAATTTGGTAAAAAATTAAAATTCGATTTCAGTGAATTTAAATAACCTCTTTATATGTTTATAATTTAGATAATATCCCTTAGTAAAGACCTATGTAAGACACTAAACCGCACAAATAAATATACATACGTAAGATAACCACTTATAAACAATGTAATAACGCACAATAGATTAAGAAACCATGTAAAATAACTGTACAACGATTATTAAATAAATTTGATTTGATTTGATTGATTTGAAATTTGATGTATACTTAACACTAGCGGACGCAGCGAATTTTGTACCGCCAATTTCTTTGATTTTCCGATTCCGTTCCCGCTGCACCCTCAACTATATTAATCTATCTAATAAAAGAAACCGCATCAAAATCTGTAACGTGAAGATATACGCATACATAGGGACATAGGGACGCGTAAAGTGACTTTACTTTATACTATGTGGTGATGAATGGATCAGCTTAAAATTTTATGTTTCATTAATTATGCTAATTACTAAATAACTTTATTTGGACACGGTGATCAAATTGGTATTAGAACGAATTCCTAATTGATTGAAACGGTCTTTAATAAAGACGTAAAATGCGCCAATAAAATTAATTGAATGCGACAGATTGCTTGCTTGCTGTATTTACCGTAGTCAATTGACAGTGTTCACGTAAAGAATGAAGTTATGCTTGTTAACTTTTTTGGTGAGTTGGTATCTTTATATTTTAAGACTAGAGACACTCCTGAAGTCACTTCTGTAGCAACTTGAAAATGGATAAATAAGTAAACCTACCTAGCTACATTTGTTTTTCAAAACACATAACAAATATGAATGCTATTAAATATAATAACTATTTCCACTCACGTCAATGAAAAGAGACACAAATTCCTTTATTTATATTTAAAAGTCCTTTAAGCGAACGTGGAAAGGCATCTGATGAGGCCGTCAAGCTGAGTGCACCACTGTTAACATGGTACATGTTTACGATGTGAACCCTCTTTCCGAGACTTTGCCTTTAGCTTACCATCAGGCGAGTTGAAGTCATGACGTGTCATTTATTAATAAAAAAATAAGTACACAATATTTGCACTAACCATAATTATTCGAACCCACAACTCTTGAAGTAAAAAATCGAATGTTCTACCTCTACACCACATATAATTCCTCAATAGGTCATTAAGTCATTCCAAGATATACCAAGGCCACAATTACGGAGTCAGTTTCACTCGTTCATCATTCGATCGTTCACGTTACTAATCGGATCAAACTAATTTCCCTCTACAAATGAATCGTCTAGCGGCAATGTTGCTTCACTAAAGTGATGTCGAGGGAGAAAATATCTCAATCTCATAGTTTATCAAACAACGGATTTTGTATAGTGTTGTTTTCAATATTAATAGGAACATACATACTTCCTTCTTAGGGTTCGTGCCCAAAGGGTAAAAACGGAACCCTGTTACTGAGACTCCACTGTCTGCCTGTCCGTCTGTCTGACATCAGGCTGTGTTTAATGAAACGTGATAGCTAAAGAGCTGTATTTTATGCTACGGTACCAAGGATCCACTTAAACTTGTAATATAAGTATTAACTATTAAATTCTAATCCCGTTCCCGCAACCCACAAGAACTTGTTAAAGAAATAAAAGCCTATGTGTAAAGACAAAAATTTGACTAAAATTAAGCCGAATCCGTTCAGAAGTTTAAACGTGATTGCGTAACAAACTCGGAAACATCATTACAGACTTTCACATTTGAAATATTGATAGGTATAGGATTTATTTACAGTTTATAAATGGCTGTGATATTTTATGATCATCGCTTTGCAAGCCGATCCGTTTCTGCGTCGTAGGGGAAAATTCCAGAAAAAAAATTGTGGTGGCCCAACATACCCCGTACTCAGCAGTGCTACCTACCTGGTCCAACAATATTGTACAGTACCACAAGTTGACAAAGATTTATCACAATGAGATTAACGGCCAGTGCATTAATAGAACAAACAAAATATTATAGATTTTACGTAATATGGACTTTTTGAGATTTGAGTTGTTGTAGCACATCTGTAAAAAAACCACAAACAAAACCCATAATTGCTGAATGTTTGCTTCCTTTCAGGTTATATTTATAACACAAGTCACCTCCGAACGTCGAAGTGGCCCCAGCTTATCATCTCTACAACAAATCCGTAAGCTTTGATTTTTATTAGGTGTGGTTTCATCATTGATTTTTATTGTTCAAGGTTTTATTGTATGGGTGCCATCGAACACTGCTGTATCCAAGATTGGAAAATCCAAGATTACACAATGAATGTGGTTGCATTCGGAAAGTAATAAAATATCGAAATCTATTTTGTTCTAGTTGCGAGTTTAGGAGGTTCTGATTTGGACGGAAGCTCAAATTCGGACGTAAGCACAGATTCGGAATCGAATGAAGGTAAGTATCAATAATAAGGCGATCATGGGCTGTTTAATATCACACAGATAACAGACCAGATTCAGCCCCAGATGCATGGTCCGAGTTAATATAATAATAGTGCCTGAGGGATACGCAAACGCGAACCCGCGCCTCCTGTGTGGCAGTCGCGTTCACTACCGCCACACCACAGAGGCTACTTGGATAAGGTAACTTGGATTAAAACTTTGTTGTTCGCTCGGATAAGAAAACATATTCGGGCGAATACAGGCTAGTCACATAACAAATTACACATAACGAAGTGTGGTTCCTCTAAACTGTCAGTATGTGTCTCTCGTTTGAGTTCTTTCGCAGTTAAGCTGGTTCAGCGCTCTAGCCTAACCGCATATTTCAAATAACAAACAAAAATATCGAATCGAAAAGAAATAGTACCTATGTAAATTAACCTGTTGGTTCTTTTAATACCTACTATTGGAATGTTATCTCTTCAAATATTTTTGAAGAAAAATACTTTAAACATCTCATTGCAATATATTTTCAGATGTAAAAGTCTACTTGAAGAAAATAGGTGCGTAATAAATACATTTTTAATCTGTAATATAGTACCTAGGTAATTATTGAATACTTACAAATTTCTTTGTTTGGGCCATTATTTTTGGTATATAGAACACGATTTGATATACCTGCTAGCGCCGAACCTAACATTTTTTAACCTGAGCAATATTCACATTGATACCATGTCCCCCACCCCCCGCTGGAGCCGGAGGGGTCATCACGCGGTCGAACGAAAAAAACTAAAGAAAACAAAATTAATCTTAAAAATAATCGTTTTTTTTAGCTGACATGGAACAGAAACATTACAAGAAGAAGCTAAGTAAGTTATTTAAGTAAGCCCCTGTACCACTTTGTGCCAATAGCGGTGGAGCCCTTGGAGAAAAGCGAGGAGGCCAAAAACCTGGCAAAGGAAATTGGTAACAGGATCTTGGTGCAAGGGCTGGCCATCGCAATTCAGCGTGTACCTAAACGCGGCGAGTGTGAAGGACACTTTTGCGTCGGGAGCGGTTAGGGGCGGGTTATTTAATTAATTTATTGACCAAAATGTAGAATGAATTAACGTATACTTTTTATTGTTATTTTTACAGTGAAAGAATTAAGTGAAGAAGGTAAATTATTAATTTTTTGTTCACCTATTTATCATAAGGTTCAGTAAGTGAACGTGATTTTGTGTCTAAGATGTTACTATAACGGAAGTTACAGATGAACATAAACATACTCACGGCTTTCGCCTTTCGGGGTAGGCAGAGACAATAGTCCGCAATCTACTTCTGCCCTCTGTCCATATACTTCCTCTGCTTCCTATCTATATTGAACCTTTCATATAATTTCATCGGTTTCCAGTACCAGAAATGTAACATTTTTGGGACAATGACCAAAATTTTTATAATATAGTGTGTGTGTGTGTGTGTGAGCGTTTGTGTGTGTGTGTGAGCAGAGGATAGTAAACTATTTTATTCTTTTGTTTACAGAAAAGTCCGAAGTGAAATATTACGATAATTTACTTGCAGCCGTGAAGGCACTTAATAGTAAGTAGAGATGTATATTTTTTATTCAATCATTTTATTATATTCAATCATTCTTATTACTCGATAATATAATATTTTTATTTACAGATTGATATTTTTGTATATATTTTAATATAGACCAATAATCAATTATATTTGTTGTTTTATTATTAAAATTAAGGTGCTGATAATGTACTTTCACTTGCACTGAACATTATTTTTCTTTCTTGTAATAATTAATGAGAAGGTTGAGCATTGTATGGAGCGTTCTGGCGAGCATTTTATCGAAAACTGTACTGAAAGTAAATTTACTCCGACTGCAGCATTCGCTAGAAAGGACATGTGCATTTGACTTGTACACTTAGACTATATAACAAGTCTATAGACGCAGTAGATGGCATTACAATGCAGCATAAAAAATAGCTACTACTTTGGTGTAAGTCGACAAAATATACCTACATCACATAGATCAGAACAATATTAACACACATTAACACACATTAACACACATTAACACACACACACACACACACACGCACGCACGCGCACATACACATACACACACACACACACACACACACACACACACACACAACGAGTTTTTCAAGGTGTATCTCTTTATTAGTCTATACAGTATAATAAGATAATAACATACCTAGTCAATGCTTGTACACTACTTAGAGGTACACATAGAAACAAAAGTGTGTCACTCCATCAACGACATTATTGCAGTTTTACAAAATTGTCTGTCTATTTAATCTCGACAGATAAACCCATTTGGAGCCTTGGACTCTTGCCAGAGTAGTAAAAGTATTTGAAAACCCTCATTAGCATAAAGCTCTAACATTGTAAGAGATGCTCCAGATAATCGGATGAATGCTTCAGATAAATGCAACTTATGTATTTGAAAATTAGGTTTTGAGAATTTTCAGTTGTTTATATCATCATTCTCTGTACCTTTTCACAACTCAGTTGGGATCAGCTTTCCAGACTAACTGTGATGTGGCTGAACTTCAACATTTTCTGTGAAGCGACTGCCATCTAACCTCCACAACAAATTGGTAATAACGAAGTTGTTAAGGTAAACTAGTCGGAGTTTTGAGGGCTCTAACTACCCGTAACGACTGCTATATAGGTTCGTATGGCCATCGAGACCGAGTTGCTGGGAGCGACGGCGTTGATAATAATTATGAAGCTTCATCGGTCATCAACACCATAGTATTAGTCGCAGTTGCATTCAAAGTCTGTGCTCAAGAGGGAAGCCGTCTTGCTCTTTTCTTAATTGGGTCTTTGTGGATACAACTTAGCCGTCTTACTGCCCAACTTGAGAGGAAGGTCTGCAGTATATATAAATAATGAAAACCCTCCGTGGCGTGGTGGTAGTGAACGCAACTGCTACGCAGCGGGTTCGTTTCCCGCTCAGTGCAAATATTTGTATGCATGAATATGGCTATTTGTATTGGTCTGGGTGTTTGTATGTATAATATGTATGTATTTACAAAAAAAGTATTTATGTATGTTTATCCGTATTCTAGATTCCATAACACAAGCTAGTTAAGCTATGCTTATCATGGGTCTAGATAGCGTTGTGTAAAATGTTGTGGAATATTTATTTATTTATATAAGATTCAATTAGCAAAGTAGAGTATATGGTCAATATGGTGTTAAAATACGTTTAATTGGTAAGAGCAAAAATATGCTTTTCGAGATTCGAGTAATTTTTCGTTCGAGAAAACCTTAAAATGTTTAAGCACTAGTACATTCTTATTTTTTTTAAACTGATACACAGTACGTTCTACAACACTGTTATAGTATTGTTTTACAAACCAAAAAATCCATACTAATATTATAAATGCGAAAGTAACTCTGTCTGTCTGTCTGTCTGTATGTTACCCTTTCACGCCTAAACCACTGAACCGATTTTGATGAAATTTGGTGTATGGGTACATTAGACCATGAGAAAGGACATAGGCTATGTTTGGTCGCGATAACCGACATCCGCGCGGGTGGAGCCGCGGGCAAAAGCTAGTATAATATAAAATCTCAAAAAGTAAAACTAGGTCAGCACTTCTGTACTCACTTGTATCCATGTTACTGAAAGGACAGTCACGTACAAAATGGACTTGCACAATTTTGTGATAAGTACAGACAAGTACACTTCTTCAAGCGTCTATAAGCTCTTAGGCTTGTGTTCACCGACAATAGATAAACTGTCGGTTCTGTAACTGACTGTTATTTATTTAACTTAGGTTTAACCATGTTGCGTCTTTTTGCTGTTCACCGGAACAATTCACACTCTGGTTAGTTAACCGAGCGTTTTTGAATGAATGAGTGAACAAAATGTATGCTAACAAATGTAGATGGATGCCAAAACGAAGAAATGACATTTACAGCTAATACGTTTTAATTTGGTTGTGGTGTAATATACGCTACCTAATTTGAAAGTAGTCAATTGTTCATTATTTTGGTGTACAAGTATTTCTATATAACTTGGTAGGGTTACTAGGGTTTATGAATTTATGAACGCTTTGTCAGTTGGTAGTGTCAGTTTCAAAATGATTGTATACCTGCAAGTCATCGGCATAAAGATGGTAGCTAGATGAAATCAGTCCGGTGACAGAGTTGATGAAGATGAAGAACAAGAGAGGAGAGAGACCACCCTGTGGTACACCCGCAACAAGTCTACACTAGTTGGAAGATTCCTGGTCCAACTGAACACGCTGCGACCGCCCTCGCATACGAATCAAACCAGGAGATAGCATTAGAGAAAACATTAATAGTCTTCAATACGCCAAGCAAAATGTCAAAATAGTTCGAGTTAAAAGCACTACTAAAATCCAGCAATATTAGTAAAGTTAGTTCTTTCCTCTCAAGGGCCCATCGAATATCATCAGTCACTTTAACGAGAGCCGTAGCTATACTGTGGCCTTTACGGAATCCAGATTGGAAAGTGTTGAGGAGGTTGGAGGAAGATAAAAATATAGACAGTTGTTGGTGCACGATATGCTCGAGAACTTTTGAGAGAAACGGAAGTAGGGAAATTGGCCGAAAATCGGTAACTGTGGAAGGCTTAGGAGATTTGGGTAATGGAATAATAAAAGCTGGTTTCCAGGAGTCAGGAAAGGTACGAGAGAATAGGGAATGTGAGTTATAATAGAAAGTACAGTAGGGAGAAGTGGAAGAATCATACTATAGCAGATATGATCAGAGCCAGTCGCGGACGAGGAAATAGACAGCAGCGATTTTAGAGTTTCCGCCTCTGATACATGCATTAAATGAAAAGGTGGAGTCTGTGGAGTTGGGACACTAGAAAGCGCATGCAAAGTGCTCTGCTTGGTAACTGCGTCCAGTGAGACGGGTGGTAGAGAAGTGGTCATTTAGGGCACACAAGTCTATATCCCTGGAGTCATAAACAGGTGATTTGCTAATGCCAACAGACCTGAGAAATCTCCATGTGTCCGAGGAGTTTCAGTTGTTGAGAGAGTTATAGAAATGGCGTCGCTTTGCGTCTCTACATATACGGCTGCAGCGGTTGCGTAGGGTCTTGAATGCGAGCAAGTTGTGTTCCGATGGACTGCCTCTGTAGCGCCTTTTTGCTTTTCCCCTGCGAGCCATTAGGGTTTTAATCGCTGGGTTGTGCCTGATCTTGACCCGTCTTAGAGGGGCGTGTTGGTCAAATAATTCTATAACCCTCGACCCGAAAATGTCCACCATTTCATTGACGTCTGTCGAATTCAAAATGGGCGTCCAGTCAGTGCCACTGGCGTCACGACGTAATGCCTCTTGCGAAGACAACGGTACTGTGCCTTAACCACAATAGTCCCCACACCACAATTCTTGGGCGGGCGAAGGAGTACAAAACACTAATGTATGCTAATGTAATGCTCCCTGTGATAAAACCTTCAAAAAACACTTTTTCAACAAAAAATACCAGATAATAACACAAGCCGAGGAAAAGGACTACTCCGGTACTAAAGAGGTACGCGTTTACACCGACGGCTCCACAACAAGGAATGGCTCAGGAGCCGGCGTACACTCCTTGGACCTTGGCTTAAATATCCACCTTCCACAAGGCGAACGCGGCTCGATCTTCCAATGCGAGTGTGTCGCCATAACAACAGCAGCGACGGCAATAAGCGAAAAGCAGGTTAAGGGTTTTAACATAAAGCTCCTAACCGACAGCACAGCCGTTCTAAAAGCGCTAGACCACCAAATAACCAACAGCACACTAATAGCAGAATGCCAAACTGCTTTGAACCAGCTATCCACCCATAATGTAGTAACGCTACAGTGGATTAAAGGGCACAGTGGGTCCTACGGCAACGATGCTGCGGACGAACTTGCGAGGAGGGGCTCCTATATGACCACTGTTGGGCCACTACACTACTGCCGATCCCTTTTTCACAGATCCGTACCTGGATACGCCAGAGCTGGCAATCAAAACAGGCTGTGCCGTCGATAACTAAACGGCTAACGAAACGTCTCCTAAGACTAGACAGAACAAGTCTAAGGACAATTATAGGGACAATAACGGCCCACTGTCCCCTTAACAAGCACCTACATACCATCGGTGTCACGGATAGCCCCCTTTGCAGGGGTTGTTTCAGCGCCGAGGAAACGGCCGCCCACGTAATACTGGAATGCGAGGCAGTGGCCGCCCAACGATCCCAAATCCTCGGCACAATGAGGTCGCTCCGCGAAGCCTGTGAAGCCCCCAGTAAGCTTCTGCGTTTCTGGGCGGAGCTAGGCTGGCTGGTCTAGCCAGTACTCTTCAATGGCCCAAGAGAGAGGCTGAGTGCGGACAAAAAGAGTCCTATCCCCCCTATCCTATCCTATCCTATCCGGTACTGTGCCTTACGTTTAGGAGGTCTTATCCGATAAGAGATGTATATTAGGTCGTGATATGAAAAAGGGGCAGGTAATTGGCCATGTGTATCTACGTAGTCAGAGGAGGATACTATAAGGAGATCAAGTAAGGTGGAAGGGTGGCCAGGGGGATGGTGAGTGGCAGGTAGTGGCAAAGCATTAAAGTAGTAGGAGGATAGAATGCCCATTAGTTGTCGAGACCGGCTATCATCCTTCAATAAGCAGGTATTAAAGTCACCTATTATGACTACGTGATCATAAGGAGAGTGAGAGTGGAGTAGACTCTCAAAGTTATTGAAATAATCAATATGCATATTTGGACTATAGAATACCCTGAGTAGAACCGTAGTATGGACTAACTTAATTTCTATAGACAAGTGCTCAGATGTCTTGGCAGTACAGGGAGAGGGCGATGCGCTAACAATATTGTAGGAAATGTTGGCTCGTAGTATGGCTACATCATCGCATCCCTAAATTATAATCATTGAGAATTAAGTGCCCGGTTAATGGCAATAGGCTCGCCACCTATTACATTGGGACTTAAACATAAATTGGCGAAATATGGGTGCTAGCACCTCTGCCTACCCCTTCGGAGAATACAGGCGTGAGTTTATGTTATGTAAGAATTATAATCTGAAAGATTCACTCTGCTGCGGGACCTGTATGAACGCGTCACTCACTTTATTTTAAATAAATAAATAAAAAATAAACTTAACGCAGCACGAAGCTGACTACGAGGTCGACTAAACCACCGACGACTCGCGCGCAAAATATGAATTATACGTACTTATCGCATTGTAATTAAAACGAAATATGATCTTAAAAGACTTAACGAAATTAAAGTCGTATGTTTTTCCCCCAACTAAATGCTAAACGAACCATTAATATTTCGTCGACTAAAATAGTTCATGCTTAATAAAATAATTATTCAATTTTATTGAATGGAAAACATTCTAAACAGACACTCAAATACTTTCATATGTGAGGCAAAATCACTAAAACCGTTTCCTATCAAAACAGTACGTAGACAAAATATACTAAAGCGCCATGCGCATCAGTTTCTACGTAGAGCAAATTTACTTAACTAATAATCAACTAGTAGTTACGGCCGGCAATAAATACTAAAGCGACATCAATGATTCAACATCAGTATTTTAAGTTGCTGAACAAGGTTGAATTGGCTGGTGTCAGTGAATAAAAATACTGAAGCGACAACGACTAAAAATTAATCAAAACTTGTACTACGTAAGTTTTTGTCACGAATTCAAAATGATGAAACATCTCCTTATTTTGAAGTGCTTAAGCGCCAAAAAAGTGCCCTGATCAACACGAAATCCAGACCATTCGACGCAGAAAAAAAAATCCTATCCAACGATATATATAACTCATTTTGACCAAAATGGCGCTTTAGTATTATTGGCTTTCCAGTGACGATATCGTCACTGGAAAGCCAATAATACTAAAACGCCAAAAGGCCATTTCACAGGAGAGCGATTTAAAGTTTTTTTTTTTACAAAACTAGGCATAACTTTTTTTCTAATTTAGTAATTGACAAACAGTAAAGGCAAAAATATATTGTAACACTGTTCCCTATGTACTGGAATCGATATATTTTGCATATTTTGCGCGATTCGGGAGATAGCTGTCGCTTAAGTACAAATGCTCTGTACACTTGGTAATGCAAAAGTACTTATCTTAATAATTATTATAAGGTATTGTGATCAAATATTACTGAAAACGCTCATCCTTTCAAAAGTATGTCAAGAAAAAGTACTAACGCGCTTTACAGTTGGACACAGTCTCAGGATAAGAATACTTAAACACCATAATATGTCAAAGGACCGCACGGTAAAACGATGTATGGAATTATTTATTGGGATCATTGTTACGTCAAAAATACTTATTAAAAGATTATTCATTCTAATTTCAATTTATTTTTCTTAACAGACATAATCAACAGTTAGTAAATCCTAATAATTGCAATAGTTGCCAACAAAATAATACTTCTAGCATGTTTTTATTTAAATATTATTTTACTGTATTTGTTTAATTAACGATATGTTTATGTTATGTTATGTTTTATTAAAAATCAATTGAACCTTAATAATTTCACAATTATTATACGTTATATAGATTTTTAGTACCAACATAACTAAAAAATATTATAGAGAATTAAATAAAACGGTAATAATTAAATAAATATGCTTATCAAAATCCAATTCCAAATAATAAAGTAATTATCATAGGTGTGATCGATTTTTATATCGTAACGTACTGGTATTGTGTTCTAATAAAACCAATTCGGTATTATTATGCATTTCTGCCAAAAAAGAAATAAGCAAGGGAATAGGAATTAGTGTTCTGGTAATTACCCATGGCAATATTATAATTAAAAGCGAAAGCGAAAGCGAAGGCTGGATCGGCACGGGTCATCAGGAGCATGTATAAATGAGAACCGCTTCCTCAGGTAAGACGGCTCAGCAGGGTTGTACAGAATGTTGAAAAGATAACAGAGAATACGAGTGTTCCTACGCTGGCCGATAGGGAGCCACTTGAGTTCTCTGCGAAAATGCGAGATATGGTCGTACTTTCTCAGGTTGAATATGAACCGAATGCACAAGTTTTGCAATTTTCCAACTTGTTTAAGAGTTCCTCAGTGATATCTAGAAAACAGGCATCTGCGTAGTCTATAATGGGTTGGATAAGAGTTTGGGCAAGGGAAATTTTGGTTCTTAAAGGTAGAAAGTTCTGGAGACACTTTAGGGAGTGGAAGCTATAGTGTACTTTTCTGCTAACCTCATTGATATGAGGACTTCAGGACAAGTTAGCATCAAAGAGTACTCCCAGATTCTTGGCGGTATCTGAATAGGGTATCCGAGTTCCATCCAGCGTGACAGGAGCAAGTGCGGAGAAATCGAGCTGCCTGTGCATGTGAGTGCTACCGATAATCATTGCTTTAGATTTGGTTGGATTGATACGTAGTCCAAATGATTTGGCCCAGACACTTATGCAATCCAGCTCGCGGTTCATGGCAGATACTGCAGAGGAGGCATCAGTCACCGCAAAATGATTGTATACCTGCAAGTCATCGGCATAAAGATGGTAGCTAGATGAAATCAGTCCGGTGACAGAGTTGATGAAGATGAAGAACAAGAGAGGAGAGAGACCACCCTCTGGTACACCCGCAACAAGTCTACACCAGTTGGAAGATTCCTGGTCCAACCGAACACGCTGCGACCGCCCTCGCAGATACGAATCAAACCAGGAGATAGCATTAGAGAAAACATTAATACTCTTCAATACGCCAAGCAAAATGTCAAAATCGATCGAGTTAAAAGCACTACTAAAATCCAGCAATATTAGTAAAGTTAGTTCTTTCCTCTCCAGGGCCCATCGAATATCATCAGTCACTTTAACGAGAGCCGTAGCTGTACTGTGGCCTTTACGGAATCCAGATTGGAAAGTGTTGAGAAGGTTAGAGGAAGATAAAAATAGAGACAGTTGTTGGTGCACGATATGCTCGAGAACTTTTGAGAGAAACGAAAGTATGGAAATTGGCCGAAAATCGGTAACTGTGGAAGGCTTAGGAGATTTGGGTAATGGAATAATAAAAGCTGGTTTCCGGGAGTCAGGAAAGGTACGAGAGAATAGGGAATAATTGAAAATGTGAGTTATAATAGAAAGTACAGTAGGGAGAAGTGGAAGAATCATACTATAGCTGAGATATGATCAGAGCCAGTCGCGGACGAGGAAATAGACAGTAGCGATTTTAGAGTTTCCGCCTCTGATACAGGCATTAAATGAAAAGGTGGAGTCTGTGGAGTTGGGACACTAGAAGGCGCATGCAAAGTGCTCTGCTTGGTAACTGCGTCCAGTGAGACGGGTGGTAGAGAGAAGTGGTCATTTAGGGCACACAAGTCTATATCCCTGGAGTCATAAACAGGTGATTTGCTAATGCCAACAGACCTGAGAAATCTCCATGTATCCGAGGAGTTTCAGTTGTTGAGAGAGTTATAGAAATGGTGTCGCTTTGCGTCTCTACATGTACGGCTGCAGCGGTTGCGTAGGGTCTTAAATGCAAGCAAGTTGTGTTCCGATGGACTGCCTCTGTAGCGCCTTTTCGCTTTGTCCCTGCGAGCCATTAGGGTTTTAATCGCCGGGTTGTGCCTGATCTTGACTCGTCTTAGGGGGGGCGTGTTGGTCAAATAATGCTATAACCCTCGACCCGAAAATGTCCACCATTTCATTGACGTCTGTCGAATTCAAAATGGGCGTCCAGTCAGTGCCACTGGCGTCACGACGTAATGCCTCTAGGTCAATACCCCTAAAATTGCGAAGACAACGGTACTGTGCCTTAACCACAATAGTCCCCACACCACAATTCTTGGGCGGGCGATGGAGTACAAAACACTAATAGCTGCTCCCTGTGATAAAACCTTCAAAAAACACTTTTTCAACAAAAAAAAAACAGGTAATAACGCAAGCCGAGGAAAAGGACTACTCCGGTACTAAAGAGGTACGCGTTTACAACGACGGCTCCAAAACAAAGAATGGCTCAGGAGCCGGCGTACACTCCTTGGACCTTGGCTTAAATATCCACCTTCCACTAGGCGAACACAGCTCGATCTTCCAATGCGAGTGTGTCGCCATAACAACAGCAGCGACGGCAATAAGCGAAAAGCAGGTTAAGGGTTTTAACATAAAGCTCCTAACCGACAGCACAGCCGTTCTAAAAGCGCTAGACCACCAAATAACCAATAGCACACTTATAGCAGAATGCCAAACTGCTTTGAACCAGCTATCCACCCATAATGTAGTAACGCTACAGTGGATAAAAGGGCACAGTGTGTTCTACGGCAACGATGCTGCGGACGAACTCGCGAGGAGGAGCCCCTATATGACCACTGCTGGCCCACTACACTACTGCCGATCCCTTTTTCACAGATCCGTACCTGGATACGCCAGAGCTCTGTGGAACTACATAACCAAAGATGGGTACAAACCATCGACTGCAGGCAATCAAAACAGGCTATGCCGTCGATAAATAAACGGCTAACGAAACGTCTCCTAAGACTAGACAGAACAAGTCTAAGGACAATTATGGGGACAATAACGGGCCACTGTCCCCTCAACAAGCACCTACATACCATCGATGTCACGGATAGCCCCCTTTGCAGGGGTTGAACTACTGGAATGGCCGCCCACGTAATACTGGAATGCGAGGCAGTGGCGGCCCAACGATCTCAAATCCTAGGCACAATGAGGTCGCTCCGCGAAGCCTGTGAAGCCCTCAGTAAGCTTCTCCGTTTCTGGGCGGAGCTAGGCTGGCTGCTCTAGCCAGCACTCTCTACGCACAATGGCCCAAGAGAGAGGCTAAGTGCGGACAAAAAGAGTCCCCTATCCTATCCTATCCGGTACTGTGCCTTACGTTTAGGAGGTCTTATCCTATAAGAGATGTATATTAGGTCGTGATATGAAAAAGGGCCAGGTAATTGGCCATGTGTATCTACGTAGTCAGAGGAGGATACTATAAGGAGATCAAGTAAGGTGGAAGGGTGGTCAGGGGGATGGTGAGTGGCAGGTAGTGGCAAAGCATTAAAGTTGTAGGAGGATAGAATGCCCATTAGTTGTCGAGACCGGCTGTCATCCTTTGAATAAGCAGGTATTAAAGTCACTCATTATGACTACGTGATCATAAGGAGAATGAGAGTGGAGTAGACTCTCAAAGTTATTGAAATAATGAATATGCATATTTGGACTATAGAATACCCTAAGTAGAACCGTAGCGTGGACTAACTTAATTTCTATAAACAAGTGCTCAGATGTCTTGACAGTACGGGAGGAGGGCGATACGCTAACAATATTGTAGGTAATGTTGGCTCGTAGGTATATGGCTACATCACCGCATCCCTAAATTATAATCATTAAGCATTATAATCTGAAAGATTCACTCTGCTGCGGGACCTGTATGAACGCGTCACTCACTTTATTTTAAATAAATAAATAAAAAATAAACTTAACGCAGCACGAAGCTGACTACAAGGTCGACTAAACCACCGACAACTCGCGCGCAAAATATGAATTATAAGTACTTATCGCATTGTAATTAAACTGAAATATGATTTTAAAAGACTTAACGAAATTAAATTTGTACGTTTTTCCCCCAACTAAATGCTAAACGAACCATTAATATTTCGTCGACTAAAATAGTTCATGCTTAATAAAATAATTATTCAATTTTATTGAATGGAAAACATTCTAAACAGACACTCAAATACTTTGATATGTGAGGCAAAATCACTAAAACCGTTTCCTATCAAAACAGTACGTAGACAAAATATACTAAAGCGCCATGCGCATCAGTTTCTACGTAAAGCAAATTTACTTAACTAATAAATCAACTACTAGTTACGGCCGGCAAAAAATACTAAAGCGACATCAATGATTCAACATCAGTATTTTAAGTTGCTGAACAAGGTTCAATTGGCTGGTGTCAGTGAATAAAAATACTGAAGCGACAACGACTAAAAATTAATCAAAACTCGTACTACGTAAGTTTTTGTCACGAATTCAAAATGATGAAACATCTCCTTATTTTGAAGTGCTTAAGCGCCAAAAAAGTGCCCTGATCAACACAAAACCCAGACCATTCGACGCAGAAAAAAAAATCCTATCCAACGATATATATAACTCATTTTGACTAAAATGGCGCTTTAGTATTATTGGCTTTCCAGTGACGATATGGTGTTTTTGTTTGTTTTTTCCGCTTTTATGTTGAAGTTGGTCAAAGTTACTTAACTTTCACAAACTTTTATTACAATATAGATATAGACAAAAAACGAACAGCAAATTTTAGTAACACCGTAAAAAGAATGTAATGAAGTTTAAACAGTATAATAGATAGGCGGACAGACGCGACTATAAATACCCAAAAAGCCGTTAGGTTGGCCAAAATTAATGAATTTAATAGCGTTTGTACAGAATGTCACAGGACACCTAACAACTTAATAATAAAACATAGGTATTTTCTCCGTGATCATGGTGCGTGCAACAGCGCCGAAATATCGGACACTCGAAACAATAAAATGGTAAATATCCTGATATTTCTTAAAGTAACTTAATTACATGATGAGAAAAAATAAAAAGCCACAAAGTATTACAGTACTGAAGTATATTATAATAGCAATAACCAACCATATTGTATTATAACCTATAAGACATCTGTCAAAAATGTCGAACTACAGTAAACCATGGTTTAACTGCGGGCCTCGAGCTCAGTTAACTTTGACGGCAGATTAAAGTATTTAACTGACGTTTAGGCCATGGTGAACTCGAAATTTTACTTAATCGCCAGTTTTTATATTTAAACTGCTGATTAAGTGTTGGTGAACACGAGCCTTAGAGTAGCAAGCAAGGTTAACTGAGTTTTTCGTTTCAATATTATACTTTTAATTCACTACAGGAAAATAGAATATTCGAAAAATGGAACGACATGGGCTAATGTGTGTATTATGTGTGTGTATATAGGTTGAACTGTGAGTAGGCGTATGAGTGTGTCATCTATACATACAAATAAATAAAATTGGAGTGTCTGTTTGTAATATTAACGGTACGGTATGGTACGGTATGGTGGAGCGCTTATGTACTTTCTTAATTATTTCCCACACAATTTAATTGTATTTCAATTTTTGTAATTTAAAAAACCGCTTCTGTGAACGAAATAATGTTTGAGTATAGGCGCTCATTTGTTGACCACTTAGTGTTGAAGAAGGCCAATAGATGGCGCTGCGCACAGATTTTTCGAACTATATTTTGAGAATGAAGTTTCTACGAGCGAGACTCTCAAGCACCACGGCGGATCATCTACCCGCTCGCATTTTTGATGCAGTCGCTAACTCGCCGCTGCACCGAACGGTGCCTCTATGACTCACGCGCCGCCGCACCAAACGGAAGTTGAGTAATTCAACTCCTCGTTTCTTTTTCTGTGTAATTCTATAAGTTCCTTTGGCCACATTCTCAAGTCAGTATAAGTGAAGTGTATCGGAAGAAAACGACAAACTCAAGAAAATAACCGGCCGGTCGAAACTTACCTACCCACCAGCACGTGCCAGGAACCACGCCTGTCTGCAGCTGAATCCTCACGAGGTGGAACTCAGGTCAGTGCCGGTTCTCTTACGTTTTCATTCATAGAAGCGGTCACATGTGTATTTTCTTTTCATTACAACCTAACTGCAGGTCATAGGTACTTATACGCTCTGTGTGCAAACACACCATTGGCAGGACTATTTACACGTCCCACCACGGTACACATACCAAAATATATATTTTTAAATTTTTTGTCTGTCTGTCTGTCTGTCTGTCTGTCTGTCTGTCTGTTTGTTTTGGCTAATCTCTGGAACGGCTGGACCGATTTGGACGGGACTTTCACTGGCAGATAGCTTATGTAATAAGGAGTAATCTATACAAATAAATAAAATTGGAGTGTCTGTTTGTAATATTAAAATAACCGCTTTCTACTACATGCATATGAATGTATATACGGTACACATACCAAAATATATATTTTTAAATTTTTTGTCTGTCTGTCTGTCTGTCTGTTTGTTTTGGCTAATCTCTGGAACGGCTGGACCGATTTGGACGGGACTTTCACTGGCAGATAGCTTATGTAATAAGGAGTAACTTAGGCTAAAAAAAAAAATATAAACTGATTTTTTTTTATTAAGTACATTCCACGCGGACGAAGTCGCGGGCACAGCTAGTCATTAATATAGAATGCTAGGTAACAAAATTAAATTGATACCACGGGATTAGGTTAATTAATTACTTCGATAAAAGCTATCAATTAAAGGAATTTGATTGGATGTATCAAGTTCACATAATAACAATGGACACATAATATTCGGATGTTTTTCTTATTATTAACGTTAATAGGAGTGGTCTTTAGAATCTTAGTATGGAATATTTTTCAGTCACTCGAAAACTAGCCTATTGCTGTCAATCGGGTACTTACTCAAATGCCAAATTATTACTTTTTTTTATAAAGGACACGTCAATGTGACTTCATCTTGCGCGAGCTCCAGGTCTTAGTGGTGCGCCATAGGAATGAGTCACTGAAACGCTTGGTTCTAGCAGGAATACTCTGCACCGTATATGGATGGCATTTAAGCCCTGCACGTGGAGGTTTGTGGTACCGTGGAAGATATCCTTCACTTATTGGCGGAATGTGCCAGATATCAGGATGCTAGAGAGGAGTTATTTATGGAGCTAAACCTAAATTTATACGATGTAGGTATATTTCAACAAATATTGTCTACACCAAAGTCTGAAGCTACCTATAGTCTAGTTAAGTTTGCTTTATTAAGATTTTCGAGTAATTAAGTACGAGTAAAAGATACGATGGGACTGACATGTACGCTTGTATAAAAGTCCCTAATAATAAATAAAGAGAAAAAAAAGCCCTGCACGTGTCGTCCTGTGAAGGAATGGAGAGAGTGGGACTAATTGGAAGAGCTCATCAGAACATTCACCATGGTAGAGACAGTAGAATACTGCCAAAGACGCAACATCTCTACGCATCTGCAAAGGCTCGAGGATGTTCGTAACCTCAGGATTCCCAATCATGCGGACCACACGTCGCTGTAACCTGTCGAGAGCATCTAGTTAGTACTTTGCGGAGCCATCCCAGAGATGTAAGCAGTATTCCACGTAGGAACGAATTTGGGTCTTGTATAGAAGACACCGCTGCTACTATCTACTGATACTATCATATACAGAACATCCCTATCCCTAAATCAACTTATACGACAATATAGAAGTAAAGTAGTCCTTGTAATAAGCTTCGCTAGGAGGTATACCTACGAAAAAATATTGTACTATAAATCTCGATACGCTTTGTTAGAACATAAATATTTCCGATTCAACCGTTCGGAAACACAACATGCCCGCCCGGCTATAGATACGACTACTACGTTCGGAAAGAATGAAAGAATTTTCCACAAGTGTTTGGATTCCATTTGAGGAGCTAGTTTTATTCTGTAAGACTACTTTTTGTTTTATTCACTGTTCGATACATGAATAAAAATAGACGAAACAGAACTAACGAAGTAGAAGTATATGCATAACGTGTTAAGTAGTTCTGCGTTTTGCAATATGAGTAGGTTGGTTGATACTTCATTAGATATACTGTGTTTTGTACCGATTGTGGGAATATTAATAGCCACTTTCTTTTTCTTGTGTGCCGTGCTGGTTCCCGGTGGAGTAGAATAGGACCACCCCAGCTCTTCCTGTGGGTGTCGTGAAAGGCGACTGAGAGATGGGGCTGTTCTCCATCCGGCAATAAACATACAGCTCAAGACAAAGTGCCCGCTAGACGGCAATAGGCTTGCCCTCTATTATACCAAAAATCTATGGAGGAACGAGGTGTGATGTACCTCCAACACAAAGGGAGGATCCTCCGACCAGGCAAGGTGATCACGCCTGGCGGGCCGCGGCCCAACGATTGTCGTTGGGATGTTGTACATATATTGTACCGGTGCGGTGGCGCAAGTACTTCACTTTCGCGATGCAGGATTGGTAGTGACGTAGTAGTTGGGCTTGCTGTCGCTATTTACCGCTGGGTACATGTGGTATCCCCACAAATCATAATTTGCGAAACACGGGTGCTAATACACCTCTGCCTAGCCCTTCTCGATTTATAGACGTGAGTATACGTATACTCACGTCATTCTTTTCTTTATTGGTTATAGGGCCCCATCATAGAGTCCCATTAACCTCAGTTGCAAGTTGATATACCTGCTGTTTGATGGAAGAGCTCACATTTTGCTCCCTTCCGTGGCTTTTAGACGGCAGATACTTCTATAAAACTCATGTCAAACAATTGTATAAGAAAAGTGCGGACAAAATAATCCCCTATCCTATCATAAGTCACTCATGAAAAATGTATAAATTATCTACATTCTAGAATCCATTACACAAGCTAGATGGCCTAGCTTGTGTAATGGCTTGGGTCTACAAAATAGTTGGATCATAAGGACTCAATCCAAGAAGTTTGACCAACAGGATTTTCTTTTCCTCGTGGTCAAATCAGTTTGACAAAATAGTTAGTCCATCGAACGAACCGCGACGTTGTGCAGAACATCATAGCATATTTCTTTAGGAAAAATTTCGATTTGATGACGCAAAAGAATCGAAGAGCTAGAACTTATGTTAGAGTAAAGAACTTGTAAATCGTTGTCGCTGAAACAGCTTAGTCAGCACGCCCCACATTGAAATTAAGCGCTTTTCTTTGAGCTCAAGCGCAAGTCACGGGACCCGAATATCTTCTCATTACATTAAGTCAATGGAACTGGGGTCATTTTGTCTAGAGTGCTCTTTAGAAGTGAGTATAGACCATTTTTTTTACCAAGACTTGATTTGTGTGAACTTCGCACCTAAGAGTGTATTATTTCTTTTAGAATTTGTTGGAAAATTAGTTTCATGGCTATTAAAAGCGTAATAGATAGTGACGCTAATTCTATGTTGTCAAGTACGCTAAAAGTCTCTAAAATGGTATTATACACCCAGATTGTATATCTCTGGTAATCTGGTAATCTGATGTTGGTTTACAATAAAGAGATGTATATTTACCTTTAATATAAATTTGTTTTTAAAATTTATATTAAAGGTAAATAGACATCACATCTTTTTTACATTCTTGTAGTCTCAGCAACTTCTAAATATTTTATATTACACGGAATTTATCAACAGGTTGACCCAAGGTACTCTTAACTTGACCCAAATACATTTTCGTAGGCCCGGCAATGTGTTAGACCTGAGTTTACCTGTGAAAACATAAAAAAATATTCACTGCAAAAAATGTTCTGCACCGCGCCAGCTGACATCTGACATGTTTTATTCTGAAACGTAAAGGTGCACCAACAAAATTAAATGAAGCGGGCTGTGATTTCATTGCAAAATAATTTATTCACCTGAAATCTGTTTTGTTTTTGGGATTTAATGTACTGTTATTTTTCAAGATAAATAGATACCTACTATATCACTTCCATAAAGCTTCTTGGCCTAACTTTTAGATTTTTGGTATAATACAAAGGAGATATCTCAAATCACATCGCTTGTCGGAGAAAATCGAAGAAGCTAATTTCAAATTTCATATTCATTTATTATTCAAGTAACAAAGACTCAATCAATTACATTATTTCAAATTCATATATATTATATACAACTTATTTCAATTATTTCCAAAAATATATTCAACATATATTTCAGAAATGACGCGATACCTGAAAACAGTTTATTCGGCTTTCTGAATCGAGTTCCATCAAAAAATATATACGAGGATGTAATATCTTTTATTTACTTAAATTAAAACTGTCTAAGTAACCTCTCATTTGTCTATCTGTTAATTTTCTTCTAGATTTGAAAGTATATGCAGCATCGTTCGGAAGAGGCCGAAGAAAGAATTATCTATCTATAATATTTTAACTGGAGTGCCTGAGGTATTGTTTTTATTCCAGTAATTTTACTTTTAAATTTTATTTCATTTCTACTCTTACTTAAAACTAAATGGGTTCAACCTGTACAGTTGGATATTAAAGTTTTAATAAAGCAACAGTTAATGCGACATAACAACATCTGTTGAACGAAGCCACAGTTGCTTAACCCTAGCCACTAGTAGTGATACAAATATAATAAAGAGTAGCTCTACTGACGTCAACCGACTGTTTTCTAGAATAATCCTAGCAAGAAAATTACTTTTATAATTATGTAATTTACAAAGCTGCATTCTTAATTAAGAGGGTATTGACTGCGTCGAGTCAAATAACTATGAGCTTTAACTAAAGGATTTGTAATTTAAAAGAGAATATTTAGAAATTATTAAAGTTTTAATATTAAAAGCATCTATTGTGATCTTTGTCTGTTAACTTGTCAGATACCACGGTAATTGAGAAAACATACATAATGTACAAATCGATAATTACAAATAATTGTAAAATTTCGATTAAGATGGGAAAAATTGAATCAGTTCAGGCGGAATTGGAACCCGCGATATCCTCCTTCATACTATCACATGTTATTAACCTAAATCTCCCATTTCCGTATCAGACAATCTTTCAAACGCTTCATACATATTTTCTAGAACCTACCTCTGCTCTAAAGCCCTTTATACTTCGAACCTTATTTACAACATTACTTTCATCACTTACCTTATATTATGTACCTGCATCATAATCCATCAATTGTTCGAAATGCTAATTTCCAAATCACGCCACTGCACCACGACCCCCTTTTGACATTACATACAACATAATTGAGACCATTTCCTGCACGATTCCGACATTCAGTAAGTGCGATGTTTTATTCAGTTTGATGTCGAACTCAGTCGGCGCGATCGAGCGTGACTAACCGTGACCGAGGCAATCGACCGAGCAAAATAAGGGCTAAACACCTTTTGATTCTTTTTCATAAAGCTTTATTTCAGTGTTATTGGCTGCGGAACTAGGAGTTTGTAGACAGTCCATTAAAGTACGCCAATATTTCGGTACGTTTACCTGCAAAAGGTTGGGTGAAAGTGTTTTAGTAATGAGATTTTAATAGATTCATATTAGACTAGACCTTTGCAATCCAGAGGATTATTTTAGTGTTTGGTAGGTTTTAATTCATTGGCCGAAACATAATAATTACGGGGGGATCCCTTTTGTTAACATAATAATGTAATCCTAAAATCTTTTGGCACAATGAATTTGGCATACTTTTTTGGCATAATTATACTTGGTCATATTTGATTTTTAGCAGCATATATGTACTGTGGAATAAGGTTAGGTTAGGTTGTTAAGGATAAAAAAATATGCATAAATATCATTAGTCTAAATTACCATATTATGCCAAAATATTTTATGGTTATTTTTATATGCAAATGGATAGTGAACCTAATTACGGCAATTAATGGTTCTACAAATTATTATTGATCATTTTTATACTCTTTGTTACTCTTTGTTTCACAAATAGGCGTGTGACATTTTAATTCTAACGAGAAGTAAAAAGAAAATGATATGGTAAGTTCTATGGTACATAGCTAGTGGCGTGGCTTGAAAATTTCCTCGTCTTGCATAAACCCAACGTAAAAGAAATCTACTATTGCAATCACGGGTTGTGTAATATTTAGTTTATTTTTCCCTGATAATAAGCAATTAATATCTGAATTACTAAGGCTCATATTCGAGAACGATACTCAGTCCTGAATATCGATTTATGACGAACACTGTGAGGATAAATTGTTATTGACAATCTGTTAAATCGGTCAATGAAAATCGAGATTCAGGACGAGTGCCGTTTAATAATACGTGCTTTAGATTGTTTTTTCACTGTTCGTGGTATTGCTTGGGACATATTATATCTTAGGTACTTGTAAAACATGCTCAAAATGTGCTCTATTCACACAGTGGGTACAGTATGTTTTTTGAGAATAACACGTGGTGCTACGGCAGGCGATGGACGAGCTCAAATTCACCAAACATAGACTTACAAAACAATCCACGCGCTCCAGGGCCTCGTGTGTCCCGTCATTTAGGTTCAAGATACGTGTCCCTAGGTATAACCAATATTCATGTAAAACATCTGGAGTAAAGACTAACAATTTTATAAAATACATATTTTATAAAATTGTTATACCTATGAAATTGTGATGCCTATTGTAGATACAATAGGTATCACAATCCCAAATCTGTTTGAGATTTATGTAAACAATATTATATAGGCCGGTAATTAATTGGAGTGCTCTTCAGAATATTGTATCGGCTTTGTTGGTATCAATTTGAAGTGAAATTATTCATTATTATTATGTACATCAATGAGGTTTGTTTAGATATTATACCCCAATTCAAAATAATGTACCTATCATTCCTGCTATGGCTACTGATCCTTTAATACACTATGGGTTATAGCAATTTTGGAACCGAAAGGACGTAAATTAGAATAATTTGTTATTTATAGTTACAATAAAAAGATATTTTTCCCCAAAACGACTTGAAAATCAAGGTCTACCACTTGTTATAGAATTCAAGATCACTTTTGTTTTTATTTGTCGTAGTACACAAACAAAACAAAGATGATCTTGAACTGATCTTGGCTAAATCCCTGGAGATAAGTGGTCCCTCATTAGATGCCAAGGCTCTTCTCCGCTGTTATTCAATCACTTTTCGTGAGACAGCGAAGTACTTTAGAGCCCTCTGCCTAAAATGTGTGATTAAAGATACACGTTGTTTTGAGCTCTTTCTATTTTAAGTTGGCTAGAATAATTATATCTATGCGGAGTAAATTGGATCATAAACAATGTTTGTAAGATAGGAGAAAAAGAAAACAAGAAGAATAACCTAAGGGAAAGCGAATTCAAGAAAATGTTGAAGAATTTATAATATAGGAATATCTTTTCATTTATACCTATAATAGCTATATTCAATTCAATTTAATTTTTTTTTATCGTAGGAATCACTCCGTGTAGTGTTGCCGTGATTATGTCACAATAAATCACCTACCCCGTATCGTTCCCGGCGCAAAGGTGCGCATGATGCTGGCCGCGTTGCCTCGCTGAATCGCAATAATCATCCGAAGAATATCTTGAAGAATTTATATAAATAATTACAGTAATTCTAAAATGCTTCATGGAATTCCATCGAATCACATTGCCAAGATGGCGTTCCTAAAAAATAAGCAGTAGATACGTATTGCAGATATTATGGCGGATCTTGAAGAATAGGTGACCAGAAGTATCCAGTTGTTTGGATTAGGGCAAATATTTCACATTATTTATTTTTATTTTATTTAATAGGACAGCCATTGGTTAATACATACAAAATTTTTGTCACTAGATGCAACACATTATTCTCTGCATGATGTTTAACCTTTTAAGGCAGCCACAGCATTCACAATATTATTACTTACTGATCGTTTTTCAAGTTTCGATATTTATCTATCTCAGTAGCAGAATACCTACATAATTTTCATATGGTTTGTTTATTTTCCACTCACCCTTTCGTTAGTATGCCCTTTTCTCATCTCAAAGTAATTACTTACGTGTTCGCATTATGTATAATACAATTCTGTTTACGTGTCGTCAATTCTGTGTTGCCCTCATTTACTGGTTTAACTTACAATCGTGTAATTACCTATGTTAAGCTCGGTGATTTAAAGCTGTAAAGGTTCTTCTTGTTTATTTATTGTTAACATTAGTGACTTTTCATGAATTAAATTTCACTTATCAATATTCATGACCTTCTTTTCTTTTCTCTTCTTCTATTCAAGACAATTTTGGAAGAAGATCATGAATATTGATCAGACCAATATCGACATATTTTATTTCAGATCAATCAAAAAGAAACTGGTCAAATATATGGACCAGGTCTCTAAACTGATGAGATTTATCATTAGTTTCGAAGGCAATAATTTCCAACACGAATATTCGGAATGATATAGTGACTACACAAAACGAAGAAAAATATATTTCTGTTCTTTGAGTCGTAACGTTACAGAGATGAATGTGGCCGGTCATGCAGTAGATTACCTTTCACACATTCTTGGACATTCATGATGAATTATGGAGAAACGCAATCACGTGATCTGTAAGACACGAGAAATTATTCAACGAACGTAGTTTCAATATATTTATTTATTTACTACGAGCCGTCGCGGCTCTGCCTGTCCGGACTTCTAATTCCGTTCCTGCTGCAGCCCCTCCCCCTATAGCGTGATGATATATAAGTATAGCACTCACAAATATTGTGGCTTTCTATTAGTAAAAAATGTAAATCAGTTTAGTACATCCCGAGATTATTTGAATTGAAACCCGTATTTGATAAACAAAAGTCAAAAATCACAAGTCGATTAATCCTAGTTAATAAACAGAAAAGACATGATCCAGAATTAATTCATCAATATGTAGGTAGCTTAAAATAACCATGATTCAAGTTGGCCATGTGCTTGTCTGCCAGCTATATGGTATAAAAAACCATCGAAGTTGAGGAGCAGAATGGTGAACTTGACTTCAAGCACACTCTGAGTCTAGCAAGGAAAGGAGAAGAGATTACTATGGTCAAAATTATACTACAACTAAAAACAACAAGTGCATGTATTAATCAAATAACCCGCCCCTGATCGCTCCAGGTGCAAAAGTGCCAATCACACTTGCTGCGTCGCCACCCTGGATGGTTATGGCCACCAGGAATGAGAGTCACCGGTTGTCTCGATGAGCCTCTGTCCAATTTCTTTTATGAAACTTTTGGCTTCGTCAGAGATTATTTACAAAATCAGTGAAGAATCAAAGTCATTGTACAGTTTAAGACTTTCATTGTATCTGAGGGTAATTTGTTATGGTAGTTGTTACTTACTACTTACTATGTATTACGTTGTTCTCTCACCAAATACGTTAACAGCACTTGCACGAATATATTTAGGTAGATAATTGCATGTTAACTAAATCCAGTAAACAATATAATTAACAATAAATAAACCACCAATGTGTATACTATTCTAAACTCTAATGTTTTTGTCGTCACCGCAATCTGTACCACAAGGGTGTTGTCGTAACCACACTTTATGCTTCTCGTGGGAATGTTTAATTGCCTTGTTGTTACATTTACTATGTTTGGGAAGATATATAAATAGAGAGAAAACATAATCCTTTCTATTTCACGTCTTTTAGGGTCTTAGAGACTGTTAGTTTGTCCAGGTGAAAGTAAACTAAAGCTTGGTCCAGATACTGCTGCTTAATAGAATATGAAAGAACGGTTCAATGACCGTAGAAGAAACACGTAAGGTGCTTAGGATGACATATGGCGGTCAGTTAAAGATACAATATCACGTAGCTTACGCTTTTTGACGTGATAACGTCTTATAATTCGATGGAGCCGGCTGAACGCACGAAAAAACATGGCGTCATGCAGCGTTACCTCGCTCTGAGGCGTTCCATTTAAGGCTTGAAGTGCAAGCGAGAGCGCGGAACGAGCGACAAATCAAACAAATAAAATTAAAATTTTCTTTTGAAAAATGAAACCAGTCCATGAGTATTTTCTTATGATGTTGTCACGTTCAACTATCGTCAGTAAACCGACTTTACAGACAGCCGATTTTTTATTTAAACAGGTAGGTACGTATAAAGACGTAACTGCATGTAAGTTTCGAGAATTAAGTTACATGACTTCAAAAGCGACTACGTTGTAGCTACACCCTTCCATTAAGGTAGTTATACCAATTTACTACTACATTACACAACACTAAATTAGGTTTAGGCACACAATTAGGCGAGAACACTGCCGTGTTATAGGAGTTATAACATTTAAATCGGTAGATCTGACTACTATCGTACTAATAGTATGGACGCAAAAGATTGTGAGGAAGTTGTGAAGAATATGAGCTTAATGGATCTGGCTGGAATATTCTGATACACTGTATTATTGTTATGTCCGTTTGATTTAGCTAACGTCCAAAACAGCAGGGTTGATTTTGACTAACCTTTTACTGACATATAGCTGGTATTTAAAAGAGTAGGTGTAGCTTAGCTTATTTGTATTTTTCTCAAAATCTCGGGCACTTCTAATCAGTATTATAAAATAAGAGTGTAGTAATTAATCTGTCGCCGAACTATACATACATTTTAATACACTTATAACAGTGTTGAACATCTATCTCTATCTATCACACAATCTTGCATTGGCTCTAAAACCACATAGCAACTAGGTAACCACACGACCAGTTGGTCAAAAACCGCAAATTCTAGTTTAATCTCAAAGGCAATTATGTTGCACCGTACAAAATGGAGCAGTACTGAGATTCGTATAATGTTATGCACAATAACACTTAAATTTCAAAAACAGTTTCAGTTCCCGTGATACTATAATCTACCGCTCCAAAGGTAGCGCTTCACGAAGTCGAGTCAAAGTAGGGCTATCAACGTTTGTGTATTGAACTATAATTTATTTACTAGCTGCGTTGCTGGTTACGTGGATTTTTTTCCCGTTCCCACAACGCATGGAAGCCTGTTTCTGGTGGAAAATAGCCTGTGTAATATTTTAGACTATAATTCTTACTTCAGATCTTCCAGTCAGAACCGTTCAACCGTTTGATTGAGACATTAAAACAACGTTTCGCATTTATGATGTTAGTACGAAGATATTATTGTATCCGATTTGGTACTTTGATTTATTTGAATTTGAACTATTGCAAGAATAATATTATCTTTAATATTGAAATATTAAAATGTAGTCCAAATATAACAGGAATTGTACCCTAAAAACAAATTTAGAAACTGATTTCTACATAGTGTTATACAGTACTCCCTCTCTGTTTGAGGTATTCCTCGAAGCGCTACCGTTTTGAGGCGCACCTAATGAGGCGCACCTTTTTTAAAAAAGTAATCATTAAAACAAGCACTAGATGTTTTGGTTTATTTTTTCTAATCATTTTAATCGCATTTGAAAAAGTAATCATTAAAACAAGCACTAGATGTTTTGGTTTATTTTTTCTAATCATTTTAATCTCATTTCCATTTCTAGTTCTCGGGAGTGCTACTAAATGGTGCGCTCCGAGGAATAAAAAAGGTGCGCCTCATTAGGTGTGCCTCAAAACGGTAGCGCTTCGAGGAATACCTCATCTGTTTTAGTAATCCAACAATCATAAATACGAATATAATTTCAGTAACAAAAATCATAGTAGAAATGCAAGTGAGATTAAAATGATTAGGAAAAACAAACCAAAACATGTAGTGCAAATTTTAATGATTACTTTGCCAGCCCTAGCCGAAATAGATATATTATGTGTGTACGTTCAAAAGCTAGAACTGAGCTTAATATTGCCGTGGGTCGTATATAATTTAAATTAGTATATGCATCTCACAGGGAACTCATCTTCTTTAGCGTGGCATTAATTAGTTGCTTTCAACAAGAGTCGGCTTGTTCATTTATGTTGTATACATTTTAATATACCTAATGTATAACACTTATTGGCAGTTTGGGTTCACCTAATTTCTAAGCGGTCAAATTAACCTTATCTGTAAGTAGATTGACGTGACTGTGGCACATGTTTTCATCTTAGTGTTAGGAAGTCAGACGGCAGACACTTCCATAAAAGCAGCATATGCCAAATTTTAATTAGAAAAGAAGTATCCGCCGGTTAACGAGGAGAACCGACTCCAAATAATGGGAAGAGGTAAAGGAAAGGCAGAAGAAGAAAGAGGAGATAGCTGAGGGCTACCATTGTTATCCCGAATCCACTCGAATTCACCCGAATTCACTCGAATTCACCCGAATTCACTCGAAGATCATATTATGACCTTATATTACATAAGTCCAACTAATACATGCCTGTAGAAGGAAATAGAAAGAAGAGATGGGAAGGAATGTATATAGCACTTATAACACTTTAACATAACTTTTAAAATGCAGCTAACGTGCTCACTGTTATTTAAAAGTAATTAAGTCAGCTTATTCGTACTGAAACAAATTCTTTCACCAGAACTCTGGTCACACATTTCACAGAAACGAGTATTAAACAAAAGTCAAAACGTGACATAAATTAGTGGTATTCGTGTTACATTTTCTTTGAAATCCTTTTAGCTTTAAATATTTAACCCTAGCGCATTGCACCCATGCAATAAACGCTTTAAAATTACAGTACTGTGAAGGTATTCTACGTCTGCTATAGCTACCAATAGACCGAGAGCCAGCACTAGATTAATAAAATTTCGTCTCAATTGGATACTTGTAGACAGCTTCAAAAAGGGGCAATACGATGATTAAGCAGGGGTAACCGCTACGCACGTAATATTTTTTATTTTAATTACGTTTCCTCTCCATTGAAAATTCATTCAATCACAGTTAACCTTGAGGGAAAAGTAGTTAGCTGACTATAAGGTGGTGATGAACATATCGTTAGCTGGCTTTTTTCCATTGCTTAACCCTCTAAAGGAGTTGCAGTTGGCAATCACGAAACTTCATAACGTAACTCACTGAATCAGTTGACGATTTTTATCACCTGAGAAAAAATTACGTGCAAAATTTGTACCTGGCTCCGGGACTACAATATCTATGCAACTGTATTGCGACCGCTCGCTCCCGCAATGCGCCTCCTGTGGGAGTTTGCCAACATGCAAATATCGGTCTGACTGCATTAGTATCCTTCGTTTGAGTTCGTGTTGTTGAAAGCAATTGCTGTTATGTTCGTGTGTATTCCTTTTTGGTTAGAACTTAAGGTTAAGGTACAATACAAATAGAAGACATTAGTGACTGTATTATATAGTGAACTTAATATGATTTTTCGTGATATTTGTCTACGGTTTTAATACCGCTGTTAAAACTTTTCATCGTAATCAGTAGAGTAAAAACTGACCCTCCTTCCACTTGAATCTACAATCCACATGTGGATCACTAATAGTTATTATTTAGATGACACAGAAGCATGGAATTAAGTTTGAAGATAGTCAGCAGATTGTGGATTCAAGTGGCATAGAAAAAATATTAGTACTTTTGGATCCCCTCGCTTGTGGATCGAAGTGGCATATAATAATTGTGTGTATTATTCGATCCACTTGATGGTGGATTCTTGAAGAATTAAAAGTATCCATGGATCCATCAGTGGATTCAAGTGGAAAAATAAGTATCCCCGGATCCACATGTGGATCGAGATTGTGGATTCAAGTGGAAGGAGGGAAAACTGATTACTAAAAATTATATTTTAGTTGAAGTTAGTCAGAAACCTAATGAAAATGTTTTTATTTTTTTTTATTATACAGGACACGTCAATTTGACTTCACCTCGCCTGATGTTAAGCTAAAGGTAAAGTCTCGGAAAGAGGGTCACCATCGTAAACATTTACCATGTTAACAGTGGTGGCACTCAGCTTGACGGCCTCATTAGATGCCTTTTCACGCCCCGCTTAAAGGACCCGGGACTGTAGGAACTGTAGGAACTGTAGGAAATGTATGGAATTGTCGCTTTTTCCTTATTTTGAAACGTTTACTATTCACGATTATTTCATAACCTAGTCAAAACGGATTCTTTCGACATTATTATCATATCTTTCAAGGTAACAATAACAAGCTAACAATTTCAGCCATCATCTTGACTTATTTAAAAAACAACATCCAAACATTATGTAACCACATTATCTAACTATTATCCTCCTTATATTATAAATACGAAAGTTTGTATAGATGTATAGTTGTGTACTGCTTAATTATGCTTAAATGGTTAAATTGATTTAGATGTAAATTAGCACATCGATAGATAGCCTCCATGACGTGGCGGTAGTGAACTGGACTGCTACACAGGAGGCGCGGTTTCGATCCCCGCTCAGTGCAAATATTTGTATGCCTGAATAGTGTTATTTGCATTGGTCTGGGTGTTTTTTTTTTTTTTTTTTACACAGGACACTTCAATTTGACTTCACCTCGCCTGATGTTAAGCTAAAGGCAAAGTCTCGGAAAGAGGGTCACCATCGTAAACATTTACCATGTTAACAGTGGTGGCACTCAGCTTGACGGCCTCATTAGATGCCTTTTCACGCCCCGCTTAAAGGAACCGGGACTGTAGGAAGAAGGAAACACGTGAGCTGGCAGGGAATTCCAGGTCTTAGTGGTGCGGCATAGGAATGAATCACTGAAACACTTGGTTCTAGCAGGTATACTTTATACTCTGCACCGTAAATGGATGACATCTTAGCCCTGCACGTGTCGTCCTGTGAAGGAAAGGGGAGGGTGGGACTAATTGGAAGAGCTCGTCAGAACATTCACCATGGTAGAGACGGTAGAAAACTGCCAAAGACGCAACATCTCTACGCATCTGCAAAGGCTCGAGGGTGTACGTGACCTCAGGATCCCCAATAATGCGGACCGCACGTCACTGCAACCTGTCGAGAGCATCTAATAAGTACTTTGCGGAGCCGTCCCAGAGATGTGAGCAGTATTCCACGCAGGAACGAATTTGGGTCTTGTATAGAAGACACCGCTGCTCCGGCGTGAAAAAACGTCTCACTCTGTTCAGGACTCCGAGTTTACGCGAGGCTGATTTGATGATACTCTCGATATAGTTTTTGTTATTCAGTTTGCAGCGAACATCCATACCGAGGATAGTGAGGTGATGCTGCAGTGGCAGTGGTGTGCTCTGAAGAGTGGGAAGGGGAAGGAAAGGAGATACCTTTGCTGTAAACGCACATGCCTGGGTCTTCTTGGCATTGAACTCGACCAGGTTCCTAGCGCCCCATTGAGAAATGTGGTCCAGGATCCGGTCCAGCTTAGTGACAAGAAGCTGCCTTTTTTCCGCGATATCAGACTGCTTGGCCGCAGGATGTGCGTAATAACTCCCGTGTAAGGTGCTGTCGTCTGCATAGCAGTGAATGTTTCCGTTACAGAGCATGTCATTGATATGCAGAAGAAAGAGAGTGGGAGATAAAACGGAACCCTGCGGCACGCCAGCATTTACCTGCAAGAACTCCGAAGCTCGTCCATCACAAAGGACGCGAATACGGCGCCCCTGCAGGAAGCTTGCAACCCAGTTACACAGTCTAGGAGGCAGGCCGAAGGCTGGTAGCTTGGAAAGAAGCGATTTGTGCCATACCCTATCGAAAGCTTTGGCGATGTCAAGACTAATTGCCAGTGACTCACCGTGCTTCTCCATAGTCTCACCCCAAAGGTGGGTCATGTACGCCAGAAGATCACCCGTTGACCGTTTCGGTCTGAAACCGTATTGCCGGTCACTAAGCAAGGAGTGATCCTCTAGGTGGCGCATGAGCTGTGTGTTAATTATGTGCTCGAACACCTTGCACAGCACTGAAGTGACGGCTATGGGTCGATAGTTGGCTGGGTCCGAGCTATCCCCCTTCTTGGGGATCGGCTGGACATTCGCCTCCTTCCAAGCCGAGGGCACTGTACCCGAACTGTAGGACAGTCGGTACAGCCGCGTTAGCATAGGAGATAACTCCGCTGCACATTTTTTAAGTACAACCGCTGGAATACCATCAGGACCACTGGCTTTCCGGACATCGAGTGATTGCAGTACTGCACGGACATCGCGTTGCCTGATACGTATATCAGGCATTGCGTGGTCACCAGTGGGCATTGTCCGTGGTTGCATACCACAATCATCGACTCGGGAGTTGGCCGCGAAGAGATTGACCAGCAAATTTGCTTTCTCTTGCGGCTCATGGGCCAGAGATCCATCGGGATTGCTCAGCGGGAGCAGCGAGGGCTGGCAGAAGTTGGCTTGCATGGCTTTGGCCAGTTGCCAGTAGCCACGGCTACCCGTGGGATGCGCCACTAGCTCTTGGCCCAGCCGTGCTATGCGCTGGGCATCCGCCCTGACGCATGCCCTCTTGCAGACCTTTGTGGCTCTGTTGTACGCCGCCTTGAAGTGACCCACGTTGGGATCGCGCGTGGCGCGCGCCCGCACCCAGGCGCGGTACGCAAACTGTTTATGCTCAACAGCCTCCGCGCACTCGCGCCCGAACCACGGACGCGCTCCGCTGACTCCGGTGACATCGGTGTATGGGATATAGTATTCCATACCTAGACCTAGACCGATCTCACCGGTGTTTCTATGTATGTTTATCCTCATTATAGATTCTATAACACAAGTTAGTTAAGCTTACGATGGGTCTAGGTAGCGTTGTGTAGAATGTTGTGGAATATTTATTATTTATTATTATTATTCTTTTTTGAATTAATACATAGGATATTTAACATTTTAGAGGAGGTTCTTGCAGAGAATGCGAAAATCACACAATGCGGGCGGAGTTTAAGCCAACGTTTAAGGTGGTTATGTCATGGTATATAATGTGATTTTTTATGTATGTTCGTAACTCAATCGCACTATACGGATACAGATGAAATATATCATAGAGACTATAAATATAGTCTGGAATAGCATATAGGCTAGTTAGTATTCCAGGAACAAATTTTGGGAGTCGCGGGAACTGCATGCGGGCGGAGCCACAGGTAACAGCTATATGTTCATGTTTTTATTTACTGACCCAAAACGGGTAATCTAATCTCAAGATATAACAACCGCAGATAAATTGTTTACAGGTGTTGCCATGAAGTCAAGTGGCACTTGCCTTTATACCACATAGCGACAATTTATCAAGATCACATGTAGCTTATCTATCTATTGCTATGACAACAAGGAATTCTATGAATAGGAATACTTCTGCCATAGGTCGACCGTAACCGCGATATTATAGTTCTTATTTTAGACCCCATAGCTTGGACCTAAATCGCAAAATATAAAAGGCCCTGACACGCGTGAATTGTTTTGTAATCCGTACTATAATATTATAAATGCGAAATTAACTCTGTCTGTCTGCATGTCTGTCTGTCTGTCTGTTTGCCTATCTGTATGTTACGCTTTCACGCCTAAACCACTCAACCGATTTTGATGAAATTTGGTACAGGGGTAGATTAGACCATAAGAAAGGACATATGCTAAGTTTGGTCGCGATAACCGACCTACACGCGGGCGGAGTCGCGGGCAAAAGCTAGTAATATTATAAATGCAAAAGTAACTCTGTCTGCCTGTATGTCTGTCTGTCTGTCTGTCTGTCTGTTTGCCTGTCTGTATATTACGCTTTCACGCCTAAACCACTGAACCGATTTTGATGAAATTTGATATGGGGGTGGATTAGACCATGAGAAAGGACATAGGCTATGTATGGTTGCGATAACCGACATCCACGCGGGCGGAGCCGCGGGCAAACGCTAGTAATATTTTAAATGCAAAGGTAACTCTGTCTGCCTGTATGTCTGTCTGTATGTCTGTCTGTCTGTCTGTCTGTTTGCCTGTCTGTATGTTACGCTTTCACGACTAAACCACTGAACCGATTTTGATGAAATTTGGTATAGGGGTGGATTAGACCATGAGAAAGGACATAGGCTATGTATGGTTGCGATAACCGACATCCATGCGGGCGGTACCGCGGGCAAAAGCTAGTAACCTATACTTGGTGAATTTGCTTGTTCAACGCAGTAGCACCCCGTGCTATCTATATCAAAATACATTGAAGAAACGTGCGTTGCGCGTATATAGCACATCTTGAGCACATTTTAGGTCCAAGATATTCGTTTATGATTCGAGCCGCGCCTTGGGTATTTGCATTATCACTTGGCAGATTTTATTTCACAATGTTCTAGCTGCTCCTCACAGCATATTTTATTAAGTTAGTGCGTCGTATAGTACTTATAAGCACATAGCAATTCTTTCATACGATAGATTGGTTCCTTTAACAGTTGTTGTCAAAATTCAGTCGCAATTTTCGATATGTTAAAATTATAAAAAATGCACATAGCAGATTTTGGTTTGACAACTACGTAGCTACATAAACAGCAATATATTTTTATTGCCTTAAGTTTGAACTTCGATTTTCAGGTGTAAGAGGTTATCGATCCAAGTATTTGCTACGTGATACTATCACGCGTAACAAGTCGACAACGCTAAGAAAATGGTTTTTATACACAAACAGGTTTTTATACAAAACAACGAAGAAATGGTTATTTTTATTCTTTTTAGGTACGAAATCGTAAAACAAGTAGAAATCAAAAATAGATTTTATTTTAACTAGTTATTGAAGGTAAATTAGAGGGAATATTAGTAACTACGGTTCTAATATTCTTTAAAAAAAAAAAAAAAAAAACAATCTAGACGGTCGTGATTGATTACATGTTTACACTCTCGACTGTCTTGTCCCAATAACGTTGAGAGCTTTTCCAGTTAAGCCTTTCTGAGGTCTGTCCTAGTCTTTATATCAATAGAAATTATTAAATATAGGTGGGTACGAGTAGGTATATAAAAAGTACTCGACGGATTTAGTCAAGGTGATTCCTGCTCAACTCGATTTTCGAAAAAGTTTGTTTGAATGAATTTTTGCTAGAAATAGCTTAATATTTTTACTTATGAATTTAAATCGACCAAAATTAACATTGTTATTTTATGCAAGTTCGGGACTTCACGCGATAAAAACTTCCACTCACTTTCTGTCGACGTTTCGGGTGCGATGCTGCACCCGTGGTCACGACTTGACTCGACACGAATTTTTTGAATATTAGGTATATTGAAAAACATTTCAGGGGTTTGAACCATGACAGGTACAGAAAGATGTTGACGAACAAAGTGCTCAAAATGATCATAATTTAGTTTTTTTACCTCCTTCCAACTGATCGATTGTTCTGATAAATATAAATAAATATTCCACAACATTCCACACAACGCTATCTAGACCCATGGTAAGCTTAGCTTAACTAGCTTGTGTTATGGAATCTAGAATGCGGATAAATATACTTAGATACTTTTTTTTTGTAAATACATACATACTATACATAGAAACACCCAGACCAATGCAAATAGCCATATTCATGCATACAAATATTTGCACTGTGCGGGAATCGAACCCGCGCCTCCTGCGTAGCTGTCGCGTGCACTATCGCCACGCCACGGAGGCTGTCAAAAATGCTGATATTTGGTAAACACCTTTAGTTCGGACAAAATACCTAATAAATCAGTAAAACAGTTTGATATGCTCTTAATACTAGAGTTTTAAGATATTTTATCACGCTGACTGTGCTAATAGAGGGTGCATAGCAAAGACGTATGAAGAAGAGGTAGCCTAGTTTGTAGAATACACCCTAGTGAGTGATTATGTGGGTTCAAGTCCCGTTCAGGATACTGATCTTTTTTTTTTTTTTTTTACTTTTTTACTGTTTACTGATTTACTGATCGATTTGCTGTATATTTATTTACAAATATATATAAAAAATATGTTTATATATATACTTGAGTTCATTAAACAAATTATACTTAATTTAAGTCTAAATACCTTTGTGTGTAATATCATAGAATATTATTATTACCATCATAATATGTTATCTCTAGAAAAATTGATGCGATAAATTGTAAAGGGAATAGTCAAAAAGCCGGGAAATAACACACATATTTCGAACCAAAATAATGTAAAGCCCTTAAATCCCCTTCCCGCCAAAGCTGTCCTAATAAAGCAAAATCCAACCATAACGTCCGCCATTTTCATTGTTCCAAAGTTACAGTTCAGTGCCCCCTTACCCTTATGTAACGTTGACGTCAAATGTCAGCGTCAGGAGTGCACTTAGCGCCACGGTGTCTTGTTACACTTAATAGCACCGTGAAAGGCTCTGATTACTTTAGAGGTACGTATTAGTGTCCCATTGCTAAAAATGGGGTGTATTTTCCTTTCCTACGCCGCGTGGTTCGCGGCAGAGTAAAATTTGGTCCACCCCGTCTTTTCTCATGCGGTGTTGTACAAGGCGACTAAGGGATAGGGCTGTTTAACATCAGACAGTTATATACAACCCAGACTCAGCCACATATGCATGGCCTGAGTTAACAGTAGTACCCGGAATATTATGGCAATAGGCTATTTGACTATATTTTTTTACTTTTGAAAAATGACCACATTCTTATAATAAAATGAACTGTAAAAGTAAAATTTTCGTACGACAAATAGTTTTCAAGATATTTGATTTTGAAAAATACAATTTGTCGCGCCGCCCGAAAACGCTCCATACAAAATCGTACGAAACTGTGACGTCACGCTTCTGTAGCGCGTAGTGCTAATGTATGGAGTGCAAGAGAATATCGCATTTATCTCGGTCTACGTTGCGTTTACACGTATATAGTTCATAATAAAAGTTATTTAAAATTTAATGAGGAATCTAAAAAGTTATATATTTGAATTGGATTTGATTGTTTATATACCGAAGACATCCCGGACATCAGCCTGTACGAGATTAGAATGGCCCTCAAACAGCTAAAAAATAACAAAGCGGCGGGTGAGGACGGAATTACAGCAGAGCTTCTGAAAGCGGGCGGAACGCCGCCGGTACTAAAGGTCATTCAGGGGCTCTTTAATTCCGTCCTACACGAAGGCATAATGCCGGAAGCGTGGAACGGGGGCGTGGTGGTCCTTTTCTTCAAGAAAGGCGACAATACCTTGTTGAAGAATTATAGGCCCATCACGCTCCTGAGTCACATTTACAAGCTGTTCTCGAGGGTTATTACGAACCGTCTCGCCAACAGGCTCGATGACTTCCAACCGCCCGAACAAGCCGGATTCCGAAAAGGCTACAGTACCATAGACCACATCCACACGCTGCGACAGGTTATACAGAAGACCAAATAGTATAACCGGCCTCTTTGCTTAGGATTCGTGGACTATGAGAAAGCCTTCGATTCGATCGAAATATGGGCCGTGTTGCAGTCTCTCCAGCGGTGCCGGATAGATCACCGGTATATCGAAGTTTTGAAGTGTTTATACCAGAACGCCACTATGTCGGTCCGAGTACAGGAACAGAGCACGAAGCCAATCCCACTGAAAAGGGGCGTTAGACAGGGAGACGTTATCTCTCCGAAACTGTTTACCGCTGCCTTGGAAGACGTCTTCAAGCTACTGAACTGGAAAGGACGTGGCATCAACATAAACGGCGAGTATATCACTCACCTTCGGTTTGCCGATGATATTGTCATCATGGCAGAATCGCTGGAAAATTTAAACACCATGCTCGAAGACCTCAATAGAGTATCCCAACAGGTGGGCCTTAAGATGAACATGGACAAGACGAAGGTTATGTCAAATGTCCATGTAGCGCCTCTACCGGTGCATGTTGAGAACTCAGTCTTAGAAGCTGTTGACGAGTACGTCTACTTGGGTCAACTGATCCAGGTAGGCAATTCCAGCTTACGGTCCCTCACTATAGGTCTCCTACAAAAGCTCAGAGTCGCTCAACGAGCTATGGAGAGGGCTATGCTCGGTATTTCCCTACGTGATCGCGTCAGAAATGATGATATCCGTAGGAGAACAAAAGTAACCGACGTAGCCCAGCGGATTAGCTCGTTGAAGTGGCAGTGGGCGGGACACATAGCGCGCAGAACAGATGGCCGATGGAGCAAAAAAGTTCTGGAATGGCGACCGCGTACCGGCAAACGTAGTGTGGGACGCCCAACGGCCAGGTGGAAGGACGACTTCATCAAGGTCGCCGGGAAGCGCTGGATGCGGGCTGCTTCAGATCGGTCATTCTGGAGGTCTATGGGAGAGGCCTATGTTCAGCAGTGGACTATGTGCGGCTGATATGATGATGATGATGATGATGTTTATATTTTGACTTTTTTTGGGAGTTTCAACTAATAAAAAGTCATAGCTTCAGTTTAGATATGCAATATTTTATTTTGCAAGGCATATTTTTTCAGAACAAGCTATCATATTAAGCAGTATTGGGAAGAATCGACGACTTAGTCAAATACCCTATAGGCTCACCCCCTATTACATGGGACTGACTACAATTATTGGTGAAATGTGAGTGTTAATTATCCTCTAGCTAACTCTCCGGAGATAGATGCGTGATTTTATGATGATGATTTTCCTTTCCGCTTGACTTTTAGCCCTTTATTCAAGCCCAGGTTAAGCTTAGTACTCCCCTTTTTAGTTTGGTTTATACCTACAGCTTCTATGGGGGTGACAAAAAAACTATTTAAACTCCCAAACCTGAGAGAAAAGAATGCATTACAGTCTCGTTCTTTATACAGTAGGTAAGTAGATATACCGTTCAGTGGCAAGGAGTCCCTTGCTCTGTAAATTCGTGGTGAAGGAGGAAGTCGTGATGAAGATGTATTATACCGAAAACTTCCACCAGTTTCCCCTTTTAAAATATTCACTCTTCGCCACTGATATCGTTTTAGGTGAGGTTAGATTGGCTCTGAAGGTTTCCATCCCATACAACATTTTGTACGAGTAGATTGAATAGGTATAACTTAGTTGCCTAAACCTGTGTAGTATATCCGTGACTAAATTAAAAATGGTTTTATTTGACTACATCATACCTACAAATATAAACTCACGCGTGTAAATCTCCGAAGGGGTAGGTAGAGATGTAATGAGTAATAAGACCTACATCTCACCAAATATAATCTTCGGTCCCCCGTAATAAGAGGCGAGCCGATTGCCTTCAAGAGTGCACTTAGTCATGGGCTGTTATGTGTATTTTTCTTTTTTTTTAATCTTCTTTTTTCTACTTTTTTGACTACATTCGTATTTAAATAAGTTATAACCTGCTCATCATAAAGCTTACTTCAAACACATGTCATAATGTTTGATCCATTAACAAAATTACATCATGAGCTTCGTTCATTCCGGAAAAGACACTTTGCTCTTCACAGCGGTATGTCGCCTTTGTACTGAAATAAATTATACCGTAAACACCCCCCTAATGAGGTTTTAAGAAATCCTTGTGATGAAAGACGTTTCATGAAATATGAGTGCAGTACTCGAGTTCTGGTGTATAATTTTACTTGACAATGAAATTCAAACGCAGTCGTAATGTGATTGATGGCGGATTTCAATAGGTTAAGATAGATGACAGGTATCATGTTACGTTTGGTCAACCAGAATAAGATTCCTAATTTGATATGCCGAGAAAAAGTCAAGCCAAGAAGCTTTGTCTCTTGTACAGTTTTTACTGTGCTTCCATTTACTCCAGAGTTTACAGTTACTCAAAAAAGTAATATCTACGCTTAAAGGAGCACCCTGCACAATGTAGTCCACTTAGAGAACCCAGCTGAATAGCACCTGAGCGAATAGCACCTAGCCATGTCCAGGAAGAGTACCTTTCAAGATTTTTGGAAGCTGCTATTCGTGGATATTTATTTTTACAACATTGTCCACGACGAGCACCTAGGCTAGTGCTGGGATGCATAGGGTACATGCTGACTCATAACATGTACTGTCATAATATATCTTGTACTTCGAGAAGCCCAGGTCCAGCAGTGGACTGCGGCTAGGCTAATTGATTAACTGATTGATTTGATATCTTGTACTATTAAATTGTTACTATTCTTAACTATATTGTTTTATTATTTACAATGAACTTGACTATTCGTTACTGATTTATTGTTATGCATTTCCTTCAGTAAGAATCTTTCCTTTTACCTATATGTTGAAGTTAGTAAGCATCGTACAACGTTAACATTTATGAGCACTTAAACTACAATAATGCAAAATCTGTATGAATGCTGATTGAATACATAAAATAAATAATATTTGCGATTTAAATTACGAATGTTTCGCTCGCTCATGAATGCTAATTTTCCCTAAAACACCGCCCAGGCGAGGTAATGAACAATTCTGCAACAGCAGAGGCGCAACTTTTCAAACATCGGCGCCCATTGATGTTGTATAGTATTGTTCATAATGTCGCTGTTATCTTATCAGTTCATTTTCAGTTATGTTATTGATTGTTATCCGCCAGGGATGTCTCTAAACTTCTGCTATTAACTATATCTATACATTGACGTGCTCAATGTCACGTATCTATTCAGTATAGTATAGTAGAATATGTAGGGACTAAGGTACGGAAAGGGACACTTAGAAAGGAAGAAAGAATGGCTTCATCAGAGCTTTGTCCTTTTTTTGTGCGGAAATTCCCTTGGATACCCCACAGGAGCCGGAAGGGGAGAACATGTCGGACTCGAACCAAAAACCGCACGCTGACAGTGGGTCGTGGTGCTAGGCCTCGCACCCCGGCTGGCCCTCCTCGGGAAGGGGTACAACGGTGTCCCCGACTCGCCCCGGAATGGGGAGTAAATGAGGTTAGTTTGGTCTTCAATGATTTTGGTGGAATCATATACACCCATTGATTGAACATATCATATACCTGCACGAACCCATTACTTTGATTTTGAAACACTTTGATCGTGGAAGTATACCTTCTTTCTTAGTAGAGTGCAGCAGTTTTGGCCGCTTGTGAGAGTGCCAAAGTGCCGCAAATTTTAACGTCATATCGTGGGAAGTAAAGGACGCTCTCAATCGATCAATAACACTTCCAACGTCACGTCCGTACATTTGATTTTCATAACACCTATTAACTTTGTTGACACTCGTGACAGTCGAGTTGAAATGTTTGTAAAACTTGTTTAGTTCCAAATTTAAAATAACGATGTTTATGCGCTTATGCACATAACTATTTTTTATACTTACTATAGATACTTACTATTTCAGGCCCTGTTTGAAACCTTATAAAGAAGGGAGGATGAAACAACGAAGTAAGTATTTATTTTATTTAGTTTCATCGAAAGTTCACCAGAACGATCGTTCTTTGTACGAACTTGACGAATAAAACAACTGATCGTCACCGCGATTTTTGGTTTGGCCAAGGCTTTATACTTGAACCATAAACGCCGGAGCTAGTGCATGCTCTACACGTACAGTAATTTATACCTAGTGATATCTAGAAATGTAATTAGGCTCCCCCTTTTTGCATATGACCAAATAGTCGACGAGAGGTCTATCTAAATACACCCAATAAATACCTACTAAAATACATAAGTAGGCATAAATGCGTAGACAAAAAAAGCACCCAAAAAATTTGGTGAATTGAATAACGAAAAATATATAAAAAAGGCTTACCTAATTTTTAACGAGTTCGTTATATAATTCCTGCAAACGGTTTAAGGCGTACGATAAATTCTCGCTCCTAAATCGGAATTTTTGGGAATTCCACATATAAAAATTTAATTTATCATCCCTTGCTGTACGTTCCCATACCTACCTACGTTAAAGTGAAATTCCTGCTCACTCTCTTGGGGTAAATTCGCTTTTGATAACTTGCCATCGATAATATCGGGATAAAATAATATATAATCTAATGTGTTTTAACCCTTTTATGTGGATCTGACCTTCAGAGGTCTGCGTACAAAGTGTATTAACTGCGTAATGCGCTTTGTTACTTCTGAAAAAACCCTTAAAATCCTTTCAAGTTTAACAACTCTGATTTAATTTCGTTGGGTCACAACACAGTTTTTTCGATCATAGAAATAGAAAATATCTTTTTGCTAAGTAATTTGATAAAAGCGTTTGAAGATATTTTTAACTGTTACTGAAAAGTTTTTATAATCACAGTTTTTTGTTAACGAGAATACTATTGTGACTAAAACAAAAAAAATCACAAAACTTGTGAAATTTAATTATAAATAAAGGGTTAAATCGAAAACTAAACTATTGCAAGCAAAATGCTAAGCGAAACAAAACTAAGCTACTAAATGAAAAAAAAATAAGTCTACAAAATGTAAATAAAATCGTCTACATTTAGCAGTACTTTGAGTTGAAATTACTTTTATTAAAACCGAATAATTACAACTGGATTATGAGAAAAAGGATAACTATGTACAGTACATTAGTGTACATACATGTACACACTGTGAAGAAAAGAAATACACACTAATTGTTGAGGTGTACACTGATTTTCTTGGACATGTGTCACTTTCACTTTACTAATAGAACACGTGTACTGTATAGCAGTAGGCATATTTGTGTGCTTGTTTATTAGCTATAGCTTATGAAAAAGTAAAACCTATATACGTGCTCCGGGACATCATAAAGTACAGAGGTATCTGAAAACACCATGTCTATTAAATACGTAACCAGAATCTAGATCGCGTATTGTTTTGCTACGATCATGAAATATTCAATGCTTCTTGCAAAATCGCACTTCACTTTTATTACGTACTTATATTCAAATATATTTATCTAATAACATCCTTATATAAATGGCATTGTCGTAAATCCCCCTGATATCTCATAATATACTACTCACATGGCAGGTACTTATACCAAGTAGGCTAGAGTATTTTTTATTATTTATCTGGGTTGGGTTTACACTGTGCACTGTGTTCCCCCTTTACACAGTGTAACCTCATCTGTAAATCGGTGCATCTGCTAAACAACAGCCGAGGCTTTGTTGCAGGGTTTCCTCTCGGTTTTGAAAAAAAAAAACAATAACCTTAAGCTGCGTGATTCACCTAGGACATGATCGGGAAATCTTTAGGAAAAATAATGAACTGAGGATAAGGGCCTTTCCCTCATCATATTTTTTTAAACTTGAAGCTATCTACTGTATTTCAATCAACCTAAAACTGCAACAGTGCATATTACAAAACTCTTGGGGGCTTGGTATGATTAAGGGCACATCAAGGTCTCAAGGTCAAACCATAAAGATTTCTGACCTTGACGTGACCTTGACCTTTTATACTCTCGGATGAGTTAAGTTATCGAGATGTAAGCGAAGTTGTATGTATTTATGCACGTGTAAAGTAAACAGGATAAGCTTTATTCAAAAGAAAACAGTTTCAAAGGATTCTATGAAATATTAAAATTGTAGGTCACGACCAAACTTAATCTCTAAAGGGAGATCAGGAAGGACCTCATAAAATATTAATGGAAGGTGCAGACTTGGTAAATTGCGAAGAATTTAGACGTTCCATTCACTAAATGTTTTGGGACTGGGGAAACATATTTCACATTTGTCACGTAACGAAATTTTTTGAACGCTGAGTTTTTACCGTATTTATGACCGGTATTGATATGTGATGTTCGAAAAGTTATACTTATATCATCAATGACAAGTATTATCATTGTAAAATCGCATTTGTGGTAATACTTGTCACCAGATATTATTTTCGAAATATATCGGGAAAAGAAGCGCTCAAGTGGGACTTGAACCCAGGACCTTTCCCTTACAGGGGGAATGCTCTTTCAACTGGGATATTGAGCCACACCTGAATCACTTCAAGTTTCCCTTTCTCTTTATATCCGTTTTTAAGGGGCGACGGTGGAGACATCTACCAAATTTCTTACGAACTGTTGGAACCAATGAATGATTTTTCAACCACATTGATTTTTGATGACTCTGCCCAAATATTTGAATGAAATTTTTATAGCATTTATTATGATAACTTTTAAGTTCGAAATATATTGGGAAAAAGAAGCGCTCAAGTGGGACTTGAACCCATGACCTTTCCCTTACAGATCCCCTAGATATTATTTTATAAGTGCAATGTGATAACTTCGAGAGTTAAAGTTTTTACTACGTACTAGTGTTTTACTGCCGGGGTATATTGAAGGTGATGTTTCTGTTTCTTTGAGCTTCACCTTCCATTTTACTTATGGGTTATGGTTACAGTGGTCCGAAATTTACCGAGGTCATGGATAGGTATAGGTAAAGTCAGCATCAAAAAGACGTTGATGAACCAACTACTAAAACGATCTTACTTGGTTTTTGTTGTGATTTTAGGTACACCCCTTTAGTTCAGACAATAGGTAATACAATTTAAATCAATAAAACAGTTTGATTTGCTCTTAATGTTTTAGTTTTAAGATCAGTTTTGAGATTTTGTAAGTCAAGAGTCAAGATATTTGTCACGCTGACTGTAGGTACATATTTTTCAAACCGCCGTTTCTGTTAAATTATTTAATAAAATCAAACCTGCTCCCTATAAGACATTTATTTTATTTTACAAAGCGGTGCTAGATTTTTCTAAACAAATTATTCGTTAGTTAGTCTATTTAATTACTCCTAAATGATAGTAGTTATGAAATACAAATCATTTTATTTAATAATAGATATTGAAATATTAAACAAATCAGAATGTTTAGGAGTTAGATGTATCTACTTCGAAAAATATTTAAAAAGTCGATGTACGAGTACTTATATAGAATACTTACAAATACTGCTAGTGTTTATGACTGCTTACCTGTAAATAAAAACATAAATTAGAACAGAGTATTTATACAAAGATGACGTGAAACTTATAGTATGTAACTTAAGTGTATCAGATTTATGAAAGGATTAATAGATATTTACGTCTCTATTTATTTTGGTTTACATTGGCTTGCTTCTTGGTGAATGAGTTTCTTTATGAGAGTTTTATTGATATTTTTGATGATATTTTGTTGGTAATTATGAAATTACAACATATACTCACGCCTGTAAATCCCCGAAGGGGTAGGCAGAGGTGTATTAACACCCACATTGCCCAGATGCTCCTTTAGTGCGTGATATAAGGCGTTGTTAAGAGATACCGTTTTTGCTCAGGCTACGCTTACAATATCAAACACTTAACTGACATAACTTGACGCTTGCTTGAGTACCCTAGGCTACACACAATTAAATTACCCGCAAGATTTTGTTGCTTATCAAGCAATGATTCATAATAATGTGTTTAAAAAACTTGAACGTATCGTATCGTACATCAAGACAATGAACCAGTGGACATAAATGAAAAATTGTCTTTATTTAAGTGTACAAAGAACCTGTAATATTATGATAACATCTTCAATAACATTTTCTATTTATAAAACCAAGTGTCCCTCCTTCCGTTTGCCAAATGAAATTTTATTCCACACTGCAGCGTCAGTGTTTCTTAGTCTTGTGAATTGAATACTAGTTTTTCGAATCATTCTCATAGGTCAGTACATTTTTAATTTCACTATGAATCACGGCTAGTAATTAATTGTGGTTGAAAAATTTTAATAGTTCAACTTAGCTTCAATTCTAATAAGTGAGAATGAAATGTCCAAACTATTAATATAACTATTTTTACAGCAATGTGGCAGATTTCAGTTTTAAGCATATTGGTTACAACTGTGTATGGACATTATGATAATTCAAACGTGAAACAAGATTGGTGGGAGACCGCAGTATTCTATCAGATATATCCTAGATCGTTCATGGACAGTGATGGAGATGGCATCGGTGACTTAAATGGTAATGACTTTTGATTGAATTTTGTTACAATTAAGATTTTTTTAAAGGAGATAAATTCCGCATCCGAGTGTCACAGAATAGTTATAGTACTAGCGTACAGAACGGAAGCTCACACCCCCGCGCAGATTTCATTACCTCACCCCGCACGTTCGAATCAGAGGTACGATCAAAGGCACATAAAACAAGGGATGTGCTTTTCAAAGGTGCCTAGTACGATACGGCGAGGAAAGGAGTGAGAAGATCGGCTTACTTCGATTTTGTAAAGCTTCCTCTCTATCGCGCAACCTATAGTTTGATTTAACCGTGAAATTTTTATATAAATAATTAACCGCAGCCCGTGTACCGCCTTCGTCCGGGATTAAATTCGTTAAAAAACCCACAAAACTAATTGTAGTGCGAGTCGTACAATACTCAATTGAGAGATTATCAAGTCGGAGTAATGCACTCCGACTCCGACCAGTTACCCCTCGTTAACACCACGAAATAAGTTATAGACTTGATAAAAAGTTGCCAGTGTGAGACATAATGAATAAGTCACGATAAATATATCTGCAATAAATCTCACAGAGTATCGGTACTGTCAATTATTTTCACATTAAACCTTATATAAAATACAAACGTAACTAATTTTAATAAAATCATAAACCTTATTTTTATCTTACGACAGTATTATACAAGTAAAAGCAAAAATAATATAAGCTTTGATGGCATTTTCTTCTCGTTGTTAAAATGTCAGTGACAAAGTCCATTGCGGTTTGTCTTCACTTATCTTTTTGCTCTATCCAAGTTCATTAATTTACCCGACGCTAAACCTTAGCTTGTTATCTGCTCAAATTTTCACAGCACGCACTTTAAGGATGTAAAAATAAATTACGGTAAAATGCCTCAGTCTTTTTACTTTTTTTGTGGACGGAACAATAATGAAATGGAAGTTGGATATTTCCGTAATGTTCTTAATGAAACAAAGGCCATGAAATCTTGAAATAAGGATCGGAACAAAAAGGTCGTGCTAGAAAGATACAAGTGTATTGTGAAAACAAACAAATGGCATGTGACGTATTTCTCAATACCCAAACTTATTGAATTTGAGCATATATCCATACTAATATTATAAATGCGAAAGTAACTCTGTCTGTCTGTCTGTCTATGTTACGCTTTCACGTCTCAACCACTGAACGATAAGCGTAGTAATGATGTTTACAGTATGAGTACAGTATGATCAGTAATTACGGGTTCTTTTATGATAAAGCTCCTCAATCATGTAAGGACACAAGGGTAAACTACTTCAAAGTCTTTGAAAAGACGAAGTAAAGGTTTTTGCAGAGAATTTAACTTCTACTGACTCAGTATTGGGTGGACAGGTAGATATAATTAAATCTAATGGTAATTTAAGGGTTTAATTAACAACCACGTTTTTAGGCATCACTTCAAGATTAGAATATTTAAAAGAGCTTGGCGTAGAAGCCACGTGGTTATCACCAATTTTCAAGTCACCAATGCACGATTTTGGTTATGATATTTCGGATTATTACTCCATCCAACCCGAATATGGCAGTATGGAAGACTTTGAACAACTACTGAAAAAAGCTGCCGATCTGAGTAAGTCGCATTATAAATTCATTGCTCAATCCATCATGTAAATTTATGCATAACCCAAGAACAAATTATCGAAATTTTCTTAAACAAAATTCGGTTGAACTTTCTTAATAAGATTTCTTGTAACAATTTATTTTCATAATAGAAAACCTGCGCTTGTATAATTTCACAGTTTATTTTTTTTTATTGTTGTCAATTTTAATTACTTCTGATTCATCGAGGCAAGAGATTTAAATATTTCTCGTAATTGTAATATTTCTTGGTTTTGTGTTGGAATTAAATTGGGCTTTGAACTGAAAGTTGAAACAGCGAATTTAATTTAAAGGTAAATAATTTCGAATTGCGATTATATATTATTAATATCACAAAATATTAGGTATAGTGTACCAACTTTTTATAACGATACCTTCCCAAATGTCTCATAATGTAAAATAAAATGATAATGCTCTTATTTTTCATCTAATTTTAGTTACCATGAAGCATCTTTTTAGGATAAAAGTAATGATTAAACTGGTTTCAGATATAAAGGTGGTATTAGATTTTGTATTAAATCATTCAAGTAATGAAAGCGAATGGTTTATAAGGTCTTCAAATAGAGATGAATACTACAGCGATTGGTATGTATGGGAGAACGGACACATGGATGATAAAGGGCAGAGAAGCCCGCCAAATAATTGGGTACGTATAAAGATAACAAGTATGAAAGGGAGAGACCGGGCTTTTCAGAGGTTTAAAAAGAATCGTTCGGATACAAACTGGGACTCTTACAAAACTGCCAGGAATCGGTGCAATCAGGTGATACGCAACGCTAAACGCCGACATATTCTTGATAATATATCTTCGTTGACGTCTGTCGATGTCTGGAGGTTTCTTGGGACACTGAGCATTGGTAAACAAAGACAGCTGGAGTTGCCCAAGACAATTGAGTTGGATGCCATTAACTACCATTTCTCTACTTCGCACACAATTTATGGCCCAACCAAGCGTCAAACGGTTGACTCTATAGCCGGACTGCCTAGCCCCAATCGCGTACCTTTTCAATTCACTCCAGTCACGTCGGAGGAGATCAAAAGGACTATTCTCGCTATAAAATCAAAGGCAGTTGGATGCGATGACATTAGTCGCCGCATGATAACCACTATTCTAGACCAAATCCTCCCTCCAATTACATATATCATCAACTTTTCACTCGATTCTGGTCAATTCCCTGACTTATGGCGTAAAGCCTTTGTGCGCCCTCTTCCTAAAATCTCCAACCCCTCCCTTCCCAATCATTTTCGTCCTATTTCAATCCTTCCTTTCCTATCCAAGGTGCTAGAAGCCTGTGTTCATCGCCAGCTTTCCAACTATGTGCAAGGCAATGGTATATTAAGTCCATTGCAATCCGGATTCAGACCGGGACACAGTACCACGACCGCACTCCTTAAAGTAACGGGGGATATCAGGGACGGAGTGGAGAAGGGTTATGTGACAGTGCTTGTGTTGGTGGATTTTTCTAACGCATTCAATTGTGTGAACCATGGCATCCTCTTAGCGATACTAGCTCACATTGGGATCTCAGCCGACGAGCTGGAGTGGTTCTCTTCCTATCTTCGGGAACGTCAGCAGTCGGTTTGTGCGGATGAGGTTTCATCCGGGTGGCGCAATCTTGACTCTGGCGTTCCGCAAGGCGGTATTCTTTCTCCTCTTTTATTCTCTATATTCATTAACCTCATTACCTCTGAACTTCAGTGTGCGTATCACTTGTATGCCGATGACCTGCAGGTGTACAGGCAAGCCCGTGTAGAGAGCCTTGCAGAGGCCGTTGACAGGGTTAACGCCGATTTGCGCTTGATAGGCCGCTGGTGTGACAGGTTTGGTCTTTCTGTCAACCCCGATAAATGCCAGGGCATCTTAATTGGTAGTACCCACATGGTCAATAGAATAGACAACGCAACCCTACCAACGATAACCTTCAATGGAAGAATTATTCCTGCAATGCCGAGTGTCAAAAACCTAGGACTAAATATTTACTCCACCCTGAATTGGCAAGCTCAAGTTACAAAGATCTGTCAAGGGGCAACTGGGATGTTGCGCAGTCTTTATCGTCTCAAAAACTTCCTACCAACCAGAATCAAGGCAATGCTAATGCAGACCCTAATATTTCCAGTCATCGACTATGGTGATGTATGCTACCTCGACCTGAATGCAGATCTGCTCAATAAACTCGATCGCCTTCTCAACAATTGCATTCGATTCACCTTCAACCTTAGGAAATATGATCACGTCTCAGCTCGTCGTTCAGAGTTGGGATGGTTGCCGATACGCCAGCGACGTAGCTTGCGGGCGGTGACGATGATTCATACAATCCTAAGTTCCCCTAATGCCCCCAGCTATTTATCATCTCATGTTCAGCTACTTGGTTCTCATCACAACAAAAACTTACGATCAGCTGACAACCGTCTTCTCCACTGTCCTACTCATAGTTCTAGCCTAGTACATTCTTCTTTCCTCGTGCAAGCTATTCTACTCTGGAATGCGCTTCCTCTTGAAATCAGGATGGCCACCAACCGTGCTACGTTCAAGTACAAAGTACGTCAGCTCTACAGTGGCGTTAATGAGTGAGTGATACTTTGTCAATAAGTACCGATTTTCAGACATAAATGGAATTATATATTATGCGAGTATATATGTATATTTGTATGTATTTCATGTAAGTATTGTATGTAAGTATTATAGTGTATGTATAATGTGAGTATGTATTATTCGATATTGTATACATTAGACTGATAACCTTTCAGTACATTGTTCATTCTTCTGCTTGCACCTACCTCAATGTATCTCTGCATCACCCTAAGGTAGACTGGCAGATAATGCCTTTGGCATTAAGTCCGCCTTTGTACAACTGTGCATAAAGTTTAAAAATAAATAAATAAATAAATTGTAAATACACATATTGAGACTTTTTCCACAGTATTTATTCTATTAAACCTGACCTTTGAGAATGACATAAGGCGAAACCGATTAGCTTTAATAGAATAAATACTGTGCAACACCCGAAAACCCCACCATAGACGCGGGATAGCACCCGAACCACCCCCAAGGCGAGGCCGCAATTGTAGCCTTAGGTCTGATGGGAGTCCTGGGACATCCTTCCGAGGGCTTACCCGGGGCTTCCATCCATAGGCTTCTGGGCGTTACCGTGGTGGTTTTTAGTCGGTAGGAGTCCGGCATAACATCCATGAAGGTTTTTCCCCCACGGTTATAAAAAAAAGAAAAAAAAGAATAAATACTGTGGAAAAAGTACAAATGTTCTCAATATGTGTAACAATGAATTCCGCCAAGTGCCATCAATCACCAATATAAATAGAGTTGTAAATACGTTCACGATCCTATCATCATAAAAATTATATTATTTTAATATTCATTTTAGGTTTTCCGTTTCATTCTCTAAATTATTTACTATTATTCGTATTACAGATCAGTGTATTCAGAAAGAGTGCCTGGACCTACATGCCTTCCAGAGATCAATACTACCTACATCAGTTTGGCAATGGGCAGCCTGATTTCAACATGCGGAACCCTGTTGTAGTTGATGAGCTTAAAGTATGATAAATACTCATTTATACATTAAAAAAACTGACAGACTGACTGAGCTAGCAACAAACAGACGGTGGTATTAGAAGAGAGGACGTCTTATTACTCTCCTTTAAAAGAATCAATCCGTTTAACGCGAAAGTGTCCTATGTTTGATACGGTAATAAAAGTCGCTATTCTGAATAATGGGGTACGGATATGAGCAGAAATAAACCATCTGTACAAGCCATACTTCAGAAGGTAAAAGGAAGTATGCCTTTGTGAGAGAGAAAAAGGTTAACTCATCTCTGCAGTAAGATTGTAAGAGAAATGATCAGTACTACAAAGTTACCAAGTTATATGGTTTGGTTTCCTTAGTTTAAATATATCTATTCAAGTGTTACCGAAATGTAGAACGATATGAAAGAATTTATTAATCGGTGATTATTTGTAATAGCTTAATAGTTAGAGACATTCCCACTTGAAAGAGACTGTGGCGGGTTCAAACTTCGTTCAACGGATTTCATAAAATAGAAAAAAAGGCATCACATATACTTCAAAATTTCACTAATATTATTACTTTTACAATTACAGAGCGTTATAAAATTCTGGTTAGAAAAAGGTGTAGCTGGCATGAGAATTAATTCTGTGAACCAAGTTTATGAAATAGATAAAGACGCATATGGCGGCAGATACCCTAATGAACCAATGACAGGAAAACCTGGACTAGGTCCTGATGATTATGGGTATCTTGATCATATCTATACTAAGGATCAAGAAGAGACTTACGAATTGGTATCGCAATTGAGGGATATTTTCGACGCGATTACTATTAGAGATAATTTGACAAGGTATTAATAGTACACAAGTAATTAAATTAATAGAGTAATTCTTTATAATACAATAGTGGCAAAGTTGACTGAAAATAATGCTGGCAAGAGAAATCGTTACCTATTACGAATTTCTCGTTCTCTTATTTGCCCTCAATTGATTTTAAGATGGTAGATAAATAATACTTATATATACGTGCGGTTTGTGAGAGTCCTTACATTTTTTTAATTCTTTAGCTTTTGCCTTTATCTATCTAATGAATATAACAAGTAATATATAATTCGACATGTATAATTGGGTAATGGACTGCTGAGACGAGGTCTCGGGTTCGATCCCAGGTTTACCATGGCCCACACCAACGACTTTTCGAAGTTACGTGTGTATTTATCGCAGGTTTATAAGTGCCCGGTTAATGGCAATAGGCTCGCCACCTATTACATTGGGACCTAAACATAAAGTGGCGAAATGTGGGTGCTAGCACCTCTGCCTACCCCTTCGGGGAATACAGACGTGAGTTTATGTTTTATATAATTCGAACTTGTTCCTCCTTTCAGAATCATGATGACTGAGGCAATCACAAATGTTAAAAATGCAGTTAGATATTATGGAGGTGGAGTTCATTCAGGTGCTCAGATACCTTTTAATTACGCTCTTATAGAAGATTTGAATAAGGATTCTGATGCTAGAGATTTCAAATTTGCAATTGACCGATGGCTTACATACAAACCTTTGGATGCGCACGCTAACTGGATGGTAGGAGACTTTGACACTTCATTTTATAATAAATTTTAGATTAAATGACATCATTACAGTGACAGTTGAAAGTCACACTAAGGGGGATAATACACGGAGTACCCTTGTTATCCTTGTGATCAATACGTAAGCTCAGATAGAAATATATAAATATAAAATGGGTTATTTAACGAAATCATCACAGGGTGGTAACTGACTATTTAAAAAAAACACACTGAACGGTTGCGATATTTCTTTATCGCCACCAAGACGTGTCATAAAACATTATAAATTAAAAACATTGTTCATCCAAATGAATTGCAATATACGTATAGTGGGAAGCTCTTGCCTTCTTATTAAAATTATCTACATAGTTTATCAACACCAAGGCCAATTAGGCAATTTTAAATATAGTTTTTTTTTTGTTTTACGCAAGTGATTTATTTAATATTTGCTTGAAATTTTGTGAGAATAACAAACATTAGAGGTGTGCCTACGTTGTTAGACAAGACCTTCTTTGAGATAATTATATAGTTAAGTTTGGATGATCGATGATAGTTGCAAATTCATTGCCCGGGGAATGGAATGTTGATAATTACAGTGGAAGGCTAACTGCGTTTTCTATTATAATGTACTTATTATAATTTATTCAATAAAACTGTTGATTTACAATTATAGTATATACCTACTTTCATATCTATATATATTATATAAAAGAAAGTCGTGTTAGTTACACTATTTATAACTCAAGAACGGCTATACCGATTAGGCTGAAAATTGGTGGGATGTAGCTTAGAACCAGGAGACGGACTTTTCATCCCGTTCGACCATTATTTTATCCCGGGTATTGTAAAGTTCCTGTAGGTTAGTTTGCGCTGGAGGCAAAAAGTACTGAACAGGGGTTTTATCACAATGGGTTGAGTAAAATCGGAGATAAAAGATCCACGCGGACGGAGCCGCGGGCGGAAAGCTAGTGGATACATAAATTAGTTAGCTTAGTTCAGAATTACGTGTTTTCTCACATTTTGTATTATCATTTTTTTTGTAGACTGGCAACCACGACAAAAGCAGAGTGGCGTCTCGGTTCAGGCCTGAACTAGTAGATGCTTTCAATATGCTGGTGCTCCTATTACCAGGCATAGCTTGCACATACATGGTAAATTAAATATCCATACTAATATTATAAATGCGAAAGTAACTCTGTCTGTCTGTCTGTATGTTACGCCTAAACCACTGAACAGATTTTGAACAAATTTGGTATAGGGGTAGATCAGACCTTGAGAAAGGATATAGGCTATGTTTGGTCGCAATAACCGACAACACGCGGGCGGAGCCGCGGGCAAAAGCTAGTAGTTTATAAAAGTTAGTGTAGTTCATATATATATGAGGAACATTAACTTTTATAAAATTTGTCATCATTCTGGAATTGTACTTTAGTGTAGTTTTGTTCAGGGGCCCAAATTTGTACAGTCAGCGTCATAAATATCTTGACAATGAAGTTTCAAAATGAACTTAAAACACTCGTATTAAGAGCAAATTATACTTATATATTGATTTATATGATATTATTGTCCAAACTAAAGGTGTGTACCAAATATCAGAACAACCGGTTACCTGGAAGGTGGTCAAAAAGCTGAATTAAGATCATTTTGAGTATTTTGTTCGTCAACATCTTTCTGATGTTGACTGTACTAACGACATAAGCTATGTGTGTTCAAAATTTCACTCGATATTTTTATTTTCTTAGTAGGTATGTTGGTAATTCATGTTGAAAACAATACGTGCAATTACATGTTTATACAAACTAACCTATATATAAATATTAAAGGGTGAAGAAATAGGAATGGTAAATGGATTCGTGCCTTGGAGCGAAACGAAGGACCCCCTAGCTTGCAATACAGATGATCCTGTGAATTTCATCGAAGTGTCTCGGGACCCTGTCAGGACCCCATTCCAATGGAGTAGTGGAAAAAATGCAGGTAACAATATTAATTCAAACCTTCGGAATATTTTGTATTATGGCACGAATAAGACCGCCTACCACGGCGAGTGTTCTGAGGAGTTATTTCAACTGATCCCACCTTCTCCCTTCCTATCCAGAACAACACGTGCTGCGGTGCCATCCACACACGGTGGAATCCAAACCATCTCGCACTAAACGGTTTGAGGGCTCTTTCCTCTGCCGCACGATAAAGAACTGGAATGCTCTGCCCGCATACGTGTTTCCCTCCTCTTACAGTCCCTTGATAAATGCCTTTTCACGCCCCGCTTGAACACAAGCGGGTCGTGAATAGGCATCTAACAAGGCCGTCAAGTTAGGGACCACCATTTTACGTCGAATAGCACTGAGAATGGTAGTCTGTATCTTCTGGACTGCATGTCAGCTTTATTGCCATTTAGCGGGGTGCTATCAATTGACGGACCAAATATAAAAAATAAAATTACCATGGCAAATCAGGACAAGTCGATTATCTTTGATACTGTAAGAAATACTCAATGTGTGCGAAGGACTGTCGATTGATAATAATAAGTGAAGTAACAGGCATAAAGGACGATAATGAGAGAATAATGTCTATTGTGTAACATTTCTGGAGTTAGCAAAAACATGCCCTTTTAAATTCTAAATTCAAAATTCAGTATCAAAGTATGCTCTTTAAAGATAGACATTATTTTATTGATAGCAAATTTTAGAACACAAGCTTAGCTAGTGGGGTTAGAGGAATATTAGTAATTTCGGTTCTAATATTCTTTACTTTCAGGTTTCTCCAATGCTGACTATACATGGCTTCCTGTGGCTGAAGGTTTTGAGCACCTGAATGTGGCTGCTCAAAGATCTGCCGTTCGTTCACATTATCAAGTTTATCGGACATTGACCGGTCTTAGAATACGACCTGCTTTTAGAATTGGGAGATACCAATCTTTAGCATTGAATTCTGATGTTTTCGCATTCAAAAGGTTAGATAAAATCAGAGTTTTCTTTATGTACAACCGTAAAATGATTTCATTTAAAAGGTTTTCATTTTCTAATTTAAAATTTTAACTTTAAATAATTTATCATTGCTCCCAATTCTGTTGTTACATCTCTAAATTTCTCTAAAAAATCTAATTGCATCTCTTTCTTTCATGATCAGATAAAAAAGGACAGATGATTTTATTTAAATCAAGACCTGTCAAATTAAGACAGCGCCTTGTTGGTGCGTAGTAAGTTAAGTCGCATGTTCGTAGATGTCGACTAAAATTGAAGGGTTACCTCAAGGCGCCAATTTAATTTGACAGGTGTTCACTAAAATAAATTATCTGTCCTTTTCTATCTGATAATGAAAGAAACAAATGAAATTATAAAATTTTAGAGAATTTTAAGTTTAGAGATTTAACAACAGAATTAGCAGCATTGCCTGCCTTATTTTCCTAATAATAGAGTAGAATCAGTGTATACCTTACTAAATAGTTGTTATCTTATTTCATTCTGCAGCGTATTCTTCATATTTTGTATCCTACATTGATATATTATCATATTCTTTGTTTTCTTGCCTTTCACTCTGCTATTTGCATAATACTACGAATTCTAAGATATTTTTTTTATTTCAGATGGTATAACGACGATACATATATCGTTGTAATAAACGTAGGCAGAACGTACCACGTGGTGAATCTAACTGCCTTTGATTTGGTTTTCGGTCAGCTCGAGGTTGAAGCCAGCAGTGTTTTATCATCTCGAATATATAGGTATGTTAACCTTACCTTATATTAAAAAATAAATATACCAACCAAAAACGTTTTGATACTTACGATCCATTCGAATACATCAGGGAAAATGAAATGCTCAAGTGGGTCCCACTTGAATATCCCAAGACGGTATCAAGCTTTCACTTATTATCATCTAGTTAATATTTACTCATTTCTTTTTCTACATTCCATGGTTTTCTGTCCCTATCCTCGCAAGATATTAAAATAGGAAGGATGCATAGTTTTCTTCTCTGTTCTCTCCATTTATTGCAACATAAGATTATTTACGAAGTTTAAAAGTAGAAATTTATTAAATTTTATGATTTGTGTCAATAAGTTTATAATTACAGTTTACCCCATCCGTTAATGAAGTTCCTTCATCAAATCCGCAAAATGTTTTGTATCCATTTAGCATACATTCCCATTCTTACAGTAACTTTTTTATATTTACAGTGACAATATTCCTGCGAATTATTTAGAACTAGCCGCAGATGAAGCTCTTGTACTAAGAATGCAGGTTTGAAAATACCGGCATTGATTGACAACATAATAACATTTTACTGTTCATTTAAAACAATAAATGTTACATAATTGGTCGCAAAGATTTGTTTCCCTTGGTTAAATTCATCGATCAACACCCTGCCAGCTCACGTGTTTCCTTCTTCCTACAGTCCCGGGTCCTTTAAGCGGGCGTGAAAAGACATCTAATGAGGCCGTCAAGCTGTGTGCCACCACTGTTAACATGGTACATGTTTACGATGGTAACCCTGTTTCTGAGACTTTGCCTTTAGCTTAACATCAGGCGAGTGTAAAGTCAAATTGACGTGTCCGGTATAAAAAAAAACGCAGTGTGAATATCTAACGACGTCATCCTTGAACTTTTTAACAACTTTATGTAACGTCGGTTTAAAGTTGGAAGGAAAGCTCATTAACTAACTTTTGCCCTAATGAGAGATAATGAGACCCATTTAAATTTCAGGTCATAAAATTTAAGTTAGCAACCGAAAGAACTAGTTTAAAATCATGTATTTTATAATTATCTTTCAAATAGTCCATTATTTCGTTTCTTTATCATGTAAAAATGTATTTTATGATTTTATTATCATAGAATATGAATGGCAAACGTAGACGTAGATAAATTATGGTATTTATTATTCAGGACCCGAGATCAACGTCTTTCGCAATCTGGAACAGTTACTTATGTATACATAGGTATAATAGCTATTTAAAACTGTACTACTGTTCTTAAGCGTTTACTGCAAAAACAAAGAAGTGAGGCTCTTTAGGTGCAAAACGAGTCTTACCTCTTGGATTAATATTAAGAACGATTGCTTAGGATCATCAAGTAATCCGTTTAAATATTAATCCGCGAAGTAGGCACTTTTATATTTATTTGAGAAGCTATTTTCAACCAAAGCGCGTTTTAAGCTTGTTTTTCGCGAGTTTGGTGTAGGTACAAAATGCGATTTTATATTATGTCAAGAGGTGGCTAGCGAAAAGTCAAATCCAAACTTGTGGGATCAGAACACGAAATCCCGGCCACCAGTTTGAATAAAAATTAAAGCATTTGACTTGACTCTTTCATTCTCCTATTATTCCTTCATGGAACAGTCTGCAAAATATATGTGCAAATATTGCCCCTACAGTATAAGCATCCATAGACCAGGCTATGGGAAAGATAGTGTACTTGTATGCCTTAAAGGTAAACGTTAAAAATCTAGATGATTTGAAAACGTTAAACAGATGTTAACTTCACTGAGAGACAGTGGAAACTAGAATACGATCTGTGAGATCTAAATAGTCAGTATTGTTCAACGTATAGTCACTATCGTACTAAACTTTGTTTCGTTCAAAATTCCGTACAACTTCAACATTCACTCCAGTAGAAAAGAGAATCACATTTGTGCAGTTGTGTTTGTGATTCTAATCCATACTAATATTATAAATGCTAAAGTAACTGTCTGTCTATCTGTCAGTATGTTACGCTTTCACGCCTAAACCACAGAACCGATTTTGATGAAATTTGGTATAAGGGTATATTAGACCTTGAGAAAGGAAATAGGTTTATAGGCATTGGTCGCGATAACCGACATCCACGTGGGCAGTGCCGCGAGCACAAGCTAGTATTAAATAATTTGACATGTTACTTTTTTAGTTTTAAGCCCAGAACACAACAGATAAGATTAAGACCGCTTTGAATAGATGTGGTTTGAATAGTCTCTTTCTATGTTATCTTTTATCTTAACTCTTGGCATGAAATTTTATAGCAAGATGCCGTCAAAGGAGTGAATATAGATTATACATTCTGAGTAGTATGCTGACTTTCATAATAAACCAATTTTATGTTTTATGCGGAAGATCTAGTGTACTAGAAAGGCGAGACGAAATGGTTCAGTGATGGCATTACCGAATGAAACCGTAATTTTAAATTTTGCCGCAATCTGGCAATATACCCTAAAGTGGCTTGTAAAATTAATTTTATCGACTTATTCATTGTTAATAAGTCAATAAATGTTTGGGACCAAGTTTTGGGCCAACAATATTTATAAATCTAGTAATCACTAGAATCAATGAAATTCAGTTATTTTGTAAAATAAACTAAATTTGCCAGACTATAGAAGATTCCACCATACAAAGTCCAACAATATAATGAGTTTACACCTATTTATATAATAAGACACTAAAAAGTTACATCTTAAGTCGTGTGATAAAATTTCGCTACACAGTCCCTCAGGCTTAGAACTTTTGGGCCAAATTGGCTTTTTCTTTAGCATATAAATAAAGTTTTATAATATTTGAGTAAGAAAATTGATGGTGCTTAGAATTGATACGAAGAATATACTCTGATTGGTGCCTTTACATTTGGTAATTAGTTTAACTTTGTATCATTGAATTACAGAAATAATTGCTGTAGTTTTTGAATCTATTGAAGCCACTCTTTTTAAATGTTAAAAAATTTCAATTTAAATTATGTTTCTCGAAAACCTCAAAGCATTTTAAGATCTTTTCAGAAATTGTAAGTATGCTTTTGAGTGAGGACTTATGAATAGAGATGAAGCTGGTGTAAAAAGATTTTACCTTCCAAAAAATAAAAATGTACTTAGAGATGTATTTGCCATTGCGTTGCTAAATAATAATCTGGCTTGTATTATTCCACGACATCATTCCAGAATTATTTGAGGATATCTTTTGATAAAACTATCAAATACCCATGACTACAAAAATACTATCTACAAACTTGTTGTTATTTGTAGAATCTCTTACATATCTGACGTTATCAACTTCTTTGACAAGTATCTCGATAATATCCAATGTGTTGCCTACAGATGTTTGTAGCCACTTGAACTTTCATATATAAATCATGAATTCTGTAAAATATGGTAGCTGTTTTCGGATTGTCGATGATAACAGCCAAAATGAAGACGATACTATTACTACCAATATTGTTAGTCCTGTGTAGTGCTAGTGTTTTAAAAAATAATAATGCAAGGGAATTGGATTGGTGGGAAACCACAATATTTTATCAAATATATCCTCGTTCTTTTGCTGATAGTGATGGAGACGGCATCGGGGACTTAAATGGTATGTATATTTTGTTTGATTAAAAACAGCTAATTGTTTACGTTTAGTGAACTTTATTCCATTGCAAGACAACTACGCTCGAATTTAGCTATTTAATGTTTAAAAATTTCCTTTCCGCTGCAAATGTGTCCACATTTTTTATTAAGTAACTTAATTGGAATTATATTTTCTAACATTCTATTAATTATTAATGTCAACAGGTATTACATCAAAGTTAGATTACATTAAGGAACTGGGCGTTGGAGCTATTTGGCTGTCACCTATGTTCCAGTCACCAATGTACGATTTTGGATATGATATTTCTGATTTTTATGCCGTTCATGACGAGTATGGCAATATGGAAGATTTTGAAAATTTGGTCAAGGTGGCACAGGATCTTGGTTTGTACCCAATGTGATATATTTAATATGATAACGTATATTTGAATAATTACATGTTTTTTTTATTTTTTTTTTAAATTTGTTGATAACTTTATTACATTAATTTATCCTAAAATTATAATAATAGTAGTCAAGTAGCCAGCCATGCTTTTGTCACGTAAATAACCCACCCCGGGTCGTGTCTGGTGCAAAGGAGCCCAGAACACTGGCCGCATTTCCGCGTTGGATCGCAATAGCTAGTCTTTGCACCAGGTACGATCCGGAGCGGGAGTCACCAGTCTTTTCTCTTAATCGCTGACCTATGTCAGCCACCAGTTTTTTCGCTTCTATGCCCCAACTGCCCATGGTCTCAAACGCGACCGGTACCACGATATATTGGGGCTCGAGGGCCATGTACTTTGCACGTTTTTTTGTGGCCGCGTCTTCGGCCGCGGCCGCAGGAGAAAGAGCCGTGCGACCCAGATGACTCGCCGCTACAGTACTGACACCGGTCGCATCCCACACCAAGCACCTACCCCTCTTCCAAGGCACGAGCGTTAACCCATCTGGTCTCTTGCCATCCGACCTGGACAGGCCTGGTGGCTCGAGAGCGCAAGGCACATCCGCCGAAACCAGGGCTCTTCGCAGAAGGTCATTGAGGGCATGATGACGAGGGAACCTACCTGCGGCACGTCGACAACTCAACGCATGATGGCCGTCAGCTTCCACCACGGAACCGCAGGTGCATTTATGGGGTTCACACACCCTGCAGCCCAAGCGAAGAGCCACCGCCACACGCAAAGAGTCATCGTCTAATAAAGTGCCCAAATGAGGCGACGGTAATGCCTGCAGCCATGCGCCAGACTCCGGCTGTGACACAGCGAGCAGTCTCGCCCGATCCACCCCTGTCGCACCTCCCAAACGCCGCTCGTGGGCCAGCTTGATTCCGACCTCGTCCCAAGACTTTTGGATATGAGGAGTGGCCGGGATCCGTGCACCATTACTAAGCGTCGACCAAGACTCCCATGCCTCAGATGCAAAGGGGATATTGAGCCCAACGCTGTCAGAGTGAAGTATAACAGCGACAAGGCCCGCAACCCCATGCGATGACGCAAGGAAAGCCGGTATGCCAACGTCTTGGGCGCGCCGTATCCCGAGGCCCCCAAATCTGATAGGCTGAGAGGCCAGGTCCCATTATATTATATGTGTAATATTGAATCTAAAACAAATCATTCTGCTAGCCTCCTTACTTTTGAGTGTAATTTTTATTTTTGGGGTCAATTCCTCGATTGGCTTTAATATTATTTAGTTGTGGCAAACTGGCATTGTGCTCGTCGTCGTAATTACGTTAGATTAAAAATATACCTCACGAATTGTAGGTGTAATAATAACAATCAATCAATCAGTTAGCCTGCCGCAGTCCATTGCTGGACACAGGCCTCTCCTAATGTAAGCCATAATAATATAATTCAATCAAATAGGTGATAATAATCCAACAATCATGCTATATTCCAGTGTAACATTTCTTTCGTTTAAAGTAAAGAATTTTAATCACAGTTTAATCCACAGGCTTAAAAGTGGTTTTGGACTTAGTGCCAAATCATACATCAAACGAAAGTGTTTGGTTCCAAGAGGCTCTCAAGGGTAACAAGAAGTATTATGATTATTTCATATGGGAAGATGCGGTAATTGACGAAAATGGAAATAGACATCCACCAAACAATTGGGTAAGAATTTTGATACAACAATTAGAACCAAGTCGACAGTAGAAGGCATGTAACATAAAATGTTAAATATCATTAGTAGGTACCTAATTATATTTTGGTCAAAATTTTTTTACCTCTCATACATTTTTACTACTTGCTCAATTTTATAATATAGTTCTTTAACATGTTTTCTTTTTGTAGTTAAGTCATTTTAGAGGTAGTGCCTGGGAATGGAGGGATGAGGTCGGAAAATATTACTTGCATCAATTTGTTGTTGGCCAACCTGATTTAAACTACCGCAACCCCGATGTTGTTGAAGAAATGAAGGTAATATTGCTATATTTCAATGGACTCTATGAATCGGTTAAAATGTTGTTAATTTTAATTTTAAATGATATTATCATGATATGAACATTCAATCCGGTTAAAATATCTTTTCTTATAAGGCAGATGCCATGTCTTTTATTCGATGATTTTGTTAACTTACTTTTGATTAAATTTATTTTATTAACTGTTGGTAAAAATTCCTTTATTTAACTTTAAAAACAGAATATTATATACCTATAAATAAAAATATCATTCCTTTCAGGAAATTATTCGTTTCTGGCTTGGAAAAGGTGTATCAGGATTCAGAGTAGACGCTGTTAACGCTTTATTTGAAGTTGATAAAAATCTCTTTGGAGGAAGGTATCCTGATGAGCCCCCATCCGGTAATCCCAATGCAAGTCCCGGTTCTTATGACACCCTGCGACACATTTACACCAAAGACCTAAATGAAACATACTACATGGTTTATGAGTGGAGAGATGTCTTTGATGAATTCAAAGCAATTGATGGTGAAACTAGAGTGATGATGACCGAAGTATATGCTGCCGTACAAGATGTAATGAAATATTATGGTGACGGCAACAGACTGGGTGCTCAAATGCCATTCAATTTCGATTTGATTATTGACGTTGATGCTTCATCATCCGCTTATGATTTCAAACGTGCCGTTGATAAATTTATGACGTATAAACCTCTTGATGAACTAGCCAACTGGGTGGTAAGTAATAAATCAATAAATAATCAAACAATGGTCAGTACTAATTTATGATCATGAAGTTTTTAAATGTGAAAATATTTTGCAGGTCGGTAATCATGACAATAGTCGTATGGCAACAAGATACGGCCCATCTTTAGTTGACGGCATCAATATGATTGTATTGTTACTTCCAGGTGTCGGCGTAACATACATGGTAAATGTTCTGAACTGCTTACTCTATATGATACTCCATGATATATTCATTCATTCACGTGATATTCTATTTCAAGGGTGAAGAGCTAGGAATGGTCGACGGCTACGTCAGTTGGGAAGACACTGTGGATCCAGGTGGTTGCAACGAAAATGACCCATCAAACTATTTCCTTACTTCTCGAGACCCAGAGAGAACACCATTCCAGTGGAATGCTGATAAAAATGCAGGTTAAGTATTAAGAATTTTATTTTTGTCATTGCTCGATTGGCACAAAACTTAGTAGTAGTTTCATAAATTTCTTTAATTCTGAACGAGATTTTTTCAAATATTTGACTTATCAATTATACTTAGTCCCAAATTGAAAAAACTTTGAAACTTATAAGATAGTATATATATAAGATAGATATCCACATATCTACTTGCTTTGCATGCTCGTGTTGAATTGTTAATTTAATATTGTTACTGACTTTCTGTATATTGCAATCCCAGTCTTGTTAAGCACAGTACCATTTGACATCATTAATTTGACAATAACTTTATTCAATGCAATTTAATTATGATTTTGACATTTCGATAGAATTTTCCTTTAATCATTTGTAATTTGACATTACCATTCGATATTATTATTTTCATTTGACATTTAAAATTATTCCTTGACATTATAATTCAAATGCAATTTTATATATTATATTGATCATTAAAAATTGTGAGGCCAAACTTATAATTATTTCCCACATTTTGGGGAATTTTTTTTTAACTGGTATACCGAATTTTTTAAAACTACCCACACATGAAAGAATGCAAATATTGTAATGTTTCCGAATTATATTTTTTAAAACATCACTGTGAACCTTTGAGAATGCCGTAAGGCGAAACCGGTCAGGTCTAGAAATAAAGTCAGTGGAAAAGTACAAGTGTGTTATTCAATATGTGTAGCAGATTCCACCAAGCGCCATCAATCTACAGTATAAACAGTCTTTATAAGATAGTAGTACCCATATCAGATCTTATTATAGAACCCACAATTAGTGCCACGGTTGCTCGTGTGTTAATGATTACTACCAATATTATAATAGGTGTCACATTCTGTCGTCTAAATTTTGCACAAAAGCTAAAAGCAGTATAAAAAAAATAAAGTTTAGTATCATTTTGCAGGATTCTCTACTGCTGATAAAACTTGGCTTCCAGTTGCAGAGGGTTATGAAACTTTAAATGTTGATGCTCAAAGAGCTGCACAGAGGTCACATTTCAAAGTTTACCAAAGATTGGCTGAACTTCGTCAAGAACACGTTTTCAGATATGGACGCTATGATTCTCTGGCTATGAACGCAGATATTTTTGCATTCAGAAGGTATGAGAATATATTTAGACTAATATGGAATAATTTCGCTATATTTTATTCTGAGCAGTGCCAACCTCTTATTTAAGACCTCAAATGAGAGGTTGGCACTACCCCGATATTCATCAATATTAAGTAGTTCGTCAGAACACATGAAACGATTGAAGGGTATCTGCTTCTATTAGTGTATATAAACATGTGTATATTAAATTAATGTACCCTTTTCAATATTTTTATTTTTATTACAGATGGGCCAATGATGATTATTATCTTGTTGTGGTGAACATGCGTGATACTGACTACGTTATCGACCTAACGTATTTCGAGAATGTGACTGGTGAAGTTAGTGTTGTATTAAGAAGCATTCAGTCTCCTAAAAATGAAGGGTGAGATTTTACTTCTGAATCTCTGATCATAAGTTTACCTAGTGTCTTACACCATTTGCCTAAAAATCTGTACAATTCATAAATATTTATATTATTTATTTTCTTATCTTTTTACAGTGATGTATTCAGCGCGTCGTCTCTACCAGTGGTCGGCTACGAGGGACTTGTGCTTAAGCTGAATTAAAAAGAAAAACAGTGACTTTCAATTTTAGAATGTAGGATGCCTTTTTATTAAATAAATCTGTTGAATGAACGTGCTATACATTTTTTAGTTTTTATTTTTTAACCTGCTCAATTATTTTATGAACCAGAAAAACCCATAGTTAATAATACTAATACTAGAATTATTAGTAAATTGAAGATTTTGTGGGGCATTTGTGCTCGTAGATATAATTAAAGAGTAAATAATTTAAAGGGATTAAAAAAATTAAATAAAAAAGCAGCAATATAGAAAACTAGCTTATGCCCGCAGCTATGTCCTTTCTCAAGGTCTAATCTACGCTTATACCAAATTTCATCAAAATCGGTTCAGTGGTTTAGGCGTGAAAGCGTAACATACAGACAGACAGACAGTCAGACAGAGTTACTTTCACATTTATAATATTAGAATGGATAATCCTCAAATGAAACGGAAAAGTAAACGGTCAAATTTATTCACGTAATATCCGTGTGGTTCCTGATAGAGTAGAATTTAGGCCACCCCATCTCTTCCCATGCGTTGTCGAACAAGGTAACTAAGGGATAGGACTGCCTAACATACGACCAATATAATATAGCCCAGTCTCAGCTTCAGGTTCATGGCTCAACTCAATAAGAGTGCCCGGAATATGGCAACGGGCTCACCCCCTATAATAGTCTAGTACGTGGGACCAAATATATTGATTGGTGAAATATGTTAATTCACGTTTTTATGTGTCCTAGCATGTATGGATCAACCTGAGAGATATCACGCACATTGATATTAATTGAAATTGTATGACTGATTAGAATGCTGAAGGCTCTATTTTCAGCTTCTTATAATGCTCTTTTCTCTCTTACTTCTCCTTTATCATTCAAAGGAAGCAATACACTTGTTTATTTATTACATGTCAAGAGATGGTTGTCACATAAAACCCTTTCTTTCATTTGTTTTGTTCTATAGTGGTCTAAAATTGCAGTGTTCTATAATGGTGGATGTAATTCACCAATATCAGCATTATTCTTATCAATCGTTTTATCAGTTCAAGCAATATCTTCCAATCATCCATAAAATGTATAACGAAGAAGAAAAAAATAAAAGGACAGTTATAGTACTAGTGAAAAAGAGTGTCTACGTAAATTGAGATATATATTGAATACTAGCTGTCCCGGCGAACTTCGTACCGCCAATTTTTTAGATCCCGTTCCCGCTGCACCATTTAGGGGGATGAAAAATAGATGTTTTCCGATTCTCAGACCTACTCAATATGCTCACAAAATTTCATGAGAATCGGTCAAGCCGTTTCGGAGGAGTATGGCAACGAAAACTGTGACACGAGAATTTTATATATTAGATTTATTATACATGTAGTAAAGAATTTTAAGGTGCGAAAAAATTTATGACTTCGAGAGACTATTAAAACGAGCGTTACCAGAAGATTACCAGGTAATATAAAATGGGTAATTAATAGAATCATGAGGGGCCAGAATGTACTAAGCAATTTTTAAACCCCCGACTCAAAGAGAGGGGTGTTATAAGTTTAACGGGTCTATTTGTCTGTCTGTGGCATCATAGGTCCCGAATGAATGAAGGGATTTCAATTTAGTTTTTTTTTTATATTAGGGTGACTTATGTGCAAGTGTTCATAGACATGTTTGATGAAAATCGGTTGGGCCGTTGAAAAGTAATGGGGGTTAAAGAGGGGTTGGGGCGTGTCGGGGGTACTTTAAATGTTTAATTTATATTAAAGACTAAGCACAGGCTTGATGGTGGCGCGGCGCCAATTCTTCTATTCAACGATGGCTAGTAAAACGCTTGGTTAGTACAAAAAATATTATAGAGAAAACCGTCGCGGCGCTATTGACAATGAATGCAAGGACTAATTGGTCTAACGAGAGGCTAGTACTAAATCAGTTTTAGGTGTGTCAATGCTTCACTAACATTTTTAAAGAAATTTCTAAAAGGAAAAAGGTTACTAGTCTCTGTATAAGCTTAGTTGAGGGTCACATAATAAACACATGGATTACTAGTTTTCAACCCTATAGCTGCTATCATACTTGCATCATATTATTCCTTAACAAATACATAGTATAGTTCAATGATATGGTGGCTGTTTGAGGATTATCAATGATGGTAAAACCACGAACCAAATTTAGCTAAGAACAATTAGTAATCAGTTTAGTGGCTAATAACATTAAAAGGTTTTAAACCACTATTTACGATCATATCAAGGCAGGAGCAGGGGCGGGAATTTCTCTCTATATTTTATTATAAAGTCACATGGTTTCTTACAGGTGGCAGCCTGCTGGGGTCCTTTCTTCGGTGAACTGAACTCCGGTGGCTCCTGTGACGGAACACCATGCAATTGGTTTAGGTTCGTTTTCGGAACAAACTCCCCATCATTAATACCAATTGAACTGCCTGGACATGATCTGCCCTGGGCCAGGTGGAAGACATTAAACAGACTCCGGACTCGGGTCGACCGGAGCAAGGAATGCCGGGCCAGATGGGGGTTCTCGAAGGGGGCGGACTTGTGATGCGAATGTGGAGGTAGTGTGCTAAATGCCCATACACATGTACACCGCAGGACCTTATGTGCGCCTCAGAGAACGCCATACAGGTGGCAGCACACTGGGAGAAGATAATTTGAGGGCCGTGGCGCCATCGCCACGATAGAAAAAATAAGAATACCGATTGGTACACACTTTAAATTACTAATACTTCCATCCAGTAAGCTAATTTATTTATTCTTGAGTGGGTTCACACAAGTAGGTTATGTCCGGGATTCGGAACCGGACCCCCTTAATCTTAAGGCCAACAATTTACCCACTTTCTTTTATACCGTACGGTTTTAAATGTTCAAGACTAAATTACAGCTTATGAAGTGCATTTCATTTTAGCTTCAAAGCTGAAAACATGAAATAGAGGTTTTTGTTTGCTTTGATCTTGATGTTGAATATTTTTATAACCACCAGTAGGAGCACGAGGATGCACTCAACAATATAATATCTTATTATATCGAAAATACCAATATTCGGAGTGTTTTCTGAAGACCCAGATAAGAATAAGTATTTCATCTATTTATCATTGAAGTATCACATTTATCTCGGATACAAGATATATTTTAATATAAATGGAGACATATTGAATGTTTAGTACAAACGGTCGATATAAGTGGGTGAGTTATTTTTATTTTTTTGTCTAAGCAATTTTCATTTGTGTTAAAAATATTAGATTGGTTAAAAGTTTAGACTGTAATTAAATCTCTCATTCGAATGATTACCTTAGTTTAGGAATTTGATTCAAAGTTTCATCATTAGGCAATAAAAAGTAAAAGGTATCTTAGTATCTTTAGTAAGACAAGCGGACATTAATAATATGATGCATTAATGAATTTTGTGATTTAATATAAGGCTTTATTTTAGGTTTACCATGAGATATCTACTGTTTGTACCAGTGCTGGTGGCACTGGCCCTAAGTGGCAATGCTCAAAGAGAATTAGACTGGTGGGAGACTACAATCTTCTATCAAATTTACCCAAGATCTTTCAAAGACAGCGATGGTGATGGAATTGGCGATCTTAATGGTAATACTTTATCAAACAAATTAACAGTGAATAGAAAATAACAAAGAATTAAATTGATTATTTTTTGCAGGTATTACCGAGAATTTGGAATACTTGAAAGAAATGGGTATTGGAGCTACCTGGCTCTCACCTATTTTCAAATCACCTATGTACGATTTTGGATACGATATAGCAGATTTCTATGACATTCAAGAAGAGTACGGTACTTTAGCTGATTTTGATAGGCTTATGGCAAAAGCAAAAGAACTAGGTAAGTAATTAATATTTCATAAATATTCGACAGCAACATTTTTAGGATAATCTCTTACAAAATGTAACTACTAATAACTTCGTGTTTGATATGCTATTCTGCTTTGTGTCTTTCGAAATAATCAAGTTGGAATTTAACAAAATAAATCCATTAACATTTAGACAAAATGTCATTATACCCATACCATAAAATACAATTTGTTCAATTTTAAAATTTTCTCCTATTTTATTCACAACCAAGGATTATGATTTTAATCCTAGTAGTGACAAGCTAATTATTTATTTATTTTTATTATTACTTTGCATTGGTTTGATTTCATTAGTAGTTTTGTCTATATTTTACTCGATTCACTACTACTTATATTGAAACTCTTGACGGTTTTAGATATTAAAATAATTATGGATTTGGTGCCTAATCACACAAGTAATGAAAGTGTGTGGTTTGAGGAGGCATTGAAAGGCAACAAGAAATATTACGATTACTTCATCTGGGAAGATGGAGTAGTAGATGAAAATGGCGTCATGCACCCACCAAACAACTGGGTAAGTGATATTGTAGTATTTACATATTATGCTTGAGACTGTTTACAGGGAAGTTAGCAAGACAATTAATTAATTCATTAATACCATTGGCAATTATAAATATTTAAAGCAGTTGTATTTTTTAACAACAAAGCCCTTAATTCGTTATGAATGATGACTCAAATAAGTGATCCTAAGTTTGCAAGTCCTTGAATGCCTATGTTAAATTTGTTTAGAAATAGCACGATTGAACAAAATGGAATTGAATTTTAATATTATACTTATATGTATAGGTTGCCGTTTTCCGTAAAAGTGCTTGGGAGTATAGAGAAGAGGTTGGCAAATACTACCTTCATCAATTTGTCATCGGTCAGCCAGATTTAAACTACCGCAACCCAGATGTTGTTGAAGAAATGAAAAACATTATCCGTTTCTGGCTGGACAAGGGTGTAGCTGGTTTCAGGGTTGACGCTATTGCTCACTTATTTGAAGTTGATAAAAATGATTATGGTGGCAAGTACCCTGATGAGCCTTTAACAGGATGGACTGACGATCCCGATAATCATGATTATGTACATCATATTTATACTAAAGATCTTGACGAAACCTTTGACATGGTATATCAATGGAGAGATGTTTTCGATGAATATATCGAAAAAGATGGATTAAGTAGAGTAATGATGACTGAGGCATATTCGAGTCCTCAACTAGTTGCAAGGTACTTTGGTGATGGAGAGCGTCAAGGTGCTCAAATGCCTTTTAATTTTGCTCTTATTACTGATGTAAATGGAGACTCCTCTGCTGCAGAAATTAAGATCGCCTTAGATAAATTCCTTGCCTTTAAACCTGTAGATAAATTAGCAAACTGGGTGGTAAGTTTTCTTCTTTATGCAAAAATTAAGTTATATTTGTTTTTACTAAACCAAACTTATAACTAAACTATGCATAAATTCGTTTTATTTTAGGCTGGAAATCATGACAACAGCCGTCTTGCATCAAGATATAGCCCAGAAGTAGTTGATGGCATGAATATGATTGTACTGTTGATGCCTGGTATTGCTGTTACATACATGGTAAAGTGTGATGATAATAATTTAATAATGAATTAACAAATTTGCTTTATTCTTTTTGCGAAGCTACTTTTGGATATTTAAATATCATTAGGGTTAAATTTTGAAAATTTTGAAAATGATTGTACTTTGAGTTTGACTTCTATATTATTATAGGCTATCTGTTGTGTGCGTTTAGTCCTGCTACCAAATTATTTACATCATAAATAATGCATTTTATACTCAAAACACATTGAATTATTACAGGGCGAAGAAATTGGCATGGTTGATGGTTTTATAAGTTGGGAAGATACAGTTGATCCCAGTGCTTGCAATACCGATGACCCTATTAATTATTATAAAACTTCACGAGATCCAAATCGCACACCGTTCCAATGGAATGCAGCGAAAAATTCAGGTATAAAATAAAATCTATAACTTAGTACTGAAGGATCTGTTTAACATGATTTTTTAAACGAAGTTACTCTAACCAACACAAACCACTTTTAGGTTTCTCTGTTGCTGACAAAACTTGGCTCCCAGTTGCCAGTGGTTATGAAAAACTCAATGTGGCAGTTCAAAACACTACCAGAAACTCACATTTGAACGTCTACAAAACTTTGGTAAACCTCCGCAATGAAGCAGTATTCAGATATGGTTACTACGAGTCTGTTGCATTCAATGAAGGTGTCTTTGCATTCAGGAGGTGATTATGACGATATTTAACTAAACAGTATTGCAATAATGACATTATTATCTTTGCTAGTAACAATTTATAACAAGAATTTCCTCTATGGATGTTTAGAGTCTGTACAAAGAAAGTTGTTTCCATTTTTTTTATTGTCTCTTATCTTATTTTTAGGTGGTTTGGACGCGAAAGCTACATAATTGTCGTGAACTTCAAAAACGTTGGTTACACTATTGACTTGAGCTACTTTGAAAACGTTGGTAGCTCAGTTAGAGTTGTTGTTAGCAGCGTTCATTCTCCTAAGAACGAAAGGTAATAAATCAAATAATATTATTAAAAACAGGATCATAAATATTTCACCCAAAATACTTAAATGACTATGTATGAATTTTATTGGATTTCGAAATTCATATTTTGTCTTTATAAGATGGCTTCTATGGCACACGCTAAATGGAAATTCCAGTAAAAGGACATTATCTTGAGCAAAAAACGTTTGAAGCCATTACAGGAATTATTGAAAGGAATAAGTAAATTTATTCATCGAATTATTTATGTACTTCTGACAACATTAAAATATTAAATTTATTTGCTCAATAGAAGTTCGTGACCTAATTCTCATTATTTTGTTTTCAGAGATATTCTCAACGCGAGGAGTCTGAAGATTGGTGTCAAGGAAGCTGTTGTATTCCAAGTTTAAAATTTTAACATAAGTAAACCTTTTCGGTTAACTTAAGGAAATATTATTCTAGAACTTGAAATAAATCAGTAACAAATACATGTTTTTTATTTTGCAAACTAAACACCTATTTTGCTTTTAAATTTAATACACACATACTCATATATTTTAATAATGTACCTAGAAAAGTACAGATTACAACGTTATGAGCCGTGGTAACCTGTACTTTGGTATATTATTGAAAAAGGCATAATATAGAAGCTACCACAGATAACAGTGCTATCAGATGAGAACAGAAACTTCAGAGATGGAAATTACCTTTGTTGTATATCCATTTATAGATACTTATACTATTCAACCGATTATGGTATGAACGCTTCGTAAATGTATGTAATGTATGTATGTCGAGTATGAGCTAAAATTTATAAATGTGAATTAATGTTCGTTAATTAGCAATTTATCCGTATATTATTAATTAGTATTTATCGTAATCCACCTCATTTCAAAAATTCTGTGCTTCTATACAGCTTTATGAATAAAAAGTTATTAAAAAGAAATACTCGGAAACCAGTATTAATATTAATTCCGAAAAGTTGTTCGTACATCAAATAATTATCCATCAAACTAAAATTCAGAGCGCACATTCGTGGAAATGAAATGAATATGTTTATATAAGTAATTTTGAAAATTGTTATTTTTATATTTCATATTAATAAAAAGTGCTTTTCTTGTTTTCATACCTAGAATTCGTGATTTATTTGCTACAGCATGTAACTTGTTCACAACGATGTCAATTTAATTAACCATTCATTAAGTATACACTCATAATTGGCTTTATTCTTTACAAATGGTACAATAATAAACAATTTTCTCGTACTTGGAGATAACTTTACACTTGGATAAACTGTTATGCTGTAATACCATATTTTTCATAACACGAATAGCCTGAATCGGCGTTATACCAATCACTAATTTAATATCCACGGTAGCGTTTAACTTCCCTTTTTTCCTTCCTATCACCTCTGCAGATGGAATACGAATGATATCAATCAATCAATTAGTCTATCGCAGTCCAATGCTTGACTATATGCCTCTCCCAATGTTGGGAAGCTTTGGCCTACTGTTTGCTCGTTAGCCAGACGGGTTGGTACAGGGTTAAACTTATATTTCGAGATTTCTTTCTATGACAGTGATATCGTCTGCGTATTTTTCCGTTAGTCGTCTCTTACGACACCCTTCAGATGAAATAGGGTGGCGATACTTGTATTCTTCCTCCGTCACCACACGGAAAATGATAACTCAGGTATTTTAACAACATATTTTTCAGGGATGGGATGATGATGGTGCTTGTATATGACAATATACTTTATTCACTTGTTTTTTTATTCTTTTCTATTTTTATATGCCTCAACAGCCCAATAGATCGGTTTAGTATGACAAGATAATTAATTTAAAAAGCCATAGTTCTACTGAATGATCATAGAATATTATGTTAGAATGTAATATCAATATCAAAATACTCACAGTGACATGCATCAAATGGCTATGTACAATATTGCAATACAATACTTGAGGGTGAAAGTTTCTTTGGCAACCTTTGGAGCTATATCAAGAATACTCTGTGTGAACATTGTTGCTGATAACCAAAAAATAATTGGTTAGAGAAAAAAATAATGACAAATATACGACACTAATCAGGACCTATAGAGAAGTGAAGTCTATATATACGTATACAGTTAGTCTCCTGAGGTGCATACATACATAAATTTCATGATAGCAGTGTGCTTATACCGCTCGTATCACATGAGTAAACTGTCGCAATTAAATAAATAAGTAAGTATTTTTAGCATCATTTGCATCAGTTCATCAGAAATATTCAAGAATTTGAAATAAGGAATTTCTTCATACCATGTTTATGAAATACAATTTATATTATAATTTTTTTATATACAGAACAAAAGTTCAAATTCTGTCCAAATTATAGTTACTTATATTCAACAGTATTTGTTTGCTTATACATAGCTTACGAAGTCAAGAAGAAAATTCAAAGTCGTCACGTTTTGGCACGCGATAGCGTTTTTACTTGGCGGCAATATATTTACATAATCTATTCACTAGTGTTTTGTTCGAAAAGTGCCCTATTTTTTAGGGAAATAATAAATTTTGTGTACAAAACCATTGAACTGAAATTTCTAAGGGAGTTTTTATTTATATACATAGCCAAATTCGTTCAATAGCAATTACCACGTTGCGTCTGAAGTACAATTCTTTATTGGCATGTAGACTTTTTCGGGAGTTATTTTCATCTAACTCAGATGATAATTCGTTGTTTAGCAGACGCACCACTTGCGGGTGATGTTGGCTTAGGCAATAAAGGAATGACACGTATTTTGACGGCTTATGGCATTTATGACAGACATGACAGTCGTACGTATGTCAAACCCATACATGACTGGTCTACTCTATTTTACTAACGACTTGCCAATGGCCTAGACCAGCTGGAACTTATTACATTGAAAAATCTAATCCCCATAAAGTGGTCCGATCCAGATAAGAGTAAGTATTTCATCTATTTATCATTACAATGTCATATTTATCTCAGATACAAGATATTATATTTGAGTATAAAGGGAAACACTACAGATGTTTGTATAGACGGTCGATGTAAATGGGTGAGTTTATTTTATTTTTAATTGGAATATTTCAATTAGGAGTTAAGAAGTAACTAACTTGTTCAACGTAACACAAACTTTTTAATGAACTGTTCATTCTCTAGTAAAGAAAATATTAAAGAATTCTCCAAGTAATCGAAAGTTTTATGTATATTTACGGCGTATATCTTGACCTCATTCCTGTCATATGTACTAGCTTTTTTTAGTCGGTTATCGCAACCAAACATAGCCTATGTCCTTTCTCGGTCTAATCTACCCTTATACCAAATTTGGTCAAAATCTGTTCAGTGGTTTAGGCGTGAAAACGTAACATACCGACAAACAGACAGGCAGAGTTACATTCGCTTTTATAATATTAGTATGGATTCTTTATGTGCAGTTCGCATTTTTGGTTGTCTTTTGAGGATAGCACGAGGTGCTAAATGGTGGAGAAGCTCACATCCACCAATTATAGATTAAATTAATGGCTGTTGTCCGCGACTGCGCCCATGTGCATGTCGATGCAGAGACCTAAATGAATAGAAATAATGCCGGGAACTATACTAGACATCTGTCAGCATTAAGAATATGCATTTGCTCTCAAGAGTATATTTTGGGAAGCTCGATCTTTAGTAATGCGTTTGCATCAGTCGTGTCAGGACGCCTAGCTTCTTGACAGGCCCAGCGGGGTCTGAAATTAATCAGGAGCTTTCATAATAACACATAGGATCAACTGTGCGTTTAATATTTATGAAACAAACAATAAATAGGACAAAGTAAGTAGTGTCGTACGTATTTTAGAATGTTTCCTTCGTCTATTGTGACGATACAGTAATATTTTATCTTCTATTATTACCTACTACGGTTTGGCGAATGTATTTTTCATTGCGATAAAGTACATCGGAAGACAGATGATATTCATTAGAGTAACAATTAATTTTGTGTGTATCAATTTTTTCATCTTTTTAGGATCACCATGATACGTCTACTGTATGTATCAGTGCTGCTAGCACTGGCCCTAAATGGGAGTGCTGAACGGCAACTAGATTGGTGGGAGACCACAATCTTCTATCAAATCTACCCAAGATCTTATAAAGACAGCAATGGTGATGGAGTCGGCGATTTAAATGGTAATATTTAAAAATGGGAGGTAAAAATAAATTTAACAGCAGAAAATACTTAAGTAATTCCTATATTTGCAGGTATTACCGAAAGCTTAGAGTATTTGAAAGAAATGGGTATTGGAGCAACCTGGTTATCACCTATTTTCAAATCACCTATGTACGATTTTGGCTATGATATATCAGATTTCTATAATATTCAAGAAGAATACGGCACTATTACCGATTTTGAGAACCTTTTGGCAAAAGCAAAAGAGTTAGGTAAGTATCTTGATTATTATTACAAACTTAACCTTTTTGAGCAGGCGGTACTTAGAGCAGAAATATTATGTAATGTACCTTGACATTTGCAAATTCAATACACATGCTGTTATTATTACTTTGCTAAGTCCCGTATTTACTCTGCTTCAACTAAATTTAACACAGACAGACAAGGAATACAAATAGAAACTGTTGACGGTTATAGATATTAAAATAGTTCTGGACTTCGTGCCCAATCACTCAAGTAATGAAAGTATGTGGTTTGAGGAGGCGTTAAAAGGTAACAAGAAATATTTGGACTACTTCGTCTGGGAAGATGGTGTTGTAGATGAAAATGGCGTCATGCACCCACCGAACAACTGGGTAGGTGATTTGATTAATCTTAGTTATATTTTTTTAAGAAATCATATTGTAAAATACTATATTTCATTCAACCGAATCCATAAGTTGATTTCTAAGTAATTACAATACAAGTAATAACAATTAGTACAATAAAATTTTAAAATCAAATTAATCTCTCTGGTGTGAGTATGCAAAAAATAAAAAAAATGTTTATTATATATCCATAGGTCAGCGTTTTCCGCGGGAGTGCCTGGGAGTATAAAAAAGAAGTTGGTAAATACTACCTCCACCAATTTCTCATTGGCCAGCCAGATTTAAATTACCGGAACCCCGAACTTGTTGAAGAAATGAAAAATGTTATGCGTTTCTGGCTGGACAAGGGTGTCGCTGGATTTAGGGTTGATGCTATTTCACATTTATTTGAAGTTGACAAAGAAAAATTCGGTGGAAAATATCCTGATGAGCCTTTAACAGGATGGAGTGATGATCGCGACAGTTATGATTATTTACATCATATTTATACTAAAGAACAAGAGGAAACTTTTGATATGGTATATCAATGGAGAGAAGTTTTTGATGAATATCTAAAAAAAGATGGATTCACTAGAGTGATTATGACTGAGGCTTATGCAAGCCCTCAAGATACGGCAATGTACTTCGGTGATGAAAATCGGGAAGGTGCTCAAATGCCTTTTAATTTTGCTCTAATTACTGACGTTAATGGAGACTCATCAGCTTCAGAAATCAAAGTAGCTATCGATAAGTTCCTCACTTTTAAACCTATCAACAAACTTGCAAACTGGGTGGTAAGTATTTTATTTAAAAACATAGTTTAAACTTTAAAGAGAAGAAATCTTTAGCTATTCATAGATTCCCCGTATGAGTACCCACTGGGTTCATCGTGTAGCAGAGAGAGAAACCTAAGCAAACCTTGGCACTTGTGACTCGGACTAAAGGTTTGTGTGGACTAAAGGTTAAGATTTATAGAACTTACTGCATTGCTGGATAAGTCATGGTCTTTAAGCGGTTTGCTGGTATATCTCTCGCGTCTACGTCCACAATGTTTTATTCGTTAATTTCAGTCATAATAATATATGGATTTAGTGTTTTAAGTTCATAATTTACTTTGTGTTGTATTGAAATGTCTTTTGTTATGCTAGTATCCCACGGTTCAGTCAGATCTACAAGGACTGTGCGTTTCGTTGCTCTAGAATAAAACGTTTAGAAATATTAGTTTTTATGTTAATTTCGTTGATTTTAGGCGGGAAATCATGACAACAGCCGTCTAGCAACAAGATATAGCCCCGAAGTAGTTGATGGTATGAACATGATACTGCTTTTATTGCCTGGCATTGCTGTTTCATACATGGTAAGTTTAATCGTTTTTTAGAAGGAAAATGAGAGTAACGTTAGTAAAATTATTATATATCACATTAAAAACATTACCCTCCTTCCTTCGGCAGTCGGTTAAAATATAAAGCTTTAGGATATCGGTAAAGCATTCGACACTACGATAGAGGTCGCGGGTTCATTACCCGGTCAGCATAAATATTTTTATGTATGAATATATCTATTTACATTGATCTGAGTAATTCTTTATAATAATATAAGTATATTTACAAAAGAAAATATACGATCTGAGTATGTTTGTCTATCTTTGTTTGTCTATTTTACTAACAGCGCTACTGGTGTATTAAGTAGTTAAATATTGTATATAGAAACTAGCTGTCCCGGCGAACTTCGTACCGCCAATTTTTCCCTGCACCCGTGGCGTCAGATCCCGTTCCCGCTGCACCATTTAGAGGGATGAAAAATAGATGTTGGCCGATTCTCATAGATACCGGATAAGCACAAAAAATTTCATCAAAATCGGTCAAGCCGTTTCGGAGGAGTATGGCAACGAAAACTGTGACACGAGAATTTTATATATTAGATGTACCTCGGATATGACTAGGACTAACGCTAAGATATGTGGGAAACTGCAGGTTCAGGCGTCAAAGAATTCCTCCCCATCGACGTCAACCTTGTCTTATATTTTTATTTATGAAAACATACGCTAAGATGATGGTGATTATTATTATTGTCATAGAATATAATAATATCACAGATAGACTTTCTGTTATATCATGCTATGAGAGATGTATTATTTTGTTTTATTACAATATTTTCATAATTCATTATCCACAATATTACGACATTGCGTAAACAGTTCATATTCTTCTATTCTGATACAAAATCATTTTAAGGGTGAAGAAATAGGAATGGTCGATGGTCACATAAGTTGGGAAGATACCGTTGATCCCAGTGGTTGCAATACTAATGATCCTATCAATTACTGGAAGTCTTCAAGAGACCCCAATCGCACACCATTCCAATGGAGTGCAGCTAAGAACGCAGGTAAACATCAAAATGCAATATTTGAATTAGAAATTAGGAAGTTATATAGTTTTTTTTCTTTCTCCTTTTGTTCTTTGAATTGACTATAACTATATTCATATGTTGTTGGTTGATTGTAAGTGCTGTACTATTCAGACATTTTCTTTGTCATTTTCAATTATTTATGTATGACAATCAGCCAAAGCTGCGCATATCTATAATTGGTGTAGCTCATACCTGATGATATCTTGCCTTTTATACTCAAGACAATGTCGATATGTTACTAAGTTAAAAAGTTACTTTCTTCGCAATTTGTAATTATGTTTTGATGCATTTTTTCAGGTTTCTCTACTGGTGATAAAACCTGGCTCCCAGTAGCTGATGGTTATGAAAAACTGAACGTGGCAGTTCAAAAAAATATTAGAAATTCTCACTTGAACGTTTACAAAGAGTTGGCTAAACTCCGTACAGAAGCAGTTTTTCAATATGGGTACTTCGAATCTGTTGCATACAATGAAGGTATTTTCACTTTTAGAAGGTGAGTTTTACTTTTATTTAATAGTCTTATTGATTTAAAAAATGAATTTACTTTGAAAAATTATACAAAATGATGGTGAAGTTAAAGTAGATTTAAAGAAAAAAGCTTTTCAAATTTAACAAATAAATATTCCGATGACGAACCAAACACTTTTTTAAATAAGTAAAATATGATGAGTTAATGATACCTATACATGACTGTTTAATAGCAGTACTACATTTCATGATATTAACTTATGAATTACCGTGTTCCATTATACTAGGAACATTCATCAAAATAATTAATGAGCGACATACACAAATACATAATAATTATACTTTATTCACTGTAGTTTATGCTGTTGTTCTTTATATTTTTATAATGGTGGTATCAACCATTCCAATTTTCAAAACTGACTAGCACCACTACCCACAGTCAGCTTGCGGTTTTAGTCGGTTCAAAAGTGAAAATTTATATTAATCCTTTATATTTAAACATGAAAATGATTGGAAACACAACAATTGAAGATTGTGTGTAAAATGTATTTCGAACTTAAAATGTTAGCATAATAAATACTATAACAAATTTAAAAAAAAAATGTGTATGTGTAGTTATATTTATTTTATACCATTATTTATCTCAGGTGGTTGGGGAGCGATAGCTACATCGTAGTGGTGAACTTTAAGAATGTAGGCTACACCATTGATTTGAGCTACTATGAAAACGTTGGCAGTTCAGTTAGAGTTGTGGTTAGCAGCGTTCAATCTCCTAAAAACCCAAGGTGAGAAATAAAGAGTATGAACAAACATCATCATTAACTTCATCAGTCAATCTTTACCCTGACGGGGATTAATAATATTTAATGATCTTATGAAAAAAAAAAATATTTAATGATCTTATGAAAAAAAAATTCAGTTATAAGTGAATTTAATACCTGAGTGACTTAATATGATAACCAGATTATTTCAGAAACTTTTATAAAGCAATTTTTTTTTTGCAGGGACGTACTGAATGCACGAAGATTGATGGTCGGTGCTAAGGAAGCTATGGTACTTGAAGTGTAGAAGCTTAAATATTATAAGTACAGTTTTTAACTAAAGATAAGGAATATGATTTAAAAATACATGAGTTTTATTTTTACCCACGACGGAACGGAGACGGTATTTGCGTTTGGGGTGAGAGGTTGTTTGTGTGTTTGTTTGTTTGTGCAAATCCATGTTGCCATTTTTTCCGAAACTACCAATTAAATTTTGATACAGTTTTCAGTTATGGGTTCGGCTTTAATTGGAGCGTGTTCTTAGATAGGTGTTACAATGACAAGTCAACAGGGGGCGCTACAGAAAGCATTTTAATGCAAATCAATGTTGTCAATTTTCTCCAAAACTACTAGACCGATTTTGATGCAGTTTTCAATAATTATTGGTTTGGGTTTGATTGGTGCATGTTCTAAGATAGGTGTTACGGTGACAACTCGCTAGGGGGAGCTGCAGTAAACATTTTTTGAATGATTTTTTATATGTCGTAGGTTTTTTCAAAATTTTTGATTTTATTACTTATCTATCTAGATAAGTAGGTACCTCGCCGGTAATACATAATATCTTACTTCCAAAACGTTACTAGTACAAATACACTCCGATGATGACAGATTGGGACAAAACTAATAGCCAAATTCATAATAATATCCGCTGTTCAATCATTTGGTATTAATACCTCTCTAGTGTATTGCACCTGGGTCATCGTCAGCCGATAATCAATCCAAATTGCATTCAAAGCACTTTGGAACTCCGAACCATTTTCTACGCATCCTATATGCTTTAATTTGGCTTATCACAAACGCTACCTACCCTCAGGAGGAAAACTGTGTCTGAGCTTGTCAAGCAGCCGTTTTTTTAACCTTTTTTTTTTTTGTTTTTTTTTTTTTTTTTTACCCACGACGGAACGTGATATGATATGGTATGTGATGGTGTATATTTGACAACGTAGACTGTATTACAAAGTAACTATTTCATCATCATGCAATAAAATTAACTATTCAAATGTCACGAGTTCAAAGTTCAAACTAGTATAAGTTTGTTGCCTTTGATCTTTAAATAAAAATGACCTAACAATAGCCACCCTTTTACACGAAAAGCTTACCTCGATGTTGAATGAATAATTGCTTACTTAGTTTGAGCTTCATTTAAAGTAGAGTTTCAATACCTTAATCACAGGATAGTATGGATTATTAAACAATATAATTTCAAATCTAAACAATGTGAGCCATATTATTATATTAGGTTCTTAACAATAGCCACCCTTTTAAGCCAAAAGTTTACTTCGCTCTTGAATGATTAATTGCTAATTTTTTAATTTGAGCTTCATTTGAAGAGGAGTTTCATCACGTATATGACAAAAATATGAATGCATCGGACAAATTTCAAAGCTCAAAAATGTGAAATATATATTGAGAGGAATAAGTTGCCTGCTCGTAATATCAAAATAACAGTGAATATAATTATAATGGACTGTAACACATACCCGCTGCACATACCATATGCACCTACCTCGTACTCGCTCTGCACCACCCTTTGGTAGACTGGCAGAGAATACCTACGACATTAAGTCCGCCTATGTACTTCGTGCATAAAGCATAAATAAATATCAAAATAAAACAGTCCTCCAAAACCTGTTTGGTGGTTTGCAAAGTTAAGTGATAAGTAACTCCACGACAAATAGGTTTCCCTCTTTACTCAATGGATACGTAGATATCATTACTACTTACTGTCCTAGTAAATGCCTTACATGTTTATGGCGCAATCGCTAAAGTTTCGGAACAAGCCTTTGACTCACAGTCTTAGTAGCCATATAAGGATAGTACATCAGATGGATCGTACCTCATTAACGAGTTAAGACTTGTTTACACAAGATGTGAAGATGTAAAAAACTTATCTTCTAACTTAATTAGTTGCAGTTATTGATGTACAAAAAAAAATTGATGTACAAAAAAAAACTGTTAATACCAATCTGTTAAAAATATCAATGGTTGCAGTTATATATTAAGTTTAATCTTGATGTATTTGTGCCCATTTGACTACTAGTAATTGCAAGCTAAAGACATTTAGTATGTTTCAAGTTTAAAATTTGCACAGATTCTGATATTTTAAATCGCAATCTACTTTAGAAGAAGATTTTTTTTTAATAAATTTTCGCTCAGGTGCCAGATGTTCTTGAAATGGATATTATTTTGGTGCAGCCTTGAAATATTTCATTTGTTGTTTTTGTGTTTTGTTGTTTGTTGTTGCTGTGTTTTTCGTTGCTTTTCTTTTCCATTCAGAAGGCCTCGAATCCTTCCAAAAACATTTCGAAGTGTTGTACCAATTAACTGGATCCCCTCAACTGGGAAGGCACTTTGAAATGTTTCAAATCGGCAACGCTTGATTTAGGTACTCAGTATATCAAAGTTAAATAGCTGACCAACACGATTTAATTTATACTTTTTGGCGGTATAATTATTTTATTCCGACATAAACTTTTACAATTTTCAATTTTATTTCAATCTAAGCAATCACTGAATGTAGTTTTTTTTTTAAGTTTTGTTATCATGATGCCACTAGCATTACAAGCCCTTAGAGAACTTAAACTACCTACTACTTAAACATTAATAAGTAATCCAATAATATTAAAGTTTCATGGTTTCACATCAGATAGAGGAACGGATATACTCATTTACCTTACGTCACGACTTACAACTCTGAACTCTTGTATGTAGGAAAGTATATTCATCAGAAGTTTACCTCGGAACTGACTAGTTTAGTTTGGCAAATTAAAAGTTCTATTGTTACGCGTCGAGAGCGACGGCGATTGATACACACTCAGACAGTGATTTTCTTATGGATCTTTTACATAGTAAAAACGAAAAAAAAAGTAAGATAATATGACCAATTTTTTTAAAATTTCTAGAATTTATGTCTAATGTCTGTTAACACTCACTGCATAGTTGTATAAATAAAGGTCAAGTTGAAAGGGATTAGAAAATAGTTGTGAAATTTGAAACATACTGCTGTTAAACCCCAGGTGGTTTGTGCGGTATGTAGAATAAACATAATGTATCAATTTTTTTTATTAAAGATATATGTATATATACTCATGGTATACGATAGTACACTATCCGTATATCTATAAACTTGGATGAAAAATACATTGGCTACTTAAGAATGATTTTATGACCCACAATTTAGTTTGCAGCTTAATGCTTCCACGTACTCTTGACAGACAGACAGACGGCTAGAACCCTATCATAAGCTCACATATCGCCACGATTAAAATCGTACAGGAATGAGGCATAACTTTTACTCATAATCTTTTTCTTCCAAGGCTGGAATTCTAACTAGATTTCATAAAACCTAGTCCACTTTGGTTTCCATATAAAGGCGTCGTGTGAGCTTTGAACAAGAATTTGTTTAGATGTTATCACACTGTGTCGTTATAGGTCTCCCGCGAAGAATGTCACTCTAATTGACGCGTATTACCTAACTTGGAACTGCCTTACACCTTTATATGCTTGGAGTACAGGTAATAAGAAAAATTAAACTTGAGAATCTAGGAAAAAAGTTATTTTTGTCACACAAACCAATAGTCACTTAAAAATCTAGTTCATAATAATTATTTATGTAGTGGCAGCGATGGATAACCCTGACTAAGATGTGGATAAAACAATAAGAGCATTAAAAGGTTCCTAAAGGATTGGCTCATGCGCGTCGAGTGTGACACCACACTGGTATCGCCGGTCGGGTTCGGTGAGCGCGGGTCTGAAGGTGATCGGTGGAGCCGCCTATCACCCTAGCATAAGCAGTGCGCCTCCCCATACCCGGGGCTAGATGGGGACACTATGGTGCCCACAACCCGAAGGGGGCCATCTCGAAAGAAATGGTCCTGGGTCTGCCAGGGTGCGAGAGATATGTCTCCTGCAATCTCACCTCCGGCAACCAATGACCCAAAGACGGCGTGCGTTTTAGTCGGTTTGAGTCTGACATAGGTTATGTCAGACTCAAACCGACTCCGACCACCTCCACCGGCTCCGGGGGGCTTTCGCACGATAAAAAAAAACAACACCCCTGGTATTGCGTACATGTCCATAATAATATGACATGGTAATCCGTTTCCATCATATGAGCCGTGTACTTGTCTGCCACCTTAATGATATAAAAAGACAGTATTAACAAGCCTGCTCAGAAACTTTAATTAATTAACCAGCTAAAAGTAACTGGTTAAGACCATCTTCCTTTCGCCACAGAAGATGATCCATTAAAATTGTACTGAACTACTATTTTTATAAAGAATTTTTCTTTCTATGATGCGATGATGATATTTTGGTACGTGGTCTTTTATACCTTTTGTAACTTAACTCCATATACTAAGTTTTATCTTCTATTTTATAATTGTAAATTTTTAAAAGGCAATGAACCTAAGATAAACGACATATTGTTTTGTAAATCAATAGTGCGATTTATTAAGCCGTTAAATGTAATAATGATACCGGCATGCAGTATGTCAGAGAAATATTTGCACTTTATCAATATAGATTACATAGTTTGCATTTATGGGCATGAGAAATTCTACTGCTTACCTTAATAAAAGTTATTTGCAGTGATTTTAGATTAAAGGTGTAGATAAGGGGGCATTCCTGAATTATAAATAGTTGTATAGATTGCAATAGCTATAAGAAAAAAGACTAAATATGGACGTGGTTATTTTATGATGTATTTTTGTGAATCCATATTAGTGTTGGCTGTTGCAGTTTCATAGGGTGAATAAATATTTTAGAAGTATTCACCAGGAGGTATTTCATGGTCACCTTTTTGGAAGGACTCGGATGCAATGAAGCCATAAAGCATAGATGAAGTTCAAACTAAAGAGTTCAAGAATATGAAGATGAACCGTGATTATGAAGATCATTCGATATTTTTTTTATATGTAAAGGACACGTCAATTTTACTTTACCTCGCCTGATGGTAAGCTAAAAGTAAGATATGTAGAACCAGGACTCTGAGGTCATAGGTGGAAGTCACTCACTTTGGAAGGATAAAGTTAACGACTATAATTTACAGTAACAATAAAATTACAATAATAATAAAAAAATTGTGAGTGTTTGGATTGACAAAAATGTAGGTACTGTTGTACTCATGGAAGAAAAAATCTCATAAATGGCCATTAAGAGGTGTCGTTTTGTTAATTTCCAACTGAGCAAATGAATTTATTTTGTTTTCAAGTTATGGAACAGTCATTAACAGTTATGAACATTATAATTATTTACCAAGAATGCCTTTTACAGATATTAGGTCAAATGTCGTGATATATAAATTTCAATTCAATTCAATTTCAATTCAATTTATTTGCATTAAAACATGGTAAATACAAAAGATACAGGTTTACAAAATTGATCATGCATGTTTAGCCAGTGGTGTACTAGCGCGCAAATATTATTTCAGTCTTTGTCTAAGGAATTCGTCAATGCTGTAGAAGTTATGTTCACTAAGCCATTTATATAATTCTTTTTTAAATAATCTGGTGCTTAGTGCTTTAAGATACACTGGTATTTGGTTAAAAATTCGTACACACATAGCACAATACAATGTTTACTAACATTGTTACAAGATAAGGGTCATTAGTGTAAAGAAATAAAACAAATAAACGAGGATATTTTGGGTTATACCAATATTAAATACCAAAGCAGAGTTAGAAATTATCTAAACTAGATATCGATTTTAGAATATATAGAGTAAGAACATTGGTTTCATATTATGGTCTAAACAGATTTCATAGTTTAAGAACTCATAGCATTAATATAAAAAGGAAATAAAAAAGGCGGTTTCTTTATGTTTCACTTTGAAGTTGAGTAAGGATATGAAATATTATGGCATCATATAAATGATACAACATTCGAATTTCGCATAAAATACACATTATAATAATGTCCGTTTCAAATAAAGCTCGGATAATGAGAAATAAAACGAGACCCATAATATCTTATTCACAAAGTACCGTGACAAATGTTGGAGGCACCTTGCAAGATGATGTATTCACTTTGATGTACTCTTTTCATAAGTAATCTGAAGTCATAATGTTTTGGCATTTGTCATGAATCCTGTTGCGCATTCATAATATTTAAAAATAAATGTTATTATTACTATCGAGAGTAATTTTATTTATGATGGTAATATGACTTCACAAATGAAGAGCGTATCGAATTTAGGCTAATATTTATGAACATGCTTTTGGGACTAGTTAATTTCCAAGACGTCTGCGAATTGAAAGATTTTGAATTAAATAAGGATAATTGTTACAGATTAAGGCTAATAATAAAAGTCTAGGGAGAATAAACTATTTAGTTTTATTCTAAGTGTGTTCCTTTAAATTAATATTCACTTTGAATAAAATTAATTAGCTAATGTCGTTCCCGTAATCCATGAGAATCTATTCTCAGAATAATAACTTAAATTAATCTGGGTGCTTCTGTGTATACTCGTAATATGTATGTATTTACAAAAAAATGTATGTAAGTATGTTTATCCGCATTCTAGATTCTATAACACAAGCTAGTTAAGCTTACCATGGGTCTAAATAGCGTTGTGTAGAATGCTGTGGAATATTTATTTATTTATGTTTAATCTATCATAAATTTCATAAAAATAAATAAATGTAAAAAATCCAAGTAAAAAAAATAAAAAATAAAATTTTGAGCCAGTTCCGTGTGATTCAATAACAAAATCCAAACATCTTCACAAACATGCACGATTATTATATTAGTACTAGCTGTCCCGGCGAACTTCGTAGCGCCAATTTTTTCCTACCCTCGTGGCGTCAGATCCCGTTCCCGCTGCACCATTTAGGGGGATGAAAAATAGATAATAATAATGAATGAATGACGATTGAATGAATGACGATTGATCATTTTTCTACCGGAAAGAAAAAATTATTAAATTACTAAAATGGCTATTAAAAAATAAGGGTTGATCATAGAAGAGTGAAAATTGAGGATTGTATGTATTTTTGTATGTTGTATCATAAAAAGATAGAAATTAAAAATTTTGTCTAAAAAATAAAAAATAAAAATTTACCCCTAACATTTAGGGAAATGAAAAATAGATGTTGGCTGATTCTCAGACCTACTCAATATGCTCACAAAATTTCATCAAAATCGGTCAAGCCGTTTCGGAGGAGTATGGCAACAAAAACTGTGACACGAGAATTTTATATATTAGATGATTCTATGATATGATTCGGCTCACTGGGAACATAGAATCTGAGAGTTGAGGCGCCTTCGATTCGATAGAAGAAGAAGAAGTATGATTCTTTCAATTTCTACATTATGTTCAGCTATTAGGAAAGCATATACATTTGAAGACTAAACAAAACGCATCCATACTCGTTCAAATGTCTTAGTCCGTACAATGTTGGTATTAAGAGGAATAAAAATGATAAATCTGTTTTTAGGCTTATGTTTAGAGATCAACTCCTTTTTTATTTGTGGACGTATTTGAAAACTGTTTACACTGTTTTATTTGTTGGTTTCTTGTCTACATTTGGTACATTTTTAGTTTTTCTTACTTTATAATTACTATATGAAAATCATTCCCAAAGCAAAAAGGTCACTCAAAAGAAAACTGGCAACTGCTTCTAAACCGAAAATAATTTTTACGTAATTTTTTAACTAAAAGAAAGGCAAAAATCTGGAGTATAAGTGGTACATTTTTCCGTTCAATACATTGACTTTTGAAGTCACAGGCCACGTTTTTTTTACGTTCTCGAGAGTTTGGCTTAGCGGGTGCCTATGCGGCGGCCGGGCGGCAGTGCCGTGATGGCTGTTGGACGGGGAGGTTGTGCTTCATGTTTTCGCAGCTTTGACAGCAACACAATTCGAGATTAATGCACAAGTGAACAGATAAGACACTTCTTTGAGACGCCGAAAATAAATTCGGTAAAAAAGCTAAGCTTTAAACTCTCAAGAAAGACATGAAAATGTTGTGTTGATTATTTTATTCACACACTTTCTTTGTTACCATCTGTTGCCCACGGCTCCAGCCACGTAGATTTTGGATGCCGTTCCAGCTGGTGATCCTCACTCATAGTGTAATGATATAAAACCTATGACACTGATAAATAGTGTGGGTTTCTATTGGTGAAATAATTCTTAGAATTGGTTATTTTTATGAACTTCTATCTATCTATACTATCTTGAATTAACCTCTATAACATCACAAACTACCTCTGTATAATAATATATGTATATTAGAATACTATACATACCTTTAACTACATAGTAAAATATTATAAAAACATGATCACTACACATATCATCACTAGTATAAAATAATTCACTTCCCGCTATCTGTCTGTCTCTATGTATATGCTGAGATCTTCAAAACTACGCGACGGATTTTGAAGCAGTTTTTACCCGACTACGGCGAAGCCAAAAGGAGGGTTATGATTTTGACAGGCTATGTGTGTATGTATGTATGTATGTATGTATGTATGTTCATTTGTTCCCTCATAGCTCCTCAACTACTTATTAGAACTGGACAAATGAGGTATCGTTACAAGTGGCTTGATCGTCCGATGGTTATAGGCTATATGACGTGTGACTCAATCTTGTGTGGCGCCCTCTAGCGCTCATAAGGTACTGTGTTAAAAAATAATTTGAGATAAATATGTCGAGTTTGGTATCAAATGAAAGGGCTTAATAAGCACATTTCAAATATATATAACTTATTAGCTTTACCTTGCCCCAAATTAATATAAATAAAAAAATAAAGTTTAAAACTAAAACCCGACTACTGAAAAATGACGTTCTAAAAAGTAACAAACAGGAAAATATGAAGGATAGCCGTGGTCGTATGCCACTTACTCTAACAAAACAATATATTCTAGGGAAAAGTGGCATACGACCACGGCTATCCTTGATATTTTCCTGTTTGTTACTTTTTAGAACGTCATTTTTCAGTAGTCGGGTTTTAGTTTTAAACTTTATCTTTAATAAATAGTATCATTCAAGATGTAGATTTATGTGTACAATACAATCTATATAATATAAAAATGTGATGTCTTAAATAAACACATTTTTTGGGCTTACACTGCAAACGATGGCACTGTGAGAATGTGTAATATGTGTGAATTGTTATGCCTATAGCATACTTATAGCTTTCATATTCACCTACCTCAATGTATCTATGCAATAAATAACCTAACCAATGGAAATATATGTATTCATGTAAGATTCATGTATATAAATATAAGTGCTGAGAGGGCATCAAACCCACGATCTCTGAATGCTCCACCTGGAATTTAAACCTTTTGAAATTGAATTTATCTGTTTGTTCACGATGGACACAAACGCTACTTGGCACACGCATTTTGATACGGTATTTTTATTTAAAAGGTTTTGGTAGAATAGTACCAGAGATAAAACCAAACACGCGGGCGGAGCCGCCGACCTAAGCTATAATAAAGAATCAAGAATCAATCAACATCGATGTCAAAAAAATACCAAATCAGTTAGGTACGTGAAGTTAGGCAGAATATGATGTGTCCACTCTTTACCCTTTTTACCGATATCTTTTCCCAAATTTTCATATTATAATCACTTTAGTGACATGTGTGCGGGGTGGTGCGGGGCTGCCCTTATTACGTTCGTAGACTCCACCCATTCGCTCTAAAGCATCGTCTCAGGTAAGGACCTATGGCAATCACGCTGTACGTGACAAATTGGACGCCCGTCACCCGGCGGCTAGAGCAACTTGTTTCGCGTCTATTGTCTTTAAAATTATGTATATGTCCCATACGAAGCCCAAACATATGCATATAAATTACAACGGTATCATTCTACATCATGAATAACTTGAATTTTGATGAGGTTGATTGGATTGGGAGCCCGGACAATAATTTCATGTTAATACAGATAACGTCAAAAATATCTTGACATCTAAATCTCAAAATGATCTTAAAGTATTAAGAGCAAATCAAACTGTTTCAGTGATTTAAATTATGATATTGTTCAAACTAAGGGTGTGTATCAAATATCACAACAATCCTTCTACAGGAAGGGAAAATCGACTACATAGGGAAAAATGTATCTTCTCGGGTGGGACTCGAACCCGCGATCTTTCACTTACCGTGGGTGCCTTGACCAACTAGGCTATGCCACCCGAGAAAATTCATTTTTCTCTATGTATTCGATGTAAATAGATAACGTACTTAATGCTATAAAATACATTAAAAAAAGGATGGTCAATCTTTAAAAATGAAGTAATTTTGAGCACTCTGTTCATAAACTTTTTTTTATGCAGATTGTACAATAGAAGTAAGATGTTGTTGAAGAGTTTTATGCATGAATATTAAAATGCATTGCATAGCATACAAGTTTGGGTTTTCACTCATTTTAGCAAACTTCAGGCTTCGAGGTCTTCAGCCTTTTTTTAAGTGTGGAAATCCCCACGTAATTGTCACTGCTGAAGCCGGTGGGGGTGTTTGTGTCAAACTCGAACCGACTAAAACAGCACGTTTAATTGGATAATTTATTACTGGAGGTAAGATTAAAGTACGTATTTGAAGCGCCGCGCCGGTAACTTAGTGGTTAAGTAGTTGGCCTTACGATCATACTACCGACGTGAACCCACTCCCAGCACAAGCAATTTAGCTTAGTTGGAGGGGTTAGCGGGAATATTAGTAATTTTGGTTACGAATATTCTTCCAAAAAAGACAAAAAAAGGATTGGTTCAACCCCATCTGCAAGCTGGTAAGCCTGATAAAGTTTTATTTTCACAATTTAAAATATTAAATTCCTGTGAGCAATATTCGCTGTTTCTCAGTAACATACCCGATTTCGATGTGTTTTTAAGATTAGGAAATCACCCAGATGGGATATGTTGTAAATTTTGACATGATCTAGAAAATTCCTCCACAAGTAAACAACATATAGTAACCTTCAGATTCGAGCGTAATAAAGCTATCAGCACACGGTAGTGGATTAAAATAATGTTTAGATACATCTACCTGCTCAATCTAAAGAATCAATGAGTGAAATGAGTTATTTCCGTGACTGTGGGTGGTTTTGTTTAGACTTCGGCTTGGTTACGCGCTCACGTGTTCATTAATTGCATACTAAAATAGCACATTGTGGTTTTAAATATCGGAACGAAGTAACGAAGTTATAATTTACCTATTTTTATTAGCACCACTGTTGGTTTATCGCCGATTTCTTATTCTTAAAATTTAATTTTGTTGAGTTATGACTTTTCTTTACGATCTGATGCATTTATGATGCTGACGTCATATTCTTAGGAAAAGAATTTCGCTTATAGGGCAGAATTTCATCCTGTCAAATGCTAGGAAATAGCTGTCAACTAAGGTACCTAGACTCGTACATTATGCTTCTGTCATACCTAAATCATATTCATCTTTTACAAGCACCAGAACAAAGTTTTTGTTTTTTTTTTTATAACCGTGGGGGAAAATCCTTCATGGATGCTATGCCGGACTAAACTAAACGGACTAAAAACCCCCACGGTAACGCCCAGAAGCCTATGGATGGGAGCCCCGGGTAAGCCCTCGGAAGGATGTCCCAGGACTCCCATCAGACCTACGGCTACAATTGTGCCCACGCCGTGCACTCCACCAGCGTGTGGAGCGCTGTGTCGTCGCTGCGGTCCTCGCAGTGCTGACACTCGGCCGTGGTTTCCCGGTGTCTTCGCCACAGATACCTACCGAAGCTACCATGCCCGGTGATCTGTGACAACCGGTAGGAGAGAGCACCGTGTCTCCTCTCCAGCCACTCGTCCATGACCGGTCTGACGGCCGCAATTGTGGCGAATCCCCCCTTTGGTTGCTCAAGTCGCACCTTCCATGTCTCCACGGTTTCCTGGTAGAGCTGGGACCGCTGGGCCTCGATTTCTCGAGACGCAGGCCATTGGCCCCGCTCCAGCGCCTCCTTGCGCCATTTAAATAGAGATGCAAGGGCTCTCGATTCCAGGTCCCATGGAGGGGTCCCGGCTAGGAGGCATGCCGCCTCACCTGAGATCATGCGGTATCCCCTTAACACCCTGACGGCCATCGCCCTCTGTGGGCTCAGCAATCTAGCCACATTACTGGCCGTCAGGTTCTCTGCCCATACGGGGGCCCCGTATAGGGCCATACTACGCACGATCTCCAGGTACAGTCTCCTCCAGGGGGCGTTGGGTCCCCTGATATTGGGTATCAGCCGCGCGAGTGCGGCTGACGCCCCCCTCAGTTTTGGGACCAAACTTCGGAAGTGATGTCCGAAGTTCCACCGGCCATCGAGTACGCGCCCCAGATACTTCATCGAGGGCTCGATGCCGATGCTAACGCCCCCTACCTGTAGACTGGATTCCGCAGGTGGCCCCATCCGAGGTCCGTGGAAGCACAGAGCCTCGGACTTGTGGAGGGCGACCTCAAGACCCAGCCGCCGTATCCGACCCACGACTTGAGCAACCCCAGCCGTGGCCTTTAGTGCTGCGTCTCGGTGCGTTGCTCCCCGCGCCGTAACGAGGGTGTCATCAGCGTAACACGTTACGGTGACCCCTCTGAGCAACGGACCACGCAGCACCCAATCGTAGCCGATGTTCCACAGGAGTGGCCCTAATACCGATCCCTGTGGAACACCGCACGACACATCCCGCCGACCCGGCCCTGAACAAAGTATACTAAAATGATGATTTATTCATCATACAAGTGCATATATTTTACTGAAACTTATTAGTTTTAATTAATGTTTAATGTGTTGTACTTCATTACAGATGCATATTTTATGTCCTCGTTCTATGCATGCAATAGAATTGGAATCATATAATGTACCTATCTTAATAATTTATTAACCTAATAAAACTAAGATTTATACCTATTATTTATCAATGATAGCTAATCATTGATCAATTTTAATTAAATGCGACACCCTACGTCTGCGACAACGTATAGCGCCGCATTAACCCAACTTTAATGACACATACCACAAATACTCAAAGAATGAAAACATCTTTCTTATTCCTTCCTTCGAAGTTTCATACCTAATACCTTACACATTCTCTGAGTACCTTTTGACAAGGATTTCAAGAGATACTCAATAATAGCGCTTTATTATTTATCAATATTCTTATTATTTTGAACATCATTATCAACTAGAAAATATAATGTATTGTTTAGATAGCTATAATATTTTTAAACTAGCTTCAAGTTTTTTGTGATTGATAACGTTGAGTCAATTCTAATATAAACTTTGTGCAAGTTAAGTGTTAAGTAATTAAGACAGTTATAAAGCAAATAGCCAAATATATAATATAATTATGCACAGTTAATAATATTTCATGTGTACTTGAATTTTATTTATAATTAACAGACTTGTGTATAAAAAGAAAGCCTTTGTATTCATAAAAATTAACTGAACTCCTTTTAATCTTTTTAAATCGCAGTCTAAAAACTTACGATGAAATAAAAGTGAGCATAATTTGAGTGGTGAATTTTCTCATAATGGAATAAAATTGAATAAAATCCTCAGGCTGAGAAAAGAACAATTTTATATACAGCCACCGAGTAATTACTTTAATTTTCAGCACGTAATGTTCAAAAATTTCTGAATTAAAAGGTAAATTAATTTCAGTTATACTCTAAAAGGTCAAAAAATATGTACCTAGTAATGAAAATATTTCAAGGTCAGAATCCCGCTAGAATCGCTTGGAACCCCTTCGGGTTCCTCACCAACCTCACAATCCTATATTTGGCACTCGCTTTTGTATATAATTTTCGCGGTAACGGGCATTACGGTAACAAACATTCGATAATGCATGTATCGATTTGGTGCAATTTTGCAACGTGAATCGCAGTGACAAACATTGAACGATACGTGTATCGCTGTGGTGTAAAAGCTTGAAAATACGCCTCACGTTATGAGTCACATTTTCAAATTTTCGAACTACCGTTCATCGCGATTTTGAACTTCGAAATTCAGTGGGACAGTCCATACAGAAGCCCGTAAAAGAAATACATATCTTCTTCTCGTGGTTAGATGATATATGTTGTATTTGGTATTACATTTCCACTAAGAAAAAAAAACTATTAATATTAAATCACACAGACTTAGTGAACTTTGGTATCACATTCATTATGATTTATCAAAATTGTGTTTCCTGAAGATTATAACCTGGAGAAGTCTTAAAGTTTCAAATAAATAGCTACTTTCTAGACAAACATGTTACATCTTATACCACATCATCAACTACCATGTAATTGAGTCCAAACGTTAACCAACTTTAAAAAACTTAGTATTCTACCTACAAACCTATCTGCTACTTTTTAATCACGTGGAACGTCATTTTAAATTACGCTCGTATAAGAGTTGTTGGCTCCATGCTATTGCACTATTGAAGGAACCGGTTTTAGAATAATATTAGGTATTTGTCGCTAAGTAATAGTAGTAAGCGAATGGTACCATTTATCTATATACTGTTGTCTTTCGTTCCAACACAAAAGCCCCTCTAGACAAATGGCAATTTACTGAACGGTGTATAGTGAAATAGAATGTCAAATATTGTATTTGACGTATATGACAGCCGTCAACAAAAATGTCATATACGTCGTGTTGTTTCGTACATACGGCAGCACTACATAGAATTAATTAGATTTGATTTTTGAGTATTTTCTTTCGAAAAATTTCTTCTTGTGGCGATTTACAATACGATAATTTTACTAACAATATTATATCAAAGTATTTTCTAATAATTTTGGAGTGCTTATTTTATACAGGACATGTTGATTTGACTTCATTTCGCCTGATGTTAAGCTAAAGGCAAAGTCTCGGATAGAGGGTCACCATCGTAAACATGTACCATGTTAACAGTGGTGGCACTCTGCTTGATGGCCTCATTAGATGCCTTTTCACGCCCCGCTTAAAGGACCCGGGACTGTAGGAAGAAGGAAACACGTGAGCTGGCAGGGAGTTCCAGGTCTTAGTGGTGCGCCATAGCAATGAGTCACTGAAACGCTTGGTTTTAGCAGGTATACTCTGCACCGTATACGGATCGCAAATTAGCCCTGCACGTGTCGTCGCCGAAAATCAACCAATACAAATCCTTCTCCTTGCTTCGTCGACTCACCCTGTTAGCTGCGTAACTTTACTATCTTAAAAATGTTCTGAAATTGTCCCGCCTTACCTACCGTTATACGCTATCATTTTAATTATCAGGCCCTCATAATTCCTAAAGCAGTACTATTAACTATAATTTCGACGTTATTCAATTCCAAAAGCACCATTCGTCATCTTAATACCCGCAAGATATGATCTACATTCTACAGCCTCGTAACATATACAATCAATGTACTGTTCCACTCCCAAACTAATTGCCAACATTTCATCGTTGCAAAACATTTAATATTTACCTTTCACGCCTCTAATATCCGTTTATCTTTGATGCAATGTCATTAAAGTGCCAACAACTGGTTCGGCGTGTTTGGTCATGATTTTGATATGAACTGATAGGTCGTGACGTAATCTTATAATTAAGTTCGTAAAATGACAGGCTTAAGACACTTGTAAGATATAAATATACGAGATGCACATTGTGAGGAGCTTGAATAAAATATTTTTCTTTCTTTCTTTCTTTCTAATGTAATCCAAAATCTTTAGATTTGAGATTATGGTATATAAGATCTTTATAAAATTAATTGTTGATTTAATAATGTAGGAGGAGCAATTAATTGTGGGTAGTATTCATTCCAAGCTAATCCTGATGATGCAATAGTATCTCATTTGTCAGAAAATTATGTGTAGCAAATTGTAGCAAATGTGTAATGATGTGTAGTTCTAATAATTATATTCTTTCTTCTTCTTCTTCTTTTGCTTGGCCCTTTCCCATTTTATTTGGGGTCGGCCCTTTATTTCTTTTCCTGTAGCTTTTTGAGTGGCCAGTATTCGGCTCCGTAAGTCATGGCTGGTCGGACGGCTGCTCTGTATACTCGTCCCTTTATGCGCACGCGCATTTGACTGTCGCATAGCACACCTGATAGTTCTCTCCATTTCATCCATCCGGTGTTTATGCGATGGGTGATATCGGTGTCTATTGACCCATCTTTACTGAGGACTGACCCTAGGTACTTGAAATGGTCCACTTCTTTTAGTGGCGTGTTCTGTAGACAGATTGTGTGTTTTCTGTTACCTCCACTAAAGTTACAATGCATGTACTCGGTCTTCTCTCTGCTTATTCGTAGGCCGAATGATTCCAAAGCTTCCCTCCACTTTTCAAAAATCTGCTGCAAGTTGTTCGCATCTTCACTGATGATCACGACGTCGTCCGCATACAAGATGTCCAATGGCGGCTCTCGTTGCAGATTTGATGTGAGATGGTTCATTACAATATTAAATAGTAGAGGGCTGAGTGCGGAGCCTTGGTGCACACCAACCTTCACATCAAACTCATCGCCCGTTGCAGCCGGGCTTCGCACTTTGGTTGATATTTGATGGTACATATCTTTGACACTCATTATGTAATACTCGGAGACGCTCTGGGCCCTTAAAGCGTGCCAAATTAACTCTCTCGGTACTCAGTCGAAAGCTTTTTCTAGGTCGATGAATATCATGTGCAGGTCCGTTCCATTGTCTCTGTACTTTTCCATCAGTATTCTGACCGAGTGTATGGCATCAGTTGTGGATCTGCCAGCGACAAATCCACATTGGTTCTCAGTGATACTAGTTATTTCTAGTAGCCTTTTATTGATGACTCTTTCCCAGATTTTGAAGGTATGTAAGATTAGCTTTATAGCTCTGTAGTTGCCGCAGAGTCTTATATCACCTTTGTTTTTATAGAAAGGGATGAGAAAGCTCTTTCGCCATTCGTTGGGAATTCCATCAGCCAGGCACTTGTTAAATAGTTTCGTCAGGAACAGGACGCCAGCATCTCCCATTCGCTTCCAGAATTCAGCAGGGATATCGTCAGGGCCAGTGGCTTTATTATTTGCCATTCGTCTAATTGCCAGGGCTATCTCTTCGGGTCTTATACATGGGATAGGGCCTTCTGTAGCAAGGATATCTTGTAGTACCTCGCTAGGGAATACTTCATTTAATAATTCTGTGTAGTATTCTTTCCAGCGGTCTCTGATGTCTTTGTTTGATGTTAGTAGTTTTCCTTGTTCATTTTTGATATATTTGTTTGTGGCAATATCCCTACTGCTTTGGTGTTTAATTTTGGCCTACTTGAACATTTCTTTATCGTTTGCGGCAGTTTCAAGTTTAGCATAAAAGTCACTCCTGGTGACTGCCTTGGCCTATGCGACAGCTTGTTTTGCGATTTTCTTAGCAATTTTATAGTTCTGGTGGTCGGCATCATCTTCCGTCTGTTGCCATAGTTTGAAGAGTTTTTTCTTAGTTTTCAACTTTCCTCTCACTTCTTCATTCCACCAGCTAGTATCCTTGTTATTATTGATGGCGCCTCCAGATACTCCTAAATATTGTTTTGCTTTTTCATTGCAGTATAGTTGAAAATCACTCCACATTGAATCAGCTGTATCATCCCGCAGCTCCTGAAGGTGTTGTGCGATGTCTTCGCACAGTCTGAGACCCTCCTTGCCCTCCAATTTATGCCACCGTGTTCTTATGATTCTTTGTTTCTTGACTTTGTAACTTTTTGGTATTTTGAACTCCGCCACTAGAATTCTATGCTGAGAGGTGAGACAATAATTGTATTCTTTAGTTGGTTAATATTAGGTTACGGCAATATCGTATTAGGTTACATCTGTAAAGATAGTTGTTGATGTGTTTATAAAAATAAATAAATAAAATAACAAATAATGTATTTACAAAAAGAAGTATGTAAGTATGATTATCCTCATTCTAGAACCGACACTACAAGCTAGTTAAGCTATGCTTACTTCGGGTCTAGATAGCGTTTAAGTTAAACAATTCAAAGCGTGTATGCAGAAGCAATGCTTATAGAATTGCAATAACTATACAGTGATCGAAAAACTCTAATTGCTTTATTTACATTAATTTGTTACTGTTCATATAGAATAGATATATAATATAATATAATAGAGCTGTTTAAGATCAGACAGATATATACAGCCAAGACCCAGCCTCGTCTCGAGTCAACAATAGTGCCAGGAATACGGCAATAAGCACACCCCCTATTACGTGGGACCAGCCGCGGGAAAATTTTAAATAAATATAAAAAATAAAATAAAAAATACATAGTATAGTATAGTATATCTTTATTGTGCACACCAAGGATATAAACATGTGTTATTTAGTCGTACATTGTGGGTATTAACAATAGGCGGCCTTATCACCTAGTGGCAATCTCTTACAGGCAACCTTTGGATGGAGAAGAGTGTTCGAGTCTATCTTTGGGCAGTATGGTGTACAAAGTCAGCTTTTGGTACATGAGTACTTATAATATATATACATACCTGAATATACCTACATACAATTTACACAATATACTTATATATATATACACATACATATATACAAGATATACATGCATACACCATGCAACATGATACATACACATATATACTTACTATAAAATGACCTATCTTGTCGTATAAGGAGTGGGGAAAAAATAAAAAAAAATAAACTAAATGTAGCCGATGTCCCGCAGGTAGTGATCGTTGACGGAATTTTTAAATGCTGTTATGGATTGGGCGCGTCTAATACTTACCGGTAAAGCATTCCACAGACGAACAGCTTGGACGGAGAAGGATTTGTCTGTGTACTTTGTGGAGTGCCCCGGCATTTTTAATTTCAAATTCTCTGCCGATCTCAGAGACCTGGAATGTGTAGCGTCCAGAAACTCAAATCGTTGTTTAAGGTAAGAGGGGGTGGCAGGATTAAAAAGTATACTGTACAATAATGCGAGTATGTGAGCGTTCCGGCGAAGACGGATAGGTAACCACTTGAGCTTTTTTCGGTAATCAGAAACGTGATCGTATTTGCGTAGACCGAAAATGAATCTTATGCAGAAGTTTTGGAGTCTCTCAAGCTTATTCAATTGGTCTTCAGTGAGATCTAGATAACTGGCATCTGCATAATCGAGGATGGGAAAGAGAAGAGACTTTACTAGCGCAACTTTGGTGGCAATAGGTAGAAAATTACGTAGTCTACGCATAGAGCCTGCGGCCGCGAACATTTTACGACTTAGTTCTTGTAACTGAGGAGCCCAGGTTAAATAACTGTCCATATATATCCCTAGGTTTTTAACCTTGTCACTGTATGCAATACTTGTACCGTTACACGTAACCCGCGGGAGCGTTGACCACTCTATTCTTCCGACCATCCAAGGGCTGCCAACAAGGATGACCTGAGTCTTGCTCGGGTTCACCTTTAGACCGTACGATACGCTCCATTTGCAGATAAAGTTGAGGTCTGCGTTGACGGTGTCGATTGCGTTGTTCAGTTCGTTCAGTGGAGCTTGCGAGTATATTTGGAGATCGTCTGCGTACAGGTGGTAGGAAGAAGTTAAATTTGTTGTGATTGTGTTTATGAAAACAGCGAAGAGTAAGGGAGATAAAACGCCTCCCTGTGGCACGCCGGCAGTTGTAGTACACCAGGACGAGAGAGTATCCTCGATATTAATACGCTGCCGGCGACCAAACAGGTAACTGTGAAACCAGTCAATCGCTGTTGGAGATATGTTAAGAGAGCGTAGTATGCCTAGTAGGATGTCGAAGTCCACGGTGTTAAACGCATTGCTGAAGTCTAATAGAGCAAGAACTGTCAGCTCACCGTTCTCCATGCCAGCTCTGATGTCTTCTGTAACATGGACTAAAGTGGTAGTAGTACTGTGTCCGGCACGGAACCCGGATTGGAAGAAGTTTAATAGTGAGTTTTTAGAGAGGAAATAAGTAAGTTGAGTGTGAACTAGTCGCTCGAGAACTTTGGAGAGAAATGGTAAGATAGAGATCGGGCGATAGTCAGAGAAGGAGGAAGGGTTGTTCTTTTTGGCAATAGGAGTAATCTGAGCATCCTTCCAGGCCTCTGGAAAGACACCGCAGGTTATCGAGAAATTTAGAACATGACTGATGATGGGAAGAATTTCATCGATAATGGGGAGAATCATGTTGCGACTTACACAGTCGGTGCCTACCGCATTTGAGCTGATTGACATTATACTCTTCTTAACATCACAAGCAGAAAATTGACTGAAGAAGAATGGAGGGCAGTCGGGAGTAGGTACAGTTGAAAGATGTTTGAGCGTGATACATTTTGTCATTCTATCAATATTTGACGAAGCAGAGAAAAAAGTATTAAGTGAGTTTAAGTTTAGGTTTGCAGGAATAGATTTTTGACGAGATTTGCCTACTCCCAGTGACCTGAGAAATTTCCATACTTTAGCTGGATCTCCGTTTTGTACAGAGCTATGGATGTATTGGCGTTGTGCGTTCCTACATACAGTTCCTACATACAAATATAACACAGTGTTTGATACACAGTAAATAAATAAAATAGTGATACGATAGAAAATACATTGATATAACATTGTTACTAAAGTAACCTTATTGAGAACACAATGACAACATCGATAGGACAATCAAAATAGATCTTTGAAATGAATACACCACAGATAAACAACAAGTAAAAATTGAACTGTCAACTGGCAATCAATTAAGCTTTGATATTGCTTTCAAAGAGGTTTGATTACGCAACTCAAAGGAAATTAGTATGTATACCTTATATAGAATGATGATTCATGTTGACTTAGATGTGAGCTAGGTAAGTTTAGGTTTGTTTATTTATCAATCAGTAGTTGGTTTTAAATATGTAGTTTACAAATCAACTCAATCACTATCTCCTAAACAAGCATCTATTTACAATAGGTGTGACGGACAGCCCCCTGTGCAGAGGCTGCATGGGGGCAGAAGAAACACTTAATCATCTGCTTACAGAGTGCATGAGCGTGGCCGAACAACTGGCGAAATTCCTCCAGTCACCAGCGTCGCTCCGGGAATCATGTCGAAACCTGAAAAGGCTGCTGGCTTTTTGGGAGGATCTGGGTTGGTTGGAATAAGAGGTAAGATGGTACGCACAATGGCCCAATCAAGAGGCTAAGTGCGGAACAGCCCAGGTAAACTAAACTAAACTAACTAAAGGATCAACAGACCCTGTACCTAAAAGTTCATTGACTTCAATATTTTACATTATAAAGAACATGTATATTTAAAGGGCCCTTTGTAATTCTTTAGAAAAATAGAATTTATTCAGAAAATTTCATCAGAAACACGTAATGAAAAATGGGTAAGACAAACAACTCCTGTTAACATCATTCCATTTTGCGGTCGTTAGAAAAAAGGGACAATTAAAAAGTAATACGACTTGATGGAAGCGTCAATCAACTAATGCTTTACCGACATAAGGCTGGACTAAATGACGTAACACTATCAAATAAGCCTTTACTCAAATAAGAGCCGACTAATAAGGTAGGGTACAATAATGACGTGAGTAACTTTTTTAACGAAGTGGTAACAAGGAGTAATTTGTGAGCGGAACTATTTTATAACACGGAATGATACCAAAGGTTGTTGACATAAAAGTGGTAAGCGCTATGCCGTTCTTAGAATGTATCAGTGGACTCGACCGGAAAAGTACTTCATATCGATTTTAGGAGACGAATGTCAAGAGTCTCAGCAGCTTTTGCTCTCTTTCTATCTTCTTTAGCTCTCTACTTTTCCTTTTCCATTTTTTGAGGCAGGTTTTGCACGATGCCACCTGAGACAAAAGTCCAAGGCATGTCGACAAAATACGGATGAGTGAAAACAATGACTCAAAAAGTTAGGGTTGCGTTCTAATAACCCATATTGAATGTTTTTGGAAAACACAAAGCAAAAAAAGCCACTTCTCTGTGAGGTAAAGTTTCCCAAACTGAAATGAGCAATCCATGTTCTGTGTAAAAAAGCTTAAGACTGATTATATAAAAATGGTGGCGACGAAGAAAGATTACAATTATCATCTCTCGATCTTAACCAAAGGGTGTAGTAAGAGACGAACTAACGGAAAAATACGCAGACGATATCACTACGAGAGAAGGAAAACTCGAAATAAAACCCTGTACCAACCCGTCTGGCCAGTGTGGAGACAGGAAGCAAAAACCTCTCAACATTGACAGAGGCCTATGTCCAGCAGTGGACTATGATAGGTTAAATTGATGATTGATTAATATTTCATGAAATAGAAATAAGCTAATTATCTATATATATAAAAATCAATTGCTGTTCGTTAGTCTCGCTAAAACTCGAGAACGGCTGAATGGATTTATCTTATCTTGGTCTTGAAATGTTCGTGGAGGTCTAGGGAAGGTTTAAAAGGTGAGAAAAATTCGAATAATTGCCGGGAACAGACATCCACGCGGGCGGAGCTGCGGGCAAAAGCTAGTATCTTAATATATATAAATAACGTGTGTGTTTGGCCGCGATGGATACCTAAACTGCTTAACCGATTTTAATCAAACTTGCACACCGTGTGCAGTTTGATTGAACTGGAAAGTTAGGATAGCTTACATCTTTATTAATAGTCTATATACGATGACTCAATACATAGTATCGAGCTATTCGCAGATGAAGTTGCGGGCAACAGCTAGTTGTATTTTATAATTATAAACTAATTAGGTGTGGGACAGCAAACAACTTTTGTATACGTCAAAATAAAATAGTACTACTAGCCGAGTAATTTAACTCGTGATATATTGAGGATAATGACTAGGATCATTTATCTAAATTGATATCTATCAAGTTGATAAATTGTTTGATATTAATCGATAATGTTGCCTGATGAAAATCTACATAGCGGTTCCTAAACATGCGATTTAAACTAAAAACTTTTGTAACTTTTCACTTTGTTCTATTTGAGGATTGAAGGAATTACATTTATTATGAGTACGAATACATATTGAATTGCGATGAGATTGCCAATTGTAATTGCAGATATAATAACTTAAGATTCTGAATTTTATAAGCAGCTGTATTTTATTTTAATGAATCTACAGTTGGTTTAAATTTGCTCAATATCAAACAATGAAATCCATAATAATATTATAAATGCGAAAGTAACTCTGTCTGTCTGTCTGTCTGTATGTTACGCTTTCACGCCTAAACCACTGCACCGTTTTGATGAAATTTGGTATAGGGGTAGATTAGACCTTGAGAAAGGACATAAGCTATGTGTGGTCGCGATAACCGACATCCACGCTGATGGAGCCGCGGGCAAAAGCTAATAATAAAACTAAAGGATAGGTTTGATTTATTATGTGATGAATTTGAATTTCAGGTTTCTTTGTTGTTTTTTTTTAAAACAATTCTATAAATTATGTTTTTATCTGAGGTAATCTATAAATTAAAAGGTTTTAAGCCACTTATTTAAAACAGAATGAACCTTATCTGTTAATCCTCCAACTGAACTTGATTGCCTGTGTTTGGAGTAGGCTTCAGATTACCTCCCGATCATCAGGTATCACTCGACATTCAGGTCGCCAACTGTGGGCTTTAAATTTCGCCATAGGTTATTTTCTCATAAATCTGTGTATACAACATTTTAAATGTCCAGTTTTGTACCCGTTTCAAACAAAAATATCTACGGATTAATGCATTTCAAACAATGTGTTACTATGCGACAGTTTTGAAAATAATCCTCTTTGCACGTTGTATTTTATAAATCCGACGGGATTATGGCCGCTTTACTACGACATGACATTTGCATATACACATGTATGATACAATATATCAGTGGAATGAATGTCAATGAAGACTATGTTTTGAACGCTTTTTCGTATAAACGAGCATTCGACCAGCCTGTTGGTAGGCTGTCTATAGACCTTTCTAAGATATATGTCATCGGCTTTCTTATTTAAAATTTGAATGAAAGGATTTAGTTTGACAAAAGGATAAGCTCAAGACGGGACCTGCGCTGTTCTCTTACAGGAAGAATGCTCTGACCAACTGAGCAACATAAACAAGTCTTCTCCATGCAATCGTATTGGGAATATTGAAAAGAATATTCAAGATGGTGAAAAATGACGACTATAAACCTAATTTAGTCGGCATAGCGAGAAAAACGCACGAAATTCAGCCGCATCTTATATAGACCAGAAAGCCGACCCCAAATGATTCGGAAAAAAGGCTCGGCGAATGTTGAACGAGCAAAACCTTTAGATTGAACCTAAACAGTACCAAACTTTCACAAATAATGTTATTATACGAAACAGAGGATCAAATATATACGAAAATGAATTAATATCAAACAGGTATGAATTATTTAGATACAAAAGAAATGGACCTAAAGTTCGGATAGTAATTGAGTACGATTAAAGGAAGAGACAAGTGCAAAGTAAATTCCTTTGATACCTAATTTCTTCATCTTTTCTTTCCTTTGTAGTATTATAGAGACTTGGAATTCTTTATCAACATTGGTATTTTCGTTTTCGTGAGTCCCGAATCCCTGTTTAAGTGGGCGTGAAAGTCATACATTCTGAGGGCCACAATTTTAACATTGTTCATATTTATAATCATGGTCTTCACCTTATTCGCGCGTCTATTTAACTTCACTCTGCCTAATGGCTAATCATCAGTCTCTTAAATCATATTCAGGTGCTCTATGTTATGAAAAATGACATAATGTTGTTCGGGCATATTTTCATCCTAATCTTACTTATTGATGCATTTACATTTCCTAATGTTATCAGGTATGATATACTAGTTAGTGCCTTAAGTAACTTGACTTATACTCCGTCCATTATATTATTGTATTTTAGACAGCTCACTGACAGTGGTCGGTATAACTTTGTTCTAGCGTCAACACCTGAAAATCCTAACAAAAATTAGGCGCCTATACGTCATTTGTCATTGACAACGTCACGTCCGCCAGAAAGCAATTTTAGGGATGTAGTTAGACTGTGTTTTTATTATAACTTGAAAATGTCACTATCGATATCGACTACAGAAAAAATTTTTTTTTTATATAATTTATCTGGCGGTTTTTAACCGATTTCTAAACAATAAATTCGGATGTTTATATTTTTTATATTTGTTTGATTTTTACGGAAATAATTTTTTTGTAACTCCTTCATATGTTGACGAATTGTCAAAATTCTTTTTTTGTTTGAAAGAGGTTTATTCTAAAATCATCCCATTTAAATTGCATAAAGATCTGATGATGGGTTTCAGAAACAGGCTACGGAACTCTTCAATAAATACCAGGAAATCAGCATGTTGGAATATTTTATAGAAGCCAGTTGTTTTATTTTGTAGATTAGCGTATGCGTTATGGTCCACAATCGTTTTCTATTACATTTTGTAAACTGTACAGACGCGAAATATTTATTATTGCTTTATTATTATGCACAGAAAGATATCGCAATAAAAATATTTGAATTTGAATAGATTATAACTCCACACGAAAACATATATTTATCATAATATTTTCATTTATCGATTACCTAATAATTTTTTTAATCAAGGTTTTTAACTTTATCGATATTTTAAATTTTCATGCAATCACTACTTTCATCTGTCTAAAATACAATAATATAATGGACGGGGTATAAGTGTTAGCACTCATGCGTAATGGTATCACTCAAACGTTGCCACCTACAAAGAAATTAAACCGTTCACGGAGGAAATAGGCGACTACTTGTAAAATACTTGTGTATATACACAATTTATGTCACTGTCACACTAAATTACACATTATTTAATAGTAATGGCAAAACAAATACTAAAACCTATTTATACTTACGTAAACATTTTGCTACCAGATATATAATGAGCTTGCTCCCCTTAGACCGGTCTGCAGTCAACGCCGAAACTTCTGTGTCGGCAGACAAAAGTGTATCGGGTTTCGTAAATGGATATTACTGACTGCGCTTCGAGATTTTACTCACGTTTTAATGGTGGAATTAAAATAAAAAGAAACATAAAAGCCTCCTCCATGTTAAATTATTTAAATTTGCCAACTGCCAAATTGATTAGTCAAACGGTGTAGAATTTTATTAATCTCATTATTATAAAAGATTCGTTTTCCCTAAACGGATTTTATGATGAAATTTTGAATTGCAGCGGATTCCATACTTAAAGGAACTTCAGAGATTCGGAGAATATTTTGTAATTTATGTGGACTGATTCCAATCAGTATTTTCTTTTTTTTTATAAATTAAAATAATTATAGAAATTTTGAGTATATAGGAATTTCATTGGGATTCAGTTTATTTCATCAGGTTCTTACATTTTGTAAAACTTGCCCACCTGAGTGAAGGGTTCTATATGTTAAATTTTTTTCACGAATAAGCACTTTACCAAAAACGATACTGCTTTTTTATTACCAAAAACAATGTTGGACTTTGTTATATGTAACGTATTTTAGATTTTTTTTAAAAGAGGGATAATATAATTTTTCCGTAATTTCATATATTTCAAAGATTCTGGCAAAGCTTTCAATGAATAACATTTTCATCATTTAATGAACCTAAAAATTGCTCTTATTACATTTGTTAATAACCTATTATAGTTGAACATTGTGCTTCGTTTTTTGTATTCCAGTACGTGCTGTGATTACTTCGATTTTTAACCCCCGACGCAAAAACGACGGGGTGTTATAAGTTTGACGTGTCTGTGTGTGTGTGTGTCTGTCTGTGGCATCGTAGCGCCCAAACGGATGAACCGATTTGGATTTAGTTTTTTTTTGTTTGAAAGGTATATTAGTCGGGAGTGTTCTTAGCTATGTTTGAAAAAAATCGGTCCAAGATGGCCGCCGCCACAAAATGTCCGAATATATATTTCTTCATAATTCCCTCAATATGGGTATCAAATGAAAGAGCTTGACTAGTAGATCAATTTAAAAAGTATAAAATAAAAATTAAATAAAAAAATTAAAAACCCCCGTCACAAAAAACACTACCAAAAAGTTGAAAATAAATTAATAAATTTTGATTCAACGGTTGCCATGTCGGGGGACCTTGAATTGTTCCAATAATATAACGGAAAGCTTAACCAGTTAGGGTCCCCCGACATGGCAACCGTTGAATCAAAATTTATTAATTTATTTTCAACTTTTTGGAAGTGTTTTTTGTGACGGGGGTTTTTTTAGATAGTCTTTTTATCAACAATGGCATGTTGTCAGTAAATCAGTGAGAATACAGCAATTTTTTTATTGTGTATTAACAGACAATTTAACAAATGATAAATTATAGAATTTAAATATATTTTTTTTTTAAATGTTGCCATAACTAATTAAGTATATTCTAAAATTTAGATTTACTGCATAGAATCTATGCAATAAGTCTTTATTTTAGAATATGCCATAGAGATATTATTGCAGTTTATGGCTCAAACTGAGCTGCAATAATGTGAGTGAGGATTACTACTATTTCATCATAGCATTTCACCAGATTTATTCATTAGAATTTTATCAAGATTATTTTTTTAACAATAATACTAAGTTTAGTTGACACTAGCCACTTACACAATTAATTCCAAACTAACCAGTGCCGTTAAACATGCTTTCAAATGTACTATGACTATGGTAGTAACGAAAACTATCATAGCCATAATAAAGTTTGAAGAAAAGTTTAAATGAATTTTTTAAAGCATTAAGTATGCAAACTATAGGAATCGAATACAAGGGAAAGATCGCGGGTTTAAGTCCCGCCCGAGAGATCCACTTTTCCTGATATATTTGATTTGAAGAAAAGCTTGACGACGTCCAAACCAAATTTCAAACGAAAGATTTCAAACTATAAAAATATATACCATATCGACTTAAAGAACAATCCGTGTATAGAACGGTAGTCTATTTATAAGAGCTGACTGCGTTCGATATTATGACAGCAGATGTCAAACAGTCGAGGGCGTGAAAGTACGTGCTGCGTATAAATGTCTGCATTTGGTACGAGTGTTAGAGAATTTAGCTCTGAAAATGGAGTGGAATAATGATAATGAAAATAATGTAAGAACTAGACAATGTTCTCGTATAGTTTGATGTAGTAGTGACTACATCAATAGTATTTTGGATGAAATTTAATCAAAATGGTTAGCGATACCATAACAAATAAGTACATATCGTAAAATTAAAAGTGATCTATCCTAAATTTTAAAGATTACAATATTGACAAGTCCAAATTTACATTTTCGAAAAAAATACAACAGTGAGTTCAACAGTAATTTAATTAACTATAGTTGCGGCATGTTATGATGGCCGTTTGGATACGACTAGTTATGTTCGTTTTCTCTTTTTTGATGCGCTTATTATTGCACAACAAACTGATAGACGATTAACTAAACTAAAAATATGGTGAGACCAGCACTGAGGAAATAAACTTCACACATCAAAAAAGAGAAAACAAGCAAAACAGTCGTGTCAAAACCGCCATCATAACGTGCTGCAACTATAGTTGTCAAAATAATACTCCCAGTATGAGAGCCAACCATAACCTCTTTAGAGAAATAAACTTATTATAACCATGTCATTATCTGATGTTTCAATTACCTATGGGAGACACATAAGCTACTTGTTACGCTACGCAGCTATATTATGTAGAAGTGATTGTAGATTAGTGTTCATAGTACGGTACCTACTGCAGACTCATGAGTGTCTCTCGAGAGTCTTGAGCAATAAAATGGGTCGTTCTAGTCCTGTGACAGATTTTATCGCAAATTAGGATCCTGCGGTATCAGCATAGCAGGAAGTATTCGTATCACTTCGACTGATACAACAGCAGAAAAATTAGCAACGTGGTCAAAACTACTCATTGAATGTGCTAAGGTTGTTGGAAACCATATAAACTATTTTCGAATTAGTGAAGTCAGAGTTTACGTCAATTTGACAAGCAAACCTCATTAAATTGTTAGAAAACATTGTAAAGAGGTTTGTTGGTAATTTTCGACGTAAAACTCTGGCGTAACAAAAGAAAAACATATATTCGCTCAGTGCGAACTCACGTTATTGGTATTTCACCAAGAACAGGTCAATAAACTAAATACACATAATATTATTGGAAAAACTGCGGATTTCGCAGAAGTAACTTAGTTTTACAAACTTATTTTATATGCATACGCCCATTTCCCTTCGGTGTAGGCAAACACCATAGCCTTACATACTTCCTGAGCTTTTCTTAACTTATTTTAAAGATACTTAATTATGATGAAGTAGATAATGATTGTGAGATAGTTTATCTAAGGCTATAAACTGACTTAATTTGAAGCCCGTCTGCTCTCCTACGCTTACACTGAAAGGAGGATGGCCTCACGGACGGAATTTAGCCATTTTTTTGTTAAACTGAAGAACAACGACAACTGGAATAAGATGATAAAATATAGTGAAAAGGAATATACTCAAGGTCTGGTGATAATTTCCAACAAATAAGCATTAATCGCAGTTAGAATACAGTCCACTCATTCCTCATCACGTTCAGTTTGCAAACCGAACATGCAAAATAAACAGCAAAGCGGGGCAAACCGTTGAAATTGTCTATCTAGTGCGGTCGAGCAACTGTGACCTAAAACCAAACGGAAAATGTCAACAAAAGGTCAGGTTGTCCGCGCACCCGAAGTACGGTTTGTGGTGCATTTAATTTATGAAGGATGATAATTATTGTTTAAGTTATTAAGTTACAGTTCCGTTTGTGTTTTAAGGATTGAAATCCTCAAATTCAGAGTATTTTTTGGAAGATTTTTCTTTATGTTAAACATGGATTTCAACATTTTATGTAACACATCGTAAATTGAACGTATATGAATGCAACAGATATTGTTAGATAAGTGTTTAATACACAAGAATGATTCAAATCTGAAACTCAATCAGATTAGAGATACAGTGTTGAGTGTCAGGGCACTTGGTTGGTTTGGTATCGTATTCGCATTTGCGGTGATGTTGCGGTGCCCTCATCGTAAAAGAATTCAACTTCAGCAGTTATAATATATCTGACGCTTCAGAACGAGTTAGTCTTTGATGAGAAGTACAATTTTGTTCTCGTTTCGAATTTTGCCAATTAACGTTATTTTGTTCTTTATATGAAGATGTCGTTTTAAGTTCGAAAAACATCGGAAAAAATTAAATGCTCAAGTGAGAATCGAACATCAAAATTCAATGTTTAAAAATGGTTGAAAAATCATTCATTGTTTCCAACAGTTCGTAAGAATGTTGGTAGATGGCTCCACCGTCGCCTTAAAGACGAATATAAAGAGAAGGAAAATTTGAAGTGGTTCAGGTGTGGCTCAATAGCTCAGTTGGAAGAGCATTCCCCCTGTAAGGGAAAGGTCGTGAGTTCGAGTCTCACTTGAGCATTTCATTTTTTCCGATGTTTTTCGAACTTAAAAGTTAGCATAATAAATGCTATAAAAAATCATTCAAATGTCACTAGAAATTGTCACGAAACGAGAAAGATACAAATCGTAGAAAGATAAACGATGCTACAGTAGCTGCAATTTTCTACTTAGATACAACTAAAAAATAAAAGGATACAACTGAAAACTAAAGCTACAACTCAAAACTAGATTAATGTAAACTGTTTACTAACTAACTCTTGAAGAGTTAGTCAGTGAACAGTTTAGTAACTTGACTGGGAACTAAATATAATTTAGCCAACAAAAGTTATATCGTCTTAACGAACTGTTTCGGGCATGACATTATAAATTGCAGTCAGGCTTCATTTGGATAATCTCGAAAATGAAACGCCGCAAACCATCCTTTACCACGTTGGCGCCAAAAACAAAAAATATCTTTTTTTTTGTTGAATGGCTCTGTGCTTTGAGCATCAATTTCGTCAATGTCCCGTAGTAGAGCTATTTACGAAGGAGACAAAGTAGACCAGAATGTGACCAGTTGACTCGAGTTTGTAGTTACTTCCCGCAGAGTCTACAAAAAAATATCTTGTACTCATGTTACCGATTTTAAACAAATGTCAATTATGATTTGAGATTGACATGGTCATTAACATTAATAGTATAACACTCACCGGGATATTTATCATGTTTATAATTTGTATTTGGTAACCGACATTTCGGCGCTGTTTCAAGCGTGATCCGTTACACCGCCGTGATCATGGCGCTTGAAACAGCGCCGAAATATCGGTTACCAAATACAAATTATAAACATGGTAAATATCCCGGTGAGTGTTATACTATAAATGTCAATTACTGACAAAGTGCATAGGATCTACCCATCGGCGAGCGTCATCTGTCTCTATTTATCCATGTCAATATCAGTATCGACAACGACACCGCTATCCATCTTAATTCTTTATAAGGATTTTTTTTGTTTGAAATTTCAGCTACTAGTGCATTTAGGTTACGGACGAGTATTACGTATCATTATTCTCGTTAACTTTTCAACTGGCATGATGGTAGACCGTCATACCAATGGTATGTCAGGATTCGTGGCTGAGTCAGTCGGGGTGCGAGGGATATGTCGATGACAACCTCACCTCCGGCCTAGCACCCTCAGTCGGCGTGCGGTTTAAGTCGGTTCAAGTCCGACCTAACCTCCTCTTCCGGCTCCGGCGGGGGAGGTATCCATGGAGATTTCCGCACGGAAAATAAGGGTTCGTGGATTCAATTCCCATTCATTGTAAAATAATACCTTGTTGGGTCCTGATGGAATTGAATACGGTCACCCTATCACTTCCTGTGGGTGTCATTAAAGGCGCCTAAGACCTAGGACTGTTCTTCATCCGACAGTAAACATACAGTCCATGAATAAGTGCTCGCTTCACGGCAATAGGTTCATCTGGGCCCTATTACGTAGGTCCAAAAATCATAAAATGTGGGTGTTAATACACCTCTGCTTACCTCTTCAGGGATTTACAGGCATACATTTTGTGTATATGTAAAATATTTGTGTACATAAATATCTATTTGCAATCGCCTGAGTGTTTTAATGTGGGATATATATCTACCTATTTGTTTCTTAACTGCATTCTATAACTCATATTACTTTACAAGCAATGCTTAGTTTGTTGTTTTCAGGTAAACAATCATAATTAGCGTATGTTAACAAAAAAATATAATATGAATGAATTTTTATCGCATTTATTTTTTTATAACTTTAAGTCCCGTATTCTAGAATGACACTCGGCGTAAATCGCGATTTATCCGAGGATAGATCATATAGACAGCTTGATAGTTTGACATATTGCCTATACAATTATGTCCTCACATAAATCGAAATTCAGGCTGAGTGTCATGCTAGAATACGGGCCTAAAATTCGGAAACATCGGGAAAAATGAATTGCTCAAGTGGGGCATGAACATTGAAAAAATGTAAGTTCATATTTTAATTCTGTTCACTATTTTCTTCACCATATAAGGCTTCCGAAAGACCTTCAGGATTCAAACCAACCTCATCTGCGAGCTAACTTGTCGCGTATAAAAAAAAAGGATAAAAAATAAGACTGTTTGTCGGGTTCGGGAGGTCAGACGACAGCCCTTATCTTTCAAACAGCTTAAAGGGAATAGTTAAAGAAATGAAATATAATGCGACAGTGAGAGTAATACTTACGATGTTGATGTTCTTTGCTACTTCGGATATAACCCTCGGTAGCTTACACTGGACTATTAGTTCAAGGACCTCTTGTAGAAGTCCATGGTCAGGATTCCCAAGTAAATAATAATACAATGTCTTTCAATTCACATGCAAGTATATTCTTATCAATTAGGTATTACATCAGCTTAGTTTGAGATTGCCAGAAGGGCCTTAGAAATAAAGCGTCCACGAGGAACTCGCCGCACGTGGCGGTACGGGATACGAAACGAACGCGCACTGATTCACACCGATATTTGGGCCCAATTATAACGCAAACGCACTTACGTGGAAGTATACGTTGATCTTCATCCTCAAGCCGGAAGGAAGGCTGATTGGCCTCACCTCCATGCGCAGGTGTTGACGCGCATGGGAGACACCCTTGGCATCGTAGGGGTCGTAGGAAAAGGGACCCCTACATAGCAGCCGCCTGAGCCGCTAGCCTACGGGCAACCACTTTTCCACCATCGCTCCAACCATGCAGCCAAAATATGGCCAACGTCTTCGGCACCGACGACTCCCATAAAGTTGTCAATGGTATTTCGCTGGCACCATCGTCGACAGCGTCCGATGGAAAAGGATCGCTCGCCGCAGCGTCCAGGAAACAAAAATGGAGGCTATCTCCACATAATAAATACTTCTTCAACCTTTTTCTAAGTGACCATTCTCCTGCACCGGTCCAACACCAAGTGTCTGACTTCATCCTTCATACGATGGATTTGTCAATGAGTTCGTTCTTCAGCTCATTCGCGAGCCCATTCAAATACTCACTCAAACACAGGCTAAGGCATCAAGTTCATAATGCCTAATGCTACAATTAGCACTAGCCAGAAACGTAAAAATTAATACAAGGAAGTATTCACAAGCATTACTTAAAAAAATATAAATAAATGTGGTAGTATACTACAAACTATAGCTTGCAGATGAGATTGGTTGGAACCCTGAAGGTTTTTATGGACCTTAAATTGAAGGTTAAATTTGGACCAGAGTCTCTCATTAGTCAGCTTAGTAGTAGACTAATGAGAGACTCTGGTCCAAATTTTCCTCTAGTCAAATGGTAGTCGATCGCTTCAAGTCAAAGTCAAAATAAACTAAGTAATACAGTTGTAGGCGTATACAAAATTGCATCCAGAATTGGCACTAGAAAGAAGAAGAGAAAAAATTCTTCATTATTCCACTGACGTTAAAATTTCCTACGTAAATACGTTCCGTAGCGTTTTATTATTCTATCAAATACGTATCTCCTGCTTTGCATGTTAACAAGAAATAAATTATGTTATGACTGCTTCGTTGGCCCAGATGCATAAGTTTGTGCTTATGATTCTGAGGTTGACGTTCGATTTTCAGAACGAGTAAAGTACTACAGAATTTTTGTAAATTTATCAATAGTTACAACATAGGGTTGGCATTTTACTCGGTAGGTTAATAAATAACCAATTATGAGGAATTATAAGATACGCAGGAGGCGCGGGTTTGATCCCTGCTCAGTGCAAATATTTGTATGCATGAATATGGATATTTACATTGGTCTGGGTGTTTCTATGTATAATCTGTATGTAGGTATTTAAAAAAAAGTATCTAAGTATGTTTATCCGCATTCTAGATTCCATGACACAAGCTACCCAAGTAGCACAGATAGCTGTATAACTACTCACTTTAAGACTTATTTGAAACTCTGTGCGTATTAAGACGCTTCTAAGAGTACACTGGTGATGCTACAGCTGTATAATAGCGGTCAGTGATATTTAAACAGCTTTAGCTAATTAAAAGCTGTATTAAGGCTGATTAAGACCGACAAAACCACCATTAATACGCTAAGAGTGCTATAAAGGTATGTTTTTAATGACTCTATTCAGTTTCTAACCTTTTCTATTGCCTAAACCGTAGTAAGGCCTGTTTAATGCATAAAATTACGCCAAATGCTGTTTAAGAAGATATTTGTGAACTCCTATTACACTGACTTATTAAAGGGGCACGTGTGAACTATTTTAAAGTGAATAGCTGTATAATGGACGATATGTGGCCCATATTACAGCTTATACCTGAATATGTCTACCGCTAATCAGCCTTTATACTGCAATTGATAGTATTTGCATAATGGCTATTTAAACATTCACTAGATGCCTCGCAGCTGCTTAGAGACTCACTAGTATATAGAATTAACGGCTTCTACTTTATAATGGTTCACATAAGTACCTTAAATTCGACGTTATCTGAATAAAAGTAACATATGTGGTACTGTAATCAGTCAGTGGAACTAAGTTGAGACCATATCCAACGTATTTTTATTTGCTATATATTAAAATGAATTCGCTTAATTCGTGGAAATTGAAAGCAAGAACAGGGGGCCTACCACAACCGTTTACAAAACAGTCTTATTGCAGGAGAGTTTTGTGTCAAGCTTAAAGTAATCTTGCTTATATTCGTACCACAACCGTACATTGTGCATGTCATGTATTCCTGCTTAGTGCTTTTGTGACGTCAAATTAATTTTAGTTCATTCAATTCGTACCATGACGAGATTTAAGAGCAGTATTGTATTTAACATTATTGTTTTTATGTCAAATTTAGCCGTTTTAAAAAAGTTGCTAGGTAGCAACTTTTTTATTATTGTTTTGCAAAATACTGCTCAAAAAATCATTTTCGTAACCCAAAAAGCAAGTAAACCGTATTTATATACATTAACTTAAACAAGAAATGGTCAAGCTGACTATTATAACGGTTTAAAAGTACTTTTTATTGTGTTCCACAGATACCTCCCTGTTTGGCCAACACGGCCATTATATCTAACTCAAACCGACTAAAACCGCACGCAGTTTCAATTAGGTGGATCAATAAGGCATTTTCGTCACCCACGCTCAGTCTTCTCCGGTTTTTAGCTAGCATGGTGCCCAGTGAGAAGACTCGCATCCCGGGAAACGCCTATAATTACAAGTATAAATTGTATAGAAGAATGCATAGAAATTGCTTAGATATTAAGCAAACAAATACAATTCTAAAAATTACAAGTATTTTACTTCAAAGTAAAAACTTCTTTTTAAAAATCCTTTTTGAATAAAAGAACTCTATGGTCTCTAAAAAAGAAATCACTGACATTAGGCGTAGGGCTTGACTCCAGGGAAGATTTCAGTATCCGGTGATTTTTCTTTAGGTTTAATAAATCTTCGAAAAGCCTCCGGACATTCTTCGATTACGCGGAAGTATATTTAGTCAGTTTCGTAATTTTTTTAAGTACCTACCCATTTGAGACATTGTATTACTATTATTATCATAATCCTCTTATTAAAACATTATGAAAACGTCCAATTTGTAGACTAATGAAATCAACTTATTACCGAATTTGTGACCGGAATACAGCAATAGGTGGACCGACCGAATGCAATGATTGATGAAATGTGGGTGTTGATGTTAATTCGCCTCTGCCAAAACACTCCGGGGATATAGGCGTGATTATATGTATATATTACCTACTTTTTAATAAATGCACGAACATCTATACATCATATACTTCGATGAAATCGTATCGCTATGAAATCTAATCATATAATCAAAAATATATAGTAAAATAGTGTTCATGAAAAAAGGCGAATATTTAACTCTATATAAAATCTCCGGAGTTTTTGAGAAAGATAACCGGTTGTTCGCAAAAATCTCCAGAGGTGCTCCGGTCTTTTTGTCTCCGGAGTACAGCCCTAATGCGAATGAATTATTGCAAGGAATACATAACTCTTTCTAAATAGTTCATTCATTTCCGTCAATAAGCAGGAATAAAATAAAACATTATTGTACGCTCATGGTACGAATTTGAGTAAGGTTATTTTTGTGCCTGCAACAAGCCTGCAAACAAGGAAAAGAGAGATCGCTGTACGTTCTGTCATACTGTGTAGCGCCATCTCTTTCTCACACAAAACGGAACAACATTCACGTAATTTGTAAAACGTTTTTGATATAAATACTCTTTTATGTAACTGGCAGGATATTGAAAGAAAAAAAAGAAAACTATCTGTCATCTGACATTAAAATAATTTTATTATGACATTTTATTTTACACCTACACCGCAAATAATATGTAAAGCCTTGTAAAGCCATTAATAATTTTATAGTTTAAATTGCCTGGGCATTTTGATCAAATCATGCAAATATTATCTATTTATATTTTATATGTACTATTTAAAGTGGTAGTAGAGCGGGGTTGTAACTTGTAAGCTGGGAGTCCGAAGCAACGAGCATCTACTATGTTAACTGCTTATGCTGAATGAAGAATATAATTATTATTATGTCGCTACCCGAAGCTGAGAAAGAGCTCTCCGTCTAAGGCTACTGCAGAACGTGTTCGATGAATGTGAATGATTTTCAGTGATAACCAAGTGGCATTGAAGCTATGTGAAAATGCTCTATCCTAAGTAGCAAATTAAAACACATCGACCTAAGAAAGCATTTCTTTGTTATACAACGTGGAATAATTAGTGTGCGATACAAAGAATCTTCAAATGCCTCAACATCTAAACCTAAGTAAACGCAGTAGGAGTGTTGTTTTGAACCCTCTTTGTGACAAGCATGCAAAGTTAAGAACAAAATACAATTCATTCATATTCAATGTCTTCATAACAATCGTGAATTTTGTATTGTAGGAACCTACTTATGTAAAATTTTATTTTCTACCGCAAATATAAAGCCGTAATAATTTTATATGTTTTTAATTGTCTGGGCATTCATGATCACATCATACAATTATAACAGGTGCAAGGGGTGCGAGGCAACGGGTCCTAGGGTCAAGTTTTATTTCAGCACATCGATAGCACCGTTTCGAGTGCGATACGTATGACGGAGTGGCACCCGAATTAAGAATACTGCTTGAACTTGACGACATTCAAGGCTCTCGAGTCCCAAGGTTAGATTTTGTGTGAAAGATTTGTATCTAAAAGTATTAGGTAATTCATAGCACCGGGGCGAAGCCAAGGCGTGCAGCTATGTTGTTATTATATTAAGATCGTTGCTGTGAGAACCGAACCGATGTCACTTGATGACATTAAAATGGACATGCGCACTGATGCTCTGTCCCCACAACTCGAAGGGGGCCATCTCGAAAGAAGGATAAATGGTCCTGGGTCTGCCGGGGTGCGAGAGATATGCTTTTGGCAATCTCACCTCTGGCAATCAAGGACCCAAGACGGCGTGCGTTTTGGTCGGTTCGAGTCCGACATAACCGGCTCCACCGGCTCCGTGGGAGTGGAATCCGTGGGGATAAAAGGCTTTGTCACAACAAAGAGTACATTTTTGTAAAATGCACACTGCACATCCTTTTGTCTTTTAGTTGGCTTCTATTATCTAGATCTCCGCGCCACCCGCTCTAATAGCTCAAATTCTAATTAAATAATGCTTGATACTCGCAGCTTGATAGATATTTACACTTAACGGTCATCACCTCATCGACATCATTACAATCAACTCTCGCTCCGGATCGTTTTTGGTGCTGAGGCTGGCCATCGCAATCCAGCTTGGAAACGCGGCAAGTGTGATGGTGGAAGCAAGCGTACAAAGATGGTTATTCGATTAATATAGACACCATATTATTTATTTAGTAGGTATTACATGGAATAATTTATAAAAGCAATTATATTTGTAAAATAGTTATTATTATAACTGGATCTTAATGCGGCCTTTCGAGCAACCGTTGAACTCTTGAAATAGCCATCATGCATGTTATTATTTGTGCGTGGTTGTTCACTCAGCTTATTTATGCTATGGCTCTCGCATCAGTTGCCTATAAAATGGTAATGCAATGAACACCTAGAAAAAAAACAACTATGTTAAGAACATGACATATTTACGAAACTAATAGTGGTCAATCACACATTACAATACATTAGCGTGTACTTAATTCAATATAAATATAGGCTTACCTTAGTCTTTACAGAGAACTCTGTAGATAGGGATTTTCAACAGTGTGGACTCTATTCATCACTCTGCGGGAGTCTCTTTCGCTTATTGAACCAATTTCATATAGGTAATGGAAAGGGTCTCATTTTAATCACGACTGCATTCGATGACGATTTCGTGAATAAGCAATATTAGCATAGCTTTTAGAAGCTGATAAACTCCTCGAATATTGTTTTTTCAATCGTTGTTTGTAACTATTGACTTTATAAAGGATGTCATATTTGACGCTGAACGAACAAAAAGAACGAAAACTATGGGTGACGTCCCAAAACTGCTAATTTAAACAACATTATTGTAATATTGCTTTAAGAGGTCATGGTACCAAAACACGAAATAAGATTGAAATAATACTGCTTTAAGAGGTTGTGGTTGGCCCCCAGGGGGCCTACCACAACCGTTTACAAAACAGTCTTATTGCAGGAGAGTTTTGTGTCAAGCTTGAAGTAATCTTGCTTATATTCGTACCACAACCGTACATTTTGCATGTCATGTATTCCTGCTTAGTGCTTTTGTGACGTCAAATTAATTTTAGTTCATTCAATTCGTACCATGACGAGATTTTAGAGCAATATTGTATTCAACATTATTGTTTTTATGTCAAATTTAGCCGTTTTAAAAAAGTTGCTAGGTAGCAACTTTTTTATTATTGTTTTGCAAAATACTGTTCAAAAAATCATTTTCGTAACCCAAAAAGCAAATACACCGTATTTATATACATTAACTTAAACAAGAAATGGTCAAGCTGACTATTATAACGGTTTAAAAGTACTTTTTATTGTGTTCCACGAATACCTCCCTGTTTGGCCAACACGGCCATTATATCTAACTCAAACCGACTAAAACCGCACGCGGTTTCAATTAGGTGGATCAATAAGGCATTTTCGTCACCCACGCTCAGTCTTCTTCGGTTTTTAGCTAGCATGGTGCCCAGTGAGAAGACTCCTATCCCGAGAAACGCCTATAATTGCAAGTATAAATTGTATAGGTAGAAGAATGCATAGAAATTGCTTAGATATTATGCAAACAAATACAATTCTAAAAATTACAAGTATTTTACTACAAAGTAAAAACTTCTTTTTAAAAATCCTTTTTGAATAAAAAAACTCTATGGTCTTCTAAAAAAGAAATTACTGACATTAGGCGTAGGGCTTGACTCCCGGGAAGATTGCAGTATCCGGTGATTTTTCTCTAGGTTTAATAAATCTTTGAAAACCTCCGGACATTCTTCGATTACGCGGAAGTATATTTAGTCAGTTTCGTATTTTTTTTAAGTACGTACCCAATTGGGACATTGTATTACTATTATTATCATAATCTTCTTATTAAAACATTATGAAAACGTCCAATTTGTACACTAATGAAATCATCTTATTACCGACTTTGTGCCCGGAATACGGCAATAGATAGACCGACCGAATGCAATGATTTATGAAATGTGGGTGTTGATGTTAATTCGCCTCTGCCTAACACTGGGGGATATAGGCGTGATTATATGTATATATTACCTACTTTTTAATAAATGCACGAACATCTATACGTCATATACTTCGATAAAATCGTATCGCTATGCAATCTAATTATATTATCAAAAATATATAGTAAAATAGTGTTCATGAAAAAAGGCGAATATTTAACTCTATATAAAATCTCCGGAGTTTTTGAGAAAGATAACCGGTTGTGCGCAAAAATCTCCAGAGGTACTCCGGATTTTTTGTCTCCGGAGTACAGCCCTAATGCGAATGAATTATTGCAAGGAATACATAACTCTTTCTAAATAGTTCATTCATTTCCGTCAATAAGCAGGAATAAAATAAAACATTATTGTTCGCTCATGGTACCAATTTGAGTAAGGTTATTTTTGTGCCCGCAAACAAGGAAAAGAGAGATCGCTGTACGTTCTGTCATACTGTATAGCGCCATCTCTTTCTCACACACAACGGAGCAACATTCACGTAATTTGTAAAACGTTTTTGATATAAATACTCTTTTAAATAACTGGCAGAATATTGAAAGAAAAAAAAAGAAAACTATCTGTCATCTGACATTAAAATAATTTTATTATGACATTTTATTTTACACCTACACCGCAAATAATATGTAAAGCCATTAATAATTTTATAGTTTAAATTGTCTGGGGATTTATGATCAAATCCTGCAAATATTACCTTTTTATACTTTATATGTACTATTTAAAGTGGTAGCAGAGCGGGGTTGTAACTTGTAAGCTGGGAGTCCGAAGCAACGAGCATCTACTATGTCAACTGCTTATGCTGAATGAAGAATATAGTTATATTATGTCGCTATCCGAAGCTGTGAAAGAGCTCTCCATCTAAGGCTACTGCTGAAAGACATGACAGCAGTGTTTGATGAATATGAATGATTTTCAGTGATAACCAAGTGGCATTGAAGCTATGTGAAAATGCTATCCTAAGTAGCAAATTAAAACACATCGACCTGAGAAAGCACTTCTTTATTATACAACGTGGAATAATTAGTGTGCGTTACAAAGAATCTTCAAATGCCTCCACATCTAAACCTAAGTAAACGCAGGAGTGTTGTTTTGTACCCTCTTTGTGCCAAGCATGCAAACTTAAGAACAAAATACAATTCATTCATATTCAATGTCTTCATAACAATCGTGAATTTTGTATTGTAGGTACCTACTTATATAAAATTTTATTTTCTACCGCAAATATAAAGCTTTAATAATTTTATATGTTTTTAATGGTCTGGGCATTCATGATCACATCATACAATTATAACAGGTGCAAGGGGTGCGAGGCACCGGGTCCTAGGGGCAAGTTTTATTTCAGCACAACATGACGTTGCGCGGAGTGGCACCCGAATTAGGAATACAGCTTTTGAACTTGACATTCAAGGCTCTCGAGTCCCAAAGTTAGATAGAGCTTTTTAGGGCATTCTACAATGGAACATATTTTTCATTACCTACCTACCTATTTATTTTGGTTATACCTATTCAGTAGGTACCTATTCTTAGGACAAGGTTTGTGTGAAAGATTTGTATCTAAAAGTATATAGGTAATTCATAGCACCGGGGCGAAGCCAAGGCGTGCAGCTATGTTGTTATTATAATAAGATCGTTGCTATGGGAACCAAACTGATGTCACTTGATGACATTAAAATGGACATGCGCACTGATGCTCTGTCCACAACAAAGTGCCCAAATGTGCAAAGTGCCCTCCCCGTACCCGGGGCTAGATGGGGACACTAAGGTCCCCACAACCCGAAGGGGGCCATCTCGAAAGAGATGGTCCTGGGTCTGCCGGGGTGCGAGAGATATGCTTTTGGCAATCTCAATCTCACGTCCAGCAACCTAGGACCCAAGACGGCGTGCGTTTTGGTCGGTTCGAGTCCGACATAACCGCCTCCACCGGCTCCGTGGGGATTTTCCACACTATAAAAAAAAGGCTTTGTCACAACAAAGACTACATTTTTGTAAAATGCACACTGCCCATCACCTACCTATCATGTGAGACCATGCTTGGGACTCCATTTTATCTTTTAGTTGGCTTCTATTATCTAGATCACCGCACCACCCGCTCGAATAGCTCGAATTCTAATTAAATAATGCTTGATACTCGTAGCTTGATAGATATTTTCACTGAGCGGTAATCACCTCATCGACATCATTACAATCGACTCTCGCTCCGGATCGTTCTTGGTGCTGAGGCTGGCCATCGCAATCCAGCTTGGAAACGCGGCAAGTGTGATGGTGGAAGCAAGCGTACAAAGATGGTTATTCGATAAATAAAGACACCATATTATTTATTTAGTAGGTATTACGTGGAATAATTTATAAAAGCAATTATATTTGTAAAATAGTTATTATTATAACTGGATCTTAATGCGGCCTTTCGAGCAACCGTTGAACTCTTGAATAGCCATCATGCATGTTATTATTTGTGCGTGGTTGTTCACTCAGCTTATCCTATGGCTCTCGCATCAGTTGCCTATAAAATGTTAATGCAATGAACACCTAGAAAAAAACAACTATGTTAAGAACATGATATATTTACGAAAATAATAGTGGTCACATTACAATACATTAGCGTGTACTTAATTCAATATAAATACGGGCTTACCTTAGTCTTTACAGAGAACTCTGTATATTTTCTAGGGGTTTTCAACAGTGTGGACTCTATTCATCACTCCGTGGGAGTCTCTTTCGCTTATTGAACCAATTTCATATAATGGAAAGGATCTCATTTTTATCGCGACTGCATTCGACGACGATTTCGTGAATAAGCAATATTAGCATAGCTTTTAGAAGCTGATAAACTCTTCGAATATTGTTTCTTCAATAGTTTTTTGTAACTATTGACTTTATAAAGGATGTCATATTTGACACTGAACGAACCAAAAGAACGAAAACTATGGGAGACATCCCAAAACTGTTAATTTAAACAACATTATTGTAATATTGCTTTAAGAGGTCATGGTACCAAAACACGAAGTAAGATTGAAATAATACTGCTTTAAGAGGTTGTGGTTGGCCCCCAGGAGGCATTAGAAGAAAGAAAAATACCGCTTTGACAATTTTGTAATGGAAGTCCATGCGGTGGTTTTAGATTTAATACTAGGGACCCCTAAAGATTCGTTATAATAACTGTTTAATTGTTCACATCATGGCTAAAGGTAGAGCTTGTGAATAATTAAAAGTGAAGAAAACAGCTTATAGCTGTATACAGTTCACATGTGTAATATTATTCAGTTTTTTAGTAGAATAACAGTGCACTAGTGAACTATTAGACAGCCTGTTGTAGAATATAAGAGTTTTAACTATTCACGTTACTGTTTAACATAAATCCACCATTTTATTTTATAACCTAAACATATTCTGACTGAATTTTCAACCTTTACGATGTTTTGTGCAAGAAATAAAATGTATTGCATTAGTTTTTACTTCCTAATATCATAATAATAACTTTTTATCTTATAATTCTTTTCAAAGCACTACAAATTATTTAGTCATAGTGTACATCACAGCTTATTTATATCACAAAACTAATTTAAAACAAAATATTTTCATGGCGCACTAAAATTTTCTTAGATAATATATATGTATAATGTCAGTAAAATTAAATTCCCAATCATTTTTCCTTTATTAATATGTAAATCAATGTACTTAACAGGGATATGAATATATTATCCACCATTAATTTCGTTTCCAATATTCACTTCACGTAACAAAGTGCAATATTGCATGTTCATTAATACACAGGCCGCAATTAAGTAGCGTTTCGCGGTTTAAAATATGTATAGAGCGCGCATTACAGACATATTTTCTGAATAAAGAGTAACTTGTGATCTCTTAGTCAGTCGGATTTCAGCGCAAAGTACTGTCGATACCCTTTATAACACTGTTACATTTCTGCTACACAGCTCATAAGCAGCTATGTGAACTTGAGGCTATATAATTTGTGCTGTTACCCTTTATAACACTGTTAAGTTGCTGCTACACAGCTCTTAAGCAGCTATGTGAACCCAAGGCTGAATAATTTTGTGCCCATTTAAGAGGTATAAGAGCTGTGTAAGGTCGTATACAGACTTAATGCAGCTTCCATATTCGGCTTTAAGCGTTTTGGAAATCTGTTATTCGGCTATTAAGCAGCCTCGTGTGCTACTTGGGTAGTTAAGCTATGCTTACCATGGGTCTAGATAGCGTTGTGTGGAATTTTGTGGAATATTTATTTATACATAACATAACATAAACTCACGCCTGTATTCCCCGAAGGGGTAGGCAGAGGTGCTAGCACCCACATTTCCCCACAGTTTATGTTTAGGTCCCAATGTAATGGCGAGCTTATTGCCATTAACCGGGCACTTATAAACCTGCGATAAATACACACATAACTTCAAAAAGCATCGAAAAGTCATTGGTGTGTGCCATGGTAAACCTGGGATCGAACCCGAGACCTCGTCTCAGCAGTCCATTACCCATACCACTAGGCTACCGCAGATTGATTTATTCATCTATACAAATAAATAAAATTGGAGTGTCTGTTTGTAATATTAAAATAACCGCTTTCTACTACATGCATATGAATGTATATACGGTACACATACCAAAATATATATTTTTAAATTTTTTGTCTGTCTGTCTGTCTGTCTGTCTGTTTGTTTTGGCTAATCTCTGGAACGGCTGGACCGATTTGGACGGGACTTTCACTGGCAGATAGCTTATGTAATAAGGAGTAACTTAGGCTAAAAAAAAAAATGCCAAAAACAAAAAAAAAAAAACTGTTTTTTTTTATTAAGTACATTCCACGCGGACGAAGTCGCGGGCACAGCTAGTTTATTATACAGCGATAGCCGATATGCCGTATTGGTTACCGGTGGATTAGAATAGAACTACCCCATTTCTTCCTGTGGGTGTCGTAAAGGCGACTAAAGGATAGGGCTGTTCTCCATCTGACAGTAAACACACAGCCCAAGACAAAGTGCCCGCTAGACGGCAATGGGCTCGCCCCCTATTACGTGGGACCGAAAATACGACACCGACATAGTTAGCAAAACGTAGTTATTTACACATCTGCCTACCCCTTTGGGGATTTATAGACGTGAGTTTAGGATGTGTATGTATGTATAAACGACACAGAAACTACTACACATGATAATTTGTACAAAAATAATAAAATTTGAGTAAAATTTGTATCCTAATGCTTATTAGCGTCAAGCATTTCCCGTGCACTTCTGTCAACATTAGTAATTTCTACGAAATCTTCAAAACATAATGTCGGAATGAAGTCTAAGATCTTTAATTAGATCCTGTAATAAACCTTCAATAAAGTCCGGTAGCTCACTAGATTTGTAAGAAACTACATTAGATTGTTTAATAAACTCGTAAGTTCCCGTCTAGACATATACAATAACCGTTGACCATTGTTTGTTAGAAATTTTATGTAGGATCCACGTAATTTAAAAACGCAAGCTCAAGTGGCAATGGGCTGCCACATCTGTCAAAGGACCGATGGCCGTTGGAACAGACGAGTCCTAGAGTGGGGAGAGAAGGCAAACGCAAGGTAGGAAACCCCCTAGCCAGATGGACTGACGACCTGAAAAAGGTCGCTGGGATAGACTGAACGCGGAAGGTGGAAGATAGGATGAAATGGCGCACATTGGGAGAGGCCTATGTCCAGCAGTGGACTGCGGTGGGCTAATTGATTGATTGAATTTGAAAAAGACAATTTAATTCTTCTTTCATAACGGGCTATTAGTGGCTATGAAAGCAAGAAAAACATTTTCAGTTCGTAGATGGTTATCAAAAATCAGTGATTAAAAGGACCGAGGGATAATGTTGATAATCGATAGCAATGTGATTAAATCTCTTTGTCTACATTTTTATACCGCTTAGATGTCAGACAAGTACACGGCTCACCTGATGGAAACTGGTTACCGTGGACGTGTGCAACACCAATTAAATACCAACTATTTTGACAGGCAAACGCGACTGCTATGCACGAGGCGCGGGTTGGATCGCCGCTCAGTGCAAATATTCGTATGCATGAATATGGCTATTTACATTGGTCTGGGTGTTTCTATGTATAATATGTATGTATTTATTTGAATGAATTTTTTATAGCATTTATTATGCTAACTTTTAAGTTCGAAAAACATTGGAAAAAATGAAATGCTCAAGTGAGACTCGAACTCACGACCTTTCCCTTACAGGGGGACTGCTCTTCCAACTGAGCTATTGAGCGACACTTGAAGCATTCCAAATTTTCCTTCTCTTTATATCCGTCTATAAGGGCGACGGTGCAGCCATCTACCAACATTCTTACGAACTGTTGGAAACAATGAATGATTTTTCAACCATTTTTAAACATTGAATTTTGATGACTGCGCCTAAATATTTGAATGAATTTTTTATAGCATTTATTATTCTAACTTTTAAGTTCGAAATCGAAATGTATTTACAAAAAAAGTAAATAAGTATGTTTATCCACATTCTAGATTCCATAACACAAGCTATAAAAGCTTACATCATCTCTACATTGAAAATACCTGGGATATGTAAGAATAACGATTATGGCTCCAAAAAGTCTTCCACAAGGGTGGAGCCACGGTAATCAGCTAGTTTAATCAACAATTTGACCATTTAAAAATATTCATTCGCACATTGTAAATATGACAAGTATTGCGTAAGTTTAATAAATAAAACGCACTATTCATTGATTTGCATAAAAGGCTATCAGTACAAAATATCAAAGTTTAAATACAATGTATGATGTCGCATTTACTTTTGACATAATTCTGTAGCGTAAGACTATTGTCACAGAATCTATTGTTGTGGTGACACATGATACTTCATACCTCGTGTGTGTTTCATTCTTACAAACAGGCTAGACTAGTTGTAATTGTAACCTTACAACTGTAAGGTGTAAAAGATAATGTTACTAGGACAGAATAGATAAATACTGACGTCTTTGAATTAATTTTACAGCATTAAGTATGCATATTGGAATGCCTTGACCAACGCGGAACTCTCCCTGTAAGGGAAAGATCGCGGGTTCGAGTCCCGCCCGAGAAGATTCAATTTTCCCTATGTATTGGAATACTGACGTCGTTAAAATATAATATGCAATCAGTGTTACAATACTAGGATTTTTTTTTCATGATAGGTAATGGCTGTGACTACTGAGTCTTTAATAAAATGTAAGTTTGATTGACTTGTTTTAAGCGCCAGTAGTCAGAACAATAGGTATATAAAACTGATTTTGCCATATTTTATCATCCCTAAAAATATTTTGTTAGATAATACACCATTTAAATAATTAAACAAATGAAAACGTTGAGATACGCATTTATTTGCTGTAAATGTTTTAAATAAATAACGCTTACAGAATATAAAAAATATAACGACTAGAAAAGAAAACAATCACGGTTAAACTGAAATGTACGGCACTGTACTATAGTTCCGATAATACAGTGGAAATACTTAAATTTTATATGCAAACAAGTCATTAAATGAGACATTGGTTATTCATTTATTCAGAATTCAATTATGAAGCTAGTTAATACTGGTACTGGCTTAAACAGTATGCTCGTATTTAATTTAAATCAATTATTAGAAAAGCATTATTCAACTACAGAAACGTATAAATTACTATCTAGTTAATTAGATAGAACTACGACTTAACGTCTATCGTCATTAATTGTAATCCCATTTTTTGTTTGCAATTTCGATAATCGTAATTGTGCATAATTTTTGCGATTAAAGTAAATTAAACAATACTCAACATCGGACTCAACAACGAGATATGATTCGTTGAATAATCGTCCGATGTTAAGCATCGTTCAACTAATTTTATTATTCACTCCATTTATTTCATTGGGATTAATATTATACTCAAAGAAAGACCTAATAGGTACGTCACTTAATAAATAAATTTAATGATCAATCTGTATATAATAATATATGCTGAAGTAAATGTTAAGGTTAATATTGTAAGGGATATTGGTAATAAACCCAACAAAATAACTACTGAGCCTCTACAAAATTTTGATATTACATTTCTACCAGCTCAATTTAATAATGCACGAACAGATTGCGGAATAGTATCTTATTCAATACTTCTAGAAAGCGAAGTGCTAAAAATCCTTGAAGACGTGCCAAGAGGCGGACTATTTTATTAGCGGTTTTGTTATATTAAAATCAGTCCAAATTAAAGATTTATTTTATCAACAAAGTCGGACGAACTTTGTTTTCTTTCTTTGGTTCATTCATTATTATTTAATGATTCAGGGTTACTATAGAACTATTTTTGCGCAGACGTTTTTGTGCCATAATATCTACAGTGTAGTCGATTAACCTTATGAAGATCAATAGCACCATGACCGAAACTTGTATTGAAAATCTTCCATTATGGTGAATTTTATCATCTTTACTCGTATAACTATTTAAACATCCAGGTAGTCATCACAAATATTCTTAGACAAGGCAATGACCTATATTAAAAAAAACAAAAGTACGTATGTAATTGAATAACTTACCGCCTGATTAATTATTATTTTGTTCTCACCAAACCAAGGAATAATAGTAAATTAGGAGCCCAAATAATAAATTAATCATGGCGCTATCAGCGACTCTTGTCTTGATGTCCTCATTTCATTAGGAAGTATGGTATAATTACGTTTTATATATTTAAGTGTATAGCAATAAAAAAATGCGCTGTCGGGTAAGAAGCAAGAATTTCCCTTTAGGATAGGAAATTCGTGTAGTATGTACGGATAGAGTCAAATGACGAGCTGTTGTCTCTACCTACCCTGGATAAATAAAATATTTCCCAGAAAAAAAATGATGTGATTACCATCCAAACAAAAGTTTTTATTTGCCTCTTTAGCTTATTAATAAACTCTAGCTATTACATTCAATATACACAAATATGTGAGCAAATGTTCAAGCAATTACGTGGTTTTTGCTTGATTGATGGGTAAGCACATGTAGAAATAGTTCCAGTTATAAGTAATAGGATTATATTGGCAAATGTAAGACTCTTGCATTAGAGCGACAGGACAAGTTGCATTGTATGCTGCCGAGTGAAGGCGGGCCAACTTCTTTATATGGCACGTTGCTTCAAATTGCTCTCAATTAAACCTGAGATATTTCGTAATGATCGATTCAATGTTTTGAATAAATCATGTCATATGATTAACATATTATTTATATCGAAACTATATTTGTTATTACGTATATATTATTATTTAGATATGTATTTATAATATCTAAGTGTTTCCTTTTCTCACACTACGTATTAATCACACTTAAATGGAAACGGAAGGCTTTAAGTGGATAATATCCTTTTAGACGGCTCCAGTCAAGTTTTCCAAGACTCAGGCACCTTTATACAACTAGTTCCACAGTAAGTACTTTTGCTAATAACACTGTTTGAGGCTAGCCACGCACCAATCGCTTCTGCACACCACTTCGCAGTACTCTACAGACACGACTAGTGCAGGACCTGCTTGTGTATTGTGCTTCAAAAGAGGCAAGCCACCCAGAAAGTATTGCACCTAGAAGGCTCGCTAAGGAGACTGAAAGGATTACATACAATCTTGGGCCTAGTTGTAAGAAGATGAAAGTGGTGTCAACTAATAGCTTATATATTATCAACCTTATACTGAAAATTCTGCGGATTTTGTCAATCTGAGAACAGAGATATAAGAGATTATGTAAAAGTGAGGTTATGTTACAATCTTTAACTAACAGCTGATTCCTGAAGTGCAAAATGTGTTCTTTTGCACTAATAGTTATTATATTTACTAGAAAATGTTTGAAAAATCATATGAATGAACGTCAACGACTTCAAGCGATAGGTAGGTAACAGGTAAGGAGATCGGGAAAGGATGTCGAAAGTAAAATAAAAAATCATTTAATATAGTGTTTTATTCGCTTTCTATTAAACACATTTTACATTTCAAACCTGCCAGGATGGTAGCTGGTCAGATGAGGTTATATTTACTTGCAGACTGAGGTGCAAGCCATTGCCGAATCACTGATATAATTGTTTCATCGTGTAAGGGCCGTCTGCCCGGTGTATTGCTGTGAGCAGTGGATATCCCACAATTAACACAGCGATCCATAGTTTCAATAATATCCAATTCACAAGCCGGCGGTAAAATCCAAAATAACAATTCCAAGTAAAACGTGTGAGCGATCTTCGGTGTCGTACAAGGTAGGCAGGGTCAGAATCCGTAAAATACAAAGCAGTTGTCGAAGAAAATGACGAATAATCGGGAAAGCACTCAAAACGCATCGGAAAACACGAAACGAGTGAGCAAACAAAAACAGTCAGCAACTGTCTGTCTAGTGTCAATGTTAGTCAGCTGTCATGTCAATGACATAGACAAAAAATAATATAAGAGATATTTGAATCGATATGAAATCGATAATCATTAATATTGGTTTTTCAGTAATTAATTGATATTTGATTTAATAATATGACTGTAATTATTATGCACTATATTGCATGTAAGTATATATATTGCATTTAATTAGTTTGTGTTAATTATTTATTGCAAATGTTTTAGTGTAATCGATTACTCAATTGATAATCTCACGAAAACTATTTTCTCATATTTCTCCGCATCCAGATTGAGAATTGAGGTGATTTTTCATATTCTAAGATACAAAAATATGACTATTTTTTTAGATCATATCTCAACTTATTACATTTGGGCCCACCATTTTCCATCTCCTTTGTGATCTACATTTTGAAGATCTGCCTTAGTGAAAGTTAGGTGATCAAATAAATGTGTAGCTACTGTTTTACGTTTTTTTAAAGAATATTAGAATCGAAATTACTAATATTCTCTCTTACCCATCCAACAAAGCTAAATTGCTTGTGCTAGGAGTGTGTTCATGTCGGTAGTGTAATAGCCAGGATTCGAAACCGGCACATCTCGATCGTAAGGTCGACTCCTTAACCATTAAGTTACCGACGTTCCTAAGCAAGTTCTCAAGCTTCATTAGTCTGACACAATTTCTGTTAAAGGAGACCCAAAGACCCTGAATCGTAAATCGTACAGTACCATTATTCGATGTCGCGGGTGGTTCGGAAGGACTTTAAATATTAAATGTCACCTCGGATGTCTCCCGGCCGCCTCGCCTGCCTTTAGAATTACCGTTTCGTTGCTGAGTTACGGCTTATCTTTACTAAGCCTTTCATTTAGCCGAAATAATTGAGAAACGGACATAGTCAAACCACGCCCCTAAACGTTCCTCCAGGGTCTTTAGCTAATCAATACTAATATAGTCTTTGTATTAGAAATAACTGTTACTCATCATTTAGATGGAGGCTTTTGAGTTATGAACTTAGATACACTTCATAGACAGTCGATAATTGGTAAATAAATTATAATGTTAAAATATCTAACGAAATGGATTGATTGGGACTGTTGAACGTTAGTGTTCAAATATATTAATTGGCTATCAATTACTCAATAAGCAATTTGGTCAAATATTTGAAAGTAGTTTTTTTGCTTGTACCATTTTCAAGGAATATATCCCTAAATTCTTTACTGATCTCACTGGTAACGATACTTGTCTTTTAGTGAGCTCACTCAATATTATAATTCATAGAATATTATGGGTGTGGTGTGTAGAATATTGACCTAGAATATCAACACAAACATTTTCACGTATTCTCTATCGATTACGGCACCCCAATATTACAGCAGACTAAAAACAAAGAATGTGAACGCAAAGAGGGGTAATGCGTACCAATATCCACGCTCAAACGAACCCGCCGCCGACCGGGAAGTATCTCCGACTTACTGAAGATCAAAGCTAACATAACCTTGCGTTCTTTCTAAAGCTTAGTTGCACCATACTAGCTGCTAAAGTAAGAAGTTAACGTCAAATTTAACAGTAACAGTAACAATGACCCAAACTGTTTCTGCTAAATGTGTTGCACCAGTAGTAGTAGCTCGGTTAAAGTTATCAGGGTTGCAAGTCAAATGAGACATTATTTACGTCAAATTCCTTAAAGGTATTTTTTTGATTGTGGTAATACTACACCTTAGTTTTCATGTCTTATGTCTATCTGTTGAGATATCAAAACAATCTCCTTCGTTTTATATTTATAATACGAGTATAGGCACCTTCTTTTGACAGATTTTTAACCAATTTAACGTTAACAATGCAAATAACCGGCCGACCGTGGCCAGTTACGGTTATCGTCAAATATTAGCGTCATATTAACTGTTATCAAATGGTGTAGCCTGTTTCGTACCTGACCGGTACTTTAACAGCACTGTTAATGTTAAAATAAGATGGTGCAACCCAGCCTAAGTATTGCAAATTACGCAAGTTTCAATTTTTTTCCAATGACGTCACAATCGCGCTAATCTAGTAAGTGTCAATGTAATCACTGATTCAATTTCATAGTTAACTTTAACGTAATTGACTTGAGCAGATCACATACCAAAGCAGCAATCAGCAGGCTTAAAGCAAATATTTGCTTTGCTACTCATCATTTAGCGCTAAAAGAATTCGCAGTGTAAATATTTAGTACCCAAATGAATGAGTGCATTTATTGCTCGCATAGGCATTTGCTGTGTGCTTCTTGCTTGTTGCTTTAGTGAACATTTCAGCGCTAATTACTCTATTCTAATCCCTACAACGATGGCATAAGTAGGTGTTTTAGAAGTACGTACGTTAACACGTAATTATGTAAACTCGAAGAAAATATTTTACTTTTATGAAATAACATAGCATTTACTATGCTAAGTATCCTATTCGATTACATCAGGAAAAATGAATTACTCAGGTGGATCTTGAACCCAGAGAAGGGAAATTTGAATTGATTCAGGTGTGGCTTAGTAGCTCAGTTGGAAGAGCATTCCTTGTGTAAGGGAAAGTTCGTTCGCCTCACCTGAGTAATTCATTATCCCTGATTTTTTTTTTACTTTTCCGATAGGTAAAACAGCAGTCATATTGGTGGAGTTTAGTAAAAGTAACTTTGAAATTGAAGACTACTATAGGTTCAACTTAATTATGATAAAGTACAAGTTGATTGACCTTTGAAATGTTTGCTTTTAAGGACATATGAACTATAATCACTACAATTACCAGACAAAAATTTCCACGCGACTGATAGCCTAATATTATAGACTTCCCATTATCATCAACACGTTAGTAAAACAAAACTACAAACACAGTCGATTAGTGATACATCAGGGTTATCTGATAACGCGGTATCGCTTAGATATCACTCATCTACATGACGTCATTACAGTAACATCACATAGTCATGAACGGCGTACACAATATCAGATTCAGATAATTACAATAGCGATTTTTATGAGGCCTTTGCCGCTTGGGTGAGTTTCAGTGAAGCTTACACTAATATTGTAGTGAACTGAATAATTATTTATCCGTTATTTTTATGTATCATTGAGCTCTAGAATTTTGTCGAGAGGCGTGCTTGAAAATATTGATAACGCTTCAATTGGCATGTTTAATGATATGGAAAACATTTTTAGTTTTACTTGAAGAGAATTCGTTTTTAGATACCGAGTTTTGGGATAACTACAGTGTTTTATTATAAGGTTCCCAAAAGTTGAAATTACTTATTAAAATTCAAATACAACTGTAATCTACGTCGTTCATAAACAGACCACATAAGGAGCAAACAAAAGTAATTTTAATAGGAATCGTAAAGAAAATGTTAAATTGCAGAATACTATATATATACTACACTGATGATGATGATGATGATGATGACAATAGCAGTGGTAATCTTCGTTGAATCTAAGTAGGAGCTAACACTTAATACACTGGCTCCACTTTCGTACGTTTAGTCAAACTATGACTTAACTTAGCGTATATATACGACAAGAAGCATACATAATTCCAAACATCATCTAGCTGACGGAAATATCCCAGTAATAAAGAGCAAGTACCTAGATATTTTTTCTCCAAAACAAAGACGGGACAGGAACATACAAAAATAAATGTTTGACAATGCCTTTCAAATAAAGCTTATGTCTCTTCGGCCCGAGTGAACGAAACGGAATACCAATTATAATGTCACACCTGACTTGCTCAGTATTTCAGAAATGTAATGTAGCTATATTAAGCTTGGCATTGACGTGGAAACTCACAAAGTAAAATCGAGTCATCAAATGATGTGCTTCATCAATACACGACGACATTACCAAAGAAATAAATGTATCGCTTGACAAAATTACGTTTTTGTAGCTGAGTGTACAGTGTGTACATAGGTAAATACGTCAGATTTCTTAGAAAACAATAAAAAATTGGGCAATGCAACTAGCGCGCAGCAAGTTTCACCCTTGCCAGATGACGTAATAAGTCACTTCAAGTCATAAATAACTGAATTAAAAAAAGTAATTATTGCATATAGAACTATGATTCATATGCAGTAAAATCGTTTTTTTTTTTAATATAAAAAGTAATCACCTCGTAGTTTCTATGGTTACAAGTTAGGTTTAAATTTGAGCTCGCAGAAAATACAGGCTAAACTTTTGAAAAAATTAGGGCGAGTGTTCAAACAGTCAAAATTATTAGGTACTAGTAAAATCCACCACACTTCTCACAATACATCTTAAAATTCTCCTTGTCCCAAAAAGATTAAAGAGATAATTACCTTAATAAGTAGGTCATATCATAAGATTAAAGGCATTGTCATCTACTAATCCTCTATAACATGTACGGCGTCTCAGTTGACAAAAGATCCGTACTCGCACAGTGCTTCTTCTTTGAACATTATTTCCTTTTGATTAGTCAACGCTGATAGCAGATTCAATATTGCATTATAGGAAATAATACTAAAATTTAATAAAATAAATTTTCTTACATTTACATTTTACATGGAATCACGCGTTGCCGTATTGGTTAGGTCATTCTCCTGTCTCCCTTATAGGTTTTTTTGTTACTGCTCAACTGCTTAAGCTTATAGCGTGATGTTAAATAGTCTATAATCTTCTTCAATTGGGCTATCAAATGAAAAGGATTTTCTCAAATTGCCTAGATTAACACACCGCATTTTAGAGATTAGCAAGTTCAAACTAATACACTCTTCAATTTTATTATTAGTAATGTGTAGTCAAATATAATCCAAGACTATAACCTAGTATAATGTATTACTATTATTATTTGTTTAGTAACAGATAATTATCGAACGAAATTAATGAAGTCATTACATTGATTGAGTGGAAAATGTAATTGGAAATTTGTGATCGCAGCAGCGTCTTCAATATCTTTCTAATCTATCACATCGTTTTCGAGCGTAATTAATCGAATTGAAATTTTCAATTCAATATTGAACTTATGATACCTAGGTGCCTTCTTGCAGACTTGACAGACGTTGTTCTATACGTAAATTTGGTTACTGCGCTCGTCATCTATTCAGTTTAGCTATTCAGAAACCGTCTCACTAAATATAAAAATACACAGACTATATATAGCTGCGATCCCAAAAATTTATATGGAAATTTTGATGTAAGAGCTGTATATACACTGGGTAATTTTACCCTGTGTAAGTTCAGTAAAGCGTTATGTTTCTAGGTTCATAAATGAAAACGCGGATATGAACTACTCCCACTTTTTAAAGGATACTCACCTAATATCTGTTTGTTGGCGGACAGGGTCCGACATAAAGTACTAAGGCTGAATTTTGTTAGTGATATTATTATGAAATTGAGAGAACTAAACTACGATGAGCCATTTTATTTAGTGAATTTCATTAACTAAAATGTGAAAACCTGAACTAGGTTTATCATTGGTGAAATCCAGCTCATACTATTTGGTGGAGCGCTTATGTACTTTCTTAATTATTTCCCACATGATTTAATTGTATTTCAGTTTTTGTAGTTTAAAGAAACCGCTTCTGTGAACGAATAATGTTTGAGTATTGGCGCTCATTTGTTGACCACTTAGTGTTGAAGAAGGCCAATAGATGGCGCTGTGCACGGATTTTTCGAACTATATTTTGAGAATTAAGTTTCTACGAGCGAGACTCTCAAGCGTCACGGCGGACGATCTCCCCGCATTTTTTACTGTCTCTGACCCGCTGCCGCTCCGAACGGAAGTTGAGTACTTCAACTCCTCGTTTCTTTTTTTGTGTAATTCTATAAGTTCCTTTGGCCACATTCTCAAGTCAGTATAAGTGAAGTGTATCAGAAGAAAACGACAAACTCAAGAAAATCACCGGCCGGTCGAAACCTACCTACCCACCAGCACGTGCCAGGAACCACGCCTGTCTGCAGATGAATCCTCACGAGGTGGAACTCAGGTCAGTGCCGGTTCTCTTGCGTTTTCATTCATAGAAGCGGTCACATGTGTATTTTCTTTTCATTACAACCTAACTGCAGGTCATAGGTACTTATACGCTCTGTGTGCAAACACACCAGTGGTCGGACTATTTACACGTCCTACCATAACTTATGGTCCTTCGAGCCGGATAGGCCAGTAAATAACATATTCACGTAATTATTGGTGAATAATATTTCTTTCCTATTCCTTTAATTAAAAGATTCACGTAATTTTGGTGAATTCTTTCCGCCATCTTAGTTTCATTACTTTCATTCGCTAACAGATTTACGTAAATTATTTGGTAAATTCTGCATTTAAAACGCTAAATCTACGTAATAATTGGTAGATATTTATAATAGTTGGTGATTTACGTATTAATTGGTAAATACTCATCATTCTATTCACATACGCGTAACTTTGTAGGTACCTATCTAGGTACGTAGGTAGTTACATTCCCGCTCCGCCGTGCTACTTGCGCTATTATATAATAAGCCGTAGTACAATTTTCAATAAAAAGTAGGTATATCTAAACTGTTTGTGTTGAATTACTATTATATTATAGTAGGTACCTTACAGATAATCTTCTGGTTATATTTCAATAGGTAAGTCCTACCTATCGTTAATTTGGGTATAAATCGTCGAAATCCATTGTTTGTTTTGACATAACGACGCGGTCTAATGAGGATTTTTTGGCTGAGACCGAGACCATCGATGATGTTCGCGATAAGTTCGAGTCGATTGTAGATCAAATACATAGCTCAAATTTATCATTAGAATCCCCTGTGGAATCCGACTATTCTTGCCTTGACTCATTTGATGAATTGTATTCGAGAATAAAACGCATTAGAAATAAATTATCTACTCCCAAGGTCAAGGAGGTCGCCTCACACGGGTCGAGTAATTCGAACGCGTCTGTAGTGAAATTGGAAATGCTTGTTATTCCGAGTTTTGACGGACGCCCTGAAAACTGGAATACATAACAATTGTCTGATTCGCAACGTGTGCAATACCTATTCTCAAAACTAACCAATGACGCATTAAAGTTCACTGCCGGTATTGTTCCGTCAAGTGAGACCTACAGTATAGTTTGGGACGCCTTGGTCAAGAAATACCAAGATAAACGTTCATTAGGTTCATATTATCTTAATAATATATTAGACTTAAAGAATTGTTCACCTAGTGTGAACTCACTTGATTCATTTATAGGTATATATTCCTCCTCTATCGCCGCGCTTAAAGAGTTAGGTATAAATGATTTAACGGACTTCATGTTTCTACAATGTGCCTTGAGGAAAATGGACACTCTAACAATCCAAGCCTTCGAACTTTCTGTTCGAGGTGTCGATATACCTACGACGCAACAGCTGATCGACTTTGTACAAGATTATGCTAAGATGATTGAACGGTCAAACCCGCGGTTTTCGTCATATGCGAAGTCGTCCACTGCTGGGACGCCACAGTCTAATGATAGGCGTGTACAGCGTAATTCTAAGTCGTTTGTTGTCAGTGAGCCGATTAATAATAAGTCGAATGCGCCCGCCGCAGGTAACGCGTCCTGTTGTTTATGTGGCGGCAGCGACCACCGACACCTGTATGACTGCGCTCAGTTTAAAAATATGCAAAATGCAAAGGCTAGATATGAGTTTATTAAATCTAAGCGTGGTTGCGTGAATTGTCTAAGCACATTACATAATCTCCCGCAATGTAAAAGTACGTCAGTTTGTTTCTGTCAGAAAAAACATCATAAATTATTGCATTTTGAGAATAATGTTAATAATTCGCACTCGCATGCGACGACTGTTGTAGCTTCCCCGCCGCCCCAGTGCGACCATGTTAGTCTCACTCCTGAGTCACCGCTCGCTTCAAGCACTGTGCATTCGTATGCCTCTAGCCATAAGTGTGATATTCTCTTGGCAACCGCTCAGGTGTATGCTCGCCCTAAAGGTAGCACTGGAAATAAATCTGTAGTCAGATGTCTAATTGATAATGGCTCACAGAATAACTTAATAACATTGTCCTGTTGTCGTTTATTAAATTTACCAATAATACCAATGAGTAATTCTGTTGTCAAAGGTGTTGGTTCCACTTCGCACCCGATAGTAGGCTATGTGTATTTGGACATTGAATCTCGTATTTATGCAGATCATAAGTATACTATACATGCGTTAGTTATGAATAGCCTTACGGATCAATTGCCCTCGCAATTAATTAAGTGTGATCGCGAGTTAAATCTTCGCGATTTACCGCTTGCTGACTTAAGCTGGAACATTCCAGGAAACATTGATATAGTATTAGGTGCACAGCTCTTCCCGTATATCTACTTAGGAAATAGAGTCGAGTGTGGTCCCAGTGCCCCTTGTGTACTATCAACCGCGTTTGGGTATGTACTTATGGGTGATTACCCACGTAAAGATGTTGTGACTACAACCGCATCCTTTTCTGCGCTAGCACTAAATGATTTAGTGCAAAAATTTTGGGAACTTGAGGAAGTTCCTGTGAAGCGCCTATTGTCTCCAGAAGAAACCGAGTGCGAGAATATTTTCACATCTACTGTGACTCGCGATGACGTAGGTCGTTATACTGTTGCGCTGCCGTTCTGCAAGGATCCCTCTGAACTAGGGAACTCGCGCGGCGTCGCTCACCGCCGGTTTTTGTCGCTCGAGCGTAAACTTCGTGAATCACCAACCGTACGCGAAAATTACAATAAGGTTATTCAGGATTATTTAGATAACGGTTATCTTAGTCTCGTTGATGACTCTAATTTGTCTATGGATGGTTATTACATACCACATCACGCAGTAGTTCGACATGACAAACCGATGCCGCGTATTGTGTTAGACGCGAGCGCTAAAACCCACACTGGTCTTTCGCTCAATGATATTTTACATATTGGTCCCAATTTACAGGCAGACCTGTTTTTATTATTATTAAATTTTAGGCTATTTCCTATCGCAATGAACGCTGACATAAAACAACATTATTTACGTATTGGCGTACCTGTTGACCATCGTAAATACCTGCGCATCTTATTCAGGTTCAAGGAATCGGATGAAATTCAGACCTATGTGTTTAATCGACAAGCGTTTGGTCTGAAGTCAAGTCCGTATATAGCTATACGTACTGTGCGTCAGCTGGCTACTGACATGAGTCCGCACTTCCCTGACGCCGCGAAAGTGGCAGAGACCTGTCTGTATACTGACGATTTAGTTCATTCCGCACCTGATGAGGACACTGCTGTACACTTAGCTCGCAACTTGATAAAACTGTTCAAGGCTGGCGACTTTGACTTAGTGAAGTGGTCTAGCAATTCTTCTGTGCTGCTAGACTCACTTCCTGATACTCACCGCAAATCGCTTGTGTTTGATGTTGGCAGTCATGTCGCAAAGGTTTTAGGTCTCTCGTGGGAGCCGTGTGGAGATAATTTTTATTTCACATCCACCTTGGTAGATGAGAAGTGCACTAAGAGAAATATACTCTCTATAGTTGCGCGACTATTTGACGTGCTCGGGTTGGTGGCACCTGTGATACTCTGCGCCAAGTTGTTAATTAAGGAACTTTGGCTTAGTAAGAGTGATTGGGATGACCCTGCTCCAGAGCATATACGCTCACGCTTTTCCGCTCTCGTTCAAGAATTAAAATTGCTTGACACATTAAAAATTCCGCGATATATAGGTGTCGAAGTTGATTGCGAATTACGTCTTGTCGCATTTTGTGATGCCAGCCTGAATGGCATGGGATGTGTTATTTATGCACATTGTACCTACCCATCTAGCATTCAAACTCGCATTTTGTGTGCAAAATCAAAGGTCACTCCGACAAAGATTACTACGCTTGCTCGATTAGAGTTGTGCTATTTTGCTTATGTCAAAGTTAATAAGAACTGTACGTGATTCTTATGCATTACGCATTCCCGTTACTGACATTTACGCGTTTTCTGATTCCACGATTGCCTTATCATGGGTTCACTCGTCACCACATCGGTGGTCGATTTTTGTTAGCAACCGGGTCGCTCAGTGTCAAGAAAACTTGAACGCTAAACATTTTTATCACGTCGCCGGAGCCATTAACCCGAGTGATTGTCTATCACGCGGCATGCTCCCCTCGCAACTTTTGACTCATGATTTGTGGTGGAACGGTCCAGCATGGATCCGCGTCCCCCCTGATGAATGGCCTATTAAGTCATTCTCTCCCGCACATTTCTTAATGACTACACCTTTGCAATACTTACCCTCGGCTGATCTATCAGATCAACGAATTAGTTTGGTAGATCGAAAAAAATTACTGAAACATGATCCACTCCTTTTGGAAAAAGTGGCACGTAGAGTATTTGCACACGTTGCAAGTCAGACAAAAATGGGCTACTCCCGACAAACCAGTAGAAATCGGCACCGTTGTTCTTCTAGAGCAGGAAAATTCTGCTCCGTTGAATTGGCCGTTAGGAGTCATTACTGACGTGTTCAGAGGCTCTGATGACGTGGTTCGCGTAGCGATGGTTAATAAAACGCGTACTGGTACTTACAAACGCGCTGTAACCAAATTGTATCCTATCCCAACGCAATAACTTACAACGCTAAATAGAATCTTAAACTTTAATTTTTAACTCAAACTTTAAACATACTTTAGATAGAATATTGTTAGTCTAAGTTGTTATTTTGGCTATGTGTATTATTATGTTATACAAATTCACTATGGGCTCTAATCAGCCAGTGTTCGCTTGTTTGTTTCGTAACATCTTGCGACGTTCCAAAGCCGGGTGCATGGTGGAGCGCTTATGTACTTTCTTAATTATTTCCCACATGATTTAATTGTATTTCAGTTTTTGTAGTTTAAAGAAACCGCTTCTGTGAACGAATAATGTTTGAGTATTGGCGCTCATTTGTTGACCACTTAGTGTTGAAGAAGGCCAATAGATGGCGCTGTGCACGGATTTTTCGAACTATATTTTGAGAATTAAGTTTCTACGAGCCAGACTCTCAAGCGTCACGGCGGACGATCTCCCCGCATTTTTTACTGTCTCTGACCCGCTGCCGCTCCGAACGGAAGTTGAGTACTTCAACTCCTCGTTTCTTTTTCTGTGTAATTCTATAAGTTCCTTTGGCCACATTCTCAAGTCAGTATAAGTGAAGTGTATCGGAAGAAAACGACAAACTCAAGAAAATCACCGGCCGGTCGAAACCTACCTACCCACCAGCACGTGCCAGGAACCACGCCTGTCTGCAGATGAATCCTCACGAGGTGGAACTCAGGTCAGTGCCGGTTCTCTTGCGTTTTCATTCATAGAAGCGGTCACATGTGTATTTTCTTTTCATTACAACCTAACTGCAGGTCATAGGTACTTATACGCTCTGTGTGCAAACACACCAGTGGTCGGACTATTTACACGTCCTACCACTATTTGTGATTACGGGTTGGTCTAAGCCGTATTTACATTCGTATCCAAAATAATTTGCAAGTTCACTATGAAATAATTTTTCACACATAAAATATATTATTGCATAATCACGAATCTTACACTTTGCATATTGAGTGTGGACTAAAAATGTTAACGTGTAATTTTGTCATGCCATTACGCTATATTATTATGTATCTAATTAGACGATACAATTTTTGCTTCCTGATTTCTTATAAGTATGATGGTACGATTTCACTGGAAGTTAATTATTCACAGAAAAACAGTTTTTTACACTCTCCTTATAGTTATGCGCCAAATGCCGTGAAAATGTGAGGATAAATTATTAACGATGATGATTAAACTCATTATGATTAGAATAAAATGTAAAATGTATTGTATGTATTTAACAAATCAACGTCAATACAAACAAAAATAGTCAACATTCCATTAGCAACTCTCCACATATGAATGGTAAAGATGAAAGCTAAAGAAATAGAAATAACTATGCCCTTAGACTTCTAATCTTATTCTATTTCAATTAACTCACTTCTTTTCTGGACGTAAAATGTCTTTATCTGTATATATTACTAGCTTTCGCCCGCGGCTCCGTTCGCGTGGATGTCGGTTATCGCGACCATTCTCATGGTCTAATCTACCCCTATACGAGATTTAATCGAAATCGGTTCAGTGGTTTAGGCGTGAAAGCGTAACATACAGACAGATATACAGACAGACAGACAGACAGACAGAGTTACTTTCGCATTTATAATATTAGTATGGATAATAGTTATTAGCTACATCTTTGGTGGAGAAACGTACTTCTTTTTTATACCATATATAATTCGATAGTTGTAAATTTATTGCAAGGAGTCACAGATTCGAAAATAATTTATAACCATTCGAAATATAAAAAGAATTTCGAGAGATGAGAATTTAACAATTTATGAAACTTGAACCAGTACCAGAAGCTTTGGAAGATTACGAAGATGAGAAAAAGGGGCGAATCCTTTCTAATATAACAGCAGGTCATAAAAAGTAACTGGTCACCACAAACTGTGGTAATGACCTTGATGTGAAAAGATCTTCTAATAGTGTTGTACCTAAACGAGTAATAAGAAAATATCAAGATTAGTCGAATACATAGGGAAAAAGAATCTTCTCGGGCGGGACTCGAACCCGCAGTCTTTCCCTTACAGGGGGAATGCCTGACCAATTCGGCTACCGAGACACGCCCGATATGATTCAAATTTCCCATCTTATACGTCTTTTAAGGCGACGTGGCGTCATCTACCGATTTTCTTACGAACTATCCCTGTAAGGGAAAGACTGCGGGTTCGAGTCCCGCCCGAGAAGATTCTTTTTCCCTATGTATTCGATTTGTATAGTTAGCATACTTAATGCTGTAAAAAAAATTCCTTCAATCAAGATTAGGTTTTGTAAATTGTAATTTGTAAATAAATATATTGATTATATAGTTAGTTAATAGTTTAATTTAAGTAAATAGATAGTATCTAAATTTGGGGCATTAGTGAATGTATTCCAAGTGACATGTAAATTAGATTTCTAATAGGTTTACTGGTTAAATACAAGTATTTGTGGAGTAAAGTGAAGTGTTGTTATCAATATTGAAATAAATGAGTGGTACACAGTAGTTAACTTCTATTTGGAACAGTTTGACTTTAGAAATGCGTTCCCTTTTGAAGAAAATGATAAATGAAGATGAGATTTGATATTGTTTTTTATGGCAAAACTACCTGCATTACCTGGATTAATTAAATAATACTGGATGAATGCTGCTTGTTGTGTGTGGATCCAGATGAAATTTATTATGGAGATTATAGTTTGGAAAAGTACACCGTTATTATCCAGGTTATTAATGACATGTTCATATTATCCTGAATAATACCTAGATAATATGAGTCATAATATTTTTACAAACACAAAACAGTAATGATTAAAATCATAAGATTACAGAAACATCACCACGTTAACAGGATAACGTGGTTTCATTACATTTTTAGTAGTTTACAAGATATGCCACACATTATACTTTTAATTATATTTTAATGTCTCAAAAAACCTTACAAACGCTGTAAATTTTTATATATAACACATAACCGGTTATCATGTTTATCATCCCGAGTTTTTATATTGTACACGCTGCTGCCCGTGGTTCCACTTGGCCTGTAAGTCAGTTGCTATTTCTTGAAATATAATCTTAACCGATTGATTACATCAAAAATTTCTACAAGATTTAGTGACGTAATAAAAATTTATAGTCAAATCAGTTACTATTATAGGTAGTAAAAAACTTTGTATTGGACAGGAGTATCTATTGACTTTATTGGTAAACATTTGGTAAAGGAAAATTAATAACAGTAGGTATCAAAACTAAATGTACAATGTATACAAAAATTAAAAAAGAAAACAGGGGTGGAAGAGACTGTAACTTTAGGCATCGTAGAATTCCTCCCCATCGACCTCTACCGGTACCGTGCCCAAAAGGTTGGCGACATTACCCCGCTGAATAGCGATAGCAATTCTTTGAGCGAGGTAAAGGCCAGCCCTATGGTTACAGGAGGAGTCAATTAGACGCTTCGCTATCTCTTTGAAAAGCGCGCGCGCACTTGGACCACACGGACCAAACGTTTCGACTCCAAACGGCTCAAATATATAATTATATAGGTTAGGTGGATGATTAAAATAAACACAAACTATAAAATAAGAACCGACGTAATTTTTACCGCTCTTTTACCGTTCTTAATTTAATAAGCTTGGTTAGATAATTTATCTGAACTTTAGGATAATACCCAATTGTATCGATTCGTCCAGCGAGGTTTAGTCTGTATTACTGACATAGTTACTATCTAGACAGTGCTGTTTAAAATGCCAAAACTTAACGCAATACATAATTAGTTCAACGATCTAGACGCTTCTATTTTTACCCGACTACGGCGAAGCCAAAAGGAGGGTTATGATTTTGACAGGCTATGTATGTATGTATGTATGTATGTATGTATGTTCATTTGTTCCCTCATAGCACCTCAACTACTGATTAAAACTGGACATATGAGGTATCGTTACAAGCGGCTTTATCGTCCGATGGTTATAGGCTATATGACGTGTCACTCAATCTTGTGCGGCGCCCTCTAGCGCTCATAAGGTACTATGTTAAAAAATAAATTTGATATAAATATGCCGTGTTTGGTATCAAATGAAAGGGCTTAATAAGCACATTTCAAATATGTATAAATTATTAGCTTTACCTTACCCCAAAATAATATAAATAAAAAATAAAGTTTAAAACTAAAACCCGACTACCGAAAAATCACGCTCTAAAAGTAACAAACAAGAAAATAGCCGTGGTCGTATGCCACTTACTCTGACAAAACAATATATTCTAGGGAAAAGGGGCATACGACCACGGCTATTTTCTTGTTTGTTACTTTTAGAGCGTGATTTTTCGGTAGTCGGGCTTTAGTTTTAAACTTTATTTTTTTGCATATATTATAAGAGTATTGATAAATGTCTAGAGATTGAGAAATGAGATATTCTTGTACATCTCTAAAGACGGGAGTCTAATTAGGATCAAGTTAACCATTCGGAAACTATTATACCCTTCTGGCGTTCATCTTCCTTTAGCGATCATAATTATAACGGCTTTTAAGCAATCTGATATGAATGAAAAGAGTTAAGCTTGTTGAAAGGACTTGGTTTTTATTGGCTAGGAATGCAATGCACTGATTTGAGAGTAATTATTGTATTAAATAGGTATGATACTAATAACAATCTGTAGGTTAATCTTGATTTTTAAATCATTTTTACAAACTTCACTAGTTAAATACTAACAGTGGCATCATCTTCGTCATTGCCTCAATGTTAATTAAATCAAATGTTTGCAGTTTGGAATCGTCGACTATCCTGTCTCGCCTTTTAATAATGGTTTATTTGTCTTTTGAAAGAGCAACTATGTATGTAAAGAAATATAGACAGCTCAAGTTCATTAACTTTTGAATTATCGTAATAAATTCAATCGTACCTCTAATTTTTCCCTCAATAGTTGTTAACCACTAACAAATTTTCAATCAACCATTGCAAGACAATAATTGTCATTATGATTTTCAAAGAGCAATTTTAAATGTTTAATGTCTCCTGATCCTTTTTGCAGCTATTTTGGGGTTAGCGTTAAACGTCATTAGTGTTTAGTAAACATACTAAACTTGCATCAACTTATTAGGATTTTGCTAGACTTTTGAATGATAATGAAGGATTATTCATAATAATCACATACATTAAGTAAAATAATTCATTGGAGCTAGAAAGTTGAAACTGTTTCTTTCATATAATAAGCTCTCAAGAGACTAGCGTTTGCACAGTGTGCTCATCATGATCCACCCAACAAAAGCCTGTTCGAGGTAGATAAAATAATACTTTAATGAATAAGAAGTAATATAGATCTTTTTATTCGTTACTGAATGCGTACAGAATAATAATAAATTAAAGACTGAAAAACAAAATGATGTAACGTTTCCATTTAAGTGAATTATCTAATAATATACTGGTATACAAAAGAACAACAAAGCAAGAATACAACTAGGCCAGTGCTATTCCAGCAAGTTATAAAACGCAATGGGAACGCTTGGGCTTGGGAGTTGTATTAACAACCTGTCATTACTTGACTAAAACTTCCTTTTAAGTTCTTTGTAGGCATAATGACCGTACACGAACAGTGCACGCAATTTTATTGTTGCGGTTCTTTTCATTTCAATCTATATTTACTTTAGTATCAACTATAATTTGTGTATTATATAGTACAGTTACTTTTGCTATACCGTTAACATCTGGCACTCAATAGTAAAGAGCGTCATCTGCCATCTTTTTTCGCTGCTTTTAATAACATCATCAATAAAACAACAAGACAGCAGTGCGGCATACCAATAAAAGATTCACAAAAAATAGTTTGTAGTTTCAATGAGTACTAATTACTAAAAGCACCGCGGCAGTGGCTTAATTAATTGATAACATGATGCGTGATAAGCCATCATCAATGTAATAAAAAAAGCCTGTTAGATCCAACCGCGTACTCACCAATAACATAAGAGTATCCATCGAGTGTGAGTACACATTTTCGTGTAGCACCCGAAGCAGATCGATGTCTGTGCGTTCTAGGAGCCGCTCCAAGAGCTCGCCCACCACCAGGATCACTATGACATTTATGTACTAGTTCTTTGTCATTAGCTACGTTGACCTTGCCGTCGACAGAGCCCTGTCTGCTACTTTCTAGCAGCACTTTTCCACGCCGCATCATCACATCATACGCTATCTCCACTCAACACTCAAACCGTCACAAACACTTCGTCACTGTTTCACGTCACTGCAGTTACCTTACACTTCACTCGAACACTCAACGATCACTCAAAAATTCGGATATGTTTATGTTTAACACAGTGTTATGATATGGTACAGAGATCACGTAAATTAGAAGTATATGTTAGACATTTTCATTGCTCTGACGGCCTAAAACGAATAAATTGTGAGTTATTACGCAAAGTGTAATCTTTATTATTGTTTTGATTTATTTAACTACGTTTAAATATCGAAATACTAGCGAGTTTTTGTTTAGTTCTTTTGTAGAAATAATGTATTCAGTGCGCATAAATGAAGCGTCTAGTTTTTGTATTCAATTGTATTCAAATGATTAGGTGTGGTTCATGAAAATGAATTACCAATTACGCACCACTAATTAACTAGGGCAATATTTTGTTGGAAAAGTTCTCTTCAACATTTCATTATAATCATAACTCGAATATCGATAGCTGAATAAATTTTACGGTTCAATGAAGTCAAATGAATTGTTGACCTTTCTTCAGCTTTTAGTTCAGATTCCTTTAGCATTCAGAAACTAATTATTAACTTGATGTAGATCAAACCTTGAACTTCTGGAAGTTCTTAATGAACGAATGACTTCACTCCTATCTATCATACAAATATTAACGCGGGTTCAAATAGCTCTTTGTTTACACATTCTGAAAAGAATCTGTGTTTCCATTAATTGGCCGCTAGTTTAGCGTATATTAATTAACAAGCTTTGTACAGACTTCATAGTATTGTACTTGTAGAGAACTATGCTTTTTAAACAGATCGTAATTTACCCGACTTCGACGAAACCGTGTAATGAATGTTTGCTTCAGCGCAGAAGGAAACACGGAAATCTATTTTGAAGCGACGTGTTGTTTTTCCGCCATGGTAACGCAACACAGGGCGCCCATAAAACGTTGCGTCATGGCCCACAGTCAGGGGTGGGCCCCCCTCTAGTAAACAGATTGTGACGTTGTCCACTACTCAAGACATGACCAACAGGTGGTACATCCTCTAAATTTCAGAAGCAATCGAAATTTGAACTCACAATTTTTTTTATAAAAAATTTTGATAGGTCATTTAAATTTGAAGCTGCCGGTCCGTTAGATGTGTACGGACATGATCGGACGGAGCGTTCAGAAAGCGGTTCGCGACATGACGCAGCGCTACCGAACCGCGTGGAAGCCTGCGCGCGACTGTCGTTCGCTCCACATGATCCGCCACAGGTATCCCCTCATTAGTACGTAGCACTCAAACTTAGAGTTCCAAATCCCCGGGACATTGAGCGTTGAGTACTGAGCAAATTGCCTTATTTAATTTTTCTACAAATACTTCAGCTGCCGTGAGTTATTAAGAAGTTATGGGTATTCTCGAGGGGCTGTTTAAAGGTTCCGAACGATTTTTCGCCACTTTTGTTTTTAGAAAGCTTTTTAAGAATTGCCCTCGTTTCTAAGACGATGGACTTAGTGAGTATTATAATTATTGAGATTCCTTTAGTGATACGTTATGAATTTATGATGGTTAAAAAAACAATATTCAAATTTAAATTAAATCGGTTTGCTGTATAGGTTCCCGATGGTGTATTATAGGACCACCCCATCGCTCACCCCGTGGGTGCCGTAAAAGGTGAAGGCATGGAGCTGTTCTTCAAGCGACTGTAAATACACAGGCCATGTTAAAGTACCCGATTGATGGCAATAGGCACGCCCCTAATCATAGTTGGCAAATTGTGGGTGTTAATATACCTCTGCCTATTTTTCGGGGGTTTACAGGTGTGAATATATGTACGTATATAATTCATTCATAATGTATTGAAGGTTTTATATTGTTTGTGGAATAATGGTTTCGTTACGGAACCGTGTATGTAATGTATGTAAATACATCATTACGGAAATTGTAAATGCTTCAGAATATTTAGTTAATTCTACGTGATATACATTATGTACGTTCTTTTTTATAAACTAACGCTAACCTCAAAGAGGTAGGTAGAGAGATAGTATCGAATATTCTTTAAAAATACGGTCAATTATGATTACAACTAGGGACATTTCATTTGTTTTTTTTTTTAAAAGAATATTAGCAACCGAATTTTTTTATAAAATCTCTTTAACCCTCCAATTAAGCTAAATTGCTTGTGCTAGGAGTGGGTTCACGTCGGTAGTGTAATGGCCAGAATTCGAACCCGGGACCTCTAGATCGTAAGGCCGACTTAACCACTAAGCTACCGACACTTCATATTACGAGTGACTCTTAAGACTTTCAAGCTGAAGTACCCAATCTGAGAATATAATCCGAATATTTGTGCACAGCAGTATACTTTCACTACTATTCCATTACGGAGTAGTAAACAAAATTAGGTATAAAGGTTAAGACAACAATAATATTAAAGATACGAAACTTTGTCAATATGCTGATGTGTGGGTGAGTAAATATTATGTTTGTTACTTATTCACGCTAAAACGGCGAGACGGATTTCTGTAACATTTGATGTGGTGATAGATATTATTAGCCAAAAATAAACTGCGGATCCTTGCTGAATACAGCTAAGAAATTTATGGCGCATTTTTTTTTATTTCGTGCCGAAATCCCCTCGGATACCTTTCCTGCCGGACCCGGAAGGGGAGGTTATGTCAGACACGAACCGACTAAAACCTCACGCCGACTGTCGGTCGTGCTCCTAGGCCGGAGGTGAGGTTGTCATCGACATATCCCTCGCAACCCGGCTGACTCAGGGAAGGGACTCATCCCTTACGGTCTGGCCCTCCTCGGGAGAAAAAGTTTTTGGCATAGAATCTGCTGCTTAACTGACTGCTAAGGCTTGCACGGGTTCTGAGTCATTTCCTTGTCAGGGTATTTTTTATACCCGGAATATGTGATGACCTCTAAAGTGTGGTGATAAAGGATTTAACGATAATTTGGATGGTGCGGATTAGACTCTCAGTCAATCTCAGTCTCTCAATCAGCAATACCTATTCATGCAATCTGTGCATGAATAGGTATTGCTGATTTAATTGTACATTGATTATATATGTCTTACCAAAAAAGTGTAAGTATATAGTCATAAAGAGGTCATTCGACAAAGAACCAAAGTTACCGACATAGCTAACAGATTATGCAAGCTGAAGTGACAATGGGCTGGTCACGTCTGTTGAAGGATTGATGGCCGTTGGAGCAGACGAGTCCTAGAGTGCTGAACGCGAGGAGGCAAACGGGAGGTAGGACACCCCCTAGATAGTTGGAAAGTCGACCTGAAAAAGGTGGCTGAGACAGATTGGATATGGAAGGCAGAAGATTGAACGAAATGGCACACGTTGGGAGAGGGCTATATCAAGAAGCGGACTGCGGTGGGTTAATTGATTAATTGCATTTTAGAAGGTATTTTACAATATGTACTTAATTTAGGTATAATTAGCGCTGTGTAGTTTATACTTAGACTTCGAAACATATCAACTGATAGAATTTCCATTAGTTTAATTAAAAAGGTAATAAGAAAGGCAGTTACTAAAATATTTTGTTCCTGTGGCAGTTACGGGACATTATTCTACGCAAAGGAACTACGAATTACAGCTAATTTGGACTAAAAAACATATAGGTACCACCTGAGATAAGATAAATTCTACAATCATTATTATCCTATGAGAGCCTTTTCACTGAAGCATGATAACATGAAACGAATACTATACTTGATTTAACACAGCTATACATCTGCTTGACTTTTACGAGTGCCTAATAAATTTTATTGTTGGTACGCTTACAATGAATTACAGGCAGGTCGATTCATCACTTTTTTAACTACGTTTAGGATCATTCCATAGAATTTGTAATAAAATGAAAAAGACATACATATTTGAATTGATTAATTTAAGCTGAATAACTGTTAACATGGCACATGTTTACGATGGTGACCCTCTTTCCGAGACTTTGCCTTTAGCTTAACATCAGGCGAGGTGAAGTCAATTTGACGTGTCCCTTATAAAAATAAAATTGTAGTGAAAGTTCACACACTTAAATAATTCTCTAGGTCTGCTCCTTAAAACAACGAAACAAACAAACAAGCAGATATTGATTTTGGTGGCAAAAATCATCAAAAAAGCAGAGATTAGTTTTGTAATTATTGTGAAAGTTTATGAGAATGAATATAATGGGCTTTTGTAAAACTCACCACAACAAAAATACTTGTAAACTCGCCACAGTCTTGTTATAATTATGTAATTCAAGTAACAAACTTACTGGAGTGACTTAATTTCTAAGATGTTAATTTTATTTGAAGTCAAGAGGTCGGGAAGGAAGAATTTGAACTGGGTACGATTATTATTCTACCGTTGTTAACCCGCTGCTAATCCAATCAATTTATCAATCAATTTAACTAAAATCTGCAGGCTGGCTACTTTTAACCGGTTGCCATGGGTAGCAAGAACTGAATCAAAATTTCACTAAACACGAAGCAAAAAAGGAGTGTGAACGGAATCGTAGGGAACAACACTGTTTTTAGATTTTAATGTAAGAGTAGAAAATATAGGCTCATTCCATAGTATTTCGTCCGCACCTCATTCGGATGCTGCAAAATGTGTTTATGAGATGTGTAGAAATACTTGGTAAATTAATTGTACTTAAGTTAAAATTTGTCGTCAATAATGTAATTTTGTTACAATAGGACTGACATGACATGTCTCAAGATAAAAGTCCTGTAAATAATTAAAGAGAAAAAAAATTAAGTAAAAATATTTATTGAGAATCTACTTCGTTGTATGTCGTTGTCTAATGTTCAATAAAAAGTTTATAATGATTCTCTATGATATCATACTTTATAACTGTTTGTGGATATCGTTAATACCGTGAAGGATTACCAGATAAAAGTACAGGCTCTAATCCTTCCATGAAATTGCGTCACATTTCAAGTATTATAACTGGCTACACTTCGAGAAGATAATTTCATGGAACCAGGGGCCTGCAAAACTACATTACGTGGGTTTAAATATATTCTTAAAAAACTAAGAACTTTGTGGCCAATAAATTCTTCTACGTACAAATTTGATAAAACTAACAAAACTTAAGTGAAAGTACCTGAAATAGTAATCTAATCTAATATACCTACAAGTTGCGTAAATCGCTTACGAGAAAAGTTAGATTATGGTTCACTTAAAATCTTCTGAAATGAAAGAGTAAATCGAATTCTGTATCTGTATATCTTAAATACATTTTGTTGCTAAAACAACTAGAATTGAATAATACTGTTTAAATAATACCGTTAAATAAATGTTTGAATAATACCGTTACTGTAATATTAATTGTTAGGTTCTGTAAAAACAAAACGTAAAAAACATTAACCTCCTTCCTTCGGCAGTCGGGTAATAAAGATAAAAATACAGATAGTTTTAAATAAATCACAATAAAAAGAATTTCAACATACTTATGTGAAGATTAAGTTGGAATGAATCAGATGAAGAAGAAAACGTGAATGCATAAACGCCATCGTAGTTTGTGGTATAGTTTGTTTGAGTAGGATGCAGAAGGGTAGTCTATCATGATCATCAATTTGGGCCCGCATTCAACTCTATCCCATCGGACAGTGTAATGTGATAAGAGTTTCGTAGATATTCTCACAGAATATAACAAAAGCCAAAGCAAAACGCGTAAAGGTTAATGCATTAGACTTGCCAATGAAAGGTGGCAGGTTCTACATCTAATAAATCACTGACGTAAAAATAAGCATTTATTGTATATTCGATAAGACACTTTTTATACTTTTCCACAGTATTTTATTTTTTGATCCTAAGAGTTTTGCCTCACGGCACGGTTTATAATGACGGTGATGATCGAACTCGATGAATCGAACAACAGCATAAACAAAAAAATTATAAGAGAAGTGAAAGAATAGTAGCAGTGAATTGTGACTCATAGAAATGCCCCAAATATTTATATTCTATTGGCGACTTGTGCTTGAACCGTTTTAGGTCAAGACGCTGCTGTTGGGGCGATATTGTCTGAATATCTGTGTTTCAAGGAGATTGTGAAAATAAGTAATACAATACAGTCACTCTATCAGTCTTCTGGGTGTGATCAAATGAAGAATGTAAAGAACTTCTTGAAAATATGGACTGGAATTTATCTTGTAACAAAGTTGCTATTTGCAATAATGTTTCCTCATTAATTTGTCGATTTGGGACAGTCATGTGCTCACAAAGCCTATAATTGTAATTTTAATCTTACCCAAGTAACTGTAACATCGTATGATCGTCTCAAATTAAGCGCAAAAAAAGTTGTAGAATATGTGAGATGTTGTAACAAGGTGGAAAGTGCGAAGTTGTTAACAAGTTGTGACGCATCGTTACAGTTGAGCGATCGCTTTGTTTGGGCCCTGACCTTGGACCCTTGGGGACGGAAGAACTGAAGAGAATCGTGAAAAATACATACGTAGTTGTTATAGTTGCTCAAGAATGTTTTGTTTAGTTTTGAAAAGGATATAGGAACAGTTAAAAGTAAGCTTATGTTTTATAAACTTAGAGTTCAAATTTGTAGAGATCTAACCTCTAATAAACACTTTACTTTTTTCCCTTCCTCCTTTCATAATCATTTCAACTTTGTAATTAATGTAATTTGCGTAAAAAAACAAAGTTACTCTTGGATATTCAAACTTTTACACCTCTTGAAATAAAAAGTTTTTTGTACCTACCCTTCGGTGTATAATCGAATATTATCCATAAAATCTTTGACTTCATTAGAGTCGTTAAGTACTTTCGATATTTGCTTAAAGTTTGTGAATTGTTTTCTGGGACCAGCTGGCCAATCTCAATAATCACTTCTGGTATTACTGCTAATTTGTGCAGTACTTCTAAGGTGACAAATATGCACGAAGTATTAAAATATTTTGGCTCCACGTAATATGGGTTGTACGTATTAACATCAATTAGTTGTTTTTCTTTATTCTACTATTTCGGATCTTCTTTTTCTCTTTCTTCCATTTCTTCTCTTCTTTCACATTAATCATCATTAAAGTCGTACCATCAGTGAAGGAAGTATGTTTATTCAATGCTCAATTTAATGTTTTGTCCTTTTTCGGTTTGTTGTTACAACTAATGATGAATTTCCTTTTACTCTCAAATCGGTAGTAGGTATGCTATCACACCACATATTACTGAAATAATGAACCTAATCCTTTTCTTAGTGTGAATTTATGTCACGGGAGAGACTTCTATGCGACCACCCAATCCCGAAAAAAAGCCCCGCACTAGTGCCTTTTCCGTCAATCGTATGTATCGGACGATACCTATATGCGGTTAGCTTGAGTCCCGAAAAATTTTACTATTATCGTGGAATAAATAACTCATATAAATAAAGTTATAGTGAAATACAGAAATTAACCCCAAACATTAAGCCGTCGTGTTCTGTAAAAACATTCAGACGATCACAAACCCATTACGGTCCAAACACTTCATCATCAAATCAGGAACATAACGCTACATTTACATTTGTGTTAATTGGATCAGCAGTAAGCCAGAGATCGCGTGTCGGGAACCATTCCAGGGCGGCTTGCGCTAACAATTTGTTTTATCGTTGCACAAGATAAACTAGGCTGGTGGAAATTCCCCGACATTTTGTTTCGCCGTATTCTTTATTTTTGTTGTTATTTACAGCTTACACGGTGTTCGAGTACATTTTTTCTGGTATTTGGTGTGATTGTTATTTATTAGTGTTAGCGTTTTTATGTTGATGATGCGTTGAAAGGGATCTGTTCAGTTATTTTGTATAGATGAACACGTTCAAATTGTGTTCGATCTTATAGATCAATATTTAAAAGATCACTGAATTTATTATGACATAATACGTTCAGCACTTCATATAAAGTTTTCATCAAAATATTAATAATAATGAAACTTGAAACGAGATCAGGAAATTGGCTTAGCTCTTCATAGCTTTTGGTATAAAAGTAAGGAGAGCGTTAGTAGTCAACAAAGCTGAAGTATTAATATAAACCCCTGACTGACTGTTTGTCATTACCCCTAATTTTTTTTTCGAAATGTACCTATACCTACATTTTAACTTAGCTTGGAGTCATAAATGGATTTTACGTCCGTTGGTATGACTATAAAAGGTTGAACCTGTGGAGGTTTGATAAAAAAAACAATAACTTAACTGGCATTTATGCAGGAAACTTTTCTTAATTGTTCGCCTTTAGCTGCATTTGATTTGAATTTTTATCTGGAAAGTAGTAGGGCTTTGTATAAAGCGGAAACTATCTAAAGAAAAGTTGTTTAGAAATGGAGCATAACTAGAAAAGTTAAATAGATACCTAATATGAATAGAACAGAGGATAATAACTTCAAATTTAACGGACGATGCTGTGGAGGCGAAGAGATTAGATTGGAAGATCAGATGGAAGGGCCTCTCGTTAAAGTCAAATTATATTATGGAAAATATAAGTGAAGAACAGAGCTGGGGTTCGCGTATTTTGAATGCAACATGATTGACACATGACTAAAGAAGAGGAGAATTTTCAATTACATGTAGCGATTCTATTTATCTATGTATCCATACTAATATTTTAAATACGAAAGTAGCTCTGTCTGTCTGTCCGCTTTCACGCTTAAACCACTAAACCGATTATGATGAAAGGAGATGGAAAATGGTGGGCCCAAATGTAATAAGTTGAGATATGATCCAAAAAATTAGTCATATTTTTCTATCTTAGAATATGAAAAATCACCTCAATTCTCAATCTGGATGCGGAGAAATATGAGAAAATAGTTTTCTTGAGATTATCAATTGAGTAATCGATTACACTAAAACATTTGCTGTAAATAATTAACTCAAAGTAATTAAATGCACTATATATACTTACATGCATTATAGTGCATATAATTACAGTCATATTATTAAATCAAATATCAATTAATTACTGAAAAACCAATATTAATGATTATCGATTTCATATCGATTCAAATATCTCTTATATTTGTAGTCTATGTCACTGACATGGCAGCTGACTAACATTGACACTAGACAGTTGCTGACTGTTTTTGTTTGCTCATCGTTTCGTGTTTTCCGATGCGTTTTGAGTGCTTTCCCGATTATTCGTCATTTTTTACGACAACTGCTTTGTATTTTACGGATTCTGACCCTGCCTACCTTGTACGACCCTTGCTTTCACCTTGGACACCGAAGATCGCTCACACGTTTGACTCGGAATTGTTATTTTGCATTTTACCGCCAGCTTGTGGATTGGATATTATTGAAACTATGGATCGCTGTGTGAATTGTGGGATATCCACAGGTCACTGCAATACACTGGGCCGAAGGCCCTTACACGATGAAACAATTCTGTCAGTGATTCGGCAATGGCTTGCACCTCAGTCTGTAAGTAAATACCTGTAACCTTATCTAACCAGCTACCATCCTGGCAGGCTCAAAATGTAAAATGTGTTTAATAGAAGGTGAATAAAACACTATATTCAATGATTTTTTATTTTATTTTAGACATCCTTTCCCTATCTCCTTACCTGTTACCTACCTATCATTTGAAGTCGTTTACTTTCATTCATATGATTTTTCCAACATTTTCTAGTAAATATAATAACTATTAGTGCAAAAGAACACATTTTGCACTTCAGGAATCAGCTGTTAGATAAAGATTGTAACATAACCTCACTTTTACATAATCTCTTATATCTCTGTTCTCAGATTGACAAAATCCGCAGAATTTTCAGTGAAAGGTTGATAATATATAAGCTATTAATTGACACCACTTTCATCTTCTTGCCCAAGATTGTATGTAATCATTTCAGTCTCCTTTGGCATAAGGGTAGATTAGGCCTAGAGAAAGGACATAGGCAATGTCTGGCCGCGATAACCAACATTCTCGCGGGTGGAGCCGCGGGCAAATGCTAGTAATAAATATTAGTACAATATTTTTTTTTAACTTTAAATTAACAAAACACAATATTGTCGTTGAGACCTACTGCCATGAAACCCATCGATCGAATTAGAACCAAATAGAACACGTTCACAAAATATAGGTTAATGCCCAATAATAACAAATTCCAATAAATCTGATTTATTGAATTACGAATATTAGATATCACGTGTACGAACACGGAACATAGCACGCGACCTCTTTCATGGCATATGATCATGGCAGGAAGTACTTTTATTCATAATTAGGTCTTCTTAACTTTATTTCTACATCACTCAGTATGTAAAGTTAAGTAGGTTAAGTGTTCTACCGAGGAGGGTAAAACCGTAAGGGATGGCTCTGGGTCAGCCGGGGTGTGAGGGATATGTCGAAGACAACCTCACGTCCGGCCTAGCACCACGACTCACAGTCGGCGTGCGGCCCTTCCGGCTCCGGTGCGGGAGGTATCCGTGGGGATTTTGAAACGAAAAAAAAAAGTTGTGTGTAATTATTATTTTGCAAATAGAAGTTGTGACGCCCGGTATTGAAAGTTGTCAGACGGTGTGGTCAAGGATCAACCGGTTCAGAACTGGACACAGGAGATGCAACTATCATCTTCACAAGTGGGGACTTAAAGAAGCGCCGGACTGTGACTGAAACTCCACAGCAGACAATATGGCATATAGCAGAGGAGTGTCCACTCCGTCGTTTCCCTGGAGGAATGCGTGAGCTTCATGACCTCACACCGGCAGCAATAGACTGGCTTCGCCAACTGGACGTCAACATATGAGGACTCGAGCAGGAGCCATACGAAATGATGATGACTAGGATGAAGTTTGACAGGCGACTGTCGTCTAACCCTCAATCCGAGAAGAAAGCTTGTGCCTTGCGCTTGTTGCTCTTTGCGCTTGTTGTCTCTTCCGTAAATATCAGCAGGTGCACGTCAGTATTAGAGTGATTTTTTTAAATATAAAAATAATAGAACCGAAATTACTAATATTCTCTGTAACCCCTCCAGCTAAGCTAAATTTCTTATGTTAGGAAAGGGTTCACATCGGTAGTGTAATGGCCAGGATTCGAACCCGGGACCTTTCAATCGTAAAGCCGACTCCTTAACCACTAAGCTACCGACGATCTTGACTAACAAATACTCAAAATGATCTTGATACTTTATTATTCCCTTTTTCCTTTTGACTAATCATTCTGATATTTGGTACATAGTGTTCGCACCTTTAGTTCGGATGACAGTACAATTTAAATTAATAAAACAGTTTCACTTGCTAATATAACAATAGGCCACTGTTTACCTAGGATCTAGGACCATTAATATGATTGACTAAACCTGCTGGCTTGATGGTATATACCATTTAAATTTCGAAAATTAAATGAACGAAGATAAAATAACGTGAATTGTCTAACCCTTATCTTCGAAGTAGATTATTCAATCACCCGGAAGGGTAAAAGGTACATTTTAACCTTGACTCTAAATGCCTCGGGCTCACTCTATTGCACGTGACATGTGTTGTACCCTCTACCCTTTTTACTTAAGCAATAAAAGAGTTGATAAATATGTGTTTGTGAACCTTGTTTAAATACCTAAACTAGTAGTACATTCTACTTATTATTTTATTATTAATCTATATAGGTATAGCATTTTTGTTGATAATACAATTTGTTCATTAGACAATCCTCATAAACGTCAAATTTAATGCTTTTAAATTTAAATATTATTTAATGAACTTTCTATTTCATTTTTCATTTATACTAGTAATTTTCATTGATGCAATATTTTCCCTTCAAAAAATTTCCATTGAGGAAGGGAATCTGAAAAGAGTGCTTATCAAGTTGATGACAGTAGGCTCGGCCTCTGTTTACCTAGGACAAATATAATTGGCTAAGTGACCGTGGTGTAGGTAGAAGTAGGTAGTGGGTAGTGACGGAGCTGCAAACATAGTATTATGTTTGCAGTTCCGTGGTGTAGTGGGAATGAACAATCTTTGTGTATATATTTTTTTTTAATTAACAACTATAAATATGAGTTTAGAGTTCGTTTCTAGTTACTTAAACAGTTTTAAGTCTTACGAGCTCTTGGAAATTGGAGCCATGTAGTTTCTCGTTTAGGGATCTAAGCTGTTGTGATAAAAGTCATCTATCCCACAAATCACCTTTTATATACCATTCCGAACGCAGACTAGCACACTGTCCACCTGATGGTAACACCCTATGAATTTTTATACATTATTGTCTCTTAATCATCTTATAATCAGCAATCACAGTTGCGTTTAAAGCTCGCTCGTTGGAGCCTGGGGTTCGCTCTACATCATTATCTATACAAATAAATAAAATTGGAGTGTCTGTTTGTAATATTAAAATAACCGCTTTCTACTACATGAATGTATATACGGTACACATACCAAAATATATATTTTTAAATTTTTGTCTGTCTGTCTGTCTGTCTGTCTGTCTGTCTGTTTGTTTTGGCTAATCTCTGGAACGGCTGGACCGATTTGGACGGGACTTTCACTGGCAGATAGCTTATGTAATAAGGAGTAACTTAGGCTAAAAAAAAATGCCAAAAACAAAAAAAAATAACTGATTTTTTTTATTAAGTACATTCCACGCGGACGAAGTCGCGGGCACAGCTAGTTTAGTATATATTGGTTGGGTGGGGCTGGATAGACCTTTTTAGTCCCGATTTCCTGTGGGGCCATCACCTCGGAGTCCAAGGTCCGCTTAAATACGACGTGACCTTTCATGCGTTATGTTACAAATTGTTATTATTTTATCTCAAACTGGTAAAAATAAATTAGGTATTCAGGTTGTTATACTGTCTCTACGTTCCAAAACAGAAATCAAGTTACGATAATATTAGAAAAGAGAGAAAGAAGTCAGTCGACGTATATAATTAAATCCTGTAGAAAATATTTGGTTCTCAACTTTCATATTGCACAAATTACTAGCGCCAATTACACCAGTGGCATTATTCTGAATCGGCAACTTACCAATCGTATACGTGGCGCCATCTATTTGAAACGTCGCACTTTTGCACTTCTTGAAGATTTTGCCGCTCACCACTTGTCGAGTGGCGCTGCCGTGCGTGGAAGGGTTTGAAGCGATTTCGCTCCTCGCCGCATGGGGCGCACTTGTATCGAATTTATTTCTAAGCTCCTCGAACGATAAATCGGTTGATAAGTCTGGAGTTTTCTCACGAAACCGACGCACTTGCCCGCATATGCCCTTGGTGATCTCGGCCGCTTTTTTGTCCATTTTGATTAAAGTTCACTATTACATCACTCGTACACAGTTACACTATCACTGTAAGGAAAAAACTACTATTAGAATTATATTCGTAAGCTTATCTAATATTTCAAATTCATTTGTTTAAAAGATGCTACATGGATACCCATGATTTTCGAGTTGACTTCGTATCGCCAAGTAACAACAAAATTGTTCATAAAAACGTTTTTCAAAAAATAAAATAACACACATCTAACACGCTTAAAAGTGAACTTAGAAGTTTTAGAAATAATTTGTCGAAGAACTGTGACGATTATATTGAGAATAACACTTAGGTGCTATTTCTTTTTCCTATACCTTGCGATATTATTTGGTTTGGGTTTCTGTACTATTTATCTATTCTGTGACAGTGGCATAAATTTACATACCTACATACTTGCAATTTTTTTAAATACTATTTTAATATACCATTGACTATAATATTCTATTCCTACAGAATATTTAATTTTGGTAGGGTACCTTGATAGGTTTCAACAGTTTATATTGCAACTTGTTGTCAGCGACCGGCCTAGTACCACGACCCACAGTCAGCGTGCGGTGTTAGTCGGTTCGAGTCCGACATAACCTCCCCTTCCGGCTCCCGCAGGGGGGGTATCCGAGGGGATTTAGCACGCAAAAAAAAGGTATATAGAATCAAAATATGATTATGCTAAAACGACACTATACTCGACTTTTTCATCTTACAAAGTGTCGTTATAAAGGAACTATCTGTGATCTATCTAGTTAATGTGGTGTTGACCTCAACAAAGCTTTCAATGGGTTATCTTTGATCTACTGAAGTTGGAAACCTAAGCGATAGAGATTTATCTACAACTTAGGAACACAAAGATTCAGGCCGCTATTGACTTGGAAGTTTGTGATTTACATAGAGCACTAGGAGGGCCTAGTAATCTCATAGTAAGTTAAGTAAGTTTGGATACTTAAGAGTATTTTTTTACTAATACAATTTAAGTTATTTGGCAGGGTATTTTCTGATTCCGTAGCCCATCATACGGTACGCATTTCTATTTTGTGTTGTAGCAATTGCAGTCAGGCTTTTAAAGCCATACTATTCCCAATACCGTACCAATAGGCCTAGAGGGATATTATCACTGTAATTTATTACTGTATTTGCCAGTATTACATACATCTACGTATTAACAGCATCTCGCTTCTACTATATACATAGATGCTAGTGTACTCGTTGTAAATATTTATATAATGTATTATAAAAATATCATGATAATAATATAATATAGTATCACGAAATTATTCTTGTACATCCGTCAAGCTGAGTGCCACCACTGTTAACATGGTACATGTTTCCGATGGTGACCCTCTTTCCGAGACTTTGCCTTTGCTTCACATCAGGCGGGGTGAAGTCAAATTGAAATGTCCTATATAAAAAAAAGTACTTAAATAATGAAGTGGGAATTATTCGGTACATTAACTTATAGTAAAGTATCTAGCTAGATCTAAATGAGGTACTATAAATTACAACGAAGGCAATCGTGATATATATCTTACGCTATCTATTTCATTTACCAGAACTTCAAATAAATTCAATTGAAATTCATTGAACATTTTGTTACATTAATTATTATTTTCTCTAACGGCTATAATCATTAAATTAATTTCAGTATTATTATTGCTCATTGAAGTGCAAGGGCGAATCGTCCAATAAGCCGGTGTAAGCAGAAGTGCTTTTTACACTCAATACTGTCAAGATGATCTATTCGATAAATTACCTCAACATCCATAACTATGAAATTTGGTACATGAGTAGACCTTGAGAACGGACATAGGCTATGTTTGGTCGCGATAACCAACATCGCGGGCAGAGCTGCGGGCAGAGCTGCGGTTAAAAGCCAGCATCACAAAAAGCAAAACAATTAAACATTGCATAAAAAAAATACATAAGTAACATCATTTCAAAACTAATTTACAACATAAGTTAACAAGGTAAATCCATTTTTTTTAGAAATCGCAGCGTAATAATCCATTATTGTTGGGAATAGTCAGAAAGACAGCACTGTTTTGATGAGAGTAATTATTGTCTTTACCTTTCTTTACATTCTAAAATCAAAACCATTAACGTCTCGAAAAACTCACAATGTTTCAAGATTCTATTTTTAAATTTATAAGTCACTTATTAACATAATCTCTGAAATGAATACAGCTTTGCCAAAATATTTAAATTCAGATTACGGTTGTCTCACTACGTAAGTCTGGTGTACAAAATGGAGTCGAAATTATTTGTCACGTAGCTAATACCAGTGAGAAAGTGTAATCTCTGATGTCGGCATATTTTGTGACAGTTTAATTTTAAATCTCGGTACATTTTATGACAGTATTTTCGTGATATAACGTTTGGTTTTATTCACAATTACAAGATAGGAAATGTATGAATATTTTTTCATAGATATACTATCTTTGTGTGTACTTTATGTAATGTATGTGAGTAGCAGTGGTTCCGTCGGAGCAATCAAACGTTACAGGGAGAAAAGTTTTGACTACTAAGCTACAATTCAAATATAAATAACTTGACTTGTATAAAGTAGGCTTTGTGTAACAGTAGGATTAATGCGATAATTCTGCGAAATCGTGATCTATTAAGTAATAGCCTTTTGAAAGTTCTGTTAACAACGTTACAGAAACTTCATTCATATTCTTTTTTGTATTAATTATTATTAAATACTGACCCGGCGAACTCCGTACCGCCATTTTTTTATTATACATATTTTTTTATGATATATTAAGCATGTATCATACATATAAACATTCCTCTTGAATTACTCTTCTCTCTAATTACTTTTCTTAAACCGCATCAAAATCCGTAGCGTATTGAATACATAGGAAAAAAGAATCTTCTCGGGCGGGACTCGAACCCGCAGTCTTTCTCGAACTGCCTTGACCAATTCGGCTACCGAGACACGCCCGATGTGATTCAAATTTCCCATCTTATACGTCTTTAAGGCGACGGTGGATTTGTATAATAGTTAGCATACTTAAAGCTGTAAAAATTCATTCAATCCGTAGCGTAGTTTTAAAGATATAAGCATACATAAGGACAGACAGACGCGGAAAAAGACTTTGCGTTATACTATGTAGTGAAGATGATAGATGTTGTTGGGTTGTATTAACTAGATATTGTGTTATCTTTTGTAAACACTGATTGATGTAAAACCTACGAAAAAGATATTTGTGCTTACACACGTCTATAAGGCCATGGTACCTTTCCATCAGGTAGGCCGTGTGCTTGTCTGCCGCCTAAGTGGCATTAAAAGCCATTCAATTTTTCTTTCAGTATTAAATTTTTATCGTGTATTTGGTATTTAAACCACCTTAGCATTTTATGCATATTATATGGTAGACTTGTGACCATGGCATGTTACGATGTACTAATAAATAAGTAGTCTCGAGGGGATTTTTCTACACGCATATATAGAGGGTATTTAATATTTATTTCCATTGTTTACCTTTTACACAAATTACAACGAAAGTATTAAATGTTTTTATTAAAACAATAATTGTTATTACAGTTCTGAAACAAAACAAACGCTTGTTAGTAAACGTGTGTAGCTTTTAAATGTATCACGACAATCTAATGAACCTCATTTCATTTTGGTATTAGGTACTAAGTGTGTGAATAATCTATGGAACCAAATAAACCCCAATTTGACTAGCTTAGTGGTAGGTAGGTGGCGTGAGGAAAAGCCGGAAGGCAGACCCCGAGCTACGAGTTCACATCGACCTCGGATGCAGTCAAGAAAATCCGTCTCCATGATGATTATGAGTAGGTAGGCCTTCGAAGAGTTCCACTATCCATTGATAGCTTATACGACAGATCAGCTCGATACTATCCCAATATAACATTGCCATGAAAGCTATTAAATTCTTTTAGGTTGAATTTAAACTTTTTTACAAATAGTTATTCAAAATTACTAGCATTATAGTAAACTCTTCAAGCTATCACCCCTCATGTCAGGGTTGACGAATGTGAAGACGAAGTGATCTCTCGATCGACACAAATGTTTTAAAAATCCCTAACAGGCCTTTTTCATAAGTAAGTAGGTTAATTTATTCTGAATTTTTGTCCGCTAAAAGGTCTATTCCTAATAAATTTGAAATTGGTCTTTTAAGAATATTGTCACGTTTTCAGTATAATTTTATCCTCCGTAATTAATGTTGGAATCATGTTGGAATACATTTTAGAATAATAAATTTATTGTGTTACCATTAGAATAACTGTATATGTATATTATGTGTAATGAATTAATTAGGGTTGAAATTATTTTACAAACAGTTGAACAACTTGAAATGTTTTTAATTCATAGGCCAGCCGTGAGTGATATATTGATCGGCTAGAATCGACAAGTAACACATGAGTACGCCAACGTAAACACAATTCACATCATGGTAAGTGGATACCAGCGCCCAAAAAATCTTACGACACTAAGGGCCAGTTCGACCAAACGCGAGTAAAGTTTATTCCTAGAATAAACAGCCAATATATGGGTGATATTGACTGTTTATTCTAGGAATAAACTTCACTTGCGTTTGGTCGAATCCATACTTCCATACTAATATTATAAATGCAAAAGTAACTCTGTCTGTCTGCTTGTCTGTATGTTACGCTTTCACGCCTAAACCAATGAACCGATTTTGATGAAATTTGGTATAGGGTTAGATTAGACCTTGACAAAGGACAAAGACTATGTTTGGTCGCGATAACTGACAGCCACGTGGGTGGAGCCGTGGGCAAGTGCTAGTGTATCATAAAGGTACTACTTATATAATATACAGCCTAAACGCATTTTGGTTTATCAAGTCTCCACCAAAAACATATCATAAAACAACTCTAATTGTGTGAGACAGTATGTTTTCTGGAGGGTGCAGGTTGGGTGGTCCCGAATTCCGACGGAAAAGTTCATTAATCCCTACCTCCATCGAATTCTCATGAGACAGGTAAGCCGTTAAATGTATTCCATAAAATTTGTTCAGTATATTGCGTCTTAGGAATTTATCAGCAAACATGAAATTCCTGCTTGTAGTTTATTATTTATACGCAGTAATTCACAAGTATACATGTATATTGTACATAAATAACATGCTTGATAATATTGAGACATGAAATTTAACCCGATATTATTATCAAAGACAATATTAATGTTCAATTTCATGGAATTTGATTTAAATTTCATGAGTAAATTGTCTTTGACAAGTTTAAGCGGGTGTACCCTATGTATCTGAGTAAAATAGATACAGTGAGACACCCGCCTAACCATCCGTTTCATCTCAAAAGGAGTAACAAGTAAGTATATTTGCTCAGTATAATATAGGAGACGGAGTTACTGTTCTTGTGAAATTTCATAATGTTTTAAATTTTTTTTTTTTTGTCTTTCCTCTTCGATGCAATACTGTCTCGTAGACATTCAGCACGTGGTTAAAAATATAGGGGGAATCATCTGGGGTCATCAGTTCATTGACTGGCGCCCGTTTCTTCTTAACTGATTAGATCTCTTATCGTTTTCTTTTTAAGTCTCACGAATCCAGTATCAGCCTGCATTAAGTTTGAGGTGAGGTTGTTTGGGTGTTTTTCCAAACGTTTCGCATAAGACGCTATTGACGTTCTTATTATGTGTTCAACCGTATCAACTTTGAGGTCTTTGTGTAACTGATCATTTGTAATGTACCAAGGTGCATCGGTATAATACGTAATGTTTTAAATAATAAATTATTTTTCAGAACTAAAATCCAATTCATCACCCTGAGCTACTCCATGATATTGTAGAAGAGTTATAATACTGCCTATGTGTGCATATTTACTTATATTCCACCGTAGAGCATAAGCTGCTGAGATATAGATATTGTTGAGAATAAAAAATACATGTGAAAGAATTATTTCGATATATCAACTAGTTTCCAAGATATCCCATAGTGAAATATTTATGAGGTGAAAATCAATTTAATTTTCTATTTATTTATTTTTTCAAACAAACAATCCATATCCATAGGTACTAATATTATAAATGCGAAAGTAACTCTGTCTGTCTGTCTGCCTGTATGTTACGCTTTAACGCCTAAACTACTGAACCGATTTTGATGAAATTTGGTATAGGGGTATATTACATGTCCATGAAAAAGGACATAGGCAATGTTTGGTCGCGATAACCGACATCCACGCGGGCGGAGCCGCGGGCAAAAGCTAGTATAATATACAGAGAAATTTCGTGTTAATCTATTACATAAATGATTAGAGAGAAAGTAACATAAGATAAATTAAGTTCTTATCGGTGGGAACTTTGAGGGAAGTTGGAGGTAGTCACCAGCTGCAAACGATTAGTTAATAAGTTTTACTATACTAGAGTACATATTTAGGAATGTACCGACAGTTTCTATGCTAAGACCCTTACTATTATAGAATTAACTTTTGCAGGAGGTAGAAAATGGAATAATTATTATTCTTTGAGCTTGTGGGTACAGTTTCGTGGGTAAGGAATGGAAAAACAAAAAATTACACAAGGCAATATTCAGCTTTTATGTAAAAAAATAAATAGAAATTTTGATAAAACAACCATAGTACAGTCGGCATCAGAAAGATGTTGACGAACAGAGTACTCAAAATGATCTTAATTTAGTTTTTTGACCCCTTCTAGTTGACCAATTGTTCTGATATTTGGTACCTACACACCTTTCGTTTGGACAATAATCCATACTAATATTATAAATGCGAAAGTAACTCTGTCTGTCTGTCTGTCTGTATGTTACGCTTTCACGCCTAAACCACTGAACCGATTTTGATGAAATTTGGTATAGGGATAGGTTAGACCTTGAGAAAGGACAAAGGCTATGTTTGGTCGCGATAACCGACATCCACGCGGGCGGAGCCGCGGGCAAAAGCTAGTACCATATAAAGAGGTTTTAAGACCATTTTGAGATTGAGTCGTCGTACTTTTCCTTACCTTCACAATTTGACTGGAAATCCGATTTAAACTGAAATGGGAAACGGTTAAGAGAATGATGATTTCATGCGATCTCGACTTACGCTGGTGAATCTGCGTAAATACGAACACCAATAATTCACCATGATTCGGGTATTTTGAGATAACTTATACTTCAAACTATGTGACAACTACCATCGTGAGTCACACCGCGAAAATGGCTGCTGCAAAGCAGCCGAAACGTAGGGTTAAAAAGTATTAATAACAAATATATCGCGATAGAATCCGTAAAAAGTGGTTTTATTTTAATGAGTGACATTCGCGTAAACTTTAGTTAATATCTTGATTGGATGAGTTTTTGGAGATTTTTGACAGCAATGGACTCGAGATTTGTTAATTTATTTCTTCATTTCCTTTCATAAAAATTTACTTAATAACAACCTCTTAGTAGCTTATGAAGGTTTGTAGATATGTAACGGAATCTATAAACTCGATTTTGGAACACCTCAAAAGATCGGATTGACTTTTAATTTACACTTTTCATTTTATTGATTCGTATCATATTTTTATTTTCTTTGATCAAAATATGGTTGTCTGGTTGTTTCTAATCAAATTTAACTGTGGTGAACTTCTTAACTGTAGTTTAAACAACTAATGATCGTAGCTGGAAAGGCTGAGTTCATTATTTTTATTAATAATATTAATGAAAATCGTAAACTATCTTTCAGAGTAATCCCCAAAGACTATAGTTTTCTCGTTAATACGAAGGGACTAATTTCTGCAACCATTGAACCGATTAATGAAACATTAATGACCATATACTTTGATCTTTTGAGTAGACTAAGTAACAGAAGTATCTGTTAACGAATAGAAGAAAACATAAATTGGCTATCTAAAGATAACGAGGAAACCCTTACAAAGTTACTTTAACGATTCATAGTGAGTACTCCGAATTAAAGTTACATTTGTCCAAGTTATCACCAAGTTTTATACCGATTTATTAAAGTAATAATTTGAGTTTTACTCAAATAACGTGCTCAAACTTTTTTTTGATATTTCATAAACAAACTCAAAAGAAATAACCGGAAAAATAAATTTGGGATTTAATTCTGGTACTAGGTATTTATAATAAATCTTGGAAGGTATACTTCAATCATAGTACTCAAAGTTATAGACGAATGATGATATATTATCAGTTCAAACTATCATGCTCACTCATATTATTAGTAGGTTTATCGGGATATTAGTCATGTTGTATTGTTACGAGTTTCCGATAGTTTGGCGCTAAGTATTGCAAGTACCATTTAACTGTAGAACTGGGGTATTGGCGGTAAGCAGTGAAAAAGTTAGCGCAGTCAAAAGCACCAGTTCATTATCCCGATAATTCTAACGGATATATATAAGATAGATCACAGCAGTCAAATTTGACGTATCGGCTGTTTAAATTGGAAACATGGTAACTGATTATTTGCGGGAAAGCGCATCGCGGTATAATTTTATTTTCCGAAATTGGTGTGAAATAGAAGTTACTATGTTTTGAATTTAAACAGCCAGCACTTTATCCGTAGATGCGATCTATCTTTAACTGTCAGTATGGTATTGGGAACGGCCGTAAAAGTAGAATGATGAATACGTTTGAGAAAAAAAGTGTCAGTCAAGTCTTAATTAGAGTAATGTTTATGAGTGATGATATATATTATAATAACATCTAAACAATCACCTTACTTATGAAGACAAAGTTACAAACACCTGCCAAAATAGGTGATTAACAGCGACATTACTAAACTTGAGTACATGGAGTCAATGTACACTTGATTATTATGGTTCTAAGGTGGATTTATGAAGGTGAATATGAATAAATCATGAAGTATTTCACCTGTGAACTTACGTTCGTGTTCATAATGCAATATGCAGCGTCAGTCAGTCGAGCGGATAACAAATATTTGTACAAACTTTTTCAAGTTGTTTTGAGCACTTTTATTTCGTATATACTGATATATTTGACAGCCTCTGTGGCGTGGCGGTAGTGCACGCGACTGCCACGCAGGAGGCGCGGGTTCGATCCCCGCTCAGTGCAAATATTTGTATGCATGAATATGGCTATTTGCATTGGTCTGGGTGTTTCTATGTATAATATGTATGTATTTACAAAAAAAAAAGTATATAAGTATGTTTATCCGCATTCTAGATTCCATAACACAAGCTATAAAAGCTTACCATGGGTCTAGATAGCGTTGTGTAGAATGTTGTGGAATATTTATATACGACATTGGGTTTATTGTTTATGCAATGTTATGATAAAAAAAATTATATGCAGTTTTGATAAAAATATAAGTTCTTCCAATAAAAATTGGGAGATTATAGAATGTTGTAGAATATTTGTCATTTATTATTAATTGAGATGCAACAAAGGGTACGAATATCGCTGTTCATTAGACACATTTTTTTATTATGCCCACTATTAGATGGGACCAAAATTATGGCAAAATAATACTTATCCCTTTGAGGATTGATAGGCATGAATATATAATACATATATTTATACATTTTCCGACGACGTGCAATCTATATCGACTTTGTGCAAGGCTTCTGGTATTTGAAATCATTATAATGATGCTGTATAGGTTTTTTGACTAAATACTAATCTGCGGTAGCCTAGTGGTATGGGTAATGGACTGCTGAGACGAGGTCTCGGGTTCGATCCCAGGTTTACCATGGCACACACCAATGACTTCGATGCTTTTCGAAGTCATGTGTGTATTTATCGCAGGTTTATAAGTGCCCGGTTAATGGCAATAGGCTCGCCACCTATTACATTGGGACCTAAACATAAACTGGCGAAATGTGGGTGCTAGCACCTCTGCCTACCCTTTCGGAGAATACAGGCGTGAGTTTATGTTATGTTATGTTTATTAAAAATATACTAAAGACTTTTAAGTACATTAATAGCTACAGGGCAATCCCCAGTCCGCCTGGGAGCGTTGGTTGTAAAGATTCTAAATGAAAAGCAAATTAAGCAGTGTAATGAATACTCCATTAAGACGTTAATGAATACAGTGTTTCTTGATCCCTAAGGAACACAATTATAAATTGTTTTATAAATATTTTGATCTTGTTGAATCCATGACACTTGAGTACTTTCTCCTTTTGAGGAGGTTCCCTTTGGTGGATTTTTGTATGGGCACGTATAGGACATCACGTCCGTCGGTCGAACACGAGTGATATGCTACTAATATTATAAACGCGAAAGTTTGTGAGTATGGATGGATGTATGTATGGATGGTTGTTTGTTACTCCTTCACGTAAAAACTACTGAATGGATTTTCATGAAACATAACATAACATAAACTCACGCCTGTATTCCCCGAAGGGGTAGGCAGAGGTGCTAGTACCCACATTTCGCCAGTTTATGTTTAGGTCCCAATGTAATAGGTGGCGAGCCTAATGGCATTAACCGGGCACTTATAAACCTACGATAAATACACACATAACTTCGAAAAGCATCGAAAAGTCATTGGTGTGTGCCATGGTTAACCTGGGATCGAACCCGAGACCTCGTCTCAGCAGTCCATTACCCATACCACTAGGCTACCGCAGATTGGCCTTCACTTCACAATAATATAGCTTATACATCAGAATAACACATCCTTACTAATATTATAAATGCGAAAGTAACTCTGTCTGTATGTTACGCTTTCACGCCTAATCCACTGAACCGATTTTGATGAACTTTGATATAGGGGTAGATTAGACCATGAGGAAGGACATAGGAAATGTTTGGTCGCGATAACCGACATCCACGCGGGCAGAGCCGCGGGCAAAACTAGTAGGCTATATATCATCACGCTACAACTCATGGGAACGGAATAGTGATCATTAATGTCAACAAATTCGGCCGGAAATATTTGGAGGTACGAAGTTTGCCGGGTCAGCTAGTATTAAATAAAAAACCTCTCCTGCAAGTCAGTAGGTACACCTGGAGACGAAGTTCAGACGCGGTCTTTCTTCTTGAGGTTGAGCGGTGAAATGGCAATCACTGTCATAAACACCAAGATAAGCTACAACAAAAGAATAAAACTAGGGGACGGATCCCGGGATTCAACGTCCAAGTCCCGAATGCAACCGTACAAATAAATTTTCTTTTCTTCTTTTCTTAAGACCTACAGAAGAGAAGTAAGAATTAAAAAGATTTGCCTTTTAAACCGGGTACTTGTTAGCCACCTTTTATCATCACAAGAACACTGAAAAACGCGTGTTGTAGTAGGTCGCAAATGTTCGTGCACCACACACGTTAAACCTTTATTTACAATCACTTTCGGCAAGTTGTCGTCACGAAATTTCTTCTTTTTTATTAGTTTCGTATATTTTTAGTTGGAAAAAGTAATAACTGACATACCATTATTTGTTGGCGATGAAGACTAAATAAAATACCATTCTTGTCGGCTTTTGTCGTAGATACCTGGTGTTGAATTTGGATTCATAACTACTGATTTTCACAGTACCATAATAAACAAACGAAGAAAAAGTGCAAATATTTTGGCATCGACAGCTTAACGAGCTCTCAAGGCACGGGTGGGGATCAATATGTTTAGTTCAATACATGCATCCTAAGACTAACCTTGCTAGTACCGCTTTACTTTGAATTGTGAAAACCTGTGTTGATAATCACGAGCCTCTCACCAAAAATAAACAATTCCTGTGTCACACTTCAAATAACAATTAACCAGCAATATTGTTCGTCGTGAATAAATCTTGTCATTTTCCTTTTACAAAACCCAATGTCGCTCTGAATACTCTAAGAGTCAGTAAATATTACAATCCACGTCGGGAGAGTATGTCTCCGAAAAGCCATGCTAATGATGAAATTATTTATAAAGTCTTAACTCTCTGTAAGGAAATTCTTGGCTTGGATTCCCAAGTACAGGTTAGGTGCGTCTATATCCCATCCTGCCGATTAAGGGCGCCGTTATTCGAGGTGCTTAATACAGAACTTATTGGAGAAGGTTAGGGTACTTAAACCCTTTTTATTTAAGCTGAGTACTTTCAAAAGGTTAAATGTACTAGACAGAAGGAATCAAGTAAAAAAATCAAAAATGATGACTGAACTCAATCTAAGTATCTATTTAGCGTGGAAATGTTGTTTTTTTGTTACTTTTTAACCCCTTCAGTTACTAAACGATGCAAATTAATAATTTGTTCACTAGTTGTACCATATACAGGGTGGAAATGGTACAAATAATTTTACATAGGTAAGTCATTATTTATTTATAAAAAAATTACATAGGTAGGTCAATATTTATTCTACCTAAGAATTTATTCTGCTTTTTTGTCTACATTTGTATTGATTGAATTAAGCGTTTGGAAACATGTGGTCATCTTTATGTATACAGTATGTGTTCCTCATCATCCCAAGGGTTAAATATGGTTTAATTTTTTTTAATGCTTTCGTAATCTATCACAAAAATTTAAAAGAAAAAAAATAATGTCACGTAAAACTTGGCACAGACATCAATAACTAGGACGCCGAGATGGCGTTTATAAACACATTTTTTCTGACGCCGCCCTTCCCAAGCGGACTTATTAAAAATATAAATTACTTTTAAATCGCAACACTGTACTTGGCAGGTTATTTAAAATCTAGAAGATTCTTACTCTTTTAGACTAGCATTATATGGTTGTTTATTCAAATAAAAAAAATCATTAATAGTAGAAAGTAGTAAGTATACTACAAGCCACTACACCTATTTTTTCATGCGTCAGTCCCCTCGAGTACCTTCCCCGTGAAGCCGGAGGGGGAGGTTATATCGGCCTCAAGACGACTAAAACCGCACGACGTCTGTAGGTCGTCGTGTTAGGCCGAAGGTGAGATTGTCTTCGACATATTCCTCGCACTTCAGCTGACCCAGGGCCATTAAGCCACTTTACCAATAAGAAAAGAACATATACAATTTTGAATATAAGTAGAAAAATTTGAAGGTAGATAACCGGGGAGTAAACCTAGTTCTAATTATCATTCACTGAGCCTTTTCTCAGCCTAGCTGTAGTCGGCTTTCCAGTTAACTGATGTTTTTTGTGAAACGACTTCTATCTGATCTCCACAACCAATATGTGGAAAAATCCAACGAGTTCTATCACTTTTAAATCTTTAAATTCAGAGATACAACTACTGCTCTTTTCATAACTATAAAAATATTACATAAATTATCTAATAATAGAAAATACATTTACTTCTAGTTACTTATAGTAATATTATCCATAATTGGTTATTCTGTGTCTTAAAAGTGAAACAAAAACGATTATCTAGAGACAACCTATTTTTCTATACACCTTAAAAACTCTCTCTTCAAGGCATTCACTCTTCCCAGTTACACGAAAACCCATTATTTCATTAGCACCTAACATTTACTGGCCTTTATCTAAACTATTTGTCTTACTTCTTGAAGACGGGCGATTCCGCAAAACAACAGACAGGGTTTTTATAAGTTCTAAACTCTGTCCTCTAGGGGAAACCTTTTCGTGAAAGAATCTTGATTGATGTGTGAAGTGAGAGAAGTCAATCGTAAGGGTTGAATGTGTCACTATATCGAATGTTCGCATAGATTATTCGTATTTTGAATAGACCGGTTATCGAGGAAGATTATAGGCCAAAAACGTGAAAATGAAGAATATAGCCTGAAACTTTCCTCGATAAACGGTCTATTCAAAACAAAGAGATTTTTTTTAAATCAGACCACTAGTTCCTGAGATTTCTGGTGCAATGTAAGGCAGCACCACCTAAAGCGACTGCGCTACATAACATGACGTCACATCCAGCTCAAGCCGGTCCGCGACTCGATATTTTTCAGAATTTTCAATGCCTGTGAAATCATAACTACTTTGTATTTTTGAATGAAACAAACATAGGTGTATTTATATATGTTACCGGAAATGTGTATAATCCGGAATTCTATACAATGCCTAAGCATTGTATACAATGCCGAGTGCGCAGCAGGAAATGGTATCAAAGAATATTGATGGTGGTTATAAAAAATGCAACCACTTAGGCTAATGCTGGAGCCTCGCTTTCGCTTCAGTCTTCTAACCTATAATATATCCAGGTCGGGGCGCAGTGTCCACACCACGCAATTTAACTTGTATAGATTAGGTTAGAAGATTAATGCGGGAGCGGAGCGGAGCGAAGCTCCCGCATTAATCTTCGTGGTTATTTTTTTTTATTCATTCAAAAATATAAATTTTCCACAAAATCATCCGCAAATATAGACAATAACCCATTTATTTCACACATTTCCGGTGGAACGGCAGGAATTCTATGTATTAACACACATTTCCTAGGATTTGTATACAATTCCTTGATTTCATACATTTCCGGTAACATATATACAATATAAGAGCTATACTGTTATAATCTTTTAAGTAATTTTGCACACCGAGTAACATTCTTCATTAGAAAAATATATTGATTTGAATGTTATTTCCTACCTACATCGATGCTTTTAAATGTAATAACCACGTGTTAATTCTATATACTCAAGTGATGGACAGCTGCTTTCATAACTATGAAATAATTAACAACGGTATCGATTTCAATTAAAATGAAGATCAGATAACCGATATGTTTACATGTTAAAATTAGTTAATCAATAAAGGTCGTTGAAGTTTAATGAAATAACCTTCAGGCATGATTGTGAAAACGAAATAGGAACCAATATATCAAATCTTATGTGATTTTATTTACTATTTAATGATACTACGTTAAGCTACGTTTCGGCTGGTCGGGTCCGGACTAGGCTCCGAGCCCAGGCGGCCCGCGAAGAGCGAAGGCGAATCGGGCGTCGAAGGTCGCAGAACGACCTCCGTCCTCCATGAGGTCCCCACAACCCGATGGAGGCCATCTCGTTTTCTGCAATCTCACCTTCGGCAACCAAACCCAAAGACGGCGTGCGTTTTAGTCGGTTCGAGTCCGACATAACCACCTACATCAGCTCCGTTTACAGTGGTATCGGTGGGGATTTTTCACAAGATAAAAAAAAGCTAAGTATAACAAATAAATCACGATAGAATCCGTTAAAACTGGCTTTATTTCGAGTGCTTCCACATTGTACCCACAAAACTGTACCCACAAGCTAAAATAATAATAATTATTCCTTATTCTACCTCCTGCAAAAGTTCATTCCTCAGTATATTTTATCAACATCTGCCTTGAAAAATTCAAATGTTCAATTTAGAATCATATACATATCAAACGCTGCAATAAAATTCAAATTCAAAATATCTGTACATGAAGGACATAGTGTACACGAGCCCGAACTTATAACAGACGGACGAAGCCAAAATTACTGTCTTGTTTACTTTAAGGAATAAACAGACTACCTACAATGTTTACTGTTTGGTATTGGAACACGAATTCTGAATGGCGCAGTATTGAGTTATACCATTTTTTTTTAAATTTTCACACGAATGACAGTAAATATGAGAATGTTGATTTGTATGCTGTGAGCCTCTTTGGTGATTATTCTTTTGACATTTTAAAGTCCTATTATTAATTATGTTGTTTATGTATACGTTATTTATTATTACCACTTGCAAATTGCAAAATTGCAAGAACGGCTTGCATGATAATGTGGTTATTTAGGAGTAAAATTAAACCCCATGGTTTCAGACAACGCGGTTTTTTCCGAAAAAACAGATGGTAACACCAGCCTGTACTACCACTATCAGAGCCTCTGTTCTTAGTTAAAGAAACCTTCTATGAATTGGTTGATTGTTTAGTTATACTAGGTATCCAACTAAAATAATTTGCTAATTTCAATAATTCTAGCTTTATTAAAATTTTATATTGTAGACAAATATTGGTTCACAGTCTTTAAATCAGTTCTATAAATGTTATTATAACTTTCGAAAAGTTTAAATATTTGATTCAAATTTTCAGAGTGATGGTTGAAAATTTCATTATCATTTATTTTTGTTGTTGATTGGTTTTCATGATAAATATGAGTTATAATAAATTGCTACAATCTGAGCCGTTTTGTCTGCCAACTCTGTATTTAATTGATTGCGTCAAGCGTCAATAAAATAATAGTAGTTATCTAGTACATGTACATTGCGATATTGTTTCGTAATTCAAAATATATGTTCAACCCGTACTTTTCATCTGGCCTATGCCAATCATGTAATACACATACTATATAGTTGTATATTATAGCTATGTATTATTCCTTTTGTTTGAATATATAGACACAGTGCCTTGATGAGCTGGAAATAAATAAATAAATAGAGTCGGCGGGGCGAGTGTGATGATGCCCCTGGTGTTGGACACTTCCATAGGTTACGGTAACCACTTTCTATCAGGTAACAGGTGGGCTAGTGATATAAAAAAAACAGAATCTTGAAAAAAGTTTTATCACAATTTCTTTTTTTTTTTTCATTTTTTCATTGTACCGAGGCTGGACAAATTCTGCTGCTACAAATTAAATAAAAGAGCTCGATGGGATGAAAAAGAAAAAGGAACTCCAAAAATATATATTTTGAGAAACGTAACACAGCTTTATCTAAACCCAAACTAAGCATAGCATGCATTATGAATACTAAAACACGGATAGAAGAGTATAAATACGTTGTACTTATATTCATGCACATTAGGTGAAGCTGCGTGGTCCTCGACAGAATAGAATTTTGGTTACTTCATCTCTTCCCAAGCGGTGTCGTACAAGGCAACTAAGGCAACCCCTTAAAATGTCGTGGCGAGGGGTCGAGATCGAGCACTGTCCAAAGCCACGTTACCTCGGTGTTACTCTCGACCGAGCTCTCACCTATAAAACCCACTGCCGGAACACTAAACAAAAAGTGGCGAGCAGGAACAACCTGGTGCAAAGGTTGACATCCACGTCTTGGTGGGCAGCTCCACATGCTGTCAGGACAACCGGCCTCGCTCTCTCTTTCTCAGCGGGTGAGTTCGCGTGTGCAGTATGGCATCGCTCTGCGCATGCGAAGGAGGTAGATACTGCTCTAAACGACATATGCCATTGTAACGGGCTGCCTAAAACCTACTCCCCTAAACAGACTATATCCACTCACTGGTATTGCTCCACCAAGCGTACGACGGCAAGTTGCTGGCGAGGTTGAGAAGAAAAAACAGGAAACAGATGAACGGCACCCACTCTTCCAACATGCCATACCCAACTCCCGCCTTAAGAGCAGATGGAGCTTCCTTCGATGTACTGCTGCTGAGATTGGCTAACCTGAGAGCGCTCTGTACCAGAAGTAGCTCACGGATAATAGACCCCCTCCAGATAATATCTGGCATGGTGAGAGCCTACCACCCGGGCATGAAACAAAATGGGCCACCTGGATATCCTTAAATAGGTTGAGGTCTCAGGTCGGCTGCTGTAGGGCGAACTGGGTAAAGTGGGGTTACCTGGACGCGGAGGTGGTAGCTGCGACTGTGGTGCACCGCTACAATCGATGGACCACATCTTGTCGTGCCCACTGTGCCCTACACCTGCACGATTGCCGACCTAAATGAAGCTACGGAAGATGCGGTCAAAGTCGCCGAGTTTTGGGCTGGGTGTATCTAAGTATTTAAATTGTTGCCACTGACACGAAGAAGAAGAAGAAGACTAAGGGATAGGGCTGTTTGACATCAGATATATATATATACAGCCCAGACTCAGCCTCAAATGCATGGCCCGAGTTTATAATAGTGCCCGGAATACGGTAATAGGCTCACTCCCCTATTACGTGGGACCGAATACAATGATTGGTGAAATTTGGGTGTTAAGTCCCCTGCTTAACCCCTCCAAGGATGAACGCGTATGTATGTATGTGTGCACATTAGGTATATTTGCAATGAGCGTGGATTCAACCCACTGCTTCTAACGTAGCTGCTAAACGTTACCTACCTACATATATAATACAGTATGTTACATAATATCTCTTCCATCAATCTTAACAGGGTCGTAAAATTCTATTTATAAAATATTAACCCAAATTATCTCATAATATTTGGTTTCTCTGATCTTATTACATCAAAGTTACATGAAACATTCCTTAACTAGTAACGCAAATAGTAGTTATGTCAGTCAACCTTTGAAATGGCGCTAAAGCGTAAATATACATCGTTGAGGTACGGAGCTCAACACAGATGTAAACCGTACTGGTTGAATATAAAACATTGCAGATAAATAATATCATACAGTTTTTTTTTTATTGAGAGCTAGTTAGTTTTATCATTATTTACGGCAACCACGTCCCTTCAGGTGGGCCGCATGCTTATCTGTCACCTAAGTTGTGTAAAAAAATATTTTTAACCCTTATAGTATTGGTTTAAAAAAAAGACTGTTAGACAGGGATCAGGAAGTCAATATAATTATATCGCGATATTCATGAGCCAGTCAATATTGTACTGATATGCAAACATGACGCGTACTTTTGGTCCGCGATATTCATTTAGGGATATTCTGTGGCTGTAGGGACTCACCCCCGTAGGTATTATATATTTATACTTCCCTTTAACTTGTCTGTTGCATTTCTCATTTTCGACACAATGTGTACCATATTATGTCCTTAATAAAGATTCGGTATGTGCGCTATTTTATTAAATCAAAAAATCCTTGAGTTGGCCGACAAAGAACACAATTAAACTAACCGAAGGTTGTCGTAAGAGGCGACAACGAAAAATACGCAGACGACATCACTGCGAGAGAAGAAACACTCGAAATAAAACCCTGTACCGACCCATCGGAAAGAGTAGGCCTCCTAACATTGGTCTATATCTAGCAGTGAGCTTTTAATACTATTAGCGTACTTATTTTAAAAAAATTGATGAGAGATTATTTTAAGAGATAAGAGAGAGAAGAAGAAAATTTAAAACAAGTGTACTTATTTTAAATTGTCTTCTTTAGTAAACATACAAATTTTTCAACCAGGTTTTATTTAAATCCTAATGAGATATCTAGCCACACTGCTATTACCAAAGAGAGCTAATTGCAAGAGTTCTAACGACTTCTAATTGGAAGTCGTTTGTACAGCTTTAGAAGTGGTTACGTTCAGTTTAGTGCTTGCAGCCTGCTCTGTGACGAATGGCTAAACGTGCTCTGTGAGACATTGTGGATTGATTGATTTACCACGAGAACTCACGAGACATGGCGAATTAATGTTCGCATCTTGATGTGATATTTGTTCTTACACAGGATGATATTTTGGCTATGATTTATCTAATGAAACCACTGCATATCCACACACTGCGAAGATAATAACTGGTTCTTTTCATCTATCTATATAAAATTACTAGTCCCGACTGACTGACTGACTGATTCGTCAATGCAGAGCCTAAACCGCTGGACCTACAAACTTGAAATGTTGACAGTAGATGCATTTTATGATGTAGGCATCCACTAAGAAAGGATATTTGGAAATTCTGCTACTAAAGAGGTAAAATAAGGGATGGACGTTTGTTTTAAAGTCCGTAATTTTCAGAGCTAGATGCACTAAATTTCATAAACATGTATTGTGTCTTTTATGAAATAAATGAACACGTGTATAAGCCTTTTTCAAAATTTAAGTACTAAGAGGGTAAAATAGGTGATAAACGTTTGTATGGAAAGTTCGTCATTTAGGTCACAATCAAATATGGAATACGAAATTTTCCCGGGCGAGGCCGGGACGGGTCAGCTAGTAAATATATATAACTGTAAGCTTTATAAATAGGCACATATAATGGAAGTCACTTATAGCTACTGTCATCACATGTATCAAAAATTGCGGAAAGTCATAGTACCTACTGCGAATCTCTAAAATTTAGAGACCCGCAGTACTATGACTTTCTGCAATTTTTGTATCAATATAGACTCTGTGACATTTTAGTCTGAGACCTAGTTACGCCTGCCTTACATTGATAATTACTGTTGAGTGTGAGCCGAACTTGCAATCGACAATAAATCTATACCTAGCTAGTTACTGGGAATGGGATAAATATCATGTACTTTTTGACCCTTATTACCTTTATTTGAGAACAACCAGAACATACAATTGAACGAACACTTGAAATCAGTGCCAAATCAGACTAACACATCAACGGGAAACGTTGGTCACTGACGTATTCACGATTGATCGGAATTATCGACTGTACAGTCACGTTCATAACTGTTTAATCTGTCTAGTTGTAGACATAAGTAACTACGTCAATTATGTTTTTTTGATCAGGATCTTAGTTGAGTAAGACACTTTGTACTTTTCAACTATATTTCATTTTACACCTGACTGGTTTCACCTCACGGCATTCTCAAAGGTATGATGTAAAGTGACTGTTTCTAAGATTACAATATTATTTCGCGATATTTAAATGTGGGTAGTTTTAAAAATTATGCATACCAGAATTAATTTTTTTCCCAATATTTGAGGAAAAGATTCCACCAAGTACCATCAATCAACAGTGTTAACAGGATCTTAGTGTTGGACGTTATTATTTTTAATATTGTATAACTACATACCTCTACATACCTATATATTGTTTCGCAGGTATAGAGGTCTATCATAAATTCTATATAAGTAATTTACTCTAATCCCTGATACATTGAAAGATGAACCCTGGGAATATCGTTAAGATGATGTTGAATATTTTAATGAAAACAGATTGAAATAATAAAATTATAGTGACATAGAAAAGTTGCATAATGTAATTTTTATTACCTACTAGCTGTTACCCGCGACTTCGTCCGCGTTTAGTTCGGAATAGCTCAAACTCATTATTAAACATGGTGGAAGATTTTCATCCCAACTGGAACGGAAGTACTGGAGATAATGAATTTTACGCAAAGGAAACATTTGTTTATTTAAAAAAAGAAACAAACTGTATTCAAATCATTTCGAAAACTCGCTTAACATCATCGACCTTGTATTTTTAAATTAAATATTATGAAGACAGTCTTTTGAGTGACTGACTTATAAATACAGGGCTCAACTACTGAAAACTACGAAAATTGACAAACTTCTTCTATGGGCTTGGCAAATATTGCGGAAGGGTTTTTGAAAAAATCAATATTTTGCTGACGAAATCATTATCAAATATGTGATGAACATTGTTATATGTGGACTTGGTAACGTTCACCATTTTTAATGGTTTAAATATTCTTCCTTCCTCCCAAATTCTTACAACATGCTGCCACCACTTACGAACTGAACAAATTAAAATAAGTACATCAAGTATCACACAAAATAGTTTCAAGAAAACCCGGTACCTAGCACGCCCTGAGCAGTGAGCAGTCGTTCTCTTTTTTGCCGAGCCAATGGTGGGTAGTTCCAGTTTTATGATAAATTCGATCGACCACAGTCACATCGTTGTTCATTGCTTTACACACAGGCAGAGAAGAGGGGCGCAGTGGGCAAGAGAGCAAATACAGCATTGACTGGGATGGTGTCATATAGCCTCATTTTGCTATATATTACTTGTATTAGTAAGCTTGTTTCCAGCAGATGATGTAGATACTTCCAAATTGATACTGGAGTTGATGTCCACGTGGCGGATTTTTTGGTCTGATGAAATTTACCGGAACTGTGTGTTTCTCTGCCCACATTCAGTCTCTTTTATATAATAGGAGCAGCAGTATCTTTTATATACCTAACACATAGGTTGGCTTCTCCTGGCGTACTGTAATCATTTCTGTGATAGATTTACGTATTTACTATTAGATACCTACTTATAAGACGGAATAGATAATATCGCAGCGGCGTGCGTTGGTAGTCATCAGGTCACTAACATTGTATAATGTCTGCAGTTGCATAAAGACGCTGTCCCTCAGGCTGTATTTTACCATTTCTACCGCACCACGGCGAGTGAAAGAGCCTATTAAGAGCCTTTCAACTAATCTCTCCTTCCTTCCGTCAGTCACATACGGTAGAAATAATGCCACCTCGAACCAAGCTGTTCGGAACTTCATTTCTTTATCTTGCGGTTAAGAAATGTATTGCTCTGCCCACACATGTGTTTTCTACTTTTTAAGATCCGGAGTTTTTTTTTATATAGGACACGTCAATTTAACTTCACCTCGACTGATGTTAAGCTACAGGCAAAGACTCGGAAATAGGGTCACCATTATAAACGTGTACCATCTTAACAATGGTGGCACTCATCTTTATGGGATCATCAGAAGCCTTTTCACGCCCCCCTTTAAGGAGCCGGGACTGTAGGAAGAAGTAAACCGTAAGCTGGCAGGTCTTAATGGGGCGACATAGGAATGGGTCACCAAACCGCTTGGTTCTTGATGGAATATTCTGATCCGTATGTGGATGACATCTGAGCCTTGCATGCGTTGTCCTGTGTAGGAAAGGAGAGGGTGGAACTAATTGCAATAGCTCATCAGAACATTCACCATGCTAGAGACGGTAATACGATAGGGACAACTATCTCCCAGAATACTTAATGTGCTTCATAGAAGATGCAACGATTTACTTCCTCCATGAGCGCGGCTTTGATGGTGATAGCTCAGGCTACCCGTCACCCTAGCCGAAGCAATCCCTGCTCTTCACGTTGAGACCGCCTATTTATGATAGGTAACCAAGGCAGGAGGCAGGAGTACCTAACCCCAGAATACCCCCAATGCCCCATTCCTCTGTTAAATTTTAATCGGTTTGATTCCAATATTGCGCTTGCCCCGATGTCGTGGCATCGGTATCGACGGGGGATACCAGTTTCAGTTTTATGACTTCTCAGGCGGGTGGGGACATTTTCATTCTCCGAATTGAAGAATTTTGTATAGAGCTAAGAATATTATATAATAAGTTCTACTATTACTGTCACACAGCCTAATTTTATGTATTACCTATAGAATACTAAGCATAGAATTTATATTTTACTTCAAATAAAACTATAAATACAATAAAATACAACAAATACGCAATAAAATAAAAAAATTAAACAAAATTAAATAAAATAACCATAAAAAAGAAAAATTACATTTTAGATGGATTCGAACGCGACTCAGCTAAGTTATAAGTCCATCGCAGACGTATTGAGCCACAGTTACCATGAAATGATAATGTGAAATAGACGTTTACATATTATGTCATAAAAACTTTCTGCCCCATTCCTTATTACAATAGCGTGATGATATAATAATTATGAAAGCCAGGAGTATTTTTACCGAACCAGCTGCTTCCTAATTTGTTGGATTCGAGAGAAAATCGTTCGAGAACAATATGAATGAGACACCTAGTGTGCCAAAGATTCTGCAGTAACCTGACCTGACTTGGCTGAGATGTAGAACTCTGGCCTCTCGAAGTTCTTCAGATTCCTATGACCGAAATATTATCATCTTGTGAGCTTCTATAATGGTTCGATCTATTCACACAATCACAAATTGTTAGCCGTGATATGCTATTATTGACATAACTTTTTTATTTATGAACCGATTTCAATAAAACAAACACTAAATGTTAAGTGAAGCCTGCCACAATATATTAGTGAAAACCGCAACCAAATCCTTTCAGCCGATTCTGAGATTAGCGTGCACAAACTCACAGACAAACAGAGAAACAGATAAACAGATAAACAGACAAACAGACAAAAATTCCAAAAAACGTTGATTTGGCTTCTATTAAGTTTATAAAGTCCCCCTATAACAATTGTTTTCATTTCCTTTCCATGTACAGACATCGATCGTTTACAGATTTATTATATGTATAGATAGATAGATATGTGAGCGTCTTACAAATTAACAAAAAATGCCCTATGGTTTACCTACGTAATAAAGTTTAATTAACTGCTGCATAATATGATGTACTAATTAATTATCATTTTCGTTGTACTGTTTTAATTTTATCGCAGTATAATAATAAAATATTACAAAAAAATAAAAATACAAAAATATCCAGTTTATAGTTTTTAACTTAGTTAAAATATTATTCACCATCACGTCAGTATCCCCCAGAGGGATCTACAGACGTGCATAATTTATTAATTAACTAAATTAATTGATGAAAAATATAACTCCATTTAACTTTTTTTAAAAACAAAGTTCAATGTTAATAGGAGTGCTGACATAAAGTGCAATGACACGATTTTTTTTTGTATTCCTGTATTTTATATTGTATTAATGCGACTAAATGAATTATTTATTTATTACATAGAGCTCAAAATTGACTGTGAAATTGTCGTTTTTGTTTGTGTGTTCAGATTTTGAAATAATATAAGTAAGTAAGAATGTTGCTTCAGGGCAAATGGGAATTAACCGAAATAACAATACACATTTTTCTGTCTATCTGTACCAAATCGTTAAGTATATAGATAGAGATCTGTTGGTATGAAATTAGATTCGCGTCCGGTTCTGGCGATAGATTCTGATGTGATGTTTATTTTGCTAACTTACCATTGCTATAAATAAAGTTATCATGCGTACCTACTAAAACTGTTTATCAAACATTTCGTATTGAGTATTTTTGTGAAATTCTTTCTACCATGGGATTGCTGTTCTTGGTGGAAAACAAGTGTGCGGTTAGTATAATCGTAAGCGTTTCCCAGCTTTTGCGAGTTCATCACTAATTGCCTGATGCAAAATGTCACTTCTAGGTACAGTCAACGCCATAAGTTGATTAACACTAAAATATTTTACAAATCTTTCTTATAATGGAATGCATCTGTCTATACAAAATGTAGTGTTATGATTCCCAGAAGACAAACTTAATTTACATATTCAATGTTTTTTTTTTTCACAATTTTATGTAAGGTTTAGGGGCCACAGTGTTCAATAAATTAGAATTTGTTAAACTACTTCTGTAGTTGACTGTACTTCGCTAATCCATTTTTCCCTCAAAGTACTTACTTACATACATACATATACTCACGCCTGTAAATCCCCGAAGGGGTAGGCAGATATGTATTAACACCCACATTTCGCCAACTATGATATTCGGTCCCACGGGGGCGAGCCTAGTTCCGTCAAGCGGATACTTAGTCATGGACAGTATGTTTACTGTCGGATTGAGAACAGCTCTATCCTTTAGTTTTACGACACCCACTAGAAGAGACGGGTTGCCCTATTATACTCAACCGGAACCCTACATGGCCTTATTCCCTCGAAGTGCATACCCCACTTAGCACCAAGAAAGAAAGTAGCATGAAGTTAGAGTAACCAACTGTCAAACTGATCTATCTCAAACTCCATCATATCATCACAATATCACAATCAAAACTTTATCCGTTGGGCTACGGTCCAGAAGAGTCACCTTACCTGGGCGTAGGACCATTGATTTCATCACTTAGGCCTTGATCACATGCACCGATCGAGCCGAGTGCATTGTCTCGCCATTCCATTTGATGCGTATGATTAAGGCATTAAAGATATTTCTCTGTACTCGTATAACTGTTGTCCTCGGGGACACCGTTGTCCCCTCTCCCGAGGAGGCCCAGACCATAAGGGATGGCCCTGGGTCAGCCGGGATGCGAGGGATATGTCGATGACAACCTCACCTTTGGCCTAGTACCACGACCCTCAGTCAGCGTGCGGTTTAATTCGGTTCGAGTCCGACATAAGCTCCCCTTCTGGCTCCGGCGGGGTATCCGTGGGGATTTCCACACGGAAAAAAGAACTCGCATAACTTCTAGATGAAATATTGTAGTAACTTGCACAGTTACTCCACTTGAGTTTTATACAGTGTGGAAACGGTGCATGGTTCGTTGCCTACAATTAGGAGTTAATTAATCGTGACATTGAGTTTTAGTACAGTAGCATTTAATCGTTAGGAGGTGTAATTAGCAGTTTCAATCTTGATGAATTTATACCCAGTATTAAAATACTGCTTGTAAATATACTTACGAGAAAATCTTCAGAAAAGGGTATGACATACCTATATATATACTCGTATGTATGTATGTAATAATTTGTTACTAAATATTTATGCCTCATTATATGCGTGTATTTTTTTTTATACAAGACACGTCAATTTGACTTCACCTCGCCTGATGTTAATGACCCTCTTTCCGAGACTTTGCCTTTAGCAAAGTCTCGGAAAGAGGGTCACCATCGTAAACATTTACCATGTTAACAGTGGTGGCACTCAGCTTGACGGCCTCATTAGATGCCTTTTCACGCCCCGCTTAAAGGACCCAGGACTGTAGGAAGAAGGAAACACGTGAACTGGCAGGGAATTCCAGGCCTTAGTGGTGCGGCATAGGAATGAATCACTGAAACGCTTGGTTCTAGCAGGTATACTCTGCACCGTAAATGGATGACATCTTAGCCCTGCACGTGTCGTCCTGTGAAGGAAAGGGGAGGGTGGGACTAATTGGAAGAGCTCGTCAGAACATTCACCATGGTAGAGACGGTAGAAAACTGCCAAAGACGCAACATCTCTACGCATCTGCAAAGGCTCGAGGGTGTTCGTGACCTCAGGATCCCCAATAATGCGGACCGCACGTCGCTGCAACCTGTCGAGAACATCTAACAGGTACTTTGCGGATATATACACGCATATAATCACCCAAATAATGTACATACATATAATCAGGCCTACATCAGACAAATATGTAATCGTTAAGTGTGTCCAGGCGATTATTCCGTAACTATTACAGATATCAAAAAACTTCAAACTGATATAGAAAGTACGTTACCTAATGAGTAAAATGACATCAATAACTTTTTTTAAATCAAACGAGAGGTTAAACACTCTCATACATTGAGTATGAGTTTTTTTTTTTTACCGTGGGGGAAAATCCTTCATGGATGTTATGCCGGACTCCTACCGACTAAAAACCCCCACGGTAACGCCCAGAAGCCTATGGATGGGAGCCCCGGGTAAGCCCTCGTAAGGATGTCCCAGGACTCCCATCAGACCTACGGCTACAATTGCGGCCTCGCCTTGGGGGTGGTTGGGGTGCTATCCCGCGTCTATGGGGGGCTTTTCGGGTGTCATCCCGCTACTTAGGGGGGGGGGGGGCGTGCGTGAATCCCTCACGTCACGCTGCCGTCATGGGCCTGCTTCTGTAGAGACGGTGAGCAGCTAACTCACCGTCCTCAGGCCCCCGGTCATGAAGGCCGATGGTCTTCGGCGAAGACACGTCGGCGGCGCCCAAGCCGCCGACTGCGGAACTCGGGTGGGAGATTTTTCTCCCGCTCTCGCCCCGCCGCCTCTTTCACGAGCATGACCTGCTCACAGAAAGAGGCGGCGCAGTCCCACTTGCTCCCGCTGGATACCATGGCTCACACCATGGTCTCGAGCGAGAGAGTACCCACGCCCAGACCCACCACGAGGACCTGGCGCTGTTGCGCCCACGCCGTGCACTCCACCAGCTTGTGGAGCGCTGTGTCATCGCTGCGGTCCTCGCAGTGCTGACACTCGGCCGTGGTTTCCCGGTGTCTTCGCCACAGATACCTACCGAAGCTACCATGCCCGGTAAGTATCTGTGACAACCGGTAGGAGAGAGCACCGTGTCTCCTCTCCAGCCACTCGTCCATGACCGGTCAGACCGCCGCAATTGTGGCGAATCCCCTTTGGTTGCTCAAGTCGCACCTTCCATGTCTCCACGGTTTCCTGGTAGAGCTGGGACCACGTAATAGTGGGTGAGCCTATGGCCGTTTTCCAGGCGCTAATGTTGGCTCGAGCCATGTATCTGAGTGTGGGCTGTATGTATCTGTCTGATGTTAAACAAACCTATTCCTAGTCGCCTTGCGAGTCATTCATAATTCATAATTCATAATTCATTTATTTAGTCCTAAAATATTATACATGCTAACACAGTTTGTTATTTAGAATTTTACAGTATGCTTTGATTAAATTTGTGTTCGGTTTTAGCATCTGCTGCTGAACTAGGCTTTCGACCTGTATCTCAGCAAACAGTGCCTCCACCCCACGCTGGATGTACATAATAAACAATTCAATTACAGGTTACAACTGCATTAAGAAAACTTCAATATTAGACCTAATTAAAACAATAAAAACAATAAAAGTAAAATGTGTGTGTATGTGTGTGTGTGGTGTATGTGTGTGGTGTGTGTGTGTGGTGTGTGTGTGAGAGAGTGTGTGTGTGTGTGTGTGTGTGTGTTTAAAATGATACTGTTATTATAAAATTATTACTTTGCCAATACTAATTTCAAGCAATCAATATGTATAAAATGGGAATAATATTATATTTAACTATTCAATTATTTTTATAGTGAGCTCAGTTTCGTCGTATGATAATTTGCTCAGATAGTTGGACATTGTTTTTTTAACCTCTATATGAGTTAATGGGTATATGTTAGCAATTTTATTAAATTTGTTGTAGGTGTACGGTCCTAGAAATGGAAAGAATCTGCGGACAAAACACGTTTTAGGTCTAATAGTACGCTCACACACCGCATAAGACCTTCGCTGAGACGTTTGTTCTTGGGTATAACTGAGTAAGGAGTGCTGTTTTAGCGTTAACTTTAATAAAAATAGCTGGCGCACGGTTAACACTTCACAGTATTCGTATAAAAGCTCGGTTGGATAGCGATAGGGTTTGAAAGTACAGACCTTAAGTATACTTCGCTGGGCAACCTCAAGATGGAAGAGGGTTGTTTTCAGTGCTCCACCCCAGGATACTATGCAGTACGTAATCACTGATTCACAAAGGGCATAGTAGACCTGTTTAAGAGTTTCTGGTAATAGTACGTGTCTCAGAGTTTTAAAGATAAAAGTAAGTTTGCGAACCCTCTTACTCAGCGCTTCTATGTGAGCCTTGAAATTTAAATTTTCATCAATAGTAACTCCCAAGTACTTAATCATTTGTGTACGGTGTAGTATTTTGCATGTTGGCGTGCAAGAAGTATCAGGTGAAGATGGTGATGTACAGTCATGGACTATTAATGCCTGATTAGATTGGACAGAGCCCCGTATTGAAAATTGGATGTATTTCGTCTTATCGGCATTTAATGTGAGAAGGTTTTGTTGAAACCAGGATTTAACGGTGTTAATACCGTTTTGGGCGTTATAGTAGGTCTCTTTCCAAGTTTTTGCAGAAAATATAAGAGCTGTGTCATCCGCATACGAAATAATTTTACCTTCAGGTATTTTTATAGACAAAAGATTATTCACATAAACAAGAAAGAGAGTCGGCCCAAGAATACTTCCCTGTGGAACGCCATAATACACTGGAAGATCCGTACTTATGTGTGAACCCACCCTTACACACTGAGTTCTATTTGATAGGTAGTCTTTAAAAAGCTTTAGTTGAATTCCCCTTACGCCGACCTCCTCTAGCTTGTGCACAAGGGCGGGAACAGAGACAGTGTCAAATGCTTTAGATAAATCTATAAAAATAGATAAACATTTTTTACCTTTGTCTAGATTGGATGTTATAAAGTCGGTGAGGTTACTAACCGCATCGTCAGTGGATTTTCCTTTGCGAAAACCAAATTGATTTCTAGATAGAATGTTTTTGCTTTCTAAGTAATTAACTAACCTGTTATTCATAATTTTTTCAAGAATCTTTGAGAGAGTTGGTAGAATTGATATAGGCCTAAAATTTTCGACACTGTCCCTGTCACCACCCTTGTGAATTGGACGTATTTGAGACCTTTTTAGGTCTAAAGGGAAGACGCCACTTGTGAGACACATATTAAAAACGTGAGTTAAATGAGGCACTGGAATGTCACTATTTTCTTTTAGAAGCGTCGGTGAGATATTATCCCACCCCACAGAACACTCATTTTTGAGAGCCATTATTAGACTTCTAACCTCTGCTTCATCCGTGTTTAGGAGTACGAAAGAATCAGCACAAGGTTTCGCGGGTCTTGGTTCAGAAGAAGCTGTTTGGGTTGAGGTTATTTTCTCCGCTAGAGTTTTACCGACACTAGCAAAATGGGCGTTTATTTTATTTACGGACTCCTGTGGAGAGTGCGCTATGTTAAGTAGTTCTTTAGGGTAAGATACGTCTTTGGTTGTATATGTGATGTCCTTAATTGTTTTCCATAACTTTTTTGTATCTTTGCCGGCCCTCTGAACACGTTCCCTTTCATATCTGTTTTTAAGTTTTTTTAAGATCGAAGAGCAAAAATTCCGGTACCGAATGTAGGTAGTTTTTAGGATAATATTTTCAGGGGAGGCTTTTGCTTTTTGGTGTAATTTGTCCCTGTTTTGAAGGCAGCGTAAGAGACCAGGTGTGATCCAGGGTTGAATAATCTTTTTCCGGCGTGGTAAGGAGATTGTTATCGAGTTTTTGTCAAGAGCTGCCTTTAATCCAGTAATGACATGACTCATTGCGAGGTTGGCGTTATTGGTAGCGTAAATTGGATCAAAATCCATACTAGCTATGTGGTTGTTTAAAGATAACCTATCAATTTTGGTTTGAGTCAGCAAAGCATAATTCCGAGTTGGCTCTCTCTTTATACATAGTATAACCATCTTATGATCAGTGAGCGTTGATTGTGGAACTATAGTAATCGAAGGAATTTTTGTTTTAAGGATGACATGATCAATACACGTTCCACTGGCATCACGGGTAATAAAATAGTGGGTTGGCAGTAGTCCGTGCATGCTGGTAAGTTCCAGATACCGATCAGCATTGGAGCTAGGGGAATGAATATCAATGTTAATATCACCCATGATAACAATGTTCCTGAAACCCGATAGGTTAGACAAAAAATCATCCAGTGAGTTAAGAAAAGGGTCCAAGTTTGCGTAAGAGGGTGACCGGTACACAGCTAGGATGACTGTGTCATGTCCTATTTTAATAAGTAGGCAGTTGCTATTCTGTAGTATAATTTCATCAACACTAAAATTAAGTTGATCTTTTACATAAACAACAACGCCGTCATTTTGTATAGGGTTATTTGTAGTTGCAAAAGAACAATAACCAGGCAGGGTTGGTAAAACGCCAACACAGGATAATCGGCATTCGGTGAAGATCAGCACATCGCATTCAATCCCCAGTTTAGTCATCAATGCCAGAAAACCTAAAAAGTTACAGTTTATGCTACGTATGTTTTGGGATAAAACAGAAAGAGATGGATCAGTAGGAAATATTTTCTTACAGTCCTCTACTTCGCAAGCAAACGATTCCGACATATCGAATCCGTCGATATCCGTTATTAAATTATTTATATTAGCCATGGGTGTTGATGGTGCATAAATGTCTCAAATGCTGGTCACCATCTAAAATACTTACGATTGTATTTTGATATTTTTTTATAGATTTATGAACCAATTTACCCCCTAGAACAGATATAGAAGCAGAGCAACATCGTTTATCCACATACATTTCCGTACGAGGATATTTACAACATGAAGAAGTTCCAGTATCATTGAAACTTACAAAGAAGATGTAACAAAGTGAGTGTAGTGTACTGTGTATGTATTTAATTAGTGTATGCATGCTTATTTTTAACTTACGAGTAACATAGTTTAAGAAATAAAATATAATAAGTACAGTGCGATCACTTCCGCAGTTTACCGATATTAGCACAAAAGATAAGGTATATAATACAACGAAAGAACCCAATAGTCATTCTTGTTTCTTCAAAGACTCTAGAACCAATTCACTTGATATGCGGATTTGGGGGCTACCGACTGTCCTACGTAAATACACCGTTCCATTTGCAGTCCAGCAGAAGGCGAAGTTATGGCTCCTTTGAACAATTCTTGCCAGGTAGAACAGTTTCTGGGTGTTGTGAGTAAGCATTTCAGAGACAAATATTGGCTTGATAGTTTGTTGTGAACCTATTGAGTTTATATGATTGGTATTCAGCTTTTGACCTGGGTTCCTATTTTTATTGAAACATTTTACTGCTCTCAAAAATTTATCTTTTAATATTACTGTGGTAAAGTCACCCACAACCGGATTTGACCCATCTTTCGAGCCCAATCTGTAGATATCTCGTATGCTATTTTCTATATCATTATCATGGCATGGGAAGAGATGGGGTGCCCCAAATTCTACTCTGCCGGAAACGAAATTTTAAAAGTTCTTCCATTTCTGTCTGAACTTACAAGTTCAGAAAAAAAATCTCTACTCCATCGAGGTCATCAATTGCTTTTAAGAGTAATTGGAACTTTCTAGAGGATTAGTATATCGTTCTATTTATCCCTGAATCATTCTGTACTGACAGATTACAACTTGTACTATACTTACCGTGTGATTAGTAAATACGTGAGGAATTTATTTTAAGAATAAAAAAATATACTTTCACTGATTTCCATATTATATATCCATACTAATATTATAAATGCGAAAGTAACTCGGTCTGTCTGTCTGTCTGTATGTTACGCTATCACGCCTAAACCATTGAACCGATTTTGATGAAATTTGGTATAGTGGTAGATTAGACCTTGAGAAAGGACATAGGCTATGTTTGGTCGCGATAACCGACATCCACGCAGGTGGAGCCGTGAGCAAAAGCTAGTATATTATAAAACAACAATGAAAATATTCAAAATTGTAAATTCCAGAATCTAACCGGATTCTGGAATTTACAATTTCGAATAGCATCATAATGATAATTATGGAACAAGCTTGGCCTATGCCCTAAAGTATTAATCGACAAAATTTAAGCCTAACAGATAATCCGCACTATATCTGGCTTAGTGCCTCGCTCAGATCAAATAATACCAAATAATGAACTCTAATATTGGGTTACTGAATCAATTAGCGTCGATAAGACACAGCTTTGTTTATTCTGAGGGAAAAATATTCTGGTAACCAATATTGACGGCGGAATAATCAAATAAAACAAAGACCAATTTGTTTACCAGCCAATAAAAGATATGAAAATGTATTAGGGAAGAAATATTTCGAAAATTATTAAAGTCAATTTATTTTTGGGGTGACTTCGATTTTTTTTTGGATGGTTTCGATTTGATAACTTAAAAAAGAAGCAAAAAACAATAATGATAAGAAAGAAGGAAAATAAAAAAAAAATACCAAAACATCTACTTTATAACTTTGTCAGGCCATATTATTAAAAAAAGTTATTAACAAATAGTAAGAAACCTACTTGTAGTAAATTTACTTGCAAAATACGCCTCTTATCAAATCAAGCCGTCAAGGGACCAGAACCACTATTTTACGTCCAACGTACCGAGAATGGTAGTCTGTATCTTCTGGACTGCACGTCAGCTTTATTGCCATCTAGCGGGGTGCAGTCAATTGACGGACCAAATATAAAAAAAAAAACTAAATTAATATACAAATTTAATTATTGACACTACATTCCTCCCCCTTAACATTTTTATGAAGTACACAGTCGGGCTTGTAAGCGTCAACAAGATTTAGGATAAAAGTCCAATCTGCGAATCGGCGTCAATGGGCCTAACCGATATTGGCCTTCGAACGAGATAAATCTTCGTCGTTTTCCAATTTTTTACTATAATTTAGATACCGACTCTTTTCTCTCGATACCGATTTTTTTTATTAAATCCTGGATTAATCTAAATAAGTATTCATGAGCTTTTTGAAGACGGTGGCTCCTGATTGCGACATTGGCTAGATAAAGAATTGAAGCTTATAAATTGGCCGCAGTGAAGCCTGAATATGAGCGCTGAACTCATTGAGCTGTGAAAATCCAGAGCAGAGCTCCCCAAACTACGTCAATTTAACATAGAAATATTTTAAATGTAATTTAGGAATCCATACTAATATTATAAATGCGAAATTAACTCTGTCTGTGTTTTTACGTTTTCACACCTAAACTACTGAACTGATTTTTATGAAATTTGGTGTAGCGGTAGATAAGAATATGAGACAGGTCATAGGCTATAATTTGGTCACGATAAGCGACATTCACGCGGGCTGAGCCGCGGGCAAAAGCTATTTGAGAATATAATCAAGATTATTTGTGAAATTGTTAAAAACAGCATTTTTACAAAAGAGTAAATGACACAACTTGGAAACAAATGTTGAGTCGTTCTTAACCCAACAAGAATCGTATTATTTGAAGAAGTTGAAGATTAAACTGATAGCTCTTTCTGTCTTAATCTATATTCTGACTTGGGTCTTTAATAGCTTTATTATTAAGTATCTAAGTTAATCTTTAAATTCTTGGACCAATGCTACACGCCAAATATCGATTTTAAGAGCATTTAATTATTCATTTAATGATAACGCATATGTTGCACCCAAGATAGCAATGTAAATCCATTCAACCTTCGTAAGTTGATGTCGACTTTTTACATACGGGTCGGCTGAACTTCTATATTATTATTCAATAAGTGATCCTTTTAAAAATTACACTGGTATACACATAAATACGTAGATATGCATAAATTTACGGCTTTTTCCTCTGAAGTAGGCAGAAAAAAAAACACTTCGCCTTTTACTATACGTTGTGTTGTTTTTTTTCTCTGTTTTAAATACTATCCTTCATTTATTTAATTGTAGGTCATCCACAATGTTGATAATATCAATGTAATATATTTAATGGAATCACGTTATGCGGACATAGTAAATAATAATCATGACGTCCTACCAAAGCCAAATAGCAGATCTGAAAAAACTAGGCAGATGACGTCACAACATTACAACATGTTTTGAATACAGCATAGTTTTGAATATTAAACGCATTGTTGTATTGGTGGTAAGGAAATATTCTTGAAGGAAGAGAGAATATCATAATATTTATTCTTCTTTACCAATAAACAAATCAAATTATTGAATGCAATTTTAAAGCTATCGGTATGCTATTCAAATCGATTAAGGTGGGAACACAAAGGTGATATCGAAACATTGCACCTAGACCAGTTTTTGAACTTTTGAAGGCTCCAACCGCCCTTAGCGACTACCTTAGATGTTCGTGTGGCAACCGGGACCGACGGCATAACGTGCTCTCCGAGGCACGACCAAACTCATGCAAATACCATTTATGTATATAAATATTTGCATTGAGTGGGGATCGAACCCGCGGCGCCCGCGTTCACTACCGTTACGGACGCTACGGAGGCTGTCTGGAGGTACTAGAGGTATTTAACTAAAGGTAAACAATCTTTAACAAAGGTTTATAATGTGTTAATGCGAAACCTTTGAGAATGCCGTAAGGTGAAACCGGTCAGGTTCAATAAAATAAATACTGTGGAAAAAGTAAAAGAGTTCTAAATATGCGTAACAATAAATTCCACCAAGTGCCATCAATCAAGAGTATATATAGTACAATGAAATAAATTGAAATTTGTGTCTTCTAACTTGCATGTAGTTTAACAACCATAATAGTCATTTCATCCATAAAAAGCATACCATGTTTTGCGTTAAACCGAGAAAATACTGCAAACATGCCTATACACATGTATAGGAAACAGACTAAATAAACCAAAATAGTCTCGCTCTCATTTCATTTACAAAACAAATAAACTGTGGCGTACATAAACTGTACTCTGTTTTAATACTATTCGGTAGGTTCCTTGCCAAAACAAAAGGGATAGACATAAAGTCTACAAATGTTTTTTTAAGAACACTGTAGCTGTGCGAGAGCTTCGACTGCTGTATCGTATGATCTAATTTACATACACATAAATTGTAATATTTGTAATGCATTATCTTCATATTACAGATGCTTGGTTAGGTCTGAAAGGAAAAATCAGGTTTGGTTACTTTGGATTTTATAGAATGGTACAAGCGTAATGTCTAAACAACGCCGAATATGACACAAATCATGATTATTACCATTTCTAGTAGAAAATGGTAGGTAATTATAATTTTCATCACTTTGGCCGACGTATATCGACAGTGCATTGATTGATTGATCTCGACAAATATAAGCTGATGTACTTCGTGCAATTCGGTTTTGCATTAGTTACCTGAACATCTAAGGATGAACAATAAGCCAAATTTTCCATCCAAATTTTTATTTATATCACAACGTTTACACCCAATTCCTAAACAGTTAATCACAAGATAAATATTGTCTTATCTTCTAATATACAAACAATCTAGTCTGTTAATCGCAACTTTGTCGATAATAAATCTGTAGCTTAAATATGAATGTCAGAATCTAAACATTAGTCTTCATAACTTAGCGAGGCCCAAACCAATAAAGCACAAATTCCTCTTACAGCTGAAATTATTAAATCGGACAACGAAAATCGTTGTTATAGATGCTAAATTTTGATTCAAATTTCAAGCATATATTAAGAATGATTTGGCGGATTTTAGAGCCTGCAATCCATTATTGCAGGCTACTTGATTGATCTATAGATGTCGATTAGGTTCTTTTATTAAATTCTAACGATTCTTCACCATCGGTGATTATTAAATTGGAGTTGGAGAGGTTATGGGTACAAACCCATAACCTCTGAATTCTTTTCTTTTTTCGATTTTTATTTTCCTTCCAATTCATTCAATAATCAAACTTAATTACTATCATGTACATACATAAAATCCTTATCACAAAAAAAACTGTCTTTTCTCTTTCACGATTGGCAAAAGGAATGGATGGAACACCTGAAATTCAATTATTAAAGGTTTGCACTGATGGTTAGGGAGGGTTCCGGAGGGCATAAAATATTCGCAGCTCGATGAAGTTGCTTGCGTAAAACCGGAGGTGCTCAATGAATATAATGTAGGCTATTTATATCTGGAAGATGTGTTATGGCTTTCACCGGGGATGATATATTTAGATAGATACAAGTAATGGCTTCTAAGTAAAGAAAAATAGCTTTGTGTCTACAATAAGTTTTTGTGGTGACACCAATGATTATATATTTTTGACATTGGTTCAGTCGTTAGTTTGGTCTAGAGAAACAGATTTTATCACCAATTCGCATGTAATATCAGTATGTTAGCCTTGATAGAATAGTTTTGGTAGGAGAAACTAAAGTCTGATGTTAAACTAGAGATTGTTAACGACGGAATATAGCTTTATAGAGATTGGTTTAAGATCTCATTGCGACGATAATATACTATAGCACTTAGAATCTACGTCAGTGTTGCCACAATAATAATGTGAATTTACCCAATAGGTGCGTAGATGACTTTATGACTATTCTCGTTAAAATCGAGGACATATTATGCATTTACGATGTATAGCGATGCATTGGACTGTTGCGTTGGAGAACGAGGATACAAATATTTATATGCATATGAATATACTCACGCCTGTAAGTCCCCAAAGGGGTAGGCAGAGCTCTATTAACAACAACAACCCTATTGCCGTCAAGTAAGCACTTAGTAAATGTATGAAAGATTAAAGTCGTGTCGTACAAACATTCACATTCACAAATATAACCATCCGTTCTCATAAAGTTTAAAAAAAGTTTGTATTATTAGTAAAAATAACCTTGTGTATAAACACCACAAAGTAATTATGCTAACGTTTTTAATCTTGGTGTAATCTGTTTTTTACCTTTAAATTAGTACTGCTTAAAATTCTGCTTACGGCCTAAGTTGGGCTGAAATTTTGTTCCATAAGTTGAGTAGTCGGGAGCGGCTGTCTGGCGTAATTTAGTTTATATAATGTGCTGTAACTGCAGGTTGTCTGCATCACTTTATAGGCTTATTTTTAAGTAAGATGTTGCACTACTTCGCTGCCGTTCTCAACTTATTGAAAAAGGTGGTTATGAAATCATCTAAAATCAAACTCAAACTCATTTATTGCGAGAACGGGTTATTTATAGGTAACATTCAGTAAATAAAAGTGGTCCCTCCATAATCCACCAGATGGCATGCAATTTTAAAGGTATTTTTAAATTAATATTGATTATGCACTAATAATGATAATAATATAATAAAGATAATAATAAGAATGTTGGTAGATGGCTGCACCGTCACCCTTATAGACGGATATAAAGAGAAGGAAAATTTGGAATGGTTCAAGTGTAGCTCAATAGCTCAGTTGGAAGAGCAGTCCCCCTGTAAGGGAAAGGTCGTGAGTTCGAGTCTCACTTGAGCATTCATTTTTTCCAATGTTTTTCGAACTTAAAAGTTAGCATAATAAATGCTATAAAAAATTCATTCAAAGATAATCTGTTAGAATTTTTTCCTATCCTTGGTACAAGTCAATAATGTACCTATACATGTCAAATAATAACACGAGAAGATTAAAAAATGTAATTCGTGTAGCTTTGAAATTTGGTACAGTTAATCCCTACGATGCCCAGATAAACATACTAAAAGTTCCCCTTCCCCCACCGCCGCGCCGGCTCGTGTTCCAAATTCGGGGACTGTTTGTATGCTCATCTGGGGATCTTAAAGACTAACTGTACCAATTTTCAAAACTACACGAATTATTTTGGTCTGATTGTTTGAATTTAAACACGCTAAACAGGATATGGAAAATATCCTGTTATAGGTTATAATAAAATGTGCAAGAGCAAAATATTACCAATGTGTGGCAGATGAAATTTTGATTTTACATACAATTAGTTAAACTTAAAAGAGCGTGACCTAAAGCTTGACCACTCACCTCAAGTACATAGCATCAATTCATGCCTTGACCAACTCGGCTACCGAGATACGCCCGATGTAATTCAAATATCCCTTCTATTTTTATCAATTTCTGAGTATACATACACATATTATAACCTTTGTACAATCGAAATTTGCATGCCACTTACTGCGGCTAAACATGTTGTGCTATAATAATTAAGGTTACTTGCTAAGATCTTTGTTACCATGTTTATGAGCAAATAAATTTCTATTTCTATTTCATAATACTCACGCCTGTGAATCTTCGAAGGGTATGACGTATGAATACAAATAAATATTCTACCACCTTTTACCTACACAGCACTCTCTAAACCCAACAGCATATTTTAATTAATTTGTATTTGTTTATAGGACATAATTATCATTCATTTTCATAAATACATATAATAAAACATAGCTTCTATGTTATATATTATGTATTTATCCAGATCAATGTAATAACTATATTGCTCCCAAATATTTGCTTTGGGGTAGCAATCAAAAGTGCACTAACGCTATTACATTTTATTCTGATAGTACTGCGCTGACTGCTGACTCAGTGCAGAATTTGTTCATCTCTGCAGATTCTGAAGCAAACAATCGAATACATAATGAAAAATGAAACTTCTCGGGCAGGACTCGAACCCGCGATCTTTCCCTTACATGGGGAATGCCTTGACCAACTCGGCTACCGCCACACGCCCGATGTGATCCAAATATCCCTTCTATTTTTATCTGTCTTTAAGGCGACGCACACTGTGTAATTTTAGCAATCTAGGGGAACTTTATTCTAACTCTTGATAAATGTAGAGGCTATAGCTTAAAATGATGATGTATCATGAAATTTTCATTTTTATAAAAAAGAAATAAGTATGAGATATAATATTTATTTTAAGAAGTTATCAAAGAAAAAAAAAATAATGTAAGAAATATTATAATTTAGTTTTTTATCTTCATCTTGTTCTGATGAGGTATTTTCCGAGTCCTTACTTACACTAGGAGATTTTAACAGAAGAAGAGTTTCTTCAGGTAGTTTAAGTCGATGTTTTTTAAAAATTAATCATTATTTAATTAAAATTGAAAATAGAAAAAAAATATATGGGTGAGGCAAAAACGAGCATGAGTAAAGAACTTAACTTTGTTATTTATTAATTGCAGAATGATTTAAGAATGATTTCAAGACGGATACATTGGGATATTTTTTTAAAAGTCAACGCAAACTCATTGATGTTAAAACTAAAGCATGATTATAATGTGACTCAAAAGAAAGCATTTTTATTTTAAATTTAGTTGTGAAATCATGTTAAAACTTACTCTTCCCAGTAGACAAGACTCCAAATTATCAAATACAACGATAAAAAAATCACTTAGGTAATATACAACTGCACAACAAGTACCGATATAAGCTATTTATGAATTGCATGTAAGTTTCATTCAACGTGACTACGTGCGTAGGTCAAGTTTGACGACGTACCCTTCAATCATTTATCTAGTCAACTTTTTAAATCGTATTAAAATAGATGCTCGCTTTATATAGCTATCATATAATAGATGTTTCCTGTCTGTCTGATAAACTTTAGATTTTGAATTAAGTTCCCCTAGATTGCTAATTTTACACAGTGTGCGACGGTGGAGTCATCTATCGATATTCCTACGAACTATCGGAACCAATGAATGATCTTACAATCATTTTTAAGCATTGATTTTTGATAACTCCACCCAAATACTTGAATGCATTTTACAGCATTAAGTATGCTAACTATACTGTTTATCAAATCACGGTTACCGCTGAATTTCAAATAACAACTGTTTTACATGAATCGTACAAAATTTCCATTCATATTATGTACACCTTTGCGTACAAGCGCGTGTATCTACGTTGTGTGTACAGAGGAGCGTCTAGTTTGTACTTGAATTTATATTGAATGTATTTGAATCTGATTTACCATTCAAACGTAGTTATTTGAATTGCTTTACGGAGTTTTCTTTGCAGGCAAAGAAAACTGAAATAGTAAGTAATTATTATTTCAGAAGATATTTAAAGTGTATAAATATTATCAACTACTAGCGGTACGTACAGAGATTCTTAAAAAAGTTCTTTGAATCCTTAGAAATTACTTCAATGAGTATCTAGCATAGCACAAAACCCCCTTAAAAAATGAAATAAAACCAGTTCTATCGCAATTCATTATTGAATTCTTTCAATGAGTGATATTTGCGTAAACTTTATACAGTATCATTTCCTTAAAAAGCTCTATAAAGGCTTCTATTGTTCAAATCCCATGCATATCCACTTAAACGAGTTCCTACGAGCAAAAAACTTTTATTGCCCACATTTAAGTGCGGATTTCCCTGTGCCTCACATCTGTCCTCTCCATTCAATACAAAAGTGACAAGAAACATCATATAGGTTTATTCCAATTTTACATCCACCACTAACCTAATTGTATTCAAAGCAATCATTTCCTTAAAAAGCTCTATAAAGGCTTCTATTGTTCAAATCCCATGCATATCCACTTAAACGAGTTCCTACGAGCAAAAAACTTTTATTGCCCACATTTAAGTGCGGATTTCCCTGTGCCTCACATCTGTCCTCTCCATTCAATACAAAAGTGACAAGAAACATCATATAGGTTTATTCCAATTTTACATCCACCACTAACCTAATTGTATTCAAAGCATGTTACATAATAACCTAAGTCTCCATCCTTTCAGCTTCTAACCCCTAAAACCAATACAGGACGAAATAGATTGCTACTAAATTTCTAATCCTATAAATAGGTGCATAAGATTGAAATTCCTTTGTTCAGAGATATCTATATTGTCATTTGCAGCTCCTATAACTCAGCCTTCGAGTAAGGCAATATAGCAAACATGGCTACCGACGCATATCTGGTATTCCTATTGTTGGTTCGCCAATAGAATTTCTATGCGGGACGCTTTGCATTGTCTATTATGACATAATTATAGACTTCATGCACGTGGTTATTATCTATATTATATTACAGAAATTAATGCCCTAAAATTATCCGGTGGATACCCATATTCCTAAAATAATTTTCAACAATTATTATCATAGACATATTTATATGATACATAGTTTTTGTTTTTGCCTAGTTGGAAATGTTTGAGGTTTGAATTAGCTTCATTCACTCTTCCATTTCAAACGTAAACTATTACTTATTAATTTTGAATTGAAAATTAATTATTTTCCTACCTATTTGAAATCAAATTAAAGTTTAAAAAAAAAAAAAAAAAAAAAAAAAAAAAATTTTAAACCTACTTTGAAAAGCCACTCCACGTGATTAAGTCTCACAGAACCAGCACGTTAAGTCGGTAAGGTAACATTTCTAAGACCTCTTTCTGCTTCATTGAGAGTCCGCTTTTGTAACTTTAAAGCTTTTGATGAATTTTACTGGGTAATGGTGTGCTAAAAAGTTTTAGACAAACAACATACCTGACATATGTTTTATATTAACATACAGTAGATATATTATGTTTTTTTTCTAAAATCTACTATAATTACTTCTATTGTGAATATATCTTCATTATATATAATATTCCTTTCAAGATCGGTCGATCGAAAGTCGTTCCTAGTTATAAAAGATTATTATCAACTATTATTATAGTACTCGTCGATAGCTTTAGAACATTCAATAATCAATCTTTATCTCTCTATCTAACTACTTACCCTGTTTTAACAAAATTATTTTTTTTTTATCCCACTTAGGTGGCAGACAAGCACACGGCCCACCTGATGGAAAGTGGTTACCGCGGCCTATGGACGTATGCAACACCAGGGGCGTTACACTCGCGCTGCCTACCCTGAAGAAACCTTCTAATGCCCCTCTTGAAGAACCTCATATTGTAGTCGCTTGGGAAAACCATGGCAGGGAGTTCATTCCACAGCTTGAGCGTACGTGGGATGAAGTTCCTTTCATACCGCACGGTACGCACCATATTCGGATGCAATGTGTGGGGATGATTTCCCTGTCTATGGCGAGCGGTGCGATGATAGAATGTAGCTGTGGGCATCATGTCAAATAATTCATCTGAGCACAAACCATTATATAGGCGGTAGAAAACACACAGTGAGGCAAAATCCCTTCTGAGGCTGAGAGGTTCCACATCGCCTGCGAGTATGGGACTGTCGACGAGCCTCAACGCACGTCTTTGCACCGAGTCGAAAGGGTTAAGCTGGCGTGCGGGCGCTCCGGCAAAAAGATGACAGCAGCACTCCATGTGGGGCCGAACCTGTGCCTTATAAAGAAGGAGTCGCTGCCCCGCAGTGAAGTACTGCTTCGCCCTGTTAAGAACTCCAAGTTTCTTTGTTGCCAGCTTGAGCTTGTCCTCTAAATGACTGCGGTACTGGACGTCACTTGAAATGTCGACGCCTAGGATCCCGATACTCGGGGCAATGGTAAGCCGTGTGCCCAGGAATTGCGGTGCTACAATAAATGGGGTTTTCTTAGCGGTGAATACACATACTTGTGTCTTGGTGGGGTTGAACTGGACCAGGTTTAGTCGACCCCAATCGGATACTCCAGAGAGAGTAGTCTCGATTTCTGACACAAGTTGTTCGCGACTCCCCTCCACCTCGGACTGGGGGATGTTTGCACGGCCCGTGTAACATGCGTCTCCAGTACTGTCGTCCGCATAGCAATGAATGGAGTCATCCGACAGCATGTCATTAATATGCAGCAGAAACAGGGTTGGAGACAACACGGAACCTTGTGGGACACCAGCGTTTATGTCCATGCGATCCGAGCGACTGCCATCCACGACGGCTTGGATGCTTCTGTTGGACAAAGAGCTGGAAATCCAGTTACACAGCCTCTCAGGGAGTCCATAAGATGGTAGCTTCGCAAGAAGACCTCTGTGCCATACCCGATCGAAGGCCTTCGCTATATCTAGGCTGACCGCTAGTGCCTCACCTTGGCTCTCAATGGCTTGCGCCCAACGGTTTGTGAGATACACAAGAAGGTCACCGGTCGAGCGACGCTGGCGGAAGCCATACTGTCGGTCGCTCAGAAGATCGTTACCCTCAAGGTATCCCAGGAGCTGTGTGTTAATGACACGTTCACGAAGGGAGGTTATAGCGATGGGCCTGTAGTTGGACGGGTCTGTCCTGTCACCTTTCTTAGGCACAGGATGCACGTATGCGGTCTTCCACGAAGCTAGAACTCGTCCAGTGGAGAATGAGAGCGCGAAGAGTCGTGTAAGAACAGGGCACAACTCTGGAGCACAGTGCTTAAGCACCATTGCCGGTATGCCACCCGGCCCACTCGACTTTCGAACATCTAGGGACTTTAGTTCTCGCCGAACCCTCCGCTGGGTGATTTTTACTTCACCCATTGAAGTTCCACATTGAAGTTCCAGTTCGGCATTCCCATCGTTCATAGTCGAGTTTGACGCAAAGAGGTTACCTAAGAGATCGGCTTTCTCCTTGGCGCCATGGGCCAGACTACCGTCGGGTTTTAATAGCGGTGGAAGACAGGAATGGACGAAGTTTCCCTCGGCAGCTTTGGCGAGCGACCAAAATGCGCGACTACCGGATGGGAACCGCGCAAGCCGCTCACCAATTCTGCCGATGAACTCAAACTTAGCCCTGGCCGTTGCCTTCTTACTGGACCTCGAGGCAGCATTCAATTTCCGCTTCACTTCACCAATGTTCGGATCCTTATTGGCGAGGGCCGTGGTCCAATCCTTATAAGCAGATTGTTTGAGAGTTCTCGCTTCTCTGCAGGACCTATTAAACCTCGGACGCTTGCTCGCTCCTGTCGCGATCCAGCGGTTGGGGATATAGCACTCCATGCCCGCTAGGATCGCGTCAGCGACTGCTGTTGCACAGGAGTTTGGATCATCTGAAGTGAAGCAAAGCTGCCTCCACGGGTACGACGCGAAGAATTCCCGCAGTCCGTCCCAGTCTGCTGATCTACAGTGCCAGATATGCCGCCACTGAGGTGGCCGCGGTGGTTCAGGTCGCACAAGTGTCACTTTCGCCCGGACGAGGCTGTGGTCCGAAGTACCAAGAGGTGCTTCCACAGTTACGGAGTACTCATCCGGACGCGAAGTCAGCAGAAGGTCCAGTATAGAGGATCTGTGGGTCTCGATATCTGCTGTTCTAGTGACAGAATGCACCAGTTGAGAGAACCCATAAGTCAGGGCGAAGTCGTGAGCAGCCCTTCCCGCAAAATTAATCGTGTGAGACCCCAGCCACTCCATGTGGTGAGCGTTGAAGTCCCCCAAGAAAACTAAGTCTGCGGTGGGATATTGCTCAATTACCCTGTCCGCCGACCGCTGCAGGTGCTCAAACAGCTGAGTTGTGCCCAAGTCACCGCTATGAGACCTGTAAAGGCAGGCATAGATACGGGTGTGGCCACCGTGATCTATACATACCCATAGAGTTGACAGGTCCCTGTCTTCATGAATATGAAGACGGCGGCAGCAAATATCATCCCGAACGTACAAGCATACCCCGGCGTGACTCATAAAATTATGTTTCAGTTTATAACCGGTACATTAGATAGCCTGTATCGGCCGGGCATGATATTTGCGTCTCCGTCAGAAAGAATAAGGTTGGCTGCGCGGTTTCGAGATGGTGGTGGACCTTATTAAGGTTTGAGTGAAGGCCCCTAATGTTGCAAAAGTCCACTTGCATCGTGGAAGATGGTGCCGCTGTGGATCTGTTTCTCTTTTTCCTTCTTTTCATAACAGATTAGGGTGAGGGGGGGGGGGGGGGGGGGAGAAGGCAGAGAGAGTTTCTGTGCCGTCAACGCAGAAGACAAAGCAAGGCTCTGTACCACCAAATAGGCTGGGGTTGTGTGACTCGCTGGCGCGGCGGGCGGAAGGGCCCCCGGACCCCTCCCAGATACTGTAGCCGGGTCCACTCCGGTCTCCTCCTCCGGCACGACTACAGCACCGGAAACTTTACACAGGCTGCTAGTTCAGCCTCCTGGGGCGGAGATTAAGTGTTCCCCAGGTTTGGGAACCGTACAGCCTGCGGGTGGCCAGCGGATAACCGTTTCACCGGGTCTCCCTGACCGCAGCGCCAACATTTCACGCCCCCACCAGCAAGCGGCGTCTACTTGAGCCTTTGGTCTTCCTACTGACAGCACAGGACCTCTCCAGTGAGCTCTGGCTACCCTACTCACCGCCGGGAACACAACACAAGGTTATTATGGCCGCGGTATTCTGTAGGGCGGAGGTACTTCCCCAGTCGGACTGCTCAATTTGGGACGGGAGATACCGTCATGTCCTACCTCCTACTTACTAGCAATATACTTACTAGCAAAGAATTTAAATAAAATTATCTCATTCGCAGTACCAAGACTATTAAATTTAATTGAAAATACTTTCCCACTGTGGTAACCGTTGCGATATTCAATTGCCTGACGTCATCTGGTGAGCCATAAATCAAAATGTTTAATAAACTACAGAACTTAATTTATGTAAAACACTACACAGTAGGCTTTTAATGGCCAGGATGATTATTGAGAGAATCATCATCGCTCATCATTATTGGTCCAATACACTTTCAATTAGTGAATGACTGTAAAAGCATTTTGTTACTAAATAAAAATCACAAAAGTGTAAGGGTAGAAGATGAATATCTACCGAATATTGATAATCATAAAACCTACACCAGATTATGGTATTCTTATACCAACTACAACTAACATCAACTTGGTCATAGATCGTCTCTTTGTTTCAGTGTCACACTGTTTCCTTTTATATTCAGCTTCTGATAAACGTGCCTCTATATCATGGCTCATAGACAAGAAATTTGATTTTGTTTCCACAGAAACGCAGGATTTTGTCGCAAGACACATCATGCCATTTATTTTAGTAAAATAGCTATAACGTACATAACAAAAATACATATAACTTACCTTACATGTTAAACTACTTTTGCAAAATACTAGATCAAGCATACATCTACAAAGAATGATGAAAAGTAAATTAAATCTGGAGTTTTCAAATCATTAGTTCCTAGGTCAGACAGTGACAAAGGACAAAGTAAAAACGAAAGTAAAAGAAAAACACAACTTGTACAAGTTTCCACAAGGTACTTTAGAATCGTGACAAGAACCTTAATTACCACCAATGCTTGGTCCCTGAAGTGTTAAAAAGTTCAGACAGTCCGAGAATATATACTTTATCGCTAGGAACTTTAGATAAAGCAATGAATAGAAGTGAATTCAACTAGTCATGTACTATGAGAACAATGGCGAGTTGGTGAAACTTCTTTTTTGTTCAACAATTGTGGGAATTGTGTGAAGAATGCGTTGGACATGTTTAATTTACTAAAGGCATTCAAAGACTTTGTAATGTCCTCTACATATATCTAGATTAATATTTTATGTCAATAGTTTAGTTGTTAAGGAGTCGGTGTGTTACGATCGAGAGGTCCAAATTTTGGATTCTAACCACTACCTGATCATGAGCCTGAACCGAAAATTAAAAAAAAAACAGCTTATTCCGTTCAGGCAGTGTTCTTAAGTCTTCTTTTTTAACGTGCGAAAATTTAGATATTGCGGCCTGTAGGGGTGGTTATGTCGAACTCAAAACGACCAAAACCACACGGCCGTCTTGGGCCATCAGTTTGTTACGTGAACACTGGTTCCGGTAATAAAAAATGAAAACATTTGAACATAGCAGTAATAAACGGTAAATACCGGTAGCTCGCGATTGCGGCGCGTACCCCCATCACTGGGTGGTGAACGCGGTCATTACCTTTTAAGGTAATGCATCGTGCTAACGCGCATATAAAATGAGTCACACGCATTGATAACCAATCAGCGCATTCCGTCAAACGGAGAATCGATCGAGCACAACACTAATCGACAACAAGAAAAAAAACACGCCCCGCGCTCGCGCCGAGGCAGACGGGAGACCTCATTCTATCGCGAGACTTCACGGCGGTACGTGATAATCTGAACGTGAACTTAAAACCTAGATAACACATAGTCTAGATTCTGCCAGTTACTAGTGTACTATTGTACTACAGTGTAGTCTACTAGCCTAACATAAAGGCTAGTTAATATAATAGCAGTTCCCAACATAAGGGGTAAGTCTAGTGTCCTTGATAAACAGTGCGCGAGTATTAAACGATAGTCACGTAAATAATAAAGTAAAATAACATCTTCATTCGCGTGTAACATTCCTGCTTAGCCCCTAGGAGCTAAGCGTGATGATAGCTCATTTTTAGTACCTGCCTACCTGCGGTCGGGAGTTCGGTAGTTACCTAGCTGTAGTTTGTTTTTGTGTAAATGTAATTAAATTAAATTTAAAGTAAACTGTGATTAACATCGTAATCGTTAAAATGTTGTAAGGAAGTTATTGTATGAAGTGTGTCCATAATATATGTCGCGAGTATACATGTCGACAGACAGCCGAATATAGTAATTGCTTAAGAACTATCCAATTAGTTGTAATGTTTGATTGTTCATATTCTAAGAGAAAAATCAACACGGTGATATCTCGCCATAATTTTCTATGGATACCCACATTTTGAAAATATGTAAATTGTCGAATTTTAATCTCGTTTTAAATCCACGGTTCAGCATATATATGTATTATAGTTTAATTATTACTGAACCATTTATTTTTGGTTGATTGAACCGTGGTTAACGGGGTTACAGACGTACTTACGATTATTAATTCCGGAACAATCCAGTTTTATTTCTTTGTTTATTTTATGTGTTATGTGTACCTACCATTGTACAGCGCCGCCGACCTTAGGGCCCATGTAGAAAATTATACGTTGGGGCCCGGCGCTGTGCATTGGATTCACGCACCAGTGCCTAATCGTGTGGTTGTCTCCCCAGAACTTGGTACCGGCTGGAATACCGGTCCACTGCATACCGGCTGTACTAGCAGCACCGCACCGTACCGGCCCGCCTCCGAACCAGCTGAGGTTGCCTGCCCGCTCCGTACCGTCTGGAAGACGGCCTTGGCGACGACCCCGCGGATCGAACTTGCAGCTGCGAAGCCTGGTGACCTTGAGGGGAAGACAACGTCACACTCGCACGGGGCCAGCCCGGAACCCCAAGTTGAGTACATTACTCAGCCAACCGTTTATAGTGACGTGTACGCGTACCCGAACCGACACTCGACCTTTACTTAGAGTAGTTTTATTATTGTAAAGCAGGACCTACGGATTAAAGTTGTAGATCTCGTACCAATCGTTTTCTTCATCCTTGACCCCGTAGGGCCCCGTATCAAGTTGCCGGGGATGAGGTAGCCTCTGCATATCCCTCGCGTACCCCGACTGGACCCAGGGCCATAGACGGTCCCATCGGATGCGGGACTACGACATCCCCATTTTTCCCCAGAAAAAGGGAGGGACAACTTCTCAGCTTGCTTCTACTAGGGCTTCCCAGGCTCCCCAGGCTTCCTAGGGCTGCGTTCATGGGAAACGGAGGTCGTTCCGCGACCTTCATCGCCCGAGTCGCCTCCGCTTGTTGCTTTCTCTTAGGATGTCCATCACGCAATAAAATATCATCATTATGGCTAAATTCCATAAAATTTTCGTTACATAGTCCAAAAATCCAACCTACTCCCATAATATATAAGTTAGCTAAGTCAAATATTTGTAGGGTAACAAAAGGTAATTTATTTTAAGCTCCGTACATAAAGGTTTTATTACAGCGTTATTTCTTACTTGTAACATACTTGAATTCACAATATAAAGGAAAAGTTTTGTAGGCTGTCCCTTTGTGACTCATGTGCGTAACGAGAAACCTTTTTAATTTCTTTAGAGAATATTCATGTTAGTCGTGCATAGTTTGTGTAGACAGAATGGTCAGGAGGATTCATAACACATTGAGATAACTAATTTCGCTGTTAGAACCGTAACAGAGTGGATTTTATATTCAGGAATTGAAAAATTACACCTTTATAAGCTGGTCCTAGGCGTTAGATTGATAGTAGCAAAGAAATGACCACTAATATCCACTATAATACTACAACAAATCGAATTTACTTTTCCCTAATAAGTTTTTTTTTTCACATTGTACTCATCAGATAATGATACGAAACTCTTTATGTGGGAATCTGACTCGTAATTGGCCGGTTTATCTTAGTTCTGAATACGATTTTATATTCTACGAATAAAAATTCAGGCAATATTATTACGTTCCGCATCAGCAAAACAATTATTTTTACCTTTTTGACCTTATTTTTTTTTATTTTTGTAACGTAACAGAGATGAGACTGAATAGTTAATCTTACATTGTGACATCGGTCGATAGATTACATTACAAAAGGCTTTTTCCACTTCCATTTTTCCACCAACAGAAGTCATTCCAACTACAAATACCTACTGCGGGTTTGCTCCACACAAAGGTATATGTAAAACTATTCACTATTATACCTTGATAAGGCTTCGTTTGCAAGGTAGAAGTTAAATTTCGTCAGAGTTTGGGAACGTTTAAATGGACTGCCACAATCAAATTTTATTATTCTTACTAAGAGAAACTATTCGGCGCTTTAGTGATTCATAATTGGAATTGAAAGTTCTGTAACATTTGATTAGATTTGCATGGTGTGGCTTCAAAGTCGTTCAGGAGTGTAAATATTTAGGTGTAGACATTTTGATAGTACACGGCATCCTTAGAGTTTATAGTATTTTTAAATAAACAATTTCATTGGTATTTGGACAAACTTACATCATCATTGGTTTCTGATTACTCTTCATTCTAAAGTCAAAAATGCCTGGTTCATAGCTAGTTATCCAAAATCAAATACGAAAGTGGTTGGGCGTGCCAATAATATAATAGACGATTCTAAAGTACTTTGGTTCTGTCTAGGTTATTTACAAAACAAGAAAATTGAAATCACTATTGCTAAATACATAGAGTCTATTATGTACAAATATGAATGCTTAGAGTAATATATGAAAGAAATAAAAAATCATTCTGAAAAGTAATATGGAAGCAAATTTAAAGGATTACAGTAATTTGTTTCCAATAGCTTTTGTTCTGGTTATAATAGACCGATGCCTGTAAGTGCTTCTGTCATTGTCAGTACTGCTTGAAAGCTTGGAGATAAGCCTTTGATTCTATTGCTACTGTACTTGAAATATTTTATCGACAACAATTATAGTGCAATCATTTTCTTTTGCATGTCCACATAATTGCGTGAGTATTTATTTTGTCTGAACTCTTATGATTTCATAATAAAGATCTAAGAGGTGATTTTAAGAAGGTGTGTTATAATTATAATTAAAATAAACACAATCCATTCATAATTATAGAGGAGAACGAATGAGATTATAATAGAATAAAGGGCAGGAATTGTACTAAAAATAATAAGTAGTAATATAATCTTTGTCAGTATTTTACATGACATGTACTTCAGTGTTTACATGCAATATCGCTCAAGTACTCTGAAATTGTGTAGTCTAATAGATCTTACAATAGAGTACCTACAATGACACTAAAAAGTGTTTTTATGTTTGCATATTGTCCAATTTACGTTGAATATATTTGACTATGGAGCATTACGTCTTCTAAAAAGAAGCATTCTTTTTCATAGAGTAGCATAGTTATAAATACTTAAATCAATCATTAAAACATTTCACTATCTGAATATAGTGAACATTTTCATTTATTTTCTTGAACATAATTCTCTCCTAACACATTCGATATAGTGTGGATGGATCATTAAAATGTGCCATCAGTGTACTACAATAGCTCGCTCTGCCTTTGTTCGTGAGCCTTTGTGGGGTATTGATAATGATTTAGATAAAGTTCTAGTCATATTGGTAAAACGAAGAAGTTGCATGATGGATGAAGTATATTGTGTTCTTTATAGAATTACCAGTGTTAAATAAGTTCTTCCAAATATTTGGCAGCAGTTTTAAGATTTCATTTTTGTGAGTTAACATGAGTGAAGTTTGCTATTCAATTATAATTTGCTAGTTTGATGAGTCATGCTTATAAATGGTATTAGATTATAATTATACAGACTAGTCAGATATGAGGTTACTTTAATAAAGTGCTATTCATAGTACCGTAATTAATTTTCATTTATTTCACGGGTATAGCTACTGTCTTTATGCTTTTATCTCTTGACGGATATTATTTCCTACACTACGGCGTTCGAAAGCTACAAAACTTTACAAAAATTTAACTTAAATATTCTATTTGAATGAAATTTTTATAACATTTATTATGCTAACTTTTTAAGTTTGAAATACATCGGGAAAAAGAAGTGCTCAAGTGGGACTTGAACCCACGACCTTTCCCTTACAGGCGGAATGCTCTTCCAACCGAGCTATTGAGCCACACCTGAATCACTTCAATGTTCCCTTCTCTTTATATCCGTCTTTAAAGGCGACGGCGGTGGAGCCATCTATCAACTTTCTTACAAACTGTTGGAACCAATGAATGAGTTTTCAACCAATTTAACCATTTCAACCATTGTAAGGGAAAGTCCCGCTTGAGCACTTCTTTTTCCACGTGTATTTCAAAATTAAAATAATTAATGCTATAAAAAATTCATTCAAATATTTGGGCGGAGTCATCAAAGATCAAACTTAAACATTCTAATGTGTAAGTTTTAGATTCTTCATAGTTTTGAATTTTATTTAGTATTATGTAATTAAACTCTTTTATATGTAAAATAATTATGATAAAAATAAAGAAAATGAATATCAACTTTATGTTCTATGGAAGTGCCATCCATACTAATATTATAAATGCGAAAGTAACTCTGTCTGTCTGTCTGTCTGTCTTTCTGTATGTCTGTCTGCATGTTACGCTTTCACGTCTAAACCAGCGAACCGATTTTGATGAAATTTGGTATAGGGGTAGATTAGACCATGAGAAAGGACATAGGCTATGTTTGGTCGCGATAACCGACCTCCACGCGGGCGGGGCCGCGGGCAAAAGCTAGTATGCTATAAATTGTGGTTTTAGGCAGAGACCTACCTAAGTTCTACACTCGACCTCATATGATTCAGGCCTAAAGACCCTGATTATCTCCTACAAAGAAAAATACTAAACACAGAGATCATTCAAGTCTATACTATAAAAGAATGAACACGATACAACTGATGTATATTTCGGGTTTATGGTAGTTGATTACGTAGGTAACAGTGAAATTACATTACCTATATCGAGCTGTTGCTCACGTGATGCTATCATGTGTACAAACCGCTTGTCGTTCCCTTGCGGGCTATGTTCACAATTAGTACGCCGTTGATAGTCGATACTAAGTAATTAATTCTATATATTCTGCATACTAAGTGTCTATTGGAAGGACATCTAATTAACTCTTACTACAAACGGAACATTTCTATACAAATACTGTGCTCAATTTGTAGTTAAACTTAAAAGTAATTTTGGACAATAAATCCTCTATTCTTGCCAATACTATTATCTATTCTGTGCCAGTGGATACATTCGAGTGAAATTTCTAATATTGGGCCACGGATCAAGGTTCTTCAAGGTTATTTCATATGAGAATGATAAAAGCTTTTATTGAAGAAGGTTTGGAACTTCAAATAAGAGGCAGAAACGAGTGGGAAAAAGTAAGTATACAGACGGACATAATACAGCATACAACTACCTTCTTAAATTCAACTTTAAGTCAGAGGGCGCTGTCACAGTCAACGACATAAGTTTAATAACACTGATATATTAAAAAAACCATTTATTTTTGTGGCAAAATCGGTATCCGTAGTCAAGCTGACTTACACATACTAGTCGTTTCAATTTTATAACTTATTTAATTACAGATAACTAGCTTTTGCCCGCGGCTCCGCCCGCGTGGATGTCGGTTCCCGGCAATTATTCGATTTTTTCTCGCCGTAAAAAACTTCCCTGGACTTCCACGAATAATTCAAACCCAAAATTAGCCAAATCGGTAAAGGCGTTGTTGAGTTATAACATTACAACGAAAAGTGGCATTGATTTTTATTTAAATAGATAAAATGAAGAATAAATTATTACGAAATTGAAACGACTGATTTCCGGTGTGATACAGTGCAATAAATATTTTATGACTCAAAATCGAGTATACTCTCAATGTCTAGAATTATGCTTATAACTCTCAATAAAGCTGTAAAGGCTTTCACCGCCTCGGTTGTATGTAAAACGGATAATCAGAATTTTAATGTTCAAAGCAATGAGACAACATGGACCGCTAAAATTGGTGAAAGCGCTTCACGATTTCTGAGTACTCAAAGGCAGTAATTAGGAAAACTGTAACTATATACGGTCTGGGCAATGCTTTTTGGCATATCATAGCTAAGCAGGAAAAATAAGGAGTTCTTAGGACAAAGGCCACAAATGAAACAATCAAAGACAGGAACGCAACCTTGCAGTAAGTTTAAAAGTGACCTGAATTTCCGACTTAATAAGAATTTAAATTTACCTCAGAAGTGAAATTGAAATATTTAAATTTAAAACGTGATTAAAGTAAAACTTAACCTAGTTTAATTTTAGTAGGTTTGGTTTTAATATAATATCCAATAGCCTCTTAAATTTCCTACTTCTAATTAAGTACTTTTAAGTTATTTCACGGCAGGCTGCGGCAGGATAGAAATATTAAAACAATGAAAGTATAATAAATTTGTCGGTGATTACGATTTCAAGCCGTTCTTTTGAAAGGTAATTCTGAACAAACCACGCTGTTCTTTGCCATTTATATTTTATCACATCTAAGTTTAGTATCGGTTCGGTTCACATAATTTGAAATAGAAATTAATATGTATTTAGAAAATATTAAAAGAAAGTTTAGTAACCTACCTACCTAAGTAGTTACACCTACCTAGTAACTTACCTAAGTAACCTTACGTAAAAAAATCCTTATAACCTTGTCACTTTTGTGCTACCATTTGTAGAACGGAAAAGGGAGAAAAAATAAAATGAAAGAAACTCACGCCCTTTCCACCTTGTAACGTCATTCATTTATGTTAATAGAACATCATAATGTAGTCATTATAACACTATGGCAGTAAAGGTATTTACAAGTCAGTTGACATCAAGCAGTGGACAATGGTGGGCTGATTGATTGCAAAAATCCACTCCAAATTAACATTAATTTCTTGGCGTTTTGAAAAAAACGAATTCATTATTGGAAAGTTAATGCTAAAATAAATCGCATAACTATATCTTTTTCATATTATTTGGGCTCCTACAAATTACAATTTCAAATAATTACAAACAAACTTCCAACAGAATCTAAAAAATAAATTCGCTTACATCACACATTACTCACTCAAAACTCTCATCTGCTATAACAGTCTTATATTCCACGAAGAAATAGTAAAAAGAATTTCTTGAGAATGGTACTTGGGAACTAACAGATGGAAGCTCAGGTCTTATGCTAGTTCACTTATTACTGTGATGTATAATTTGGTACGCATTTACGTGACTATGTCGGTAAGCATAACATTCAGAGTGTTTTGACATGTAGATGTGGAAATTTTGAGTAGTGGAAGAGGTGGGGAGTAAGGGTAAGTAATGTGTACATATAAGGAGCGTGTTTTTTATTAAATTTATTTTTCATGTGGAATATCTTAGAGTACCGTCCACGTAGGCATTACTAAGTATATGTATGTTACATTGAAGTCAAAGGAAATAATATCTATCACAAAGCCATCCTGACATTAGACTATTTGCTCGATGTATAATGTGAATACATTGTCATTTTGACAAGAGCAATTTTTTTTACTTCTCGAGAAGAGCGTTTGAGACAGTGAACAGGGTGCTTGGGAGAGATAATTTTCAGACCAAATCTAACATCTTTGAAATGTAATTTTGGATTTAGTAAAGGTTTCTTTACTTTTTTTTTACCGTGCGAAAAATCCCCACGGAGCCGGTGGACGCGGTTAAGTCGGACTCGAACCGACTAAAACGCACGCCGTCTTGGGTCCTTGGTTGCCGGAGGTGAGATTGCCAAAAGCATATCTCTCGCACCCCGGCAGACCCAGGCCCATCTCTTTCGAGATGGCCCCCTTCAAGGTTTCTTTACTAGCTTCGATGACCCCCTACAACCTACAATGATGCGATCGTAAGTTAACGATTGCAGTTCACTGCTGAACGTAAACCTCTCTCAACTTACTGGTGTATGTTCAACTTACTATGGTTAGCACGTGGTACTACCATCCCCATTACTATGCTCACTTTAAATAGGTATTGTATCTACAATGTTTTTCGATGCCGGATCCCGGATCAATATCCCGATGAGTATTATAGGTACTACTAATTTATTACTATTTGTTGGCGGGCAGGATGGGACTAACTGGTAGGTACATCTGCTCTATATTTAGTGTTAGTAGAACGATATGACGTCTAAAAACAAAATGACTTTCACTATTCGGGGACCACTTCCAGTTTGGCAGAAACGGTGGGATGCTAATCAAATGGGAATAGGTCTATTAATTAAGTTATATATATTAATATATATGAATCATCAAAATAAATACCTGTCAGTTAGTGACATTGCAATGTGTGACCCACTGTTATCCCGCAGGTCCAGCTGTCAGTGTGTCAAGAAGTAAAAATGTCAGGTTGGGTAGTGTCGTTTCCACCCGTTCCCGTTTCAACCCGAAAATTTATCAATAAAAATGATAATTATTTATGTTCCCGATTCCACCCGTTTTTATAATAAAGTACAGTCAACCGAAAATATGGTTAATTATTTAACAAGCTTAAATATTTATGTTAAAACAGGGAACCTAACTATTGCACATTTTGCACGAAGGACACTCCGGGTCACTCTTTGAAACCTTTTTTTACACTTTACTATAATGTACATAGATAAATAAATGTTGTATCTAATTTTGCATTAAGGTAATACGATAGTTGTGTCTATTTCACGCGCCGTTACTTAAGGTGCATGTGCGACCTTTTTTTTTACCTGAGGCTATTTGAATAGATAAATAAATTGGATCGCTCTCACTAGTTCCAGTGGAAGTAGTCCCGGTGGAACTAGTGAAACTTTTTCTTCTCATTAGTTCCGTTTCATTTCGATTTAATTTTCGATTTAATTCGACCGGGTTGGTACCACCGTGCACAATTGCGAAAAACCCTCCATAGTAATCCAATTTCGGTTGGATTGCGTTCAGGGATCAACAAGTGCATAGCCGGGCCGAGGTGATGGTAGTCGCAGCACTAGTGTGACCGGTGGGTTTTGGCGTAGTCTAGTGGGGTGTGACGCGGGGCGCCGCGCTGGACGGGGAGACCCGTAGAAACGGTGGTGCCGCTGGCCGCCCGCGGCATAGTACAGGGGCCCAACTGGGACTAACCACCCTGGAAGGCTGCCCCACCAGGTCGCGCATAATCCCGATATGGCTCGTCGTGCCGGTTGGCGAGCGGATGGGAGCCCGGCGATTATATTCGGGGGGGTACGGGGGCCCTTCCGTTCGGCGCGTCGGCTCTCGTCATGCCGTCACAATCATAGACAAAACCAATGTCCCATGTATTGTCACACGGTGCTGCGGCGACAATCACCTCTTTTTCACGCCTTCCCATCCATTCCATTCCATTTACCATGACAGCGCACCAAAAAGATAGAGTCAGAACAGCGGCTATGGAGTCTCCCACAACACGACTATTTATTAGAGGTGGAGTCCACGAACATCTGTGGGCTCCATACAAACCTCAACGCCGTCCACCATCACCTGGAGACGGCGAAACCAGCAATGCTGTTTCTGACGGAGACACAAATACGCCGCCCTCACGACAAGACCTACCTGCTTTACCCCGGCTATGTTATCGAGGAAAATTTCCGAGCAAAAGTCAGGGTGTGCGTGTTTTTTAGGGCGGATATTTGCTGTCGCCGTTTGCGCTGTCTAGAGGACCCATCCTCAGCCACCTAGAGGATCACTCCTTGCTTTGTGACCGGCAATACGGTTTTAGACCGAAACTGTCAACGGGTGATCTTCTGGCGTACGTGACCCACCTTTGAGGTGAGGCTATGGAAAAGCACGGCGAGTCACTGGCAATTAGTCTTGACATTGCCAAGGCTTTCGATAGGGTATGGCTCAAATCGCTTCTTTCCAAGCTTTGGGCCTGCCTCCCAGACTGTGCAACTGGGTTACAAGCTTCCTGCAGGGGCGCCGTATTCGCGTCCTTTGTGATGGACGAGCTTCGGAGTTCTTGCAGGTAAATGCTGGCGTGCCGCAGGGTTCCGTCTATCTCCTACTCTCTTTCTTCTGCATATTAATTATATGCTCTCTAACGGTAGCATTCATTGCTATGCAGACGACAGCACCTTACACGGGAGTTATTACGCAAATCCTGCGGCCAAGCAGTCTGATATCGCGGAAAAAAGGCAGCTTCTTGTCACTGAGCTGGATCGGATCCTGGACCACATTTCTCAATGGGGCGCTAGGAACCTGGTCGAGTTCAATGCCAAGAAGACCCAGGCATGTGTGTTTACAGCAAAAGTATCTCCTTTCCTACCCCTTCCCACTCTTCAGAGCACACCACTGCCACTGCAGGATCACCTCAATATCCTCGGTATGGATATTCGCTGCAAACTGAGTAACAAAACTATCGAGAGTATCATCAAATCAGCCTCGCGTAAACTCGGAGTCCTGAACAGAGTAAGACGTTTTTTCACGCCGGAGCAGCGGTGTCGTCTATACAAGACCCAAATTCGTTCCTGCGTGGAATACTGCTCACATCCCTGGGACGGCTCCGCAAAGTACTTACTAGATGCTCTCGACAGGTTGCAGCGACGTGCGGTTCGCATTATTGGGAATCCTGAGGTCACGAACACCCTCGAGCCTTTGCAGATGCGTAGAGATGTTGCGTCTTTGGCAGTATTCTACCGTCTCTACTATGGTGAATGTTCTGACGAGCTCTTCCAATTAGTCCCACCCTCTCCTTTCCTACACAGGACTACACGTGCAGGGCTAAGATGCCATCCATATACGGTGCAGAGTATACCAGCTAGAACAAAGCGTTTCAGCGACTCATTCCTATGCCGCACCATTAAAACCTGGAACTCCCTGCCAGCTCACGTGTTTCCTTCTTCCTACAGTCCCGGGTCCTTTAAACGGGGCGTGAAAAGGCATCTAACGAGGCCGTCAAGCTGAGTGCCACCACTGTTAACATGGTGCATGTTTCCGATGGTGACCTTCTTTCCGAGACTTTGCCTTTAGCTTAACATCAGGCGAGGTGAAGTCAAATTAACGTGCCCTGAATAAAAAAAAATATCCCCCACAATCTTGCTTTACTGTTTTTAGTATTTTATGTAAGTATATGTATTATGTATATAATGTGCCTCACGTTAAGTATGTACTTACTGTTTAACTATAAATTTATCCATGTAGTATATATATTGTATAGTAAGTCATGTATCTATAGCCTTATAAGTATATATATGGCTATATATATATCTACATATAATATATCATTATATTGGACTTTGTATGGACCACAAAAATAAAATAAAAAATAAAAATTACGCTTTCACTCCATCCCATGGTTGTCTGGAAGAGGCCGCCAATTGTATGCTACTATGAATTTGTAATTTATTATGTTTAAAGAAATTGTAATATGTTCCATATGTGTACCATACAAAAAAGAGTTAAAATAAACAAATAAATCTTCTGAACCATATGATATCTCAAATACGTAAACATCAGGCGAGGTGAAGTCAAATTGACGTGTCCTATATAAAAAAAAAAAAAAAAAAAAAATGCATTCTTCTACCAAATGTTTTTGGGTACATAAAATGAGAATAATAAGCTATATCGTGAACTTTTGCACCAAAATCTATGTTGTCACAAAATATTTTTGCTCAAACTTATCGAGTAGGTTATCAAAATGAAGGCCATTAAAACACGGTTACAAAAATATAAATATATAAAAAAAAGTGACTTGAGCAAATAAAAAAAACAAAACTTAATAGATATCTATAATATAAAAATGAATCGCTAAATGTGTTGGTAAGCGCATAACTCAATAACGGCTGGACCAACTACACCAATTCTTTTTTTAAATATTCGTTGAAGTTCAAGGATGGTTTTTACGGTGAGAAAAAATCGAACAATTGCCGGGAACCGACATCCACGTGGGCGGAGCCGCGGGCAAAAGCTAGTTATGTATAAATATTAAAATTGTAAAGCAATACTGACATTAATTATTACCTAAGCTTATCTAGAAATTGGGATATAGTTATATCTCCTTGGCTGCGCCATTGTGAATATTTAATTTATTTTATTTTTATATGTCAACTAAACGCTTACAAACTCACTCCATATCACACATTTTTTATTACGCATAAGAAAACGCATCTTTCGTAGGGCAACACTACTCATTCCTTTCTACTTCCGTTTCCCTACTCAACGTACTCAACTCGCCGCCGCGACGTACACTCTCTAATTTTGTGATGTGCTAAATCCCTAAAATTTAATATAACCGCCTCATGAACATTAAAAATTTCACGACCAAGTGATCTGTGTTCAGCAAGAAAGCCGTCACCGCAAAGACTTCAGAGGTGATTCAAGCCGCCGCCGATAAAACCACCAGCAGGTAGGCACTGATTCCCTCCACTCCTGATATGAGCTCCATCTGAGTTTCTCTTATAAAATCAGCATTTTCAAACTGAAGGAAACCAATGATTTCTGTGATACAAAATTAGAATATAAGGAACTAAAGTACTGTGATTTACCTTTTTATAGATGTTTTTTTATTTCAAATAAAAAATTATTAACCAATAAAAAAATATTTATTATTTATGTTCCTGACTGTACCTACTGGCAAAAACGATTTAGGTGGAGACGGTAACGGGTCGAATCGCAACGGGTGGAAACGGGAACGGGTGGAATCGCCACTCACCCGTCAGGTTTGTCTGTTATTTTTTCTGACACCTTCTGTACCTACTATGTATACTACCTACAATGGACAAGGTTCACAAATTCTGAATTTTAGCTTATTGTATTGTGTGTTGAAAACAAAAAATATACCTGAAAGAATTATTTCGATGTATCTTTTTTTTTGGTGCTGAAATCCCCTCAGATAAATTGGGTTGTTAGATGGAAGTCATGTTCGGCTTTAGTCATGTTCTACCCTTGGTCATAAATTTGTCAAGTTCACTTTTTGTCTTATTCTGATTTTGTCATGTTCTGCTTTCGTCATGTTCTGCTTTTGTCATATATTGCGATTAAGTCATATTCTTCCAGTTCTGTCGGGGTCGATGTCGCACTGCTATTAAGCCACTTGTACAGTATACCTAATAACGAACCGAAACTATAGCACAGAATAGATTAATCTAAGTTAATCTATAATTTAAAGCTCTTTCAAAGTAAGTGCTACAGATATAATTAAATTTTAAAGCAATTTTCCGATCAACATCTATAAGTGTTATAGAAGTTCACTCTATTTTTATATTTCTTCTTCGTACAAAGGTAGTACAAGGTAGTTTCCGTCAGAGTGAAATTCAGGCCACTCGCATCTGTTTTTATTCGGTGTCGTACAAGGCGACTAAGGTATAGGACTGTTTAACATCAGACAGATATTCATAGCCCAGACTCAGCCTCGGATGCATAGTTCGAGTCAATAATAGAGACCGAATATAAAGATTGGTGAAATGTGGGTTTTGATTCACCTCGGCCTAACCCTTCGGGGATAAAGGCGTGATTATATGAATGTACATGTATATACCTATACAAAGGTATAAATAAAAATAAGGAATAAAACACCTTAAACTATTTTAGTGCGTGTCAAACGAGTATAAATCGCGAGCCGTTCCGTAGCGTGCACTCGTCAACAAAATACACATTGTGATGTGCGGGTGACCCATTTACACGCCATAAACGTAAACAAATATCCAAACGCTGAAGATTATCGCCTTCACTCGGGGAAATCCTTTTTCGGGATGTAGGGCAAAGCTGATGCCAGGAAGATAGAATGAATGGTTGTGAGATCAATCGTTTGAATAAGATATTTCTTACATCAATGAAACTTCGCACCTAGATAGGTTAGGTGTGTCTCGATTGAAGCACTGTAGGTATTATTTGTAAAGTGTATTTTTGGGGATTAGTCCCAAAAATACACTTTTCAAAATATAAGGTAGATATCTGCGGTAGCCTAGTGGTATGAGTAATGGACTGCTGAGACGAGGTATCGGGTTCGATCCCAGGTTTACCATGGCACACACCAATGACATTTCGATGCTTTTCGAAGTTATGTGTGTATTTATCGCAAGTTTATAAGAGCCCGGTTAATGGCAATAGGCTCGCCACCTATTACATTGGGACCTAAACATAAGCTGGCGAAATGTGGGTGCTAGCACCTCTGCCTACCCCTTCGGGGAATACAGGCGTGAGTTTATGTTATGTTATGTTATGTTTACAAAATATAAGGCGTATAAATCAAGAATGTTTGAGTTTGTAAAGTCCTATAAGAGAAACAACCAAACGTGTTAGTTTGATAATATGAGCGAAATTCTTCCTTCAGCTGATGGGTACCATCAGGCGTGTAGAAGTTATATTGACGTGATCGTTATAAAAAAATGATAAATATTACTCTTGACTACTATATAAAAGTAATCGTTATAATATAGATGACCTAGGTGGCTTTATGGAGATTTGTATGTTTGAATAATACATTTGCAATGCCCAACCGATCCGTGGTCACACCTTAGTACCACACTGGTGTGACAATGGTTCAAGCTATAAAAGCTTACCATGGGTCTAAATAGTGCTGTGTAGAATGTTGTGGAATATTTATTATTATTATTATTTATTATTTTTTATCCATGGCCACACTAGTGAGACTATGGATAATTTTAATTTATCTATAGTCACACCATAATTAAAAAACCCACTACACGCTTGACGAAAAAAAAAGATGAAATTAGTACGAGTATGTACAATGGCTGTTAACAGCGGGGCGTGAAAAGGCATCTAATGAGGCCGTCATGCTGAGTGCCACCACTGTTAACATGGTGCATGTTGCCGATGGTGACCCTCTTTCCGAGACTTTGCCTTTTGCTTAACATCAGGCGAGGTGAAGTCAAATTGACATGTCCTATTTAAAAAAAAAAACATTTGGCCTATACGTTTTTTTATATAATTATGGTATGTATCCTAAAAAAACATCAAAGAGTCTTGCGTTCTTTTAATGTTGCAGTCATGTCTTCTTAGATGCATTCTCAAAATATTTATTTCCTTATTTATCCTTATTTATTTATTAAAGTAGCAAAAATTATTCGAAAAAAAAACATATAATTAACTCCTAAGTATCATATCATAATTAAGCTCAGCAAAGTAACTAAGTCGTCTCCAAGGGCGCACTTAAGTCGTAAGCTGGAACATGTCACCAACCACCGAGAAACAAACACAGAACTAAGGTTATGTACACACTAGTAACGTGAAATTAACTGCTAACCTATAACTAAAGTTCCATCAGTTCACACAGTGGTAAATAAGTTATAATTGTTATACTTGGAATAAGGAAGGACAGAAACTATTTAACGCAAATAATTTCGTTATACAACAGTAAAACTAAATTATTCGAGTTCAATAGTTTCTTCTTTTTTGTTTCACAATAATAAAGATAATAAAGTGAAATAATAAATACGGGCGGACAGACAGACGGACATTACGAATCTATAAGGGTTCCATTTTTTGCCATTTGGCTACGGAACCCTAATAAGATTAAATAAATGAGTTATTCATTTCATAATATCATTTTCTATCCTAATTTTGTCATCTTGTAAATGAAATAAGATTTACCAGGCCCTCGATTCTAATAAAGCTAAACCACTATGGTGTCGCAGTCACTGCAAAAATGACAGTATATTTATGACTTTGTATCTAAATGCTTAAAGTCCAAAATCAAATGAAAGTTTCATTACACTTTTTCAATTACTCTGCATAAAGTGATTCAATTTTGAACTTTGTCATCATCGCTTTAAACACTTTTACATTTTTAACATAAACTCACGCCTATATTCCCCGAAGGGGTAGGCAGAGGTGCTAGCACCCATATTTCGCCAGTTTATGTTTAGGTCCCAATGTAATAGGTGGCGAGCCTATTGCCATTAACCGGGCACTTATAAACCTGCGATGAATACACACATAACTTCGAAAAGTCATTGGTGTGTGCCATGGTAAACCTGGGATCGAACCAGAGACCTCGTCTCAGCAGTCGATTACTCATACCACTAGACTATCGCACGCTTTAAAGCTATTATTAAATGCCGTTTTTGCAGTGGCGGTGGCACCAATGTAGTTTGGCTTTGGGTTTTTATTTCTGTATGGCGTTTTAGCCAAATCCGCAGTTACACTGGTAAAGCGGACCCCAGACTTCAAGTTATAAGCTTCGGATGCGACTGGCATTAACGCTGGTATGAAGAAGAAAGGGGAATACTAGGAATTTCAGTTACTATTCGTTAATATTTTGGAAAATTGGGTGAAGTGGCCCAGGGCAAAAGGATTAGATCACCTGGCCGGTCTACAACTACCTAAGTAAGTACTATACTATAAGTACGTAAGTAAACCGCGTTAATTACCTCCCTGCAATTCGGCCGTTCGCTTGCGTCCACGCCTCAACCCTTCGCTATATATTAACCTTGTAACCGTGGTAGACTAGGTTCATTAATTAAATAGTGCAGTCGAAATTTATAACGAATCTTTTTATTTTATTATCCTAGCCGTGCAGTTACGTGTGGAAAACACAGGGGGGAAAACCTCCAGTGGGGACGTAACCGGTACGTGCCCGTAGTAACGCAAACACACACTTTCTAGTGTATTCACATATATACACACACCTATACATAAACGAAACCCCACAGTTCTTTAAAAATCCTTTATGAATGATTTTTTATAGACTCCATTTATTATGCTAACTTTTAAGTTCGAAAAACATTGAAAGAAATATACACACACCTGTACATAAACGAAACCCCACAGTTCTTTAAAAATCCTTTATGAATGAATTTTTTATAGCATTTATTATGCTAACTTTTAAGTTCGAAAAACATTGGTTTTCCAATGTTTTTCGAATCCTTTATGATTCAGCTTTCCATACCATGTCCTTGTATAATACGTAATCTATGCATTTTTCTTTGGGCTTGTACATGTTACTAAATAAAAGACATTAGATGTACGCTCGTAAATTTAATGTACATCCTTTTCCAAGTCCAATCATAGTAAAATACTTTTATGACACCATCAAGGTAGGCCAGTAGTAAAAGCCGTTATTGCTGTCCACGGTAATTACTTGCAAACATTATTACAAATGTAGAAGAATTGCCTTTGGCTACTAGGACCGGTACTCATAATGAGCTGTCAACTTAATGGTGGTATTAAAAATTATGTTTATAAGTCAGAGGATATAGAATACGATGTTGAAATGTGTTTGGTTGTATTTACGGGCAGAACATGGTCCTTCATACCACTTAGGTGGAACATGCATACAGCCCACCGGAAAGTGGTACGAACGTGTTCAACTCCAGGGAAGTCACACTCATGATGATTCTGTGACGTCAGTGCAAAAGACAAAGCCTTTGGTCTTCCCACTGACAGCACAAGATTTGGTCAAGGAGCTCTGGCTCCCCACCTTATGAAAATTATGATTTGCAGCGTTAGTTTTCAAATGGCTCCTTTTAAAACATTAGTTTAAAAATAAAGAGAGAGAAATGTAAGGTAACTATTCTGATAAAGTTTAGTAAGAAATATGGAAATTCCGCTTCACACATTGTGACTGTACAGCGCCTAGCCAAAGCTGAGTAAACTTAATTTTTATTATATTCGACATGAACTATGCCGAATATATATATGCCAGCCCCCGCCGTATGGCGGGAGATATTAGTGCCCCACCGGCCGCACTGATATTGTGAAATTCGTCCAGAGACAGTAATTCCTCCACTGGCTTTAGCCTTTCAATAAATTAGCAATTTACCGCGAGTAAAAGGAAATTCTATTCAAATGATTAATTACGTTGATAACAATTACTTGTCTCACATTCATTCAATCGCACTTTTGAGCTAGGTTTACATTATACCGCACTTCCGACACATAGACCCCCGAGAGGCTCAAGTCCCCAATCTCCCGTGTGCCATAACCGGTGTTCCGTCAATCTGAACTTTAAGTCAGCTCTTGCTTGCTGCACTCATCTGGGACTTTAACCACAGCCCTTCCAGGTATGACAGGGCGGGTGTAATAGAATTTATACTACGGCTGAATACGGCCTCAGTGCGATAAGTTGCTCCTAACCCATCCATACGATGTTCATCAACCTTTCGTCCTCACGTAGCGCCGCCTCGCTAAAAGATTACAGGCCTCCAAGAGCGTCGTTGGCCGAAGGCACACACAAAGGATAACCTCCAGCCTCCGCTAAAGCATATTCGCACATGGTCCTGGTCTGAGAGCCATGACTCGTTACGTGGGACACTAATACGCATCGAGTTCAGGGTACCGCGTAACATATATCAACGTATCCGCGACTAAATAGATTATATGTGCAATACTAACTGCATAAATTAATACCCTAACCGTCATGTTACTCAACTCAGGGTAGCAACACATATAAAATTATAAACACCATAATAATAATGTAACTACGGCTATTGTAATAATGGTATGAAAGTAACTCACCGCGTCCGTGGAGTCGAACAGTGCCCCATTTATTTAGAGCCACGCCAATAACTTACTCCAGTATTCCGCGCTTCGTCCAGACTCCCCAGCTGGCCCGAGCCAACCGCTCTCCTCTCCGGTCCCAAGTCGAATGCCCCGAGTCCCTCAACTCGGCAGACCTCGTAGACATTACCAGCCCTTATTCCCAACAAAGGACTTCGTACTTTCTCTCTCATAACAATAATATTTCGATAGATCCGAACCGTAGGCCATTAGTCTTAACACTTTTACGACAAACACGTGTAGGATCTCCATTACTTCTCTATGGGGTCCGCCTAAGTATTACGCAACAATGCCCCTTTGCCTGGGAACTGAGATGCAACAACTCGCTTCTATTGTTTTCGAAAGTTTAAAATAAAACAATTTATGCCAGATGTGCGAATGGTGAATTATATGTAAGCGACCGTTTATAAATAGCAAATGACCAATGTACAGACTGATGTACATATTAGTTTACTAATTTATTTATTTTTATCCTTGCGCGACTGGTGTACTATCACAACATGATGTCGACTGCAAACCGCTAGTCTTTTATCTAACCTGTGTCAGATGATAAAATGGGTTTATTACCATTTATCAGGAACGGGTTGGTTTGGGATTACAAGGTAATAAAGTTGATAAAAAGTGCAAAAAATTGGCACACTAAGTAATTTAATAGGTAACTTAAAAATCAGCTTACTTATCCCGAGTCTAGAGGACAATTAAGTACACCAAGGAACCTTTAAAGAAATTAGTGAGCGGGCTTGGTAATTAGTTTAGAGAAGGTCGATAGGCTAAGAGGAAAACCTCGTACAACATTCGGGACCCGAACATAATCTAAAGGTACTGTATCGATTTGAAGGTGGGTCTGACCTCAAAGTCAATAAAACGTTCGATTTTTAAATTCAAAGTAGGTGTGCATGTGTGATAACTGATAATATTCTTTCTTTTCCTTTTTAGAGAACAAAGTATAATTCAGAAAGTAGAAGTAACGTAAGTGGCATTCTTTTTATGCCAGAATCGTAGTAAGTGGAAAGATACTACTCTAGATAGAGAAGAAAAGAGAATATAAATAAAGAATAATAGAAAAGAGGCGTGAATTCATGTTGTAATTATTTATGTTTTCTGACTATACCTACATCAATGAATTAATACATCTAGGTACTTTAATGTAATGTTGAACGTTTATGACATGGAATGTTGAATAGAATACAATCGATCCTAATAGGAGACACTCATTGTAGTATATGTTAACACTTAACACACACAAAATAGGCGTTATACCTTCCTTGGAAGTGATAACATAATTATTGTGCGTACATTAGAGGCGTAGAGAAATAATCACCTCAGCCAAATATGTTATATAGGTTCCAATATTAATATTGTTAGAACCATAACGCCTATCAATTATGTTTCCGATAAATAATATTTGTAGGGAAATTTTGATGTAGTGTAATAGAAAGTGGTTGGGTTATCTTACTTTGAAAAGCGAGGGTTTTCTTGCGTTGAATAGTATCTATGCCTTAATAATATGTAACTAGTATTACGGGAACCACTGTATTATGTAAACACTTAAGTCCATATTCACATGAAGGTTTAAAATTATTCCATCTAAATTTTCGCGTCGTGTAAAAATAGGTTTACTGAAAATAATGCTAATACGGTGAGGGGTTTCAGCAAATACAGCCGCCTCAGAACTCAGAAGTAGCTTAACACATTCCAAGTTACCAATCTTAGATCCTCTGAAGATGACAAAAGTACATTTACATCATTTGAATGACATTTTATGGCTTTTATTATGCTAACTTTTGAATTCAAAATACATCGGGAATTTTTCGTACATTTACATCAACTATAATTATTATTAATTGAATTATTTCAATGTAAATAACAGCTTTAGTTATCGCATTTCGTTAATAACTATGACACGCAACAACTACCTGAAATGTCACTGATTATTAATGATTTGTAATATCTTTATAATTAATGAAAATTATTATATTATATTTGTTTATTATATATCTGTGTATAATAAATAATTAGGAACATAGGTGTCGTTATATATCGCCAATATGCAGTCCAAATAATTATCACATCACTTTTTTAATAGACAAAAAGGACCCGCTTCATAATTAAAAAACAAAAAATTTCACGCAAAATATCCAGCACAACAGTACATTGATTAAATTGTGGAAAACGCGAAACAAAACGTTGATAAAAGCTTCGTGTTCATATTATTCATAATTCAAAAAATAACGGTTGTAACACCGCCCTTTATTATGTTCGTCTGTTCCGAAAACTCGGATGAATAAAACATTGGGCTTTTTGAGGTTTCTTTGACAAAATATTTTGCATTGGTTTAAATTTTTTTGTGTGTTTCACGGACGATAATCTCGAATTGCAACACGGAACAAACACTTTTTAAAGGTCAACTTTGAAGAAATATGTGATGTTTTTATTTTGTTAAAATAATTACTTAAAACCCTGGTCCAGTAATTTAAAATAAGAAAATTTAACGGTTATTATGTTATTTTAGATTCAAATTTATAGTTAGCTGAAAGTTAGTTTTTCGTATTCTTTCCTATGCCACTTTACAATGTACAATGTACAGTTAACAAAGGAGATATGGTCGCACTTTTAAAAGCTGTATGTAAAGGTCCAACCGTATATCCTTTGTCGATTGTACATCGTACGCAAATAATAAATAAAAAAGGTCACTAACTTGATGTCGATAAAACTTTTTGTCGTTAAGCTTTATTCAATCAAAAAGGAAAAACAGTGGACGTCAGTTTATTCCAAATTGCTCAATTAGTAAACCTATCGGTCAGTCAACATACATTTCCCAAGAAATTGAAAGAAGCCATAATTCGCCCAATCCATAAAAAAGGAGATCGAAAGGATTTTTCCAACTACAGGCCTATATCTATATTATCCAGTATCGACAAAATTATAGAAAAATGTATAGTAAATCAACTAGGATCTTATTTAGAAAAAAATGAAATAATAAATAAATGTCAACACGGTTTCCAGAAGGGAAAAAACACTAATAAATTGCTATCTAAATTTACAGATGAAGTTAACACTTATTTACATGAAAAAAAGTTTGTTGTTGCAATATTTTACGATTACAAAAAAGCTTTTGATACGTTGGAAAAAGACACCCTTTTGAATGGAATGGACGAGTGTGGTGTGGGGCAGCCGCTTAATGAATGGTTTCGCGACTATCTGACATCACGCACATACCGTGTGAGTATTGGCGGTGCGCTCAGTGAGACTGCCGAGGTGCAGTGGGGGGTGGCTCAGGGGTCCGGGTGCGGACCGACCTGCTACCTGCTGCATGTAAACAGCTTAAGTGGTGTACTCAAACACTGCTCGGCATACATGTTTGCAGATGACCTGTGTACCCTGCGCGCCGGCACTGATCTCGATGAGACATATCACCTAGTGCAGCGGGACATAGATGCGGTGGTAAAATGGTCCCATGATAATGGAATCATACTGAATGCAAACAAAACTAAGCTTTTGGTTATTCACTCGCCATACTTGCGTCCTGCTGACTCGTCCTCACATCTGTATACGCATAGCTTCTCATGTTTTCACAATGATCTAACTGGTTGTCAGTGTAAACCTATTGAAAGAGTGAACTGTGTAACCTACCTTGGTGTTAGAATAGACGAAAGCTTCTCCTGGTCTTGCCATATTGATTATTTATGTAATAAGTTAAGAACGATTCTAAGTCAATTCTATCACCTAAATTTTAAAGTACCAAGGGAAACATTAAAATGTTTGTATTTTGCACTAGTGCAGTCTATTTTGGACTACGCTCTAGATAGTTATGGTCTGACGTATCCAACTTACATTAACAGATTGGAGGCACTGCAGATTCGATTTCTGAAACTGATAGTAACTGAAAAAACAAAGGCCAAGTGTAAAGGTGACTATTCTGGATTGTTTAGTATATGTAAAATACTTCCAGTAAGTGTGCAACATAAATATTTATTAGCTATAAATAACACAAATACTCAGGATTATACTTTAATCAACCATAATATTGGTACTCGTTCTATGTCTTCAGGCAAATTTGAAGTACCAAAAGTGAATAATTATTTTGGAGATAGAACATTAAAAAAACGTATACCGTACTTATTAAATAGTTTGCCGGAGGACATAAGACGGGAACAAAATAAAAATAGGTTTAAAAGTAACATCAAAAAGTACTTATTTACAACAATTGTAAAGTAATCTCTTAGATTAGATCAAATGTAAAAAGAAAAAAAAAAATGTAAGTTGAGACTCACCCGATCCTGCAGACAAACTGTGTAAACAGTTTTGCAGGACTATTACTATTTTGTAACATAATTGTGATGTGTAATAAATAAATAAAAAAAAAAAAAAAAAGAGAAACGAAAAAAGTTATGATATTTCCACGTATAAAAAAAGCTTTTCACGATGAACTCTTTGACTTGTGCGTTTAAAAAAATCTATTCCATTAACAAATTGTAGTTTTATGAACTAACATCAAAATTGTTTCAATACGATACTCTATCCTGACCTGCTATCTTGTCTTCCTTATGGCTCATAGCTATTTGTATGTAAATTGGTACAAAAAACTGTTCCTGTTTTTACTTTTTACGATACTGAGACAGCTTGTCTGTCATTTGCTTAAAAAAAATATTCAGTATTAATTTTTTCTTTTTTAAAACAAGATTTTTAGAAAGAGATAACATGAAACTTTATTGAGCTATATCCAGAATATACATTAAAATAATGTGCCTGAACACATACAGTTAAGTGCTCCGTGCAGGAAAAATCTTTCACTGTTTACATTCCAGTCTTATAATAATGGATAACTGGAAATTTCAAATTTTATTTTAATAAAAGCAGGCAGAGATATCGCGCCAAATAGTTGACAGCAATAGTAGTCACGTCACCTATAACGTGTAAAGTAGGTTTAAATTTACTGTCAACTGGATACTTTTTAAATTAAGTGCCACTAGTGAGTGTATAGTGTTATTCAAACTCTAATCAGTTTAATTTTCATACATCTCTGCTTGAAGTCATCTCAACAGTTACCCTCTTCCCGGCTCATTATCTTTTGCACGGTTCATCCTTATTCTTTTAGGTCCTCCTTGATTTTTTGATTGAATTTTGATTATACCAACAATAAACTTCAGCACTAATTATTCCAACTACCTAATCCAATGTCACATAGCAGCAATTTCAGAAATGCCCACATTACTTGACATCATTTTCGTTCACTGTGTGTACGTCCTTAAATACGATTAGTTTGCGGATAACGATGCCTATGACGTAATTAAAAATCGTATACATATCTGTATACACTTTAGATGATGAAACAGTATTAATTATTAAATGTCACAAGGTAGTACGTCGACACGCCTGTGTTTCGGTATACAATTTGTGCCAATAATAGTTATTAATTTCTTAAGTCACGTGTCGGTTCAAGAATATAATGATGAATGAGGAATGAAATTAATTGTACACATGTTTGTAATTTTCCGTACGTTTTACAGTTGGTGAGCTCCTGGGGGATATATTTCTCATCTATATGTTTTAAGTTTCTCTTGAAAAATGGCGGATGTTTAAATAAATTTAAGTGATGTAAAAAGAAATACTGAAGATTGTAGATGCCAACTATGTAGAAATAATGATCACAAAAATTAATAGCTTGGATTCACATTTAGGCTATTACCTACTGGTGATAATCAGTTTTTTGTACGTTTAATGAACCTGATACGATGGTAGAAAAACGGAAACATGTGTAAATTCGAAGTCCTCATGGCGTAGCAAAGAAAAGAAGTGCTGAAAAGGATCCCTCCTCTTGGCATAAAATTTTAAGGCTAAAAAGTTTAGGCACAATGAATTTGGCATACTTATTTTGACATAATAATCCTTTGGCATAATGCAAATGTTAGCATAACTATCATTTAGTATACTATGCTTTGCCATAAGAATGAGTTGCATAAATTTTAAAGGATAGTCACTACACAACCCGACTTGGTTAGGTTAGGTTAGGTTAGAAGGCAAATGCCTGTAACTTAGCTCACTATTATGTTGTGCTGGATAGAAAATGAGATGGTGGAAGGTAATTTAAATACTTGTCATTATTTAGGTAATTACGGATACTTCAATGTCAATGAGATAAAAACTGGAGCATTTGCAGCAGAAAACTTGACTAAACAATGCACGAATAAACTCACTACAAGTGTATTTGTACCTGCAAAGTTAACAAACATCCCAAAAAGCTTTGTCAAATTTTCTCATTTGAACGCTTTTGTTCATATGAGAGTGGCTTCAAACCGAAATGACCTAGTTACCAGTATTAAGTCAGCGTAATATGACCGTTTGGCCGCAGTCCACGATTCAAAAATTTGCTTTGTTAGCTCTGCCAAATAAGGTACGGTTACAGCCACACTTTTAAAGATGAAGTCTCGATCAATATCATCTATTGAAAAACTGTCTTTGGCTCTGTATAAAAATAGTTTCTGGGTACGTAACGACAAAACATTGTACATGTTTTTTAATCACTTTAAAAATTGGCTGCCATGTTCTATGGGGAGGTATATCTTTGGTTGAGTATTGTGTGATAGCAATAAAATTTACTGCTTGTGTAAAATCCTTCATTCCTGACAAATTGTTCTGTTCTGATCTAATAAGTTTAGATTGTTTAATGTTTATACTGGAGATTGATGGCACCTCACGGGTTCACCTCATGGCATTCCCTCAGGGAAGTTTACTTATAAAACAAATAGTGTGCTTGTAACAAAATTTTATACATTTTTGTTGCAAGTCTAACCGCAAGCATTCATTCTGTGATAAAATTAGAAAAATACGTATTGAAAATATTTTATTACGTACTATTTCACTCTATAGTATCTTCACGTTAAGTCTGATCAAAATTGGAAGATAATACGGATGAACCCGTGAAATATGTTTGATTGGCTTACTCACCATCTCATCGTAGCCTATCTGGTAAAAAAAAGTTTTTAACAAGATCCTTGAAACGACTATACAATCTGGGTGTATAATACCATTTTAAAGAGAAGAGTGGCGATGAATCCACCGACAAGAGCGTAGCTCTTAAGTTTGAGAGAGAGTTAGTTTTGACAAAACGGAATAAGTATCAATGTACTTTATAATAATGTGTACCTACCTATGAAATTCTAATTGACTAATGCTTTGCGTTGCCCCAACCATTGTTAGTGTGACATAAGTACATTTTATTAATTACATTAGGTATAAAAAATTACGTTCAACAAAAACAACAACGTAATCACTAATAATAAATTAAATACAAGATATCATATTAGTAACAAAACACGCACATGTTCAGTTTTTATTTTCAACTAGCTGGCCTGGCGAACTTTTTTTTCCGCCGCCATTTTTTTCCGCCCGCGTGGCATCCGATTCCGTTGCCGCTGCCCTCTACTATATTAAGCATGTATTATACATATAAACCTTCGAATAGTTACGATAGTTCGTAAGAAGATCGGTAGATGACTCCACCGTTGCCGTAAAAACTGATAAATAGAAGGGAAATTTGAATCACATCGGGCGTGTCTCAGTAGCCGAATTGGTCAAGGCATTCCCCTATAAGGGAAGAGAAGATAGCTGAGAAGATTTATTTTTCCCTATGTATTCGATTTGTATAGTTAGCATACTTAATGCTGAAAATTCATTCAAACATATAAACCTTCTACTTGAATTACTCTATCTATTAAAAGAAACTACATCAAAATCTGTAGCGTAGTTTTGAAGATATAAGCATACATAGGGACATAGGGACGCGGAAAGCGACTTCGCTTTATACTATAAATATTCCACATAAATATTCCACAACATTCTACACAGCGCTATCTAGACCCATGGTAAGCTTTTATAGCTTGTGTTATGGAATCTAGAATGCGGATAAACATACTTAAATACTTTTTTTTTTGGTAAATACATACATATTATACATAGAAACACCCAGACCAATGCAAATAGCCATATTCATGCATACAAATATTTGCACTGAGCGGGAATCGAACCCGCGCCTCCTGCGTGGCAGTCGCGTGCACTACCACCACGCCACAGAGGCTGTCAAACTATGTACTTAGTAATTGAAAAATGAATAGGTAGGACAACAATAAGGAAAAATAGGTAGGAGGAGGTAGGACACGACGGTAATCCCGTCCCAATTGAGCAGTCCGTCTGGGGAAGTACCTCCGCCCTAGATTCTGAATACCGCGGCTATAATAACCTCGTATCGTGTTCCCGGCGTTGAGTATGATAGTCAGCGCTTACTGGAGAGCTTTTGTACTAGTAGTAAGACCACACTGTTCTGCTCTGTCTTCTGCACTGATGGCACAGAAATTCCCCTGGTATTGCAAACGTTCATAGGCCACGGTAACCACTCTCCATCAGATAGGCCCTGTGCTTGTCTGCCACCTGAGTGGTATAAAAAAAGTTGAACTAAAAAACATAACATAACATAACATAAACTCACGCCTATATTCCCCGAAGGGGTAGGCAGAGGTGCTAGCACCCACATTTCGCCAGTTTATGTTTAGGTCCCAATGTAATAGGTGGCGAGCCTATTGCCATTAACCGGGCACTTATAAACCTGCGATAAATACACATATAACTTCGAAAAGCATCGAAAAGTCATTGGTGTGTGCCATGGTAAACCTGGGATCGAACCTGAGACCTCGTCTCAGCAGTCCATTACCCATACCACTAGGCTACCGCAGATATACTAGGCTACCGCAGATATACTAACTAAAAAAATAAAATAAAAAAGGACATGACGGGTTCGCAGATTTTGTACGTAAGTGCAGCGACTGAGAATTCCATAGTTTACGAGATATTATGCGATATAATAACAAAACTCTGTGCAAAAAGGCATTTACCTCTAAAGTGTCTATCTACAATATTAGGTTAGCTGACCCGGCGAACTTCGTACCGCCAATTTTTTTCCGCCCGCGTGGCGTCCGATTCCGCTCCCGCTGCACCCTCTACTATATTAAGCACTAGCTGTCCCGGCAAACTTCGTTTCGCCTTAGAAATTAGAATCAATTAGCTGTATCAAATTCTCCCTATTATTTTGAGAACGGAAAGCATTTCGATTCGGGCCCCATACGCCCACGGAGCTCTCGACACTATAATAGGTCACCGGGGCCCATACTTGAACCTACGTAGCCTATATACCCATGGGACCCATACAACCATATACCTCTACGCTCAAGGGCGTTCATACTACCATAAACCATCAATTTTTCGATCTAAATAAAAAAATAGCCACCATAAATATTTTCGCGGCCCAAGCAACGGGCATTTTGTTAATTCAGAAGAATGTATCACCCAGCTGATCATAGTGGCATAATCCTACTTATCACCCTACGACGATATTTGCACGCATTATATCAAATGTCAGCTAAGCTAACATAGAAGAAAATCATACAGCAGTATTAGAATAATAAACACATTTTTTCCAATTCGTATTCCAAATTCAAAATTTAGACATGGCGTATGTCGGATCAGCTATTTTATATGGTGGTTATGTATTCTTAAATTTTCTAATTTTCCGCGCAATTTTCTTCATTTTTTCTTTCATAAGAACCTTCCAATAACGAACACAACAAAAAAAGAATTAGTGAAATCGGTCCAGCCGTTCACGCGTGATGTCGTGACCAAGGGAAATAGGGATTCATTTTTATATATATAGATATACATTTAAACCTTCTTGAATTTCTATCTATAAAAAGAAACCGCATCAATATTTGTAGCGTAGTTTTGAAGATATAAGCATACATAGGGACTGACAGACGCCGAAAGTGACTTTGCTTTATACTATGTAATTATTTTACTAGTTGCCGACACTAGTTGTATCACAATGTTTTATATTTTTACATGTTTTATTTTTGATCCGAGGATAGTATGATTTAAAAGTCTCTAATAGCGCCAAGTTTCATTTAAAGGGTTATTACGGCAACGTTCATCTTAAGTACCATAACTCCGTTTGTTTTTTCCATTTAAATTTAAATTCCTTTATACCTATGTTTAATATACAGTATTATGTAAAATTGTAAGAGAAAAATATTATTATTTATTAGCGAATCAGTGGATCGACCGACAGGTATTTCCACGAGCATCAGGATGATCGTTTTTACAATATTAACCTTACATTCACACAAACTGAAATGAAAATAATGATTCAAATAACCGCAATGTATACTGTTCTCTCTAACTGATCTTAAATAAGAACAGAATGCCTCATCAGAGGACTATTATGGTGATGTTATCTATAATCGCTAACCATTACATACAACAAATGTTATTTTAGCACCCTGGTAATGTAAACTAAGGCGATTGGCACACTGCGACGCGCGACGCGGCGTCGAGCGTTGTTGCGTCGACGCGGCGTCGCGCTCGTCGCCTCTACGGAGCTCATTTTGTATAGAAAGACGCGGGGACCCACACACTGACAACGCAATCACGCGCGTTGCCGCAGAATACGCGCGTACAAGCAGAAAACGCGAGGTATGGCACACTGAAATCTGCAATCACGCGCGTGATTTTCGAGGGAGTTTTAGTCCGAGAGCTGTTAGAAATTTCTGTGTAGGTATTTGAGACGAATTTTAAATTAATATTTTTGCAATGCAACATGACTATTTAACGTCAAGCTTAGAGCGCTTTCACATCAACTGACGTCCGATATCCAATATCCGACATCCGAGATCGGAGGAAGTCAAATATCAATACCCAATATCGGGTATTGGAGCCGACACCACTGTTTTGGCTCATTACCGGAACATGCAGAGACTGCAAGCGACTTTCAACCTAAATGGCATTTTCTTAGTTACGTCTCTTTTCGCGTTAATAGATGACGCTGATCACGAATATAAGAAAGAAAATTAGTTACTATGTCATGTCAATAAGTCGAAAATAGCTTGCACTTCTAATCATTTTCTTTTCATCTCTAGCGTTCTTAATATAGTCTGGGCTATCGAGCTAATGGCTTTACTTTACTTTTCTCAAAATTTTAGATTACTTCACACACCTACCTACCAAAAAAATTCTAATATCTCTCGGACTATACTAGCTCTCTCGCGCCAACGCGCGTCGACGCGCGACGCCGCGTCGAGCGTTGCAGTGTGCCAATCGCCTAATATTCCTTACATCCAGGGATGTTCGTTAAGATAGCAATTTAGATACTAATTAGGACCTAAATACGTACAAAGGTCCGTCTACATAGGGTGTACCTCAGTTTCTATACAACAGTATCGTCACAGAATAGATAATATGGTATCGTAATGCCGCCCAGAACGCAGCTCTGGTCGACACAGAGCCTGGGGCTTAAAAAACGCACCGGCCCATTTCGACCACATCTCAAATCGTCCCGTTCCCAAAAATGTCCACATCTCAAATCGGCCATTTCCCAAATTGACCACATTTCAAATCGTCCACTTCCCAAATTGACCACATCTACAACTGAGATTGTTTACGCTTTACAAAAGTAAAAGCATCAGTGTGCGTATCACTTGTATGCTGATGACCTACAGTTGTATAGCCAAGCCCCTGTGGATAATATCTCAGAGGCTATTGATAAAATAAACGCAGACTTGAATTTTATACGTGGCTGGTGTGACAGGTTTGGGCTGACCGTCAATCCTGACAAATGTCAGAGTATTATAATAGGCAGCAGTCACATGATGAGAAAGTTGAAGGACCTGAGCATACCACTGATTATCTTTAACGGAAAAGTCATTCCTGTCACACTTAGTGTTAAGAATCTAGGCTTGCACCTCGACTCAACCTTGAGTTGGCGGGTGCAAGTCACTAAAGTCTATCAGAGGGTAACTGGGACACTAAGGGCTCTCTACCGCCTTAAAAATTTTCTTCCACCCCAAACCAAGACAATGGTTATGCAAACTTTAATCTTTCCTATTTTCGACTATGGTGATGTGTGTTATTTCGACCTGAATGCAGATCTGCTCAATAAACTTGACCGACTACTCAACAATTGCATTCGATTCGTCTACTATCTTAAGAAGTATGACCTTGTTTCAGATTATCGTGCAGAGCTGGGTTGGGTACCCATCCGACGGCGACGCAGTCTACGAGCTGTCAGTCTGGTCTATACGCTATTAAATTCTACTAATGCACCGGCTTACTTAAAATCCCAACTTCACCTTCTTGGTTCGCACCATAATAAAAATCTACGCTCGTCTAACAATCTTCTTCTTCACTGTCCCACTCACACTTCAAGCCTTGTGCACTCTTCTTTCTCTGTGCAATCAATTCTCCTCTAGAATGCGCTTCCTCTAGAAGTTAGGATGTCCCCAAATCGTTTAGTCTTTAAAAACAAAGTTCGGTTGATCTATAATGAACCATAAGCAGAATAATATTTTTATAAGAATTTTCCGTATAAGTATGTATATATGTATGTATAGATGCTATATTATGTATAGCGATATGTATTTTATTTATATATTGTACGTATATATTGTATTGTATGTATATGTATACCAACTTATTTAAGTATATTTATGTTTACTGTTTGTATGTTTATTATTTATACCGTAAGTACCTACTAGACAATACTTCGAGCACCTACCTTGACAATTCTCTGCATCACCCAAAGGTTGACTGGTAGAAAATGCCTACGGCATTAAGTCCGCCTTTGTACATTCTTTTGTGCATAAAGTTTTAAAATAAAAATAAATAAAATAAAAATTATTATAAAACATGTGTTCAGACAAAGTCGTGTGAACTCCAGTTTAGGGCTAATAAAATATCAATCAAAGTAAGAGAAATATAAATACACCCCAGAAGTTGGATAATAATATGGTAGGTCACAAATAGCACTATAACAAAGTCATTAGGCGATTGGCACACTGCAACGCTCGACGCGGCGTCGCGCGTCGACGCGGGTGACGCGGGAGAGATAGTATAGTCCGAGAGATATTAGTTTTTTTTGGTAGATAGGTGTGTGAAGTAATCAAAAATTTTGAGAAAAGTAAAGTAAAGCCATCCGACCATTAGCTCGATAGCTCAGATTATATTAAGAACGCTAGAGATGAAAAGAAAATTATTAGAAGTGCAAGCTATTTTCGACTTATTGACATGACATAGTAACTAATTTTTTTTCTTATATTCGTGATCAGCGTCATCTATTAACGCGAAAAGAGACGTAACTAAGAAAATGCCATTTAGGTTGAAAGTCGTTTGCAGTCTCTGCGTGTTCCGATAACGAGCCAAAACAGTGGTGTCGGCTCCAATACCCAATATTGGGCATCGATATTTGACTGCCTCCGATCTCGGATATCGGATATTTGATATCGGACGTCAGTTGATGTGAAAGCGCTCTAAATTTGCCGTTAAATAGTCATGTTGCATTGCAATAATATTAATTTAAAATTCGTCTCAATTCCTACACAGAAATTTCTAACAGCTCTCGGACTAAAAATCCCTCGAAAAACACGCGCGTGAATGCAGATTTCAGTGTGCCATACCTCGCGTTTTCTGCTTGTACGCGCGTATTCTGCGGCAACGCGCGTGATTGCGTTGTCAGTGTGTGGGACCCCGCGTTTTTCTATACAAAATGAGCTCCGTAGAGGCGACGAGCGCGACGCCGCGTCGACGCAACAACGCTCGACGCCGCGTCGCGCGTCGCAGTGTGCCAATCGCCTTACAATATATGGCAGTAATGGCAGTTCTAATACTTTGATTAATTCGCACGTCATATAATTAGGCAGTAAATTTTGCTTCGTCCACAATGTGGTTACTCAATACATTTTTTCGTGTTGTGATTTCTTTTTCTGTATATTTTTAACTACTCTTGTCATTATAATATAAAAACTAATGACCAATAGAAGTTATGTGCTGGATTTTTAAACGAGCCAAAAAACTATGTTTATTATAAACTAGCTGACCCGGCGAACTTCGTACCGCCAATTTTTATCCGCCCGCGTGGCATCAGATCCTGTACCCGCTACACCCTCTACTATATTAAGCACCCACCCTCCCCTTTCCTTCACAGGACGACACGTGCAGGGCTAAGATGTCATCCATTTACGGTGCAGAGTATACCTGCTAGAACCAAGCGTTTCAGTGATTCATTCCTATGCCGCACCACTGAGAACTGGAATTCCCTGCCAGCTCACGTGTTTCCTTCTTCCTACAGTCCCGGGTCCTTTAAGCGGGGCGTGAACCTTCTCCTTCTCCTTGAATTACTCTATCTATTAAAAGAACCCGCTTCAAAATCCGTTGCGTAGTTTTAAAGATTTAGGCAAACATAGGGACGAACAGACAGCGAGCCTATTGCAGACCACTGCTGGATCACTTCATCATAAGTCGCTGTCGCTGTCTGTCCCTATGTATGCTGAAATCTTCAAAAGTACGCAAAGGATTTTGAAGCGGTTTTTTTAATAGATAGAGTGATTCAAGAGGAAGGTTTATATGTATAATACATGCATAATATTGTAGAGCAACTTTAGAGGTTTCTAATGTCAATCGGGATTTCTGCTTGAATTTATTTTGCCGTGCGTTAATTGTATATTGCGATAGCTTCCAAAGTATGCATTATAATTATATAGTGTGAATGGCAATTTTGATCTAAATTAAATGTACAACGTATCTAAAGTATTTAATTGGATAAGGAATAACAATATATTGTTAAAAATAGCTTCCAAAATGATACATAAAAAAATTATAATTTGTAAAAGATAAAAATGGTTACTGTGGGCTACCCATAATAGATAGACATATGCTATCGCGGACTTTTATGTAGGCCTTTTTGAGGTGTACAATACTATAGTACATCATTTTGATTTATCTCTTGGGGTTCAGCCAGCGTTTGCAATGTAAGCGCAAAAAAATGTGCTTTTTTACGACATGACATTAGAAACCTCTAAATTTAGCAGTGTTGCTCTACAATATTATGCATGTATTATACATATAAACCTTCCTCTTGAATCACTCTATCTATTAAAAAAAACCGCTTCAAAATCCGTTGCGTACTTTTGAAGATTTAAGCATACATAGGGACAGACAGACAGCGACAGTGACTTTGTTTTATAATATGTAGTGATAGTGATTGACATTTATATTGTTATTTTTGATCATAGCACCATAGACCATGGTAGATCCTAGGTAGATGGTATTAGCATAATTCACATGAAATTTTTGTAGGCTTTTTGTCTATAGGGAACCATTTTGACTTCCGTGGTCATTTAAGTAATAAATTTTGTGACCTGCTACAAAAGAGAAATGTTTATGCTTCTTGGCAAATACCTGCATAAGTATTCCTTAAAAGAAAGTATCTTACCATTGCAATCAATGCAGTGAGTAAAACCAAAAGTTCCCCATCGTTATTTATCAGTTAATCAGTTGAAGCCAAAATGAATATTCTAAAAGAACTTACCTAACGTGACGCTTATTTATATAAAGCAAAGTTTCTTTTATTAAACCGTAGTGAAGTTTTACTTTAAACAATGTGGCTGTTTACCTTACACTTGTTAAATACTGTGACAGCGTTTATAACAGAACGAATCAGATAAACTACCAAACCGCAGTAAAATAAGAGCTGCAGTTTTGGCAAAATATGGCTTTGAGATTTAAATGTGATTCAGAAGATCGTTGGCCAGACATTTTAAATAGAAATCGTTTTGTAGAATGGAAAATAAACTTTGAGTATATTGTTGAAGAAGTACACTTATGTATTATGTAAACTTGGAAAGTTTATTAACTAGAATAGCGGTATTGTGTTTTTATACCCGAGAGATTGACGTGACTTCTTTTTAGGACCTACAATAAATTAATATTTACTTTATAAGCGTAGAATAACTATGAGTAAAACCTACACATCTTAAATTCTTTAAAAATTGCCTGAAGGTATATGTAGTATACCGGTCTTCAGCAAATGGCAAGATAGACTTTATTCTAAACGCCAACACGTACGAACAAAGGCGCACTATATCGAGGCTAATATTATTCTTACCACCCTCAATACAAACAGCACTCCATTATTTATATACAAAACACTCCAACAAATGTGTTAGATGCATTACTCAAATGCATTGTACAACTCTTATTGAGATCGCTCTGCAAAAATATTTATTGAAGGATTTTGTTGTGTCAACGATCTGGTGTTTTATTTTACGGTAAAATAAGGAGGTATCGTTTATAATTCTCAAATTTGGCTAAACTAAAAAACCTGGACACATAGGATCAGCTGCATATATAGTAAATTTAAGTTTCATAAATATAATGGTCTAACCACGTCCTTAACTAAAATAATAATAAAAAATTAACCTCGCTGCTTCTAAACAATGACCTAAAAATCAAATTAAGTTTGATAACAGGCGCTATCCATTTGCAAATCATAAACCTGCCGTCAAACTTTTCGATCTTTTTGGGTTGCTTTTCATGATAACTTCTACTAAAAACAAAAAAAATAGAATAATAAAATAATACGAATGAAACACATGAAATGACACCTCATTTATCGAATCGAAGGATTTACGAGACATTGATGTAGTACTGTCTGAATATCATATTTTTTAAGATATATCATATCGACACCCTCATTTTTGGTCGAGAAATAAACTGTCAGATACAAAGCTCGTGTCTACATACTTATGACGTTAAACAATGGCACGTGATCTTATTTGATACGTGTTTGATTTAATAGAACCAAATGTATCAAGTATACTTAGGTATATTATATTTGGAATGAATGTTTGTTGACACAGAAAAATTGGAATTACTTAGGTATCTTTATATGAGGTCTATTATTATCTTATTACAAAGGCAATATGAATTAGTCAGATGTTTGTGGTGATAGATTATACTGAACGGATTTGGATGGAATTAGGTAAATAAATATATTGTAGTCTGGTTTAGCACAAAAGCTGCTTTTTATCCTAGTAATGGGTTCTTGTAGGTCACAGGAATATGATCAATGATCACACATCTCTACTATTCTATTAATGCAACCTATGGAGAATCTATAATATAAAAATGAATCGCTAAATGTGTTGGTAAGCGCATAACTCAACAACGCCTGGACCAATTTGGCCAATTCTTTTTCATTGAAGTTCAAGGATGGTTTTACGGAGCCGCCGGCAAAAGCTAGTGTAACAATAAAATTAAATACAAACAATGATACTGCACTAAGCAACTAATACGTAAGTATTAGTTATTATATTTATTTGGTCATTAATAGTAGTAATAGTAGTACAGTGCCAAAATGACTACATAAGGATGATTTGGTCGAAGGTAAAAACAAAACTCATAATAAAATACATAGAATGTTTAAAACACAGAAATAAAATGATAATTATGATCAAAGAACTGACGTAGTTAATGTGATCAAAGCGTATGGCTTTTGGGTGAGTAGGTACACAACACAGAAATTATTCGTTCGTGAGACGTTATTATTCCCAACGGAACCACACAGTTATGAGACTGACGTGTGACTGACTGGCGACTGACAACTACGACTGTTGCTGAAAATATAAGCGGAGACTTGAAATTGAGTTATTCTTTGCAGTCTTTCGTAATCGTTGGAATACACTTCACATTTGCACTTTGTGAATATCTCATTTTTGTAAATATTATTCTCTTGCGTGCTTCATTTTGCATTGTACTTTATTCTCTAAGCTTCCCATATTCATGATTAAATTCTTAGAATTCTCCATGGAAACGTAATTTGAATTGAACAGAGACGTCATCTTCGTGCTAGATCTGTTTAATTTATTCTCTAGACACACATTAGTACCTATATTATTGTATTTTTTGTAACACTGAGATAAGTTACATAACCCACGTAACTATAACTATCTAACTAACTGTAGCGTAACTATGACTAAATACGCTTGAAACAATATAGATCTCGCTTGATTCTCCAGTAATTTCAGTAATTTAGTTACTAAAAGTAAGGGAGATGGCGGTAGGTACTTCCTAATTAAAGCCAACTCAATATTTGTGCCTTCACGAATGCTGAGAAAAATAAAACTAAACTACATTTTATATTGGTAAGAGTTGCTGCTGGCAACTAGTTTCGTTTCTCGCAATACTCAATGTGATGACCTTCGCAACTTTTTATCGTAGTTCTCACATTCTTTTTCTACCGGAAAGGTCTCATGTCTTATTTTCGTTATGAAATCTATACTCCAGAAATGTGATCTATGAAATGTCCTTTCATTTTTGTGAACATTCCAATTTCCGACGTTAGATACTTTTTTATTTATCAACTTTATGACGAACCTATATCGTGAGTTTATTGTGTCCTTGTTCTATACTATAAATTATCTAGATGCACTAATGTACAACGGGATGTAACGAATGAATTAAGGTAGATGAGGTAGAAACGAAGAAGTTATTTCTAAACTAACCCCCTAGTAAAAAGTAACTATAAAAATGATACCAGAACGCCTACCATCGGTAACGTATCAAAATCTTTTTTTCGGGATTTTGAACTTCGGGACTTTGAACTTGGATATTTTGTACATTAAATATTTGGAAATTTGGTATTTTGAACTTCGGAATTTTACGTAACCATATAGATTAAAGTTGTGGGCACAGTGCCTTTAGGAGACCTTGCTCCGAAGAGAAACAGATAGGTAACAGATAGGATTCAAAGCCACTCCAAAGTTTAGTGTTATTACCGCTTACCATGCACATATTCTTGACTTTGAGACTATCTACTATTGGCAGGTCCACTATAACTCCGAATACATCAAAATATTTAAGGTACCTATCCTTAATTTAGATAGGTTTCGCCGGTCTCTCATAAATTCATTCTATCTAATTCCGAACAATTTCGAACGAATCCTTTATGTTGTAAAAGAATCAGCAAGGAATTGGGTTATTTCGACTTGCCGTAACTAACTTTCAGTAATCACTTCAACCAGTAACAGATAGAAGCTTCTAGTACCGTTGTATATATTACATATACCTACGTATAAATATTATAATTGGGGCCAGGAAAAAAGCGGTGTAATAATTCTGGTGATTTTTTTATGAACTGGATGTAATGAAAGGCTGAAGTGAGACTTGAACTTACAGGGGGAACGCTCTTCCAACTGAGCTATTGAAAATGGTTGAAAAATCATTCATTGTTTCCAACAGTTCGTAAGAATGTTGGTAGATGGCTCCACCGTCGCCCTTAAAGATATAAGGAGAAGGAAAATTTGAAATGATTCAGGTGTGGCTCAATAGCTCAGTTGGAAGAGCATTCCCCCTGTAAGGGAAAAGTCGTGAGTTCAAGTCTCACTTGAGCATTAATTTCATTTTTTCAATGTTTTTCGAATTTAAAAGTCAAACTGAATGTCAATTAAAACGCTTACCGCAGAAATTAAATTTCTATATCATATTAATAGAGCCATAAAAGAACTGCATATTGTTGCATTGTATTCACGTGTTGGGGGGTATATTTACGGACATGTACATTAAGCAGACTAGATCTGCTATTTATCGCCCAAGTTGCATTCGAATTTATAGCAATAACAATACGTCGCTGTCGTTTAATGAAATCTTCTTGGTTAATAGGACAAGAAACACTTGCTTATATAATATTATGCAAGAATTTGCACTTGCAAACACTTGTTCAATCAATTGTCCTGTGTAATTCACATTTTTATATAATATTATGATTATATGATTCCCTGATTGTACATTTATATATTGTGTGTCTAACAGACAATACATATTTGTGAACGCTGCATTAGGTGCCCTACCCTCAATCCTACTTCATCCTTGCTTCACCAAGAAAGTGGAATGTGCCCGCTTGCTCGTAATAGCACTGTCAATTACATGTCGTAAATTAGCTACGTTCACACGTCCGATTACAGCGAAAAACAGCCGAAGATAGTCTTCGATACGAAACACTTGATTGAAGTTGTTCTTGAAATACAACTCAGAGTCAGCAATAAGCAAATAATTCTATTAAAATCTCAATGAAATGGGCATTATCTACCTTCAGTTCAAAATATCTATATTAAGGCGTGCGGTACGGTGCTCGGCAGATGAGGTTCTAACGAAGTTTTTTTCTGGGAGTTGGGATGGCCAGACCATGCCAAATAATTGAAAAGAAAAGTGTACTCTGGGGATGCATCCGAGATTGATATTCGGATGAAGATGAAAACTATATGAGTGGTCACGGAAATTTATAAATGCCTCCAACTCGAGAGGTATCACATACGTTGTTTACACAAACGTTTACTTTCCGTTTTGGAGTTCAAGTCTCTCAAAAAGCCACGCTTATCATGGCTTTTTAAGAGACTTGAACTCCAAAAAACCATCTTGGTTTTAACGTGTGAGGGTGAACACCCTTCTTGTGGCGCGTGATGCGTAACTCAAACAACCGCTCGAAGTACAACATGCCTTTATACAATTGGTAAAACCAACATAAGTTGGCGTACAATCTCTTCTAAACCCAAGAGATTTAATGCTGCTTGCGAGTTAGGAATCCTCGAGGATTCTCAAGACCCGCCTTATAAAGATGTTTCACTGTAAATTTCGGCCATTGTTTAATCGTTAGCAGTGCATCTATTCAAAGCCCAAAGTAACTACAATTTTATCTGATGTTGATTCACTTAATATATCTGATCCCAGGGAAAAATATAATGACTATAGAAAGTGTTGGCTTGCGTTAATAGTGTTGTATGATAAAATTATACGATTAAAGTTTCTGTTTCACAGTAATTTTCAATAATCTATGAATAGCATGCAATTCTTAGCAAGAAATTCGCATGTAGCATAATGTTTTGATTCATAAAAAATTTCCCACAATTTCTATAATACTTTGCATGACATTGACAATGCTGGTACCTATTTATACTCATATTGATCATTCTTTTCTTACTTGGCTGCAGTAGCAGAATACTACAAAGTTTACCTGTTCTCCGTCACCACTTACGTTTTAATCGTAGTGCTGGAAATTTATTATGGCCTGTCCAATTACTACGCCTAAGTACTACCAATACTACTACGCCTTAAGACATATTTCCACCGAGATCTCATTGTAGATAGATTTTATAGATTGAGTGAAAATAAAAAATACGCTATTAATTGCGGAATCACACTTGCCTATCATGTTTTCGTCAATATTAATCAGTATAATCATTAGGTACCCATTGTTCACGAATTTGACGTCTGACTTTAATAAGCGTCAAAATGTGACACGTATGGTTAAAATTAGATGAATATTCAAGGGCTATGACACCAAATCAAAATTTAGAACCTGTTTTCGTTTGGCATATTATAATTATATTCTTCTTCTAAGGTTTTAACTGACAGTTTTAACTTACAACTTACAAAACTTTGATCCTAGTATCTTGGTTTATTTAGAAATCTTGATATAATACTTCTAAAAATTTCACACACACAAATTGCGAAATCAGTAGTAACGTACTACCTAAGTTACTAGCTATGGCTAAGTTGTTAGACCTGCAATTAAGCGGTTGGGAGTGCAAACACTTCCCAGTATACTACCGACGAGAAACTTAGTTTAGATGGTAGGGTTAACGAGAATATGTGTGGCCTCGGTTACTTAGTAGTCTTATTAAAATATCTTAAGAATCGAAAGAACGAATGAAGTATTACCAGTATAGGTAACTTTGATAAAAGTAACACTAAATACGCACGATTCTTTATTTTCTATTCTCGATTCTTCATTAACAGGCTGAAATAAATGAATTTAGATAATATCTATCTATCTCTATAGATATAAAATACTAGCTTTTGCCCGCGGCTCCACCCGCGTGGATGTCTATTTCCGCCAATTATTCGAATTTTTCTCGCCGTAAGAACCATCCTTGAACTTCAACAAACATTAAAAAAAGAATTGTCCAAATTGGTCCAGGCGTTGTTGAGTTATGCGCTCACCAACACATTTAGCGATTCATTTTTACATTATAGAGTATTATATTATTTATGTTGTATTTTGTACCCTCAAAGTTTGTATTATAAAAATATGCCAAGTCATAGCTAAAGGAATGAGTGTACAGATCTGAAGATCGATGAAATTCCTATACATGAATTCCATGCAGTGAGTAATGAACTGGCATTCAACACCAATAGTACTCACAGGCTAAGGGCGTAATAGCGGTGATAGAGATTCACTCCTATGACTAGTTAGTAAGCTTATACGTTATATCTGTTTAAGTTTCTACAGTAACATTAGGCACTTATCTGTCTTTATTTATAGATAGGTTAGGTACTTATGTTACTACGAAGGTGTGATATTCCAACTTATTTTTTTTTTAAATGTACCTCAATTACGGTCACATACTCAGCCGCAGTGACAGATCATAATCAAGCATCTAATAATTTGTGGTCACGTACTACAATCGCTTTAGGCAAATGTTTATATGGCATGCCTGAAACAATAAAGTCCACATTTTTAATTTTGTGCTAGAATAGATTTCAATTTACAACTCTTCCTTTTGTTTAATATTCCCTTGTATTGTCTATATTTACGATTATTACATGCACATAATGGTTAAGTTTGAATATCTCAGAATACCCCGTAATCCAACCAAATCCACACACACACTGGTGGGTATGAGCAAATTTAGAAATTTAAAAAAAAAATCCTTCAACAGAACGATTTTCAGATTCAGATTAAAAAACAGAAGATTCAAAAGAAAGAGTAAATGCCCGCTAGATGGCAATAGGCTCGTCCCATATTACGTTAACGTGGGTGCTCTTACATCTCTGCCTATCCTTTCGGGGATTTACAGATGTGAATATATGTATGTGTATGTATGTAGAAAGATTTGAAGGGGTAAAAGCAATTGTATCAAAGAAGGCGGGAGATTCTACTCTAGAAGTTACATTGACTGTTCCCCAAAAATGTAACATGAATTATGAATGTGATTATTATCCAATAAATATTAACTATATATTGGAGTACATTATGCTTTCCAAATACACTTTATATCCTGGAAAACCATCTAAATTGTAAACTAAGGTACCAAACTTCATACGATTTGAATCCAGAGAATGTAACCCAAAATCTTTGGTTTCTTTTTTTACTCTTTTAACTCCTATAGCATACGTCATTTAGTTGACTACATTACAGACCACAGGACTGGTTTTACAGATGAATATGAACAGAATTTTACCGAATAATGAAATGGTACACCAATCAGTAAGCAAAAGAAACAGGTTTTTACGAAATTGAATAAACCACCGAAAACATTGAAGACAGTAAAAATAAACAAAACTAATAGCCTTTTATTGGCCAGCCTTTTAAAAAGGCCTCTTGTAAGGACTTTATTAATCCCTCCAGTATCCAATTAGCGATGCTTCCATCTGAATGGAATGAACAAAACGTTCGTCCTGGAGAAACACAAGGTCTCGTTGAATTGTATCATCAGTGACAGTATAAATAATTCAGTGGGTACTCTGTCTACAATGAATGGAGTATTAAATATTTATTGAGATATTCTGGTTGTCTTACAAGGCTTTGATGTTGACTAGGTGTTCAATGCTGACGAGCTGAATGAACTCAGGACAATGCAATATGTTTTGACCTTGGAATATTTGGTTAATAATGGTCTTGCTTGTATAGTTTGTTTACTGTTTTCTATTGTGTTTAGTTCATTCGCTCTGAGATAAGATTTCTGAATAGAGTAAATGAATATGAAAATCATGTATTTGTTAATGCTATTCTCCAAAAACAACCTCCAAAACAATGTATATTTACGAGTAGATTTTATAATACTTTGCAATTTTATTTACCGTTAAATATGAAACGTTAAGTCATATATGAAAGGTTTCATGTAGTGGATAAATCCAAGGTGGTATGTTTATTTTGTATAACAGAAACGAGAGTATTTACTGACCCATAAAGGACAAAAACTGAATAAGTTTTGTCCTTCATAGTGTGTATCTTAACCTATATTAATACTATGAATAATGTTTTCACTTTTTAATTAATATCTATAAGAGCTACAAATGTTCTAAACATATTTGAAGAGTACCTTAAGACGGGTTATTCCAATCCTACCAACAGAACTAAACTGATCAACTGAAAACTGATCAACAATAACGTTGAATAAAGTTTTGCAGGATCGGAAGTCAAAGTCAAATTATTTGAAAACACTCTTTGGTTTTCACTTTGCATGAGTCTCAATATTATTAATGGGAGGGAGTATGGCCAGAATTCTTGAAAACTTTTGTCACTTGTTGGTGTGAGTTACACATACGTACGGGCTTTAGGGCAATAAATAATACATCACACCAAATATTTTAATATGGACATAAAAACCTCCTCGTTTGATCCCTTTGTATTTGCCTCTATAAAATGTGGCACGTGATCGTGGAAGCTTGCATTCGAATCTTGATATTTTATACTTAATATTTAAATTCTTACAGGCGTACGTTATATACACAAGATTTTTACTGTCATCGAAAGTAAAAGTGTCGAATAAAATCCATCGAATAAAATATTCTCAAGTATCAAGAAGGTTTACATTTGTAACCGCAATCTGTTGATGTATCTTACAAACAAATCGTTTCTGAAGTTGTAGTCTCGTATTGTCAGGGTTCATGAAATTGCTATAGGTTCAATGCGAAGAAAGAGGTATTTTAAGTTTAGTAACTGAAAAAACTAGTTGGTATTCCCGCTAAACTCTCCAGTTAAAATTATGATTCAAGATGGCCTACGATTATAGTAGGTTAGAATCTGACATGACCAACTTTATTGGTGGAGAGGGGAGGGATTGATATTTCATTAATTTTAATGCTTATGTTAACATGATAAAAATGAAAGTATTTATACACTGCCGTGGTAAAGATGGCGTTCGGTTACAGTTGGTTAGAGTCTCACATGCCCACATGACCAACTTTATTCGTGGAGAGAGAAGGGATTTTTCATTAATTTTTATGCTTATGTTAAAGTGATGAAAATAAAAGTATTTGTACACTGCCGTGGTAAAACATTGTTCTTTGTTTCTGGCATACTTCGGAATAAGGTTAGTGATAGCAGTTAACATTACATTATATTAGCAGAATCACCCAGCACTACATTTTGATACGGTTATATCGAAAGCTCGCGTGCGGCGATTAGGATGCAAATTGGCTGTGTTTGTACATAACCGATTGGCGTAATAATCGTATGCAAAATTTCATACAAGTAGACATAACGCTTATAAATTGGTAGTTATATCGTATAACGTATAACCACGTAGTATAACTTAATGATGATTCATGTCGGTGTTCGTCCAGTGCTAACATTATCTATATCTATACAAACAAAAAAAATTAAGGACGAAGCCACGTACCCACCTAGTGAGTAATATTTTCGTAAACTCAAAAAACAAAATATCAATAATAGTACCTACTTTATGAAATTGTATAAAAAAATAGCGGCAGGCGAGTTTTTTATAGTTTAATGCACTACATTATTAATATAGTTTGCATACAATGAGAAAAGTTGACCCCCAAAATCGCCTTCTTGTGCGACACAGTTTAAGTTGAACCACAGATAGCTTAATCTGTGATTCAGCTGAAACTGTGTAGTAATGGAAAAAAGTAATTTTACGATATAATTTCCCATAGAAGACCGTATCATTATATACTTATCAATTGTTTTTAATTCTTGAATGTTGACATTTCAGTAACAGATTAGATGAACAATTTTCATAATAATTTTTTTTAAGTATTGTTTTTAATTCTTTATTGTTAACATTTTAGTATGAGATTAGATAAACATAATTTTTGTATGACTCTACCCGGCCTGAGTGTTACAAGAGAAATTATAAGATATTTAATCTTATAATTTCAAATTCCAAACATTAGCTGTATATAATCATCCGATTTTTAAGATAAAATCCCAACTTGTGGCAGGGAAACAAATTTTTAAATTCTTTTTAACATGTACGTCTCCCTTGATGCGGTTATGGATTGTTTCTCCCTGCGACTTTTGTCTTCGGCGTGAGCTTAGCATAATGTTATGAGATTTGCTTATATTCATTTTTTGTTTGAAAATAAAAGGCATATAAGACAGACGGATGAGTATCGAAAGTAAAAATTAGAATTGATAATTCTTCTGAACAACATGCTCTGAACTTTTATCCATACTAATATTATAAATGTTAAAGTAACTCAGTCTGTCTCTCTGTCTGTATGTTACGCTTTCACGTATAAACCACTGAACCGATTTTAGTGAAATTTGGTATAGGAGTAGATTAGACCATGAGAAAGGACATAGGCTATGTTTGGTCGCGATAACCGACATTCACGCGGGCGGAGCCGCGGGAGCTAGTACGACTATATGGTGGCAAACAACAACATCAATGGATATCATATTCATGCATGAAAATATTTACATGAAGTAGGTGATCATCAAACCAGCGACTTTGGACTTAGTAGTTGAACGCTCTGTTTATACGCAACAGAATTCTATGAACATACAGTAGGCAGGTCACTAAATTATCAAAGAAATAAAAATGACTTCGATTGACTTCGATCAACTTCGTTTGACTAGAGGCCCTCATCCTCACGACGATTACTTATCGGTCGCGTCATGTTGGATAACGATCCATAGTCGGTATTCAAGCTATGCTGAGAGCTCACATGACAAATGATGTCATATGTCGAAATTAATTTTAGGGTTAGAAATGGCATCATATGTAATAGATGAAATACCTATGTGTATTTGTAATAAACATATATTTCAGGTTGTCAACTTACAAGCTTGTATGGAATTAATTCTGTATGTAAATACACATTACATAAATGTATGTTCTGGTGACTAAAAGATTCTTCATTTTTTTCGCTTCAACATTAGCATGAGTGAACCCAAAAATAGATAACTCATTGATTATATGATATTATGAGAATAATATTTTTTGCGAATTTTGTATCTCGGAATATGGTGTTTTAGAAATGTGATATTCCGTAAAAGAACCTTTCTGATGGGCTATTCTATATGAAAGTTCTTGTACTCCACAGGCTTAATACTTCTCTTTTATCTTACAGTCCCGGGTTCTTCAAGCGGGGCGTGAAAAGGTATATATCAAGGCCGTCAAGTTATTTACCACCATTTTACATCCAATGGCAATGGTGGAATGGTGGTTTGTATCTTCTGGACTGCACGTCAGCTTTATTGCCATCTAGCGGGGTGCAGTCAATCGACGGACCAAATATAAAAAAAATACAAAAAATAGTTTTTGTCCATAGTTAGACAGTGTCCAATGAGTCTAAAGATAACGAACTTTGTAGAGATTGTATATTATTGTTGGAAATTGAATCACTTATTACGTGGAGTTCCATCAATGGCATAGTAGAAAGAAACTCAAAGATAGGAAAATGTAGCAATTCAAGATGCACTACAAGGTAAGTTGGTGCAGCTTCTATCACCAAAGTCAACTCGTTACAAACAAGTATGTTGCTCTCCAAGTGTTTGTATTAGAAACTTCAGTTTAAATCACTTTAAACTAGAATATATTTAACAAGAAGCGGCATTACAGACTTAGAAACTTGTACCTTGGTAATAGTAACAAGATTCACCGCGTCATTAATTATTTGGTCTACTTGATATCGTAGTTCACCCAAGTTCACTAACTTGAGCCGATTGAGTCAATTTATGACAATATAATATGCAAACCGTCCGAAATCTCAAATGCATTGCATGCAGGCAAATGATTATTTTTATCGAATACATTGGTCAAGGCATTCCCCCTTTAAGGGAAAGATCGCGGGTTCGAGTCCCACCTGAGAAGATTATTTTTCCCCACGTATTCGATTTGTATAGTTAGCATACTTAATGCTGTAAAATTCATTCGATTGTTTTTATGTACCCATATCAACAAAAACGTAATAAAATTATGCTCATTACTAATTTGCACTCCGGTAATGAGGGTAACAGAAAGTTGTAGCGACAACAAACTTGTTACTAAAGCTGCTATTAAACTTGTACAGAGTTGTATCAGAATAAGGATTAAAAACATTAAGTCAGCATTTATATTTTGGAATCACCAGATCATAAAAAATATCATTAAGATTCTTTTAGCAAGCTCTTAGTACTTAAGGTTCTTTTTTCTTAAATTTACCAGTATAAATACGATTACCTACATTTATTTTTACCAAACTTGAAACGCTAAGAACAATATTAGAAATCTTACCAAAGTTATGGACAGTTATATCGTATGTCCCTATAAGTTATGGCGACCTTTTTGGTTCGATCCATTTTCAAGTTATACGTTTGTTTATTCCTGCCCACATTCTTTTACATGGTGCTTTATTAGTTTCATTTCAATGAATATACCATAATGTTCCTGTTCAAGTGTCCTACTGTGTTTTGAGATTACTTACTCCCAATAATGGCCACCATTATAGATGCCAACAATGATCAGCGCTAACATAGAGGTCCTCTGTTTAACGGCCTCAATGAACGTTTTTTCATGTTCTGCTTAAACTGCAGGAAGACGGATAAATTTGTAAAAGCTTCAAAGTTTTTATGGCGTATTCTGTTTGATCTGATGTGTCAAATTTTTCACTTACTGCTATCAGTTCAAAAATACTAATAATTTCATAAATAATTCAAAAATAATAATAATAATTTTCTACGACATAACTGAATCTGAATACATCGCATGTGCAAACGGCAAAGCAGATAAGATGAATCTTTACAGAATTATGGTTTTATATGAAAATGTTTATATCTCCTTTGACGTGAGTAGATTTCAATTTAAAGATTTTATAAAAGTTTACATACGTGGTAAACGAACTCTTAACCAGTCGAAGTTCAACAACCCAAAATATCTTAAGTATATTGCTCAGATAGGTTTGCTATTTTATAGCTAATACAGATGTAAACTATTCAATCTGGATATAAATAAATCTATAAGCGACGAAAATAGACTGATGATGGAACGATGAAAGTAGAAATATTCGAGTAGAAAACTATTCATAAACAACAGTAAAATATAATAATCAGTCAAGATTTATTGATTGATTAGATGGTTTTGTTAGAAAAACTAAAATAATGCGTATTTCAGTAGCGTTGTCTAAATATTTTGGGGCATACTAAACAAAAAACTTTATTAGTATTATTTGTTAACAGAAAGATTGAACATCATGACACAAATGTCATTAGTTCTAACCCGAACAAAAAGCGGCCAATCAATTGTTACCAAAAGTAAACGAGTTCATTATAAAATAATTTTGGATTAGCGCCCAGCCAATTGACATTGTTGAAAAGCGATTAGCAATTCTTTACTTTTTCATGAAACAGAAAATTTTGTCTCAACAGATCCTACATAACTAAGTACATTATTATATCACTTAATACAAAACTTCGTAATCCCTTTTAGGCGGCTAATACAAACACAATTTCCAAACCATACACCTTTTAACCTAACCAAATACAACTCTGTACATTATGACCTCTGTGGCATCCCAGATTTCATCCCAGGTCGTGACTCAGACTGTCCCTCATAATCCCGGATTACGCCCGAAGACCCTTCGACGACCAATTTGTAATTTTAACCATCAATAAAAATGTGTTACGTCAAAAGTCTTATGGTGATGCAGATACTTTAGTTTAACTTGTGGAGTACGTGCTTGTGGTATGAGCAAAAATCCGCCATCATTATTATTACATATTTTCTTTATTTAATTAACATACTTTCTTTCATACTTAATCGAGTTCACTGAGGTTCTTGCTGGAATCTTCTCAGTAGAACCAACCTACCGAACTAGCAAAAGCATCATTTTCAAATGATTAATTTTAATTACTCTTGACATTTCTGACACTAATTGTAAAATTATGAAGTTCATATGTGCTCTTTATGTGCCTAAACTGAATAAATGAAATTGATTCGATTCTTTGAGCTTATACTGGTTACGATTAACATACAGATGAACGATTTGCTTCTACGAATTTTGTTACATTTTGCTTGTTCTCCAATTTAGGGAATCCAGCCCATTTTTTTTACTTAAGTAGACTTGATAACCTGAGACGGGCAACAACGTTTACCATGTAATTTACCAAATTACTACGCTTTTTCGTCTACAAATCACGCTAAAATGATGGTAGACGTACGGAAGTGGCGTATTTCCGGCACCGAAACACCCTTTAGTGAAACAAATGATACTATTTTCTTAATTAGAAGAGAGTTTTAATAAGCTTTTGATTTACTTCACCTGAGTCAAATTTGAAAATTAAATTAAATGAAGCACGAAAAACATTGGAAAAAATGAAATGCTCAAGTGAGACTCGAACTCACGACCTTTCGCTTACAGGGCGACTGCTCTGCCAACTGAGCCAAATGAAGCAGTTATTTCACTAGGTAGTATTTTAGTACTTTTTGCAATATAATACTTATGCATATATTTTGCAAAACAACATTTAACTATTCGATCATAGCTCATCATCATTTCTGGTTGCTTTCGATAAATACACTGCATCGACTGCATCTTTTTGGCACTCGTAAACTATTAATTAAGAATAAAATAAATAAATACTTTAATTTATTTTTCCAGAAATTTCTTCTCTTTCGAAATCAAATTTTAATTACAAAAGTTTATTTAAATTGTCTACTTGACCAGTGTTATCCAAAAACATCCAATTTATTTGTAAAACATTTATACAAATAAATTAAGTGGAAATGTTACGTTTGACCAGTTGCTTATTTACATGATAGCTAAATATAAACAAAACTGTTGAAAGCTGTATGTTTGACTGTGATACTGTACAAAATAATATACTAAACAGATGATCTTAGGACTTGCTCAAGTAAATAGGAAGAATAATCAATTATAGTACTGAATTCATTTTATTCAAAATCGATATTTTAATGTACATCATGGTTTAAGAAGAAAGTGAGTAACTATTTAAAAGTGTAAAACTATTTCTTATAAAGAATTTATTATTTGTGGCAGTTACTGGATTTGCAAACACCAAATAAAATAAAAGTGGCAGTAAAAAAATTGTCGTAAAGATATCAAACTTCTCGGTAACTATTTTAGCTATAAAATAAAATTTTGACACTACTAAATTAAATACTACTCTTGTGAACATTGCTTTTAGTTGTCAAGTTTCACGGGTTGGATATTGATAAAATTTAAATTTATCGCTTGCGTACTTTCCTCAAAATGCTCGACAGCAATTTATGTTATCGTAAAATAGTCTTGGATTACAATTGGACGTAGTTAAGCGAAAACGTTCCAACCCACAAGTCACACGAAGTGAAGTTTTTATGATAAATAGATTTGAATTGTCATGATCTGTCAGATTAACAACACGTTAAACTGACACTTTATTTATTTGTTATACATCCTACGTTCCAATCCACAACCATTTTCGATAAAGTACATAAGTTAAAAATAAAACATATTAAATCGCTTGAAACATTTATGGTTAATTTCTATTCATCAACCACATTTTCTCATAATGTTTCAGTCATTCTGAAACGTTATAACAAATTAACATATTTTTTATTTTACATGGATATAATGTTCCAAGATTTTTGGAATCTTATTGCAAATTTATCTAAAGCACTCTGTCCTTGATAATAACGTTCTAATGCTCTTGGAACGTTTTTGTTTAATAAAAGAGGTAAGAATTATTATAGATATTTTAGGCAACAATGTTTCAATGTTTTTGGAATGTTTTTAGAAACTAATATATTTGCTTTATTTCCTCGGTAAGAATGTTCCGATCCATTTGAAATATTTTAGAAAACGAATTATTTAGTAGATCAATCAAATTAGTTAAAGAATATACGAGTTTCTACATTCACAATCCAAGCCTGAAACTAAAAAGAATACTAGCGTACCGGTATCGTGTCGCGGTTATTTTCACTTTCCCTTTAATAATATTTTAAATAATACAAATGTATCCTATTTATAATTGCATTACCTATAAAAATACAGAGTATATTCCTATCATCCGCCGCTATTAAAGCCCGACGGTAGTCTGGCCCATGGCGCCAAGGAGAAAGCCGATCTTTTAGGTAACCTCTTTGCGTCAAACTCGACTATGAACGATGGGAATGCCGAACCACCTAGTATACCCTGGTGTGGAACTTCAATGGGTGAAGTAAAAATCACCCAGCGGAGGGTTCGGCGAGAACTAAAATCCCTAGATGTTCGAAAGTCGAGTGGGCCGGATGGCATACCGGCAATGGTGCTTAAGCACTGTGCCCTGTTCTTACACGACTCTTCGCGCTCTCATTCTCCGCTGGACGAGTTCCGGCTTCGTGGAAGACCGCATACGTGTATCCTGTGCCTAAGAAAGGCGACAGGACAGACCCGTCCAACTACAGGCCTATCGCTATCACCTCCCTTCTCTCGAAGGTTATGGAGCGTGTTATTAATACACAGCTCCTGGGATACCTTGAGGGTAACGATCTACTGAGCGACCGACAGTACGGTTTCCGCCAGCGTCGCTCGACCGGTGACCTTCTTGTGTATCTCACAAACCGCTGGGCGCAAGCCATCGAGAGCCAGGGTGAGGCACTAGCGGTCAGCCTAGATATAGCGAAGGCCTTCGATCGGGTATGGCACAGAGGTCTTCTTGCGAAGCTACCATCTTATGGACTCTCTGAGGGGCTGTGTAATTGGATTTCCAGCTTTTTGTCCAACAGAAGCATCCAAGCCGTTGTGGACGGCAGTCGCTCGGACCGCATGGACATAAACGCCGGTGTCCCACAAGGTTCCGTGTTGCCTCCGACCCTGTTTCTGCTGCATATTAATGACATGCTGTCGGATGACTCCATTCATTGCTATGCGGACGACAGTACTGGAGACGCATGTTACACGGGCCGTGCAAACATCCCCCAGTCCGAGGTGGAGGTGAGTCGCGAACAACTTGTGTCAGAAATCGAGACTACTCTCTCGGGAGTATCCGATTGGGGTCGACTAAACCTGGTCCAGTTCAACCCCACCAAGACACAAGTATGTGTATTCACCGCTAAGAAACCCCATTTATTGTAGCGCCGCAATTCCTGGGCACACGGCTTACCATTGCCCCGAGTATCGGGATCCTAGGCGTCGACATTTCAAGTGACGTCCAGTACCGCAGTCATTTGGAGGACAAGGTCAAGCTGGCATCAAAGAAGCTTGGAGTTCATAACAGGGCGAAGCAGTACTTTACTGCGGGGCAGCGACTCCTTCTTTATAAGGCTCAGGTTCGGCCACACATGGAGTACTGCTGTCATCTTTTTGCCGGAGCACCCGCACGCCAGCTTGACCCTTTCGACTCGGTGTAAAGACGTGCGTTGAGGCTCGTCGACAGCCTCAGGAGGGATTTTGCCTCACTGTGTGTTTTCTACCGCCTATATAATAGTTTGTGCTCAGATGAATTATTTGACATGATGCCCACAGCTACATTCTATCATCGCACCGCTCGCCATAGACAGGGAATTCATCCCCACACATTGCATCCGAATACGGTGCGCACCGTGCGGTATGAATGGAACTTCATACCACGTACGCTCAAGCTGTGGAAAGAACTCCTTGTCACGGTTTTCACAAGCGACTACAATATGGGGTTGAGAAATGAATGATTTTGCTCTGACATGTTTTAAATTTGTAATTTTTTTAATACAAAATATCAATACCTACATGTTTTTTCATTTTAGGATTATTAATTATTAATTTATTTATATTTATAATAGATTGGAACGTTTATGCAAAGTTATTTGAAATGCTACTTCATACAAAGTAACAATTTAGCAGAAATGTTCCAGTACCAATTTTCTTTATTACAATAGTTATACTGAATATATATATATATATAAAACATAATTACATAATAATTACATATTTTTACCATAAATTCGAAGGCATTCATTCTAAACATGTTAAAACAAAAAGTTTACCACTAAAACAGAAAATTGCATGTATCTCGATTTGCAGTTAATGTGGAATGGAACGTTTCTGTTTAACGACGTCCAATTACAGTCTGAGGACCCTTCAGAACGTAGTCAGTAACATAGTATAGTATAGTATAATGAAGCATAGCCGGGGTGAGGCTGATTGCGGGAACATCATATTATTGTGTACTAGTTCTTTATGGTTTTCCAGTAAGCCATGCCAACATGGCTTACTGGAAAACCATAAAGAACTAGTTTAAACTAAAAAAAAAGCTGCTTCTCTTACAGCCAAAACGTGTTTTTATTTACAGAATTGACAATAACTAACCTTAAGTGGCATCACATTCATCGCGATCGCAGCTTCAGTCTCAAAATGAAATAACAAGTTTATATTATGTAATGTTTGCAGAATAATCCTAGAATAAAACATCTTTGGAAAGGGTTTTGTTCAGATGATAACCGGTACGTGAGTCGCATTTTACAAATGTTGTTTTGCCAAGTGTTTTAAGTTCATGATTGTGCTTCCATTCGGTAAAAACAACTTCGGGAAAGAACTAGCAAGACGGCATCAAATGGGTTGGGCAGCATTTCGCAAACTACATCGAGTCGTCTCTTCTCCCCTACCGCAATACCTGCAACGAAGGTCAGGACTGGACTTGAAGGACTATGAAACGTGGACACTGACGGTAGGGCTAGAACAAACCTAAAAGTCGTGCAGCAGGGTTATTGAGCGAGCTATGCTTGGTGTTTCTCTGAAGGATAGTATCCGTAATGAGGTCATCCGACACAGAACCAAAGTGACCGACATAGCTTGCAGAATAAGCAATCTCAAGTGGCAATGGACTGGCAATGTCTGTCGAATTATCGATGGCTGTTGGAGCAGACGAGTCCTAGAGTGCAGACCACGAGAGAGAAAACGGAAGATAGGATACCCCCAAGCCAGATGGACTGTAGACCTGAAAAAGGTGGCTGGAACAGACTGGATGCGGAAGGCGGAGGATCTGGTGAAATGGCGTACTTTGGGAAAGGCCTATTTCCAGCAGTGGACTGCGGTGGGCTTAAAAGTGATGCGCTGTTTTCCACACTTTAGAAGTCAGTCAAATTATACTGAAACTAAGACAAACGTATTCTCGCACATGTTGCTCTAACTGTTTGATTTAGAAAATTTATTGCGTGAAATCTTATACTCACAATATTCTTATAAGTGTCATAAACGTCGGAAATGCGACCAATATGATCTCAATATTGCATTCTTTTCATGGCATTCTCGTTTTTTATGGCGAAAATATAAGAACAATGAAATACCAATAGAATTATTTATTATATCTGGATCTGTATGTACTATGTTGTATGAGGATAATATTTTAGATGTAGTTATCAATAAAAACAGATTGCAAATAATATGGTCTTTTTTCTTGGTGTGTATGTGTAATAAAAGGTGCCCGATCGTAAGAAAAAAACTGACCTCATATTGATATTATTTCATTTCATTTCATTTATTTATTTCTTAACAAACATAATTCGTGTAGAAATTATAACAATATACCTAAATTAAATACATGGCAATCAATAAAAATTACAAAAATAATAAATACATGCAAATCAAAACAATGTCAAAAATATAAAATGTAAACTGTTACTTAATGTTATGTTAAAATTTATCAAGAAAATAAAATAACAATAACAAACAAATCAAAATTATCTATTCAATAATCAATTCCAAGTCATATCACGATATTATCATTCAAAAATTATTAAACATTCATTTAGCAAATTCAAAAACAATGAAAATAGATGTAAGTTTGTATTATATCTGTAAATATATGTATTAGTACCTATGATCAAAAAATTATAAAAATTGTACTTCGATAAAACAGATTTTCAAAGAATTAATGACCGATATTCGCGTAATCTTCCGGCAGTATTAAAATTACTCTATCTTCAAATAAAATTTTAATTTTTCAGTCACTGTGTGTAACCAATAATACTGTACCTAGACGCACTGCTAGATTTATTGCAATTAGCCTATCCAAAATGTTCTCACTGTTACGACTCTTGTTAACTACTCCATCCAAGCTTAGCGTGTATACCTACTATTAGTGGATCTATGTAGGCAGTATGTGTGGTGAGATTCGGGCCGCTCTGTACGTAGAGGGGTCTCTTGATTACGAAATCTTTGGGTTAACCATTACACTACCGTCGATCTTAATCCAGCAGCCCCTAATGTTACGTGTGAGTCTATTTTAGTAATACTATTATGGTAACCACTTATATGAGTTGCTGAAGTATTTCGTTAGGTACATAATCGTAACATGTTATCAGTGTTTTTGTTGCTTACCTATTACTGATATCAAATAAATGTCTTTTTATGAGAACACTATTCAGATTTTAAAGCAGGTTGTTTCTATTTGAATATTATTTATTTATTGTATTATATATTGTAGTTCATTTTCATCTTAGCGTTAATCTCAGTTGCATCCGAAGCTGTCAGCTTGGAGTCTGGGGCCCACTTTACCAGTCCAACTGCGGTTTAAGTTAGTTTAGCCAAATAAACTTTGATATTTACTTTTTATTATATACTGTAGTTGATTGATGATAAATAGGATTGACTTTATGCTCACAGTCCGTATACTGTGAGGAGTTTGAATGTGCAATTCTATAATGGAAGTTAGATACAGTAAGTGTGAGTAACGCTCTACGAATGCATTAGTACTTCGACCAGGATATTGACTTGATTGAAACCCAGTAGGTAAATACGCTGGGCTTAGTAGTATTTTATTAAAAAAATGCATTAAGGAGGATATGTTCCAGGTTATATGTGCTACTGACGAAGTTTTGTATTTATATTTTTAATACTTTTAAGTTTACCTTTAGTTTTCCTTTTTAAGTTGTATTGTTATAAACCCTATGAAAATATAAAGGAGAAGATGTGATGAATTAATTATATCTATGAAGTTTCTACGAATAAAAGTCAGTCTATGGTCTCAATGCCTTTCATTTAAAACAAGACAGACGGAGTACATTCGCATTTATAATATTACCTAAGTATGAATTTTTACAACACATGAATCCAATAAAGGTTGACTTCGATTTGACTTTGACGTAACAAAATGTTAAGCTTAGTTTAGGGAGATTATAGTAACGAGCACTCACTCGTACTATGAAATGGAGGTTTAATCATAATTGTCATACTTGGTAAGCGGATTGGTGGCCGGCGAAAAGTTTTGCATCCAAAAGTTAAGACATGAATGTTTGATAGATATTCGACAGTCAGGGTTGCTAATAATCCGAAAAGTTGAACTCCCAAAATAATATGAACCTTATTCTGAATTGGAGAGGTTTGGTATTATAATGTTTGTAGTTATTGTACGTTAAGGGATAATTTTGCTGCAAAAATGAGATCACTGGACTTGGAAAGTATTCTCAACACTTTTATATTGACTTTAAGTTGTAGAATACTGTATTTTATACGGTTTATGTAAGTATCAGTAGCTGTTTTGCCCGCTTTACTTTTCTACCTTTTTTATAGGTAAAGAACATTAGAACCGAAATTACTAATATTCCCTTTAACCCCTCCAACTAAGCTAAATTGCTTGTGCTTTTGCTTGTGCCTTTGATTCCTCAACTACGTGACGGCGTCTGCGCTAGTCTCGTTAGTAAGTGTACGGGCTTTACAAGTGAGGTTGGGCCTTAAAGATCTTAGTGGGCCCCATTCTTCTTCTTCTTATCGTGTCGTTAGCAAACCTAGATGGTATCGGCCCAAAATTTTGCTACTAAATGCCCCATTCAATCGACTCTTCATATCCTAGGTCGAAATTGTAGTGATTTAAGTAATTTGATTTCGTGAAAAAATATTTGTGTGATTCACAAAGAATTATTTCGAACCGAAGTACACCTTAAAAAGTAGACTATAACTTATTGTGGAAAGTAGATTTAGGAGTCCCAGTACTCTAGATGATTTTTCAACTACTCCGACAGGGAGTCTCATTAGAGTAAAGTCTGGATTTCATTAGAGTAAAGGTACTATCACAGCAGTATTTATAACAGCAACAGTTTTATGTTCCACTGTACTGAGTATAATTTTTTCTGTTAATCTCGCAATATATATATTTGGAAATTGTAATAAAATTTGTAAAACCAGTGTGGAGGAGCACCTCAAAACTATGGTTGCGTAATAAAGCTTCAGAATTCTGTAAGTATCTCTTAAACTGCAAGCTAAATAACATTTAAGTCATGTCAGGCGAGACCTCAGGTTTTTATCGGTGCTAAAATAAGTCAAGTTACCACTAGACCTTTGCAATTAAGAAAAAATATGTCGCATTTTTGTAGTTTAAGCTGAAATTTATGTTGCATGTGTAACTTCGGGTGTGATAGCTACATTTTACGAGTTTTACCCTCGCAAAGGATTTTCGTAATCCACAAGACTACGTCGTTGTTTTATTCTACTAAAATAGCAAATTTTACTGAGTATCATACTGATACTAAGCGGTTACAGTAACCTATGAATGCTTGTGATAAAGCTAAAGAGAAAGAATGAGGAAAAATTAGAGTGAGCATGGATAAAAAAGCAAGGAATGAAAATGCCTTGTAATATTTATTACACGTCACTTGTCTACGTTAAAAAGTGAGAAGAAAATATTCAATATATTTACATAACTTTGAATCTATTTTCTTCTTTTTTGTAAAATAAAACTCTTCGTAAAACACACTGACAAAATTATTCCAGTTCATCATAATAAAACTATATGTTAGGAGGATTTAATATTAAGAAATCAGTGTAAGCACTGAGGTCACTATTTGTACATTTAGTAGTAGACGCAACGTGAACATGATGTTCAAATCATGTCACTATCTTCGCACAAGTTCGGGTTGATATGAGACCATTGTCACAGAAAAGCAGACAACTGAAGTATTATCTATCAATTTATCTAAAACAGGCCTGTGCCCACCGTCAAAAATATTGAAAACAAACCTTAAAAATCGAACACCTATATTCCATTAAAACGAGATAAATAACCTTCATTAATTTGGGAACGTTCGAAACAGTACCAAAACGATTAATCAACAGAATAAATTACGACATGATGGCTAAAAGTTTTGTGGAATATATTTTGAACTGTATTGAAATATCGGATGGAGCACGCTGTACACTGTACAGGCTTGCCGGTGTTTTAGGATTTATGACCTGCAATCATGGAATAGCTACACTTTGAAAGTAAATTTTCGTTGAAACGTTCGATATCCTATAAACCATAAATTGTTATTGGATTTGAAGTAAACATAGTCCTTTTCTAATAGGCATATTCTGGGAACTGGCAGCTATGATATCTGAACCTGTTCTGGATAGTTTAAATTCTCATGTACCTTTCAACGATTTTTTTTCTAGAACTTAAAAAATCCGTCCTATTGGTGAATAGGCAAATATACTCTACTTTTTAAAGTCCTTTAAAAATTATTACAATACCGTGGTCACAACAGATCACCAATCACAGAGCGCTAACGCACTATGGGCGCATATTGTGATCGATCACAGACAGAGTTAAATGATTGATTGAAATATCTATGCAGTAAACTGACACTTTTTTCCAGGAACATCAAATTCTGTATTTTTTCACATTCTTATAACATATCTTTAGTATAAACACATTCCTATCATCTTAATAGTAACGTCATGCCATTTATTCAACTGAATCAAGCCGAGTCATAGCTATACCATAATAATTAAATGCCGGGACAATCAGTTAAGCCAGTCAGTGATCGTTAGTCCTCTCTGAGTTAAATCTGCTCCTTTGAATCCTATGGAACAGAGTTGCAATGCAACTTATTATATTATGTTTACTAAACTATTATACACATTGCATTGGAACACAATAATGCTTACTGTACCTATCGCGCCAGGAAGCATTACTAAATATTTTTTTAGTTTTTTAACTTGAAGGTTATTATTAACTTAAGGTGCTGTATAATATAATGATGCCATCGAACTTCAGCCAAACCCGCAGTTACACTGGGAAAAAGCGAACCCGGGACTCTGAGGTAATAGCTACGGATGCGACTCACGCTAGCATGAAGAAGAAGAGATGTATAGTAATAGCAAAAACTATTGCAGTAGCAAAATTCCATAACCGTTTACCAAAAAATAAGAAATAAAAATAAAAAACAAGAAATTCTACAAAATTATAGAAAGATCTACATGGTAAGAAGGTGAGTAAAGTTAATGACTTGTATTATTTGCATGGTAAATATTTAATGAGAGATAAAAAAATAATTGGCGTACGTAAAAACAGAATAGGCGGAACAGATCAATCTATCAAAGACTGTCAGCTGCTGGTGATCGATGTGTTGGAAGAATTACACCCATCGTTGAGTAGAACGTTTTTCTTTATATTACAGATGGAAATTATTTAAGAAATAAGACTAAATCCTAGTTAGTTATTCATAAACTAAAGTAATCCATACTTACCTAATATTATACATGCAAAAGTAACTCTGTCTGTCTGTCTGTCTGTATGTTACGCTTACACGCCCAAACCAACAAACCGATTTTGATGAAATTTGGTATAGGGGTAGATTAGACCATGAGAAAGGACATAGGCTATGTTTTGGTTGCGATAACCGACATCCACGTGGGCGGAGCCGCGGGCAAAAGCTAGTTTTTATATAAGATCAGATATTACACTCCAAACACGCACAGAATAGATAGAGAGTTGTACAATACCAAAATAAATAATACATATACAAAAAAAAATACTGTCCGTCTTATCGCGGTCTACGATCTCTTGCAGACAACCGGTACCTATATGGAAAAATTGCTAAAACAGGCAGTACATTAAACTTTTACTCGGACTTAATAAAATTATTTTAGTAAAAATGTAAAATATGTGTAAGTATAGTTGATATAAAAAGAATAATGCTTACTAAAATCACTCACAAGAAATGAAATTGTGTTTAAATTGAATTAAAACATTAAATTAGTTCCAAAATAACATACATATAAAAGGAACATAATATATTTTTAACACTTAACAACATATTTCCTGTTGGATCTGGTCCCAATTTAAAAAAAGACGTACAGAAAAATCATTATCTGTAGCCAGATTTAAAAGTTAATCTAATACGTGTTCTATCGAATTTAAATCTAGATATTGTGTTCGTTATGCCAGGGTCACTACATTGCATGGCTGCAGTCACAAAGCTATAACATCTTTAAACGTCTGAACATTGTGTAGTTGGACTGTAAGTTTTAATACCTCGTCACTGTGTTTTGCAGCAACACTTTGAACCGCTTTATAATACTAGGACAAGACATATCACTTTTTTGGTGACGATTATATTACTGTGCTAAGTAACCGTTTACACTACTGCCGATTCATTTTTACTTTATTTCGCATTAATTTATAATAACATACGAATCGGCACATAATTTACGGCCATTTATGTGGTTCAACTAATGAATTCCTTAAACTTCATCCTCTACCGAATTCTAAACTTCTACAAGGTCCTTCGAGCCGTATCTCTATATAGCTCGAAGGACCATGTAGAAGTTAGTAGTTACTGTAAAGACCTGCTTCTAGACTTTGAAAATTGTTAACTATAATTAACACGTATACTATATCCATACTAATATGAAGAGATGTTTGTTTATTTAACTAAGTGGCCGCTTCATAGCAATAGGCTCGCCGTCGCCCCCTATTACAGGGGACTGAAAATCATAGTTGATGAAAAATGTGTGTGTTAATACACCTCTGCCTACCCCTTCGGGATTTACAGGCGTGAGTATATTTATGTATGATGTATGTACATTTTAAACAGCGACTATGCATGTCATCGTCCTTACATTGTCGTAGAAGTCATTTTCTAAGCGGAAATTGACACCTCAGCTTTTACTGTTGCGTGGAAATAACTAGTTTCTGTACACGCTTTCAAAGCATTCTAATATCCTGAGTCACGTATGCAAACGTAAAATTAACACCAACATAATAAAATATAAAGTAATAAGTCCTGCCCGATTGAATGGCACACAAAACTCCCAATAATGAACAATAAAAAGTTCAAACACATTAACTCATGTAAAATTTTACCTACCACCTACTTTAAATAATAATTAAAATTTATGTTGCTACGTGTGTTGTAGTAGTTTAAGTAATTAATGAAAAAATCGTTATTAGATAGGTGTTCTTATGGGTCCGTGGCTGAAGCCCCCGGTGGTCGACGCCCCCGTGGCCGAGGCCCCCGAATCCCAGTTTTCAATATGTTACAATACATTTATTTATGTTTTATTTGGCACAAATTATTTGAACAAAAGTAAACTAATAAAGTAAATAGTTTCGTACAAGCAAGCACTTTTCAGTGACCTTCTATGTACTAAAATTGTATTTAGTTTTAAACGTTCGGAAATAATAAAATTGAATAGAATAAACATCCTCAGAATAAAACGAAAATCAACAATGTTACGAGCTCCAAAAACATCTGCGCAGATGAAATTGTTCACGCCATCATTCCATCAATGCAACCTCTCAAAAATGTTCATCGTTCAATAAATTCATCGATCTCTTCGTCATACTCTGCAGCTTGTAAAGTTTGGTTACGTATGTAAGGCGGTCAAATGGCGTGTCTACCATTCATGCCACCGAACAATCAACACTATCTAGCCTAGATCGCCTTCCTATCAACAGTATCTATCTTATCTTTATAGTCTTTTACTAAATGTGGAGATTTCGAGAAAGCGTTTTATTTTTCCACCCTTAAGACATATCAGAATTGTAGTACTACGGAGTTAGATAAACGGGTGTCAGGAAAAGAAATTTGATCTGATAATAGGGTTCGAACGAACCAATTCAGTCGAACGGTTTCGTTCATTTTCAATTTGGTGTGTTATAAATATATATATATTATCACAAAGTATATGTAGATAAAGGTATCATTTGACACGTATCTCCAGTTTCTAATGTATTCTAGTCTTGTAGGAAATAATGAATAAATGTAGGAAATAGGTGACCTGTTTAGAGAATAAGGCTTGATTGAAACTGGGGTCGGAAAGAAAAGAGGCCATTCTATTTGATTTTTTGAATGTCTTAACATGTCGGAATGAATTGGAGCAATTGGAATTTTATTACAATAAGCTAGATTAAATTACCACAGGGTAATTTGAATTCGATTCGTTCTAAAGCTTTTTGGGTAAAATATGGATTTCTGATGTTCACCTTTATCTACTATTTGAATTGAATAACATGATGTAAATTGTTAGGTATGTCAAAATGACATTGACAATGACGACAAATGTGCTTATTTATAAATTTCAAATATGGAATACCTTTAGATGAATGACTTTATTTATTTTCAAAGATAAGGTAAGTTAACTAAATTGATAATGATTATTTCAAAAGTAGTTAAGTAAATATACATAAATAATGTAAAGCGAATGCGCACGTAAAATAAAATTGATGAAAGACACTGTGAAAAGTTTAACAAGTTAAATTAATTGTTTGAATGTACGTATCAACGATTAGGTTAACATTATCAAATTTGTTGTAATTCATGACCTAGTAAAATTACAAAGAGTTTAGATAAAAAAAAAGAGTTTAGATAAGATGATTTATAAAACTGAAAAAGGAAATTTAAATTGATTAGTAAATCAGACTTACGAGTACGACTGCGTAGGCATAAATGAACGAAAGAAACTTACACACTTTCTGTAATGAAATAAGTAATGCATAGATTTAACTGAATTGCATCATGTAAAAGAAGTTTCATTTTAAAATTGGAATTCAATACCTTTTTTATTTTTCAAGTACGCAAAATCAATTCACTTCAATTTCAGATTGGTTTGCATATTATTAAAATTCAACTATGCAAAACGGCCAAGATTGAAATCGAATGATTTGCATTTGAAAGCTATATAAAATATTTCTTAAAACCGCAATTTTCACGTATCGATATCGTTTACGCTATCCGAATAACGGTACCATGTAGCATCTTACAACATAAAGTTAAATAATTTTAAAACTTACAACTACATTTAGATAATTTAAAAACACAAAACCTGATTTTCATTAAATAAATAAAACACAAACCTTCACACACAAATTTTCCGTTCACATACACTGAAAGAAACTTTACTATAGTACTTTCACTAAGACACCGGTAACATGAAACCGCGGCGCATTTACGTAACGAACGCGCGATTTCCCCGAGCCGTGCTTACACTCAAACGCTAACGGAACGTCTGGCGAATTTGCCTCACGCCGACTCCCTTACCAGCACTTCTATAACTGCATTGCGCCCGTATAAACCCAAAAGAATCATTATTACCACTCAAATTTCAATATTTTTCAATGGAACGCTTATTGAAAATGAAACATTCAAGGTCAAATTGAATGAACTCTGGAATGGAAGTACATAATGATCTTCGTACACACGTGATGGATTGTAAGCTTGCTTGTGAACAACAAAATAATCTGTTTTCCATTTCCGCCCACGAGACTCGAGACTGTTGATAAACTTCAATGAATTTCTTGTATTTAGTAGTTCTGAGAATTTTTTTAGTTGATTGAAGCTTCTAAATTCTGGTTTTTATTTGATTACATTTGAAATAAACTGGTTCAGAATTTTAGTTAAATAAGTACCACTTTTAACTTTGGCCTGAAAATATTTTATTTTATCAAATGGACATTGAGATACATGGACAGATTAAATACAGGAAAAGGTTGATGGCTACATTGGCAAACAGAAATGGGCCTTTTCGTTTGATATTAAAGGGTTTGTTTGGTGATAAAATGTGTACCTTGTCGTAAATCGGAGCAATTTTATTTTTTCTGCATTGTTCCATCCATCGAGTTTCATCACTCTATTATTTTGTAATTGAAAATATAATTTGTTTTTGAAGTCCATTGTTGTTATTCAATGTTTATGACCAACTATTTGGTTTCAATTCCATTAGAGAGTATATAAAATTTATTGAAATATTTTGTCTTGTAAACGATCTAAAAAAAAAACTAATTTAAATATAACTTAATTTATTTCACATGGTGATTTTACCTTATATTAGGTTATTTCCTTACTAAATGAACCATCATGGTTGGTAGGACGTGTAAATAGTCCTGACCAAGTGGTGTGTTTGCACACAAAGCGTATAAGAACCTATGACCTGGCGTTTGGTTGTAATAGAAAGGAAATACTCATGTGACCGCTTCTATGAATGAAAACGCAAGAAAACCGGCACTGACCTGTGTTCCACCTCGTGAGGATTCAGCTGCAGACAGGCGTGGTTCCTGGCACGTGCTGGTGGGTAGGTAATTTTCGACCAGCCGGTTATTTTCTTGAATTTGTCGTTTTCTTCCGATACACTTCACTTATACTGACTTGAGAATGTGGCCAAAGGAACTTATAGAAGTACACAGAAAAAGAAACGAGGAGTTGAATTACTCAAACTTCCGTTTTGTGCGTTAGCGGAGTCATAGACACCTTTCGATGCTACTGCGAGTTAGTGACTGATTAAAATTGAGCGGGTTGAACGTAGTGAAGCTTGAGAGTCTCGCTCATAGAAAACTTCATTCTCAAAATATAGTTCGAAAAGATCCGTGCACAGCGCCATTCATTGGCCTTCTTCAACACTAAGTGGTCAACAAATGAGCGCCAATATTCAAACATTATTCCCTCACAGAAGCGGTTCTTTTAAATTACAAAAATTGAAATACAATTAAATTATGTGGGAAATAATTAAGAAAGTACATAAGCGCTCCACCATGCACCCGGCTTTGGAACGTCGCAAGACGTTACGAAACAAACAAGCGAACACTGGCTGATTAGAGCCCATAGTGAATTTGTATAACATAATAATACACATAGCTAAAATAACAACTTAGACTAACAATATTCTATCTAAAGTATGTTTAAAGTTTGAGTTAAAAATTAAAGTTTAAGATTCTATTTAGCGTTGTAAGTTATTGCGTTGGGATAGGATACAACCCGTTTACAGCGAGTTTGTAAGTACCAGTACGCGTTTTATATATTATGATAGACATGAGGAGTCCCGGTCCAGTATGACAATTGACAACGTGAAAATGCTGAATTATTAGATCAACAACGTGATCGCGTTTAGGGAGAAGGACAGGATATAATCCTGATACAGAATGAGGTTCGATCTTAAATTTAAATCGTGCGAATTCCAAAACGTATGTAATGATGCGTAGTAGTTTCTGCCAAGAAGAAACACGTTGTGCTAATGTACATAACAATGGCGACTCTGTGTGTTTTGTTGTCACACTCAACACATTTGCCTCATGCTCAGGTAAGTCAGAACAGTTGGCGGGAGAGAATGACTTAATAGGCCATTCATCAGGGGGGCCGCGGATCCATGCTGGACCGTTCCACCACAAATCATAAGCCAAAAGTTGCGAGGGGAGCATACCGCGTGATAGACAATCACTCGGATTAATGTCTCCGGCGACGTGATAAAAATGTTTAGCGTTCAAGTTTTCTTGACACTGAGCGACCCGGTTGCTAACAAAAATCGACCACCGATGTGGTGACGAGTGAACCCATGATAAGGCAATCGTGGAATCAGAAAAGGCGTAAATGTCAGTAACGGGAATGCGTAATGCATAAGAATCACGTACAGTTCTTATTAACTTTGACATAAGCAAAATAGCACATAACTCTAATCGAGCAAGCGTAGTAATCTTTGTCGGAGTGACCTTTGATTTCGCACACAAAATGCGAGTTTGAATGCCAGATGGGTAGGTACAATGTGCATAAATAACACATCCCATGCCATTCAGGCTGGCATCACAAAATGCGACAAGACGTAATTCGCAATCAACTTCGACATCTATATATCGCGGAATTTTTAATGTGTCAAGCAATTTTAATTCTTGAACGAGAGCGGAAAAGCGTGAGCGTATATGCTCTGGAGCAGGGTCATCCCAATCACTCTTACTAAGCCAAAGTTCCTTAATTAACAACTTGGCGTAGAGTATCACAGGTGCCACCAACCCGAGCACGTCAAATAGTCGCGCAACTATAGAGAGTATATTTCTCTTAGTGCACTTCTCATCTACCAAGGTGGATGTGAAATAAAAATTATCTCCACACGGCTCCCACGAGAGACCTAAAACCTTTGCGACATGACTGCCAACATCAAACTCAAGCGATTTGCGGTGAGTATTTATGTCAGCGTTCATTGCGATAGGACATAGCCTAAAATTTAATATTAATAAAAACAGGTCTGCCTGTAAATTGGGACCAATATGTAAAATATCATTGAGCGAAAGACAAGTGTGGGTTTTAGCGCTCGCGTCTAACACAATACGCGGCATCGGTTTGTCATGTCGAACTACTGCGTGATGTGGTATGTAATAACCATCCATAGACAAATTAGAGTCATCAACGAGACCAAGACAACCGTTATCCAAACAATCCCGAATAACCTTATTGTAATTTTCGCGTACGGTTGGTGATTGACGAAGTTTACGCTCGAGCGACAAAAACCGGGGGTGAGCGACGCCGCGCGAGTTCCCTAGTTCAGAGGGATCCTTGCAGAACGGCAGCGCAACAGTATAACGACCTATGTCATCGCGAGTCACAGTAGATGTGAAAATATTCTCGCACTCGGTTTCTTCTGGAGACAATAGGCGCTTCACAGGAACTTCCTCAAGTTCCCAAAATTTTTGCACTAAATCATTTAGTGCTAGCGCAGAAAAGGATGCGGTTGTAGGCACAACAACTTTACGTGGGTAATCACCCATAAGTACATACCCAAACGCGGTTGATAGTACACAAGGGGCACTGGGACCACACTCGACTCTATTTCCTAAGTAAATATACGGGAAGTGCTGTGCACCTAATACTATATCAATGTTTCCTGGAATGTTCCAGCTTAAGTCAGCAAGCGGTAAATCGCGAAGATTTAACTCGCGATCACACTTAATTAATTGCGAGGGCAATTGATCCGTAAGGCTATTCATAACTAACGCATGTATAGTATACTTATGATCTGCATAAATACGAGATTCAATGTCCAAATACACATAGCCTATTATCGTGTGCGAAGTGGAGCCAACACCTTTGACAACAGAATTACTCATTGGTATTATTGGTAAATTTAATAAACGACAACAGGACAATGTTATTAAGTTATTCTGTGAGCCATTATCAATTAGACATCTGACTACAGATTTATTTCCAGTGCTACCTTTAGGGCGAGCATACACCTGAGCGGTTGCCAAGAGAATATCACCCTTATGGCTAGAGGCATACGAATGCACAGTGCTTGAAGCGAGCGGTGACTCAGGAGTGGGAGTAACAAGGTCGCACTGGGGCGGCGGGGATGCGGCAACAGTCGTCGCATGCGAGTGCGAATTATTAACATTATTCTCAAAATGCAATAATTTATGATGTTTTTTCTGACAGAAACAAACTGACGTACTTTTACATTGCGGGAGATTATGTAATGTGCTTAGACAATTCACGCAACCACGCTTAGATTTAATAAACTCATATCTAGCCTTTGCATTTTGCATATTTTTAAACTGAGCGCAGTTATACAGGTGTCGGTGGTCGCGGCCGCCACATAAACAACATGGCGCGTTACCTGCGGCGGGCGCATTCGACTTATTATTAATCGGCTCACTGACAACAAACGACTTAGAATTACGCTGTACACGCCTATCATTAGACTGTGGCGTCCCAGCAGTGGACGACTTCGCATATGACGAAGACCGCGGGTTTGACCGTTCAATCATCTTAGCATGATCTTGTACAAAGTCGATCAGCTGTTGCGTCGTAGGTATATCGACACCTCGAACGGAAAGTTCGAAGGCTTGGATGGTTAGAGTGTCCATTTTCCTCAAGGCACATTGTAGAAACATGAAGTCCGTTAAATCATTTATACCTAACTCTTTAAGCGCGGCGATAGAGGAGGAATATATACCTATAAATGAATCAAGTGAGTTCACACTAGGTGAACAATTCTTTAAGTCTAATATATTATTAAGATAATATGAACCTAATGAGCGTTTATCTTGGTATTTCTTGACCAAGGCGTCCCACACTATACTGTAGGTCTCACTTGACGGAACAATACCGGCAGTGAACTTTAATGCGTCTTTGGTTAATTTTGAGAATAGGTATTGCACACGTTGCGAATCAGACAATTGTGTGTTTGAATGAATATTGGCCTTAAAGGACTGATAAAATGTATTCCAGTTTTCAGGGCGTCCGTCAAAACTCGGAATAACAAGCATTTCCAATTTCACTACAGACGCGTTTGAATTACTCGACCCGTGTGAGGCGATCTCCTTGACCTTGGGCGTAGATAATTTATTTCTAATGCGTTTTATTCTCGAATACAATTCATCGAATGAGTCAAGGCAAGAATAGTCGGGCTCCACAGGGGGTTCTAATGATAAATTTAAGCTATTTATTTGATCCACAATCGACTCGAATTTATCGCGAACGTCATCGATGGTCTCGGTCTCAGCCAGAAAATCTTCATTGGCTCGCGTCGTTATATCAAAACACACAACTGATTTCGACGATTTATACCAACGATTAATGCGTGTGTTAGATTTGGGGGGGTAAAACTAGATGTGACCATATATATAAGCCTATAACTTACTATATATACCCATAAACAGGATGCCATTTGTAATTATGTATTTGAACCAAGGAAATTAAACAATAAATACAATTCTGTTTTATCACTCTTTTATTCTGTTATACTACGTCAGTTCCAAAGGCTGTTGTAGACAGGAAAGAACTAACAAGAAAACCTGTCTGCCTTCTAACAACAACATAATTATTATTTCACTTTCATGTTACAGCAGGTTCGTAGCCAAATATTACAATATGAGACAACCCTGGTTTCAGACAGACCAGTTACAACAGTATAATAGCTAAAACTATAACACAGATACTTATCACATAGGAAACACATTGGAGTCGAACCACTTTTCATAATTATTAGTATGACAATACTTACACAGTCAGTAATACGCTATAGTGATATTGTATCATCTGGTATATCAGTTAAACAGACTAATAGCCGACACTATGATATATAGGTAGTACATAAAACTTAGATACCACACTGGTATCGAACCAGCCCTTACAATCATTGGTATAGCCATTAGCCGTACTTTTACAGCCATTATTATTATGATAGTTTAATATCCCCAAGGATTATCGCAAATACATCAAGTAATACTTTGATTCGGTTACGTTACGAGTATATTTTAGTTACACAATATTTAGAACACCCAAAGAGGGTATTTGATTATAATTGCTAATTCAATTACTTCTTAAATACCAATCCACTATTATATTATTCACTATAACAGTAGTTATTACTACATTCACTGTTATAAGTATAACACTATACTTTTACATATTATTTTATCATTATAAATACAACAGAGGTATATCGTACCTCACACTTCGACGGCTCGGGATCGACTGTGCCCACGACAACTGACATCGTCTTTTTATAACATTTGAGACGTCGCATTGCATCGAATGATTTTCACCTACCCACTTATAAAAATATTGTATAAAGTAGTTTCTTATTTACAAATTCTCTAAAATATTCTTTATAGTAATATAAATACACTATAATACATCAAGCTACACCTCACCTGATCGCTGGCCACTCCATATTTTAACATGATTCTAACACGGCCATACTGACAATTACTTCGCTCTCGAAGTATTTACAATTAACTTTATTGTTTATTGCAAATTGCGATCACATATTACATAGTTAAACTTAGTCGTTATAATTATATTTCTTTTACATCACTTTTTGCAAAACAGAATTTATACATTAAAGAAAAAACACTTTCTTAGTATCAAAATTACCCCAAAAAGAATGGTCAACACCAAAAAAATATAGATATTCAACAACATTTTGGTACTTTGTCTCAAACTTAAGATTTAAACATTATTTAGTCTTCGATCTTTATGAAATCTTAGCATAGTAGAAGGGCAAAAAACATTTTATAAAATGTGTGTAAAATATATATATATATTATCATCTGTTATTATTCAGTTATCTAAGAACATTAATTACCTCCGAATCCAACGGAATAATGTGAACTTTTATAAAATGTCTTTTGTTATTGTTCGGTTATCCAAGAATATTGATTACCTCCGAATCCAACGGAATAATCTGAACTTTTATAAAATGTCTTGTTATTGTTCAGTTATCTACGAATATTGATTACCTCCGAATCTAACGGAATAATCTAAATTTTATCATTTCAAACACCATCTATAAATTTACCATTACATTAATTCTGCATCACGTCATTTGATCATAACAGTCTTATTTTACCCGAGATGCAAGTCTCGTATTTTACCCGAGATGCAAGTCTCGTATTTTACCCGAGATGTAAGACTCGTATTCTCCACGAGGTATTACAGTCTCGTATTTTAACCTTAGTCTTAGTCTTAGTCTTTAGTCTCATCCTTACTTTTTCTTTTTACTTATAACCACAACTAATGCCAAAAGCCAATAACACCATATATATAGTAACACAAATAGCAATGTTTTTAATCTATCACGGCCATTCTGAACTGCACTTTGATCTCAAAGTGTTAGTAAATCCATAAAAATAAAATAATACCTATTGTACTCCTTTGTGGTACGGTACATACTTAGTGTAAACGCTATTGTCTTTTTTTATTATTCGAATTTAGTTCGTTTCAACTGTACTTGACTTTACTTTGACTGAAATTTACTTTATTATTGTATTTATTGCAGCTTATTTTGAATAAACTTTACTATTGCATCGACTGTACTCCGCGTTTCGAACTGGTCGGTGGTCCATTTGCTAAACTAGTATTTAATATTTATTTTTATATTGACGTGTTGCAAGTTCCGATTTAATAGTCCATGCAGAATATTTTATTTTTTATTTGAATTTAATATTGAATCGAATGTACTTTTACTTTCATATTGAGTTGACTGTACTTTTACTTAAATATTGGACCGACTGTACTTTTACTTCATTGGCTTTAAAAGACTTTTGACTTTATTGGCTTTAGGTAACTTGAAAATGTGTCCAACTAATAAAAAAAATGGGTCGTATTTTAAAGTCCTGGTAACCATCACACATTAATGATTATCAGTATCAATGAATCCAAATGGATTAAGAGGCTCTTTCAATCTTTCTATCTCTGTGTATGTGTAAACATACCTTTTAGTAATTCTCATAATAAGTAAATCTACTTACATCTCATAATAAGTAAATGTACTTTACACAGTAATCATAATAAGCAACTGTTCGGCCAACCTGATACATCTTAATAATAGGTTACTTATCAGGTACCGAAAATAACTATATTATTATAAAATACAAAATATTAACACCACTAATTCTGATCACCAAACGTTTAGAATAGGTACGGAATATTAACACCACTTATTCTGATAAAACCATTTCAGTTCACCCCAAGGATTAACCTTGCTATAGGTATTAGTCAAGCTACATATTTTATTTAAGAAAATAAACCGTTTGATCATTACTTTCTTTTTTTTATTATATAGGGTAGCTTTAAATATGAAATCCAGTATTATATCAATGATACCAGCCAGAAAATTTAAAATTATTCGTTAGTGATCAGCCCGAGTGATTTGCAATTAGAACTATCAGGAAGTTCACTATCCAACTTGAATCTTATTAATCACAAAAGCTACAATACCGTTTTTGTGCACTTTTTTTGTTGGTGGTTTGGAAATACACTGCTTCGCAGTACCTCTGCAAATTGATGCTGGATTTCACTGCCTTGCAGATAGCTGTGCCGTCAGTCATTGCTCCAGCGGGTAGCAAATATTACAGAAGGTTTTTGGCAAGCCTCCCAGATGCAGATACAATCTGAAACTTGTACAATATGTATTAGAATACGGTTTTTGCGTATCCCACTTCTGATGTTAGATTTGGGGGGGTAAAACTAGATGTGACCATATATATAAGCCTATAACTTACTATATATACCCATAAACAGGATGCCATTTGTAATTATGTATTTGAACCAAGGAAATTAAACAATAAATACAATTCTGTTTTATCACTCTTTTATTCTGTTATACTACGTCAGTTCCAAAGGCTGTTGTAGACAGGAAAGAACTAACAAGAAAACCTGTCTGCCTTCTAACAACAACATAATTATTATTTCACTTTCATGTTACAGCAGGTTCGTAGCCAAATATTACAATATGAGACAACCCTGGTTTCAGACAGACCAGTTACAACAGTATAATAGCTAAAACTATAACACAGATACTTATCACATAGGAAACACATTGGAGTCGAACCACTTTTCATAATTATTAGTATGACAATACTTACACAGTCAGTAATACGCTATAGTGATATTGTATCATCTGGTATATCAGTTAAACAGACTAATAGCCGACACTATGATATATAGGTAGTACATAAAACTTAGATACCACACTGGTATCGAACCAGCCCTTACAATCATTGGTATAGCCATTAGCCGTACTTTTACAGCCATTATTATTATGATAGTTTAATATCCCCAAGGATTATCGCAAATACATCAAGTAATACTTTGATTCGGTTACGTTACGAGTATATTTTAGTTACACAATATTTAGAACACCCAAAGAGGGTATTTGATTATAATTGCTAATTCAATTACTTCTTAAATACCAATCCACTATTATATTATTCACTATAACAGTAGTTATTACTACATTCACTGTTATAAGTATAACACTATACTTTTACATATTATTTTATCATTATAAATACAACAGAGGTATATCGTACCTCACACTTCGACGGCTCGGGATCGACTGTGCCCACGACAACTGACATCGTCTTTTTATAACATTTGAGACGTCGCATTGCATCGAATGATTTTCACCTACCCACTTATAAAAATATTGTATAAAGTAGTTTCTTATTTACAAATTCTCTAAAATATTCTTTATAGTAATATAAATACACTATAATACATCAAGCTACACCTCACCTGATCGCTGGCCACTCCATATTTTAACATGATTCTAACACGTGCAAACAATAATTCCTTCTTTTGATTCAACAGAATAAGCTTCGATTCGAGATCTGACGACATGTTTGCAAATTAACGATAGGTAAGACCTACCTATTGAAATATAACAAGAAGATTATCTGTAAGGTACCTACTATAATATAATAGTAATTCAACACAAACAGTTTAGATATACCTACTTTTTTATTGAAAATTGTACTACGGCTTATTATATAATAGCGCAAGTAGCACAGCGGAGCGGGAATGTAACTAACTACGTAACTAGATAGGTACTTACCTACAAAGTTACGCGTATGCGAATAGAATGATGATTATTTACCAATTAATACGTAAATCACCAACTATTATAAATATCTACCAATTATTACGTAGATTTAGCGTTTTAAATGCAGAATTTACCAAATAATTTACGTAAATCTGTTAGCGAATGAAAGTAATGAAACTAAGATGGCGGAAAGAATTCACCAAAATTACGTGAATCTTCTAATTAAATGAATAGGAAAGAAATATTATTCACCAATAATTACGTGAATATGTTATTTACTGGCCTATCCGACTCGTAAGGACCATAAATTCTGGTGGACGTGTAAATAGTCCTGACCAAGTGGTGTGTTTGCACACAAAGCGTATAAGAACCTATGACCTGGCGTTTGGTTGTAATAGAAAGGAAATACTCATGTGACCGCTTCTATGAATGAAAACGCAAGAAAACCGGCACTGACCTGTGTTCCACCTCGTGAGGATTCAGCTGCAGACAGGCGTGGTTCCTGGCACGTGCTGGTGGGTAGGTAATTTTCGACCAGCCGGTTATTTTCTTGAATTTGTCGTTTTCTTCCGATACACTTCACTTATACTGACTTGAGAATGTGGCCAAAGGAACTTATAGAAGTACACAGAAAAAGAAACGAGGAGTTGAATTACTCAAACTTCCGTTTTGTGCGTTAGCGGAGTCATAGACACCTTTCGATGCTACTGCGAGTTAGTGACTGATTAAAATTGAGCGGGTTGAACGTAGTGAAGCTTGAGAGTCTCGCTCATAGAAAACTTCATTCTCAAAATATAGTTCGAAAAGATCCGTGCACAGCGCCATTCATTGGCCTTCTTCAACACTAAGTGGTCAACAAATGAGCGCCAATATTCAAACATTATTCCCTCACAGAAGCGGTTCTTTTAAATTACAAAAATTGAAATACAATTAAATTATGTGGGAAATAATTAAGAAAGTACATAAGCGCTCCACCAATGGTAACGTTTCTTAATAAACTATCTGAATTAAAAAAGAACCGAGCCTCAGTTCGCAAAATTAGATAGAAAACCAACTTCAAAACCATTTCAGCTCCCAATCTAACTGTGGAGTTGAATTTGTTACTTTTGTTCGTACTACGAAAGATTTTGCATATTCTATTTTTAGATACACAACAAATTGGTAAACACGGGTCCCAAATTGAAAAGCTCTTAGTTCATAGCGTAAATGTACTAGATAGCTAATAAAACTGCCGACTCGTTCCGCCTAATGGCTAAGATTTGAGTGGCGGCGTCATTCCATAATACAGCTTTATTGCACCCATTCGCCTCTCCTCGCCTTTTGTGGTAATTTAATCGTTTCCCGGATCCCCAGGCGTATTAATGTCGACTTTTTTTTCATCCGTAAGGGTTTTCCACTAATGAAAATTAGCCTGTTATTTTGTTTCCGTCTGTGGTCGGTTGTAACGGTAATGTTACGTGTACGGGCTAAATGTTTAACAATTTTGAAATGTTATGGCGGTATGCATAAACTTTGTTACTTTTGTTGAATGTTTTGTTGTTTTTTATTTTATTTTTTTGAAAAGTGGATTCACTTAGAGCACAGAATAGATAATAGTACTAGCGTACTTAGAGATAGATTATAGCCTGAAATAGTATATAGGCAATTATAGACCCTTTAGTCTAAGTAGTCCGGTTGCTAGTCCGGTTGACCGGACTACTGCGACTATATAGTTGCAGTAGTCCGGCTGTCAAAACTACAAATATTATTTTTTTATGAAATGGGGAGACAAACGAGCAGACGGATCGCCTGATGGTAAGTATTTTACATGGATGAATCAGCAGATAACAGCTAAGTTTTATATTTGACTGAATTTTTTATAGCATTTTTTATTTCGAACTAAGTTTTATATCACAAGATGCAGATACTTCGGTAATCAAAAATCCAAATTAGAACCTTACAATATTTTTCTGGTTCATTTCTATAACAAAAAACTGTTTGATATCGTGAAGGTAAGGGATATGAAATATTTTAAACTCCATTTTTTTTTAAATAGTCCACTTTTCATAACAGTAAAATGTTAATGGTTTGTTACCATGAAGCGTACGCCAAGAATAGCATGCACTACAGATATTTAGGCACTAATTTATAGTATTTTTTATTGTGTAATTAGGTAATTTAGGTGGAATATAATTAAGCTTTACGTATATCTTAACACTGTAATTGTAACATAAGTAATACAAAATACGTTGTACAGTTTTCTTATGTCTTTTTTTATTTTCGTGCGGAAATCCCCTCGGATAACTTTCCCGCCGGAGCTGGGTTATGTCGGACTCGAACCAACTAAACTCGCACGCCGACTGAGGGTCGTGGTGCTAGGCCGGAGGTGAGGTTTTCTTCGACATATCCCTCGCACCCCGGCTGACCCAGGGCCTTCCCCTACGGTCAGGCCTTCCTCGGGAGGGGGGATATTTTCTTATGTTACTGCCTTCCTTAACCGTAAAAGCTATAAGCTCAAATCTTAAGCAGAGCGGACACGTGTCAAAATCATCAAAATAATGAAAATATCTCTTTACTTAACTATAAGGTAAATTGAAATAAAACCACTTTTTACGGATTCTATCGCGATATATTTGTTATTATTTACATCGAACAAAGAACGTCGATATATTCCTAGTATGATCCGAGAGACTATTGAAATTAAAAAAACCACTCAAATTTTAATAGGATGGATGGAACGTGCCACCAGCTTGGGACCCAGTCATCCACTTAATTAAACCCAGTAAGCAGCAAAATCCAGCAAGACTTAACAACACAGTGAGCTCATTCTGTGTAAATAGGAACATCAATAATTCACCATGATTCGGATATTTTGAGATAACTTATACTTCAAACTATGTGACAACAATCATCATGAGTCACACCACGATCATAGCTGCTGGAAAGTAGCCGAAACGTCGGTTTAAAAGTAAATAATAAAAAAATATATCGCGATAGAATCCGTAAAAAGTGGTTTTATTTCAATGAGTGACATTCGCGTAAATTTTAGAAAATATAAATAGGTAAATTTTTGACTCCTAAATTAACCAAATAAGACATTAAAAAAACAGTATGCTGCTACGAAATAGTAACCTTACCAAATTGTATCATTTTTCTCACAGCTGAACTAACATAGTGATTTGTACGGGAATCCTATCCTTTCACCCGTACTTTGTCTCGGTCAACTTTGACATGATAAATAGATATAGTTGATGGAGGTAGGTTTTTTTGGGCACTGAAACAGAGAAGAAACTTGATACACACTTTAACTTCTGGGGTGTTGTATCTTTTTGAGGCGTAAGTTTGATATCGTCGTCTTAATATGAATAGTTGTAATTTTTTTTTAAAGACCCATGATAAGCATAGCTTAACTAGCTTGTGTTATGGAATCTAGAATGCGGATTACTTAGATACTTACTTTTTTTGTTTTTTGTTATGATCTGCGGTAGCCTAGTGGTATGGGTAATGGACTGCTGAGACGAGGTCTCGGGTTCGATCCCAGGTTTACCATGGCACACACCAATGACTTATCGATGCTTTTCGAAGTTATGTGTGTATTTATCGCAGGTTTATAAGTGCCCGGTTAATGGCAATAGGCTCGCCACCTATTACATTGGGACCTAAACATAAACTGGCGAAATGTGGGTGCTAGCACCTCTGCCTATCCCTTCGGGGAATACAGGCGTGAGTTTATGTTATATATGTATATGTTTAAACTCCTTCTTCCTACAGTCCGGGTCCTTTAAGCGGGCGTGAAAAGGCATCTAATGAGTCAAATACATAGGGAAAAAGAATCTTCTCGGGCGGGACTCGAACCCGCAGTCTTTCCCTTACAGGGGGAATGCCTGACCAATTCGGCTACCGAGACACGCCCGACATGATTCAAATTTCCCATCTCATACGTCTTAAGGCGACGTGGCGTCATCTACCGATTTTCTTACGAACTATCGGAATCAATGAATGATGTTACAATCATTTTTAAACATTGATTTTTGATAACTGCGCCCAAACAATTGAAGGAATTTTTACAGCATTAAGTATGCTAACTATACAAATCAAATACATAGGGAAAAAGAATCTTCTCGGGCGGCCGTCAAGCTGAGTGCCACCACTGTTAACATGGTACATGTTTACGATCGGTTACGGTTACTCTCTTTCCGAGACTTTGCCTTTAGCTTAACATCAGGTGAGGTGAAGTCAAATTGACGTTTCGGTATAAAAAAAAACATAGAAACACCCAAGCAAATAGCCATATTCATGCATAAAAATATTTGCACTGAGCGGGGAGCCCACCCGCACCTCCGCAGATGAATTCACTACCGCCACGCCACAGAGTAAAATGTGTAATCGTAATATCCTATTAAGGAATTTTCCATTTTAGTAACAATATTTACCGCCTTATCTCCTGTTAGTTCTCTAGGAATAAATCTTAAATGTATCTTCACATACTCTTCAAAGGAAAACTAATATTATACTATCAACTACTAAACTTTCTGTGATTGTGAATTTTTATGTGAACTTTAATTTAAATATGTTGACAGATTGATTTTTATTTTATGAGCTATCGATACTATGTTTTAATTTGATTGATGTACAACATTCAGACACAATTGTAAAAAAATGTTAATGAATAAATGAAAAATGACTTTCTCTATCGCGTTGATCGATTTGTTCTGCAAATAGTGTTTTGCAACCAACTTTAAATCAGGACCAATAGTTTGTAAAAATATTATGCTATAAAATAATACCTAGAGGTAAAACATAACCCTTCTTGTGAGTCGCAGTCGGGTAAAAATGTAAGGATATACTGTTTGATATGTAAATTCAATTCATACATAACATAAACTCACGCCTGTATTCCCCGAAGGGGTAGGCAGAGGTGCTAGCACCCACATTTCGCCAGTTTATGTTTAGGTCCCAATGTAATAATAGGTGGCAGCCTATTGCCATTAACCGGGTACTTATAAACCTGCGATAAATACACACATAACTTCGAAAAGTATCGAAAAGTCATTGGTGTGTGCCATGGTAAACCTGGGATCGAACCAGAGACCTCGTCTCAGCAGTCCATTACCCATACCACTAGGCTATCGCAGAAATTCAATTCGATGAACAAGCGTATAAGGTAAATACGGTTTCTTACACTTCATACCCCTCCATTAGTCATACTAAAAGAGACTGTGTAACAAGGACTTAAGGCATATTATCGAGTGCGGTGATTATAATGTTTTTATTTATTTTGCATTAATCTGCGTTCCCTGCTTATCTTTCAGCCGTAAACCCGTATCGAAGGGGGTATGGTCGAACAGAATTTCGAGGCATCATTAAATTTTCAGCGTGTCATTTGATTGATTAACCGTTCTGGCATATATAACCCCTTACTGAGCATCACCTCTGCATGAAGGGCTCTTACTATTAGGTCTTTTTAGGCATTCAATACTGCTTTTATTAGGTACATTTTGTGAGAATAAGAATTTATTATATCTGTAGTATTTCATATGTGATATAGGTTCTTTACAACGCACTTTGCTTACTTTCTACTTTACATTATTGTCTTAGATTTTCAGCGTCGTATGGTTAATATTCTATAATTTTCACTCTTATAATTACGGCATGAGGAATCGTATTAACAAAATTATCAAAACATTGATAATGGTATCTAATGGTTATGGTATTCAAACCACCAAGTTAAAATGGATTATATAAGTAATTTATTTAATTTCATGTCAAGAATTACATAAATGCAATACATAAATATACAATGTCAATATAGGGTAAACTTGCCTAAATCGTACTTGCGCTTAAATCGTACCTTGCTTATATCTCAACAACGGTAATGGCTATCAGCGTCTCTAGTGACAAAAAATGTAAACATTACTCGGCCATATTACCATCTGAAAGATATACGCCGGCGCGCTGTTAACAACAGAAATATTGAAAAAATAAGTTCTTATCTACTATTTTTCTATTATTTTTACATAATTCGTAAGTGCATACTTCAAATTCTATCTTGTTTAGTTTATCTAAGTATTTATTTTGTATTTATGCATATATTCACGATTTCGATAGACGTAAACCTAAGCACGTATTTGTAGACATTATTTTTGGCGGTAATTTTAAAGTTTCTTCGACTCATGCGCCTATTTCGTACTCGACACAAAGTCTTAAATCGTACTGGTACGAATTTGGAATAAAAGTTTCCAAAGAATCTGTTGACTATAAATTGATGCATATAATTTAAATGCAAAAGGCATAAAAAGTAAAACTACGGGTGCTCTCATCATCACTGAAAGTCTAAATAGAAGAATCAAAGAAAAAGACCATAACGAAGAACCTTAGTGCAAAGATGAATAAAACTACCAAAACGACACAAAAAGAAAATAAAAAAAGAAAACAAAAAAAAGATGGAAATTATAGCTCATATTGTAACATATGCAAAGAGGATATAAAAGGAAGTATGATACAAATATAATGTACTCAATGTGAGGAATAAAATAAAAAAAAAAATAAAAATAAAAATAAAAATCTTTTATTTAAGACAACAGAGGCCCACATCTTGTTAGTTTATTCTTATCATCTATGTTAGTAATATAATAATGTATTATAATGGTTTCACGTGTTACCTTTGATAGATTCATCACGCCACATGTAGTTTGATGAATCTACCAAAGGCAGGCCCATCCATCCTCTCCGCGAACACTCCCAGAATACCGTTGGTGCCCCCCCTGACCCTACGCAGCAACGAGGCTACCTTCAAGCGCATCAAAGCGTGAAAGTCATCTGTATGCGCATCTGCGAACATCCCCGACGCACTGCAGTACGGTGGGAGCCTCAACAACATCCTGAAAGTGTTATTATACTGTACACGCAGCGCATTGACTGCCCTTTGGGTATGATTGAACCAGAGGCTGCTGGTGTAGAATGTCTGGCAGTAAGCCTTGAACAGTGTAATTTTAACTGGTACAGTACAACCAGCAAACCTCCGAGCCACCATGTTGCCCCGCACAGCCAACGCCCTGCGTTCCCTTTCCACGTCTAAATCATCTCTTAGATCCTCAGTAACAATATGCCCCAAGTATTTAAATTTTTTCACTCTCTTTAAAATTTCACCTTTAAGCGTAACAACAGGGACATGTGATGGACTTTTATTCACTCCTCTAAACACCAACATCTCACTTTTTACAGGGTTGTACTTTAATCCATGTCTTTCAGCATAATTCTCACAAATACTTAAAAGTTTTCTTATACCATTAATTGATGGACTCAGCAGCACCATGTCATCCGCATAACTTAAATTATTAATGCATACACCATCTATATGACATCCCACATGTGTACTGCTGAGCTCAACAAGTAAATCATTTACATAAATGTTAAACAGTCTTGGGGAGGTAAGCCCTCCTTGCCTAACACCACATTCAAGCACATATGGGTCTGATAGAGCATTTGACCATCTCACAAAATTTCTTTGTTTACCATACCATACAGTTAATATTGATATAAGTGAATGAGGCACATTCATTTCTTTAAGCTTATTCCATAACACTTTATAAGAAACCAGGTCAAATGCTTTTGTAAGGTCCAGGAAACAAGCATACACTGGTGTTTTCCTATCCGTATAGTATTTGACGGTGTGCTTCAATGCAAAAATGGCACTCTCTGTAGATAGCCCCGGGCGAAATCCAAATTGAGAGTCATGTAGCTTTACAAATTTGCCTAGATGCAAGTCAAGCGCACCGTCAAACACTTTGGCAATCACTGTAGCCAGTGAAATAGGCCTGTAGTTACCCTTGTGTGCTATGTCTCCCGTCCTGTCCTTCACAATGGGTACAACCACTGTGTCTAACAACTCCTGTGGTAAGTGAGAATGTCCAATACATAAGTTGAAGAACATAGTCAAAACTCTGGGCAGATGCACTCCAGCATTCTGAAGATGTTCGACGCTAAGTCCGTCCTTTCCTGGTGACTTGCCCCTCTTTATGTCTTTAATAACAGCTTTTATTTCTTTACATGTAAATGTGAGGGGAGCCCCCAGGAGGCAGAACTCATCATCGCTCATCCTAGGCCCATTTTCAAGAGGCGAACTCACTTTGAAGTGTTCTTTGAAGATAGTTGCAATTTCAGTACGATCACTAGTGCCTTCCACACTAACTGGGAGGCTTGGACTGTTATTTAACTTTTTTGTACTTTTCCAAAATGCTGTAAAAGATTTCTTAGCATGATGGGAGGCCAAAATATCCATATCTATTTGATTTTGATTCTTAATACACCATTTTAATTTAGATTTAAATATTCTACGAGCCAGTCTCATATCCTCAAAGATTGGTCCACTATCAGGTTGACCATACCACTGCCACTCCCTAAACTTAAGTCTTGCCTGTGCATGATAGGCCTTTACATGCTTATTCCAACCCTTTATAGTCTTATTTTTCCTAATAATACCAACTATGGGTTTACTATTACTGTTAGCAGCAGCTTCACATAATATACACACTATGTTTTTATACATTTTATCCAACAAAGTTTTATGTTGAGCATTGTTACAAAATAAATCAGCACATTTAGTAAATTCTATAGGAAAATCTATTTTCTTTAAGTTTTCATTACATAGGGTTAAGTATTTATCTATCTCATCAGCATTTCTTTCCCCCCAGTAAATGCCGTTGTATGTAGATCTAATATCAAAGGTTTTCTCTCTAATGACATTTACTTCACATTCTATTTTCATAGGAAAATGGTCAGAGGAATATGTATCATACATAACCTCAATGTTTACAATTGTCTTGCTTGCTGACTGTGTAACAAGACAGTGATCAAGCCAACGCTTGCTCCCAGATACTTCACAAGTAAATGTATAAGTGTTTGATAATATACCAAGATAGTCTAAGTCTGCACATATTAACTCTTGTTCTAAACAAAAGTTAAGAAGCTCATGACAAAATAACTCACCTGGGTGGGCATTGAAATCCCCTAATATAAATACTGTTTCAATATTACTGTTTTGTATGATGGAATACATTTCACTAAGACATTCTGTGAAGTAAGGTAGGTTGTTGTTATCTTGTGTGGGCATATACATGTTTATAACCATAAAACACTTATTGTTCACTACCACTTTAATTGCATTCAGCCTATCACTGTCACATTGAATTACAGACACACAATTAAATACACTCTTTCTCCATAAGATGGCAAGGCCTCCATATGGCCTACCTTTACATATACCTGCTGAGGTATCCACTGAAGACTTTGCTGTATAACTAAAATCTAAATCTATGTTTTCAAGGAAGGCTAGATCATGTGGGTATAACCAGGTTTCCTGTAATAATACAATGTCAGCCTCCTTACATATCTCTTGTATACCTTTCACTGCCGTCTTCACATTTTTACAGTTAAATGTGATAATTCTCAATAGCTTATCTGTCATTTGAATCTGTCAAAATAACCTCCTTGGTACACTGTGTACTGACAGGTCTATGCTTGTAGGCAAAGGTCACAAAGCGTCTATATGCTATACCATCTGGCCAAAAATCTTCTTGCATGAATAACTCGACCTTATCTTTGGGAACAAATATTTTGAAGGAATTGTACTGTTTTTCCACCTTCATGGCCATCTTTTCAACAGTAATATTCCTTATTCCAGACTTGATGTTGACATATTTTGTGATGTCACTTAATGTCACCTCCTTTGCTACATGGTAGATATAGATAGGTACTTTTATTTCAGCTGCTTTAAAATTTATATTTGGGTCTACCACCGCTTTTCCCTTATTTACCATAAATTTATTTTTATATTTCTTTCTCTGCACCTTGATCCAGGCATCATCCTGCTTTACCCCTCTCCACTCTCCTTGTTTTACCATGTCAGCCATCGTTTTGATATTGGCCTCCAATACCTCCCTTTTCTCATCAACATTTGGTTCCGGGCATTGTGGAAGATGACTAGATATCCTGCCAGTCCCCCCGTCAATGGTTACATGAGCACTTTTGTCTTTATTGTAGTGATGTTTGTCTTCACTTGCACTATCATCTTCTTCTTTGTTTGCATTTTTTGCTTTGCTTTGCTTTGGTTGCCTATTTGACAAAGAAAATGAAGTACCCTCTGTTGTAAAATTGTTGTTCACAAATTCATGGTAAACTGTTTCCGGGGAAGATGGTACAGTATTTTGAATACTATTCACACTATTTTCTCTTAGTGCAGTACCTCTAGGATCAGTAACACTCACACCCCCAAATCTATCCATCAAGCAAGCTCCCCGTCTATTGTTCACATTTTCTTCAAAATTGTTGATTACAGTCGCATTTTTTACTGTTTCCATTTCACATTTTAACATAATCAGTTGTTCAGACGTAACGTACTGCTCCTTTATCGTATTAATATCACGCTGCAATACTAGTAGGTCTTTCAGTATTTTGGTTACATCGACATGATCGAAAACAATTGGCGGCAATTTTTGCAACTCGCGAGCCACGAAAACAGGTATTTCTTCAGGATCGATTACCTTCAGGGTTGATATAATATCATCAATGTTTCTGCGCGTCTTCCCATCTCTTTTTCTGGTTTTCTTCATTTTCGTTACCGAGGGTATCGAGTCAAATAGCAAATTTTTTGCCACGGCTATCTCATCCTCAGAAAATGCACTGACGCAGATCCTACTGATACTCTCTTCATCCATAACATCTAACTTGTTGTTAATAAAGGCTAACACTTCATTAATTACAATATTACACTTTGAACATTTCACAAAATTTGAAGGCGACATCTTGGAGCCAGTGTTGCCATGATATAGCCTGAATGGGTACATGAACACAGATTACAAAAGTAAAGAATAGGCGAAGACATTGGATAAGTGTTAATGTCTAACACTTGATATTATGTTTTAACATTATTATCCACTTTATCCTTATAGAAATATTAAAATCTCAACTGTAAACCAATGAATAGATCTCATAGTACGATTTAAGAATATATAAGTACGATTTAAGATGAATGGTCGTAAATCGTACTTTTTTTAAATTTTTTAAAAATTGATAATTTCCAAAAAGTTTATAAGATTTATGTTAAAGTTGATTATGATTATAACAAAAGGATTCCTAAATAAAGATTTTTTCAAAGAAAATACAGTTTTTCTTTACTAATTTTGAAAATATGACTGTTTTCCTTTAAGGGGTACGAATTAGGCAAGTTTACCCTACAGTAATTATAAATTAATCCTTTAGACACGACAAAATACAAAATGGAGCACGCTTCCACGCTCGTTATTAAAAGTTTTATTTCACTTACTAATGAAAAAAAAATGTGTATATGGATATGTTGTATTTCATTCTATAAATTTGGAACGTCCTTCAATTAATTATTTTCTTTAACCTGACTTTATTAGTCAATAAAAAATAAAAACTGAACTTACCATACGGCCCGTGCTTAATAGACATTAAAGAGTCTTCTGGTTGGATGGTCTTCTGTACTCCAAATATTATTTTGATTGCATTATTCTTAAGAGATTTACCTGCAACAATTAATAATACTATTATTAAATTATATGTACCTACCCAGTCAAATAATAATGCGCACATTGGACGCACTAAATGGTCTCCTGTAGCATAAATAATAAATGACTAATTATTCTTATGGGATTTCTATTAGTCATTTTCAATGTAATATGCATCTGTTCTCATACGCATCGTAATTTCTAACTGTACCTAATAATTTCACGTTAAATCCAAGTAAATGCCTAATATTCTATACATATAAAATTACTTGTGCGGACTGACTGACTGATTCATCAACGCAGAGCCTAAATAAACCACGGGACCTTGAAATTCTGACAGTAGATGCATTTTCCATAACACAAGCTATAAGAGCTTACCATAGGTCTAGATAGCGTTGTGTAGAATGTTGTGGAATATTTATTATTATTATTTTATGATGTAAGCATCCACTAAGAAAGGATTTTTGAAAATTCTATTACTAAAGGGGTAAAATAAGGCATGGAAGTTTGTATGAAAGTCCGTCATTTTTAGAGTTAGATGCACCAAATTTCATAAACCTGTGTCTTTAAGAAATAAATAAACACGTGTATCAGCGTTTTTTTAAACTTAACTACTAAGAGGGTAACATAATAACATAAACGATTGTATGAAGAGTTCGTCATTTTCAAAGTTAGAAGCAAGAAACTACGTATCCTCGCGGGCGGAGCCGCGGGCAAAAGCTAGTATCCATACTAAAATTATAAATGCGAAGGTAACTCTGTCTGTCTATCTGTCTGTCTGTATGTTACACTTTCACGCCTAAACCACTGCACAGATTTTGATGAAATTTGGTATAGGGGTAGATTAGACCATGAGAAAGGACATAGGCTATGTTTGGTTGCGATAACCGACATCCACGCGGGTGGAGCCGCGGGCAAAAGCTAGTTTGTTATACAATCTACATAAAAAAAGATTGTTTAATAACCTTTGGTTGAAATACGGAAACAAGTACTATGTTTGAGAATGTCAATAAAACGTGCTCACAAACTTTTGACTCCTTATTGATCACTAGCTGTTGTCCTTGGCTTCGCGCTACAATTTCTACCTTATCTTATTACGTTTTTGCAAAATAATCCTTGTATACATCCTTGTATACTTGTATACAATCCTTGTATACATACGTCTGTAAATATCCATATAATTGTTTTATTCCACAACATTCTATACAACGCTATTTAGACCCGTGGTAAGCTACGCTTTATAATTGCCTTCGTACCAATCGTAACAGAAAAATAATATTTTTTTAAAGTCACGATTAGTACACTTCGTACTAGTTTAATTCGTGCGAATTGACTACAATTAGCTTGTGTTATGGAATCTAGAATGTGGATAAACATACTTAGATACTTTTTTTTGTAAATATACTTCATTTCGACCAATATGCACCGCAATTAGCACGACCAATATACTCGTAATAACGACTAATACGCGGAATAACAAATTACTCTACCATCACGACAATTGACAAGAAGCTAGAATAAATCCATTGTATCAACGATCTAGCTTTAGGCGTTTTTAAAGTTCATTAATTTATTATTATTTTCACACTGCATTGATTCACAACAATCCTGAGCATTCTGCATACAGGTATATAGATAAAAACATGGTCAATCCATTGTGGAATTTGCCTTTCAATATCATTAGCTCTATGTTTGCTAAAATATTTAAAACTGCGCAACGGATTTGGAAGCGATTAATAATATTAGTAATAATAGATAGAGTTATTCAAAAGGAAGGTTTATATGTATAATACACGCATAATATAGTAGAGGGTACAGCGGGAACGGGATCAGATGCCACACGGGCGGAAAAAAATTGGCACGGGTCAGCTAGTAATGTTATATTTTACTAGCTTTTGCCCGCGGCTCCGCCCGCGTGGATGTCGGTTATCGCGACCAAACATAGCCTATGTCCTTTCTCGTGGTCTAATCTACCCCTATACCAAATTTCATCAAAATCGGTTCAGTGGTTCAGACGTGAAAGCGTAACATACAGACAGACAGACAGACAGAGTTACTTTCGCATTTATAATATTAGTATGGATATGGATAATACGGTTTCACTAAGTAATTAACTTTAAAAGTAATAAGAACTGACAACAATTATTCCCATCCCTTAATGTAATCCATTGTAATTATTCTTACATGTTTCCCTGTCCCTTATACCTAAATATTTAAAATATTTGCAGATAATATTATCTCCGACGAAAAAAGGCTAAAGTTCATTATCACAATATTTGATCTCAATGCTATAAACGAATACCTTCAATCGGTCTGTCCACAGTGTCCTGTGATATTTGATACTCTATTTATAATAACGACCGATTACATAAGTTGCCTCAATCTTCCTCCCTTTGTCCAACATAAAAGCTTCTAATATTTTCCTAAGTGCCTTCTTATCTACGGGTAGCTGAACAGAAAAGACAATGGTTTGCCGAGATTATTATTTATTATCTTAAATCGAGATTAGGTGGGGAGATTTATACTGGAACAATTGCAAAGAAATGTGGCGGTATAGAAGTAATTCATCATCAATTATAGGATCCATCAGAAGGTGACTGTTTAGTGATTAGAAATAAGTAAATACATATATATACTCACGACTGTGAATCCCTGAAGGGGTATGCAGAGGTGTATTAACAGGTAACTGCGGTAACTGCGCCATGTCATGTTTAGGGACGCGTCAATCAAACGACATGTATTGAGATGTACTGTTTTATTCATATTTACAGATACCGATATTAGGTCGATAGGTAGGTACCGACAATAAGGGGCGAACCTATTGCCATCTAACGAACACTTTGTGTTGGGTTGGAGACACTGTCGGATGGAGAGCAGCCAGTCGCTTTAGCCTTAGCCGCCTTTTGCGACACCCATAGAAAGAGCTGATGGTCCTATTCTACTCCACTGTTAACTAAACCGGCAGAAATAGAAATAAGTAGTAGATTTTTATTATAATATGGGACAAATGCTCCTAGAAAAGAGTAAATTTTAAACTAAGAAATGTAAAATATTAATGATGTTTGGTCTAAAGGGCAGCATCTGCTGCATAGATGTTACCTCAAAGGTGTATAATATATAACGAACACCCATCTTTTAAACTAGCAATTAGTCTGGTTTCTTGCTGTTGACATACACTACGTCAAAGTACGGCCTACTAGCAATTTGCACAGCCTACTCACGACTTTGTAAAATATTAATTAAAGGTGAGAGACATTTTACCAAGATGTACCGCGATGAGAGTTTTTCACTAATCAACCACTTAAGCTGCAACATGCTATATAAGCACCATTCGAGTACAGTGGAGGTACACAAATAATACCTCTTACCTAATCTTGACTTCTTTAACAAACAAGAGACTTAGGGCCGTATTCTAGAATGACTCGGCCTGAATCGCGATTTAACTGAGGACAGATTGTACCGGCCTTCAGTCAAACTATCAATCTGTCTAAACAATCTGTCATCCGATAATTCGTGATTCAGATTGAGTGTCATTCTAGAATACGGGCCTAAGAGCATCATTTGCTGCGTATAGCAAATTCTACTTTGATGGGCTACATTTACGCAGCAAATAGCTTAGTTGGAGGGGTTAGAGGGAATATTAGTAACTTCGGTTCTAATATAGTAGTAGTTTTTAGGTAAGGCGAAACCGGTCACGTGTAATATAATAAATACTGTGGAAAAAGTACAAGTGTTCTCAATATGTGTAACAATGAATTCCACCAAGTGCCATCAATCTACAGTATAAATAGGAAATAATTCTTGACATCTCCTGTCTCGAAGCATTTTTCTTGGCAATAATTTTGGATTTTGGGATATTAACTTTGTTGTGCGGCACCATTTGTTATTCAAATAGGTTATATTTTTTGATGAGTTTACATTATAATATGTCATGTAATAATCATCATCATCCACATGGAGACGTTAGTCCTGATTGCATCCGAGGCCACGGTGCCCTCGGAGCTCAGGGTCCGCCTTCCGGCTCTTCCTCCTCCATTTCGCATGATCTTGGGCGTCCAAGGTAGTGAGACCGTTTTCACGCATATCACCTTCCACGACGCCAAGCCAGCACTTCTTGGGCCTATCCCATCTACCTGGACCCGGTGGGGGCGCCATTGCCAGGCATTTGTTACCTACGTAGCCGTGCCGTAGCCAGATGTCATGTAATAATATTATGTCTAATAAGTAGGTACAATAACTGTAATGAGGGAGGTAGTAAGAGTTTATCGATAGAATCGATTTGAATTTTATACCGTATCAAAATCAGTTCAACGATTTCCTTGATATCAATTTCTGTACTACGTTAAGTGAAATGGAATTAGCATAAGTAGAAAGGAGCATACATATTAAATGTTAAAAGCGAATTCAGTTCCAGCGAGCAGTGACTTTCGTTAATAAGGAATGAATCCTTAATATATAATTATCTGGAGGCCTACCATGAGACTTTCGCCGTCACATATCGAAGTTTCGGGTAGCCTGTTTAGATCGGATCCTTGATACTGAAGTGAAGTGATTTCATGGTACCAAAGTTCTACGGTATTTCATTGGTGTTTCGAGTGGACCCGGAATTTCGGATGTCTCATGGTATCTACCTGTAGGTACATGTACATATACGCAAGAACATGGCCGTCTCTACACTTCCCTTACGTACTTAGGCATTAGGTTGTACGAACGTAGAATAATAATTAAGGTTAGATTTAATTATATTATTGCCATAGAGCTATCTAAACAGGATTAGGGTTTGTAAGTTTTTATTTGACAAAAAGGAACGTTTAGATTGCAATACTTTATCTTTGTTTTTTTTTTCATAAATGGACACATGAATTTGATTTCACCTCATCTGATGGTAAGCTATAGGCAAAATCTCAGAAAGAGGGTAACCGTCATAAGCATGCACCATGTTAATCATGGTGGCACTCAGCTTGACGGCATCATTAGATGCCTTTTCATCCCCCGCTTAAAGGACACGGGACTATAGGAAGAAGGAAACATGTGAGTTGGCAGGGAGTTCCAGGTCTTAGTGGTGGGGCATAGGCATGATTCACCGAACCGCTTTGAATATTTATAGTAATTAGTATTTGAATATTAGATCGAATAAACAAACGATGGATGTATATGTATATTTTGCGTATAGTATGTATGTCTTTACACAGTCACAGATATTACCGTTAGGGTTTTTATCATTCATTACCTGAACCTTCAAGGAAGAGGGATTATTGGCACGCATGTCTTCTATACCAAGGCAGTACTTTTTGGGTCATCATCCTCAGTATGTATTGAAAATAAGCTTCAATTTCTGTATTAGCTCGCTGAACATTAACTGCATCTATATGAACAATATGTTCTAGCAAAATTTTCACTTCATCTCCAAATAAATAAAAGAAATCGGTAAAATAAATCTTCTATATAAATGATTACTTGCAATCGCATCGAAGCCCATTTCTATATAATGTCATACCATTTATCCAATTTTACGTGACATGTAATTTCTTTTCATAATAGAAAATGTACAGAAAATAGTACCAACTACAAGCTATTAACCGTAATCTTGAAAACAATTCTTGGAAGCAGCCATGCAGATACTCTATCCAAAATGAGACGAACAAATATATATCAGAACAGAACGGTGAAGGCTTAACCTATCTGAAACTTTCTGCAGAACAAAATTGCTTGAATAACATTGGAATTGTACTGCACAAAACTATTAATACGTTCAGTCCCAATCCATCTATCACGTTTTAATAGTGTACACTTTACAAAAAAGATCAAAAAAGATTACAAAGAAGAATCCCACCTTTACGTGTCTGTGTGTGTGCGTTATTCTGATATGTGTGCGTAACGAAGATGGTTTTTATTAAGTATACTTTACACAGCGTATAAATACAAAAAGTAAAACTTTTCATAAGCACGAACTTTCAACTGAAGATTACTTTTTTTATACATTACTGGTGCTATCTGTCCAAACTAAACTTAGTTTGGTTTAACTTTAAATTTTACTATAACCACATGGTTATTATATAGTGCAACTTAATATGGCATAAATAATAACATATTTTATTAAATTAAATATCACCACGAAGAAATTCTTCCTTATGTAAAGAATTCTCCGTCCTAAAATTATTTCAGATAGCGAAAATAAAAATATATTTCAAAACCAATGCCCAAGATGGATAAGAAGATGATCACCACTAAATCAGACAATTCAAACGTATTATTATGTTGAATAAGGTACTAAATAATTATTCATGCAAAAGATGACCCCACAAAATTTTTCGTAGAAAATATTGCAGGAGAATTTGCGTTTGTCACGATCAAACAATTTATCAATATCGTGTGAGCGTGCATTTTCATGATATACCGTGCCACCAGTGACATTTTCACTATACTTTGTGTAAAATTTCAGCCACATTCAACCTGCTGTTTGTGCATGAATGAATACAAATATACGTAATCCGCATTTTTATTTGAAATACTTATGTTTTTTTGAAAAGAAAAAATCTATTGTGTCTTTTTGCAAATGATTCATATCAATTAGTAGTGTAATATTCATCGAGACATTTACCATGTTCTTTATTTGTTTTGAGTAACCGATACTTCAACCATTAACTTATTATATACTAACGTAAATACTAAGTTTATGATTTCAACGCTATTTTGGAAGAGGCCTTTTTCCAGAAGTAATTGATTGAACCCATATTTCGGCGCTTTTTGAAAAGAACCAATTGAAATTTAAAAATGCAAGAACTTCAACCAGGAAGATGAATTTCAACTGTCGAGTGTCTGGCGTAGAGTGATCCGGATGTTCACAAGACCTACAAGTTCAAAACCCGTGCCAGTCTACTCAGTGAGTGCTGTGCTGTGTAATGAAAACACGATCGAGTACAGTGCGAGAATGTGGACAGTGGTAGGGGCGACACGTGAAATAAACGAGTGCGGAAGAGGGTAGATAGATACGGTCTGCTCCAGAACAACTAGCTCGGTGATCGTCAGTACACCGTGAACATAGCGCTTGAAACAGCGCTGAAATATCGGTCACTCAAAACAAATAGAAACATGCTAAACATCCCAGTGAATGTTACACTACTAATATGAATCGCCATGTCAATCTCAGATTTCTGTAACTATCACGGCTTTTAACAGAAGAGTATCAAGACTACAGTAACAATGTTATCGTTTTCTGATAAAAAGGTACTTCCAAGGTTTACTTCCATTCCAGTTTGTCAAAAGCAATTTAAGTTTGAAATTTTTCCTTTGAAAGGGTTTCAAACTTATTCAGAAGTTTTGCCCAATAGTAATTGAGTATTCAAACAGTGTGAAATCGGTTATTCCCCTGCCTACGTGTCAATGGTATAAACACAATTTTTATCACTATACCACATAGTCACAAATAATATTTACCACTTTTGGAAATACTCCCAATGGCTCACCCAATATTATATACCTTCTATTAATAGGTATGTTTAAATTAACATTTAAAGTTGTTTATTTCAGCTTTAGGGAAAACCTGTCACGCGGTGATCGTGTTAATGCCTCACTTGAATTTTAGGAAAACAACCACTAAACCACAGAATAACTATGGTCTTTAAACCATGACTGAGCGGTCAGTGAAACATATTGATGCTTTTTTATATACAAAACTATTTAATTTTGAGAATTACATTGAAACTAGCAAAAATAGAATCAACAGAATATTATAACGAGAAAAGTTTTAATACAGTTACATATTTTTGTCAAAGCCTCGAACTTTTTGATTCAAAAGCGAAATCTTAGTCAAAATTAATTATAATTCAAAAGAAACTAAATCAATTTATATTTAATAGAAGAAAGTTTGGGCAAGGAAAATGGCAGAGAATACTGTAACAAAAACCTTATTTAGAAAGAAAGAAAGAAGTAGTTAGGTAGGACTTAAATATAATACCAACTGTTTTTACAGCAGTCGAGATAAAGATAGATATTAATTTTAGCACTGTCAATAGTTATTGTACCAATAACTTATCAATAAAATTAGCAGTATTGCTTAAGCCTTCAAAGAGAATCGTGAATTAATGAAGAGTATTTGAACCGATATGTTAATAGACGAATTTAGTATTCTCATTGTAAATGAGATCATGTATCATACATATAACTACGTTCAACACGTTGTCTTTGAATTTCAAGCACACATTGATTACTCAATATTCATAAAGACTGAAGTGCCAGTTTCTTTCTTTTTTTCAACATGAAAAAAAAAGCTTAACTGTTAGTCGAAATAAGATATTAGAATAGGATATTCGAAACCATTATAGGCTTGAATAAATAACACACCCTCGTTCCACCATTCAACTTTCATTCAACAAGATTTCAACTATTAAGTAATCTGTAATTCAGACAGCAAAAGATATAATTGTCTGAACTTATTGCACTTATCTTCAAGTTCCTTACTCCAAGCCCAACAATTTGACAATATTCTAAATATGATACTGTTGTTATTTCTACGCAAAAACAATTAAGTACTTACATAGAAGGCGGTGAGTAACCCCATTATTTGCCTGTTGCTAATTGAAAATTCAACCAGAGGGGTTTGTGGACACAACGTCTTTTGTGAGAGATAGCAGATTTGTGTACAGTAAATTAAATGAAATAGGTAAATAGTAAACAAACAGAATTCATAGCGACAGAGTAATTTTATATGAAAGAGAAAAGGAAGAGACAATACAGTACATTGAGAAGTACTATTATTGATTCATTTTTATATACTGACGAATTGGATGAGTTATTCTTATCCATTGTACGTATTAGTTAATCACACCTCCAATATAAATAACCGAAGTTAGTATTAATATCTTACCTATACAGCAAAGTTCTCTATATCTTTAATGACAAAAGGTAGCTAGAATCTCAACCTCTTATCGAGAGCCCGCATTGTTGCCTGCAATTTTGATCGCAAACTTATGATACCCGCAATAATCTTAATCCTATTGTTTTACTATAAAGAGATTTAAAGATTTTACGCCAGAGTCTTGCTTTGTTCTTCTCCGCCATTTTGATAATAAGAAAATAAAGAAGGCTGCAACTCAGGAAACTTTAGATAAATAGATATGTCGGAGACTGTCTGTAAACTATGACATTCTGGAGATTTGGTCACTAGTACTGAGTGGTACCTTCGTGATATTTCACGATAAGTAAAGCCTATCGTGAAATGATACGACATCATGACATGGATAGCACCGAGAAAATAGGTTTTAAATTACGTGATCGGCTTAAAGAAAATGTCTCGCTTTTTGTGAAGTTGAAACTAATTTTGAAAAAATCTAACGGATCAATCCGTGTGTGGCTTACGTAATGGAATTATGCGGCAGAATTTTTCAATTGCCTTGTTGATGGAATTCGTTTATCACACCTGATACTATTGAGTAAAATTGTACTATTCCTTTCACTTATTTTGATCAAAATATCAAACTAAATTATTATGTAATACCGAAACCTCTCTTTTTATCTAATACTTTAAGCTAGTTTTGTACTAGTAGCTGTGTTTATAAAAATTCCACATATCAAAGGTGAAACTGAATTACACTTGACCCTACCACCAATTCCTTCGTGAATATAACTTTATTAGAGATATCCATCACTTGATTGGGTCGTATAGTGAAGTAATTCTAAGACCATGAAACTTTTTATTCCAGTACCTAGTAAACTATTTCTTCTAAACTCAGCTAAAGGCACTTCGGGGCGCAGTGCAGCTGTTATACTAACTACTATGAAAATATTGTCGTAAAATAACAATTTTATCTACTGAATTAACTGACATGTGTAATGTGAGGCGATAGTTATGACAAACCAGATATATGAAGAAAGAAAGAAAGAAAATATTTTTATTCTGCACAGACTACCATGAAAGATTATTAAAAATCTACATGAAAAAAAGTCACTTCATAGCCGTGCAGAATAAGGCTGAGGCCCTTCTTTTGCGTTGCATTGTGTTGTGCCTGCTCAACACTACGTAACTCAGTATCATTCTTAGAAATTTAAAGGAATTTCTCCCATTGCTATATATTTTTTTAATAACAAATTTCTAAGAATTACCCTGATCGTCGCAACGCAACGCAGCCTAACGCACAAGTGGGGCTTAAGCCTAACGGTTGCCTCTCAGTGTAGTACTGACCGCTTTGTAGTGCAGGCAGATAGCGCTGGTTTTCAGAGGCGATATGATCTGTTTGATTGTAGATTGTAGATTCGTAGTTTAACAAGTGAAATGGATATAGGTAATAGGCCAAACTATCCAAATATTCAGAAGCTTCAAGTTGAGTTCTAAATGCTTTTCAAAGGCATTTTATAGTATCCAATGCTGCTAATTCTGTTGTTACATCTCTAAACTTAAAATTCTCTAAAATTTTCTAGTTGCATCTGTTTCTTTCATTATCAGATAGAAAAGGACAGATGATTTATTTTAGTGAACACCTGTCAAATTAAGTCGGCGCCATGCCGGTACGCTTCACTTTTAGTCGACATCTACGAACATGCGACTTAACTTACTACGCACCAACAAGGCGCTGTCTTAATTTGACAGGTCTTAACTTGAATAAAATCATCTGTCCTTTTTTATCTGATCATGAAAGAAAGAGATGCAATTAGATTTTATTAGAGAAATTTAAGTTTAGAGATGTAACAACAGAATTGGGAGCAATATCTCTAATTTTAAATTGCAAATTAATTGAAAGGATTTGACTAAATGTTAGTACAGTCAGCGACATAAATATCTTGACGACGAAGTCGCAAAAATATCTTACAACTCTCGTATTAAGAACAAATCAAACTGTTGATTCGATTTTTTTATACCTTTAATTTGGACAACAGTACCAACTATTGTCCAAATTAAAGGTGTGTACCAAATATTAGAACAATCGGTCAGCTGGAAGGCGGTCAAAAAATGTGTTTTTTTAAATAAAAAAAAGAATATTAGAACCCCTCATAGCCCCTTCAACTAAGCTAAATTGCTTGTGCTAGGAGTGGGTTCACGTCGGTAGTGTAATGGCCAGGATTCGAACCCGGGACCTCTCGATCGTAAGGCCAGCTCCTTAACCACTAAGCTACAGACGCTTGCTTAAGATCATTTTGAGCACTCTGTTCGTCAATATCTTTCTGATTCTGACTGTACCTATTATCTGGCCTATATTAAGTATCTCAATACTTCTCGAACAGTTTTATTTGAGTTGTGTCCTCAGGTATCTTGTATAAGAGATGTCAGTAACACACAAGTGACCCGTCGATATTGGTTATAGGCTCTGGTAATCACTTGTCAGGGCTATGTGCCTTTTTATCACTATTATTCTTATAAAATAGTAGAAGTGGCTTCATTTATTTCAATTTAGTTTCATTTAAACTGATTTTTGTTTCTCGGTGTAGTTCGATTCATATTTCTTTTTTTTTTTAATTCATAATTCATTTATTACTATAAGAAGTACAAAATTCTCCTTAGGACAACTGTGTATAATAATAAGTAATAACATTAATGGTAGGTAGTAGCTACATGTCCAAGGAGTGGTGTGGCACTCGTATTAGGTGTGCCTGTGTCACGACTTCACCAGTACCTAAATCGCGAAATATAAAAGGACCTGGAGCGCGCAAATTGTTTTATAATAAAATAACCTATACTTTGATGAATTTGAGCTCGACCACCGCAGTAGCACCCCGAGCTATTTGCAAAATATACTTAATAAACATGTACTGCGCATATAGAGCACATTTTAAGCAGTTTTTAGACCCAAGATAGTTATATGAACTATATATTGAATAACACACTTGTACTTTTCCACTGATTTTATTTTTAGACCTGCCGGTTTCGCCGTATAATGCCGTAAGGCGAAACCGGTCAGGTCTAAAAATAAAATCAGTGGAAAAGTACAAGTGTGTTATTCAATATGTGTAGCAGATTCCACCAAGCGCCATCAATCTCCAGTATAAACATAGTCATAGTCATAGTCATTTATTTTTCAATATAGAACAATAAAATCATTTCTTATTGACGTCAATTTTATTTCTACTTAATCTAAGTTTACCACCGCTTCCAAGGCGCTGGTGGAGAAGAAACGACGCAACAAACTCCACTGCGGCATTTTTTGGACGTCAATTTACAATATTTATTTTCTTAAAGCTAAATGTCAACAAGTATATAAAACTCTTATAATTAAGAATAAAAACAAAGTTACATAATGTAACAAATAAGTCACGTAACTAATTACGAGGGGCCTGCACCATGCTCAAGCCAGACATTTTTATCTTTCAAGTAATCATCTATCCTATAGTATGCCTTTTTGGATAAGGTGGTCTTTACAAAGGTTTTGAATTTATCGTCAGGCATACCAAGGATCGATTCTGGCAGTTTGTTATAAAAACGTATACCATCCCCCTTAAAAGAATCACTAACTAACAACAAAAACTAACGAAAAAAAACAGTTATATGAACTATGTTATGTACGTACAAAGACTTATTACATAAAAATTTCACCATTTAATATAAGGTTATAAGCGGTAGTTCATGCGGCAAAGAAAGTTCTCAAAGTTATCAGTAATTATTCAGAATCGTACACCTGCACGTTCTGCCAAATTGATGTTTCGGGGAAGTTCTGAGTGAAAAGTTGTCGATGCATTAACTCAAAATTCTATGAAATTGTTCCTTCCGTTTTTAGGAATCGATCAAGTTCTTATACTTTAAAACTAAACTTTATATTTGTTTCATGTTCATTCGTGCCACCGGAAACGGTGCAGTGTGAAAGGAATATCATCTTACAAACGTCCAAGCTAAGGAATGAACTCACAGCTGTAGATTTTCCAAGCGACTACTTTTTTTTTTTTTTCGTGCGGAAATCCCCTCGGATACCCCCCCTGCCGGAGCCGGAAGGGGAGGTTATGTCGGACTCGAACCGACTAAAACCGCACGCCGACTGTGGGTCTTGGTGCTAGGCCGGAGGTGAGGTTGTCATAGATATATCCCTCGCACCCCGGCTGACCCAGGGCCATCCCTTACGGTCTGGCCCTCCTCAGGAGGGGGGACAACGGTGTCCCCAACTCGCCCCCGGAATGGGGAGGCGCGCTATTTAGCACGCCGCCGCCGTGGCCTGCTTCTGCTGGGGTGACAGGCGGCTCCACCCGTCACCCCCAGGCCCGCGCTCATGGGGGACGGAGGTCAGTCAGTCAGTCCAAGCGACTACTATACACAATTTGGGCACAGGTTCGATCTGTGGTTTGCATAGCAAAATCGAGGTATAAATATGGCGAAATATTTTTTTTTTAATAATGTATGAGAATAATGTTCAGGTGAAAGGAAAAATGTATGGGGGTTTTAATTTTCTTTTCTTTCGCCAAATTAATACTTCCAGATGATTTTGCTATCGAAACTGCCCAAACTATTATTATCCAGAACGACTACCAAATCACCCAGTATAGTATATGGTATAAGAAAGGCATTAAGGTTTCTACAGGGTTGGTAACAGGAGACGTGACACCCATGGTGTTAGACGCGTCAATGGACCCCGGTGGCCACCTTCCATCATATGGGACGTTTGCTTATCTGCGGCCTTATAAAAGAATATAACTAGAAAAAAAGTTTAGCACTGCAAAACGATGAAAAATGAATCTGTTCTCTCTATAATAACGAGTCCATTTATCTAAAAGAACAGTTGGCTAACTGCGAAGTCTTTGTTGAAAACTGTCTTTGAAATTTGTGAAGACCATTAAGAACTGCATTGTTTTAATTGTTCTAAAGTTTAACTTTATAAAGATGTCCTATAAGTGGGTAGAAGTTAAAGATTATGGGTCCATGTACCCATACAAATATTTCTTGTCGTCAGATAAACGATTAAAATAATTTCGCATTGAATAAATGATAGCTCGCAAAACTTTTAACAAGGAGTGTACCCAATCAAATTGTTAACCGTTTGTTTTGTTCTGAAAAGTAGTTGGAAGTATTCTATTGGAAAAATAGCTAAAAGTCAATTTGCTTTGTTAACTGAAGTTTTACGTTCAATATTTGAATTTCAGGTAGTTCACTCAATTTGTTTGAAATACTAACTTATGAATTTATATGGGTTTCACTGAAGTGGCACAGAGATCTGCTCGTTCCGACTTCATTTTCATTTTATTCAATGGTTATTATTGCTCTGCAAGTTCTTTGATTTGTAAAGTTATTTGCAGTTCTAAGCCAATTTCACATAATACTGTCAAGAGAAAATTTAATAGGTGAGATGAAACAATATGTCATATTTTTTTGGTTTCTTGGGAGTATAGGGCAGAACCATAGCATTTGTCGAAGCTTGTTTGCAATCTACGATTTCATAATGATATTTAATTTTTCATAATACTTGCTTTAGGTACTAATCAATACAAAAGTGAATGAAGCCATATATGTTTTTTTTTTCATTTTTTTTTTCAATAACTTTCAATTACTCTATGGAAAAACATTACTCTCCTTCCTTTGGCAGTCGGGCAAAAATACGTCGTAACACTCCATCTAATTTTTATTCAACCGTACACTCACTGGTATCTCCGTTCGTCCTTTCAAAAGTGCATCTAAAAATCATATTAAATGCATACCTACTATAACCGAAGTAGCGGCTGCGAGAAAGCATTTTCGAAAACAATGTCATGCTTTCAAAGGAATTTATATTCAGTTCATTGAACACGGCAAGTATTCGGTTTAAGGCTTTAGCGTGATTTTCTGAGTTATCTAGAGAACCAATATGTTATAGTACAGCATATACTAGTTCAGAATCCAACTAGAATGTCTACCAAAGTGTGGAAGGTATTTGCGGAATAGCGAGTATTTGAAACTGATGGATTTAGGCCATGTTAGTCAATCTATACATTCATAGAGCTAGATAGTTAATTCTTTCTTCATTCTTGTTTCGGACATTTTCTTTTAAATCAGAGTTGAACCCTACACTATGAAAACCTAACCTAACCTAACCTAACATTCACGCCCTTTTTTATCTGCCTTTTCTATCACTTTAGTAACTTTCTTACATAACATAAACTCACGCCTGTATTCCCCGAAGGGGTAGGCAGAGGTGCTAGCACCCACATTTCGCCATTTTATGTTTAGGTCCCAATGTAATAGGCGGCGAGGCGAGCCTATTGCCATTAACCGGGCACTTATAAACCTGCGATAAATACACACATAACTTCGAAAACATCGAAAAGTCATTGGTGTGTGCCATGGTAAACCTGGGATCGAACCCGAGACCTCGTCTCAGCAGTCCATTACCCATATCACTAGGCTACCGCAGATTTTAGTCGTAACTTCCTCTGCTTTCATTAAGTCTGTCATGTAAGCAGTCGCTTTATTTTACTAATACAAAACGACAGGCAAACACATTTAAAAATTTCACGAACATTAATTTCTGAAATTGCAAATGACATACTCTTTGTCATTCAAAACAGGCCCTAACTTATTTTTATGGCCACGTATGATGGCTCCTGACAGATGCTTACGTTTTAAAGCTTTTTTATAGAATGACATAATTTTGTGGAACGAATCAGTATTTTTGCTATATCATTGGAGGATCTGTAACGTGGCATTATGAACTCATGTCACTGGAGTATGGCTGGCTAATAAAATGGCTTGATAAATAGGGCAAAGAGATTCAAGTCTCGTTCGTCCACTAACAACCTGCTCTGAACAGTACAAGCTGACGTTTGAAACAAGTACTTACACGCTAGGAAACCAGGACACTAATTTTTTTTTTTATTCGGGCGCCAATCACAGTTGCGTCCAAGAGTCCTCAAGGTAGAAAGTACTAGACTTTGGACATTTTAGACTCTCATTAATCAACTCTGTCTGTATGTTACGCTTTCATGTCTTAATCACTAAACCGATTTTGATGAAATTTGGTATAGGAGCAGATTAGAACATGGGAAAGGACATAGGCTATGTTTGGTCGCGATAACCGACATCCACACGGGCAAAAGCTAGTTAGGTTATAATGACTTTATGGGAGCGACTCTCAACTGACCTGAGCCTTGTCTGACAATACAGGTGCATGCAGGTTTAAGTGTCATCGTATAAGCTTGTAGATGAGATAAGGTTAAATTCGGCCCGAAGATTTTGGTATCGTAACATCCAAGGGTAATGGAAATACTACGGTTGAATTAATTTTCAAACATTTCCTTAACGGATTAGGATAGGGAAACCATGTAGGTACCCGGTGGAGTAGGAATAGAATAGGGCCACTCCATCTCCTTCTGTGGGCGTCATAGGGGTAGGATTGTTCTTCATCCAATAGTAAACATACAGGCCATGACTAAGTTACTTAGCGAAATGGGGGTGTCGACACATTTTTGCCTACCCCTCAGGGGATTTACAGACGAGATTATTAATTAAAAAAAACTTGTTTATCAAGAATGTTCAAATTAGTGCAATCAGTAGAGGTCAACGATGCCAAAAACCTACTGATAATAAATAATAAATAAAGTAGCAAAAAAACTACAGGACAGACTATATTTTCAATTTTATTGATGTATTTCAATTCTCAATGTCAATATCTTCCATAAAGTTAATGTTCAGTAACGTTTCACACCGAATGTACTATATGCTATCTTAAATAAACGTATCACGGTGTTTGTGGTCGCACTCCTATATAAAGGCTTGAGCATTTTTATTTGTAAATGTGGCACCTTCTACCCTGCCCCCTACTTTTTAATCATGATGGAAGCACGTTGTATAAGCAATATAATTTAATAATCGCTTATTGACGTGATGTCATTGAGGTATACGAATTGACCTTTTTTTATATTTTTTACGTGCGGAAAATCCCCGCGGATACCCCCCGCAGAACCCGAAGAAGGTGGGGGAGGTTATGTCGGACTCGAACCGACTAAAACATACGCCGTCTGTGGGTTTAAGTGCAAAGCCGAAGGTGAGGTAGTCGGGTATATTCCTCGCACAGGGCATAACCCTCACACAGTATACGAAGTGACCTGTCATGTCAATATTTACAATACATTTTTATACTTACGTCAGATTTGTTTGATAAATTGAGAAATTCTCATGTAAGTTTCTCAAGTCAACGAACTGTGTAGTTTAGTCCTCTCTGAACCCTAGTTTTCATTTATTTGTCGTAAACATTTATAGTTCACTTACTGTACTCATTTCTAGGACCTCGAGGAAAGTTATCTCTAACAAAGAGGCCTTTAAAGCCAGCCGCCTACAAATGAGCGCTCACGATCACGTCCTCAAGCAAATATAAAATAATTTGCTATCTTGGTTTTCAACCTATTTTATATGTCTGGTCCGTCAATTGACTGCGCGCTGCTAAATGCTAAAAAAGCCGAGGTGCTGTCCAGGAGATACAGACCACCATTGTCGATGCTTCAATAGCATCACAAAATGGTGGCTATGGAACGTAAAATGGTGGCAATGGAACGTAAAATGATGGCTATGGAACGTGAAATGACTTCACTAACTTACTTTAATTTTTAACTATGTTTATACTTTAATTTAGTGAGTAAATATAGAGGATCTTATGTAGTCCATTAGTGTAATTTATAACTTTAAAAGCTGCAACCTTAGTGACGTATTCGTTTTAGATTTTTATGAATAGCATCAAATAAAAACACAATCTAATGATGTCATTAGTTAAATGTCTGGTCTGTTTTTAGAATTCAAACTGCGAGTAAACGAATACCAAAAACCGCACAATACCCCATCCTGCCACTGCTAACCACAAACGTAATGGGCAGCTTGTGCAACCTCCATTCAAATGCTGAACCCGAATACGAGGAGTTTAACGTCGACTTTTAAATTTTGGAGTTATCTACGTGTTAAGATAAATTATATTAATTTGGGATTTTATTAAATATATTTTATACTAGATTAGCTGACCCGGCGAACTTCGTTCCGCCAATTTTTGTCGGCCTGCGTGGCGTCATATCCCGTTCCCGCTGTACCCTCTACTATGTTAAACATGTAATAAATATATAAACCTTCCTCTTGAATTACTCTATCTATTAAAAGAAATCGCATCATAGTCTGTAGCGTAGTTTTGAAGATATAAGCATACATAGGGACGCGGAAAGTGACTTAGCTTTATAATATATAGTGATAAGAAGCCGCGTCCAAGTTCGATTCCTTCTCAGTGCAAATATTTGTATGCTCGTTATGGCCTATTGAATATTGCAGGAGTGACTGCATTTCTGTGAGAGCACATGCACTTAATCAGCAGGAGAGGTTCACTCGGGCCTGGAAGGTCTTGAAAGGCCCGTAGCATCCGGATACCACCTCACCAATGAGTAGAACTAAATGTTTTTACTTGCCAGATATCAATACTCTGTCTTCCAAATTATTTGTACATTATATATAACATCAACATTCAAAGCTTCGCATAAAAGTATCGATCATAACAAAAGCCATGAAATTTTATGTCCACATCAAACAGCTGGTTTACAGAAAGGCTTTTGATAGAAAGTGCTATGTAGACAACTGTTGGCGTCCATTTTATGTCCGGTTACATGAAACCTGAACATGCGTGTAAGCTGATGTCATCTTTTAAAGGGCGTTCAGGACTTTGTAAAAGCGTCTATCTAGTGTTTAACATACTTTCGGATCTCATTCGATTTCTATTACTAGAGACTTATAAGGGACTTATACGATATTGTCAGCAACTAGCTGTTACTTACCCCTTCATCTTCGTCAAAATTTGGACCCTGTTCCTGCAAAAAATGGGAACCTATCCCTGTCATATTCCGGTATGTAAAGTGCCAAAGTCTATGTTGATAACTTTGAGTTTGGGACAGATTCTAGTCTGGAATAATCCAGACTAGAATCTGTCCCTGTAACAAATTCGTAATTGATTAACAAACATCCAAATGTTGTTTTTAAACTATTGCGGTGTAAACTCATGGTTTCTTATTATTATTTTTTACTCTTTTCTCACATTTTTTTCACTTTATTGCGTGAAGTCTCGAATTGTCATAAAAAACATCCATATTGTCACAAACTCTCACACATAATTGTCGGATAAAATAGGATATTAGTAGGAATACTGGTTTAACCACGCCAGAAAAATAACATAACATAACATAAACTCACGCCTGTATTCCCCGAAGGGGTAGGCAGAGGTCCTAGCACCCACATTTCGCCAGTTTATGTTTAGGTCCCAATGTAATAGGTGGCGAGTCTATTGCCATTAACCGGGCACTTATAAACCTGCGATAAATACACACATAAATTCGAAAAGCATCGAAAAGTCATTGGTGTGTGCCATGGTAAACCTGGGATCGAACCCGAGACCTCGTCTCAGCAGTCCATTACTCATACCACTAGGCTACCGCAGATTAAACACCGTGCGTCTGTATTTCTAATATATTTTATTTTACACATCATCTCCAACGAAACTCAAGAATAATTTGGAATATGACCACTGACATTTGGAGCAACGGGTTGCTATGGCCACCATAATAGCCTCGTTTATGGAATATTTACGACCTTAGTAATAAAACACATCGTCGTATCACGTAGCGCATGAAAATCTTGTGTACCATAAATTTATCATCGGCGCTTATTAAAATTGTTCTTGTGATTTTATACATAATGCAAATACCTCTTAAAAAAGACGAAACTTTTATCATTTAGACATGCCTTATACCTTAGATTTCTACCTATTCATCAGAATAAGATCTTCATCAGACATCGGTCTGAAGATTTTAATTTACAACTGCATTATAGTAATGGACTTTTGATAGGCAGATTGGGGATAAGTATAAGACTCTAGCTATCCCACCACTATAGGTACAGTCAGCGTCAGAAATATCTTGACATCAAAATTTCGAAACGATCTTTAAACTAAGGTATTACGAGCAATTCAGACTGTTTTATTTTATAAGGTTTTGTTTCGTTTCACCCCGTCATCAAATATTGACCCACTTTTCGGTTACCGATTGAGCTGAAATTTTGCATATATACCGCGTTACCGTGCAATATTATTGGAACTGAAAGGTGGCCAAGGGAACTTCGCAATTAAACTACATTTTTAAATCTAAGTTAATAATTTTGTAAACAGGTTGTGAGCTGATTCAAAAGCTTATAGCGCAAACAGAAAATGGAGAAAAAACTTACACGATACAAATATGTTCAATAATTATTACGTCAGATTTTTTGAAAGCTTGTTTTTAAAAAAATATTTTTTTATTTGTGTTTGATTTAAATAGTATTATTTTCGAAAAACATTGGGAAAAATGAAATGCTCAAGTGAGACTCGAACTCACGACCTTTCCCTTACAGGGGGATTGCTCTGCCAACTGAGCTATTGAGTACCACTTGAATCATTCCAAATTTTCCTTCTCTTTATATCCGTCTATAAGAGAGGATATAGTTTTAGATAAGTTAGCATAATAAATGCTATAAAAAATTCATTCAAATATTTGGGCGCAGTCATCAAAATTCAATGTTTAAAAATGGTTGAAAAATCATTCATTGTTTCCAACAGTTCGTAAGAATTTTGGTAGATGGCTGCACCGTCGCCCTTATAGACGGATATAAAGAGAAGGAAAATTTGGAATGATTAAAGTGGTGCTCAATAGCTCAGTTGGCAGAGCAATCCCCCTGTAAGGGAAAGGTCGTGAGTTCGAGTCTCACTTGAGCATTTCATTTTTTCCAATGTTTTTCGAACTTAAAAAGTTAGCATAATAAATGCTATAAAAAAATCATTGTAGTATTATTTTCTGAACTAAAGGTGTGTACCAAATATCACAAACCAAGGAATTAAGATCTTTTGAGCACTTCAAATTCAATCTAATGATGACTGTACAATATTGACCCAATAAAAGATTATTTAAGATTAACATGAGGTAAGGAGTACCTATAAGTTAATAAATTCAAATCTGTGTATCCGTATCTAGGTATCCGTCTTAAAACTAAATACCTAGAAACAGGGACTCCTGCGGTTAATTAGCAGTCTCCGTATCTAACAGCTACCAGAAACCTCAATAATTCTCAGAACAGAGTTTAATTGGACTATCGATATTCCTGTAGGCTTACAAGGGTCATACTGTGGTCGTTTGGGTTACTATAGACATAGTTACCCAATGTACAACGAGATAACTTTGAACTGAGAATCCTTTCTCTAATACTTAATAGTTATAAGTAAGTTCAAACACGAGCTGACAATGAACACATAGTATACTACGGTTTTTTTTATCGTGTGAAAAATCCCCACGGATACCACCCCCACGGAGCCGGTGGAGGCGGTTATGTCGGACTCGAACCGACCAAAACGCACGCCGTATTGGGTCCTTGGTTGTCGGAGGTGAGATTGCCGAAAGCATATCTCTCGTACCCCGGCAGACCCAAGACCATCTCTTTGGAGATGGTCCCCTTCGGGTTGTGGGGACCTCGGTGTCCCCATCTAGCCCCGGGTACGGGGAGGCGCACTTTGCGCCGCGCCGTCGCGGCCTGCTTCTGCTAGGGATAGTATACTACGGGGCTGTGGCGCAGCGACAACGTATGACCATTATTGTATAATAATAACTAATTATTATTCTTTATAAAAATATTTTGTCTTTACACATGGTATGACTATTTGTACCTACATAAAGTATAAGTATAAGTACACTTGATGGAATTTATTGTTCCACATATTGAGAACATTTGTACTTTTTCCACTGTATTTATTTTATGGAACCTACTGGTTTCGCCCTACGGCATTCCAAAGGTCTACATATTAAGGTTTTGAATGTTCTAATTCCTAAACACCACAAAATTAAACATTTTTTGCAGGTGGGTAGTTTTAAAATTAAGCATACCAGTTACAGTTTTTTTTCCTAAAATGTGGGGAATAATTATAAGCATGCTGCATGCCTTAAAAAAATATTTTATAAATGATTAGTATATTATATATAGTCTATATATATATATATATAAAGTAAAAAAATAATATACAGTATGGATACGACATATAGGCATTTACGGAAACAGTGAAGCGTCCTGGTCCATAGGAATGAAACAAAATTAAATTTAAACTCAAATTCGCAGATTTAAAAAAAACTACATTTCCTAACAAAGTAATTATTAAAATAAATGTAGAAAATGTAACCACTTTTATAAGTCATTGATTCATTCACAAAAATACACACGCTTAGAATTTGCACAATTACTTACGATAGGTAAACGTACAGCAGCAAAGCGGCAACGTGCCGCCAGCTGACGCGCGCTCGTGACCTACCTACTAAGGTAAGATTAGGCACCTATCACGAAAGTTCACTTAACTTTATAAACACCACTTTTTCACGGCAGTGCTTAAAAATGTGAATCTAAATTTTAGAAATGCCCACTACTAACTTGAAAACATAAAATGATATCGCCAAACTAACTGTTCAACAGATTTCGGTTAGGTACCTACCTTGCTTTAAATTTATCAAATGCCTCAATAATACGGCTGCGAGTAACTTTCAGAGACACGTTAGGTACACTATACATTTCGTTGTTTTTTCAAAAAAAGAATACGTAACAAAACTCGCACAACAAATTTACTAGGTAGGTATTTAGACTCATTTTCACCGTTAAAATTAAGGATAGAATAGCTAAACAAAAAATAAACACAATTCACAAACACAAAAAGAATAGATTAGTGTCAATTTCACTTTAAAAACAAATTAAAACGAGAAAATAAACCGAGAGGATCAAAGAACGACACGCGGTCCCCAGTGACGTCGCGGTTACTGACAACATTCCAGAAATTAACGAAACATAAAATTGTACCTAGGTTAATAAGGTAAAGGCACCAATATCCATCTTTGAATATGTTTATTTTAGAATATTTTATTTATTGTTAACCTGATTGATGAATAGTTGGAAGGTATTTATTGTCAATTTTCATGGTGTTCATTATTATGTCATCGTGCGTAGTTTTCCTGTCAGAGTTGGAGGGTAGCCCGGTAGTCGCTCCCACAAAAGCCAAGATAAACCAAATGAAAATAAAGATTAGGAAAGCAGCCCTCAGGCACCAAAGTACAAGATATGGATGCAACCGGGATTAACACTGAAATTATGAGCTTTAAATTCTTCATTACGTAGATATTAATACTCTTAATTATTGAATTTGTTATGGAAAAATTATAAAGAAATCAAATACAAAGTGTAAGTAATCAAAGTTAATCATTGATAAGTAGGTACCTATTTATCAAATCAAAAAGTTTTATGTGTAATCAAAACAAACATTATTCTCTGTACGAGTAACAGACTGCCGTTAATCAGAAATTTACCCTACCGGCGGCACCCTTTGAGGTATTATGTCCCTCTCATTACAATCGTATTTTTACGAAATTGATGAATGGAAAAATGAATGAATACACAGAACGGCAACGTCGCATCGTGCAATTTTAATAGTAATAAGGGTTTCCATCTGCAAAATCCGTAAACCAGGACAAGAAGTTTTTTTTATACTACTAAGGTGGCAGATAAGCATACGGCACACATGATGGAAAGTGGTTAACGTGGCCTATGGACGTATGCCACCCCAGGGGTTTTACAGTTGGGCTGCCGAGCCTGTAAAAACGTCGGACGCCAGTCATCTCCGGAAAAGTCAAAACCACCAGATACGATAAGAAATCGTATCCGGGATTTCGTGCATGCATACCCCACTTTCCCAAGAGGTTCGCTCGTTCACTAGTGTACCGGAGCCGGACATGGCTAAAGAAGAACCAAGTAGGCAAGTGGAGGTAACGTGGAACATCGGTACGCCGTATGTACTTTCCAGGCGGACGGTGGCCGTGACGGCCGGCGGCTGTTACTCTAAGCTCATTGGGGACATCTACCTGGTGATGGTCTCACATGCACCACATGGGCAGGTCGGAGTGGGTATAGTGCTCTCGGGTGCTACGTGGCTACAAATCCGGGGAAACTCGGACGGATGGTAACCCTAATGGTAGTATTTTCGTGCAATTTAGAGTTCATTGATAACTGCGATTCTACGGAGTGTTTAAAGTTGTTCAAAATTTTGTAATATTAAAACCCTAGTTTCTGCCCTTAATACTGGGCCGATTTTGTTCAAATTTTTCCTATTTGAAGCTATGGGGGTACCAAGTATATGGTTTCAATTAATGCCTATATGTCGTATCCATATTGTATAAAAAATGGAAAAAGTACAAGTGTTTTCAATATGTGTATAAGGATTCCAGTAAGTCTTTAAGTTTTATTTGAAACAAATTCTCAAAAAAAAAAGACTAAATAATAGGAATCTCATAACCCTGGTGAATTAACCACTTACTTAAGTCATGCTGGTAAACTACACGTTATATCTACCCGTCGAAAGTAATTATGTCAAGTTTTGAAAATATTAGATTATCAAACCAAGTTATTTAAAACAGGAAAATCGAACATAACTTACAGAACTTAGAGACATTATGCCAGATCGAGCGCTGGATTTTAATGAATTTCACAATCTAAATTAAGCTAGTTTTACTGATGAGCTGGATAGTAAATTTACCCTCGCCGGCCAGTCAAGTCGTGACCACAGGTGCAGCATCGCACCCGAAACTTCGGCAAAAAGTAAGTGGAAGTTTTTATCGCGTGAAGTCCCAAACTTGCATAAAATAACAATAAGTAATATTTAATAATTGACCTGTATTTACATACATAGTATTCAGGTATGTAAATCCTGAAAAATCTATAGGTACAGAGGTGCACCACACCACAGTGAGTTAACTAAATTCTTAATTCTTTATTGCACACAAAAAGTACAGAGATCATACACATAAAACATTTCAAATAACATGTACAAAGGCGAGCTTAACTCAAAATGAGTTCTGTACCAGCAAACCTTTGAGTAGCAGAGAAGTTATGGGCGTGAAGGGGATGTGAAGTGCACATAAAAAACAGAGAAAAAAAAATGTATAAAGGAATATGAATAAGAAAGTGTACCTAAACGGGTACATTATGCACAATACACACATAGTTTATCATACATACCTATCATATTTAATCATACATACATACATACCTACATACATGCATACCACCTAGACATACTACACACATACATAGACATGCGTAAATATATAGATTTAAACAGACAACATTATTGTGATAGGAAATGTTCCCTAGTTCTTCTCCTGAAGATGTCCAGAGTATTACTACTGCCAACAATGGAGTGAGGTAGTGCGTTCCAAAGACGTACTGCCCGGACCGTGAAGGATCCATCATAGCAGCTGGATGTTAACCTAGTGTTTAACCATAATAAATTTTACAGGAAGATGTTGTGGAATATTTATTTATTTATCATTTATTTAAGGAGCTTTACAATGAAAGCAAATATCTATACAGGTATTTGAAAATTGTCTTCATTATTCAAAGCAAGTATCAGCTAAGTAAACGGTTTGCTGCTCCCTAAAATATATATATTTATATCCAGGCATCAGAAAAAGGCTCGCGTAATCTCTAAAATACACGCCATTCCGCAGCCTATTTATGAAGGTGTTCAAATTATCCAATATTGTATATACAAAACTTCTCTTTTACCAAGCTATAGCATAGGTTTGAGAAGAAAATTTCCTGCAAGTAGAACATAATGTTAACCCTTCGTTTCATTTATATTTATTAGCATTATAAATCGGCTTTTGAATCTTGTTAAGTGCAAATCTGCACGTGAAATGGTAATATTATATTTTATTATTTACTAGCTTTTGGCCGCGGCTCCACTCGGGTGGATGTCGGATATCCAAACATAGCCTACGGTAGCCGAATTGGTCAGGCATTCCCCCTGTAAGAGAAAGACTGCGAGATTCTTTTTCCCTATTTATTTGATTTGTATAGTTAGCATACTTAATGCTGTAAAAATTCCTTCAATTGTTTGGGTGCAGTTATCAAAAATAAATGTTTAAAAATGATTGTAACATCATTCATTGATTCCGATAGTTCGTAAGAAAATCGGTAGATGACGCCACGTCGCCTGAAAGACGTATAAGATGGGAAATTTGAATCATATCGGTCGTGTCTCGGTAGCCGAATTGGTCAGGCATTCCCCCTGTAAGGGAAAGACTGCGGGTTCGAGTCCCGCCCGAGAAGATTCTTTTTCCCTATGTATTTGATTTGTATAGTTAGCATACTTAATGCTGTAAAAATTCCTTCAATTGTTTGGGCGCAGTTATCAAAATCAATGTTTAAAAATGATTGTAACATCATTCATTGATTCCGATAGTTCGTAAGAAAATCGGTAGATGACGCCACGTCGCCTTAAAGACGTATAAGATGGGAAATTTGAATCATATCGGGCGTGTCTCGGTAGCCGAATTGGTCAGGCATTCCCCCTGTAAGGGAAAGACTGCGGGTTCGAGTCCCGCCCGAGAAGATTCTTTTTCCCTATGTATTTGATTTAAATATACCTAATCCATATCCATACTAATATTATAAATGCGAAAGTAACTCTGTCTGTCTGTCTGTCTGTATGTTACGCTTTCACGCCTAAACCACTGAACCGATTTTGATGAAATTTGGCATAGGGAGATATAAGACCATGAGAAAGGACATAAGCTATGTTTGGTCGCAATAACTGACATCCACGCGGGCGGAGCCGCGGGCAAAAGCTAGTAGTAATATAAAATAGATTTATAAATTATCATATCACTTTAATTTAGATTAATAATTATAGAAGAGAAGAATATGTGTAAGGATAGAAGTAGATTTCCCGAAGAGAAAAATGCGTGAGCATTTAATTATGTGTATGTTATAAGAACACCGTTCCCTGAAAAGCGGACCCCGGACTCCGAGGTAAAGACTTCAGTTTACCGGGATTAACGCAAGGGTGATGAAATAAGAAAACTGCACTGTACGACGATACAGAGGCGTCAGAAAAAAAAATTCACGAAGTCTCTTGTAAAAAGGGATTGAATATAAAATATTGATCGAGGCCCGATACATCGATTTTATTATGCAGCAAATAATAAATGAATACGGCCAAATATAAGAACAAGTTTGTTTGAATTATAAATAGTATACTGTGTAACCTTTGTCTGTCCGTATAACAGTCACATTTCGCAAATTGTTTTCCGTCCCCTGTAATAGGGGACGAGAATATTCTAGTGGAAAGAATACAAGCATCTGAAATATTCTACATAGACGTTCTTATCAATGTAAGGCCAAGTAAGTTCATTCAGAATATAATACATAATCTTCTATAATATAAAAATGAATCGCTAAATGTGTTGGTAAGCGCATAACTCAACAACGCCCGGACCAATTAGGCCAATTCTTTTTTTTAAATGTTCGTTGAAGTTCAAGGATGGTTTTTACGGCGAGAAAAATTCGAATAATTGCCAAGAACCGACATCCACGCGGGCGGAGCCGCGGGTAAAAGCTAGTCTCTAACATAACAATGAATCGCTAAATGTGTTGGTTAGCGCATAACTCAACAACGTCTGGACCAATTTGGCCAATTCTTTTCTTAAATGTTCGTTGTAGTTCAAGGATGGTTTTTACGGTGAGAAAAATTCGAATAATTGCCGGGAACCGACATCGACGCGGGCGGAGCCGCAGGCAAAGGCTAGTGTATAATATATATAATAATGTTACAAACGTAAAAGTAACTCTGTTTATCTGTTAAAGGGATAATGGGCTCATATAGGGAATGTAAGTTTGTATGATTTTTTTTAAGATCTGATGAAATTAGTACACGGATAGTTTAAAGCTTTTGAAAGAAGGAGGCTACGTTTAGACGCAATAACTGACATCCACGCGGGAGGAGCCGCAGTCAACCACTAGTTCTATGAAATCAGCATATTTTTGATTTATTTATGTAACTCTACGAAGAAGGTATTAATACCTACATAATCTATAATGTAGAAGACTGGGCGTCGCTTGTGTGTCTCGGTCGTGGAATAAAGAGTCCGTACTTAGGAACTTAAGGCTTATTGCGACAATTACAATAGATAATATATGTAACTATAATTTATCGTGACGGACCGCGCGGGAGCGCGAGACGCGCCGCACGCGCCGACGTTTGAAGGGCAAGTGGTCGGGCCGCGTGCGAACCCCGCAGCCCGGCAGCGATCTCGTGCGTGTGTGCGTCCGTGTTGAGCACACATGCTAGGCGTTAACATGTCGATGTACTTTCAGTACGCAAAAAGTACATCGACAGTCTAATGCCCTAGACATTCTATATCACTCATCCATAAGATGATGTAGTGCTATAATGAGGCAGTCACAAAGAAAATCTTCAAATATTATCAAAATTAATTACAGACATATATATATATACACAGTGTATCGCTATACGGGGAACGGAAAGAAAAATATAATAATGTCTTTGTAAATCTTCACGCTCACGCAAACTCGTAATCTGTCATGATCAGACCGCAGGGATGCCTGCGTGAAGGAAATTCAGCTATCAATAAGACGTCAAGTCCATGTACTATAAAGGTTTTTACTTTAATATTCTAAGACAGATAATAGGTATATTATGACTAAAATAAAAGGGCTCCATGGTTAGTACTGTTTTATTATAACGACTACAGATTTATAAAATAAAACCATTTTATTGGTGGCAACAGGGCCCAATTTCTTAGTAACAATTCGTCTTACATCTTTGGGTAGTAAGTCAAATTAAATTAAATTAAACAATCAATTCAAATTCAGTCAAATCGAATCAAATAAAATAAAATCAAATCAAATCAAACGAAATCAAATTAAAGGAACTAAATTAAATAATATGAAATTATAATCATCATTTATTGTAATAAATAATGATTAAAGTAAGTAGCAACAAATACTTAAGTCGTCGGGAATCATAAGTTTGAAAAAGAAAAGAATGGACGATAGCACTGACAGTAAAATATTTATATATTTATTGTAGCACAGAAAAGAGAAGCACTGGCGGTAAAAGTTAGCGTCAGCCGAAGTGTGAGGGATATGTCGAAGAAAACTTCACCTAGCACGACGACCCACAAACGGCGTGTGGTTTTAGTCGGTTCGAGTCCGACATAACTTCCCCCTCCGGCTCCGGTGGGGAAAGTATCCTAGGGGATTACTACACGGAAAAAAAGTGTGCAGCAAATTATTATATGAAGTGAATTCAATTTCGTGTGACATTATTTTCAGACTGTTTGACCTTAAGCTCCCAACCTTTTGTTAACATACAACATTTTTAAAGAAACCACACTGATCCCTACATTGTTTAGATAAAAGGGTTTATTCCAAGTAACTGACTTTCGCCCCACAATTGCAAAGTTTGCACTCCCTTTGCCAGACCACATCGTATGTTTTACGGCTTATTTCACACAAAGGCCAAGAATAAAAATAAAGGTTAAAGATTCTCTGAAAAGATTCTTCTTACTATTCTAAGTTTTTAGGAATTGGAATTTAAATTGCCGACTTCGTTACCGAAGGAGTAATATAGAACCGGTCAGCCCAGCTCTTCCTATGGGTGTCATAAAAGGTGACTAAGGGATGGGGCAGTTCTCCACCCGGCAGTAAACTAGTGCCCAAGACAAAGGACCCGCTGGAGGGCAATAGGCCCATTCCCTTATTATGTCGCGGGACCGAAAATAATAATTGGCGAAACATAGGTGCTAATACGCTAGTGCCTACCTCTTCGCGATTTTACAGACGTGAGTATGTATGTGGTGTGGTGTAGTGCAATTGAAAATGAAATTATAATTCGATATGTAACTTTATTTGAGTAACAAACTTTAAACAAGAGGGAAATGTGGACGAAAAATAGTTGCAGTGCAGAACTCATAAGTTAGTTTTAAGTTGCTGGGGAAGATGTTGAGGATAGAGATGAGAAATTAAGGAAGATTGATCCATCTAATGTGTAAATATGACTTTTATGGATTATTTAAAGCATATTCTTGCAATCTCCTCCACAAAGAGCTCTGGTGACCTTAGTCACCAAATAACAAAAGCAAATAAAGGAGATATTACGAAACATTTGCATTCAGGACCACGCGTTCAGTTTTCATTGTCATTCTTATGAGAACTTTTGTAGGCAATGTCAGGGCCATATCGTTTGCAAATAGTACGTAATATTGCATTATATTGCTTTCATAACATTTAAAAAAAATGAGTTATTTGCATAAAGCTTTGATTACTCTTATTAGGTACAACTGTCACCCTGACGTCCATGATTTTGCAGTGTCAATTCTCATGAAAAAAAAATATTGTTAGGAATATCTTAATAATAATTTTTACTATTTAAATGGTCTATTTTGTAAAATGTGTTAGTTGTCATAATATCAACGTGTTAATTTCTAAAATGTCCTTGATGAGATATTTAAAAAAGCGCTTTTGTGCTATTTCTACTATACAAGTAACTTTTAGATACTATCAGTGAACGTGTCACATGCATAAGTAGCCTTTTGTCTTTTCTGTAAGTCGAGCGACAGTAATTAATCAACTAGTAGAACGATGCAAAGCTGGAACTGAGAGATTTGTGAGCTACAAAACGTCCACCGTTGTCCTTTAAAAAGAGGGTCTAGTTTATTCTACTTTTTTCGTGATAAATAAAAAAGTGAGGTACATCTAAGGCCTTTTTGTAGAAAAAAGAGTGAAGCCGTCATGCAGAAAGATAATCTCCGGAGCGTACTTTAGAACAAAATCGGATTATATTAAGTAACGAATACAAAAGCGATAATATTAATTTATGTATTTTCTTTTCTTTAAATGTGTTTTTAATAAAATACAATCTTAATCTCATTTAAAGGAGCTGTATTTAAGATTTCATATCTAAAAAGGAAGAACTGAAGCTTATGGACGCTTGGTTAGCTGTCTATCTGTATGTATGGTAATATTTTTATTTTCAGAACAGATTTTAATATCGAAATTCATCATCATCATTTTAGTGATTTCCCGGTTGCGCTCAATATTTACACTTGGGAGTCCGAAGTCCACTCGTTATTGATTCATCTGTAATGATAAATTAGTTCTTCAATCTTATACAGACAGGGTGGTAGGTTGTCATGCCATCTGGAGGGGAATTCCTCGAAATACTGGAGATAGCAAATTTCACTCAAAGGAAACATTCTTTTATTTAAAAAAAGAAACAGAACTGCATTCAAAGATCTTCGAAAACTTTAATAAAACAAAGGAATGTTTCCTTTGAGTGAAATTCTCTATCTACAGTATTTCGAGTACTTCCCTTCCAAGGGCATGAAAATCTTCCACCCTATATATTCTTTAAATACGGCGCATTTCTAATTTCTACGCTAGGCTTAACTCGACCGAAGAAAGATAAATAAATATTCCACAACATTCCACACAACGCTATCTAGACACATGGTGAGCATAGCTTAACTAGCTTGTGTTATGAAATCTAGAGTGCGGATAATAATACTTAGATACTTTTTTTGTTGTAAATACATACATACTATACATAGAAATACCCAGACCAATGCAAATAGCCAAAGACCCTTCATGTCATAATCTTACGGTGGATAGTAGTGTATTCAGGCAACCCAGTGAGGTGCATGGTGAACGATTTGGTTGTACACCCACAAAGGATCATGTCTAGTTCTATTTGCTATATTTTTATTATGTGACTCACTTTATTATGCCTTTTTCACTTACAATTTTAATATTATGACTGTTCATCCAATATGTCCCTCTATTTTCACATCAATAAATATATAAACAAGCAAAATATATTACAAAAAGTCTTTTGTTTTATTACCCTCTTCGTTTAGATTTTATTTGACATTTGACAGCAAATGATTATTAGGAGATTTATATTCTCAGTGTTTCCCTGATATCTGAACCAAGTAGAAATAAAAAGATTTATTACTCATTTTAGATGCAATAAACATTACTGCTCGTTGAGTTCTAATGAAAGATGTAAATAAAAAATCTTACCGCTGTTATAAATGCAAAAGTGTAGATAGATAGATATTTATATAGATAGATGGATGTATGTGCAATTACACATTAAAGGTTTATTGGTTCCATAAATAAAATGTAATGAAATCTAAAATACAAAGAAAAACGAATAATAATATGAATAATTGGATCTGTATATGTATATCCGCACACGTTATTTAAAAATTATGTTATTGTTTGCTGTGAGAATCACGTTATTTCAGTGTAAATATCTTCAGTGAAAACGTTTTAGCTTTTAAATTTACTAGCGTGCTCAACTATGGTGTTGATGAAGTTTTTATTCGATTTCGGTCTCATATTACTTTAGTGGAAACTCAGTTTTTATTATTCTCGTAATGAATTCTAAGTAACAGGGCATTTATTGTCATAGATAATCACAATTTGGACTAAATTTGTGAATTGAACTAATTGCGAACAGGACCTATTACGAACCATGTAGGTACTATTTGTGAATTGAATAGTAGGCCTTTTAGTAAATCGAATATAATACACTTATAGGATATATAAAAAGACAAATGTGTCCTTTCTGTCTAAAAAGGACACATTTGCCCTTTTATATATTTGAGGCATGATATTGAACAAGTAATATCTAAACGTTTAAATATTTCGATTCTTACTTTATAATCCTCTTCATTTTCAAGTCATAGGTTTGGAGCCAATGTTGTCTTTACAACATATTTTTTTTTATATTACACGTTGACATCAAGAAAATTCCTGTCGTTACGAAATGAAATTTCATTTGCCGAAATGTAATAAGTAAAGTAATTTGAGTTGTGAAGAAACTTTGGAGATGGCATTTCTAATTTGTATCTTGAGTGGTCAAATCTAAAGAACGACATGAAACCATCATGAGACTTTGAAAGATTACCCCAGTGAAAGTCAGTCAGATTAAAATTCTGAAAATGATGTAAAAATAATCAGATGATCTGAAAATGAAAATACCAGTACTGAAATAGATATTTTATGCCATAAAACTTGCACATGATATATGCTATTTTGGATTATAGACCACCCTCCTCTTTCCTACACATGACTATACGTGCAGAGCTTAGATGTCTCCCGCATACGGTGCAGAGGATTCCATCAAGAACCAAGAGGTTCAGTGACTCATTCCTATACCGCACCCTTAAGACCTGTAGCTTTCTGCCAGGTAAGGTGTTTCCTTCTTCCTACAGATCCGGGTCGGGCCCTACGGCCCAGGTGATTAGGCCGTCAAGTTGATTGCCGCCGTTGTTAACATGGTACGTGTTTGGACACCAGTACAAACACCAGACCCTCTTCTCAAGACTTTACCTTTAGCTTACGATCAGGCGAGATAAGGATAAATTGATGTGTTGTTTTAGGAAAAAGAATGCTGATACAAGGAATTATGAAGGATTTTTTTAAATCTTTATTTATTTTGGGGGTTTTGATCCAGTAAGGATATGCCAACCCCATCGTACCCAAATTCCTAGTCTTACATTATTTGTTACAGCCTAGGTTGTACACTTATTATAGGGAATCATTACTGAACTATTATAATCAGGTGACATAGTTTTTGGGCGGCTTCGGAGCTTGGTTAAGTCATAATACTTTGTATTAAACCCTCATCCAGAGTACATTTACTTTTGATTCTTGGAGCAGAGCCACACGCTCTCCCTTATTCCGGTCACAATCCATCAGCAAATGTTGCACATCTTCAATTTTATATCATACAGGACAGCTAGGCGAATCAGCTTTTCTCATAAGATATGCAAACTTTGCTGATGGATAGTGACCCGATCTAATTCTAAAGGCCAACTTAATATAATGTCTGCTCAGTCGAGCATCATCAAACTAAGGCACCTGAGGAGGTACTGCCTGAATAACTTATACCAAATACTTTATGATTAAACGAACTTACCCAAGTGATGTTCTATCATAATTATACGAGATGCTTCGTCCGAAGAGATTAGATGTCAATTTGTAGTACACGTATTGTGTCGCCATTCATCCACATAAGTTTAAAGTAGGTAGCTAAAAAAAAAACTATGTGCGGGTATCTACCCATACAGCTTGGTACAGCCACCTACATTTTCATTTAGTTGAAAGAGCCGACATAAACACAAATAGTATAATATTTCACCATAATGGGATGTAAGTATGACCTTGAGGTGGGTGGGATCTAATCTCTTCGGACGAAGCATCTCGTATAATTATGATAGAACATCACTTGGGTAAGTTCGTTTAATCATAAATTATACTCATGCTTCGTCCTCGAGATTAGATGTCAATTTGTAGAATTTGAAAGCTCAGTGAAATATTAATAAGATTATTATTGTTATTAGCCAAATAAGAATACATAATTCTTGTCATCACATTTCTGTTTTATTTTAACCAAAATAAGATATGTTCGTTCATTACATTTTATGAATTTTAAGAAGTTAATACAGAAAAAGCAAAATCATTGCTATCATCTTGTACAATATTCCTATTGTAAAATTTAGCAAAAACGTCTGAGCTACCGCTCCAACCAGCTGTTTTTCTTGTAAGGTCAATGTTGATACCTGACCTCTTTGCTGCTGAGGTCGCGGCATGCCTGGTGGAGTGGGCGCTAAATATCGCAGTATCTATACCACTCTTAGACAAGGTTTGCTTTATCCACCGACTAATAGTAGATGGGGATACGACGGCATATGGCTTTTTATAACTAATAAATAAATATTCTTGATTAGTTCTCAAGTGGATCGTTCTGTCGACATACGCTAACAAGGACAAATAGCAGAACGTTGTCTGAAGAATGGTATATTTAAGTAGGACTGATTTGCCCCTAATCGTGAAGTTTTAATCATATCTGGTATTTTGATTTTCAATTGATCAGATCTAACCTCAATATTTTTTACAATAATTTTTGATAATGTCTGCACCCTATGGGCAGTTACAAGTGCCAGTAATGTAACTACCTTTTTTGTCAATTGCTCCAAAGGAATGTTATTGTTAGGGTACAGGTTCGCTAAAAACTCCAAGACTTGTGTTGGAGACCAAGTAATATTATATTTTGGCAAAGGTGGCCGTAATCTATAAAAACCTTTAAATAGCCTAGTGATTCTATCATCTGATCCGACTGTGGCTCCAATCACGAGCGACAGTGCTGAACGGTACGAGTTCAGCGTGCCATAGCTAGCGCCACCATGAAACATATCAGTTAAAAAATAAATAATATTGGGTATGGAAGCTTCATATACATCTATATTATTTTGACTACAGAAAGTAGTCCAACGGTTAAGGCCTGATCCAAATTGTTTGAGGGAGCTACTTGACAAGGACGACATCATTATATTTATTGCAGACGGTGGTACACTTCTTCTCAGTAGTGCCGTCCGGATAACCTCCCTGCTATCAGGGTAAGTGTTGGGTGGCTGTTGGAAACAGATAGCAGTACATTATCATCTGGATTAAATGTAACTACACTTGAACACAAAAGTGCCTGAAACATGGGATACCACGGCTGTGTTGGCCAGAATGGGACCACGACTATGCCCTCTGCTTTGTCTATCACAAGTTTTTTTAAAACCTTTAATATAATGGCAAATGGTGGAAAGGCATAGAAATAAATATCTTGCCAACTTAAGGTAAACGCATTTATAGCGTATGCACCTGGATCTATGCCACGACACATATTTGTCACATTTTCTGTTGATCCTAGATGCAAACAAATCAACCTCAGGTTGTCCTAACGTATCTGCAATAGTTCTAAAGGCATAGTCGTTGAGCTTCCATTCTGTATCAGGATGCGTGCGCCTTGATTCCCTGTCAGCTACTTCGTTGTCTTGCGAGCTGATGTAAGATGCGAAAACGAAAATGTTTCTATTTTCGCACCATTGCCATAACTGCTTAGTAACTTGATTAATATGGGGAAATCTTACTCCACCCATACGGTTTACGTATGATATTGCGGTTGTATTGTCGATTCTAAGTATGATCTGACAATTACCTAAGTCTTTAGCAAATATTCTGAGGCCAAAGTATGCTGCTAGTAATTCTAAATAATTAATATGCATATTTGATTCTTCAATACTCCATGAACCACTGGCAGTTGCAGTGCCACATGCTGCCCCCCACCTTACTGGCGTCAGAAAAAATCTCTAATTTATAACTGTCATCTCTAATAGGGTTGGAAGTGTATTTGATCGCTTGTAACCACCAACGAAAATCCTCATTTAAAGTGGGGGGTATAGTCATATAACTGTTATAGTCATCATTATTTAACAATGCAAGGTATTTATACCTTTCCATTGACTTTGTGTATAACCAGCCATATTGGACTGCGGGGCAGGATGACGTAAGAAGTCCTAGTAACCTAGCAAAATCCCTGATTTTACACCTATCTTTATTAATAAATAGCTTTATTTCGTTTTCTATTGTGGTTCTTTTTTCATCTGGAAAGCTCAATTGAAGAATTTTTTCCGTATCTATAATGAATCCTAAGTACTTGCAAGTTGTCTTAGGAACAAGACAACTCTTGGTCTCATTGATAATGAAGCCAAGAGACTCGAAAAGCTCTTTAGATAATTTAATATTTTTCTCGCAATCGGAGTAAGACTTTCCTATCATACAAACATCGTCTAAATAAATTGTTGACATTAATCCTAACGTTCGAAGTACTGACATAACTGGTTTTAATAGTTTTGTAAACACAAAGGGCGCCGTGCTCAATCCAAAAGGTAATACGTTAAATTCGTACATTTTGTTCTCCCATTGGAACCTTAAATATCTTTTAAATGACATATGTATAGGCACTAAAAAACAAGCATCTTGGGGATCTAGACTTGCCATGTAATAACCTTCAGAAACTAATTTCAAAGTGGTTCTCAGATCCTCTATTTTAAAATATTCAGTTTTAATAAATTTGTTCAGAGACTTCAAATTCAAAATGAATCTACTTTTGCCATTAGGTTTTTTAACTAAAAAATAACTCGATAAGAATTGTCCAACACATGGTTCACATTCTGAAATGGCACCATTGTTCTGTAGATCATAAATAGCTTGCCTATACTCGCATTTTTCAGATATGGATAAATTATGTACAAGCGGGACTCTTGTTTGTATAACTGGTCTATTGAAGGGTATACTGTAACCTCTAATCCAAGACAATATAATTGGATCGTTGGTTATAAGTCGCCATTGGTCGTAATAGTGCGAAAGTCTTCCTGAAGTACATGCCGTTGCTACCCGCGGCGCTGCGTCGGCGGCGGCGCGCGTGGCTGATAGCGTGGCTGCGGCGGCGGTGGCGGCGGCAGCGGTGCACGGCGGCGCGGCGGTGCTGGGTACTGCGCTCTCGGGAGCTCGGCGCGTCGAGGCGCAGCTGGCGGTCTGCTGTTCGGATACAGCGGCCTCGAGTTTTTTGAAGGCGCTGTTTGTTTGTTCTTAGGCACCGAGGCTTTTGTCGGTAGCCTCATGTCAGTGGCCGATTTGTTTATCGCTTTTGCCGCCTTGAGGGTCTAAGAGAGTTTATCACCGTATAGAAATTTATCTATTTCGGTGTCATACAGCTGATCCCGAAGTTCTTTTCTAATCATGGAACCTATAAAGCCACGGCGGGCCATTGACTCACTAAACTGTGAGTCACACATAATACGACCTGCTTCTACCATCAGCTTAATGATCTGTGGATCTTTGTGCACAGAAGATAATAATAAGGTTAGGGCCTGACCAACACAAGAAATTGCAGCAGAATATTACTTCTGCTTACTTTCTATAGCTTTATCTTATTTAAGTAAGGCCTCGGAAAGAGCAGCTTTGATTTCAGGGTTCAACAAGGGTGCTTCAATTTTCTTGCAGTTGTCTGGTGTGAGGTGTTTCTCTAGCAACTCCTTTCTGGCCTCTTTAGGCAGACCAGATGTGGAAATTTTCCAGCGGATAGCTATATCCTTCTGTATGTTGGGGCCATATTTTTTATCTTTAGAAGGTGCCTCACCCAATAACATCATAATTTCTTCATCGATTTCAGGTTCGACTGCATCAATAGGCAGAAGTGTAACATCCGATGAACCAGGTTGAACGTCGGGTACATCTACCATTTTATTCTGGCCTGAACTAGGTTCAAATTGTGGATCAGGCTGTGGTTCAGGTACCGGTTGCGTTTAGATCAACTCAATAACCTCTTCAGGTTCTGGGTTCACGTCTGTAAATTTATTTAATTTATAATACTTACATAACATATACTACTCCGATAAGGTAGGTACATAGGTATTATCTCATATAGTCACAGTCGAAGCCGATGTATGATTTCACAGGTATAAGTGGTATCGTAACTAGGCAAGGTCATAGTCCCGTAAACTATACACAGGCCTTTTTGTTACTATGTGAAGGTAACACCCCGTTCAGATGTACACAACACATCTATTTTGCACGGCGATAGTGCGTTCAACTACCCACATTGCATGGATTGAAGTATGGAATTTTTATGAAAGTAACATCCCTTACAGATGTACACAACATTCTTCCGCACTTCTTAATTAGATTACAATATTTACCCTGATGATGCGACGGAACAGATGAAAGCCGGTAGTTTACACTCGACGTTGAACTTTGGCTTGAGCCCGCGCGAACTTTGCGACGACGATTCAATTTTCTTTCCAGTTTACGTAATTTTCGTTGAATATATTCTTCACTGTCATGATCACTTCGTTTACGCTTCGGCATGATTATATTTTACACAAAACCAACACTATAAAACTTATATAATTTTTAAATATTTTTCGTGTGGTGAACGGCGGAGCACAAAAACGCTAATGAAAATGTAGGTGGCTGTACCAAGCTGTATGGGTAGATACCCGCACATAGTTTTTTTTTAGCTACCTACTTTAAACTTATGTGGATGAATGGCGACACAATACGTGTACTACAAATTGACATCTAATCTCGAGGACGAAGCATGAGTATAATTTTACATAAGGATGTATGGTTAAAATGCAAGACCCACCCCTCGTAACAATTTTTTTAACTTTTGGTATTAATTCCCAATCATCGTTATATTTCACTCATTTTTAAGTTTTTATTAATAAAATGGTAGAATGTTAGGGCATGAAGGTCAAATTTTATTTTTATTTACCGACCATATTCTATCATTTAAGTTTGTCCCCTTGCTTCAGTTTGCACGCATTTGACCGTTTATTTAACTATTGATTTGTTTCTTGTTGGCGTGATTTATATGTGCCTTTGACAGCATAATTGCTGTGATTCTACCGCATCCACCATTCGTTCATCCACGGCGCAGCTTATAATATCGTCTCTGTTCAGGAAGGATAATACACTAAACGTCATGTTTCCCTTGGATATATGTTATATAATTCAGATCTTATGAACCTGAAGGGTTTAAAAGCGCGATAGAGTGAAACGAGCCTTATTTATTAGCCGTATCGGGATATTTAACATAATGTTTTGTTTCGAGTTTCCGATATTTCGACGCTGTTGCAAGCACCATGATCATGGAGGAAATGTGAAATATCAGAATCTGGAAACAATACAACTTGATAAATATCCCATTACTTCTAATCATATTGTGAGTGAAATGAGACTATGCACTTGATAAAGATAGGTTTACTTGTGTGTGTTAGTGGAGTGTAAGACTGTCGACTGACTGATGTTCCTCATATTTGTTGCGAGGTTGCGGGTTTGATACCAGAAGGTACAAATATTTGTAAGTGTGAATATAATCTTTGTTTGCATTGATCTGGGCATTTCTATATACGTGTGCAATAAATAGGTAATAGATATAATCTAAATCCATTTTCACAAGTTCTGTCGTTAAATATTTATTATAACCTAAAATATTTTATTTGTTATAATAGTTATATTTAATTTGTATTTATTTGTATTCTTTTGTGTGCTCAACTTCAACATTCCTGTATGCTATGGATGGCATGTCATGTTTTGTTACCTGAAATAAATGAGTTTTAATTTTAATTTAATTGCTCGTGAAAACCCCTTTTTTTCATTTACTAGACTTCCATTCGCAAACAGCAAGAGTAGAAAAACTTTCATAACCTAACTCGGCATTAGCTTCATTCTCCAAGAAGTCTTGTAATTACATTTCAAACATCAAACTTAGGTGTCGCACCGCCATGAACCAAACTGGTATAGACAAACTTTGTCAATAAGTTCACGTAAGTTGAACTAAGTCCCCACTGTCTGCTTACCTGTTTTGAAATGAAGATAATTGAGTTAGAACATTATCAAAGTTGGTGGTTCTAAATTGTAGAGCTGATTTTATAAAGAGAATCACGCATGAAGTATTTTAATTTAAGTTACTGTTTAATATATTATTGAAATAAATCTTAATTTACTTTGAAGTGTAGATAATTTAGAATCCATTTAGATCCCTTTACTTGATTTACAGTTTCTTATAGAAAATTTTTTAACTTGCAGAAGAAAAATAATAGATTTTAGGGTTTCTTCCCACTTCAAAAGGAAAAACAGAACCCTTTTAGAATCACTTCGTAGTCCGTCTGTCCGTCTGTTTCGCATGACCTTTTCCTCGGGAGTGCGTAAAGGTCACAAATTGTCAGTCACTTTACACTATACCTTTGAGAATGCCGTCAGGCGAAACCGGTCAGGTGAAAAATAAAATATAGTGGAAAAGTACAAAGTGTCTTACTCAATATGTGTAGCAGCAAGTGCCATCAATCAACGGTATAAACAGTCACAATTTGATTTACCACATGCTCAGGTCTATATCGTCTTAAAACTGTGCTAAATTCAAACTTCTAATTCAAAACAAAATATATTGCGGTTTATAAAACTTAAGTTACGAAATCCTTTTTTAGTTATAGAACTATAGACGTCAATGACAACGTAAAAGGTCGAATATTAACACGAGCGAATTCACAAGCAGAAGCTAGTATACAAGAAGTCAAGGTTGCTGAAAGAATATTACACGTATTAGGATATAACGTTAAAATATGCTAAGATTAATATGCAGGCTCAATAAAGCCGCCTCAGGGATTCGCCATATTACGCTTAGGAATTTGTAATACTCCTGTGTTATGTATATCATATTTTATTATACTGTTTATGTTACCTACGAGTATGTTATGTTATGATATATTCTAGATAAGAATGTGATATAAAATACTTGCTTTCGCACAGGCAAAAGCTAATAATTTTATATAACATTCAACAACAAAGTTACTTTGCTACTTTAGTGGTAGGTATGCTGATACCTATCACCAAAGTACCAAAGTAACTTTTTCAGCCGTTAGAAGTCCTTAGTCATAAGTAATTATAGTACTTTTTTGTGGGACAAAATTTAATGTAACATAATAATGTATCTCCAGAAACAAGGCAATAAGCGTTACAAGTCTGCAATGTACATAATTTTACTAAAGATCTCTATGTACCTAACACATAAATGAAGTCAAAATATTTATAAGTATATTTTCATTCCAAATAAAGGTTGTAATTGAAGTTCTCAGAGCAATCCCAAACATAAAATGTATGGGATAAAGCGGTGTACTATTGAATGCATAGGTACAAAACTTGCTTGCTTGGCCCATCGTCCATTTTATATTTAATTTACCAGATGCGTAAAAAAGTAAACCTACCTTACTTTAAAGTGCATATTTTTACGTAATTATGTTTCTGAAAATATTGTTAAAAAATAATAATCAATATTGCCAGACTTTTTCCGAAAATCCGTGTGTTGCACTTGGTTTGTACATAAGTCGTAAATCTGTTTACTTGATTCGATATTTTTGAGCTAGAGGGTGCTGTTTTAAGTATTGTCGTTTGGTGGGATAAGTTAACCGTAACGCGACACCTAGTGGGTGGTAGCGCTTCACGAAAATGTACTAGGATAACATAAACGTTGAAGGATTTGACGTGTTCGAAAAATTATATTTTCAGGGAGTTGAGGACCTTTGGAAACATTTTGTGGTGAGTGCCGTTTCATCAGAAATGTTCTGTGGTCGCGTTTTTTCCCATTTGTATTGGTCTTTATGCGTTTCAACCATATTTATTGCCTAATACCACCTATATACATTTTAGTTTCACATCTTGTATCTTATGGTTTTCTTACTTAGAAGGTTCCAAATGGTTTTCTGGTTTATCTCACGAATTATTTCGTTGACCAAAATCGTCAGATATACCATAAAACTATTTAAATTCCTTTTCTCAAGATGGCGGCTGTAGCATAAGGGTTGCAATCACACAAACTTGGATTTAACTTTAAACTGAAATCTAAAAGAGAAAATGAAAATGCACGCCAAGCCAAAAAAATAATAAGTCAGTGGACTCCTAACTGACACATCCTTTCCCATATACCCGACGGTTTCGAGTACTTCTGACCTATCCTGATTTAATATTTATGTTGTATTATAATGACCATCAATATAAATTTATTTACACTGACGGACTCATAAACTGCATCAAAGTAATAGACGACTTTGAAATAAATATTTTACCCAAGTATGCATACTTTCTATACAGATTTAAATTGAAACCTCTAGATTGGTTCGTGAACTTTAAAACAGCGTAGGGTCTTATATCTTTAAGTTTAAGTTTATGTACTGGAAAGGACCTTAAGACTTTTTTTGAAGAAAAAACAGAAATTTAAGAAAAATTGGTTTAATTAAAAAATTGGTTTTAACAATAGACACAAACTTTATGCAAGGGTTTATTTGTGTTTTAATAAAGTGTATTACCCCCACGTGCCCTTATTACGGATTCTAATCGGTTCCGCATAGATTTTATAAGGGTTTTTAAAAGATCTTGCGGAATATTGTCCCATTCTTCTGAAAGTGCTGTTCTTAGTGCTGCCACTGTCGTGGGCGAAGGGTTTCTCGCATATACAGCTCTTTTTAAATTGTCCCAAACATGCTCGATGGGATTAAGATCCGGGCTGCGTGCTGGCCAATTCATTGTACGTATCCCAACCTCTTCGCAATAATGTTGAACTTGTGCAGCTGCATGCGGCCGGGCATTATCCTGCATTAAAGTAAAATTTTCGCCTATGAATCCCATGTAAGGCACCACGTGATCTTCTAATATCTCTGTTATGTAGCGATGTGCTGTCAAACCCCCTCTATTACCGTTTTGACGGACCATGTCTATGAACACAAGTTCTGTTCGCCCGTTCATCGATATGCCACCCCAGACCATACATGAACCGCCTCCAAAAGGAACACGCTCCTCAATGCAACTTTGAGCATATCGCTCCCCACGTCGACGATAGACTCTTCTGCGACCATCTGCACCATATAAACATGTCCTACACTCGTCCGTGAACAATACAGAGGCCCACTGCTCTTCTGTCCAATTCAGGTGATGACGCGCAAATCTTAAGCGAGCTTGTCTGTGAGCTGTAGACAACTTTGGACCATTTGGACCATTTTCTAAAAGGGGTGATATCCGCTTCCTTTAACCTTCTTCTTATTGTTCGTGCACACACGTTTACTCCACGCACTTCATTAAGCTCGGTTTTGATGTTAACTGACGTGAGGAAACGATTTCGCAGGGAAGTTATAACAATAAATCGGTCATCACGACCTGTGGTTGCTCGAGTTCTGCCTGTACCACGTCTCCTCCTGTAAGAACCTGTCTCTACAAACCTTCTGTATATTCTATAAACCGTAGACTGGTTTAAATTTAAATTTCTACCAATCGTTCGTTGATCCAAGCCCTCCCGCACCAATGCTACAATTTGTGCCGCTTGTTCGGACGAAGTATCCATATTATGGTTCAAAAATTCTCGATGTGTTAAAAAACTAACCCAACAATTATGCTGGTAACAATAATTCAATTGACAAAACAAAAAAAATCAATGAGAATCAATTTAAAACTTTGCTATAAATAACACGCAAATCTGATACTACAAGTAAATTTTCTTTTCCCGGCTATATTCATTTGTTTTACTGCAGTTCTATTTTTAAATTTAATTTTTTTTTAAGATTAAGAGCCAGTCTTTCCATATTTATATAATTTAATCTAAAAAGTTTGCATACTTATTATAAAAAATCCTTTTAGAGTAAACCTGAACTTTGATGCAGTTTATGAGTCCGTCAGTGTACATGGGATTGATGACAAAATCTGAAAGTGTGTTCATCCTCTATACAAAACTCGTGTCGACTTGTGCAATGATGTTACATACAAACTTGTTGTATTAGAAATACAGGTTCAGATTGACATAGAGGGCGCTGTTATAACCATTATCATTAAATTTGGAAGAGTCGCGACGGTGGCGTATCGCGTAGTGGGGTGTTTCAGCGTTTCATGAAAAAATATTAGGATACCATGAGCTTTAAGGAATTTAATTGTATCCAGTTATATTTTCAGGAGCTAGTAGGAGTTAGGAAGGTTAGATTTTTCATTTCATAAATATTTAGTGAAAATGTTTATTATTTATTCTCTGACAACGGTTCTATACTAACTATAATACAAGTGTATTATAAAATAATAAATATACAGTTAAATATAAATAACTAAAGTATGTAATGTCAAAGTTTACATTGTAATAAGTTTGTAGAGAAATAGTCAGAAATATAATTTCATACCCGTATTTTATTTCATTTTTTTATAAAACGTTATGTCAATTTGACTTCGCCTCGCCTGACTTGATAATGACTTGAGGTGACTTACATGAATTTTTTGATGAAAGCTCTTAACAATACACTGCTGATGACTCCTGAAACAGGGAGTCAAAAGCTTATTTACCATCAATCTCATTGTTATGTAAGAAATAGTTGAAATAGTTGTTTTATTGCAAAAAAGTGTACATAATTTTCTGGTTCTACTAACACTAGTTATACATATTATGTGAAATAAAGAGAAGTTGCTAAGTGACTGTTTTATATAAATGACTAGCTGTCCCGGCAAACTTCGTTTCGCCTTAGAAATTAAAATCAATTAGCTGTATCAAATTCTCCTAATTATTTTGAGAATGGAAAGCATTTCGATTCGGGCCCCATACGCCCACGGAGCTCCCGACACTAATAGGTCACCGGGGCCCTTACTTACACCTACGGAGCCTATATACCTATGGGACCCATACAACCACATACCTCTACGCTCAAGGGCGTTCATACTACCATAAACCATCAATTTTTCGACCTAAATAAAAAAATAGTCACCATAAATATTTTCGCGGCCCAAATGCCCGTTGGCATTTTGTTAATTCAGAAGAATGTCTACTAATCACCCTCTGACGATATTTGCACGCATTATGTCAATTCTATATCAAACGTCAGATAACATAGAAGAATAATATCATACAGTAGTATTAGAATAATAAACACATTTTTTTCCAATTCGTATTCCAAATTCAAAATTTAGACATGGCGCATGTCGGATCAGCTATTTTATATGGTGGTTATGTATTCTAATTAAATTTTCTAATTTTCCGCGCATTTTCCTAATTTTTTCTTTCATAAGAACCTTCTCCTAACAATAACGAACACAACAAAAAAAGAATTAGCGAAATCGGTTCAGCTGTTCAGGCGTGATGTCGTGACCAAGGGAAATAGGGGTTCATTTTTATAATAATAGTAGAATATTATAAGTGTTTATTGTACACCAAGGAAATATAAAAACAATTTTATATAAAATGTATAATGTGTCATGTCAGGCAACCAGATTTATTAATTATTTGAATAAAAATATTCTGAACTATTAAGTTAACTTGGTGAATTAGATAAGTAAGTCACAAATATTATGGTGTCTTTATAACATTAACTTAGGTTTAAAGAATTTATTTTCTCATAAGAAAATGTATTTAAACAAGAAACGTTATGTCGTAAACTTGGTTCTACAACTCGTAAGCTTTTCGTAGCAACGACGTGAAGCGGGATGTTTCAGCACTTCAGGCGAAAGTTACTAGGCTCACATGAAATAAAAGTGTTCGAATTCGCAGAGGTAGCGCTATAAGCGGCGCATAGCAAAATTAACTCAAACGTATGACCTTATGCGAGAGTATTTCGTTACCATTATTTACTGTTACGGTATTATGGGAATAGAAGTTGTATATTTTCCGTATTTCATCCCCAGTCTTGGCAAACGAGACAATAGAGATGTTTGTATTTGGATGTAACGTGACGCAAGCACCAGAGCTTTAAAATATTTTCAAAGTTCGTTAAACTGTGTACATGAGATTTTTATCTCTCTCTGTTGATAACATTTAGCCAATTTATAATCTGACACATTATATTGTAAGAAAATGCTTATCAGCAGTATCTTAATTCTCATAATTATGTCACTATTGTTAACACTGCGTTAAGTAATGATGATATTTTAACTAAAATCTAACGTAAAAAATATGTTATGGTTAATCGTTGATCAGCCTTGTGTTTGGAAAATATATGAAAGATAGTAGGTATATCTATGCAAAATATACTAGATACCAGATATTAATTTTATTATCTAAATATGATAAGATATATTGGACATTTACCTCTGCTGGACGTTTACCTCTGCTGTTTACACCTAGATGGTGCTGTAATCAATTATCAGTTTGGGAGTACGACATCTGACGTAGTGGGTGGTTTCAGCGGTTCCTGAAAAAGTACTAGGACGTTATGACATGGTAGGATATTAGTTGTGAGCTTACAGTTTCTCCAGGAACGAAATGGGTCGTATGCTTCACGAAAGTATTAACAACCATATTGTATACGCGATAACACCAGTTCATTGAATTTGTTTGTGGAATTAAGTTGAGAAATATAAGCGATAAAACAACCATATTTCAAAATATCTATTGAACTCCACGTTGATTCAAATTATCATTATTTACTTATGAATGGAGCTATAATCTATTGTTTTCGAAATTTCAATAGTCACTTTTGAACCATGTAGTAGTACAGTCAACGTTAGAAATATTTTGATCAAGAAGTCTCAAAATGATCTAAAAATCTCCGTATTAACAGCAAATCAAACTGTTCTATTCATTTAAATGATATCATTGTCCGAACAAAAGGTGTGTAGGATAGGATAGGGGACTCTTTGACCCGCATTTAGCCTCTTTTTTTTGGGCCATTGTATGTGACTGGTGTGTAACAAATATCAGACCAATCAGTCAACAAGGGGGATAAAAAACAAAAATTAAGTTCCTTTTGTGTACTTTGTTCATCAGTTATCTTTCTGATGTTGACTGTAAGTTACTAAGTTACTATGTGCTAAAAACTGCCTATACACTTTTGACCATAATAAAGTAAAGTTTAATTTCGAAACGGAATTATATATTATACATGAATTGTTTGACAAATAATCGTACAAATCTGTTTTAAACAATAACCCTTCTTGGTAGTCGGGTAAAGAGGGCGCTACAGCTCCGTAGCGAGCAGCTACGTCATCGTTATTACTCGTAGCGCCGTCTCGTAGCGGGAGGATTCACTGCTACGCGGAAAACCTACTAGGCTAACATAAAATAAGAGAAATATAAAATTTCCAACACCTATTTCGCACTACCCCTACCCAACGCCTGTGTGCGAGAGAGAAAGGGAAAGAGAGAAAGAGAGAGACTGATTGTGAGAGAGATAGACAATAACCTTCTATGATTATAATATCGATAGTTATACGTGTGTGCTAAGTACTGGGTGGCCTCGTGGGTATGAGCGTTGGATTTGTATTTAAGAGGGAGCGGGTTCGTAATGCTAGCAATTTACACGGAGTTTATATTTACTTTACCAAACCATGATACTTTTTTTTATACTGGTCATGTCAATTTGACTTCACCTCGCCTGATGTTAAGCTAAAGGCAAAGTCTCGGAAAGAGGGTCACCATCGTAAACAAACTTAAACGGAATAGTTTTTTTATGACACGTCAATTTGACTTCACCTCGCCTGATGGATAGTATAATCTCCAACATCAAGAGCTTTGCCTTTGGCAGAACCTCGTCTATTTAAATGCCAGAATGCCATGCGTAATTCTCTGTCTTACATTCCTTCAAACATTCGCTATTCACTTCCTTCTTTGCTGTATCCTCTCAATCCAATCATCTTTTCTTCGGCTTATGCTTGCTCTTAAGGGAAGGTTCATATCTGACGGAACATGCGTCGCGTATTATCGGTCGTGTAACGCCAGAACAGACAAATGTATAGAAAAACACTTGACCGTTCACACTCGACGCATTAACGTAACATCGGTTTTTCTATACATTTGTCTGTTCTGGCGTTACGCGACCGATAATACGCGACGCATGTTCCGTCAGATATGAACCTTCCCTAAGTCCTCACTAAGTATTGACTTGAATCAATGCTATCACTATAGAAACTTTGGCATAAGTCTCTATAGCTATTAGCTACTACTATACGTAAAAATTAAAAAACTTTAACGTGAAAAGTTTCAAAAAAAATTCGTGACTGGGTAATATGAAATCGTAACTTTGGGTGATTGGGAGATGTTGGGACGAAAGCTTTTAAAGTTTAGTTTAAACTACGCTGATTTGAAAAAAGCTGACTTTTTGCTATCTAACTTTTTAGTTTATGATTGGATTTACGGTACGTAGTAAGCAAAAAATCTCAGATGAAACCAGGTTGCATTTTCAGTTTGAAATATCTATGACACTCACGGAGGATAGTTTCTTTGTCCGTGGTGATAATACTTTCGAAAATAATTGGCATTTCATGATTTTCAGAATCTACAGGCTTTTCGTAGAGGTTAGCTACGCAATGTCGCTTGTAGCGGTGACGGCGACGCGTAGCGGAAGGCTTCAGCGCTACGCGCAAAAGTTACCAGGCTAACATGAAATGAAGCAGCTATGAATTTTCTGTTAAAGCCTTTTAATCTTCTATCTCATGCCAAGCGGTAGGAGAGAGGGAGAGACAGAATCACTTGTTGATTTTATTTTATGCGAACACCGCTATAATATTGAGTATGAATAAACAACATAGTCCTACCTATTTCAGAGCTTGTGTTGCGAAAAATTTAATAGTAATAAGTGAATTAATTGCGACTTAAATCTTCTTTGAGAGAAGCTGAATTACAGAGTAAGGTATAGGTGCAATATACCTCTACCTGTTCAAGTATTTACAAACATAAAAATAAAATATTTGTGTGTTAATGGAGAATACACAAAAACACAACAAACAGCTTAAATATTAATACCTCTTTTTGGTTAGGGGAAAAATATTAAACGAGCCATCTTGTTGTGTCCTCCGGGAACAAGCCACATTAGATAAAGTTCTAGTTTCATTTACCACTTACTAGATGGCGTGTTCCTCAATGTTTTAGTAATCGAGTAGAAGCGCCAGCAAAGTGACGTTAAGAACGCGCGCAATACCAAGTTTGGATATTTGAGTACCAGGATATCATGAAACGATAAGGGTATTAGGAATTTCAACTTTACTAAGCTCTTTTATATGTTTGTGTGAGTTGGAAATATGTATGTGTGAGTATTTATTATATATGTGTGAATAATGAAAGCGGTTATCAGTGTTGTTATAAGTCCGTGAAATATCAAAGTTTTTATCGATATCAGTAGTACCTGATAGAAAATTTTATTACGAACGTCTTAAACATTTTTCATTATTTACACTGAAAAAGTTATAGACAGATTTTTCAAAGCTTTTCAGAGATTTGAATGATTTCTTATAGCATTTATTATGCTAACTTTTAAGTTTGAAAAACATCGGAAAAAAATCAAATGCTCAAGTAAGACTTGAAGTCACGACCTTTCCCTTACAGGGGCAATGCTCTTCCAACTGAGCTATTGAGCCACACCTGAATCATTTCAAATTTTCTTTCTCTTTATATCCGTCTTTAAGTCCGTTTCTCAGAGATTTTTCAGATTTTTCTATTTGCTTTAAAATTACTTTGAAATTCTATAAAAATGCTTATTTTTCAGAAGCTTATTCTCAATTAAATTTTTACATAAAATAAAATAAATGATTATACAACTAATCTATTTCTGAAGAATTTATGAAGCGTTCTAGGTATATTTTTACGAGCTCGTAGCTGTTGTACGGTGCTACGTAAATCGTAGACGCCGCGCCGTAGCGACGCGTAGTGGGAGGCTTCAGCGCCGCATGAAAAACAACTAGGATACCATGAATTCATGGAAGTATAATAATTATTCTTTGGTGTTTATTTTTCAGGAGCTTATTTTTCAATTACATTTTTTACATAAAATAAAATTAAAAATTGCAAAAGGTTTATTTATTCATTAAAATATGTATAACAAATATAATATTAAAATAAATTTAAAACTAGAAACTACGTGCTAAAATAAACTAAAAAAATAAATAAAGGAATAAATAAAATATTTACATACTTAATGCGTCGTATAATTTCTCCGCATCATCACCGGCAAATTGCAAAACGAATCTATTTATGACGAATTTCTGAAGCATTCAATATTCATTATTTCTTCAAGCTCGTAGCTGTTGTACGGTGCTACGTAAATCGTAGACGCCGCGCCGTAGCGTCGCGTAGTGGGAGGCTTCAGCGCCGCATGAAAAAGTACTAAGATACTATGAATTCACGGAAGCATAATTTATTCCTTGGTGTAGGGCAGTTAACAAAACCGAACAATACTTCAGGAACGTTGTTGCTCAATGGATGGCCTATTTTTGCCACAATCTATTCAAACGAGCTCTTCCAATTAGTCCCACCCTCCCCTTTCCTTCACAGGACGACACGTGCAGGGCTAAGATGTCATCCATTTACGGTGCAGAGTATACCTGCTAGAACCAAGCGTTTCAGTGATTCATTCCTATGCCGCACCACTAAGGCCTGGAATTCCCTGCCAGTTCACGTGTTTCCTTCTTCCTACAGTCCTGGGTCCTTTAAGCGGGGCGTGAAAAGGCATCTAATGAGGCCGTCAAGCTGAGTGCCACCACTGTTAACATGGTAAATGTTTACGATGGTGACCCTCTTTCCGAGACTTTGCCTTTAGCTTAACATCAGGCGAGGTGAAGTCAAATTGACGTGTCCTGTATAAAAAAAAATAAAAAAAAATAAAATAAAAGAAACCCAGGAATCCAAAGGTTTGATCCGTAAGTAAACCGGAAAAATGTAAAGATGATGAAGATTACAATAATTTATTTTTCTGCTTCAAAAGATCTTTAAAGAAAGATGTATTTCTAAATAAAATACATGGTTTAATTTAAAAAACTTGCAATTAATCATGAAAAAATATGAATTCCTCTTATCAACGTCATGAAAGTGTAATAAATGCTTATAAGTGCTTAATCATTTAATCAGGTTTGTTGAAATATTTATAAATATATTAATATAAATTAATTCTGCTTAAGGTTATTTAAAATCATAAGAATTACTTCATCTGAAAAGTTTATGCAAAATTTCGAGAACGCTAAACTAAAAAGCATATCAATAAATTATTTTACTCGTAATTATTTTAAAAGTACAACATAGAATGTGTATACTCCGTCCATTATATTATTGTATTTTAGACAGCTCACTGACAGTGGTCGGTATAACTTTGTTCTAGCGTCAACACCTGAAAATCCTAACAAAAATTTGGCGCCAATACGTCATTTTTCATTGACAACGTCACGTCAGCCAGAAAGCAATTTTAGGGATGTACTTAGTCTATCGACTGTGTTTCTATGATAATAACTTGAAAATGTCTCAATCGATATCGACTACAGAAAACAATTCTTCTAAAAAATATTACATAACTGGCGGTTTTTAAACGATTACTAAACAACAATTCGGATGTTTATATTTTTTTATATTTGTATGATTTTTTCGGAAAATGATTTTTGTAACTCCGTCATATGTAGACGGATTGTCAAATATTTTTTTATTTGAAAGAGGTTTATACCAAAATGGTCCCATTTAAATTGCATAAAGCTCTGATGATGGGTTTTGGAGACATACCACGGAACTCTTCAATAAATACCAGGAAATCAGCATGTTGGAATATTCTTCTAGAAGTCAGTTGTTTTGTTTTGGAGATTAGCGTGTGCGTTATGGCCCACAATCGTTTTATAATACATTTGTAAATTGTAGGTGTAGACACGAAATATATACTGCTTTATTATTATGCACAGAAAGATAATAGATTATAATTCCACATGAGATCATTATATTTATCATAATATTTTCATTTATCGATTTATATTTTTTTCTAATGGAGGTCGATATTTTAAATTTTCATGCAATCACTACTTCCATCTGTCTAAAATACAATAATATGATGGACGGGGTATAGGTTATTTATTTGCTGATATGTCAAACATTAGACTTTGATAGTCTTTTTGAGCTTGCAGTGCAGCCACTAGCGGTCGAAAATGCGTTGGGGGAACTTTGATCAGGAGTACCAGGAAATTATGAAGTGTAAGGACTTTCTTTAGCTAAATGTATCCGCGGCAATTTCAAATGTCCACTCTAATAAAAGTATTCAGCTAAATGATGATAACTTAAGTAATACGAAGTTAATTTCAGTGCATTGATTTTTTTTTATAAAGCACACGTCAATTTGCCTCCACTTCGCCTGATGTTAAGCTAAAGGCAAAGTCTCGGAAATAGGGTCACCATCGTAAACATGTACCATGTTAACAGTGGTGGCACTCAGCTTGACGGCCTCAACAGATGCCTTTTCACGCCCCGGTTAAAGGACCCGGGACTGTAGGAAGAAGGAAACACGTGAGCTGGCAGGGAGTTCCAGGTCTTAGTGGTTACAATTACGGCGGAATTACAATTTTCACTTTATATGGAAGATTTAAAATATTAAGGTTACAATTTTAATATGAATTTCTTAAACATAATAAAATTGAAATTTTAAGTTTTATTTTATCCAAAAAGTTTAAGCAAAATGTTGAAAACAGCTTACAAAATATCTAATCAGACGTTTTTTATTTATACACAATAATAAGTAGGTAAATAATAAAAGAAAAAAAAACATTTAAACTGATTTCCGTAGTTAAGAGTATGAAAAAAAAACTATAATTAGAGAGCGTAAAAAGTGGACTATTACTCGCCATATTATTTTATCAGTAACCTTTGACATAATTATATTCGTTTTTATAATATACTAGCTTCGTACCGCCAATTATTTTCCACCCGCGTGGCTTCCAATCCCGTTCCCGCTGCACCCTCTTATACAATGATATAGTTATCTAAACAGCAACAGAAAAACCACACTGTCACTTCTGCGTAGGTATATGCCGATGCCAGCCGAATTTGTTGACATTAATGATCACTGCTCCGTTCCCTTGAGTAGTAGCGTGATGATATATAGCCTATATGTTAATCCAGGGTATAACCTATATACATATCAAATTTCATCCAAATCGGTCCAGCCGTTTATGCGTGAAAGTTTAACAAACATCCACACATCCACACATCCATTCTCACAAACTTTCACATTTATAATATTAGTAGGAAGTAGGATACAAAATACATAATTTGATAATAGGTAGTAATTTTATATGATAGAAGCTATGCGCATTTTGTTGTATATAATTGAAGTTTTCTAAAATAAATAATTGAAGTGTATGTATATAACTGTTAGTAAATAAACCTAAGCTTAGTGTAAATATTATTGTTCAAGATTGGGAATAAATGTTTATTATAATTAAAAAAACCATACATATACAAAACTCACCACAAATTATTTGTTGAAATGCAACTGTTTTTGGCTTTGAGCTTACAGCCACTAGCTAAATAGTCAATATTGCGTTGGGGGAATTTTGAACGCGAGTACTAGGAAATTATAAAGTGTTAAGAACTTTCTTTAGACGCAGTCGCGGTCGATGGGGCTACGATGCGTTGGGGGATGTATCAGCGTAAGTACTAGGGTGCCATCAACACAAAGAAATAGTCGCAGACAGAAATCAGTCATGTGACGCCACCCTTATAAATCGATGTGTGAGTGAGTAATATACAGTTGAATGAAGCAACCGACCGGCGACTCCACCCCTTCACGTGAGAGAGAGGTACTGAGAGGGATGGTAAATAGTGAATAATACTCAGTATTTTATGCTACCCTAGTGTTCTCAGATACATTTTTAGTCATGCGTCATCGCTATGATGTCATAACGTAGTCATATAGCTCTGCAAGGGATACTTGTACAGAGGCGTGTTGTGATATTTTGAAAATATCGCAAAACCTTGATGATTACTTTTTATAATTTATTGAAAATGGTAGATAACATTATATTTATCAAAAAATATTTTAAAATTTCCAAAAATGCTCATGATAATAGAATCAATGGAATTATAATAGCTCAATATAAAAAAAATATTCATACATTTTATTATGATATATAATCTTTATCAATTTCTCGTAAAGCTATTTTATAATATTTTCCCTCTAATAGTGAAACACTCATACTCGATATTCTCAATTAGGGTAATATCATCGATAACGATAACGACTAACCAATGAAAGGACGCGACGCCACTGGGGACGCGCACTGGGCTGACTATAGAGCTTTCGACGACTGTACTAGGTTAACAGAATTGTAAAAGATATTGAATGATATCTTGATTTTGTTGGCGACTGACGCTAACGTCACAGACTTTTTCAGTTGTATCAGTTGAATGGCAGCTGGCTGAAACCGTCCATAATTCAGCATATTGTAACCACTGATACTATTAGTAAAACTTTTTAAACTTCTCATATAATTCCTTAGAATATGAAAAACATTTTAGTGAAAGACGAATTGTAAAACATGAATAACTTAACGCTTTGCTTTTTACCATCTGGCGGGGTGCAGTCAATTGACGGATCAAATATGTAAGTATAAAAAAAGAAAAACAACCTAAATCATATTCCATATATTCCATAGGCCGCGGTAACCACTTTCCATCAGGTGGGCTGAGTGCTTTTCTGCCACCTAAGTGGTATAAACAAAATTCAGGAAACTTACTCTTTGGTTCTAGTCTTATCATCATTGATGTAGATGTTTTGAGATACATAATAAAGAATAACATACCATTGCTTCAACTATCAGGAGAAAAAATTAAAGTGATGATAACTCAAGAGAGTATGAAATTAATTTAGGTATAATAAAAATATACTAAACATGTTGATGATGAACCGCATTCCTAATATAGGGATAATATAGGAATGTGGTTTATAATGTATTCACTTTCAAAGTTATATTATTATTTGCGTTGTAAAGTTTGGCAGAAAAAAAGTAAAAAAAAATTGTAAAAAAAATACAAAAAAATTATCAAAAATTAACAAACATTTTTAACTGTCACAATGAATGGCGCCTGTAGCAATTGTAGCAACGGTTCTTGCACAACCTTCAGCGCAGCCTGAAAAAGTACTAGGAAAGCATAAGGACACAAGAGTCACACTTTTCAGTTTTCCATGATACAATCAGTCACTACCTGTGGAAAACTGTTGTTATAGCACACATCTACACATACCTCTCACCATTCGCTCTGGGTGGGATAGAAAGAGACAACAGTATGTTTCGTTGCTGTTGCTGTACTGTAATTAGATCTTACTTCATTCTATGAGTTTCGTCAAAACTTATAATTTGAAATGGAACTTTTATTTTTGGTTATTTTTGTCCAGTACAAATTGCCTATAATGATTAAAACCTAAAAAGAATTTAGATTTAAAAAAAATGTTGTAATTTGATAAATGTAGTTCGTTTGTTAAACTTTCCTAAAATGTGAAATCTATTGTTAAATATTTATATTTTGAAATTATATTTAGGTATTTTTTCATAATGAAACGTTTTATTCTGAAATAATTTCCTAAAAGACAATCGACTTAAACGAATTTTGTGTCGAGCTCCGACTGTATCTCCATGTTTTATAAGTTTCCATCCAAAATTACCTTGCCTTAGCTCCTTAAAATATTAATTTCTTCAGAGGTTCTCCAGCAAGGGGATATATGCCCCTTGCTGGAGAAGCTCTGTGTGACAAGGGTAATATTCTCTAGTACCAAAAATAAAATTGTAACGTTTAAAAAATGTTACGTTATCGTTACGTTATCTGAAGACGATTGCGTGCTACGATGCTACGCTGAAGCGACAGACTTTAGTGCCATCAATCGAAATACTGCGCTAACAACTCATAAATAGTGTGAAATTCAGTGTACGGGCACAAATTACCTACAGTACGTGGTACAGGTACTGACTTGATAAAGACGGTACCATGGGAGAGTTTGTGACGAAGTAAGCTATAGAATATAACAGAAGGATTCTACCACAGCTTTTTTTTTTACAAAAAATAATGTTTATCTATCAGTTTAACAAAAAAAAACAATATATAGAGATTACATTAATTATGATTGACCACAGTGATTGACCATAATTAATTTAAACTTTAGTTATGTACGAGTATTTTTTTTTAGAAAGTTTTGGTGTACTGTTTTTTTAACAATTTTAAAATATTATTGCTTAGTTTTAGTTATCGTTGCAGAATTTTAGTAGTAGTTATTATCGGTGCCTCAAGTATAACAAGACTATGAGAGAGAATAGTATATCACCAAGCAGGAATATGTTTTTTGTATAAAAATAAATAAGTTGTAATGATACAGGAAATGTGTTGTAAATTAATAAAATATTAATTAAATATTTTTTTTCTTTTTTATAACTTGTAAAATATTTGAAGTACAATAATAATAATTAATTAGGTACAGTATTATATTTAAATCTACAATATATACAAAAATAAGAAAAAGAAAAACTTTAATTAACTTAACTTCTTTTTTTCTTACGCTTATATTTAATTTACCGCTTTAAGAAAATATTTGTTTAAGTGCTGCAACAACATATAGTTATTCAAAAACTAAAAACAAAATATTGCTTGAAAAATTTTCATGATATTTTACTCCCCCAGCGTCATGAAAGCTGAGGTTAGCACAATATCCTTGTACTACATGTCCTCCTAGTATCCTGTTAGACGGTGCTGAAGCCTCCCACAACGTCCGTAACTAGCAAATTCATTGTATGGAGAAATGACTTAAATTCCTTCTAAAATAAAGACTGAAAAATCTTAGACGATACAATTTTTTTTTTAAATAAATGGGATCTTTGACATGCAAATTATTTCTTGGACGTGATCATTTTTATTAGCTGGCACCTATAAACTATTAATTACTTAAAAAAATTCTTTAAATAATTACAACTTTATATTTTTTGGGACCGAATATAGACTACCCATTTTTTTACGAGTTGACTTTAAAAAGATTACATACCAGTTTATGTGGAAGACTGGTACCCAAACTAGGAAGGATCCTGTATTTCAGGCCATCTAGTAGATATTGCTGAAAGCAACATTCACCAAACCTCGCGCTGCAACCTCTGTGTAAGGTAAGTGCATTTATGAAGTTGGATCAAAGTACGCTTCAACAATCCATAAGTACTAATATTATAAATGCGAAAGTAACTCTGTCTGTCTGTCTGTATGTTATGCTTTCACGCCTATACTACTGAACCGATTTTGATGAAATTTGATACAGGGATAGGTTAGATCTTGAGAAAGGACATAAGCTATGTTTGGTCGCGATAACCGGCATCCACGCGAGCGGAGCCGCGGGCAAAAGCTAGTATCTAATATATAAAAGAAACCAACCTCTCTACTGTTACAAACCTACTAACCACATTTCCAACGATACTAAACCTAAACAAATTATTTTCAAAGATGTCATTTTCAAGTTACAACATATACAAATCAGCTGTAAAATTTTGTATAAAAATGCGCGTTGGGTTTTTAGGGTCCATAGGAGCTGTAAACGGTTGGATGTCCTCTGAAATTGTTTTTGTAACCATGCTTATTTTAATTGGCAATGTGTATTAACTTTTTTATGACTGTGTTGTGGGAAGAACATACATTTTATATAAATATATTTTTTTAATAAGATAGGAAAAGGTTTTGATCAGTTCTCCGTGATTCAAATCTCCGATCCTTCTCTTACAGAAGATCCTTCTCCCGATCACGGGTCCGAATCCCGCCAGAACCGATCAAAATTGCTTCCCATCTTATTCAATTTGAATAGTTCGGCATAATAATAACTTTAAAACGAACATTCATGCAAATATGCAAATAATTATAAAATTATTTGCATGAATGTTTGTATATAAATGCATATATTTATGCATATAAATGCATATATTTATTGTGTTAAAAAGTTAATCAATAGGTAATTGATTTACTTGACATTATTACATTCTTCCATATTTGTATGACGAGAATTAGTTAAAACATAAATACGATACAAAATCATTCATATATATTGTTACTATCGGTTAATCTCATTGATAAATGTCAAAGTTTTATTAAAATCTTTCACATTGTTCATTGACCGAGCGAGCGAAGCGAGCGAGAGTCTCCGTTTCGACAAGGTTGGCGATTTTGCTTTTGCCCGTATTTATATCAGTTTGTCAGTTCCGGTCTAGAGGGCGCATTCAAGCGATTTTCATCAAACTTGGCACACAATGTTCTTTGATTTAAAACTCAACTTTTGTCTAGCGCTTCTTTGATAGGAGGGAAAAGGGCGGGGAAGAGTCGTTATTTATGAACGAATCTTGAAGATTTTTTGACTGAAACATCAAGGACGTGGTACCTCATAGGCAGTTATAAAAAAACAGTAGAGAAAAATAAAGGGGGAAGTTTGCTGTAGTGTTTTTTAAGATGGTATCCTCATTTTTTATATAAAGTATGTTAAAAAAGAAATTCGCGAGATCTACCGTTTATACTCGTAGAACTACTAGTTTTTACGTAATTCACTACGATTTATGCTACTTGGGATTGTGCTACGCTGGTACTACCCTATTTATATATTTTTATCTATGGGCAACTACGCTGGCACTACGCTGACGACGCTGGCGCTACGCTGTTGTGGGAGGCCACCGCGTCGTCCAAGTACTAGGATAACATGCATCATGAAGAGATGTATCGTTTTCATATCGTACTTGAAAATTTATTAGTTGGCTTGAAACGATTTAACATATCATTAAAAAAGTTTTAGTTCTAGATAATGATTAAATCTGAAAATATACTAATATTTATTAATATAAGCTATAGAGTCGTTACGAGCAAATCATTATTTTGAAGAATGAGTGCTATCTATAATAAAACTTATATTAGTGCCATCTATCAAGTAATAGTATAACTTATTGTGATTAATACTGCAGTATCGCCATGCGGTGAAGTTTCAATGCTCCATGAAAAGTATTAGGCTAGCATAGGCTAGCAGAAGGATACTGAAAGTTACTTCAATGTTCAGTCTGACCAGATATTGGAAAAGTACGTAAAATGCACCAATAATTATGTACCTATCTCTGTAAATTAATCATAAAGAAGATTCTTTTATTAGTAATTTAAATATTTTGAACTTTTTTAATGTCTGCTGTAAATAGATCTCCAATTATTTTTTACCACAAAAGCATTTTTTGCGAACCACCTACACGTGAAATCTGTGCTACTGTACAATGCCAATACCACCAATACGGGTTTGCGCAACGCTCAATGAAGGCTGTGGGAGGCTACAGCGCCGTCCAAGTACCAGGAAAACATACAGCACGGAGAGATTGTTTCAACTTTACTTTTCATAACGTTCACCGAAAGCGGAATTTTTTAGTTGTTAATTTATTTGGAGTTGATTTAGGCATGTTTAAAAAGTTATAATATGTTTAATATTTAGGTCATGAGCTACTTGTATAATTCTTAATTCACATAGGAATTGATATTTTGGTACAAATTACATTTCAATTTTTTTAACAATTTCTAGACGAAACTAATGTATTGCAGCAAAACTTGTACTATATGCCAGTTCCATCTAAGCATTACCATAACTTTGGCTGCGACCGCAGTAACGCCATGTGGTAGAAAGTTTCAATATTTCATGAAAAATAACAGGATAGCATTACGCTGTAGAGCACTAGAATTTAATGTAAGTACACTAGTTTTCAGTCAAATACCAATAATTTGTATAATAGGTCATTTAGTTTTAGTTATAATATTTGATTTGTTTATTATTGTATGCATGATTAGTATTATTGTGTATAAAACCTTTTTTAAGTTCGAATACAACGAATACGTGTGTATTTGTCTCTATACAAAATATAATACAGATTTACTAGAAAAATGCCTATGTAAATTAATAGAAAATGATATCCAAAGATAATTAACCAAAATTAAACTTATAACAAACCTAAAGTACCTACATATAAATTTTAATGACATATACATAATTTTGCTTTAGACTCTGGACTTATTCCTAATACTGATTTAATACAACTAAGTATTTGACAACTGTATATAATGTAATGTTTTTATATTTTTAATCAGATAATTCCTTTAAGCATTATGCTAATAATTGTGTTTCCAAAAAAAAAACTTCATCTGAAATTCAATTTTAGACAATAGTGACTAAACCTGTGCCCACGGCCGGTGAAACCTGGTCGAAACGTCAGGCAAATCCAAGGTATGTAATGTACCACTAATATGATCGCGTTAATTCTCTTTATCACTATTTTCTAATAGCATGGAACGCGAAAGTTTAAAAGTTAGATGTTTTTGGAATTAAAAGTTAGAATTGAGACAAGACAAAAGAGAGATTAAAAGGTTTTGCCGTAGAATATTTATATCATCTAAGGTTTGCACGGTTACGCGCTAAGGCTGGCTAGTGGGAGGCTTCATCGGTAACATAATACTAGGAAAACATGCAGCACGTAGATATTGAACGAACATCCATTTTCATATTACTGAAAAAAATTGGAACATTGCTCTTCTAGATTTTAAACTGATTTATGAATATTGTTTTTTTATTTAATTTGTATTAATTTCACGAGTATCTCGTGAAAGGACTCGGATAAAAATTACAAACATTTTTCAGTATTGCGGGCAATAAATGACATGATACTAAATAAAAAGTTTTGATATATTTTTTCGTTTTTCGATTATAATAAACAATTAGTAATAGTAAAATGTATGTTTTATCAATACTTTTTTTAAATCCGTACTAAACTATACTACCTAAAAATAAATTCTGCACGGAAAAAGTGAGTGCTACGCTGGCTACGAAGGTAGTGGGAGGCTTCAGTGCCATAATACTAGGATAGTATGCCGCTCGTAGAGGTATTGAATTTTCCGGTCGTCTATGAAAACGCAACGCTCTACTGCTACGCCACTTCGGTTCTGCTACATCGGCTACGATGTTGTGGGAGGCTTCATCGGTAACAAGGTACCAGGAAAACATGCAGTATGTGGATATTGTACATGAACATGATATAGATTTGAACCATTTTGAACGGGGCTTTCCGGAACTATTGAAGCTTTCCACTACGAAGCTAGCGGTGGCGCCATCTCTCAAGTATTAAGAAAACGAAATTGAATAATGACGTAATAATAATAAGGTTTTCGAATTTTACCTTTTTTATCTGAAGAAATATTTGCCCCAAAATAGGTGCAAATAATATTAAAAAAATACATTTCTTTTTATCATTGAATTATTTGTTCACATTATTTTTGCACTGTGTTATTTTATTAACATTGGTTTTACTATGCACTATACAATAAAATATACATATATGTGTAAATGCAACGTAACTAGATGCAAATGCGATATTGTCTTGCACTCCATATATTCGCAATACTCACTACCTAATCGTGGCGTCACTTATAGTTAAGATTTTACATACAGTTTTGAGGTTTTGAGCGACTTCAGAAATGCAATATTTGGGTATCTATTGAAATCATCTCACTAATTAATTAGGTACAGTATTATATCTAAATCTACAATATATACAAAAATAAGAAAAAGAAAAACAGGGGTGAAAGAGACTGTAACTTTAGGCATCGTAGAATTCCTCCCCATCGACCTCTACCGGAACCGTGCCCAAAAGGCTGGCGGCGTTACCCCGCTGAATAGCGATAGCAATTCTTTGAGCGAGGTAAAGGCCAGCCCTATGGTCACGGGAAGAGTCAATTAGACGCTTCGCCATCTCTTTGAATAGCGCGCGCGCACTTGGACCCCACGGACCCAACATTTGGACTCCAAACGGCTCAAATATATAATTATCAGTTAAATTGGTATCTTTGCGCCGTTTGAGAGTTTCCGCTGATGCAGCAGCAGCGCATGCACAGTCCATCGTACTTGAAGATGGGAAGGCGCCAGAGTGTCGACACACGTTGCGTCCCACACCAAAGGCCTGCTCATCTTCCAAGGCATCAACGACATACCGTCCAGCCTCTTGCCATCGTCGCGCGCCAAGCCAACAGGTTCAAGTATAGCTGGCACGCCGGCGGTGACAAGAGCCCGACGGATAATGTCGTTAATATTGGCATGACGAGACATGCGGCCTGCGCTCCTGCTGCAAGATAATCCGTGATGTCCAAGGCAATCGACTGCTTCTCCACATAGACATCGATGCGGAGAAACGCACGGTGCACCCAAACGTAAACAAGTCGCGATGCGGAATGTTGTGTCGTCCAACATTGTACCAATGTTGGGCGAAGGAAGTGCCTGGAGCCAAACACCAGATTCCCACTCCCCCACAGCCAAAAGGCGAGCACGCTCCCCAGCACTGGTAGCTGTATTTATTTAAAGTTTTTTAACACCAAAACACAGCGGCTCATTCCATTGCCTTTGAGAAGATGGGTTGGCGGGCATGGCGACATTTGGACAAGTCATTTTCCAGGCATTTAATGCTTCGACCTTACCTGGCACATCCGAACTAACCAGTGAAGGAGATAGAATTTTCCTGACTAATTCTTCAGTGCCATAGACCGAGGACAGAAATGCTGGCATACTTACATCTGCAATTTTGCGAACGCCGAGGCCGCCTAGGCGAACTGGAAGGAACGCCTGAAGCCACACTCGGTCGTTCAAATTTATATTTAAAATTTTGCATAGTGTGTCTTGCAACACCCTATCCACACGACCTAAAAGGGACAAACATTTAAAAAGTTGAGTTGAACGCAGAGCATGTGTCAATTTTGGTACGAAAAGACAAAACCGAATAATGGTGAAGGCTGAATGAATATTAATTTGGAATAGTCGGTCCGAAACTTCACAAAAATTTTGTATTTTCTCTTCAACAAAAGACTCGTAAGCATCTTCTAAGATTGGCGACCCAAGGAGGCGGAGAGAACTTTTTTGTAAAACTTTTAAATTTGGAGCCAAAGCATTGAATTTTGAAAGTACCGAAAGATTGTCAATTTGATCACTAAGGAAAATTTCACATTTGGTGGGATTTAGTTCTAGGCCGATTAAACTAAATTCTTCTTTTAGGAAAGCCAAATCTTTTAATACAGTCTCCACGTCAACACCAAGAGTGCCGTCATCCAAATACCAAATGTTGAATTTAGAATTTAGTCGCTGAATTATGGGGTGAATAGCCAGACTGAAAATGACTGGTCCGAGGGGATCACCTTGTTGACATCCTACCGCTGAATTTAAAATATTGTCCTTATAAAGCAATTTTGAAGGGTGCCTATAGCATTGCCAAAGAAACTTAAAATTGGAAATTGGATTTTTGAAATCAAATATATTTAAAACTATTTGTTACAAGCATGGAGGAATAAACTAATTATCTAATCTAATATTTATTAAGAATATTTCACTTCAGTTAATATATTATGATGTTATAATGAAGTTTCGTACGGTTGCGCTGAATATGAGGATTCGGTTCTGATAAGCTTGGATGTTGTGGGAGGATTCATCGGCAACAACGTACCAGGGCCACATAAGGCACGTGGATATTGTACATGGACATGATGTAGATTTGAACCATTTTAAACGGGGCTTTACGGAACTATCAAAGCTTTTCGCTACGAAACTTACGGTGGTGCCATCTATCAAAAATATAAAAAAATTATATGGTTACGCTACTGGCTACGGCGATTGGCACACTGCGACGCGCGACGCGGCGTCGAGCGTTGTTGCGTCGACGCGGCGTCGCGCTCGTCGCCTCTACGGAGCTCATTTTGTATAGAAAAACGCGGGGTCCCACACACTGACAACGCAATCACGCGCGTTGCCGCAGAATACGCGCGTACAAGCAGAAAACGCGAGGTATGGCACACTGAAATCTGCATTCACGCGCGTGTTTTTCGAGGGATATTTAGTCCGAGAGCTGTTAGAAATATCTGTGTAGGTAATTGAGACGAATTTTAAATTAATATTATTGCAATGCAACATGACTATTTAACGGCAAATTTAGAGCGTTTTCACATCAACTGACGTCCGATATCCAATATCCGATATCCTAGATCGGAGGAAGTCAAATATCGATGCCCAATATCGGGTATTGGAGCCGACACCACTGTTTTGGCTCGTTATCGGAACACGCAGAGACTGCAAGCGACTTTCAACCTAAATGGCATTTTCTTAGTTACGTCTCTTTTCGCGTTAATAGATGACGCTGATCACGAATACAAGAAAAAAAAATAGTTACTATGTCATGTCAATAAGTCGAAAATAGCTTGCACTTCTAATCATTTTCTTTTCATCTCTAGCGTTCTTAATATAGTCTGGGCTATCGAGCTAATGGTCGGATGGCTTTACTTTACTTTTCTCAAAATTTTAGATTACTTCACACACCTACCTACCAAAAAAATTTTAATATCTCTCGGACTATACTAGCTCTCTCGCGTCGACGCGCGTCGACGAACGACGCCGCGTCGAGCGTTGCAGTGTGCCAATCGCCTACGGATTGAAAAAAATGGGTCTTCGGTTATGCTACGATGGTTGCGCAGTTGTAGGAGGCTTTATCGGTATCAACGTACCAGGACGGCATACAGTAAGTGGAGATTGTACATGCACATTTAACATTTCTTTAGTCTCAGTAGTACGGTTGCTATATATTCCGGTTGACCGGACTACTGCGACTGTTAAGTAGCAGTAGTTGATGTTGATTTAGGATAGAATTATTATTTCCGTGTTATGAAGATAAAAAGATCATAATTATATATGTTATCATAAATTCGTATAACAATATTAATTCTGATGGCATGAAGAAATACCTATTTATAAACTTCTAGTCTCCTTTGTAAAGGTTTTCAACATTACATTTTTAGTAGAGTTGACTTTGCAATTACGATAATCCTTTTTCTGATTTTTTCATTTATCTAAAATTGATCATATTTGCGGTGTAACCGGTAGGTATTTTAAAAGTAATATTTCACGCCTGCTGTTTTGAATAGTTGCCGAGAAAATATTTGCTAAATGGCATAATGAGAGATCATGGCTTCAACTTAAAGTTGTTGAATTTTTAAGTTTTTTACAAACATACTGCAAAAAAGTGCCCAAAATCTTCGAACTCTATCTATAATCATTCTTATTAATACTACTAGCTGACCCGGCGAACTTCGCACCGCCATTTATTTTTCACCCGCGTGGCGTCCGATCCCGTTCCCGCTCTCTTATACAATGATAAAGTTATCTAAACAGCAACAAGAATAACCACACTGTCACTTCTGCGTATATGCCGATGTCGGCCGAATTTATTGACATTAATGATCACTGCTCCGTTCCCTTGAGTAGTAGCGTGATGATATATGTATAGCCTATGTGTTATTCTGATGTATAAGCTTTATTGTAAAGTTTCATTGGATTTTCATTGTCAAGTTTCATGAAAATCCACTCAGTAGTTTTTACGTGAAAGAGTAACAAGCATCCAGCGTACATTTTTTTTAAATTGATTAATCAAATTACATAAATACACATACATCCATCTATACTCACAAACTTTCGCGTTTATAATATTAGTAGGATAGGATAGGATAAAAAAGATAGGTACATACTAGATAAACGTTCTGGTTTGTATCGTAAGTTCGTAGTATTTGATCAACACGCAACGTCGGCATTAAAGTCAACAGTGCCCACAAAAACAATTTTTGTGGGCGGCCAACCGTTCAGAGCCCCCTTGGGCCACAAAGATCGGATAGGAATTTTTATATGAAATATTTTGTGGTTAATCTGTGGGTTGACCTTCATATCTTTGTCGTAGATATTGGTATTTTGGCTTAGCATAGTTTTATAACAATAAATATGTTTTTTATTACTAGTAGGCCACGGTGAATACTGAAACCCTTTCTGTAACCCATAGAACCTATGCTAGGGATAAAAAGTAGACTACCTGTTATTCGAGACTCTAGTTAGTTAGACTATAGACCACGTCCAGTTGTTGGAGCGTACTCAATTACACATTCAAACATCTTCACAAACTTTCACATCCATACTCCATATTAATATATAAAATGCGAAAGTAACTCTGTCTGTCTGTATATTACGTTTTCACGCTTAAACCGTTGAACCGATTTTGATGAAAATTGGTATAAGGGTAGATTAGACCTTGAGAAAGGACATAGGCTATGTTTGGTCACGATAACTGACATCCACGCGGGCGGAGCCGCGTTCAAAAGCTAGTTCATAATAATTGAGTGTAGTGATTCAAAAAGTCAACATAATTACGTTGAATTTGATAATTTCATTAAAATCAGTTTTCATAATCTCTTATTTTAAAGTTGGTTATTAAATGTGCACAAACCCTAGACAGATAATGACATCTTTTTTTTTTTTCGAACTTAACAGTTAGCATAATAAATGCTATAAAAAATTCATTCAGACATCTAATTATATCCGCCTACGGTTCTCTTCCCGTTGATACGACCTACGCTGACCTCATTCGGTTCAGCCACAGGTTCAGCTGTACTCGTCGCAATATGAGACGACACGTGGAACGATTTCAGTGCCGTCTGAAAAAGTACTAGGGTAACATAATGAATAAGGATGTTCGAAGTACAACGTTCAAAGTATCCTCAAACAACAATGTGCTGATTTTGATGGCAACCCATACAAATAAACGCATTTTAGAATGCAATGCGGATTTCTTTCTGGTAATAAAAACTTATTTATTGCTTACAATACTGTTACTTGTACTTATATTACTTAAAATGTACAGAGAAAATAGGAAAACTTTCTAAAATGGTCCTTCGAAGGACCATTTTTTGATCCAAGATTAATATTAACAGGAATAACAATAGTCACAAAACAATTTTCACGAACCTCAAATCGTTCAAAGTTCCCTTGGGTTTTAACAAGTGAACGTGATGTTTTGTACGAAATATATCATGGTTGATATTATCTAGGTTGGTTCAAACTTCCTTAAAGTAGGTCCTACTTTCGTTGCGATAAATAGGTTTTAGATATATTTTCCAAAATAATAATACATTTTCCATCAATCTGAACGTTCACAATAGTTACTTTGTTTTCGAAATTATCACGTCAGAATCGTGCGAAGCGAAAATAAATATTATGTAAGCATTTTTGTGCTACTTACATATCGAATATGAAAATGAACACGACTTGTATAGTAAAATTAGTTTAAAAAAACGAGACACACGAGATATTTGTGAAAAAAGTTCTTCAAGCTGAGAAAAAAAAAACGAATAAACTTGCTAAGTAAAGGCCAAAATCATATTTTGACATGTTGTCCTCCTTACTTTTTGGTAATAAGCACAGCCACGTCCATGAGTTCCCGTTCACATGAGTTGAATTTAGTCCCTGTTCCCATGAACCATCAGTTCTTTTTTATATAGAAACCGTAGTAACAACAAACGAAAAATATTAGCCGAATTGGTCAAGCTCTTCTACAGTTCTGCGTTAAGCAAAATCGTTTTTATTCATAAGAAGATTATGTCGTAAATACGTATGTAGCGAAGTTGCACCAGAGAAAATGTTGAAATTGTTTGTCGCGTTTAGCGATTCAGTCAGATTATACGAGTATCTTATCAGCTCTTTCCGACTCAGAGAACCCGTCTCAACAATCGAGCAAGTGTAACTCTTGTTGTGTTGTATTTCTTGTTTCCTTGAAATGTTATTCAGTATTTTTATCAATGTTACAAGTATTTGTATTCATTTTACGACATTTTATATAATAACGGGAATTAACGCGATTATGGTATAGGTACATACGTAACTTTGATTTGCCTGACGTTTCGACCAGGTACCTCAAGGACTCGAAGACGGCGGGCCTGCACTACTGAGCCAGTCAGCCTGTGACCACGGCCAGTGTAACCTGGTCGAGACGTCAAGCAAATTAAAGGTTACCTGTACCATGATCGCGTTAATTCTCGTTATAATTAGTGTATATCATGGAACGCGAGAGTTTAAAAGTTAATATGTGTAGTAGATTCCACCAAGTGCCATCAATCTCGAGTATAAACAGTTATTTTAAATTCTTGACTTTTACGTATCACAAAACTGTTTTTAAATTTTGATTACTACAAAATACAAGCTTTTCTCTTTTAAAGTTAAACTAAAACTTACAATATTTATAGGAATAGAGATTAATAAAATCAATAAGTTCAGGCGTCGAAAAATTCCTCCTCAAAAACATTTATTTACCTACCTCTGCTTACCCTCTTGGGTACAGACGTTAAGTTTATAATAACTTGGCGACAAAATTCAATTCATTTTAATGATTTCAGAACGTTACGGGACGCTTGGTTACGGAAATTGTGGGAGGCTTCAGCGCCATCGAGAAAAGTACTAGGACAACATAATGTACACGGAGTGGCGTACCGTACAGTTATATGAGCGCGCTGTTTTCTAATCCGTAATGCTTTTGTATTGTTATGTATTTTTGGTAACTGAAAACAAACTGTTAAAAAAATCTGATGAATAAAAAAAGTCTCTGGAATTTCATTCAAATGATTTTATACGTTTTTAAGCTTTCGAAATCAATTTTCCAGGGTTAGATAAAAAGTCTTTTGAAATCACTAATAATTATAATGGCATCCATATTTTAACGTCTGTAAATCCCCGAAGGGGTAGGCAGAGGTGTACTAGCCCACGTTTTGTCAATTATGATTTTCGGTCCCATGATGTAATAGGGGGGCAAACCTATTGCCATCTGGCGGGCCCTTGGGGCTTACTCCGAAAAACGAAACTATTCGTATCCGTTGACGTTTCTGTCATTTAGCTACCCCGAAAGTGTTTCGTTTCGTGCTTCGAATCCATCTTTGTACGTTTGACATTGACGTTGTCGATCGTTGTCAGTGTACCTACTCCCAAACACTCCCAAAATACATTTGACGTTTTCGTAGTCGTTGTCAGTCGTTGTTTGACAAGTAATCTTGCGGATTATTAGGGTAAGCAGGGGGAATGGCGTTCACTTATGGCAAACAAGGTATATTTTTTAAAATATCTATTAAAAATCATAATTAAGAAATGTAACAAAGTCTTTAACTATCGAGGAATCAATATTTCAACAACAAAAGCATATATCTTTTACACATATTTTTTTTCTGAATTCCACGCACATAATACATTTGTTATAATTTTTATCGTCTGCATTCATTTCGTCATCACAGTCGTCTTCGTGATAACTCTCCGAAGAACTTTCTTGTATAATAAGTCACTACGGAGTAATGGCGTTCGGCTGAGCGGTAAAACCCCAAACGGTCGTTTTATAAATAATTTTAAAATAAAAAGAAACCATACCCACTTATTGAAAATTTATTTTATTATCACAAAATTGCAGTTTTACTGTCAGAAAAGTAAAAGTAAAAACTAATTAACAACCATAGTTCTTAACTTACCAACAACACCACGTAACCAAAAATTACATCAGTGCGGCCACAATAAAAAAAACGCACTTTACAGTCGCATGACATGCGTTGACTGGCCGTTTGCATCCCAATCTGTTAAGAGGCCTCTACCCCGCGTATCTCACTCGGCGTTTCATGTTGCTACATTGCATTTTGACAGAGTTACAGGGGTGAGCGCCATTACCCCTGCTTACCCTTTTTGAAATTCAACGACGTCTATATAACTATCGTAAGACTTTTGGAGTTGAATTTTAATCGAATAAAATGGCGAGATTTTTATTGTTGGACCAAAACCATAGAACAATATTATGGCACAAGGGTTTTTAAGTTCGTTCACATTAAATCACGTAAATCCTTGAAAAATTACATTTTGGTGATCTAATGGTAACTTTAGAACCAAAATATCATACATATTTTAATTTGACGCTGTTTTCGTAAGAATACAACTATATTTTTTTGATTTTTCATTTGTTACCTAACGGTTTTTAGATTTTTAAAGTATATTGGTCCAAACTATTTATCTAGATTCGAACGTTTGTCTATGATTACGAAAACGGCGGAATCCGTCAGTCGTCAACGAAAGGTTTTCGGAGTAACTTTAATGGATCGTGTTCGTTCGGGTTGTCGTTCGTTCGTTCGAACGTTCGTTCGTTTTTCGGAGTAAGGCCCAAGTTGGACTGTATTTATTATTATTTTTCATTATGCAGAGACCTGCTAATACTTATCCGAATAGTTTTTATGATACTATTGATGATACTGTATACTGATATACATAATTAATTGTTAAAACTTAAAATCAGATATTACTATTATTTAGAGAACGCTTTTAAAGTTACTAATAATAAGATTTATTTCATATAAATAAATCATCCATAATTTTTGAATGAAGTTTAATAGCATTTATTATGCTAACTATACAATTTGATTACATCAGGAAAAATGGTTGAAAAATCATTCATTGATTCCACCTTCGCCTAGAGAAAGCAAATTTGAATTCATCCATAATTTGTTATTAGATTAAGCTTGCCTTTCCACGTTATTTATTTTACCTATATTATGTATGTATTTCGTTTATTTTAATATCTATAAGAAATGTATTTGATTTTAAAAATACTCTTCATTTAAAACAAGCAACATCAAAATTAGCTCGCGTAGATGGCGCTACAATTTACGTAGACTCGTCTTCGTAGCCTGTAGCGCCAAACCGTAGCGGAAGGCTGCGCCTCACGGGAAAATGTACTAGGCGACCATATACAACAAGAGTTTGATGAAAATTACCTTACCCATGGATTTACTCGGGAAAATCGAGGAATGAGGTGAGGGGAACAGGATAAGGGAAAATCTAATGCGAAAATGGCTGAAATAGATTTCTGGAAATCCCGATTAGAGCGGAAAATGTCTACTTGGTACCAGGCTAGCATGAAGAGAAAGTGGGTAAATGTGCAGTTTAGTTAGGGCTAGAAAAAGAAAGCGTGCTTAGGGGGCGGAGTTAGGGCGGAGCATTTTCACGCATGCGCTGTAGACCGGTGCTTGCTTAGTTAGTTAGGACTTACGGATTCCTCCTGGTACCCATAGCTTTTTAATTATCAAAATAACTAACAATATAAATGTGGACAGCTGATTTCATAGTAAAACAGCAATTAATATAGAAAAGAAAAATATGTCAGCACATATTATTAATACTTGTTAACTTCCAACTTTACTAAAAACTTTTGTTAAAGCGCCATCTGTCCACGTAACGCAGAACTAGTCAGTCAGCAAAACAACTAAAGAACTAGCCTAATACAGTGCAATTTGACTTGTAAAACAAATTATAAGCATAAATCTCAATAAAGAATAATAAAAATAATGTGATTACGGTATATAATAATTGCATGTAAATTAATGGTATAACATTTTCACCCCACAAAAGTTCATACTTATTAGTTCTATTTAAAATTAATAGATGGCGTTCACGTGTGTTAGGAATGTTACTAAATGGAATATTATTATAAAACGAAAATGCTTTCATGCTGGAAACTATCAAGACATTATGAAATGGTAAGTGCAGATCACACTCTTGCACACTTTCAAACGAATCAATCAAAAATCAGACTGAATTTTCTCAACTTAATACATACCAACACATACATATAATCATGCCTGAATATTGAGCAGGAGTGAATTAACAACATTCACCAATCATAGTATTCGGTGCTCATGTAACAGGGGGTGAGCCTATTGCCGTATTCCGGGCACTACTGTTGACGCCAGCCACGCGTGAGCATAGGCCTGGCAAATGGCAATGCTGAAATCGGTCTGATGTTAAACAGCCCTATCCCTTAGTCGCCTTGTACGACACCGCATGGGAAGAGATGGAGTGGCCCAAATTCTACTTTTCCGGGAACCATGTGGCTTATTAGACACCCACCCATCATCCAACTTATTATAAAAATAAATTACAAAAATAAGTGTTTCTGTCAAAATCAAAGTTTCTTGCGATATTTAAGAGCTGATTACATAATTTTGTGTCTCAAATTACACAACTAGCAAGTGAAGAAAACTATTTTATAAATGTTGATGTGGGCCACAGTCCTTAAACCACGACACCCCACTCTCTATTTGATGTGAATGTTTTTTAAATGTAATTAATCAATAATAGAGCAAACAGTACTGTAAGTACACTCACCCGTTAAACACTACACACACAGTTAGCGCCTGAAGCTTACCTGAAAAACAAAAATATTATAGATAAATGGAACTTACTCACTGTCTGTGGCAACACTGCTACGAAACACTTGCCTAATTATAGTCTCCGTAATTCATAATTAAAATAATAGTATAAAGTGTGATTTAATTGTGTTGAAAGTAAATAACGTTGTGAACATAACCTCTAAAGTGTGTATCAAGAACAATACCTGCGAAAAACTGTGAGTTTTAGAAATTAAGCTCATTCCAAAACGGGAACTCATCTTGATTCTCACTCACACACTCACAATCAGCTGTTAAACAGCTGTTGGACAGCTGTTTCTGCAGTATTAAGATACACTCACACGCACGCAACATAACAACAAATTTGTTTGAAATATTATGACTTTTATCTGACGGCCGATCACTGATATTGCCATTTCAAAAAATACGAATGAGATGATATTCTCGTTCTGAAGATTGCGTTTGCGGAGTTGGTTACAAGCAAGCATAAAATATATCATTGTGGTCTTGATATCGGTCTTTTGGACTAATTCTTCAAAATGGCAGGTTGCAAAATCAAATGTGCTGGATGTCAGACGATCATCAAAAACAAAGAATACATGAAATGCAGTAAGTGTTCTTCAGTGTACGACTTAGAATGTTCGAATATTTCCACGAAACGACTAAGTTCAATGACAACCGAACACAAGCAGATGTGGAAGTGCCCTACTTGCCTGAGTGCTGAACCCAAAACTGGAAATACTAACACCCCGATCAGACCTAGCAACATACCTGAATCTGAGCCAAGCAATATTACACTTCGTCATAAGAACATGAATCCCGAGAATAATTATTCTAACTCAGGTTGCCGTATGCCAGATGACTCGTTACGCGAGCTTATCCGAAGCGAAATTCAATCTGCTTTTAAGACGGTGGTCGGTGACTTAGTGACAAAACACCTACAAAGCATAAACGATAGGCTGGCTTGCTTTGAGAAGGCTCTCGACTTCTATAACGTCAAATATGAAGAGATGAAACTTGGCCTAAATGAAAAGGTAGAAGCAATGGGAAAGCTGGAAAATGAAAACTCACAGCTCCAAATAACGGTCAAGGACCTAAATGCACGATTGAACTCCGTTGAACAGCACATGCGGGAGTGCAACATAGAAGTAAATGGCATACCGGAACATCAAACCGAGAACCTTATCAATGTGTTCAACCAGCTGACCAACACAATTAAATGTCCACTCCAGCCAGGAGAGGTGTTAAATACTACAAGGGTTGCCAAGCTGAATAAAGAAACAAATCGTCCTAGATCGGTGGTTGTCAAGCTCCAAAACCGGGCACTGCGTGATAAGGTTTTGGCTGCGACAGCAAAATATAACGCTGATCATCGTGACGACAAGTTATCAACTCAACACTTAGGCATAGGTGGTAAGCGGGAGCCCATTTACGTCTCTGAGCATCTGAGCCCTGCAAACAAACATCTGCACGCTCTGACAAGGCTAAAGGCCAAGGAATTGGCCTATAAATTCGTTTGGGTTCGCGATGGGCGAATTTATGTAAGAAAAAGGGAAGGTAGTCAGGCCGTGCATATTCGAGATGCTGGCAGCTTGACCTTGCTACACAAAGACAAATAGACAGCACAATTTAGGACTAATATACTATTGGCTTTTAAAACAAAATTCGATTCTATAGAAGTATACTACCAAAACGTCCGTGGTTTACGCACCAAGACTAGAGACATTTACAACAAAGTGCTGGAAAATAATTATGACATTATAACTCTTACTGAAACGTGGCTAAATCAGGACGTGCATGATCGTGAAATTTTTGATGACCGATACGTAGTATATCGCAGAGATCGCGACCTGGCACGTGCTAACAAACTGGATGGCGGAGGTGTCTTGCTGGCAGTGTCTAGACACATATCATCGTCTCGCATCTCAAAGTGGGAGAGCGGCTGTGAGGATATCTGGATCACGATAGAGACTACAAAAAACAAAATGCGCAGGAAAATAGCAATCGGTGTTGTGTACTTACCCTCTCCGATTCAGGAGGAAGTACTACGTGAATTTCTTGTTAAAGCGCGCGTGGTGTCTGAATGTGTTGACGACGTCTTGATCGTCGGTGATTTTAACCTACCATTTATCAAGTGGACCATGGACAGCGACGGATATAACTTAATTCCAACTACACTAAACAATAATGGTGATAATAAAGAGCATAGATTGATGAAGAATCTCTCTGACTTTATAACTTTAAGTGACTTACAACAGCAAGTTCTGGTTGTGAATAGTGACGACAATATACTAGATTTAGTTTTGACCAATGTTAACTGTACTACTAGGAAATCTGATAGCATATTAAGTAAAATTGATGACCACCACCCTCCACTAAACATTGTTATAAATCTCAAACCGTGTCCCTTGTCCGTCGGTCAACCTCGGCAGGATTTAAATTTTTATAAGGCTGACTACGATAAAATTTTACCTCTTCTGGAGCGCTTGGAATGGTCGGAGAGCTTCTCTGGATGCAGTGATGTGGACGAAATGGTTTCAATTTTTTACGACCATTTGAATAACATCATTAGTGAATGTGTGCCAAAGAGAAAACCGCGTAAATTATCTCATCCCATATGGTTCACCGGAGAGCTTATCGGTCTTTTAAAAGAAAAGAATAAACTTAGGCACAGATCGCGCAAATATAACAATCCCCGAGATAGGTTAGAGTTTGAGTTAATCAGGAAAAAATGTGCCAAACTTATTCGAGACTGTCACGCTAACTACATAGAATCCATAGAGAAAAACCTAAAAAGTAATCCCAAGGCTTTTTGGAGTTACATCAAACATAAAAGATCCGGCTCTAACACCTTACCATCAACAATGCACAATAACAATCAATTAACATGTACTGACAATTGTGACATTGCAAACCTATTTGTTTCTCACTTCAGCTCGGTATATACACCCGTGGACATTTCCCGACCAAAGCGAACCATCAGTGACTCGGAGGGGGTTTCGGATTGTCTGAGCATGGTGCGCTTTCCCGAAAATGAAATTTTATCAGCTCTTAAACGCTTAGACACAAACAAGGGTCCGGGGCCCGATGGAATCCCCCCACTCTTTATCAAACGATGCGCACATTTTTTAGCACATCCAATTAAAACAATAATTAATGAGTCTCTTGCCACTGGTATTTTTCCTACCGCATGGAAAAGAGCCAAAATAGTCCCGGTTTTCAAAAAGGGAGACAAAAGCGATGTACGGAACTATCGACCAATAGCGATCCTTTCTTGTTTGTCGAAAGTTTTTGAATCATTGGTATCTTCTCAGCTAACTGCGCATACTAAATCATTAATCTGCAACGAACAACATGGCTTCCTGCAAAAAAGATCTGTGCTTACCAACTTGGTCTCGTACATCACTCCCATCATGGAAGGTATGGATGACAATGAGCAGATAGACTCAGTCTATACAGATTTTGCCAGTGCATTCGACAAAGTAGACCATCTTATTCTTGTAGAAAAGCTCCATAACCAGTTCGGAATTCGTGATAGACTTCTTGGGTGGTTTGAATCCTATTTAAAGAATCGGGAGTATGTGGTATTAGTTAATAACGCTGAATCCAAAAGCTATATCGCTGGTTCTGGGGTTCCACAGGGCTCCCATCTTGGACCGATTTTGTTTCTGATGTTCATTAATGACATAGTCCGTCAGATCAAGCATTGCAGCTGCTCACTTTATGCCGACGACATGAAAATATCTCGCCAGATCAATTCCGAGGCTGATGCAGGGCTGCTGCAGGACGATCTTGACCGAATTAATGTCTGGTGTTGGGATAACGGAATGTCATTGAACGCTTCTAAATGCCTTCATATCCGATTTACTAGAAAACGGAATATAACTGAGACTCATTTTTATATTGGAAATGACGAAATTTCTACGTCAGGTCAGGTTAGGGATTTGGGTGTCATCCTGGACTCTAAATTAACCTACATTCCACACTACAACAACATAATTAACAGAGCAGCTAAAATGATGGGTTTCATTAAGCGTAACTCTAAGGACTTGCACGTTTCCTCAAAAATATTACTCTTTAATAACCTGGTGAGAAGTGTCCTAGAGTTCGGTAGCGTTGTCTGGAACCCTCAGTACGCAGTACATTCACAGAACATAGAATCGGTCCAAAGAGCCTTTACCAGACATCTGGCGTTTGTCACTCCTGGGCTTCACCCTGGACGTCCTTACCGGGAACGGCTGGCGTATTATGGGTTGCAATCTCTCAAGGATAGAAGAAGCGCTATTGACATGTTGTTTCTGCAGGATCTGGTTAAGGGCTCATCACATGAACTAGGACTTTTGATGCGAACGAGGTTGTGTGTTCCGAGACCTAATAGCCGAATTAGAAATAACTTTCCGTTCTTCCATGTGCCGCGGTGCAAAACCAACTTGGGTGCACTGGCTCCCTTAGCTAGGTTAACTGCCACATATAATAGTAGCTGGAGAAACCTAGACCTCGACATATTCCACGACCATCCCAGGTGTTTCAAGGCTAAATTAACTCAGCAGCCTAAACAGAATTCATCTGATTAATTTTGTAATTTTATTATATTTCTAAATTGTGAATTTATGTTCATATTATGTTTGAATCCGACTTAGCATTATTTTTGTATTATTTGATTTTACTCGTTTATTTAATTCTTATTTGATTTTATTTTAATAGTGAATGATTAATATGTATTTTTTTTTTCCTTTTTTTTTTTTTTTGACATAACTTGACATGCATTATTTGAATATTTCTGTAATTATTTTTGTATGACAATCAGCCAACGCTGTGCATATCTATAATTGGTGTAGCACATACCTGCTAATATCTCACACTATACTTTTAAGACAATGTTTGTGTATTACACTGTTGATATGCCTAAATAAATAAATAAATAAATAAAATAAAAAAATAAAACTTACGAAACTTACTAAGGGTCATGCGAAGAATTTCGTGCGCAGGTCCAAACTTGTGGGTCGTACGCGGACGTAGTTAAATGATAGAATATACAGTTTTATTTCTTCGTGGCTTTCATCTCCGAGCCCGTAGATGGAGTAACCGTTTCCTCTTGCTTGTTTGCCTTATGCGGCTTTCATGGATGCAACTGCCGTCTGCCCTCCCAAACTCGACAGGGAACCCTGCCTCCATTAACAGGCGCAACGACTTCCTAGAGTTCCTATACACTCTACTAAACGATACCATATACTTAATTGGGGTAATGCTGTTCGGTGACAATTTTCTTCTATTGTGGAGATGGCGCATCAACTCACAAATTAAGTTCTCCCTATGTGTTACATGTATAAACGTATAATATATGTATTATCTTCCACAATCATGTTTACTACAATTTACGCTATCGTGTTAAACATGGCCGCGCTAATTACCACAAACATAATTATTTATGATGGAACGTGAAAGTTTAAAAGTTATATAATAACTTCAGTAGCTGCTATTCATATGTTTTAGCACTACATACATTTTCTCCAAATCATCTCGTCTTACGTGAATTTACCTCTTAATTTATACAGTTCACGGGAATAAACCAGATATAAGCTCGCATTTGCACATTATTCTCGAGATGAAATCCTTATAAAGTACTTTTAAGTTTTCAAGATATATTTCTGAATATATCCCAACTCATTCGTAAGAACAGCATCTTACAGGGTGAGGTCACAATGTTAGCGGGGCTAACCGCATCGATACATTTTAATATCTACAATATTTAAGAGTATCTTCGTCTGAGAATTGAAAACATCAGTCTAGGTGGGAAAAAAAATTCACGGCATCAACAGTAATATATAATTCGAAATACATCGGGGAAAATGAAGTACTCAAGTGGGACTTGAACCCACGACCTTTCCCTTACAAGGGGAATGCTCTTCCAACTGAGCTATTGAGTCACACCTGAATCACTTCATATTTCCCATCTCTTTATATCCGTCTTTAAGGGCGACGGTTCATTTTTCCAGATTTATTTCGAATTTAAAAGTTAGCATAATAAATGCTATAAAATGTCATTCAAGTAATATATAAGTTCGTCAGTAAGTTCATTTTTCATACCACTTAAGTGGCAGTCAAGCACAAGGTCCACCTGATGGAAAGTAGTTACCGTGGCTTATGGACGTATGCAGCACCAGGGAAGTCAACTTCGTGCTGCCCCTGTAAGAACGGAGAGTTTCTGTGCCGTCAGTGCAGAAGACAAAGCAGGTCAAGCTTTGGTCTTCCCACTGACAACATAAAAACTCTCCAGTGAGCTCTGGCCACCCTACTCACCGCCGGGAACACATACTAAATAATAAATAAATAAAATCGGTCGATGAACAGAGGAGACTTAGCTGAACATTAGAATATTTTAACCACTAACACAAAGTTCGCATAGAGAATGAGGATATTTTGCACACCATTATTTTTTATTACACGCACATTTTCATACCTCTCGGGACCCAATTCAGAAGACGTCCTTCGCCTACTACAACATACAAGGTACCTGCAAGTACAAAATCAAATAAACAACGGTTATGCAAATTTTCTCCAAGTCCCTTGCGAATAAGAGGCGGAATGTCTTGAATAATTCGTGAGCCCTGCGATGGCATTTGCTGACAATATTTATAAATTCACTTTGTGTGTCACTGTATCTCCGCTCACACAGGCACCCTGACATTCTTAAACTTCACCCAGTTGTACCATTTCACGTTCCTCCGAGCTTTATGGCCAGTTGGGACTACATTGCGTTCTCGTACAATCTGATAAATAAAGTTTCGGTGTGAGATTTCGTGATACTGCTGTAGCCCTAGTAATTTCAAATCAAATATTTGTGTGTCGTGTCAAAAGTTTGAGAGAATATTTTTATTTACTCATAGTTTTTACCCGACTGTCAAGAAGGGGTTATGTTTTTCACGCGTGTCTTGTATGTTTGTAATATTCTTTATTACCTCATATCTTCTGAACCTCTTCACGGATTTCCATAATTAACGTCTCAAATTAAAGGTATTCGTTGCCCAAGTGTTCTTGGATACATAAAATATTAAAAAAGAGCTATGTGATGAACTTTTGGCGCCAAAATGTATGTTGTCAAAAAATATTTTCACTCGTACTTATCAAGTAGGTTATCAAAATTAAGGTAATGAAAAAGGAGATTACAAAATATATAACTCATACATTTATATCGTAATTTTAAAGTATTAAAAAAATATTCAAAATAAAAAACCCGACTGATATAAATTTGATAGCAGGCGGTATCCAATATTTCGCTCTTCTCAATATCAGTTGGGTTTTTTAATTTGAATATTTTTTTTTATACTACGAGTTTTAACTTTTCTATTGTAATACTTTCCTAAAAAAAACTTAACTATGATTTTCGAACCCACGTAATAGGAGGCGAGCCTATTGCCGTCTAGCGGGTACTTCGTCTTGGGATGTATGTTTACTGTCGGATGGAGAATTTCCCTTAGTCGGCTTTTACGACACCCACAGGAAGATAATATTCTACTCCACTGGGAACCAATTCAGTTAGTAAAGAGTTAAGAAAAGAAAACTGGTAATGTACTCCACATTACCAGTTTTCTTTTCTTAACTCTACATTAAAATAACACAAAATAAATTGCATAAAAAACCGTTACATTAAAATGGACCTACATTTTAATGTTATTTTTAACATTGTGTTATTATATGTTGACTTTTATCAGGATTCAGCCGAAACAAAATACAAAATAAGAAAGTTTTCATAACGAATAATTAAGCCTCTTTATTTCTTGTAAAGTAGCTTAGATCTCGTCTTTGACGGAATTTTGTTTGTATACAAGCTGTTGCTAAAGTTGCATAGGTACTTGTTTTATTTAAGGATTTTTGTTTCTTGCACAATAAAGGGCCATTTTAGTCGTGCAAGTATAGTGAGTGCGACTGTTACGTTCACAGAGAACAGAATCATGGTTGCTTTTGAGTACGAGAAGACGATTCAGAAATGTCGACTATAACGACTTAAAATGATAATTTTGACGAGAGGGTTCATCTTTGTTGATTGTACCCATTTATTTTGCACTCAATAAATTTTAATACGCCTCTTACACGATCGTACTAAAATAATAAAATACTAGTAACCAAAAACGTACCAATAAGTTTTACATACCTGAGAATTCGTCATAGTAATTATATTCATAAAACACAAATGTATTTAATTATACAACACTCGCAATTCATTAATATTTATTTCAGTACATTTCAATTTACATCTAATTGTGTCACAGGAATTAATTTAAATTTTCCTACGCAATCAACGTAATTATAATTGCTTTTTTATATTAATCAATATATGAGTCTCTATACCAGACGTTTAATTTAAACTCAGAAATGGTTGTATTGTACCTACTTATTAAATTAGTTTTATATTCGAATACATAGGGAAAAATAATCTTCTCGGGCGGGACCCGAACCCGCAGTCTTTCCCTTACAGGAAGAATGCCTTGACCAATTCGACTACCGAGACACGCCCGATGTGATTCAAATTTCCCATCTTATACGTCTTTAAGGCCTATTTATTACCTATTTATTCGATTTGTATAGTTAGCATACTTAATGCCTTAAAAATTCATTCAATTGTTTTATATTACTTAGATATTTTATGGACAAACCAATATCACAATATCACTAAAAGTTAGAGCCTTAGTTTCTCCAAGCTATTACGAGCACAATATGGAGATTTTCAAGAAGGGCATTAGGTCGGCAGCATGAATGTGACGTACCCTGATGTTGCGCACGTCCATAGGCCATGGTAATTATTTCCCATTAGGTGGCCTTTTTAGTTCTAATAATTTCATACATTATGGGTGTATGATACCTAAACAAGATTTTCACGGCACAAGCCAACCTCATGTGTCAATAAGCAGACCGCCTTATTCCTGATTGTCGCTCTGCCTCGGCCTTGCTTCAAGAATATTGGGCTTAGTAGTGAAAGGTTGCCTGTAAGAGATCGCTTGTAGCGATAAGGCCACCATTTGTACATTTCATATTATGTTGTCCGTACATGTACTAAAATTTATAAGTGTACAATAAAGATTTTTCTTATCTTATCTTATCTTAAAGATTTTGATGCAACTACTTTGGCAATCAAATGGTGAGGATTAATTCGATTCATTAGGACTTTTAAAACGTTTAAAAATTAAATAGCTAAAAGACCCAGATTATAAACGTTTGACACATAGAAGTGTAACAGTATGATTGATTAACGTCGGTCCTACTCGAAAGTTTAATCAACAAACTGTCAAAGGTTGAATGTTGATTTAGGATATAGATCAATTAGTACTTCGAACTTTCATGGTTGGGCGAATTTGACTTGGTTGAGTATACATCTATAGAAGACACGTGTATGATCTATTTATGATATTTATGATTTTTATGATGACGATGAGTATTTTTTTGTGTCGTCAGTGTAGAAGACAATCCAGGACAAGCCTTTGGTCTTCCCACTGACAGCACAAAACCTCTCCAGTGAGCTTTAACTACCCTACGCACTGCCGGGAACACAATACGGCGTTATTATGACCGCGGTATTCTGTAGGGCCGAGATACTTTCCCAGTCGTACTCAGTTGGAACAGAAATATCGTGTTCCTATCTCCGTCATAATTATGTACCTAACTGTAAGTCCTTTAGACTGGAATAGTTTCAATACTAGAGATATCGAACAAGGTGTGAAGTGAAGGGAACAGAGTAGCAGAGCATCACAGTAGCAGACATTTGCAACCAAAGCTGGTATTTTGGAGCTATAGGGCTCTCTCCTACTATTTTTATTGATTTGATTGACCTGCCAAAAGCAAGAGGACAACCTGTGCTCACACCTCGTCTGGAATCACCAGGTATACCGGTTTGCAGGTAATGGTGTCTTGGACTTCGAAAATCTTGGTGTTGCCCCTAACTACAAACTTATAAGCTCAGTTTTAAAATGTACAACTGAACACTGTAAATGTACAACAGCTACATTTCATACATAATGTTTGAACATAACATAACATAAACATAAACTCACGCCTGTATTCCCCGAAGGGGTAGGCAGAGGTACTAGCACCCACATTTCACCAGTTTATGTTTAGGTCCCAATGTAATAGGTGGCGAGCCTATTGCCGTTAACCGGGCACTTATAAACCTGCGATAAATACACACATAACTTCGAAAAGCATCGAAGTAATTGGTGTGTGCCATGGTAAACCTGGGTCGAACCCGAAAGCTCGTCTCAGCAGTCCATTACCCATACCACTAGGCTACCGCAGTACCTATTATTTCGTTAATATGGTACAAATTCCGTCTTAAAAGCGAAAACGGACTTAGTCATTAATTATCCGGTCTTACGGCGTTTGATAAATAGCACCGTTTTGGGTAAAGTGCCTGAATGAGTAAATGGGTAATTATATTCAGGTAGCCGGATTGTTGGAGTTTGATATTGTTTTTAATTGAGTTAGCTTAAGCAAAGTGCGGTGCCAGTTTAAAATATTAATTCAGCCGTTCGATGTGGTAAACGCTAAAGTAGTATATAATTGGCGACAGTTTAACTTACTGGTAGTTAGTATTTATTTTGGTTTCGTGCTATGAGTAGGTAAGTTACATTAGGGCCGAACATATTGCCTGCCACATCAGTGGTTAAACTTATAAATTGATCATTATGTAGCTCACAATTAGGACCATGATAGACAAATATAAATAAGTTATAAACTAAAAACTAGGTTATTTATAAGATCTTCACCATCACACCACATAAAACTACCACAAGGCTTTGTAGATTTGCGGTTGATTGCAGAACAAGAACTTAATTTCAAATTTTATTTCTAGAATGTCATTCAACCTGAATCGCGATTTATCTAATGACAGATTATATAATAATGTAATGATAGATTGACATATTATATTGCCTATACAATCTTTCCTCAGACAAATACAGATTCAGAGTGAGTGTCATTCTAGAATACAGGCCTAAATCATTATTAACAAAATCACAAAGTATGATTCTTGAATTTCACGTAAACGCAAACGCAATACTCTGAAATTAATTGCCCTGAAGGTGTTTTCTCGTAAAAATATTTTTTTAACGATGGCAGGGTGTTGACATCCTACCATTGTCGCCATAAATAATCGCAAGGATACACCTTATTGCTCAACCTGTACACAAACAACTTCCGTAAAAGGTGACCGGTGGTAACATTTGTCACGCTACTCATTTGTTACTGGTTCATAGGGGTGACAAAACAGGTATTATTTTACTCTGTGTATACCTGTTTTTTTTTTTTTTTTTTTTTATAAATAATATTAGAACCGTAGTTACTAATATTCCCTCTAACCCCTCCAGCTAAGCTAAATTGCTTGTGTTAGGAGTGGGTTCACGTCGGTAGTGTAATGGCCAGGATCGAACCCGGGACCTCTCGATCGTAAGGTCGACTCCTAAACCACTAAGCTACCGACGCTTAAACAAAGTATTGAGTTGTAATATGCTTTATTTATTGTTACAGGGACTAGAATGAACGTCTATAAGTTAAACTTCAATCGAGGCATTATTGGATTACGTCTTAAGTTAATGCTGGTTTTTAGAGAATCGGTTTCTTGAACTACTATGACACTATAGTATCACTAATTTCAGAGATTTCAAATACCTAAGTAATTTTTTTTTGATATTTTATTAAAAAACTCCTATTGGCTATTACATGTATCGTTTTGATTATTTTCACAAATACAACTACTTACTTTGCTCTATAATATGTTTTTAAATCGATTTGTTAGGTCATTCATCAACTCGCGGCCATTAAACTCGCGGTCACGGGACCTTTCAATTTTTAACCCCCGACGCAAAAACGACGGGGTGTTATAAGTTTGACGTGTCTGTGTGTGTGTGTGTGTGTGTGTGTGTGTGTGTGTGTGTGTGTGTGTGTGTGTGTGTGTGTGTGTGTGTCTGTCTGTGGCATTGTAGCACCCAAACGGATGAACCGATTTGGATGTAGTTTTTTTTATTTGAAAGGTATATTAGTCGGGAGTGTTCTTAGCTATGTTTGGAAAAAATCGGTCCAAGATGGCCGCCGCCACAAGATATCGGAATACGAATGTCTTCATAATTCCCTCAATATGGGTATCAAATGAAAGAGCTTGACTAGTAGATCACTTTAAAAAGTATAAAATAAAAATTAAATTAAAAATTTAAAAAACCCCCGTCACAAAAAACACTTCCAAAAAGTAGAAAATAAATGGAGTTTGCCTTTTAACTTTAACGGTTGCCATGTCGGGGGACCTTGAATTGTTCCGATAATATAACGGAGTGCTTAACCAATTAAGGTCCCCCGACATGGCAACCGTTAAAGTTAAAAGGCAAACTCCATTTATTTTCAACTTTTTGGAAGTGTTTTTTGTGACGGGGGTTTTTTAAATTTTTATTGATTATTTTCTTATCGTCAACTCGCGCGATTGTCAAAATTGACGTAGGTATTTATTTTATTAATGTACAGTCAATTACAAAAAATTGTAACAAATTTTATATAGTTAGGTACCTTATTTACCAACGCAGGTTATTTCAGCTGACATTTAAAACATTCAATTACAATTTCTCAAATGTCACTTTTAGGACTTAGTGATTTTCTTGAATTGGGCCATCAGGCCAGCAATTGGCTCCACCTGTTGAGATATCAATAAGCCGTCGTACAATGACATTTATGAGAGACATATCATAATGTAAATGTACGTTTTGAAAATTAAAGGATTTCTTACTATTTTCAACGACTTCACTTGAAGTGGTCGAAATCCTCAAAGGGCTAGGCACAGGTATATTAACCTCTTTGTAGCCCTTCGGAAATTTACAGGCATGTATAATGTATTCGCCTGAATAATCATAGAAAAGTAGAACTTATGAGGTCTAAAACCCATTCCATAATCAACAAACTTTCATAGGCATTGAGTTAGTTCATTGTCTATTGAAAATATACAAGTGGAACATCAATCTATAAAGTATAGACGAATCGTACCCAATCGTACCTGACCAATGTTTGACTTCGAATCAGTCGATTGAATCAGATATATCTATCGATGACATATTTCAATGTACCGATGACATAAAAGGGTCCTTCCTGACCAATGTCCTGTGAAATCGATTTTATCGGCCGCGATAACCTCTCGACTGCGGCATAAAAATATTTATTTTTGTAGGTGCTATATTTGTTTTTTATTCAATCAAATTGAATGGTGAATCTATGAAACCAAATAAATAATAGATTGTGCAGTGGAGTAGAGATACGTTTTCTAAAAATGATTTAACCAGCTATCATCATCATCTTCCTCGTAACAAAATATCTAGGTGTTAGCGTCAGAATAAGTACTTATATAAAATTAAACCTGCTTTTAACCCGTCCTGCGTGGTGATGAATAATTTTCACATTTTTCCACATTTATTTTATTCATTCGATATGTATACTCCTTAAGTATTGTTGTTTACTGTGAAAGCTTCCAGACACAACACACACAGCTGCTACAGAGAATATCCTAACAGAAAAATTCAAGAATAATGTCTGACCCAGTAAAAACTCGGGACCTAACGATCACCCGAAAATGAAGTATAAACTTATTGTGTGAAAAAGTTTCATTAGTTCACACTTCACAGAGTAATTAACATAGCATTGTAAAATTAAAGTATTTAATAATCAAATTTCATGTTTCTTAATCTTTTACACACGATTGCAAACATACAGTACCAGTGCCCGCTTGATGTCATAGGCTCGCCCCGTATTACGTGGGATCAAAAATCATGGTAGCAAAATATGGGTGTAATACCTTCTTCTGCTGAGACTTACAAGTTACAGGCGAGATTAATGTATATCATTATATTGCAATTTCTTCAAAAGCTTCATATGACCTGACCATAAGTGTCACCAATGGGGTCAATGGGTGAGCAATATTATTACTATATTTTAATCATAGCGGCAAAACACTTTCCAACAGGAAACCTCCTTGAAAGAGCGATGTTGTTGCCTTAGTAAGATTTAAAAGAGCGTGACTACTCGTAAAGTTAAAATTTTTGTTCCGAAACTCCCCCTTTGTCCCAGAGGACTGCTTTCGGAGTTTTAAAATTAAAATAAAAGACTCATTACTCACATCGCCAGTTTCAAGGGGATATTCATGATTTTGTATACAATGTGAATTAATTTGTTTATTTGTATACATTAGGTTTCAAATAACGTTTAATTGTTCAATATTGCATGTACCTATAGAATGTAGCACTACGTTATTATACATTAAGGTTTCAAATAACGTTTATCTCTACATGGTTATTAATTTATTTATTACTAGCCTTTGCCCGCGGCTCCGCCCGCATGGATGTCGGTTATCGCGACACATAGCCTATTTCCTTTCTCATGGTCTACTCTACCCCTATACCAAATTTCATCAAAATCTGTTCAGTGGTTTAGGCGTGAAAGCTAACATACAGACAGACAGTCAGACAGACAGAGTTACTTTCGCATTTATAATATTAGTATGGATGTATTTTAGTTTTAGGTTAATTGTTCAATATTGCATGTACCTACCAATAGAATGCACTATGTAAATGTAAATAAAATTAACATTTTCGTGTTACAAAAATATTACGCACGTTTTCAATAGAATGTGGCTCGAAAACCGTTGTTTTTCAACTAATTTTTACAAGTCATTCCTACATTTTTTTGGTGATTTGATTAATTATCATATTTGGCACACAATACCACTTTCAGTACATTGATCCACAAAAATCAGTTCAGCGCAAGCAGAAACGATGCGCACTGTGCGGTATGAAAGAAACTTCATCTTACGCACGATCAAGCTTTGCAATGAAATTTTTCCAAGTGATTATAAAACGGGGCCAGGACATCGGCAGCACGAGCGTTCCGGCACGATCGTTCGATCGCGTAGTTCTATTGATCGCACGAAGAGGATTTAAAAATCAGTCAATCGAACTTCGAGCTGTCATTATTTATAGCACTGTTCAATCAATCGAACGAACAGTACCTATTTTTTATCCTCATTGTTTGATTGATCAATCGAACTACGAGCTGTCATAATTTGTAGGTGCACGTTCGATCAATGGAATGAACAATATTTTTAAATCCTCTTTGTTCGATCGATCAGTCGAACCACGAGCTCTCATAATTTATAGGTGCTCACTGTTCGATCAATCGAACGAACAATATTTTTAAATCCTCTTCGTGCGAATAATCTAATTACGGTAGCGGTGGGTATCATTTTGCTAGTAAAATTGTAAATTCAGAGAGTCGTGGACATTGTGTGCATCAACATGACTCCGACTCTCCCAATGTCATAGAACTTTTATCTAAAATCAATCTGTCCTCAAATCTAGTTATAAATTGAGAATCAGGATTTAGTATCGTTCTGAAATGTGACCGTTGGTAATAAAATAAGACTGACTTAATAGTCATAATAGTCAGCGATATACCTAAGACGCAACAATAAACTGCCTCAATTCTTCATCAACATACTTCATATCCTTCACTCTAATACATTCCATAGCTTACGGTCCGGTCCACTTTGGCCGCAAAAAGGCTAGTGCGGGAACGTGACCAGGACGTTAAAATGGCGCCCGTAATACGCATAGTTCGTGCTGTAAGCTTTATGTGATCATTTACTTTTATGGCCCTATTATTCCATGTTTTAATTGGAGTGTTATTATCTTGATTCAGGGCATCTTTGGACGTGACGTGACGTGATAGCTGGAGCAGATTGAAGGGTATGTCATTAGTTTATGAATTGTAGTAAACTTAGTAGATGCAGCTTGTAAGGGTTTGTAGACAGCGGTCTTATATAATTGAAGAATAGAGGGGGCCACGGGGTTTAAGGGTTCACTTAAGGGTTCAGTGGATTCTTTGGTATATTTTTTAGTTTGATGAGGATTGGAAGTAACTATAGGGCCTTAGTTTAGGTAAACTATAGCTTAGAGCTCTTTGAGTCCTTTATTAAATTAAAGTGAAAAATCGAGCTTATATGAGATTGAAATAAGTTGAGAAAACCCAGGAATCACGTCACACAATTGCAGAACTGCAAATTTGTGTCATGTGATCTAATGTTTAGTTAACAGTTAGTTTAGTGGTTAAGGAGTCGGACCCGGGTTCGTTTTTTGCCATTACACTACCGACGTGAACCCACTCCTAGGAAAAGCAATTTAGCTTAGTTGGAGGGGTCAGAGGGAATATTCTGCCGTCTTATTGTAAAAAGGCATAACTAACAAAAACAAAAATGTAATATAATTGAGTTTGAAAATTTTCAAGGTTTTTTTAGCAGAAAAAATCCTTTGTGTATTATTGGGAGACACAAGTTATTAATTAAGGTACACAATCGAAATACCTATCCAACCATGCATAGGAATATATTTATTTATTTATATTTTATACAGATTATCCCAATTTTCCCTTTTATCTTAACAAAATAATTACAAATAAAATATCTTTTTATCGTTTTAAGGCACAACTAACCAGATAAGTCTTTTCTTTTTAAAAACAATTCAGTATTAAAATGAAAGGACACATAATTTATGTAATTATGTCTTTGTAACGTAATCATAAAGGTTCATTGCGAGTTTAAAAGAGTATAAAGTTTACATAAAATTGTTACTTTTAAAATGATTGCCTTTTTCACTTACTTTTTAATTATGAACATTGAACAAATAACAAAAAATTGGTAATGAAAACTCTTTATTTCAAATATTATGATAAATTTGACGTTACACTTTTTAAACCACCGAATTATCTCTGATTTTAGAACAAAATCTAATTCTACGGGGTCGGACTCACGCACGAAGTGTTTCAGTTTAATGATCTAGCTATAACGGTTCATGAAATAATAGCAAAACCTGGTGAAAGACAGATAGCGAATCTTAGTAATATAGTCCCATTTTTACCCATTAGGTACGGCACCTTAATAATTCAAAGCAAACAAAAATTGAAAAATAAACTAATTAAAATGCTAAACAACTCCTTTGTCAACAATTGTTTATTTCTTTGAGTTATAATTTTTTAATATAATAAGACTTTTCGTCCATTGCGTTCAAATGGATTTAGAAACACAACTTCAGATATCCGGCACAAAAACTAGAGACTTTAGCTTTAGTGACTGTTAGGTACTATTTACTTATAATATACGTCGTATACGCGCGCGGGTAGGCACCTAACAGGCGTGCGTAGAAGGTAGGTTGAAAATATTACTCAATTTTCCAAAAATTGGATGACATATTTTAAAATATTAATATTTTTTTGTCAAGTTCATATTTTCAGCCTACCCTCTGTTCATACTACTGTTATATGTTTACCTATATGAGTTATCAGAATGAATTGGAAAGTTATGATTTATCTAAGCAAAAACATCTGATTACATAATCATAACTTAATTTAAGATTTTACAATGAAAGAAACAACATTGCTTACCAATAAATCAGCTTGCGTTTACTTTGAATTGAAAACATTGGCGCAATGATGAGCGCAAAGACACCCCCACATTCCTTACCTACCTTACTGGCGTCTTAAAGAAAAGGCACAACTGGTCACTTGTGACTTCTCTTTATAACACTTTCAAGTCATAAGTACGTATTTATGTTGTTTCTTCTTAATCGGTGTCAAATAAGCTTTTTCAATTTATTCAATAACAATTTAGCTGTTAGATGTGCCTTTCGGGCTTAATGTATTTCCGTAGATTCTAGAGATAAAATTACACAAAAAATTGGGTAAATGCACCTTTTTCTCCTGATTCCGAATATGTATATAACTCAATTTTGAAAAAAATGTTAGTTAAGCCTTTTCTCCGTAATACGGCAGTATTAGTAACTTCGGTTCTAATATTCTATAAAAAAAAACTGTAACTTTGTGTGTATATGTTTAAATCGATATTCAGATATTACTTTTACACTATGTTTCTTCGAATATCGAGTTCCTCTAAAATATTTATCATATTACTTATAAAAAATTAAATTAAAAATTAAAAAAACCCCCGTCACAAAAAACACCTCCAAAAAGTTGAAAATAAATTAATAAATTTTGATTCAACGGTTGCCGTGTCGGGGGACTCTAACTGGTTAAGCTTTCCGTTATATTATTGGAACAATTCAAGGTCCCCCGACATGCCCCCCCAACCGTTGAATCAAAATTTATTAATTTATTTTCAACTTTTTGGAGGTGTTTTTTTGTGACGGGGGTTTTCTAAATTTTTAATTTAATTTTTATTTTATACTTTTTAAATTTATCTACTAGTCAAGCTCTTTCATTTGATACCCATATTGAGGGAGTTATGAAGAAATATGTATTCCGACATGTCGTGGCACATAGCTAAGAACACTCCCGACTAATATACCTTTCAAACAAAAAAATTAACTCCAAATCGGTTCATCCGTTTGGGTGCTACGATGCCACAGACGTTTTTGCGTTGGGGGTTAAAAAGATAAATAGTAAGACTGGAAATTGAAAAAAAAACACAAAGTTAGTAAAGAAAACAAATAAAGACTCATAACTCGATAGAATCACAGCATGTCAAGGAATTTCAAGATTATTCGATAAGGAAATCCCTACAAAATGAAATTTTCTACAGGTGTACGAAACGATATTAAAATTCATTCATAGCCGCTTTGAGTGTTCAACTCTGCATTTCAAAATGAGATCCCTTTAAGGCTACTCGAAACCTGCTTACGTAGGTATTATATCGAAAGGTGAAACCGAAATAATGAATAAAATATTTGTCGTATCGTGAAAATAGAGTCGTGCGGTTACAAGGGCTATTTCATAATCCGCCATTTATTATTTTCTCGCATATAAACGTGTATTTATTTTAACACACGCTGAAATAAATAGTTATTCTGTAATTATGTACGTACGTGAATTGTACGGACTCTATGGCAATTCGATTTCTGAAACGAGCAGATGGTAAGCGATCACCGCCGCCCATGGGCACCCGCAACACCAGAGGAGTCACAAGTGCGTTGCCTTCCTTTTATAAGAGAGTATGCTCTTTTCTTGAAGGTTTGAAGGTCGTATTGGTTCGGAAATACCGCTGGTGACAGTTAATTCCACAGTTTAGTTGTGCGAGACAGAAAGTTTCTCAAGAAAGGCACAGTTGTGGTATTATTTGCGAATGTCAAAAAAATATTATAGATAAACTAGCTCCTTACCCTGACTTCGTCCCAGTGCAGTAATAACGCCAATTGATTGGTAGTCGACAATACATACTAGGGTTATTATAATATTAGCGATGGTGCTATAGCTTTTAATATACCTACACCACATAAATCAAAGTGTAGCGTTCAACACTATTCATATTGTATGGACACTGGCTATGTTGCAACACAGACAAGATTAGGAGTCACTAGTACTAAAATACACTTATATACATTACATGGAGGGTTAACACCCACATTTTAGCAATCATTGTATTCGGTCCCACGTAAAAAGGGATGAGCCTATTGCCGCATTCTGGCCACTATTATTGACTCGAGCCAGTATTTACTTATAACAGTACAATTATGTTAGAAAGAAAGAAGAAGCAAATTATTCCATAAATACGTTTCTTCCCACATATTCTGCCAATAATAAACCACTATAGGTCATCATCTGATAATATATTCACTTGAAACTTTTATATTATGTAAGTGGGTCACAGTCTGAATTACCTGTCCGTTGCAATAATGACTGGCTCGTTACGGAGCAGACTATTAAAAGTTTAATGGTAAATTTGCTTCGAAAGAAATTCGCAACTGCCGTAGAAGTAACTTCATTGAACCATTCATTTGGAACGAGTGCTTTTATTTGATTTATTTTACAAAGACTTTAATGAAAAAAAAAATGTTAATGTTTTTATGTCATTTTATGACTCCGACTAAGATTAATCACTTCAACAAAGATCGAAGGTATTTAAATCAAATTTTTTATAGCATTTTATGCTAACTTTTCAAGTTTTCCCGATGTATTACGAACTTAAAAAGTTAGCATAATAAATGCTATAAAAAAATTCTTAAAAATCTATGTTTGAAAAATCATTTATTGGTTCCAACAGTTCATAAGAAAGTTTGTAGATAGCTCCGCCGTGGCCCTTAAAGACGGATATAAAGAGAAGGGAAATTTGAAGTGATTCAGGTGTGGCTCAATAGCTCAGTTGAAAGAGCATTCCCCCTGTAAGGGAAAGGTCGTGGGTTCGAGTCCCACATGAGCGCTTCCTTTTCCCGATGCACTACTCTGTCAAGAAAGTACCGGGAAAAAATCAATAATACACAAAAAAATTGTTATTCATCCAAATTTATTTTATCACCTTCAAAGTATGCTCCTTCAGAAACGATACACTTACGCCAACGAATAATCCAATCATCAAAACATTTTTTAAACGCTGAGTTCAGTTCTCGCCGCGAATTCTCCTTTATGTCTTCTACTGATTGAAAACGGGTGCCACGAAGTGGTAATTTGAGTGTAGGAAAAAGAAAGAAGTCGGCTGGAGCCATATCTGGTGAATATGGTGGTTGCTCGATGGTATTTGTTGAGTGTTTGGACAAAAATTCGTTCACAATGATGGCCTTGTGCGAAGGCGCATTATCGTGGTGCAAAATCCAAGAATTTTCTTTCCACAAATCTGGCCTTTTTCGTCGAATTTGTTCTCTTAAACGTCGCATAACGCTCAAATAATATTCTTTATTTACCGTTTGACCTTCCGGCAAAAATTTCGAGTGCTTACGCGAGACTACTACTGCGAGACTTTGACGTGGTTTTTTCGGTTTTGGTTCAGTTGGAAGGCGCCATTTCGACTACTTGACTAGTATGCATGTCAAACTCGTAAACCCACGTCTCGTCACCAGTAACAACGCGTTTCATGAATGTTGGGTGGGTATTGACCCGTTCTAGCATGTCCTCAGCGACTATCATGCGATTTAGTTTTTGAAGTAAATTCAGGTCTTTTGGGACTAGCCGGGCAGCAACACGTTTCATACCCAAATTATTAGTTAAAATGGTACGGATCAACTCGTGAGATACAGAAAGTTCGGCGGCCATCTCTCTCAAACTTGAATGAGGATTTTCAGTCACTATTTCCTTCACTTTTGCGATGTTAACGTCAGTTGCAGACGTTGATGGCCTACCAGAACAAGGCAAATCTTCCATCACATCTCGACCGCTTTTGAACGCTTTGTACCACTCATAAGCACGTGCTTTTGATAAAGTCGATTTACCGTAAGCCTTCTGTAACATTTTCAGCGTCTACGAACATGAAATTCCATTGGCGATGCAAAATTTAAGACAAACTTTTTGTTCGATGTTTTTGTCCATTATGAAATTCGCAATACACACTAGATATTATAAAACTAAAAACAGCACTGTTTTTAACATAAATGACAGATGCAACTAAAACTCCGCGCCAAAATGGAAAGCAGTTTTGCCAATCAAACAACAACAAAAAGAAACAAAAATTTGAATTTGGAACCATAAACAAAACATTCATTCCCGATACGTTGTTGACTGAATGTATTTCGAATCGAAGGTAGTTTAAAGGTTGTGGTAAAGGTAGAAATGTTCGGGAGAAATAATGTGATACTCATTAAATCTATTTGGTGAGAAAACTAGATGGAGACCTATGCAGAAGAAATAATACTGCATGTAGATTGAATTAAACAGTCCCTAGCAGAAGCCCGAAAACTCAGTTTAGTTATAAGCGTAGTTCATTAAAACAAATACACGTCCTGCAGTGAAAAAGAAAACAAACCAGAGAATTAAATTACTATAATAAAAGCAAATAGGCCCATACTGAAACTATGATACCCTGACGTCAACTTATTTGTTCGTAAATTATCTTCCGCACACTGTTTGATTGATGTTTGTTGAGTTTTGGATAGGCTCTAATTCTACTTATACTTACATATTTTTTAATTTTATAAAGATTTGTGCAGAGTTTTTTGTATTTTCGTTACCCAATTGCGCGTATTGCTTACTTCCATAAGCCCACTGCCCTTCGATCCTGACATATGCCATTTACTTCTTTTCATTTATAACTTTTATAGTCATACATACATATAGATATGCTCACACCAGTAAATCTCCAAAGGAGTAGACAGGCACGTATTAACACCCACATTTCACCAATTATGACTATCATATAATAGGGAGCGAACCTATTGCCGTCAAGCGGGCACTTAGCCATGGGCTGTATGTTTACTGTCGAATAGAGAACAGCGCTATCCGTTAGTCGCCTTCTACGATGCCTGCAGTAAGAGATGGGGTGGCCCTATTTTTCTACTCCACCAGTATAGTAAAAAAAGGCAGAACAATCTAAGATAAGATAAGATAAGATAACTTTATTGACAAACTAGCTGTTACCCGCGACTTCGTCCGCGTTTAGTTCGGAATAGCTCAAACTCATTATTAAACATGGTGGAAGATTTTCATCCCAACTGGAACGGAAGTACTGGAAATAATAAAATGAATTTACGCAAAGGAAACATTTGTTTATTTTAAAAAAAGAAACAAACTGTATTCAAATCATTTCGAAAACTCGCTTGACATCTTCCACCTTGTATTTTTAAATTAAATATTATAAAGACAGTCTCAAAAAGTGACTGACTTATAAATACAGGGCTAAACTACTGAAAACTACGAAAATTTACAGACTTCTTCTATTGGCTTGGCAAATATTGCGGAAGGATTTTGAAAAATTCAACATTTTCCTGACGAAATCATTATCAAGTATGTGATGAACATTGTTATATGTGGTCTTGGTAATGTTCACCAGTTTTAATGGTTTAAATATTCTTCCTTCCTCCCAAATTCTTAAAACATGCTGAACAAATTAAAATAAGTACATCAAGTATCACACGAAATAGTTTCAAGAAAACCCGGTGCCTTGCACGCCCTGAGCAGTGAGCAGTGGTTCTCTTCTTTGCCGAGCCAATGAGTTCCAGTTTTATGATAAATTCCATCGACCACAGTCACATCGTTGTTCATTGCTTTACACACAGGTAGAGAAGAGGGGCGCAGTGGGCAAGAGAGCAAATACAGCATTGACTTGGATGGGGTCATATAGCCTCATTTTGCTATTATATTCCTTGTATTGGTAAGCTTGTTTCCAGCAGATGATGTAGATACTTCCAAATTGATACTGGAGTTGATGTCCACGTGTCGGATTTTTTTGGTCTGATGAAATTTAACGGAACTGAGTGTTTCTCTGCCCACATTCAGTCTCTTTTATATAATAGGAGCAGCGGTATCTTTTATATACCTAATACATAGGTTGGCTTCTCCTCGCTTCTCATTTCTGGGATAGATTTATCTACGTATTTACTATTAGATACCTACTTATTAGACGGAATCGATAATATCGCAGCGGCGTGCGTTAGTAGTCATCAGGTCACTAACATTGTATAATGTCTGCAGTTGCATAAAGACGTTGTCTCTCTGGCTGTATTTTACCATTTCTACCGCACCACGGCGAGTGAAAGAGCCTATTAGGAGTCTTTCAACTAATCTCTCCTTCCTTCCGACAGTCACATACGGTAGAAATAATGCCACCTCGAACCAAGCTGTTCGGAACTTCATTTCTTTATCAGGCGGTTAAGAACTGTATTGCTCTGCCCACACATGTGTTTTCTTCTTTTTAAGATCCGATTTTTTTTTATATAGGACACGTCAATTTAACTTCACCTCGACTGATGTTAAGCTAAAGGCAATTTGGAATAGCTCATCAGAACATTCACCATGGTAGAGATTGTAATACGATAGGGACAACTATCTCCCAGAATACTTAATGTGCTTCAGAGAAGGTGCAACGATTTACTTCCTCCATGAGCGCGGCTTTGATGGTGATAGCTTAGGCTACCCATCACCCTAGCCGAAGCAATCCCTTCTCTTCACGTTGAGACCGCCTATTTATGATAGGTAACCAAGGCAGGTATACTGGGGTAATGCCCCATTCCTCTGTTAAATTTTAATCGGTTTGATTCCAATATTGCGCTTGCCCCGATGTGATGGAATCTCCGAAATGAAAAATTTTGTATAGGTAGATCTAAGAATATTATATAACTAGCTGTGCCCGCGACTTCGTCCGCGTGGAATGTACTTAATAAAAAAAATCAGTTTATTTTTTTTTGTTTTTGGAATTTTTTTTTTTTTTAGCCTAAGTTACTCCTTATTACATAAGCTATCTGCCAGTGAAAGTCCCGTCCAAATCGGTCCAGCCGTTCCAGAGATTAGCCAAAACAAACAGACAGACAGACAGACAGACAGACAGACAGACAGACAGACAAAAAATTTAAAAATATATATTTTGGTATGTGTACCGTATATACATTCATATGCATGTAGTAGAAAGCGGTTATTTTAATATTACAAACAGACACTCCAATTTTATTTATTTGTATAGATAAGTTCTACTATTACTGTAACACAGCCTAGTTTTATGTACTACCTATAGAATACTAAGCATAGAATTTATATTTTACTTCAAATAAAACTATAAATACAATAAAATACAACAAAAACACAATAAAATAAAAAAGTTAAGCAAAAGTAAATAAAAAACCATAAAAAAAGAAAAATTATCTTAGATGGATTCGAACGCGACTCAACTAAGTTATAAATCCACCGCAGACGTACTGAGCCACAGTTACCATGAAATCGTAGTGTGAAATAGACGTTTACATATTATGTCATAAAAACATTCTGCCCCATTCCTTATTATAATAGCGTGATGATATTAATTATGAAAGCCAGGAGTCTTTTTACCGAACCAGCTGCTTACTAATTTGTTGGATTCGAGAAAAAATCGTTCGAGCATAATGTGAATTCTATCGAGACACCTGCTGTGCCGAAGATTCTGCAGTAACCTGACCTGACTTGGCTGAGATGTAGAACTCTGGCCTCTCGAAGTTCTTCAGATTCCTATGACCGAAATAATATCTTCTTGTAAGCATTGTTGCTTCTTTATTGGTTCGATCTATTCACACAATCACAATTTTTTAGCCGTGATATGCTATTATTGACATAACTTTTTTATTTATGAACCGATTTCAATAAAACAAACACTAAATGTTAAGTGAAGCCTACCAAAATATATTAGTGAAAACCGCAACCAAATCCGTTCAGCCGATTCTGAGATTAGCGTGCACAAACTCACAGACAAACAGAGACACAGAGAAACAGAGAAACAGAGAAACAGATAAACAGATAAACAGACAAACAGACAAAAATTCCAAAAAACGTTGATTTGGCTTCTATTACGTTTATATAGTCCCCCTATAACAATTTTATTCATTTCCTTTCCATGTACAGACATCGATCGTTTACAGATTTATTATATGTATAGATAAAAGAAAACAATTTAACTTATTATCCATCAAGTAACACTGTGAACACTTCAGCTTAACATGTCCAGCCGCAACAGCCATCAAGACTAGCCCCTTCCGTTCCCGTGCTAGTAAAATAACTGTGTTACAGGTAGGTTAAGGATAATCTCAAACAGCACAATTGTAGCCATCGCATGGTTACTTGATATGGATATAGATTTTCTGAATCCCCAAACTAGGTATGCCTGTTTGTCGGGGATCAGGTAGTGAAAGTTTAGTTGAAAAAAGAAAAATGAATAAAAACAATTAATTATAATTTGTGTTGATACTCGCGCGTGTATTGTGTTGTGCGTGTGCGTAAGTGAGTGCGCGCGAATGTGTGTGTGTATGTGTGTGTGCATGTGTGCATGCGTGGGTGTGTGTGTGTGTGTGTGTGTGTGTGTGTGTGTGTGTGTGTGTGTGTGTGTGTGTGTGTGTGTGTGTGTGTGTGTGTGTGTGTGTGTGTGTGTGTGTGTGTGTGTGTGTGTGTGTGTGTGTGTGTGTGTGTGTGCTAAATACCGATACTGTCGGAACATTACGCGTATATTACTTCACGTTGAAATAGGAAAGTGCGATTAATTTGGTGTTATTTTATTATTTCAGTGCGTCCAACCTGTTATGACTTACGGTGCCGAAACGTGGACACTGACGGTAGGGCTAGTCCATAACCTAAAAGTCGTGCAGCGGGCTATGGAGCAAGACTAGGAGTTTCTTTGAAGGATAGAATTCGACATGAGGTCATCCGACACAGAACCAAAGTTACCGACATAGCTAAAGGGATAATGGGCTGGCCACGTCTGTCGAAGGACCGATGGCCATTGGAGCAGACGAGTCCTAAAGTGGAGACCGCGAGAAGGCAAAAGCAAGGTAGGACACCACTAGCCAGATGGACTGACGACCTGAAAAAGGTAGCTGGTGAAATGGCGCACATTGGGAGAGGCCTAGGTCATGCAGTGGACTGCGGTGGGCTAATTGATTGATTTTATTATTTACACTGAAGTGGATGTTCCGTTTGGTGTTCACGAGAAAATCTCGTGCAAATAATAAAGAAATACCAAATTAATCACGACAAAATCCTTTAACAATAGTTTTATTTCAATGTTGTAACACTTTGCAAAAGATTAGGAGGTGACACAAGTCCTCATTAAAACTTTACAGAGGATAGACCATACCGTACTGAACCACAAGTTACATCCAATGAGGTAAAAATGTCTTTGTGAGGCATCAGCTGTAAAGCCAACGGTTTTAGGGACGGTAATTACTTGTGGGTTGAGGATTTGTGATGTTATGCATTCACTTTACTATTCTGACTGGCTAGTAAGAAAGGGGAAAATAGTGATAACAAAAGGGTCAGTACATTTAGATTGGAAGAAGTCAACATACAAGACAGAACCTGTACCCACACTTGCAGTCTATTCCTTTACGGGGAAATGCTCTAACCAACTGAAATTCTTATCATTAACTACTTATCGGCTATACCGTCACCCCAAGAAAAATTTCAGAGGAATTTAGACTTTTTTATCAATCAATTATTGATAAAAAAGTTTAAATTCTCTTGTTTTGGTTACTGTTCATCCGAAATGTGTCCAAGTTCGTGAAAGCATTTCTTGATCTGGGGTGTTCACTTTTTCTGATATACTTAAATCTATACGAAAGGTTGGCATAATGATAGTCTTATAAGCATTAAAAAGGGTCAGTTTATCGTCTAGTCACGAGAGTACTGATGGGACGTGTAAATAGTCCTACCAAATTGGTGTGTTTGCACACAAAGCGTTTAAGAACCTCTGACCTGGCGTTTGGTAGTAATAAAAAGAAAATACACATGTGACCGCTTCTATGAATGAAAACGTAAGAGAATCGGCACTGACCTGAGTTCCACCTCGTGAGGATTCAGCTGTAGACAGGCGTGGTTCCTGGCACGTGCTGGTAGGTAGGTATGTTTTCGACCGGCCGGTGACTTTCTTGAATTTGTCGTTTTCTTCCGATACACTTCACTTATACTGACTTGAGAATGTGGCCAAAGGAACTTATAGAATTACACAGAAAGAAACGAGGAGTTGAATAACTCAAACTTCCGTTTGGTGCGGAGCGCGTGAGTCAAAGACATCTTTCGATGCTGGGTGCGGGTTACTGACTGATTCTAAATGAGCGGGTTGAACGTAATGAAGCTTGAGAGTCCCGCTCATAGAAACTTCGTTCTCAAAATATAGTTCGAACAGATCCATTCACAGCGCCATTCATTGGCCTCCTCCAACACTAAGTGGTCAACAAATGAGCGCCAATATTCAAACATTATTCGATACATAGAAGCGGTTTCTTAAATTACAAATTGAAACACAATTAAATTATGTGGGAAATAATTAAGAAAATACATAAGCGCTCAACCATGCACCCGGCTTTGGAACGTCGCAAGACGTTACGAAACAAACAAGCGAACACTGGCTGATTAGAGCCCATAGTGAATTTGTATAACATAATAATACACATAGCGAAAACAACAACTTAGACTAACAATATTCTATCTAAAGTATGTTTAAAGTTTGAGTTAAAAATTAAAGTTTAAGATTCTATTTAGCGTTATAAGTTATTGCGTTGGGATAGGATACAATTTGGTTACAGCGCGTTTGTAAGTACCAGTACGCGTTTTATATATTATGATAGACATGAGGAGTCCAGGTCCAGTATGACAATTGACAACGTGAAAATACTGAATTATTAGATCAACAACGTGATCGCGTTTAGGGAGAAGGACAGGATGTAATCCTGATACAGAATGAGGTTCGATCTTAAATTTAAATCGTGCGAATTTTAAAACGTATGTAATGATACGTAGTAGTTTCTGCCAAGAAGAAACACGTTGTGCTAATGTACATAACAATGGCGACTCTGTGTGTTTTGTTGTCACACTCAACACATTTGCCTTATGCTCAGGTAAGTCAGAACAGTTGGCGGGAGAGAATGACTTAATAGGCCATTCATCAGGGGGGCCGCGGATCCATGCTGGACCGTTCCACCACAAATCATAAGCCAAAAGTTGCGAGGGGAGCATACCGCGTGATAGACAATCACTCGGATTAATGTCTCCGGCGACGTGATAAAAATGTTCAGCGTTCAAGTTTTCTTGACACTGAGCGACCCGGTTGCTAACAAAAATCGACCACCGATGTGGTGACGAGTGAACCCATGATAAGGCAATCGTGGAATCAGAAAAGGCGTAAATGTCAGTAACGGGAATGCGTAATGCATACGAATCACGTACAGTTCTTATTAACTTTGACATAAGCAAAATAGCACATAACTCTAATCGAGCAAGCGTAGTAATCTTTGTCGGAGTGACCTTTGATTTCGCATACAAAATGCGAGTTTGAATGCCAGATGGGTAGGTACAATGTGCATAAATAACACATCCCATGCCATTCAGGCTGGCATCACAAAATGCGACAAGACGTAATTCGCAATCAACTTCGACATCTGTATATCGCGGAATTTTTAATGTGTCAAGCAATTTTAATTCTTTAACGAGAGCGGAAAAGCGTGAGCGTATATGCTCTGGAGCAGGGTCATCCCAATCACTCTTACTAAGCCAAAGTTCCTTAATTAACAACTTGGCGTAGAGTATCACAGGTGCCACCAACCTGAGCACGTCAAATAGTCGCGCAACTATAGAGAGTATATTTCTCTTAGTGCACTTCTCATCTACCAAGGTGGATGTGAAATAAAAATTATCTCCACACGGCTCCCACGAGAGACCTAAAACCTTTGCGACATGACTGCCAACATCAAACTCAAGCGATTTGCGGTGAGTATTTATGTCAGCGTTCATTGCGATAGGAAATAACCTAAAATTTAATAATAATAAAAACAGGTCTGCCTGTAAATTGGGACCAATATGTAAAATATCATTGAGCGAAAGACAAGTGTGGGTTTTAGCGCTCGCGTCTAACACAATACGCGGCATCGGTTCGTCATGTCGAACCACTGCGCGATGTGGTATATAATAACCATCCATAGACAAATTAGAGTCATCAACGAGACCAAGACAACCGTTATCCAAACAATCCCGAATAACCTTATTGTAATTTTCGCGTACGGTTGGTGATTGACGAAGTTTACGCTCGAGCGACAAAAACCGGGGGTGAGCGACGCCGCGCGAGTTCCCTAGTTCAGAGGGATCCTTGCAGAACGGCAGCGCAGTATAACGACCTACGTCATCGCGAGTCACAGTAGATGTGAAAATATTCTCGCACTCGGTTTCTTCTGGAGACAATAGGCGTTTCACAGGAACTTCCTCAAGTTCCCAAAAATTTTGCACTAAATCATTTAGTGCTAGCGCAGAAAAGGATGCGGTTGTAGGCACAACAACTTTACGTGGGTAATCACCCATAAGTACATACCCAAACGCGGTTGATAGTACACAAGGGGCACTGGGACCACACTCGACTCTATTTCCTAAGTAGATATACGGGAAGAGCTGTGCACCTAATATTATATCAATGTTTCCTGGAATGTTCCAGCTTAAGTCAGCAAGCGGTAAATCGCGAAGATTTAACTCGCTATCACACTTAATTAATTGCGAGGGCAATTGATCCGTAAGGCTATTCATAACTAACGCATGTATAGTATACTTATGATCTGCATAAATACGAGATTCAATGTCCAAATACACATAGCCTATTATCGTGTGCGAAGTGGAGCCAACACCTTTGACAACAGAATTACTCATTGGTATTATTGGTAAATTTAATAAACGACAACAGGACAATGTTATTAAGTTATTCTGTGAGCCATTATCAATTAGACATCTGACTACAGATTTATTTCCAGTGCTACCTTTAGGGCGAGCATACACCTGAGCGGTTGCCAAGAGAATATCACCCTTATGGCTAGAGGCATACGAATGCACAGTGCTTGAAGCGAGCGGTGACTCAGGAATGGGACTAATATTGTCGCACTGGGGCGGCGAGAAAGGGACAGCACTCGTCGCATGCGAGTGCGAATTATTAACATTATCAAAATGCAATAATTTATGATGTTTTTTCTGACAGAAACAAACTGACGTACTTTTACATCGCGGGAGATTATGTAATGTGCTTAGACAATTCACGCAACCACGCTTAGATTTAATAAACTCATATCTAGCCTTTGCATTTTGCATATTTTTAAACTGAGCGCAGTTATACAGGTGTCGGTGGTCACTGCCGCCACATAAACAACAGGGCGCGTTACCTGCGGCGGGCGCATTCGACTTATTATTAATCGGCTCACTGACAACAAACGACTTAGAATTACGCTGTACACGCCTATCATTAGACTGTGGCGTCCCAGCAGTGGACGACTTCGCATATGACGAAGACCGCGGGTTTGACCGTTCAATCATCTTAGCATAATCTTGTACAAAGTCGATCAGCTGTTGCGTCGTAGGTATATCGACACCTCGAACAGAAAGTTCGAAGGCTTGGATGGTTAGCGTGTCCATTTTCCTCAAGGCACATTGTAGAAACACGAAGTCCGTTAAGTCATTTATACCTAACTCTTTAAGCGCGGCGATAGATGAGGAATATATACCTATAAATGAATCAAGTGAGTTCACACTAGGTGAACAATTCTTTAAGTCTAATATATTATTAAGATAATATGAACCTAATGAGCGTTTATCTTGGTATTTCTTGACCAAGGCGTCCCACACTATACTGTAGGTATCACTTGACGGAACAATACCGGCAGTGAACTTTAATGCGTCTTTGGTTAGTTTTGAGAATAGGTATTGCACACGTTGCGAATCAGATAATTGTTTGTTTGAATGAATATTGGCCTTAAAGGACTGATAAAATGTATTCCAGTTTTCAGGGCGTCCGTCAAAACTCGGAACAACAAGCATTTCCAATTTCACTACAGACGCGTTTGAATTATTCGACCCGTGTGAGGCGACCTCCCTGACCTTGAGCGTAGATAATTTATTTCTAATGCGTTTTATTCTCGAATACAATTCATCAAATGAGTCAAGGCAAGAATAGTCGGACTCCACAGGGGGTTCGAATGACAAATTTAAGCTATTTATTTGATCTACAATCGACTCGAACTTATCGCGAACGACATCGATGTTCTCGGTCTCAGACAGAAAATCTTCATTCGCTCGCGTCGTTATGTCAAAACAAACAACTGATTTCGACGATTTATACCAACGATTAATGCGTGCAAACAATAATTCCTTTTTTTGATTCAACAGAATAAGCTTCGTCTCGAGATCTGACGACATGTTTGCAAATTAACGATAGGTAGGACCTACCTATTGAAATATAACAAGAAGATTATCTGTAAGGTACCTACTATAATATAATAGTAATTCAACACAAACAGTTTAGATATACCTACTTTTTTTGAAAATTGTACTACGGCTTATTATATAATAGCGCAAGTAGCACAGCGGAGCGAGAATGTAACTATGTACTTACGTACCTAGATAGGTACCTACCTACAAAGCTACGCGTATGTGAATAGAATGATGATTATTTACCAATTAATACGTAAATCACCAACTATTATAAATATCTACCAATTATTACGTAGATTTAGCGTTTTAAATGCAGAATTTACCAAATAATTTACGTAAATCTGTTAGCGAAAGAAAGTAATGAAACTAAGATGGCGGAAAGAATTCACCAAAATTACGTGAATCTTTTAATTAAATGAATAGGAAAGAAATATTATTCACCAATAATTACGTGAATATGTTATTTACTGGCCTATCCGACTCGTAAGGACCATAAATTATGATGGGACGTGTAAATAGTCCTACCAAATTGGTGTGTTTGCACACAAAGCGTTTAAGAACCTCTGACCTGGCGTTTGGTAGTAATGAAAAGAAAATACACATGTGACCGCTTCTATGAATGAAAACGTAAGAGAATCGGCACTGACCTGAGTTCCACCTCGTGAGGATTCAGCTGTAGACAGGCGTGGTTCCTGGCACGTGCTGGTAGGTAGGTATGTTTTCGACCGGCCGGTGACTTTCTTGAATTTGTCGTTTTCTTCCGATACACTTCACTTATACTGACTTGAGAATGTGGCCAAAGGAACTTATAGAATTACACAGAAAGAAACGAGGAGTTGAATAACTCAAACTTCCGTTTGGTGCGGAGCGCGTGAGTCAAAGACATCTTTCGATGCTGGGTGCGGGTTACTGACTGATTCTAAATGAGCGGGTTGAACGTAATGAAGCTTGAGAGTCCCGCTCATAGAAACTTCGTTCTCAAAATATAGTTCGAACAGATCCATTCACAGCGCCATTCATTGGCCTCCTCCAACACTAAGTGGTCAACAAATGAGCGCCAATATTCAAACATTATTCGATACATAGAAGCGGTTTCTTAAATTACAAATTGAAACACAATTAAATTATGTGGGAAATAATTAAGAAAATACATAAGCGCTCCACCAAGTACCTTGATGATTAATAATTTGGCATAATTTCTTCGTCGGTTTACGACCACATTTTCAGAATTCTGCATTCACTTTATCAGATCAGCCAATTTAGCCCTCAACTCATTATTCTCCAAATACTACTGCATTTTGGAACTATACCTTCTGTAATTTTTCCATTGGTAAATCTCGAATTTTTACTGTTTCAGTCAGCATCAAATCGATCTAGACGAACATAATATTTAAAATTACCTAAATGCAGTGTTCCGATATTTCGTACACACCTTTATGACAAGTTTTTAAATACACAGCTTTTAAGTTCCGACTATAAGACAATTGAAATCAAATAAAACAGTTTTGCTCTTAATACTTTGTACTCAAGATCAATTTTAACGCTCTTGAAGTATATTCTTTCTTATAAAAACATTACCCTCCTTCCTTCGGCAGTCGGGTGAAAACGATCCAATTTTAAAAACTTTTTAAAGTTTTATAGAAATTCTTTTATTAAATTCTTTTCTTTAAAACGTTCAACAAGTCACGCTCTTTCATAATTATTAGAAATATTCTGTTGTAAGATTTATATTTTTGTGAATAAATTAAAACATAAAACTGTTGTGCGTGGTCCCGACAGTTGGTTTTGTACTGTCGATTAAAATTAAATTGAAATTCAAGATGAATCTGTAACATTGGGATGAAATACTAATTTATTAAAACTGGATGTTTAGTCAAAAATCGTTTTGAAAGAGAAATGAAGGTACGTATTTCGTATTACTTGAAGATCTTCTTTAAGGAATTATTCAAAAGCGTACCTACATGAAATGAAATTTCAAAGTCAACCACCCGGTTCTATAGCAACTGGTCCTAAAGCTCGCACGCACAGATTATGGCACACGGCAAGTATTTTCAGTGTAGTGAGAGCCTTACAAAATTATGCAGTTTCATGATACCTAATCGTAGATATGTAAATAGTATAAGAACCCAGCTAACGTACTTAAATTAAATATTTCAAAAAGTTATCTGAAAACAATGAGGTCCAAGAGAACACGATGTTTGATAGAAGGTCCAACGAGTAGTAAAGTTTAGGTAACATCTAGCTTTGAAGACCGACTAGGAGGTCGAAAGATAAACGAGGCCCACACTTCGAGTTCAAGGAGAAGAAAATACTATTCCTCATTTAATAAATCTTCGCAGTTAAATATCTCGCAATAAAATTTAAACTCGGGCATCAACCACACTCCTAAGTCTGCTATTAAAATTTCGACGAACATCACCGCATTTTAATTTAAGCGACGAAAAGTGAACTGTGAAACGTTATTCATTAACTGTTAGCTATGCTGAGTTTAGATGGTTGTTGAACTTTTAATAAGCAAGTTTAATTAAATACTGAGAGGTTTCCAATGCTTTATATTGTATTTTATCTTAGACTGTATTGTGTGAGTTTCAACTGTTACACATCACGTAAAATTTTCGTGAATATTAAAAGTAGTGAAATTTATTTTGGACAAAAATGCATCTGTAAAATAGATTCTCTTGTGCAACTTTTGTCATTACTCTCATTACTATATTTGATTACATCAGGAAAAATGAATTGCTCAGGTGGGGCTTGAGCCCACGACCTTTCCCTTACAGGGGGAATGCTCTTACCAACTAAGTCACGCTTGAAATAATTCAAATTTCCCTTTTATATATATCCGGCTATAAGGTGATAGTGTGTAGTCGTAAAGCTACTATCCTTCACTTACAGATTGTTGGAACCAATGAATAATTTTTCAATCATTTTTAAACCTGATGTATTTGAATTGTATATTAGCATAATAAATGCTATAAAAGTTCATTCAAAGACTCATTCTACATGTTCCAGTTCTCCTATCTTTACCATAATTAGCTTAATTTTGTGCCCCGATTGCATTCGAGGCCTTCAAGGAAACTGAGATCCATCATCCAGCGTTACCTTCTCCATTTCGCACGATCTTAGGCATCCATAGCAGAGATATTCAATTAATACCATACTTCAAATGATGTCTGAAAGATAAAAATAGAATATTCTTCAAGCGGAAAGCGTTATTTTTTTAGATTCCATTATCGAACACCGCCCACTGTCAGTTGCCGCCAAGAGCTCGCCCAATTAGTGAAGTTGTAGTCTCTGCTAATGACGCGCCCAAGCCTGAAGTGTGCCTTTGTCATTCTACCGAGACGCCACGTGTGCCTGTGAAACTTACTCTAAGGGACTTTTTGTGTTGTCAAGGAAAATGTTGAGCTAATTTTCAACCTATGTAACAGTTTAAAAAAGAAACACCTCTGAATATTACGATCAACGTTTTTAAAACAGAAACAGGGTCTTATTCTTTCGGTTTATAATGACCACTTTCTTAAAATGAACACTATCCTAAAATGAACACTTTCCTTTGTTATTTCCGATGGTTAAAAGTGTAATAGATGAGGCATTGAATAGCACTTAGACATAACAGTGAATATAAATTTAGGTTTTCATTTGCGTTAGGAAATCGTAGGACGAAAACGTGCATGCGTTACAAAACAGGTATTAGGTATTCGCACTCACCATCTGTAGATGGAGGATCAGAAAAAAATAAAGTGCTTTCGGTTCTGCACTCTTAGAAAACGAACAAGATAGTAAACTATAGGTTTTAGTGATCCCGAAATAAGGCCCACCGCACATAACCACATTCGCACTGGCTGTCACGAGCCTCGTGCGAGTAGGTTTTAAAACCTAAATAACAGTATTCGAACTCCAGATTTGCTCTCACGTGTCGACGCAGGCACGTATATGACGTTTACGGATGGTATGGTGTCAATGTGACTATTGAACGAGTGCGAGTGTGGTCATGTGCGGTGGGTCTATAAGCTTTCAATTTTATATGAGATTGTACTGCTGTTCACTTATTCTCAGAATCTTTTGTTACAATAAAAAACAGTTTAACTGAGAACTTCCTCCTTTTTGAAGTCGGTTAAAGGTAGGCGGTAGCAGGTTAGAATGTCTTAACTTTCTCTTCAAAGGCGTATTGTAGAAAATGTGAACGTCTTTTATGAGTTAAAGTTAAACGATTGAAAAAGACTTTGTTACTTGTTACGAAGTTTGGGAGGTACAGATGATTTGATCACTTTCAGGTTTACAAACGGTTTTTGAAAATCTATGTGGTATTTTTACCCTACTGCCGAAGGAAGGAGGGTAATGTTTTTCGAGACTATGTATGTATGTATGTACGTATGTATGTCCATTTATTTGGCACGGCTTACAGCCTGAACGGCTTCACGGATTTGGACATGTGAGGTGTCATTTGATTCGCCATGATTGTGTAAGTGACACCAGGTGTATTAAAATTTCGAGAAAATCAAAATGGTGGATTTTTGGCGCAAAACGTATGTTGTCAAAAATATTTTTGACTAAAAATTATCGAGTGAGGTTTCAAAATGAAGGAAATAAGAAGGAGATTACAAAAAGATATACATGTCATATTATAACTAAAAAGTTATAATAAAACAAATGATTAAAAAATAAATAAAACCCGACTGCCACTGAAAAGATCGAAATAAGTTTGATAGCTTTTTTTTTTTGTGCGGAAATCCCCTCGGATACCCCCCCTGCCGGAGCCGGAAGGGGAGGTTATGTCGGACTCGAACCGACTAAAACCGCACGCCGACTGTGGGTCTTGGTGCTAGGCCGGAGGTGAGGTTGTCATAGACATATCCCTCGCACCCCGGCTGACCCAGGGCCATCCCTTACGGTCTGGCCCTCCTCAGGAGGGGGGACAACGGTGTCCCCAACTCGCCCCCGGAATGGGGAGGCGCGCTATTCAGCGCGCCGCCGCCGTGGCCTGCTTCTGCTGGGGTGACAGGCGGCTCCACCCGTAACCATTAATTTTGGCAAATGGGTACCGCCTGCTATCAAACTTATTTCGATCTTTTCAGTGGCAGTCCGGTATTTTTATTTTTTATTTATTTATTCCTTATGAACCGCGTGATATGATGTAACATTACAATTGATGTATGTATGTATAACTTACAAGACAAAATATAACGATGATGGTAAACGAGTTAAAGATAGAAAATAGTATAATTGGACTAAATTAAAAGCACCGTGAACAGCAGGTATTTATTGATATAATAAGTACAGAGAGGATTTGAATCTATAGCATTTTCGATGCAACGAGACATGAATAATATAGAATCGATTTTAATCAGTAGCATGATAATTATAAGTACTTAAAACATAACAATATACATCACAACGAAATAAAAGTTTCTTAAACCAGGATCCAGGCAGCTATCCAATCCAGGTACTTTTGTAACTGTAAATAAAATAGTCAGTACATTTTACCCTTTCAGTCTCAATTAAAATATTTCGCAGTATTTACAAGTCTCTGAGGAGCGTCAAACAACCGCAAACATTGAAAACTGTTGTGAACAGTTTTATATCAATGAACAATGGTCGGGTTTATGTCAGAAAACATTTTATTACTAAACATAGTCTAATTATTATTAACTTGCTGTCACCTGCGGTTTCACGTATGTGGGATTTTGATAGCGTTCGCAACCCCAATGAAACAGAGTACAGTTTTCCAGGGGTACAGAGCAGACTATACGTTATTCCGATAATTATGTCCTTATACTTAAATGCATCTGGCTGAAATATGGCATAGGGATATATTACAATTTAGCTTATCAGAGGCTACTATCGATCCTAATATTTCCACAAAGTTACCGTATACTAATTATGTATTTCAACAGATCAGTTAAACCCATTTTAGTGACATTTCCTGCTATGGTTTATTCAAATCCAGGCTAATAAATCACGTCATAAAATATAGTACTCTCTCGACTATCGAGATAATTCTCCACTTGTTCTAAATTGCAGCACATCCTTAGTCCACCGCCTATATTATAATTTCCATGACAAGCGCTATGTAATCAACTGGACGAGCTATTCACTCAGGGCCATTAATGTACGCCTGCTTGTTTGATGTACCGGATACCTAAAATGCCTTCGAGCTACGTTGAGATTACTCCGCAACTGGAAGTGGCATGATCAAATAACTTGTCACCTGTGCAGATATCAACAACCGACTCCTTAAGTAGTCTATTACAATTAATTTCAAAGGCATAAAACTATATCCTTTACAAGAGAGAAGGCATAATGCGGTACTCCAGTAAGACTGCACAGTTCTGTATTATTCTTCTCTTAACTCTTGAGATAGCGAAGTAGTTGTCAACACGTAAATAGTTCTTCTCGTATTTCTTATTACTAGAGTCTTATAAATACCATATACCCACGTCTGTTATTCCCCGAAGGGGTAGGCAGAGGAGTATTAGCACCCACGTTTCGCTAATTATGATTTTTGGTGACACGACGTAATAGGGGGTGAGCCTATTGCCATCTAGCGGGCCCTTTGTCTTGGGCTGTATGTTTACTGTCGGATGGAGAAAGACCCTATCCCATAGTCGCCTTTTACGACACCCATAGGAAGAGCTGGGGTAGTCCTATTCTACCCCACCGGGAACCTACACGAATTATATATAGGTACCATTCAATCTAAAGGGCCGCGGCCGTCAGCATCAATACCAGTGTAAAACAAAACATTATTATGACATTTAGACTCGGAGTTCTTATTCGAGATGTAAGAGACTGCATTGCACCTGCTCAACAAAGAACAAGGCTTTGGTGTGGGCTTTCCTTGGGGCAGTTTGTCTGGCAAAAGATAAGAAACCAATAAAAAATAATGAGCGATCTCGGGTTAAGAGTAAACTTTGAATGAAATCAGAAAATTTCTGGGATGAAGCTGATGACTCAAGATGTTAAAATTATTTACAGCAAACAAATCAAATAGAAATTCATCAAATATCTCTTTAATTTGGTACATGGAGCACTTGGACTCTTTAATTTGGTACATGGAGCACTTACATTGGAGAAGTAATTATGATTTCAAATCTTAGAATGTCACATAAAATTTTCGACTAATGTTTACCTGGGAAAAGTTCAGAAAACATAATGAAAACCTTTGCCCATTAAAATAATTAATTTATGAAACGTTGTTACATAATGTTCACATGGGCGTTATGGGCAAACCCATCACTTCATTATTGCCCAACGAGGGAAAAATGAAAACCTTTCTGATTTTCAGCATAATGTAATAAACAGCATGTTTATTATTGAATCCGTCGTATTGTAAAATTATATTTTGTTGAAAAATTACGGAGAACTTGCTCTAATTACTTTTGACCCTAAAATTATACATAAATTTTTAAAAGCTTTGGTTTTAAAGCGAAAAATTATTTTCATTAAAATTTAAAATTTTATATAATTTTGTTATATACGTATAATACTAATTCAAAATAATAAAATCATTGAAAATATTTCATGTCCCTATCCGGATTTTGATTTGAAATCTTGCGAATTGAGAGTACAGTTTAGAACACCTACTAACTTATGGGAATTGGTCACCGTGACTTATGGACACGTGCACGACAGGGTAAGTAAGTAAGTAAGTAAGTAATTCATTATGAGTATATGGCATTTTACGTGCGAACAATCCCTACGGTTACCACCCCAGGAGCCGGTGGAGTTGGTTATGTCGGACTCGAACCGACTAAAACGCACGCCGTCTTTGGGTCTTTGGTTGCCGGAGGTGAGATTGCAGAAAACATACCTCTCGCTTGAGTATATGCCATTATAATATTCCGCCGCGTGGTTCCCGGCAGAGTACAATTTAGGCCACTTCATCTTTTCCCATGCGGTGTCGTACAAGGCGACTTAGGGATAGCGCTGTTTAACATCAGATAGATATATATATAACACCGACCTCAAGGATATCATTGACTCGGATCTGTCTCTATTTGCCGACGATACTAAACTGATGGGAAATCCTTTGATCTGCCACAATATCATCCAAAGTGATCTTGAACGAATTTTTCAATGGACAAGAGACTGGTTGGTCACCCTGAATGCTGATAAATGCACGGTTTTACATGTCGGTAATAAAAATCCCAAGTTGCCCTACACAATTGATTCAAGGAACTTGCAGAGTGTGTCATCTCAGAAGGATTTAGGAGTGACAATAACGGAAAATCTCAAATGGGATGAGCATATCTTCGGAATCACCAAAAGAGCTAATTCCATAATGTACACCATCAGAAAAGCGTTCTCACATATAGACAAGATCTTGTTTGTCAAGATATACAAAACTTACATTCGTCCCTTGTTGGAATATGCATTCCAAATATGGAGCCCATACTTTCGCAAGGACATCGATTTACTGGAAAGAGTGCAAAGAAGAGCCACGAAAATGGTCTGGAACCTACGACACACGACATACGAGCAGCGGCTGGAAGAACTTGGTCTAACTACACTGGAGCAGCGCAGGCGGCGTGGGGATTTGATTGAAACATACAAGATTCTGAGCGGACATTACGACGTCCCTGGACTGAGCGGCATCTACCAGATGAAACCGCCTGAGAAGTTGAGAGGACACGCATTGAAGCTCGCGCGCACTCTAAGCATAAGCAATCCTAGGTACCATTTTCTGCCAAACCGAGTCGTGAACTCCTGGAACAAACTGCCAGAGACAGCCATAAGTGCACCTTCAGTAAACGCTTTCAAAAACAGACTCGACCACTATTTAAAAAACGAACTATCCTCAAACAGTGACACTTTTATGACACCATAAGTGAACGGACTTTGAACATTATAAACATAGTGATAAAATAAATACTCAGTGAACATTAACATTAACAAGTGCTGTGATATGCACGCATCAGCTTTTAGCTGCTAGTGCATGACTAATAATAATAATGAGGCTGATATGAAACAGTCATTGCGGGAACGTTTCTTTGGTCGCCTGAAAAAGGTAATGAACAGCCTTTTATCGGGCGGCAACAAGGTGCGCGCCTACAATGGCTGGGTCATGCCGCTTCTGATGTACTCCTTCGGCATACTCAAGTGGACTCAGACTGAATTGGACGCTATAGACAGAAGAGTTCGTACACTGTTAACGGCATATCGAATGCACCATCCTCGTTCATCGGTGATGAGGTTGTACATCCCGCGGAAATGTGGAGGCCGAGGCTTTTTAAATGCTAAAAACCTCCACAACGCGAGGTGTACAACCTTAGAGAATATTTTCTCCGAGTGAATGAGGATATGCATCGCGATGTTATTGCAGTGGACGTCTCTCTCACACCGCTCAAGTTGGCTAAAGAGAACTGGTGCAAACCTGTGGTGCTAAGCATCAGTGCTCGGCAGGAGGTGTGGCAGAGTAAGAAGCTTCACGGTAGGTTCTATCGCGCTCTTCATGGGCCCGATGTGGACCTATTAGCCTCCGTGGCCTGGCTACGTTTCGGTGATCTCTTCGGAGAAACCGAGGGTTTTGCTTGTGCAATTGCAGATGAGGTTATCATGACGAAGAACTACCGTAAATATATCCTGAGGGACGGCACGGTCGATATATGTCACGCGTGCCACCAACCCGGTGAGTCCCTCAGGCATATTGTTTCCGGTTGTTCTCGTCTTGCTAACAGCGAGTACTTGCACAGGCACAACCAAGTAGCCAGGATCATCCACCAGCAGCTTGCTCTGTTATACCAACTTGTGGACACTGAGGTGCCGTACTACAGGTATGTTGCTGAACCAGTTCTCGAAAATGGTCATATCACATTGTACTGGGACCGATCTATCATCACGGACAGGACTGTTGTTGCCAACAAACCTGATATCGTGGTGATAGATCGGTCTGAGCGGCGCGCAATTATTGTCGATGTCACAATCCCTCATGACGAGAATCTCGTGAAAGCTGAAAAAGATAAACAAATTAAGTATCTTGATTTAGCTCACGAGATTGTCGACATGTGGGAGGTGGACTCGGCAATCATTGTTCCAATAGTTATAACCGTAAATGGACTTATAGCCAAGAGCCTCGACCAACACCTAAAGAGGCTCGCGCTGGGCAGCTGGATCAAGGGCCTGATACAGAAGGCAGTACTCCTCGACACGGCGCGCATAGTGAGGAAGTTCCTCTCTCTGGAGCCCTGACCACCGGTAGCTTGGTCCCTGTACTCGATGCCGGTGGGACACTGTTTTTTATATTTTTAAATATATTTTGTATTTTTTTTAGGATATATTTAAAAATGTAATTTATATGTTATTTACTAAAATAAAAGAAATAATAATAATACGGCCGGACTTAACCTCAGATATAAGCTCAAGTCAACAAAAGTGCCCGGGATACGGCAATAGGCGTGAAATGTGGGTGTTAATTCACCTCTGCCTAACCCTTCGGGGATAAAGGCGTGATTGTATTTATGTATGTAATATTACTAGAGTCATGTTTAGCCGTTCACATAATATATCAGCGTGCATGCATTCATGCTGCTGACTTTGTAAAAACCTTTTAATGCATTTTTGAAGAACTTCATGTCATAGTCGCCTACAGGAAAATCATTACACATAAGTGTATGCGGAATGAATTTCCTTTCATACTTCACTCTGTCACGTTTCTGGTCGTAATGTGGTAGGACTTCTTCTTCATCTTAGCGTTAATCCCAGTTGCAATCAAAGCTTTCAGCTTGGAGTCTAGGGTCCGCTTTACCAGTGTAACTGCGGATGGCTAAACTTCGACATTTTCCAAAACCCAAAAGCGATATCAAAGCATTGCCGCTGGACCAGTTGTTGGACTTTTGGAGCGCTCTCCGAGGCATGGCGAGACCAATGAAAATATCATGCATACAAATATTTGCATTGTACGGGGATTGAACCCGCGCCTCCTGCGAAGCTGCCGCTTTACTACCGTTACGCCACTAAGGCCGTAATGTGGTAGGACTACGTTAAGATATTGTTTTTAATTATGAGCCCTTTCTGCTACTTTTAGCTCTTCGTAATCGTCAGAGATATAACAGCCTAATGACGGAGCACTTAAGTATCGTGTCATTTACGCTACAGCGAGGCTGTTAGCTAACTCAATAGTTTTATCATAATGTTCCGTGATTGCGTCTAGTGTATCTTTGTTGCAAATTGATTATCTAGGACATATTTAATGATCTCACTGGTATTTATAACTGGTTAGGTTACAGTATGAAGTTTTTCAAGAAAGGCATTAGAAGGTTCATATAGGGTTGACAGCACGAGTGTGACATATCATCATCTGAGCATGAACATACAATACAATACAATATACTTTATTGTACACCATGTGAAAAAAAAGTACAGAGAATAACAATGTAAAAGTGACAGTACAAATGGCGGTCTTGTCGCTAGATGCGATTTCTTCCAGACAACCTCAATGGACACGTGTGCAATGGATTGGTGTATGGGCAGTTCAGGGTACACAGTTAAAATATACGCCTAAATAAATAAATGAATACATAAGTTACTAAATACATAAGTAAATAAATACATAAGTAGATAAATAAATAAATAAATAAATAAATACATCATAAATAATGATTAATTATATAAAATATTAGGAAACAAAGTAAAATAAGAAGCAATTATAACGATAGATAGTGAGTAGTGACCATACTTTTAAAAATGTTCAGTGATTGTGCTCGTCTTATTGGCACAGGTAACGCATTCCACAGACGTATAGCCTGTACTGTGAAGGATTTGTCAAAGAAAACTGTGGAGTGCAGAGGCATCTCCAGAACATCTACATGACATCTACATGAACTAGCATGAAACATGACAAAGTATGGTATGGAAGGATTTTCATTTCACGCACGTTTAAGGTTATGGTTATGATCTCCCTGCTGACGTTCTTCCAAGCACAAACTGAACTCTGTCCCCCATGAGCGCGGGCCTGGGGGTGACCGGTGGAGCCGCCTGTCACCCCAGCAGAAGCAAGCCACGGCGGCGGCGCGCTAAGAAACGCACTTCCCCATTCCGGGGGCGAGTCGGGGACACCGTTGTCTCCCCTCCCGAGGAGGGCTAGAACGTAAGCGATAACCCAGGGTCAAACAACCTCACCTCCGGCCTAGCACCACGACCTTCAGTCGGCGTGCGGTTTTAGTCGGTTCGAGTTCGAAATAACCACCCCTTCCGGCTCTGGCGGGGGAGATAACCGAGAGGATTTCCACATTTCCGCACCAAAAAAAAAGAGGACGGATCTGGTGTTGCTCACGTCCATAGGCCACGGTAACCACTTCCCAACATGAAATTTCCTTTACAAAGAATTTCTCAAAACTAGTATTGTATTGTAACGTACTTCAAAATAAACTTACTTCAAAATAACCCAACTTTATTATCACATCAACCTTTAAAATTTGAGAAAAGATACTGAAATATATTTTCATAAAGCCTCTTAGTATGTACTTAGGTACTACTCATATATTTTTACTGCCCATTAAATTTTTGTCATATTTGAGTGGTTAAAATATAATACAGAAAAAAATACGTTTTGAATATTAGTCATCATCATCATCATAAAGATGTTTTGTCCAGATTATGTGCATCTGATCCTCGAACCTGGGGCTTCACTTAAAGCAGAGTTGCTTTTGGTAAACTATTTTCGCATGTTTGTCAAGTTTGATTATGAGACCCTCATAACTATTCTTCATATTTGTGTTTGTAATTTATTTGACAATGGTAGGGAAGACGCGCGTCATAACCAAGTGCAGAAGAGGGTAGACCAATACGGCCTGCCCAATAACAACTAACTCGGCGGTCACCAGTGCATTCTTGATCATGGCGCTTGAAACAGCGCTGAAATATTTCATCCTCGATAAATATGCGAATGTCTTATTATCAATTATTTTACTAAGTCTGATGGCAGTTACAATTAACAAAACACACATAAACAGTTTTTTATACCACTTAGGTGGCAGACAAGCACACGGCCCACCTGATGGAAAGTGCCGCAGCCTATGGACGTATGCAACACCAGGAGCGTTACACTCGTGCTGCCTACCCTCAAGAAACCTTCTAATGCTCCTCTTGAAGAACCCCATATTGTAGTCGCTTGGGAAAACCACGGCAGAGAATTCATACCACAGCGTCAGCGTGCGTGGGATATGAAAATGAAGCGAACATAACATTCTTATTTGAAATTTCCAGTAAGTATACTAAAATATATTATGCAGTAAGCGCTTTTACAAAAAGAACAATCAAAACACAAAATGTGTTTAAATAAACTAAGCTGGTGCATTACACGAAATGTTGCCTGAGATTAACAAGGCTTTGTTATCAAAAGTGATACTTTGTATGCTGTAATACTCTCATTGTTAAAATAATACCATTGTGTGTTAAATCTACAAAGTTTCATAGCACGGTGGGAATTATTTCGAGTTTTGCTAAACTCTCAACCAAAACGAAAAGCGCAATAAATTACCTTCATTTAATACATTTTGCCTGTAGTTATGTATCTAAGTGCACTCATAATCTTTTCTATTTATTTACTTATAGATAAGTACATATCCATACTTCCATACTTCCATACTAATATTATAAATTTAATGCGAAAGTAACTTTGTCTGTCTGTCTGCATGTTACGCTTTCACGCCAAAACCACTGAACCGATTTTGATGAAATTTAGTATAGGGGTAGATTAGACCATGAGAAAGGACATAGGCGCGGACAAAAGCTAATTTTTAAATAATATCTTAAGATGTGTTGTTTTTTCAAAGTCAGGTATTTTGATACCACAAAATATTAAGTACATCTCTTGACAAAACAATATCTCAATTGCAATGAAAACAAAATACTGCAAAGAAAAATTTGGGCAGTAAAACAAAATTGTTTCTATAAGGAAAGGGTGCTTGAGGCTATCAAAGATTTTAATTTCTAAGATAAACACAGCTGTTTTCCCTGAAATATTGTGGTGGAGTTTTGATTGAGAAAAGATTTTAAACCACACTGGCTTTTTATTATTGAATTGATTCGGTTTATATAACAATAAATTAATGAACCTGTTTAATGGTATCTGTGCACCGTACTTGAAGTACAGTACTGTCTACACCTACCCTGAAAATATGCATAAATGTGTTATTTAATGATTTACACTTCGTAAGTAGAGGTTTATAAACACGACACGACGGTATTTCCATGCCAATTGAGCAGTCCGACTGGGGAAGTACCTCCGCCCTACAGAATACCGCGGCCATATTAACCTCGTGTTGCGTTCCCGGCGGTGAGTAGGGTAGCCAGAGCTTATTGGAAAGATTTTGTGCTGTCCTTGGGAAAACCAAAGGCTTGCTTTGTTTTCTGCACTGACGGCGCAGAAACTCTCTGCTCTTACAGGGTCCGCAGTACGAGTGTGACAGTGACTTCCTGTTGCATACGTCCATAGGCCACGGTTACCATCAGATGGGCCGTGTGGTATAAACGGGTCCATATTGGGTTGCATAAAATTGAAAGTCCTAATTTCGAAATGCATAACTGGTTTTAGCATAATCATCTTTTCGCATAACGCTGTTTCGGCATAAATTTTTCACGTATAATTTCTTTCGTACATGTACTTTAGTCATAATCATCTTTAACCATAAAATTATTGAGCATAATGGTTTATCGTATAACGATATTTAAACATAATTTAACTCCTTAAATTTTAATTACATTTCAAACGCACATAATATTATTTGCTTCGTTAAATCTACAGAGTGCGATTCGCTTCTGGCACTTCGCCGGCCGCTACGATTACTATGATTACTATGATTTTCAGTCCCACGTAATAGGAGGCGAGCATATTGCCGTTAAGTAGGCACTTAGGCTGTATATTTACGATCAGATGGAGAACAGCTTTATACCTTAGTCATCTCCTGCGACACCCACAGGAAAAAATGGAGTGGACTTCACCGGGAACTAACACGGCATTTATAATAATAATAATAATATTGTCGACATGTGGGAGGTGGACTCGGCAATCATTGTTCCAATAGTTATAACCGTAAATGAACTTATAGCCAAGAACTTCGACCAACGCCTAAAGAGGCTCGCGCTGGGCAGCTGGATCAAGGGCCTGATACAGAAGGCAGTACTCCTCGACACGGTGCGCATAGTGAGGAAGTTCCTCTCTCTGGAGCCCTGACCACCGGTAGCTTGGTTCCTGTACTCGATGCCGGTGGGATACTATTTTTTAAATTTTTAAATATATTTTGTATTATTTTTAGGCTATATTTAAAAATGTTACTTATATGTAATATACTGAAATAAAGGAATTAATAATATATTTATTTATTAAAGTGACAAAGACTCATTGTGTTAGTAACAATTAAAACTTATAGAACTATGTTAGTACTTATCTAATTGATCTTATACTTCATCGTGCAATTTTCATTCTAGACGGATGTATGTTAAGTTAGAGCTCAAAGATTAGTGTGACATACATAAATAAAAGTAGTGACAGTTGACAGTTGACAGTGACGGCCGGGCAGTCGGAGAGACTCTCCCGATGCGTGCAGACGTGCTGTGAACTGTGTAACTACCTACTCACTAAATAACAGTGTTTTATTTTGTAAAGTAGTAAACACCACAATTAGAAAATTTGAGAATGTTGTTTTTCTACATTCTTGTAAAAAATTACGCGTATAAGTTTCTTGGTTTCATTAACATAACGAAAGTATCATTATATTATGTCAAAATTAATTCCATTACATTTATCTTACAGCACTATTGTAGAAGAGATGCTAGTGGCACTAACGAGCTCTTTTGTTTGCATGGCTATTAGCCAAGAGGCGCAGACGGAACGATCTTCCATTATATTAGACTAGCTTTTGCCCGCGGCTCCACCCGCGTGGATGTTGATTATCGCAACGTACCATAGCCTATGTCCTTACTCAAGGTCTAATGTACCCATGTATCAAATTTCATCAAAATCGGTTCAGTGTTTTAGGCGTGAAAGCGTAACATACAGACAGACAGACAGACAGAGTTACTTTCATTTATAATATTAGTATGGATTACAAAAGATTTAGATTCAGGTATTGTTGCAAAATATTAAGTCTCAATTTGTTAGGTGTATGGAGCCCACACTAAAACACTTTTATATTTTATACGGTTTTGTGGGACAATGTATTAGTTCATAAGATGTACCTATATGTACTTACTGTAAATAAATAAATAAAATAAATGAAAGTATACAAAAGGCGCATTATACATAGGTCAGTCATTACTGAGGCTACTAACTAATAATAATAATTATAATAATAATTATTTTTTAGTATATTATAATAAATAAATATTCCACAACATTGTACACAACGCTATCTAGACCCATGGTAAGCTTTTATAGCTTGTGTTATGGAATCTAGAATGCGGATAAACATACTTATATACTTTTTTTTTTGTAAATACATACATATTATACATAGAAACACCCAGACCAATGCAAATAGCCATATTCATGCATACAAATATTTGCACTGAGCGGGAATCGAACCCGCGCCTCCTGCGTGGCACTCGCGTGCACAACCACCACGCCACAGAGGCTGGGAGGTCAAGTGGCAGATACCCAATATAGCTGAAAAGATCAGGCTAAATCATACTTTAAGTGGACTGCTGTCCCGGAACTGACCTCAGATGCGGCCGGGACTAACACAAGGATGATGATGATAGTTTAGTCATTAGCACTAACATTATATTGCTGTGGTAAAATAAAACTTTATAACATTACGTTTTCGTACATTTCATCAATTCTTAAAGGTGGATGCAAACTCATTTATCTGAAGGAAATTCCCTCAAGAGCACGCTCAAGCTACTTAACTCCTAATGACTACACACGTCCATCATGGCGGTAACCTTAGTAAGAAACTACTAGAAACTGCACTCTGAGAAAACGGACCATTCAGCAATAAATCTTGTATACCCAACGACAGTGAAAGAAGTTTTCTTAGAAAGTTTTCTTGTACTATAACTAGGTGAACTGAAAAATATTTTCCTTTTAACAATTTATCTCTTGTGTTCTTGCTTTGGATAGTTTATATTTCTTAGATGTAGTTCTAAAGTTAGAAGAAATAGTATGCATAGTAATCCAGTCATTGCAATACTTTTTTCTTTTGAAGTAGTTCATAGTTTTAATAGACAATCTATTACTAAAATAGGTGTTTATGGAACCCAACAAGACCTTCAAGACACAACTATTCTTACCTGCAAATAGGAACTAATGTTTATACCATTTAGTTATTGTAATGTTTATATCAATAGATATATTATCACATTAACTTTCAAAATAAATTATAATAATAATTTGTATCAAAATTAAATGAAGCAGAAACGACATTACCACGGATATTTATTAAAGGGTTAAAAACAATAGAGCAAATATAAACAAGAAGAAAATAGCGTGCTGTGCCAGCATCGTTATGTGGGCTAAGTATAAAAAATATCACGGGAACTATACAATATACATAGCCCGGCAAAATATCCCCTTAAAACGGCGTTGACTGCCTCATTAACTCGCTGACGGAGGGCGGATCTCGCTGAGTCGCTCATCCGGTGACAACGGCCAATGTAACCTGATCGAAACGTCAGCACTACTAACCGGCTGACGCTTCATTTTTTAAATTAATGCAATCATGGCTCGTCAAATAATCTAGGGTTAAAATAAGAATTGAAAACATGAACTTCAGTATTTTAACTTGTTTATATTTTTAGGTGATTGAGTAAACTGTTATAAATACCAAAAATCAAAAGTCAAAAATAATTTATTTTGCATAGACCATTAAATCGGAACTTACAAATCGTCAATATAAATAAATATTAAATACTAGTTAAGCAAATGGACCACCGAAACAATATCGTTATAAAAAAATCGTAAGAGCAGTTAAGTGAGATACTGCAAAGCAGCACAGCATATCAGAGCAACTAGACGTCTTAGTCTTGATATTAACTTGGTGAAATTAATTAATTAACCATATCGAATAATATCGTAACGTGTAACTTTAATGATCTTTAACAGGTTGTCCACTCGAAGGAAACATTCGAACGGCAAGAACGTGTACTACAACATCATAAGAAAGGTATAAAAGAAACTTTATTTCCAGCACGCTCGAACTATGTCATGTCCCTACTGTGGTTTTTCAAGTGACACAATATAACCTTCATCTAGATGGGCATGGATGAATGGTATTTTTTAAGGTAGGTCTTGTGTTTATCTGTTACCTAAGTGTTATAAAAAATATGCATCACTCCAATACACTGTGAGGGTCTTATGAAAAACCATCGCTTTAGAAATCAGTGAAGAGTTTCAATTAAGAAGATCATTAGGGAACTGGGGCGGAGGTGAGACATTAACTGAGTTTTTATTCAGGCGATGCAAGCGACAGCGCAATTCATAGAAATGATAATATATTATGTATACCTAGATTTTGTGGAATAATGTAACTCATTAGCATTCATTGCTATTGTTATAATCTCATTTTATACCCCGACGCAAAAGTCTTTTAAGATTGACATGTCTATCTGTCTGTGGCATCATAGATTTCAATTTAGTTTCTTTTTTTATTAAAGGTGTTTTTTGTGCGAGTGTTCTTAGACATGTTTGATGAAAATCGGTTGAGTCGTTTAAAAGTTATGGGGGTTAAAGTGAGGATGGGGAATGTCAGGGGTTTTTAAAATTATTATCATTTTAGAATATCGCCTCAAATTTAAGAATTCTTTGCAGGTAATAGAGGTGCTAGATATGAGCCTATGTTGCTTTAAAATAAAGAAATTATCATTATTATATTACTATCACAGCGTTGGTGTTGGTTGCGTCCAAAACTTGGAAATTTAGCACTTCTCTATCTGTTTGTCTAGATTACGTACGTACGTACTACAGGAGGAAAGTTTAGGTACTATTGGGTGGAGAACAGCCCTGCCGTTTAGTCGCCTTCTGCGACATCCACGGGAAGAGATGGAATGGCTGTTCTACTACACCGAGAACCATCAATTAATGTATATTGTATGTTTTGGTAGTAAAAAGCCCTCCGCCATTTAATCCATCTTAGCGCACTTCACGAGTTTCATATCGGTCCTTCAAAACCCGAAACGATACCTAACCAAATGTCGAAAAAATAATACTAGGTACATAACCTATTTTCAAAACACACACAGTAAATACAGTCTGTTCGAAAAATATTTTTAAGATGTATAGAGCCGCAGGCGATGAAAAAATTGTGACTGCTTTGTGATGAGACTTGCTCGAGGCATGAGGCGCGGTACACGTAGTATTTCCTACTAGCCTGAAGCTGTAAGATACAAAATAGTTGAAGATTTTATTCCTATTAAGAGTGAATTTCAAATGATTACTATTTCATGTATTAATGGACTGTAGTAATACAGTTCTAAGTGCATACTTTATTTATACTAATCTTAAGTAATAATTATTAATACTAATAATTTAAACCAACGTTTTTATGAACAAAAGTGCATAGATATTTCCTCTAAGAACCAAGGCGTTTTAAAAAACTTCGTGAGAAAATCTCAGCAAGTTTGTTAGTAAAGTTTTACCTGAGTGAGTTCGGCTTACCGTTCCCGTCCGTAGCAATTCAATCAGGTTTATCCTTGGTTGTTGCTTTAGGGTACCGTCCAGTAAAGGCTAGTTTTATAAACAAAAAGTTGTTTGATTTTACATTGACAGTAAAACACGGCGCCGAAATAACGATAAAATTAATAAAAGACACACATGATGCCATACTTAGATACTAATATTATGAATGCGAAAGTAACTCTATCCGTCTGTTTGTCTGTATGTTACGCTTTCACACCTAAACCACTGAACGGATTTTGATGAAATTGGGTATAGGGGTAGATAAGACCATGAGAAAGGACAAAGGCTATCTTTGGTCGCGATAACCGACATCTACGCGGGTGGAGCCGTGGGCAAAAGCTAGTAGTAAATATCCCGGAAAGTGTTTTACAATTAAAGCTAGCTGTTGCCTGTGACTTCACTTACATGAAAATTAACACCCATTCTTGCAAACTAACCTTTAGTACATGAAATTACCCATTATAATGTTATTCCAGATTATAATCTATTCTTGTATCAACAACTAAATCCTTTTGGTAGTTTGAGCTTGATTGAGCAACAAACATCTAAAAATGTTCACAGACTATATACTCACGACTGTAAGCCCCCGGAGAGATAGGCAGAGGTGTGTTAACACCCACCTTTCACCAACTATGATCTTCGGTCCCACGTAATAGGGGGCGAGCCTATTGTCATCAATTGGACACTTAGTCATGGACTGTATGTTTACTATCCTGTCGGATGGAGAACAGTCCTATTCCTTAGTCGCCTTCTATACCACACGGGAGGAGATGAGGGGCCCTATTCTACTCCACGAGAAACCAACCCAGCCATTTATAATATTAGGTAAAGTAAAGCCAACGAGACGAGAGAAAAAAGGTAAACAAAGCGACCATTACTGAGTTACGTTGCGATAACTAGCGATTACTTTCTCTATCCTTGTCGCACACGTCACACGTACGCGACATTAGCCGAGCGATAGCTGTCGTTGCATGTTTCGTAGTACAGGAAAGCTGCCAGCACAGCGGTTCTAAACAGTAAGATCTGCCATTTTCTGAGCAATTTCATTCCTGTCTGAAATGCGCTTGAAGTGATACGTAATAATTCTCAAATAAAAATATTTGTAACAGCTGAAACATTGTTTACCTTTTTTCTCTCGCTTCGTTGGCTTTACTTTAGTTGAAATTAAGATAGAAATCGTATTGACTAAAAGTTAACTACGAGCCAAGAAAATAATATTATCTACGTAATACATTACTTACTTATGTTCATGACAGGTTCGAGTGTTCAATTATATCAACAATGGCAGAGACAGTTCAATCACAACTTATCTTCAAACTATCAATAGCAGATACGGTCTTATAATACTGACTCTACTGAGTACTCCAAAAAACTATCGTAAATGTATCTAGAGAACGGAGCATTGCGATTGCCCGCCTGCCTACTGTGAACTGAGTGTGTGTGTGATCGGCCAATCGCAATGCGCCGTTCTTTTGAAACGTTTACGATACTATTACAATAAATAGGTTTCGTGGTAAGACCCATCATGGGGGAATGGCTAGAGAGGCCACATGGCAGCCTCTCGTATCGACTGACGCAGATTATCACAGGGCACGAGTGCTTCGGGCGGTATCTGCGTCTGATCGATAAGGAGCCAACGTCCGAGTGCCACCACTGCGACGCGAGCGAGGACACGGGGGAGGCCCGACCGAGGCGAGAGCTGATGGCGGCCCTGGGAGAGAGAGTTCTCACCCTCGCCCCCTGTTCACGGCAATGATCCGCTGTGCGGACGCGTGGGCGGCCGGCGATTCCTCCTGCGAGCAAGTAATGGTCGTGAAGGAGATGGCGGAACGGGAGCGGCAAGCGAGAGAGACTCGCAGATCGCGCCGCCCGCGTGCGCAGGCAACTCGGGCATCGGAGGGCACAGAGTGACCTCCGTCCCCCATGAACACGGGCCTGGAGATGACTGGTGGAGCCGCCTGTCACCCCAGCAGAAGCAGGCTACGGGGATTTCCGCACGAAATAAAAAAAAATCTTTCGTGCTTGGGGTACGGGATTTTTTTCAAAGTTGTGTCCGTTTACTGTTAGTTTCCATCAATCTGATTTTTTTTCAGAATCAATGGCTGTACTTCCGTGAATGTGGATGTTTGTTATTTTTTAACATGAAAACGCATAAACAGATCTTAATTAAATTCTGCATAGGTAATAATAATATAATAATAATATTTATTTATTTACACAGATAATAATGACACATAGTTACATAGGCAATGAACACAGACAAATAAATAGAATCAGAGTGACAGCAAACAAATAACATTAATGTTTATAGTTTGGAAGAACACATAGGCTTTTCTATCCTAGAAATGGGTTCCTATGCATCATAGTTACCTGATCAGTATTTCACGCGGGCGGGGATTTGTTAAATCATTACCAAAGAAGAATTTTGTATAAGAAAAGACGCCTATTATGTTGTTACAACATTCTATCCTAATTAAATTATTATTATTATTATTTCCTTTATTTCAGTATAAGACATATAGATTACATTTTTAAATATATCCTAAAAAAAATACAAAATATATTTAAAAATATAAAAATAGTATCCCACCGGCATCGAGTACAGGGACCAAGCTACCAGTGGTCAGGGCTCCAGAGAGAGGAACTTCCTCACGATGCGCGCCGTATCAAGGAGTACTGCCTTCTGCATCTGGCCCTTGACCCAACCATCCAACCCGAGCCTCTTTAGATGTTGGTCGAGGCTCTTTGCTATCAGTCCGTTGACTGATACGACTATCGGTACAATGATTGCTGAGTCAACACTCCACATGTCGACAACCTCGTGGGCCAAGTCCAAGTATTTAACTTGTTTATCTTTCTCAGCTTTCACGAGATTCTCGTCATGAGGAATGGTGACATCAACAATCAATGCTCGGCGTTCGGATCGGTCTATCACCACAATGTCAGGCTTGTTAGCTACAACAGTCCTATCAGTGATGATAGATCGATCCCAGTACAATGTGATATGGGTATTTTCTAGAACTGGCTCAGGAACATACCTATAGTACGGCACCTCAAATTCCACAAGGTTGTATTTCAGAGCAAGTCGCTGATGGATTATCCTGGCTACTTGATTATGTCTGTGCAAGTACTCGCCGTTAGCAAGACGAGAACAACCGGAAGTAATATGCCTGAGGGATTCACCAGGTTGGTGACACGCTCGACAAATGTCAATTGTGCCATCCCTCATTATATACTTCCGGTAGTTATTCGTCTTAATAACTTCGTCTGCAATTGCACAGACAAAACCTTCAGTTTCCCCAAAAAGGTCACTGAAACGTAGCCAGGACACGGACGCCAATAGATCTACTTCGGGCCTGTGTAGGGCCCGATAGAACCTGCCATGTAGCTCCTTACTCTGCCATACCTCCCTGCGGCTGTCAGTGCTAACTATTGTAGGCCTGCGCCAGTTCTCTTTAGCCAAACCGAGCGGGGTGAGCCCGGTATCTACGTTGACTACATCACGATGCATGTCCACGTTCGACTTAAGAAAGTAGTCTCTGAGATTGCACACCTCGCGATTATGAAGGGTCTTGGCATTTAAAAAACCTCGACCCCCACATTTCCGCGGGATGTACAATCTCATGACTGACGACCGTGGGTGGTGCATTCGGAATGCAGTCAACTGAGTCCGGACTTTCCTATCGATAGTATCGAGTTCAGTCTGAGTCCACTTGAGTATGCCAAAAGAGTACATCAAGAGTGGCATGACCCAACTGTTACAGGCACGCACCTTGTTACCACCTGACAAAAGACTGTTAAGTACCTTTTTCAGGCGGCCAAAGAAACGTTCCTGTAACATTTGTTTCATGTCGACCTCATTGATGCATAACGCCTGTGACATACCCAAGTATTTATAGGTCTCAGTTACGAGGAGTGATCTTAGGTTAGTGGAATCAGAGAGTTGTATACCCTCCGACTCCACCACCCGCCCTCGTTTTACATGAATGACTGCACATTTGTCCACACCAAACGCCATTTTAATAGAATTACTGAATGTTTCAGTAATCTTCAGTAAAGTTATTAATTGAGGGTTAGTGTGGGCGAATAGCTTTAAATCATCCATGTAAAAGAGGTGGGATACCATCTGACCCTCTCTTCGTAGCCTATAACCTAACCCTGAATTCACTAGTAAAGTACTAAGTGGATTCAGGGCTAAGCAGAACCAAAGGGGACTCAGACTATCCCCCTGGAAAATACCCCGCTCTATTGTTATCGGCACGCCACCACCCAAAGCCTGACGACACCCTGGATAGAAAAGAACCGTCCTCCATTGCCCCATACATGACCTTAAGAAGGTACATAGAGTTGTATTGACTTTATACAACTCCAGCACCCTCAAAAGCCACGTATGTGGCACGGAGTCAAACGCTTTCTTGTAATCTATCCAGCATGCTGTCAGATCCTTACGATTGCGGCGAGCTTGTTGGCTAATAGCCATATCAATCAGGAGGAGCTCCTTAGTACCCCGGGCCCCATTCCTACATCCATTCTGAGAGGCACACATAATAGAATTATTGTTTATATGATTGTTAATCTTAGCTCTCAGGATGGATGTAAGAAGTTTATAGACCGTTGGGAGACATGTAATCGGTCTATAATTATTGGGCTCCAGAGTACTACCAGTTTTATGGAGCAGGTGAGTAACTCCTGTCGTCATAAAAGCTGGTAGCGTCCCAGATTCTACAGCGGATTGAAATTGTGAGGCCAAAACAACATGCGAACTCCGTAGCCATTTTAGCCAGAAATTGTGCAGTCCATCCGGTCCCGGAGATTTCCAATTAGACAGCGAACGGACCGCACAATCTACATCAATGGCATCAATGTTAATTTCTTCCATTTCTGGAATGGTTTCGCATGCTCTTTTGACCTCATGCATCCAATCCCCTTCAGTGTGGCTAACGGGCACCGACCAGATGCTGCGCCAGAACGCATTTGTCACTTCAGCATCCGGCCGTCGCACGTCATCCACACTTTCTTCTGTTCGCTCCCAGCTTCTATATACCCACCTTTGGTCTCTTTGGAACATACGGTTGACGGTATATCGATCAACTCGTTTTTTATATCTCCGAATACGGTTTGCCCATGCATAGACTTTCTGCTTCAGGAAGTCAATACGCTCTGTGACCCGAGACGTATAATCTTGGGGACTAATATCAGTTCCCGCAAACGCTCGGGTCACATAGCGCATCACCCTTGGGCGAGTATTGCCCGACCTGAAGCAGATTAGTTTACCGATGAGCACCCTTGCCTCGGTCACACGTCGTTCAATTCTGCATTGCCATGCTGGTATGGCAGACTTAGGTCGTATGGCAGGATCTTTAATGGGAAATTTAGCACCTGCCATACGACATGCCGCCACAGCAGTACAATACAGAATTGAGTGGGTGTCACCGAGGTTTTCACTATTTTCTAGATATCTAGGTAATAATGAATCAAGGGCACTCACCAGCGCTATATTACGCCTATGTATGGGCAACCGCGGGAGACGTGGCCTGACATGTACGGGCATTGATCGATATTCCCGCAAGGCACATTCCAAAGCCTCCTTAATCTCTTCATTGTACTGAATACTTACAGGAATAGGTGTGTCATCCGGTGCAACACAAGTATCATCATTTAGTTCTACTGTAGAAGCAGGAACAGGAACCGGGGCGGGGGTGACACAGATATTTCGCAAGCATTCTAGCCGTAGAGTCTCAAGTACGGTTTCATTCAACATGCGATTGCGTTGAATGACCCGCACTTGGTCCGATAGTCGTTGTGCCGATACTTTGATGGAAGGTTCAAGCGCCTGAAACAGAGGAAGCATCCGAGTACGGTACGCACTGAGGTTAGTTCCCCCCTCTGTAGCCGCAAAATATGCCCGCATGACGTTTTCGTTGATAGAATTAGTCCATCGCATGCGGTGCACATCACCACCGGTAGCGGGGGCCCCATTCGAAGCCGGAGGGCGTCGGGGTCCCAAGCAAGTCGGTGGCCGGCCTCTCCCCGGCCGACGTACAGGTGTTGGCGACGTCGGCGGAGAGAAGAACTCGTCGCTCGAGGAGGAGCTCGACGCCGCTGGTTCCACTGCTGGAGGTTGCGCGGCGGAGCTTAGCGACGAGTCCGGAGATGTTATGGGTGCACTTCCGTTTCTTTTGGCTTGTGCCCGAGTCAGCATTTTCTCAAAATTTTGTAGATTCTATTGTAATTTGTTCGATGACAGCTGTCACCACGGGACGGCATTTTTTGTATATAGTATTTAAAAGGTATTTGACTGCCAAAATCTAAAATCTATGGGTTATTTACTGAGTTAATATTTATTATTTCACTTTATTAAAGTTAAAATATTTTTTAAGAATATTAAAATTAAATTAAAGTCGGAGAAAATATGATTTTGACTTAGGCGATGTAGAGTTGCCAGTTTTTTTATTATTATTATTATTAGTCATGCACTAGCAGCTAAAAGCTGATGCGTGCATATCACAGCACATGTTAATGTTAATGTTCACTGAGTATTTATTTTATCACTATGTTTATAATGTTCAAAGTCCGTTCACTTATGGTGTCATAAAAGTGTCACTGTTTGAGGATAGTTCGTTTTTTAAATAGTGGTCGAGTCTGTTTTTGAAAGCGTTTACTGAAGGTGCACTTATGACTGTCTCTGGCAGTTTGTTCCAGGAGTTCACGACTCGGTTTGGCAGAAAATGGTACCTAGGATTGCTTATGCTTAGAGTGCGCGCGAGCTTCAATGCGTGTCCTCTCAACTTCTCAGGCGGTTTCATCTGGTAGATGCCGCTCAGTCCAGGGACGTCGTAATGTCCGCTCAGAATCTTGTATGTTTCAATCAAATCCCCACGCCGCCTGCGCTGCTCCAGTGTAGTTAGACCAAGTTCTTTCAGCCGCTGCTCGTATGTCTTGTGTCGTAGGTTCCAGACCATTTTCGTGGCTCTTCTTTGCACTCTTTCCAGTAAATCGATGTCCTTGCGAAAGTATGGGCTCCATATTTGGAATGCATATTCCAACAAGGGACGAATGTAAGTTTTGTATATCTCGACAAACAAGATCTTGTCTATATGTGAGAACGCTTTTCTGATGGTTATTAAAAACTTTGCTCGCATTTCTGACTCGCGAATGAAAATCTTTTTATCCGACTGCCGAAGAAATGAGGGTAATGTTTTTACTATCAGAGTTTTTTGCATCTTACAAAAGATGAATCTAAAAGATTACTAGATTGATCATACAAAAACTTGTGTCCCAGTCAAAATCTCGCATGTTTTTTTTTTCAAATATTCTTGACAGTTTCTTACATACATACATCTTACATTCATTGTGAATGACTATAAAATACTCAGAGTTTTGATGAACTGCTCCAACCCCTATATGGGATATGATTTGTTCAGGATCAAAGGTTGAAGGTTTCGCCTTTAGCTTTTGATCCTTGAAACAAGAAATAAACAGGAAATTCAAAAACATCAAGCCGTTCTTTTCGTGTAAATTTTATGCTTAACTCGCAAAAGACAAGTCTACATAGCACTATATAGACAAATTGTAGGATTATTGTATTGTAAGGTAATTTTTATAAAAATATAATTTAAATTTTCACGGTCATTCAAATAAATAAATAAATATTCACAACATTTTACACAACGCTATCTAGACCCATGGTAAGCTTTTATAGCTTGTGTTATGGAATCTAGAATGCGGGTAAACATACTTAAATACTTTTTTTTTGTAAATACATACATATTATACATAGAAACACCCAGACCAATGCAAACGGCCATATTCATGCATACAAATATTTGCACTGAGTGGGAATCGAACCCGCGCGGCCGCGCCTCCTGCGTGGCAGTCGCGTGCACTACCGCCACGTCACAGAGGCTGTCAGGTAAAGACTTTTTTCTTAGCAAAGCATTTATCATTTTGGCATGCACTGTGGCGTCAAAATCTATAAACATTACTTCTAATCATTCTTGTCCCATTGGTTTATTCCATTTAGATTAGAGTAATCATCAGTTTATAAGTAGATAAATCAGTTTGAATAACTTTGACGTACTATATATATAATTGTACAGATTATGCTATATTACATTATACTTATACTTGACTATATCATATACATATTAGTTACAATGTTTTCATTGTTTTGCTTGTTGGTACATAGATTCAATTCCTCAGTATTTTGTATTCAATACTCTTAGTGAGTCCCCTTCAGAGATCACGTTCAACGTTTTTGTCAAAAGGATCCCGATGATTGTTAGGGACAAGAACTAAGATTAATGAAGATGAGATCGGCCTTTGTCAGTTTAGACCACCCGCTATTTCTGCCTAGCGATGTCTTTGGGGACCAATAATGTCGTTCAATATTTTGGTTTTGGTTTTATTAAATGAACAATTTGAGAATATGATATTTTCTAAAGTTTACGCGAATATCACTCATTGAAATAAAACCACTTTTTACGGAATCTATCGCGATATGTTTGTTATTATTTACTTTTTAAATCGAAGTGTCGTAGAATACTAGAGTTCTACGAACCACCACTCCCCATTTTGCTAGACTGTATAGGAAACGTCAATTTGGCTTCACCTCACCTGACGATAAGTTGGAGGCTCAAGACTGTTTACTTGAAGTACTTGTTCAAATTGGTACAAACGAAACATTAACTATATATACAAGTAGGTAATATTCCAGTTTTATAACTTCAAAGTGTCATTAAAAATCTCTTCATCATGAAAATGAATCACTGAGAAATAAAAGAAATGCATAAACTGCCAATAACACTGTATTATTCGATTTAAATCTTACGACTAATTTAGGGAAAAGGCAGTCTTATAAAAAACTTGAAATGATCACGTCCAATGTAGCTGTGGTAATTTAAATTGTTTGGTTTAACGGATTTCGATTTAAGTGTCTGAGGCAGTAGAATCAATTTTCTTTGCTCCGATAAAGTAATAATGCCGTTCTATAAAACGCAATCACTTTTCTCGATACTAGGGGTTAGTGAATTTTATGATGTAAGAAATCCTCGAAAGCTGAGGATTTGAAAGTTGCGTAGTTTGAACAGTGTGCATGGCTTAGTACTAGAAAATTATGGTATGGGTATGGAGAGAACTTAATTGTATGTTTTATTATGTCTTTTGTAATTGTTAAGGTTATAAATGCCCAAAAATTGCACTCATTTGAATGACTGCATTCAAGCGTTCCACGAAGCAACTCAATTTAGACTGTTAACATGGTTCATTACGTTTGATTGCGACATCGGCTGTCACACAAGTTCAAAGTTCATTAGTGAATAGTATTCAGAGTCGCACCTCTGGTTATTGAAACACGAATCGTATATTATTTAATCTCAAGTATGGCATCATTAATAATCACAACAACTCTTAAGTATTTATGCATTTTTAGTAGCAGCAACAACTATTCCTCAAACAGAGAGAGCCTCACTGAATATCAAAGAAATTGTTAATGACAAGAAACAGGATTACATCATCAACTAATTTGTTTAGTAGTTTGAAATTCGAAGTTTATCTAGAAGGATGAATAAACTTAGATTTTCAAACTATTAATCCTGACAACAGCCTTTTACTAAAGTTCAGATTCAAAACTTCAAGCTCCATGTTGAACAGAAGCTAAAACTTGACGACTTTTAACTTTGAATTTAGGACAGCTGCTGTCATTAAAGTTTAGTCTTAACCTCGATAGTCAGGGTTAGACTTAGAGTGGTTGAACTCCTCTAGTATTCAAGACATGTTGATGGGCATTACTACCTCATTGCTTGTGTTAGTCCAAATAGTTACAAATTTATTATTTATGGACTAGGCGTGGTGTCACGACACAATAATAAAAGTGAAAAATGCCCATAAAGTCGTTTATACCGTGGAACTTACAGTTACATAAAGTTAAAGTAAAATAATTTAGACACCCAGCTTATTTTTTTAAAGGATTTTTTTATTAGGTACAGTAAATTCAATCAATAGACAATAAAATATTTAGACAATAAAATCTTTAATACTATCATGATTCATGGTTTTATACAGGTGACAAATGGAAATAATATTCACAGTTCCCAGCTACCGAATTGTAAGTGGAACGTTTACGCATGAAGCAAAGGTTCTGCTTCTTTATTTTTTAAATCTTTCTGTGAGACGAAAAATTGCAGGAAGAATAGATATTCTTCCTGCAATCTATACATATAATAAATCTGTAAACGATCGATGTCTGTACATGGAAAGGAAATGAGAAAAACTGTTATAGGGGAACTTTATAATCGTAATAGAAGCCAAAACAACGTTTTTTGGAATTTTTGTCTGTTTGTCTGTTTATCTGTTTCTCTGTTTCTCTGTTTCTCTGTTTCTCTGTTTCTCTGTCTGTCTGTGAGTTTGTGCACGCTAATCTCAGAATCGGCTGAACGGATTTGGATGCGGTTTTCACTAAAAGATTGTGGTAGGCTTCACTTAACATTTAGTGTTTGTTTTATTGAAATCGGTTCATAAATAAAAAAGTTATGTCAATAATAGCAAATCACGGCCAACAATTTGTGATTGTGTGAATAGATCGCACCAATAAAGCAGCAAAAATGCTTAAAAGAAGATATTATTTCGGTCATAGGAATCTGGAGAACTTCGAGAACAAAGAGTTACTACATCTCAGCCAAGTCAGGTCAGGTTACTGCAGAATCTTCGGCATAGCAAGAGCCTCGACAGAATTCACAATGTTCTCGAACGATGTTCTCTCGAATCCGACAGATTAGTGAGCAGCTGGTTCGGTAAAAAGACTCATAAGTCTTTCATAATTTATATCATCACGCTATTATCATAAGGAATGGGGCAGAATGTTTTTATGACATATTTATGTAAACGTCTATTTCACCTTATGATTCCATGGTAACTGTGGCTCAATATGTCTGCGGTGGACTTACAACTTAGCTGAGTCGCGTTCGAATCCATCACATGTAGTTTTCCTTTTTTTTTGTTCTTTATTTACTTTTGTTTACCTTTTATATTTTATTGTGTATTTGTTGTAATTTATCGTATTTATAGTTTTATTTGAAGTAAAATATAAATTCTATGCTTATTAATCTATAGGTAGTACATAAAACTAGGCTGTGTGACAGTAATAGTAGAACTTATTATATAATATTCTTAGATCTTTACAAAATTATTCATTTCGGATAGTGAAAAAGTTGCCCCACCAGCCTGAGAAGTCATAAAACTGAAACTGGTATCCCCCATTGGTACCGATTCCACCACATCGGGGCAAGTGCAATATTGGAATCAAACCGATTAAAATTTAACAGAGGAGATGGGGCATTGGGGGGTATTCTCCCCAGTAGGTATATCAGCCTTGGTAAATAAGTAAATCGTTGCACCTTCTCTGAAGCAGATTACGTATTCTGGGCGATAGTTGTGCCTATCGTATTACCGTCTCTACTATAGTGAATGTTCTGATGAGCTCTTCCAATTAGTTCCACCCTCTACTTTCCTATACAGGACCACGCGTGCAGGGCTCAGATGTCACCCGCATACGGATGTGAATATTCCATCAAGAACCAAGCGGTTTGGTGACTTATTCCTATGCCACACCATTAAAGACCTGAAAATCCCTGCCAGCTCACGTGTTTACTTCTTCCTCCAGTCCCGGGTCCTTTAAGCGAGCGTGAAAAGGCTTCTGATGATGCCATCAAGCTGAGTACCACCATTGTTAAGATGGTACATGTTCATAATGGTGACCTTATTTCCGAGTCTTTGCCTTTTGCTTACCATCAGGCGAGGTGAAGTTAAATTGACGTGTCCTATATAAAAAAAAACTCCAGATCTTAAAAAGAAGAAAACCCATGTGTGGGTAGAGCAATACAGTTCTTAACCGACCGATAAAGAAATGAAGTTCAAAACCGCTTGGTTCGAGATGGCATTATTTCTATCTTTTATGTGAGTGCCGGTGGAAGGAGAAATTAGTTGAAAGACTCCTAATAGGCTCTTTCACTCGCCGTGGTGCGGTAGAAAGGGTAAAATACAGCCAGGGAGACAACGTATCTATGCAACTGCAGACATTATACAATGTTAGTGACCTGATGACTACCAATGCACGCCGCTGCGATCTTATCGATTCCGTCTAATAAGTATCTAATAGTAAATACGTAAATCTATCCCAGAAATGATAACAGAATGCTAGGAGAAGCCAAACTATGTATTAGGTATATAAAAGATACCGCTGCTCCTACTATATAAAAGAGACCGAATGTGGGCAGAGAAACACTCAGTTCCGGTAAATTTCATCAGACCAAAAAAATCCGCCGCGTGGACATCAACTCCAGTGTCAATTTGGAAGCATCTACATCATCTGCTGGACACAACCTTACCAATACAAAGAATATATATCAAAATGAAGCTATTTGACCCCATCCCAGTTAATACTGTATTTTCTCTCTTGCCCACTGCGCCGCCTCTTCTTTGCCTGTGTGTGAGGCAACGAACAACGATGTGACTGTGGTCGATGGAATTTATCATAAAACTGGAACTACCCACCATTGGCTCGGCAAAGAAACTATTTCTTGAAACTATTTTGTGTGATACTTGATGTATTTTAATTTGTTCAGTTCGTAAGTGGTGGCAGCATGTTTAAAGAATTTGGGAGGAGGGAAGAATATTTAAACCATTAAAACTGATGAACATTGATATGTTGTGTTTATTTATATGTTAAGTTGCGGGCAACAGCTAGTTTTATAATATATATGGGCACTTTTATGGCCACCTATCTTATATAATTTTATATGAGATAGGTGGCCATAAAAGTGCCCATTGAGTGTTAATATAACACTAAATTGATTGAATCACCACTTAGATCGCCGACGAAGGCTTTATACGTGTTTACGTGAACGGAGATTAAACCTCGTACTGAACACTATTCACAAATGAGGTGTTAACTCGTGCGGTGGCTAATTCACCCATCGAGCGTAATGAACGACGTTAATCGATTTAGTCGAGTCACTCTATCGAATGCGTGAATGCTAAAATCGACTATCGATTAGGTATTTTCCGATACTGAATTATAATTATCTGTTCATTATGTTTGTACCTCTGGTATACTTGCAACTTTGTAAAAGGTATAAGTGTACTGAACTAATGAAAAATCAAGTGCAGCTACGAGATAATAATGATGAAGGATATTATGTCTTACACAATCTTACACTTTTGCAATACCCAGTGGGTACCCGAGGGGATCTCCATAGAAAAAGAGGTAGTTATAATAAGTAGGCGAGTTGATTGGGGTTATGGTTAAAATAAATAATCTAAACAAATTGGTGATGAATTTTTATAGCATTAAGTATCTTAACTATACAAATCGAATACATAGGGAAAAAGAGGAATCATCGTCGCCTTAAAGACGTATAACATGGGAAATTTGAATCACATCGGGCGTGTTTCGGTAGCCGAATTGGTCAAGGCATTACCCCTGTAAGGGAAAGACTGCGGGTTCGAGTCCCGCCCGAGATGATTCTTATTTTGCCCTATGTATCCAAATTGGTGATGATCTGAAAAAAGACCAATCATTCGGAAACAACATAGGGGTGTCTTTACAGACATATTTCAACAAATATGTGAGGTATAAAAAAACATCTGCCAACCACGAAAGGGCATACATGGACTTTCGTTATGCAAAATCACATAAACTAAAATAACACACATTTTAATCGACCAGTATTACTGCCAATGGAAAAATTATTAGCCTTCACTATTCAAACAAAATGTACCCTTGCACATAGGGTCCTTGGTGGGGCTCATGGCAACATTTAGGTTACATCAGAGATAGTGCCCCATTAACCAGCATTGGGAACCCTAAAATAACGTTGTTTGCTAACCTAATTGAATTATTACCACATCAATGGTTTATCTGAATAAGTCATTGACGCAGCAATAATTTTCTGCAACCTTGTTGCGTAACAGGTGAGCACCACCATTTATATTTTGGAGGTTAAATACAAAATATATTTTCAACTAGATTCTATCCATCGCAGTCTATTACTGGACATAGGCCTCTCTCAATTAGCGTAATTGCTCTCTATCCTCAATCTATTTCTACCACAGCTAACTTTTTCATATCGTCTGTCCATCTGGCTTACCTTACCTTTCATTTACCGTCTCGTGGTCTTCACTCTAGGACTTGTTTGCTCCAGCAACCATCGGTCCTTCGACAGATGAGGCTATCCCGCTGCCGGGATGAACATAATCCTGAACATTTTCGAATGTTGACCCTCCGACATCAATCGGTCTTGGTGTGACAAGTTTATTGAACATAACCTGGGTTTTGTTCAAGTTCTCACCAAGATTGACTAGGCTATCATCGCTTGTAATTGAAAGTAATTTGTAGCACAATTTTGTATGTATTTGTATTTTGACATCAATGCTTACTTCTGGTGCTTCAGAGTACTTGAAAATGTTAATTAAATCTCAGCAGATATTGAACATTTTCGCTTCAAGTTTGTTTGCAACAATGTCTTCTTTCTAAGTTAGTTATTTATAACAAATAAAACCAAGTTGATTGATGAATGGCTGATTTTCTATATAATCTTTCACTTCGAAAACTTCGTTAAGAACTTTTTATTTGCGAATACATTTACGATAACGGTGTGAAATTTGATATTGCTGAATTTGTTTGTCACGTTTCAAATATCTGATTGATCAGTACAAAACTAAAAGCCTTCTTCTTTCTTTATCTACTAAACTAATACGTCTCCAGTATTTATTAATGCTTACTTAGCTCTTTTTGTACATACTCGCGGATACTGCCTTGTAATTTTCACAAGTGCAGTTTCACAATGCAGTTACAATGTAAAGTACTCTTGATAATCTAAAAGTTACCTACCTGTACCATTTGGTACCAGTTTGTAACCAGTACCTCCTGATGGAAATATAATGCAATGCACGTATTGTTTACTCTAAATTACTTTGCTTTTTCCGCTTCATTATACGCAACTTGTTCAATTAATTATTTTGGCACTAAAATTATCCAGGTAAAATCCAGGTAAATGAAAATAACAATGCCAATATGTCAAATCAAAGTAAAATGACCGAAATCGTGACTACACCTAGGCGCTGTGGAAATTATGGCGGTATTATTGGCATATCACGATAGTCTAGTTGTACACAGATGTACTCTTTGGTGTAGCGTCGGTAGCTTAGTGGTTAAGGAGTCGGCCTTACGATCGAAAGGTCCCGGGTTCGATCCTGGCCGGCGTGAATCCACTCCTAGCACAAGCATTTAAGCTTAGTTGAAGAGGTTAGAGGGAATATTAGTAACTTCGGTTCTAATATTCTTTTTTTTTTAAAGAACGACAGTTTAAGGGATAATAATATTGATACAAAAATTGACACGTTTTAAACTGTCAACTATTTTAAATCCAGGGTTTAAAATTGTCTTGAGACACAAGTATAAAATTACCGGCAAGCAAAGTAATGAATCCCAATATTTCATACGATGAATTTCTATATTAAGTACTTCAACTTGTACAATGTTAAATTAAACGGGTGAATTTATGAAATTGACTTTGACAAAGTAGCAAACTGGAGTGCTATTACCAGTGTAACTTTAATTTGATTGTCTGTGGTATCCAGGTTGGTAATTTTGTGAAGTCAACACTTTGGTAACTTTGTTTTGGTGGTTAAATTAAATCTATTTATAACGCTTTAGATTAAAACACTTATAAAATGAATCAATTTTAAGAAATTTAATGCTAAATTCCGAAAATTCTTTTCACATTTTATTAACGTAAAATTGAGAGTAGAAAATAATAAAATATAAACTAAACGGTGTTCGAGTGGAAACTTTGAAACGGGGTAAAGGTATTTTTTTATACCACTTATGTGGCAGACAAGCACACAGCCCACCTGATGGAAAGTGGTTACCGTGGCCTATGGACATTTGCAATACCAGGGGCGTTACACGTGTTGCATACCCTGAAGAAACCTTCTAATACCCTTACATTACTTTTCAGAATAAAACCTATCTCTATGCAAAAATTCATCCAGATTCGCTAAGCCGTTTTGGTGTGATTGAATGTTCATTATGCTGAAAATACTAAGCTTTTAAGTTTACAATAATAGTAAGAGAATTTATTATTTTAAAAATGACATGACAAGTGTAAAAATTGCTCAAATTTTATAACAGTAATCGTATCGTACTTGAAAATGTATAAAATTTACTGTAATCTCCTCAAGATGCCATAGATCTGCAAAAATGTTGGCAGGAGGATGGTTGAAAGATTAAATACCATACATGTGCAGATTAAAACGTATACGACATGAAATTTTGTCCTTTTAATATTTTTTATGTCTGACTTTTCGTAACACATTCCTTATATGCCTTATGAGAAGGTAAGTTACATTTAAATTTTTCTCGAATGTTTGCCTGAATATTACGTAATCATTGAAATAAAATATATTAAATTTCGAAATACATCGGGAAAAAGAAGCGCTCAAGTGGGACTTGAACCCACGACCTTTCCCTTACAGGGAGAATGCTCTTCCAACTGAGCTATTGAGCCACACCTGAGTCACTTCAAATTTCCTTCTCTTTTTTTTTTATTTATTTTACAACAATATTATACAATCCGATAACAATCATAGCAAACCTTAAACCACTGAGGTTTGTGTGGATTGCCGTGCATTCTATATTGCGATTATATATATTATTATTATAATTATAATTCAATAACCTAATACTTCAAAAAGACAAAAAAACTACAACCAAATACAAAAACAAAATACAATATATCGTCATTATAACAAACAGATGGTCATTAGAAAGGCATGCAGAAGGTAAATGTAAAAATTATATTAATGGGCAACCTGCGCCCGGGCAGAGAACCGGTTTTGTGCGAGGTATTCACAGGATGTTTAGGAAATGCGCTTTTAACTTATGTTTTATATTTACTGGTGTGATACTTTGTCCGAAGGACGTATTCAATTTATTCAGTAAACGGGGAATAATATACATGGTGGTCCTTTCACCGTAGGTATTGCTGGCCCTGCAGGTTTCTAATTAGATACTGACCGTGTCCGAATAGAATGAAATGTTTCTATCTGTATGTTGAGCACCTTGCAGTGTTTAAATAGATCTGAAGTATCTTTGATTTTTACTGAATTATGGTGTGACAATATTACTTTTAGAATTTTACTTTGCAGTGCTAATATGCCATCAAGGTACGTTTTAAAAGTTCTACCGTAACTAGTGATGCCATATGCAATGATTGTTTCAGCAAGGGCGTTGTAAAGCATGAGCTTCACTTTTAGCGGTATCCTATTTTTATTATACATAGTGGCCAGAAATGCTCTCAGTTTTTCACACACTTTATTGACTTGCGGTAACCAGTTAAATTTATTATCTATTATTAGACCAAGGTATGTGTGATTATTAACTATTTCAATTGTGGGGCATTGACAGTTTTTATTCTTTTTGTGTAGACACATATGTTCATGGGCTACCAGCTTTTTTCATTGGGAAATTGGGTTTTGCTATAGGGAGAACAAATGTGAACCAGTTTGGTTTTACTGGCGTTTAGGACTAATCCGTTATCGTGACACCATTTGTTAATATTGTCTAGGTCGGCTTGTATTTTTACGAATGCCTCAGCTGCATCTGTATCAGCCACGAGCGGACATGTCCGTCTTTTGTCGGTGGAGCCATCTTCCAACTTTATTACGATGAAGAGCATTCCCCCTGTAAGGGAAAGGTCGTCGGTTCAAGTCCCTCTAGAGCGCTTCTTTTTCCCGATGTATTTTGAATTTAGAAATTAGCATAATAAATGCTATAAAAAATTCATTCATATATTAAACTTAATAAAAACAAATACATGAACATTGTGTAACTGTTCAACGAAATATCGTTTCATCTTATTACGAATAGTTAGGATAATGCTTCAACCCTTGTAACTGTGGTAAATGTAGGAATGTTAAATCCCTTGAATTATTTGTATCCAAGCTATGTTATCCCTAAAATAACTATTAATTTAATTTTAATACTGTTATTATTAAAGCAGATGTTGATAAGCAGTTTAGTATCTTCAAATTCATCAATAAAGTACTTATTGTGTGGTAAATTCAATTGTGTCGTTTTACTAAACATATGAAGTTAAATTAGTTTTAATTAAATTAATCATAGATTAGTCATTATTCAAAAAGATTTATCATTGCCAATATTTTACATTGTTTCACATAATTCGATCAGTTACAATTTCATTCTAATCTTATAAATATGTTAGTGAAACGTTGGAACAATTCTAGGGACTATCTTTAGTAACTGAAGAAGGATTCCGTGGAAGGATAAACACAAAATCGCTCTTTATTGAGTTGCTCGTCGCTCTAAAAAGGCTCCAGTAGGCGGCTAAGGTCCTTGAGAATATTATTATTTGTTACAAGAAGATAATTACTGTCTACATTGTTGTGACGCTTAATTGAATTCCCAGTACCAACCCGAGCAATATGTGGGTTGTCGGATTTATTACGGATGACGAAACATTGTAATTAGTTTGGAGTTGAATTATCGTTTCTTTGGTACTTTTCCAGGTAAGCTACCCACGCTCACCTGGTTAAATATAGTAAAATTAGAATCAAAACGACTCTATAAGAGTCCCTGATAACGAATCTTGTTGGTTTTTCATACTGGGTGTAATATTACTACATGTACTGTATTAAAAATCGATCGAGAAAACGATCTTAGAGGCTGAATATAGTGGCATCTAATCCTTACTAAATTTCTTTCAATAATTAACATGATACAGTAGAATAAACTTACTTTTTACACAATTATATTTGTTCTAGGTTCCAAATATAACGTCACTTACCTATCTACATAATTGTGTTAGTGATTATAACTAAAATAAAGGTAGTTATATAAATTAAGAGGCTAAAAATTCAGTCAAATTCATAAAAACATTTTATTTACAAACAAGTCGGGGTAAACATTTAATAGTAGTATTTGCTGAAGGGGTAGCCTGATTTGTAACCGATGGCTCCGAACTTGGCGTATCCGTAGGGAAGAGCAGCATAGGGGTAAGCACCATAAGAAAGTGCAGGAGCGGCTACAATACCCCTATTGTAGGCGATTAAGGCGGGGTCTTTACGGACGATGGCGTTGAAGCCTCCAGCACCGGCGGCGTAGTCCACGGTGCGACGGGTTCCATCAGACTCCAGCAGAGAATACTGGCCCTGGACGTTGTTGTTAACTCTGTTCTCGATCTGGTGCTTGAAGTCACCGGTGTAAGGGTCGGCTACACCATAGGAGAAGCTGGAGATATCGAGGTTGGACGCGCTCACAGCAGCGGCCAGGGCGAGGATAGCGACGAACTGTGAATATAATAAGAAGTTGATATAGAGACAACATAATTCCACCTTATCTTTCTTTTTCAATTTCACAATAGGTACTAATGTCGTATATTGTTAAGTAATATTGCTCTTTAAAAACAGAAACTTCATCACAGTAAATTTACTGTTTCTACTTTTAATATACCCAATTTTAGCTAATATGATATCAAAGTGGAGACTACCACAATATTATTTAACCTTCAGACTGTCTCTGTCTCTCTATTTTTTTTTTCACTTTTCGTTCATTATAATCTTCCTCTTAATTTTACCTTCATTTTTTCTCAATACCCAGTACTTTTCAAATTTTGACACTTGATCTACACTATTTGTTCAATCAGGATATTATATTCCTAGTTACTTTTAATAACTGGTTTATATTTAACACTTATCCCAGAATTAAAATATCATTAAAGTCAACTGAAATCACTCAAAGCTTTAGGTAAATTATATTATATGATGCACTGATAGTTATACTGTTTATTTTGTTCTAAATGATATAAATATTTACCTTCACAAACATTTTGTTTTCTGTTGTTGTTGTGACTACGTCTGACTCAAGTCTGATATCAATGTCCTGATCATTACCTTTATATATCATCAAAATATAATCCAGTTCTGTACGAACAGGAAGTTTTATTACTTGTATGTGCTCTTGAATTGATTGTACGTTGAGTAATCTTGGTCTGTTGACAGTTACAACTTTCATTGCGACCTTGATTTTTAAAAGCACTACGATATTTTACTTCATGATCAATTTGTGCGTTTATCTGCATTAGTGCAATCATTTTAAACTTACATTTAGATGCAGTTTTTTTTTTGGATCACTCAGCGACCTACGATACATTATCACTATTATTGCATCCAATAACTAAGTCCGAGGTTCAGCGTTCGGCTTATGGGACGATTCGCACGAATTGAACTCGCACGAAACGTGCGAATCGACTCTTTTAAAATATATCATTTTTCTTTAGGCGATTCGCACGAAGTTAATTTATTGGTGTGCGAATCGTCACCTCCAAAATGATATAGTAGGCTATTAGCACACATTTTATTTTAAGGAATAAAAAAAATAAAGTACAGTCACTGAAATAAAACTAAATCAACTAAATAATAGAAGTTTAAATAACAGATTATATTTATTTGAAAGTGAGAAAAATGTGCATTAAATAAGTAATAATTATCACTTAAAAATTAAATTAAAAATTAAAAAAACCCCCGTCACAAAAACACCTCCAAAAAGTTGAAAATAAATGGAGTTTGCCTTTCAACTTTAACGGTTGCCATGTCGGGGGACCCTAACTGTTAATTTGAAATTAAAAAAAAAATAATTTAATTTTTATTTTATACTTTTTAAAGTGATCTACTAGGCAAGTTCTTTCATTTGACACCCATATTGAGGTGGTTATGAAAAAATATGTATTTCGACATGTTGTGGCAGCGGCCATCTTGGACCGATTTTTTTCAAACATAGCTAAGAACACTCCCGTCTAATATACCTTTCAAACAAAAAAAGCTACATCCAATTCGGTTCATCCGTTTAGGTGCTACGATGCCACAGACAGACACACACACAGACACGTTAAACTTATAACACTCCGTCGTTTTTGCGTCGGGGGTTAAAAACGTGGAACATCCTTTTCGGTGCAAGTAGTGTTAGTTGAGCTTTTTCTATTTATTATAATAATATATATTTATTTTCATTTTAATTGGTTCTCATAAATAAATAGGTACTATAATGTGCTCTAAAATATTTATTAAATTAATTTTTATTTTGTTATAATCAAAACGTTTATTCACTCATTAAGTGCAGTGATTTACAGTCGACTTTTCATCTAGAAATAAATGAGATTTAAATCGTTAATTACTACGAGACTGATAATATCTTAACGAAGATTGAACTACACGTAGGTTTTATATAAAACTATGTAAGTAATATCTTAACGAAGATTGAACTACACGTAGAAGGTTATATATAAAACTATGTAGTTTTGTGCTTAATACTACTTAAATAGCTTTTCATTCACATTTTATGTATGTACTTACCTAAGAACACTTGGGCAATAAATACCTTTAATATCAGACATCAATCATTGAAATCATTGAAATCATTGAAATATTTCGTGGAACGAAGTTCGCTGGGTCAGCTAGTTTATATCGTCTGAACTACTACACTGGTTCAGAATATATTGGAGTAATGAAGAATATGACAAACATACATACAAGATGACCGCGAAAAACATAACTCCTCTAGACAGTTGGGTAAAAAGATATTATCCAAAAAAGATAAGAAGAGGCGACACACGTAGAATTTTATTAGTGGTATTCTTTGTAGTTCTTTGTTGGTAGTTGTGTGGTTCTTTTCAGGTATGTTTGTATGACATATGTTTGTATCTTGATCAATTTACTTATTATATTCAATATAATTTTCTGGCAATTCAACCAATCATTCGACGGTTAAATTCAAAATTTAATGTATGGTATCTAGACGACGGGACTTTAGGGGGAGACGTGGAGACAGTTCTACAAGATTTGGCCCTCATTAAAAATGAATTTAGTTTAATTGGTTTAGAACTAAATGATAACAAATGTGAGGTTTTTTTAAATAACGTTTCGGACAAAATCGCTACTATTTCTAAATTCAATTCATTAACTCCCAACATTAAAATTATAGAAAAAGACTCTCTACGCCTCCTCGGGTCCCCAATCCTAGAAGATGCCTATACCTCTTTTATAGAGGAAAAAATTCAAAATTTTAGTGACATTTCGGACCGCTTACTTAAAATTAATATGCATTCGGCTTTTACCATTCTTCGGTATTGCCTTTTTGTACCTAAATTCACCCATGCCCTCCGATCCACACCATTTTGGAAACATTTAAGAATTTTAGAAAAAATGGACAAAATTATAGAAGATACCCTCATAAAAATTTTAAACGTGACTTTGGATGACCGAGCTTCACTACAAGCGTCTCTACCGATCCGCTTGGGTGGACTCGGTATTCGCAAAATTTCAGACGTCAGCCTGCCAGCGTTCCTGTCCTCAGTCCACAGTACGGAAGAATTAACTAGGAAAATTCTTGCACCTACACTAGTTAATTCTGAAGTATTGTGTAAGGCTGATGCAGTGAATGCTTGGAAAATTGCATGTCCAAACACCGATCTCCCAAGGAACCTTTTCTCACAGCGTCAGTGGGACGGGCCGCTCTGCAGCTTAGTAAGACAAAATTTACTAAATACATGCTCTAATGCTGTTGAGCGTGCCCGTTTGCTGGCGGTTGGAGTGTGGGAATCGGGTCTTTGGTTACAAGCTCTTCCGTCGTCTAACGTAGGAACTATGTTAGACGACACTACCTTCCGCATTGCAACATGCTTACGGTTGGGTGCGCCATGTGTTTCTCCGCATCGATGCCGTTGTGGAGAGGCTGTTGACCGACTCGGACACCATGGCCTGTCATGCTGCAGGAGTGCGGGGCGATTTCCACGGCATGCCAGCCTTAATGACATAATCCGCCGTGCTCTTGTCACCGCCGGTGTGCCAGCTGTGCTAGAACCTAACGGTTTGGCGCGCGACGATGGCAAGAGACCGGAGGGCATGTCATTAATGCCTTGGAAGATGGGTAGGGCTCTGGTGTGGGACGCAACATGCGTTGACACCATTGCCCCTACCCATATACCTGGCACGGCTGGCTGTGCTGGTGCTGCCGCAGCTTCTGCGGAGGCTCTCAAGCGGCGCAAGTACTCTAATCTTATCGGAGATTACGAATTTGTGCCGTTTGGAGTCGAAACGCTGGGGTCATGGGGTCCGAGCGCCCGCAATCTCTTCAGGGAGATTGCGAAGCGTATGGTCGATGCTTCTCGTGACCAGAAGGATGGCCTCTTTTTAGGTCAGAGATTAAGCATTGCCATACAACGTGGCAATGCTGCCAGCCTTCTGGGAACGCTACCGCAAGAGGCATGCGATGCGGAGGAATTTCATGACGCATTTTAATAATATTTTAGAATTATTTGTAAATATGTATTTTAGGTTTACTTTATTTAGTTTCAGTTTTATTTAAATAATGTAGGTATATATTTCATTAACCTGTAAATAAACGTATATACGCTTGAAAAAAAAAAAATATTTATTTAATTATATGATATTATATTATATGATTATATGAATTATATATACATATATGATTATATGATTATATGAATAAATTATATGAATATTATTATTATATAATATATAGAAAATTAATATAACATTTCCATGTTTTATTAAATCGTACCATAGTTCTCAGTTGTACACCTAATTTTTATAGTTTTTATTAGAGTTTATTTTTATAGGTAGGTAGTTGATTTTCTCTGAAAGGGTAAAATATGAAATTTATCTTCGCGAAACTGGGATAAGCGTAAATGATTGTCATTTGTCATCGACTATTAATAACTACGAAAATTTTAAAAGATGTGATGTCTCTTTGAGTGATACCAAGTTACACACACAAGAGATCTATCTTTGACTAAATATATATGACAGAGGATCCATCTATTATCAGAAATACTTATTACAAACCAGGTCCTCGTGAAGTACGTCATTCAGATTGTAATTCAATAGTACATTATCTGTATAAGTGCCTGGTTGCATGCGAGCATATATTGTGTTCGTGATCCGGATTTGTAGATAAGAAATTACTGTTCTTGAACATGATACTGTCTTACCTGTTGTGGAGTTTGATCTGCAATTCATTTTCAGTTATTTTATTGTTGAGTTTTTCGAGTGAAACTTCAGCTATTGATATTCCTTTCTAACTTGTCATGGTTAAAGTTCATATAGAGGGTTGTCCAAGGTTTAGTTTGGGTTATGTGTAAATTAGTTGTCCTTTTAGTTAAGGAATGCCCGCAAGTTTCTTCCGGAAAGAAACAAAATTGTTTCAGTTTTTTACCCACGACGGAACGACGACGGTATATGCGTTTGGGGTGAGAGGATGTTTGCGTGTTTGTTTGTGCAAATCCATGTTGCCATTTTTTGATACAGTTTTCAGTTATGACTTCGGCTTTAATTGGAGCATGTTCTTAGATAGGTGTTACAATGACAACTCAACAGGGGGCGCAACAGGAAATCAATGTTGCCATTTTTCTCCTAAACTACAAGTCCGATTTTGATGCAGTTTTCAATTATTGGTTTGGGTTTGACTGGTGCATGTTCTTAGATAGGTGTTACGGTGACAACTCACTAGGTGGCGCTGCAGTAATCATTCTTAGGGAAAAATTGACAGACCCCAAATAATTGGGTCAAGGACCAGCATAAATATGATGATGATAAGTACGCATTGCTGCTGGATTTCTCTTATATATCTTTTGAATTAAACAACTGTAAATATAAACAACATCAAAGGAAAGATTTCAGTTGAATTCATATAAACATTTTATTTACAAACGATTCCAGTTAAAATTTAATAGTGGTAGTTGCTATAGGGGAAGGCAGATTTGTAACCGATGGCTCCGAACTTGGCGTATCCGTAGGGAAGAGCAGCATAGGGGTAAGCACCATAAGAAAGTGCAGGAGCGGCTACAATACCCCTATTGTAGGCGATTAAGGCGGGGTCTTTACGGACGATGGCGTTGAAGCCTTCAGCACCAGCGGCGTAGTCCACGGTGCGACGGGTTCCATCAGACTCCAGCAGAGAATACTGGCCCTGGACGTTGTTGTTAACTCTGTTCTCGATCTGGTGCTTGAAGTCACCGGTGTAAGGGTCGGCTACACCATAGGAGAAGCTGGAGATGTCGAGGTTGGATGCGCTCACAGCAGCGGCCAGGGCGAGAATAGCGACGAACTGCGAAAACGATGGGAAAAAGTGATAAGAATAATATTTAAAAAATTAAAATTAACAAATGAGCATATACTAACAAATGGGTATAGCTTGACAATAAGATGAAGAATTGAGATCTAGTCGTTCGTGTGTATTAAGTTACATTTAAATGAAATAGTATGGAGTACATAAGTGCCATTAGTGCACTTTTGGACTAAAGTTTCTTTGGTTAATTTGTGTTTTAACCCATGAGCTACATTCCAGTAGATATTTTATAGTACGGTTCTAGGGTTAAAAAAATAATTTACAATAATTACTTACCTTCACAAACATTTTGATTTTTGAATTTTGTTGTTGTTGTGACTACGTCAAACTCAAGTCTGATATCGATATCTTGATCATTACCTTTATATATCATTAAAACATAATCCAGTTCTGCATAATCAGGAAGTTTACTACAAATGAGTGCAGTTAATTTAATTGTGGGTTGTATAATCATGACCAATTCAACGACACGACCTTGATTTCAAAGAGACATTACGTATCTTTTATTCAATGCCAACAACATGTTGGTAGGTTCATTGACCTTTACATTCACCCGTATACAATCTTCGATTCATTCTGTGTTTAAATCTGCATTTTGTAAACAGATTGTTTGGGGTTACTTTTACTCGTTTTGAAGCATATACTAGTCGATTTGTGCCGTGCCAATTGCAGTGTAACCTTTAGCACATCTGCAGATTTAAAGTTGACGAAGTTTTATCGTAATCGGATGAATGTTGGGTACGGAAGTCGCACTGAACGTACACTGGAGGAACTTACGAGTGTGAGTTGAACTTGAGAGAACGTCGCTCAGGTAGCGCATCCATGGGAAACGCGATAGAAGAAGAACGGTAAGGTAAAAAATTAAAATAATAATAATAATACCCCGCAGGGGCAGCTTGTGGCGAGCTGTTGATGGGTGGCGACACCACGTACCCTGATTCTCCCGAGGGCTGGGATTTATTCCGCTCCGTCTCTTGTGCTTGCCCTTATTTGCCAGCAAAGAGTGGAGTCACAAGAGTGGAACTGATGCTCCAGGTTTGAAGTGTAAAATGTCGTAACGCCGGGGGCCTGCTAACCGACTTCTGTTTGGTGATCACGCACCCCGCAGACTCACCTCTCGACAACCTACACCACGCCCCATTAAAATAGCCACACTACGCGTGGTTATTTAAATGGGGCCCATGCAATGAGTTGGTAAGTCTGCACCTGCCTTTTTAACAAAATTGAGACTTATTGTCATGGCAGGCGTCCGTTAGTCTCCCCGCATAGCCCATTTACCATGCAATACTCAACCCTATAGTCCATAATCTAGCTTCCATTATTCCTGGCAGGGGCCATCCCTGTGTGTGACTAAGCGCACAATATCATATTGTGCACTCGGGGATGGTATCCGCCATATGTGTATATCCCTAGCATATTAAATTCTCTTAAAAGGGCCTCTACGTCTAAGCTGCGGCCCGATGCACGCCTTCCGAAGGCCTGGGACTCCATAGTCTCCAGAGAAACATGATAATATTGAATAATATGGGGCACTATTTTTTATATTTAAGTTTTTTATATGTACCTATTTAAAAATATAATTTATAAGTTATATAATTGAAATGAAGAGAAATAATAATAAAATCTTTTATTACAGGCAAACCCATATTTTGTTTGTAACATTGCTCTTATGACCATATCATAATAATTATTTACATTTATTTCGTGTGGAGGTTTATCCAGGGTCCCAGCATTGGGGACTCCCACTTATCTGCGATATAGATGCTGTTAGTGCTGCCGCACAGGTGAGCAAGCTCCACTTCTTCTTACACTCCTTTTACGCATGAAATTGAATATTCATCTTATTAATTACAAATGCGAGAGACAGACATTGCATAAATGGACAGTAGGTAACCACTTATTCCAACCATGTTTGCATTGGTTATAATAACTTCATAAAAAATCCACATCGAGCGATAATGAAGCGAAATAACAACCGACTGACGTAGCAATCGATTGTACCACATATCACTCAGATCGTCGGTATATTGTATTGTGGGTAATGTTATTAAGGGAAATATTTATGTGTGAGCCATGTGTTGTTCATTTACGAGGTGTCAGGGGCACCTCACGCCTCGTAAATGAACAATACAAAGTATATTAAGAACTGTATGTCTTAGCAGTAGTCTAGATAACAAGTTACAGCGTTTAGGAAACTTGTCAAATTGATTTTTTAGGTTAAGGAATGAAGAGTTTGTTCTCGGGTTCTGTTACATAGTTTTCTTGCTATATATCTGTCTATGTGTTCACACTCCACAGAATATTAATGAATTCTGTGTATCGATAACATGCGTTTTATTAGCATGTTTGTTTCACCCGATTATAAAATAGAATTCTGTTCAGTTTGGCATCGATTGACGACGAACGGCGGCCATTATCCCATCCTATAATTTACCATGAGCTTCTAAATTCCTTGCAACAGTGGGCTAAAGCATTTTCTTTCTTTTTTACTTTCGGTTATAACTTGAAGTTGACGCAAAAGAAAACTTTTACGATTGCTATTGATGAACTATTGCCTAATTGCTACTGAAGCCTTCTTCATATATGATGCCATCAATGATTTACAGCACCTTAACTATTTTGTTTGTGTTCTAAATACATACATACACTCACGCCTTTATCCCTGGAGGGATAGGTAGAGGTGCATTAACGCCCACATTTCACCAATCATTGGATTCGGTGCCACGTAATAAAGGGTGAGCCTATTGCCGCCTTCCGGGCACTATTGTTGACTGTTGTTTGTTCTAAATAATTCCCCTAATTATTTAAATACTTGGATATCAAGGCACCCCGCTAGACCTTGCTGTGAGTCTCTACGGGTATTGTGTCGGTTTCATACAAATATTTTGATTATTGCACATAATTTGCCTAAAAGCATGCAAACATTCATACCTACGACGAGGCAACAGAGGAAGTCCACTCATAGAGTAGAGACTGACTTTTAACATGGCCTCTGAAAATATACTGCACAAACTGACATTTACATAAAAAAATAAGGTCCGCTCATGCACCCTGTATCCACTGTCTACTAGGTTTCACTTTTGTCGAAACATGCCTTGTAGATTTTAATTTATCTCTGTACATAGTATCAGCTTTGTGGAATCAGTAACCAAACAAATAGTACCTACACTGCAATGTACCATGAAAACGCTTTACACCCGTCCAAGCACGCCATCTAAATTCCACATAAATATAATTCTGCCTCTTTACGGCTATTTATGGGTGGGCATTTATGTGCGATCAAATAACCAATTTCCGTTCTACCGTTCCTGGTTTTTAATTTCCGTTTAGACGATATACGTGTGAATAAACGGTGAATCTTTTAATTTTTGCCATAAATTTAATGTTATCACTACCATACTTTTATAGTTATATGGATATAAACTTTAGGTTGATAGATTTTTAAGCTTTATTGAGTGCTTTGGAAATTATTTAGCCTACAGCAGCGGTAAAATGTGTAACTATGTATTATGAGGGGCCAGATTCACATTCTGACAAAAATGTAAGTAAGTTTTTCTAGTTTTCTTAGCTAGTGGAGGCCCAAGTACCGAAATGTCCCAATCGATTTTTAAAAAATATTTCAATACAAACATTTTGTCATAACAAGCATTGTAAGTTACAGGGGGACTGTTCTTCCAACTGCTATAAAATATAATAATATATGCTATAAAATAAAATATAATATATGCTATAAAAATTCATTCAAATATTTGGGCGCAGTCATCAAAAGTCAATGTTTAAAAATGGTTGAAAAATCATTCTTTGTTTCCAACAGTTCGTAAGAATGTTGGTAGATGGCTGCACCGTCGCCCTTATAGACGGATATAAAAAGAAGGAAAATTTGGAATGATTCAAGTGTGGCTCAATAGCTCAGTTGGAAGAGCAGTCCCCCTGTAAGGGAAAGGTCGTGAGTTCGAGTCTCACTTGGGCATTTCATTTTTTCCAATGTTTTTCGAACTTAAAAGTTAGCATAATAAATGCTATAAAAAATCCATTCAAACATTGTAAGTTACATACATAACACGCCTGTAAGTCCCCGAAGGGTTAAGCAGAGGTGTATTATAACCCACATTTTGCCAACTATAATTGGTCCCACGTAATAGGGGGCGAGCCTTTTACCGTCAATTGTAAGTTGTCAATAACTGGTATGCGATCAATTTTATTAAACATTTTGCATATAACGTTTTGAAATACAACGGGAAAAATGAAGCGCTCAAGTGGGACTTGAGCCCAAGACGTTTCCCTTACAGGGGGAATGCTCTTCCAACTGAGCTATTGAGCCACACCTGAACCACTTCAAATTTACCTTCTCTTTATATTCGTCTTTTAAGGGCGACGGACGGTGAAGCCATCTACCAACTTTCATACGAACTGTTGGAAGCAATGAATTATTCAACCATTTTTAAACATTAAACATTAAAAGTTGGCATAATTATTGCTATAAAAATTTCATTAAAATATAACTGAAACGTATATTTAATATTTCGTAGATATACATAATATATAAACTACTACAGAACGAACATTGAACCGAAGCTTGGTCTCGATTCTGAATTCAATTGAAAACTCGTGACGAGTTTCACAATGCTCGAATTAAGTTTCTAATAGTTTTCGATAAATCTTTCTCTTTTTGCGTTCCGCTGGAACTTTTTACTTCGCTTTAAAGCTTCGAATAATATTGTTTTGTGAATAACTTCGTAGTAAAATTTTTGTATTCGGTTCTTATTTTTTATGGATGTTTTAGAATTTAACTGCACATATAAAAGTAGAATTAATTAGAAAAAAACTGTAAAAGATGTTTGAAACTATGTTCATAATTATTTCAAATTTGCATATATCGTAAAATAACGTACTCGTAACGTAAATTATTGCCAAATATTTTTTTTATTTGTTAAAAAGAATATTAGCTTCCGAAATTACTAATATTCCCTCTAACCCCTCCAACTAAACTAAATTACTTGTGCTAGGAGTGGGTTCACGTCGGTAGTGTAATGGTTGGGATCGAACCCGGGACCTCTTCGACGCTTCAATAATGATTAAAGGTTTTCTATATGATTTTTAATGATAATCATTTGTATTTCCTTTTCCATCGGATACATAAAAGCTGAAATCAGTGGAAAATGCCTGAAACCTCACATTCGTTACTAACTGGAAGTTTTACTTCTAAGGGCGCATTTCAGGCATTCAAACATGAAATCTCAGTTTCATATAACAATTTGTATTATTGAAACCCAGCCCCAAGTCGAACGATCTCATTTATTTCCATAAAAGTATATACCTATGGTGTACGTTGACCCTCTTAAAAGCGTAGGTGAGAACACTACGCAATTTTGGATCCCTTAATCAGGGTAACAGGTTTCGTTTCTCACCACAACGGGGTCACACGGGTGAATCCCTAACCGTAGCCGGTGAGACCACATTCACCAATTTTGAGAATTTCAAGTTGCGAAAATTGCCGGGTCGCTGAAGAACAGGTTCGGTGAAGAACAGGTTTTCCAGTAGTAGCTACAGTAGTACTCCACAGTTAGTTATAGGTTTGTGATTAGTTATAGGTGTTTAGCGCCATAATAGTTTATTTATAAGTAGCTGTCGCCTATTTTGGCTAAGAACTTACAAAATAACCATACTAATATTTAAAATGCGAAAGTAACTCTGTCTGTCTGTCTGTATGTTAGGTTAGACTTTGAGAAAGGACATAGGCTATGTTTGTTCGCGATAATCGACACCCACGCGGGCGGAACCACGTGGATGTCGATTATAAATGAAATGAATAGTTAGTCGATTAAATAAACAATGAAGTGCTAAGAAAAACTTTTCAGTTCAGATGGCCTAATTAATTCTATAGATATTTTAAATTTTGTCTAAACATTTTTAGCCGTAAATTTGTTTTAAGGCTGTGTTGAATCACTGATTTCGGAGGAATGAGTAAATGTTACATTAAAATTCCTTCACAAAAATACCAATCAAATTCCTAAGAAAATTATCCCGTGATTACATTTTTTGTAATTTATTTGGAAGAGGATGAGATAGAATTCTTGGAACTTACAATGATCGTCTAATATTTTGATCGTGTTACTAAAACAATGAATGCATAATAAAAAATAAAGATTGACAATAATTTCTTTCAAATAATTAAGTTGTATGTAAATTAGCATCTACATATAAGTCCATATTATTTATTTATAAAATACTAGCTTTTATCCACGGCTCCGCCCGCGTGTATGTCGTTTAATACAACCAAACATAGTCTATGTGTGGTAATCCAGGGTGTCAGCTAACTCCATGCCAAATTTTATTAAAATCACTCCAGCCGTTTAAACGTGAAGGAGTACTTAAACAAACATTCATCCATTCATACTTACAAACTTTCGCGTTTATAATATTAGTAGGATATACAATCACTATCAAAAATTTAGTTGTTGACAACTAAATTAGTATGAAAGGTTACCTAAGTAACGTCCAAATGTGGAAATCTCTCAAGAGCTGATTGAAACAGGCTTAAACAAACTCTGTAAGTTAAGTTGAATACACTCACCTGATAAAATGAAGGGTATAATTGAATACCAACGAGCTTACCTGAAACATAAAACACTATGTTTTAGAAGGGGGAACACGATTAAGAATCATGACATTTTTTTAAAATTAACTTCCTTCTACTTATTCCCTTTTTCCTTAGTATATAATATATATTACATTTATGTATCTCTTTTCATTTAAGAAAAATCACCCGTATTTTTATTTTTATGTAGAACACGTTAATAATGTCTACAGTGGCCCGTGCATAAAAGAAGGTATTCGTATTTTTGACAACACAGAAGATGGAAGATGGTGGTTTGCTGGTAAAGAATTCCATGTACGTCGGTAGCTTAGTGGTTTAGGAGTCGACCTTACGATCGAGAGGTCCCGGGTTCGATCCTGGCCATTACACTACCGACGTGAACCCACTCCTAACACAAGCAATTTAGCTTAGCTGGAGGGGTTAGAGGGAATATTAGTAACTACGGTTCTAAAATTCTTACAAAAAAAAAAAAAATGTCTTCGAAAACATCGGAAAAAGTAAATCTCCTCGGGCGAGACTCGAACCCGCGATCTTTCCCTTACAGGGGGAATGCCTTGACCAACTAGGCTACTGATACCCTATATGTTTCAAATTTCCCTTCTATATATCCGTCTTTATGGCGACGTGACGATGGAGTTATATACCGATGTTCTTACGAAATAACGGAACCAACGAATGATTTTGCAATCATTTTTAAACATAGATTTTTGATTACTCCACCCAAATATTTGATATATTTAAAATATTTTATATAGTTAGCGTACTTAACGCTTAAATAAATATATAATAAATCAATATCCATGTCTTGTTGTATTTTATATAGTGGTTACTCATCATCACTTGATGGGAATTAGAGTCACCACCAATAATATAAAATAACCCACCACAACATTCTACACAACGCCATCTAGACTCAAATCATGGTAAGCATACCAACCTATTACAATCGTGGCCGTAAGCTTCAGTCTCAACACCAGGTATTTAAGGCCCTAATTAAAAGACTGTACATCGCACGAAGCAAACAAGAGGTATCAATCCATATTTTATTAATTAAACTAGTTATAGTTTCCCCATAACTATGTGTAAATTTCAAAACTAGGTACACATTCAAATCAGGGAATCCGTGTCGTGGTTTGTGTATAAACCAATAGCACACAAGAGATTAACCCTTTCCTATACATAACACGTGTAGTTCCCAAAATTTTGTTCGTTTTACTCCCAGTAGAATTAACCCTTCTATTATACGAAAGTATTTCCGGACTAAAATGTAATCAAGGGTATTAAATATCAGTTATTGTAAATCTTTAACTGCTTAATATTTTAACTTTTGTGTACAATTTTGTATTGGATCAATGTTAATTTGATTGTGATAGATTTAAGTAAAGTAAAACCAACGAGACGAGAGAAAAAAGGTAAACAAAGCGTCCATTACTGAGTTTCGTTGCGATAACTAGCGATTATTTTCTCTGTCCTTGTCGCACATGTCACATGTACTCGACAATGGCCGAGTGACAGTTGTCGTTGCTAGTTTCGTAGTAGGTACAGGGGGCCTAGACAATGTTACATTCTATTATCTACTTCGTCAGTCGAAAGTTGACAAATGTATGGAAGTGACATTGGCTTTCGACCTGTCACGTGATACGCAGATAACGAACACAAATTTGCTAGACAATGTTTTAATCACACGATTCCATGATTCGAAACATCATTCGATCGTCGTTATCTATACTTTTTGGTTGCTACTTCAATTAAAATGCGTAGCCAAGTCACACATTTTGACTGGTCCTATCGCTCGTTTTCGAATTTCTTGATGGCTACCGCAGCGAAAGCCCGACCCCTGTCGCAAGCGCTATATAATGTCGATGTGTGTCATATGTGTAGCAAGTAGGTAAGTGTGAGTGCCGAAATACGAGACCGTCACTACCCGACTGCCGAAAGAAGGAGGGTAATGTTTATTTATTCAGTTATTTTGAGTATTGAAATTCTAATCATTATTAACTTTATAATTACATTGAAAACGCATATGCTGCGCTTACTATGGGCAGCGCATAATGAAAATGTTTGGCAGAGACGCCAAAGACGATATATTTCCCGGCGGGACTTGGAAAAAGTTGATGAGATGCCGGAAACATTATTTATAGAGCATTTTCGACTAACGTTTATAGACCTTTGTGCAGAGTTAAGAGTTTTTAGTGCATTAAGGGGATCTCGGGAGAAACCTTGGAAATAAAGGTAAGACAGTGAAGAATTGTACAATATCACTTGTTAAGTTTTATTGTTTTGCTTTATACTTAATTATCTTATTTCAGCTGCTATGTGCCCTTAGTTTTTTTGCCACCGGCTCGTACCAAAGGATCGTGGGTGTTACGTAGCACATGACGCAAAGAACTACGAGTCGGTGCATTAAACAAGTGGTTGAGGCCCTTAATCAAAACTCCATCACGGGGAAAATGTATAGTTTTCCTTCTTATTCAAGTTTATATTGTCCTGCAAATGAATTTATATTTCTTTAATTTACAGATTTGCAACCACAAATTTGAAATCCTTATTATTAACTTTAAGTTTGGCGGAGCCACCCATGATTCCTATAGGTATATATGGCCCACAAGCAAGGTCGAGCCATACATGAGGAGTCTGTGTGAGTGGAGAATGTGTCTGGTTACTGGGTAAGACAAGACATTAAATTTGTTTTTAAACTTGTTAGGCTCAATACTATTACCCTATTTGTACTTACAAGGATATATTCATACTAATATTATTCATGCGAAAGCCAGTACAATATTTATCCTAAGCTAAGTGGTTGTTTCAGGTGACTCCGGGTATCCACAGCGGCCATGGCTGATGATCCCGACATTAGATGCTGCAACCGGGTCTTAAGCAGCCATGTACCTATACATCGAGCCATGTGCAGGCTCGTAACATCATAGAGCGATGCTTTGGCTTGGCTGACGTTGGAGATGCCTATTGAAACACAGAGTACTGCATTATCATCCCGAACAGTCTATAGCAGGATAACGCTTGCATGCTGTGTATTGCACAACATTGCTATTAAGGCTGCATTACCAGCCATAAGCGATATCCAAACTGTGGCTGTGAATGATAATAATGCAGATTATTACTCAGAACCTGCACCCTCCGATGGAAGCCAGAATGAGCTAATTCAAGGAAGAGCAATGCTCGATCATTTGATTAGCAGGCTTTAATTCAAGTAAATAATATAATGTTATGTTATCCATTTCATTTGCATACTCGTTTAGCAATGTTATACTATGTTGCGAAATAAAAAAACATTAATTAAAGTGAAAAACACGATTTATTTTACAAATAACCATACACAAAATCAGACCCGACGTTGCTCGACGGTCACAAACTCGCTTGTTGCCCGTTCGAAAGGAGTTGCTTGTGTCTGTCTTCGCCGCGCACCCCGAGGCCTGCGCTGCGGCATAGAAACTGGGGACATAAGTGGCCTTTTTTTTCTCGCCCAGCTGGAGTAGTCACAGGTGTGGTCAGTTGTGGTGGTGGTAGTACTGCTATCGGTTGTTGACTAGTGGACGGGCGATATAAAATTGATGGTATTGGTGTTGGCGAAGGTGTTGGTGATGGCACTGATGGCAGACGCTGTGGTTCTGTCGTTATTATGTCTGCAAACAAAAATAGCAATAAGTATTGGTTTTTGTTATACTCGTAGTGGCTTTATTGAAATCAATAAGTGATATTTAAGTATTAAAGTATCATTAAAATCGGTTCAGTGGCTTAGGCGTGAAAGCGTAACATACAGACAGACAGACAGACAGACAGACAGACAGACAGAGTTACTTTCGCATTTATAATATTAGTATGGATATGGATACCATAATGAACAAAAATGTCCTGATCTGCAACATGAGATGGTGCAGCTGATGGTATCTGAAAGAATAAAAAGATAGATAAAAATACTACAAAATAATGTTATGTAAAGTATGTATTGTTAAATTCCTATTATAGAAACTATTTGATTTATATTCATCTTTTAACCTCCTCCGCCGGAGTCGGGAGGAGAGGTTATGTCGGACTCGAACCAACTAAAACTGCACGCCGTCTGTGGGTCACAGTGCTAGGCCGGAGGTGAGGTTCACCCCGTGTTATCTTCAAAATACATCTAAGAAACCTTTCATGTCCAAGATATATGATTCGACCTATACCTACTTAAAAAAAAATTGCTGGCAGACAATGATAGTGCACATTTTTTTATTATTGTTTGCATAACATACAAACATACAATCACGCATACATCACTGGAGGGTTAGGCAGAGGTGACTTAACACCCATATTTCACCATTTCAAAGTAGGTTGGTTCCACGTAATAGTGTCTGAGCTTAAGCATTTGTTGACTTGAGCCCTGCATTTGAGGCTGAGTCTGGGCCGTATATATCGGGCTGATGTTAAACAGCCCTAACCCTAAATCGCCATGTAATATATAATATCACCACATGGGAAGAGATGGGGTGACCCAAATGACCAAGTGACATTATATAATAGTTTCATATTTCATCTGCGGTAGCCTAGTGGTATGGGTAATGGACTGCTGAGACGAGGTCTCGGGTTCGATCCCAGGTTTACCATGGCATACACCAATGACTTTTTGATGCTTTTCGAAGTTGTGTGTATTTATCGCAGGTTTATAAGGAATACAGGCGTGAGTTTATGTTATGTTATGTTCTGTCCATATTTCAAATATTTTAGTTTGACTGAAAAAAACACTTCACGGTAGAATCTTCTATCATCATAATCATTATTACACCGTGCAAATAATTAGTATGTAAATTATAAATGGAAAATAATAAAACAACTCACATTAAATCCCTGTTCCTGGATGTCGGAGTGGCCCGCTACGGCTAGCGTGCCCATTAGTGCCAGCACCCTCGTCTCGAGTCTTGTTAGAGTATTACTGCTGTGAGGCCCACCACCAGTGCCACCAGCATGCTGACGTATGGTCAAAGCTTTTTTATTGTCTTCGACTTCCAGTCACACCTTAAAATGATAAATATATGGAACTGTACAATATTATACTGAAAATTTTAAATAACATTGTGATTATTCTTAGAAGCATTCATAAACAAGCCTACATTATAAGTTAATACATAATAGGATACATCAAAACAAGTTGTATGTGGCCTAGTTTCAGTATGGTACATACCTTTTTCCACTTTGTGGCGGCTTATTAACATCACTACCAACCGAATTCCATTGCCAAGTCTTGCCATAGCTGATCTACCTTTAGATGCCCTTTATTTCAAGTAATATTGTATATTTCTCTGATTACTGCACCTTTCCATAAACTCCAATAGAATTTCTGAAAATGAAGGAAAGATTAAATTCTTCCTATGGGATATGTTTATTTAGGTATAACACATATTCACAAACTTTCATATTTGTAATATTAATAGAATAACACTTACTTAATCTCACTTCCAAAGCTCTATAACTAATTTTAAAAAACTTTAAATTTATAGATTTTGAGCCTCCCGCTTCGAAATAAGACTTGACGTTTGTCACTCTTGACAGTGATGATCGACAGACCGTAGGAATCGTCCACATAAAAACGAAAGATCATAGACAAAGTCGACCCTGCGAATCGCTTAAAAGAACACGAAATGTGATTAACATTGTCTACCAATTGAGGTTCGTTATCGTCAGAGCGGTAGCGAATGTCGTAGTGGAATCGTCCCGGAACGATGGCATGTTGTCTAGGCCCCCAGGAAAGCTGTCAGCACAACGGTTCTAAACTGTCAGATCCGTCATTTTATGAGCAATTTCATTACTGTTTGTAATGCGCTTGAAATGATGAATGTTTGGAACCGCTGAAAGTCTTCCGGTCAGTGCCTAAGGATTCCAATAGGAGACCGTTTGATCACAAGATCGAATTCTTAACCAGTGAGCTAAGGAATATGATAACATACAGCTACTGAAAAAGTTATCGATAAAAATATCAGTACACAATTAAAAAATCGTAATTTATACATTTTTGAGATGGTATCATATCACAATCCAAAAAAAAAAACAAAAAACAATGAACCCACAGTATTTGAATATAGAACAAGTTCTTGAAAAATATTTGCAGTAAGCTGAATAACACTGAAAGAATGTACAGTGATGGATGAAGCTAAATATTGAGGACCGTTTAAACGACTGTTCCACTTGACTAAGCACTCGACCGACTTTATTAAAGCACAAAGGGAAACATTGCAGTGCTTTTATACTATCTCTGAGTTTTATGGCTTTCGAGTACTATGTTTTTTTTTCTCATTAAATGTGTAAATCCATTGTTTGTATTTGTGTATTTGGTGCTTTTTCAAAATTAAATTTTATTGTGTTATTCGAAAAAAACATCTGAATTTATATAACAAAATAGGTCATAACAAAAAAAAACAATTAAGGAGGCTTAGTTTGGATCTAGATGGTGTTATTCAAGCCCTTATCCCGGTTTGATCCACAGCTTGCATTTTGGAGCCCAGAGACCGCTCAACCACTTCTTATTTCCTCATGATTTATCTTGGCGACGACACGACGACGGTCGGCAGTTGTACCGTCCAGCCAGTAAAAAAGGTGGCTCGACATGAGTGTACTACATAATATCAAAGCTACACAGCGTTTACTAAGCGCATCATAAACTCTAACTCTTAGAGAAACTATTATTATCATATTAAAACTCCCGCTATCTCCATGATGAAGATATTATCGCGCGTACACAATGAATCCAACCGATTCAAGAATGCGACTTTGTATTTAGTCATATTAGCTAATGCCCGTGGGTCCGTTCATGTGGAATACTAAATCCTAAATACAAAAACCAGGATAAAAACGAAGTATAAAAGGAAGCATATAAATTATAATGAAATATATACGTAACATCGTCAAATCTAACAGATAAACAACGCAGAAATTCTACAAAAGACATACTCGAGTGGGATGCTAAGTAGCTCGTCATGTTTAATGTACCTTTTCATCTTCCTATTTAAGAAATGCTGCGAGGGAAAAATGATCGCGACGAGGCAGGTTATATTCACTTGTCTCGTTTATTTTTTATGTCGTTATCCTTCATAAATCTGCATATGTAAGGTACGCGGACCGTGAAACATAAAACGGTCGGTATGTATATTTTTTGCTGCGGCATTTTTATGGGTTTATCTGGAAATGACAGAGAATTAAGTCAAATTTTAAGCGTTGATAAATGCTGAAAATGTCAGCGAATATCGATGTAATAGTATTAGTACTAAGCACACAATGACATAACCCCGATTGTATGTATTTCCCTCCGGGATAAGCCACTAACTTCTATTCTTACATAGCTTCAGCTTTCACGATCTTCCTCTACTATCACTAACCCTTTTATGCAAGCCACCGGTTTCGAGTGCTTCTAACCTATAATTTTTAATTGTTTTTACTAGGTAGTTTCACCTGTGCCTTACATAATTCTTCTATATTGGTTCAGTTCTTTAGACATTGTATTTTTATAGTAATCATGTTTCGAATCGAATTTAACTCACAAAGAAATCTTCAATGTTCATTAGCACATACTATCAATTATTACTTTATTTCAACGCTGCTCTAACGAACACGTAGGTAACTCTATCACGGTGGTCGATGTGAACCCGCTATGAATTCAACTGAAATAACATTCCAATAATGTGTAGAAGATTATTAAGAGGGGGTATAAAGGAAAATTGCCGATCTTTGATTTGATTTTTATACCCGAAAGTGTGCCTCAAATAAGCTTGTTTTTTTTAAATAGAAAATACGTTATATCTGAGAGGTACTCAATTTGGTGAAAACATAAAATAATGATATTTTGTCGATAAAATAAGATCACAAAGTTAGGCCTAATTTTTGATTATAATTAATTTATTGTCAAGATTATTCATATAACTGAGTCAATTTTTATGTACAAAGTATAAAATTATAAAACCTAGTGACTCAATTTTTCACTTTGTTAAAATTATCTGGAATTTAGGAGTAATTAAAAAAAACTAATTCGGCGCTTACGACGTTCTTATTCCGCGCATAACGGTCTCTTGCTATCGCACCTGACCCGAGGTGCCGGCCATCTGTTGTTTCACCAATTAGTCGGGGTCGCCCCGTTGAGACAAGAGGACTGCTTTTCTGTTTTCCGTCGAAAAAGTTCGACGAAATTATGGGAAATAAAAAAAATCAAAAGATAAACTCTTAAAGAGAATCTAAAAGACTAAGAATTCCACTCTTGGCTAATTGTCGAAAGTAATATTTATTTATTTTCTTTACTTAGTTACTAAGTACAGTTTTTGTATCAACCGTTGCCAGGGAGCCCGGGTATAGTATATGAAAATCAAATAGATGTCTTAGACCACATCACGTTTGAAGTATGTAACTAATGTTATTTTTAATAGCAGTAATATAATTATATTTTGCGAAAGTACTTATACATTGTATTATCAATTTTAATGCTTTTCAGAGTTGCTTCAGCTCGTAATAATAATAATAAAGATTTATTTCAGGCAAGCCCATATTTTTGTTAGTTACATTGCTCTTATGATCTAGTGTTAGTAAAAAATAAAAATAAAATAATCAAATATCTTAAAATCTGCACTTGTAATATAACATAAGCTGATGAATCCGATCCAGTCGCATCGCTTAGTAAAAACTGTAACTTGTAAGCTTATTGCAATTGTTTTTTCTCACATTCAGTAAACATTTAAGATTCTATTCTCTAAATAGAATTAAAAAATATGCAACGTTGTAAAATCTAGACACGCAGTAGCGTGTAAGCTAAGTTCAAGCAAAGGAACTGGCTAGCCAGCGCCGAGTGTAATAAAAACAAGTAGAGTGGTTTGAGATTCACCTGGTCATTCACATTAGTTATGTACATCCCGACTAGTACTGTTTATAAAAAAATATATTAGATAAGTGAGTTTCAAAATCTCACTACATAATAAGCCATTTCCTTTGCTTTGGTTAAACATTCATTTATATAAATCAAATATAAAACAAGTAATAGAAAAATTCGACCACGTGGAACACGGACGACCACCCGCGGAAGGCTAGCTCAGAGTAAGAGCACTGGAACGCCAGGGTTCACGGCTCTAGCGTTGAAGTCCCATTGTGGTTTGAATTTTTCGAAAAATTTGTCCAAATTGAATATTTTTAGTTTCATATTCTGTATGAACTAGTTAAAAGTAATACACTCAAGTAATAGATAGTTTTGAGGAAAATACGTAGTAAGTTTTTCATACTGTTTAGCCGTCAAAACAAGAAGTAATAGGTCATTTCCTAAACCTTTTCCACAAAAATTCACAAATAGGCGTAGGTTTCAGGTAGAATAATCAAAATCATGTAATAAAAATAAGTAAATACCGTACCTAGCTCATTTTCTCATTAGTATTTGAGATGTTCTTTCTTATTTATTAATTTAAACTCGAATTAATACAGTTTTTAACTATGAAATCACATTTCTAAAATCACATGTGTCGAGCAAAATGACAATATTTCGAAAACGGCCTCGTAATATCCACATTATTGACGTCATATGCATAGAATAGCTTCAACTCTTTTTGTATTTCCAATTATAGATTAAACAGATATTTTTTCAAATTAAATTTCTACCGTGATCGTCTACTTTTATGAACTGAAAGTAATATCTTTAGGCGTCTTGAACCAATTTCAGTATGAAATATACATTTATTTACCTTATTCTTATCTTCTCATAACAAAATTACAAGTATATTACATGTAAGCATTTTGTAATTATTATTGAAATAAATATTTCTATAACTTACTTTTTCGTATTATTTATGCACTACCTGTAAAATTATTCAGCGAATCGTCATAGTTCTTAGGGTGATTTTATCTAAAACACAACAAATTATAATAATACAGTGAAAATTTATTAAAATTTATATCGTGATAAAACTGTCTTAGTATAAATATTTGACGATTTCAAAAAATATGCATTTTTGACCACTATATTTTAAGCTGTTTATTAAAGCTAAGCTGCTTATGTTTATTTTACAAATCGCACTCATTTTATCTATCACCAAAATAAATTTATATATTAATATTAATTCAAATTCCAATTCAAATATATTTTATTGCGATATACGGGTATACAAAGATACAAAGATGTTTATTAATATATCGATGTTCTTAGTAGTTCTAAGAACATCGATATATTCCTAGAATGATCCACGAGGCTATTGAAATTAAAAAACACCCAAATTTTATTAGAGAGGATGGATGGAACGTACCACCAGCTTGGGACCCAGTCATCCACTTAATCAAACCCAGTAAGCAGCTAAATCCAGCAAGACTTAACAACACAGTGAGCTCATTCTGCGTAAATTTGCAGCAGCCGAAACGTCGGTTTAAAAAGTAAATAATAACAAATATACGCGATAGAATCCGTAAAAAGTGGTTTTATTTCAATGCTTATGTTTATTTTACAAATCCCACTAATTTTATCTATCACCAAAAATAAAATTATTGTGTGTTCAAAGTATACCTTATATAGATAATGATCCAGCTCGTACTTTGCCAAATTTTATCTGATTATTTTGAGTATACTGTGCGCCTGCGTACTAAACACAGCGGTTAGCTGCCACACAAAATACTGCGGGGCGACAGACGTGTGAACAGACGAGAGCGGGACGTATGAAGTGTGCGGGTGAAATCTGACTTTTTTCTAGCTTTATGCGCTCTTAAGAAGAACTAAGACCAACCTTCGAAAAAAATCTACAACTACCTCTCTCTTATTAATTTTATCGTGATAATAAAACATTTGACTAGGTAAATAACTAATCTCATCTATATTGTTTTTTATGTTTAATTTGGTGTTTTATTCTATATAGAGTCAAATACGTAGGTATTAATACTACCTAAAATGAAACTAAAAAGGATACGGTAGATAACAAACTTTTTGATGCCATGAAAATTAACTAACCCTTGCAAATAAATGAAGTGAGAATGAAAGTCAGTAAATCTTGGCCAGCATTTAAATCTTCGGACTTATAATAATCCTCAAATCATAAAGCTTCAAAACATAATTTTACGTATCGACGTAATTGTGATCAAGAAAATGGCATTTCCCGATTGAATACAAACCAAATTGATTCTAACGTTCCAGAAATTTAAATTGAAAATCCGCTGAGACTGATTCAATTAAATTTCGCCGGCCACGTTGGTCGTGATAATCTTGGGATTCTTCTCCTAGCTCAGTCTTCATACTTCGTGAATGTAGATAAGAAACGTTTAAAGGTTTAAAGGTTAAACGTTAACATGAAATACAACATATTATTATTATCTTTTATCACTGTCAAACTAATTCATTAAACTTATATTATAGGTTAAGTTTAAGTTTTATAATTCAAGTTTATTGAGATGTACACATTATAAGGTGTAAAGTAACAATACCTCAGATCCACTATACACTTTAAAAGCATAAGATTCATATTTTTAATTTTAGTTATTTATAATACTTGAGTGCAATTATTAAAACAGATACTATTGGATATTTCATTTAAATTATAGGCAGTTTTTTGAAGTCAGGATATGCATAATTTATGTAACAGTAAATTTGATTGTCTTGAATTGGTAACGAGTTATTACTTGTAACATTAGATTTTATCTACTGTAATTTGATTACTACTAGCGCCACCTGTGGCATTCTCAGTGGTACTCACAACAGTTAGTCGGTGCCGTGGTGTAGGAACTTTTGTGCTAGCTAGCACTAGATGGCGTTCGATTTCGTTTATGTTTTAACTATATGAAATTAGAAATACTCATAGCACCTAAATGGGAAAATTAATTGTTTAATTATAGGCTATCTTATTTAGGTTAAAATTAAATTTCCTCAGTTAAATTAAACAGGATCAAATTCCGCATGCTCAAAACCGGATTATTCAAGGAAAAAATGTGTGTATGATCCAACCAAGTTGAAAGGTTGCTGTACTTTGTTTGATTCCTACTTAGCCGGGTGGTATTAAAGTTGTTAGGCTATCCGACCGTGATTTGGTGTTTTTGATCATCGTTTGCACTAATTCAACTTAAAAAAAAAGTGTTTTCGAGAACCTTCCAGCTATAGGGGTATAAAACTGTGGCCCCGGCTACATATAAATCCTTTTTACTTTCTGAATTGTGACTGGAACGTTTGTATTGCTGTGTCTTGGAAAATACTTTATACTTAATTAAATTCGTTGTTGCCCAGTTTTTGGTAAGTGATTTTACTTGTATTTGTCAACAGCCTTCTGCAATCTAGACGATTCTTAGTGTTATTTCGTTCTTAGGGTTCCTAGTTCGGGATTAGAGGACACCTTGGTCCTCAAATTCCTTCTCAGCGTGTTCTGTGGTCGAGTTCCCAACCGCTGTCGGCACAAGCCTGTAACCTCAACGCGAAGCACCTTGGCTGGTCGAGATTGCGGCAAGAGACGTGCGCAGACGCCGAGCAGGCCGACAACCGGGGTCACGTATTCCCTTTTTCTTTATTAAGATTTATGTAACTTTCCTATATATCTATATAACTTCACTCTGCAAGAAATAACTGTGTCAACGGTGGGTTGACCGACGTGTACTACACCTACTAGCCGTAACACTCTGGCTACCTACTGCAAGCAGGTCACCGTGGTGCAGCTGGTGAAGACATACTCATCTTTGTGTATCCCTCTGTAACTCTATTGTCTGTAATCTTCTTGTGTATAATTTTATCTCTCTTTAATATATATGTATGTACAACCGAGGTAATAGTGGTTTTCTCTGAAGTCTCCCTGGTCTCCCACACACACACGCACACTTCTCTCCTCTGACAAAAGGCGCCCTGGGATCCCATAGAGCTCGTGCATCTCTCTGCTGGGTCAGCCGGTGAGTAGTCCGTCTGACACGTTCAGCGGTTACATACTAAGCATTACTATTATCTCTCAGGCTGTTAATTGTCATGTACTCGTATTTAGAATGTTCTATTTATGTACTAGTAAGTTAACAACTTCCGGAATACGTGTACTTTTGGTCGCCACCCGTAAATTTACAATTACACTTTCATTGAAATCGATATTCACTTTCTTGTCGACAATTTGAAAGCTGGTTTGTGAGCTTCTATCATTTGATTGTGCAGACTCGAATTGCTTAGTATCAGCTGCTCAATGTAACTATTTTAGGTTGTAATAATAACGTACCAACTTTTTTTGGTATTAGGGAACATTAAAACTTTCTCTGTGAAGAAGAAAACTTACGTAATATAATGTATTGAGAACTTTCATTGTCAAGTGGTTAAGAGTTTATAAATCTTATACCTATTGTATGTTATTCAGTACCCATATATTTCTTTAGTACTATCCGGTAAACCAGTGAAATTATCAGTTGACTTTTGCAAATTAGTCTTTGAGAAAACTTTATAATATTTGTCACTGGTTACCACGTTTCGTCAATTCAGCTTGACAATAAGCTCTTCCTTTCATACACATTTAAAATTGTGTGATTATTTTAGATAACATAGATATAATAGGATAATTAGGTATTCTGTACATTTTAATAATACATATTTACGTCGTTTTCGACTTCAACATCATGTTTTAAACCCATTATCGCACCTATTCTAAATTAATTTACAAACAATGTTATAAGCCATTGATATAACATGAAGAAACTTATCTCAATGAATATCATTGCTATGCAGTCCAATCTAAACTTATTAAGTCAATGTGAAACCAAGAGAAACCCTGCTACCTAAAAATTCATGCATAATCGGATAAACTACTTTAGACGATGGTAACAAGAGAAGGGATAGGATGGGTCCAATAAATTGAACCGGACGTTGTCTAATGTAATGCACTTGGGGATTCACAGCCTTTCGAAACAAGAAAATCCAATTTGATAGAAATGTATAGCTTATTTTAGACGAACTGGAGCGAACTGAATCCTTGAGATTACGTTTTGACAGACTGATTTGATTGTACAATTTTTGCAGTGATCAACAAGAAGAAGCGTTGAAAAATCTAAATGAGATTATAATGTTTGTTTTATTTTATTTTTTCTAGGATCTAGCTTTAATAAAACAAGAACTCCAAGAATACCTTTATGTTTTAAGTGCAACACGAGATGCATCTCACGATAACGTCAAAAGAGGACTGGTGACGACACAACGAAAACATAAAAAGTAAAAATGCAAATGAAAAGAGTAAATGTTGGGAGGTTTCAGCTTTTATACCCTTGTCCGTAATTATACCACACATGGCGTAAGGATACTTAAAAATGGAATATTATTATGTGTATACAAAATTATGCTCCAGAACAACCTTTGATGCCAGTCTTGAGTGTTTTTCAACACCAGGTTGTAATGAAATTGCTTAGTCCCTACAGGCCACAATGAAGTGATAGAAAAAAAAAAGAAACTAGACTGTGTGAACCATCAGTTTTTATTTGAAATAAAATCAATACGAGTTATTCTACTAACGATCACTATATACAATATATATTGTATAACTATCCTCACACTGAATTCCCGTAGGGTACAGATAATAGACCGCCACTTTGCACGATGCTTACATAAATCCTTAACCTCCTTTATATCTATCAACCTTTTCATGCATTGCCTTTTATTCCTTTCAATACGCACTGGCTTTCAGGGAACGGAGCCTATTTGGTTCATAAACGTTCTTTTAAACGATGAAATATATCGAAGTTTTCTATTTTTTGACTTTTGAAACTACCCTCACAATAATAGAGTCATGTAAACACTAAACTATATAAGAACAATATTGCAATCATCTTCATTACAAGGCAGAGATGAGCTAACTGAAATAATGGTCAGAGAAGGCAGTCCATTAGTGTGAGACACAATGATTTTTTTATAACAAAAAGAGGGCTCATTTTTCTTCTAAATTACGATTTTCGTGATGGCTGGTTGAGTAGGTATTTCGCAGATATGCTGAAACTTCTTAAGACCGTGGTACAATATCAAAGCATTAGCAAAGAATCTGATATTGATGCCAACCTGTACGAAAGAAGCTAAAAAAGCTTCTTTTGTATGATTCAAATGATAAGATACTCAGATTATAAAATGGATATTTCGAAGTCTAGTTACAAATTTGAGTTGAGCTAAAAAACTAAAACAAGGTAAAAAAAAGTGATGTAACAATAATGTATCGTCGATAGGTGTTGACTCTGAAATATTCAAACGACACGGAGAGATGCTTTCAAATCCGTTCACTGTTTCTATTTGTAAAACCATCTGGATTTACGAGTGTAGCGTGTGAATAAAAATGTTATTGAAAAGTATTCTGGTATTTTTATTACACCTTCGATTTTTATTTGAATTTGTGAAAATCTTTCTTACCTCGAAGAGAAATGGCAGGATATAACTTTACTATCTGCTCCAAACCTTTAATTGAGTGTTTAGTAGCTTTCCACAATTTTATTAGCTGGGATATTTTATTGGCATTTTCTTTCTGTTTTACTGAAATGGCTCTTTTTTCCCAGTTGCAACTACACTACCATAGTAGAATAAAATAAATGTCTTCTTATTTAGTAATTCTTATTAAACACATCTCAAGCTCGCCAACAAACATAAATTTTAAGATCGTAAACATTTATTAAGTTTATCGCTCAGTTTCAAACGTTGGAAAATCAAACGATACGCTTTGTGCCACCAACGGAATTTATTAATATCGTCTTCAGGATGGAAGTAATTTGGCCTCTCCGTGATTATTTGCCATAATATAATATATGATACACACACACACACTGTGATATGTTGTCAATTTATCACGTCTGTCACAACCCGACCCCACAGTTATGTGCGATGAAAAATCTTTTGCATATTCATTCCATACATCAACCATGTATCATTTAGATAAAAATAAAAATATTATATTTATTTTTCATTGAAGCAGTATATTTTTTACAAATCATGGCGACCCAGTCCTCTGATATCCGGTTGACCAATTTGGCGCCCAACGTGGGACTGTACTTTTTTAATGGCCGCAAAGCCTTTATCTTTTATCTTTTATAATGATTCCGGTATCAATTTTATATTAGAAAGGGGTGAATCAGTAACGAATGTCAGAATTCACTCAAAATATTAAGGTTATTTCGAAAATAATTGATCAACACCAATTAACCTATTACTATACTGTCAGATATTGATAGGTACCTTATCAAGCACCATAATATCCAATTCACTGCATACCGCAACAGATCTATCCCCACAAAACAATTACTAATTTGAGAATGCTAACCTAACATATACATCTTTCAATGGCGTTACAACCAAACTACTTCTCTCCAAAGGAGAATATTAATAAAACAAGGTTTGTTACACGAAACCATAATTATAGTGAACAATGTACGAACCAAAGGGGCGCATTAACTGAAGGACGGAAGCTGCACGAGGTTAATTTTCTCTCATATTGTCAAGAACGAAATTTGTTTTTGTTCGCAAAATAAAAGGGGAAATATATATTAAATTATCGTGCTTAAAATATTTTGTCATAACGTGTGGAGGGTTAATTATTATTTTTCGTCTATGAAGTACCTAGTTCATTACTCATGTAATTATTTTGTTTTATACATACACTAGCTATTGTCCGCGGCTCCGCCCGCGTTGATGTCGGTTATCACGACCAAAGCCTATGTCCTTTCTCATGGTCTAATCTACCGCTATACCAAATTTCATCAAAATCCGTTCAGTAGTTTAGTTGTGAAAGCGTAACATACAGACAGACAGACAGACAGACAGACAGACAGACAGATAGACGGACAAACAGACAGAGTTACTTTCGCATTTATAATATTAGTATGGGTATGGATTATATGCAGCTGTCAAAACAGTTGGGCGACCGCTGCGGGGTCGGTCAGCTAAATTCTCCATTCCGTGGTACCTCTGCAACGTAGCCACGACCCAGGATTGGGATATAGCAAGTCTGCGTGCTATTACTCTCGTGGTGTATCCTTCTTCCCTCAAAGTTACTATTTTAGCTCGTAAAACCTCTGATAATCCTCTTGGCATTATTTCAATCACTACTTTCCGCGAAAAATATCTTGAATCGGTTATAATTCACTAAATCAGATTTCTGAATGAGCGTAAGCTAGGACTGAAAGCCTTTTTGTAAGAATAAACAATTGAACGGTGTCATTGTTTTGTGTTCTAATTCTTTATTTTTAAATAAAGATTCTAAAAAGAAGAAAAAATCATAATATAATCTACAGTAACAACAAAAGATTTCAGTTTTTCAAAGTGATCGCAAACTTTTTTTGATGTGTGTATGTACTCCGTAGATTATGGCAAATTTGATCGCAGTAGTGGTCTGAAAATTTTTAATTAATCAATTTGTTTTGTCGGGAGACCTTGGATCGTTCCGATAACATGACGAAGTGCTTTGCCAGTTAGGGTTCCGCCGACATGTAAACGCTTGGATAAAAATATTACTAGGTGCCGACCTTTAGCAAAGACAAAGGGCTGACCAACACAATTTGCTTGGAGGCATTTTTGTGATGGGTTTTTAATACTTATAGTATCTCTTTTTCATTCATGAAAACAGGTTCTGCTCTCTATGTAATTTGTGGCCTTCTTTGAATTTTGTCTACGAAACTATCTCTTTCTTAGCACAATTAAAGAATTCGATTTCTTAGCACAATTAAAGAATTATCAATAAATCAAAATGAACGTTATAAGAATTATTTATTTATTCGAATTTAGAACATGCGACGTTTTAATTCTATCTCATTGTGAGTTTATATTTGGAAAATCTTTTAAGCACAATGAAAGGGTTTCTCGGCAGTAATTTCCGGGCACCAAAATATTTACGCAATACAAAAAGCTTAAGAAATGCTTTCAGAGTATTTTTAATTAGCGTATACATATAAAAGAACATCAAAAAACTAAGATCCACGTTTAATTATGACATACAGTGTGCAAATATATTTCAAATTGACATTAAAACTTCGCCCAAGTAGACTTTTGATCCCAGTCCCGTAACCCATGAGAACCTATTTTCGGAAAATTTAAAATCTATCCATGTATTAAATTTCAGCCAGATTCGTCTAGCCTTTATAGAGCTTGATTAGAAAAAAAAAACATTCAAAATTTCACAATCAAATAATAAACAGACTATAAAAAAATACAATCAGCTGCAGACGTAAACAAAAAGAAATTTACTTCTAGACTTCAAGTTTTCATAAAATCAGGTCTTCAAACTTTTATATTAAATGGTTTTAATTTACCGAGTTCAAGCAGTGGAGTACTAATAAAAGCGTTGGATTTACCCCCACCTACTTAGCTTACTCGTATCACATGCGTATGGACTCTCTCAGCGAATATTAATTGTGAGGGAAGCGAAGATGGAGAGACATAGAAAAAGCTCTTCAAGACTTAAGAGTACGCTGTTCATAATATTAACAAATAAATTAAGCACAATTAAAAAATAAAATGACTGCAAAATTGCAAACTCGAATTGGGGGCAAATGCACATTTTGATGCTCAGAGGAATTGTTCGGATTGATCCCTGCGGCCTCTTTCCGCCATCTACCGTTCCACGCGACAGGAGTTCCACAATCACCATCCGGATAGTTGGCAGTCCACAAACAACCGAGAAAAACTTGCACACGCAACATTACTAAGGTCAACATGTGCAACCTAGAAAATGATATACGCAGCATTGATTTTGACCCCGTTTACACCTCAAGCGATCCAAATTCCTCATTAGACTACTTTATAGAATCTGTCCAATCAGCAATATTACGAAATACTTGCTATAAAATATTACCTAGAAAATACAATAACATTAAGCCATGGATTACTCCAGGCCTCGTCAGATGTATAAGGCATAGAGATAGACTACATTTTAAGGCGACGCTTGCGCCTGACAACGAAATACTTACACTGACATATAAAAGGTATAGGAAATTTTGCAACAACCTACTTAAAAAACTAAAGTTGCAACACAACAGGAATGAACTGCAAAAGGCTGGCAACAATACTAAGCAAATTTGGAAATTCATCAAAAAGAATACGTTCAGGTCACAACCACCCGTACCACCACTCGATTTATTATCTAATTCTAATGGGAACCCACTCAACACAATGAATGACATTAACGCCTACTTTGTAAATGTTGGCAAAAGTCTCGCAGAAAAAATTCAAAACCCAGCCGGCTCTAGTGACAGTTCCACTTCTTTGAAATCCCAAAATGTACGCTCAACCTGTTCTTCCCTAAACTCCTTTGTATTATTAAATACAGACGCTGAGGAAATAACTAGGATAATAGCGGGGCTGAAGGATAATTGTTCTACAGGGTGGGACAACATTCCTAATAACATACTAAAAAAGTTCAAATCCATCTTTGCACCCCCTTTAACCCATATTTACGAACTGTGCTTGACTAACGGTATTTTCCCGAAATCACTTAAACGAGCAGTCGTTACCCCGATATTTAAATCTGGTGATAAATCTTGTGTCAATAACTACAGACCTATCTCGGTGTTAACAGGCCTCTCCAAAATATTAGAAAAAATTATACACACCAGATTAACAAAATATCTGGAAGACAATAACTTACTCTCTGAATATCAATTTGGTTTCAGGCCGAATAGGTCAACTAGCCAAGCTGTACACACACTAACAGACTACATAACTAACAACCTGGATAAAGGCATGAAAACTATGGGGATTTTCCTGGATCTAGCCAAGGCATTTGATTCCATATCTTGTTCCATATTATTAAAAAAACTGGAAGCTCTTGGAGTAAGAGGAACGCAACTACTATTATTTAGAGATTATCTGAGGGATCGTCAACAATGTGTGAGAATTGGACAGAAAGTGAGCTCAGAACTCCAAAATAGTGGATACGGAATCCCACAAGGGAGTGTATTAGGGACAACTTTATTCTTAATTTATATCAATGACCTTTGCAACTCAAAACTTCAAAATGGCTATATTATATCATATGCTGATGATACGGCTCTTTTGTTCCCAGCTAAATCCAGAGATGAGTTATTTAAATACGCTCAAAAGGGTTTTAATTATGTGACGAAACGGCTCCAACGAAATCTTTTATCACTAAATACCGATAAAACAAAATATATGATGTTTACAATGCGAAATACTAATAAACCTGTGACTAACATAAACATGTATGCACATTATTGTACAACCGCTGACCCTGCATGCGCTTGTCCTACATTAACAAAAACTGACAATATAAAATATCTTGGAGTAACGATTGACACAAATCTGAATTTCCGTAAACATATTGAATTGCTTTGTGCAAGAGTACGAAAATTAATGTATATATTTAAGAATTTACGCGCAATATCGGGCTATAAATTAATTAAGCAGGTATATTTGGCGGTGTGTCAGTCCATTCTTACTTATTGTATAACGTCCTGAGGTGGGGCTGGACCCTCAATCTTACTTCCACTAGAGCGTGCTCAAAGAGCTATCTTAAAAGTAGCCACGTTTCGTCCTTTTAGGTTTCCTACAGAACAACTCTACAGGGCCTGTAAGGTGTTCACACAACAGTTCGCCAATTATTTATTCTGAACATCATACTACTCCAACATACCAAACTCCCTACACCCGCAGTACCTTCAGATAAGAGAAGAAAAGATATAGTTTGTGAAAATCCACAAGCTAAGCATGAGTTTGTAAATAAATTTTATATGTTTTTAGGGCCTTTTCTTTATAATAAATTAAACAAAATACTAGCCATATATAATCTAAGTTAGTGGAACTGTAAGGTTTTAACTACAGAATATTTAGAAAAACTAGATTACGCAGACACGGAGAAACTGTTAGAAATATTAAAATAGGTAGCGATAAGCTGTAAACATAGATACTTTTAGATTATTTAGAGTATAAATTTTGCAATAGGCACTTAAATAATAGAACAGACATAACCTGAAGCACAGGTTTATAAAAACCTAGATCAGGTAGGTCGCAAAATGTAAATAAAGTAAGATTATTAATTTAAATTCTATTTTACCAATAAAAACTATTCTATGTCACATTTATAATATGCTACTTCTAATGTAGACATTATTATAGTACTTACTTACATGACTTAGCTATTAAGACCATAATTGTAAAACTAGTATTAGTACAATGTACAGCCCTCATTTTTGATGAATAAATTATTATTATTATAAATTTCTTGAGAAACTTTCTGCCTTGCACAAATAAACTGCGGAATGAACTGTCACCAGAGGTATTTCCGAACCAATACGACCTTTAAACCTTCAAGAATAGAGCATACTCTTTTTTGAAAGGTTGGCAACGCATTTGTGACTCCTCTGGTGTTGCGGTTGTCTATAGGCCATGTCTATGATTGCTTACCATCAGGCGATCCGTCTGCTCGTTTGCCTGACGCCTGACTGAAAAAAAACTGGATACTTGATACGGATCGTGTAATAATATTAGGTCCTTACATATGAAATTGGCGTTTTTCGTACTGGCCACTTTAATCACGCTTTTCTCCTCTTTGGTAAGGAATTCCAAATTCGTACAGCTATTTACTCATGTATTTGTGCTTCGATGACCGTCATTCATTTGTTTTTTTTCTTCTGTTTTTTTCTGTTTGCGTCCCTAATTTTACAAAATGGAAAACTAAAAATATATCGCATTATTTACGAATACGAGTTCCGCCGTGGCACTAGTGCTGCGGAAACGACTCGAAGGGTGAATGATGTTTATGGCTTTTTTTTTTTTTTTTTTTCGTGCGGAAATCCCCACGGATACCCCCCCTGCCGGAGCCGGAAGGGGAGGTTATGTCGGACTCGAACCGACTAAAACCGCACGCCGACTGTGGGTCTTGGTGCTAGGCCGGAGGTGAGGTTGTCAAAGACATATCCCTCGCACCCCGGCTGACCCAGGGCCATCCCTTACGGTCTGGCCCTCCTCAGGAGGGGGGACAACGGTGTCCCCAACTCGCCCCCGGAATGGGGAGGCGCGCTGTTCAGCGCGCCGCCGCCGTGGCCTGCTTCTGCTAGGGTGACAGGCGGCTCCACCCGTCACCCCCAGACCCGCGCTCATGGGGGACGGAGGTCAGTCAGTGCCCTCCGACGCCCGAGAATGATGTTTATGGCGGTCATGTTGCAAAAGAAAACACAGTTCGTTTTTGGTTCCAACGTTTTCGTTTTGGAAATTTCGACCTGCAGAACAAGCCCCGTGGACGGCCTGAGACCCAAGTTGATAATGAAGTATTGAAGGCTATTATTGTGGAAGCGGATCCATCGCAAACCACGTCCGAGTTAGCTGCAGGCTGCGGTGTTAGTGATAAAACTGTTTTAATTCACTTGAAGCAAATTGGGAAGATTAAAAAGCTTGAAAGGTGGGTACCTCACGAATAGACTGAAGCAAACCGGCAAACGCGCGTCGACTGCTGCGTTACATTACTGAACCGGCACAATAATGGAGGTATTTTAAACCGAATCATTACCTGTGATGAAAAATTGATTCTTTGCGATAATCGGAAGCGCTCAGCGCAATGGTTGGATCCTGGCCAGCCAGCTAAATCCTGCCCCAAGCGAAAATTAACCCCAAAAAAGTTACTTGTGAGCGTTTAGTGAACTAGTGCCGGTATTGTTCATTACAGTTGTCTCAAATCTGGCCAGACTATTACGGCTGATGTCTATTGTCAGCAATTGTAAACAATGATGGAAAAGCTAGCGGCTAAACAACCTAGGCTGGTCAATCGCTCCACGCCACTGCTGCTTCACGACAACGCTAGACCACACACCGCACCACAGACGGCTACCAAATTAGAAGAGCTTCAATTGGAATGTCTAAGACATCCTCCGTACTCCCCGGACCTTGCTCCAACAGATTCCAATTTTTTTCGAAATTTGGACAACTTCTTGCAAGGGAAAAAATTCAACTCTGATTGGGCAGTCCAAATCGCCTTCACAGATTTAATTGATTCCCGTCCGACTGGTTTTTTTAATAAAGGGATCAATGAATTACCTATGAGATGGCAAAAGTGCATAGAAAACAATGGTTCATACTTTGATTAAATAAATATATTATATTTAAAAATATTCGACTTTTTGTTCCTCCCATACAAAACGCCAATTTCATATGTAAGGACCTAATATAAGTCCGCAACCACTATCCAGGATTTATCGAAGAAATGCTATTAACATTGATCATATAGAGTTACGAGCACGTTGAGTGATAAATTTCCAATAAAACGATTGGAGACTATTCCATTTCATTTAACCCTTTATTTATCCCTGTGTTATAGACCAACTGTGAGAGCTTTACCGCTCTTTTATACGCGTGGCGTGGTGGAGGACGATAAAAAAGAGAAAGAAATAGGGACCAGCGGTCTCCTCACAGCGATATCTCACTCACTCTCAGCGAATACTCTTCCCCCTGGATGGGACCTTGCCCGGACCAACAGGAAGTCTAAAAATAGACTTCGGATGCAGGTCGGTCTAAGCAACGAAAACTGGGTCAGGTGGGGTTTTCGGATGGCGTGGACTCACAGTGTTGGCGCACCAGCTAACCTCATCACGTCATAGTGCAATACTCTGATTGGTTGCTAAGATATGGCGTGATATTCGCGCACCAATAGAACGACGGCTCGGCGCAGGCGAGGAGGGAGCTTCGTCATATAGCTTCAAGCACTCAACTCAAAACTTTCGTACCGAACACACATTGTACGGGCTGCCACAATATTTTATGTACTTACTACTTTTTTACGCAATATAAGTCATACAAGTTTAACTCAGTCTCCGTGTCAGATATTTTCTACCGCCCCTCAAGACTCCGCTACATAAATTTGATCCTTCGAAGCCGGATAATATATCAGAAGCTGTACCAGAGATCTACCCACTTGAGAGACGCAAAGGCGGTGAAGAAAGAATACAGTGCTTTCGGTAAGACGTGCTAACCAGAACTTCACTAATCCTTCCTTTCCGCTTGTGAAATTCCAGTGCCTCCAGTGCTTACCTACTTACCTACTGTGCTTAAATAAATACAAAAAGTACGCATCGCCGTGGTGTGCGCTTACTACGCTTCGCAATAAAAAGTGAGTACCTACCTACCTTCCCATTTTGCCAAGATGCCTACAGATTTAGCTGTTACCGTAGATCCTAGTCCATCTGCGAGAAAAGATCTAAAGAAAAAACGTGCGTCTATAAAGTGTCGGTTAACTCTTTTTAGGAAGTATGTTGATTCCTTTGAAGGCAAAAAATTAACTGATGTCCAACTCAGGCAGTTAAAGTTGCGGGTAGGAGGCTCTCAGAATTTGTTGAACGATTTTAACGATGTTCAAACGCAAATCGAGGACCTCAGTCTGGAGTCCGAGATTATTACACAATTAGAATCACGCGAAGAGTTTGAACGAGATTATTATGACGTTTTAGCTATCGCTGAGTGTCTCACGGCGCCTGATGAAGGGTCCGTGGCCACAACTGGCTTCATAGATAAGCATGCCAATGGTATCGAGATGCCTACCATTTCTATTCCCTGTTTTGATGGTTCATATGAGCACTGGTTGGAATTTCGTGACACATTTCTATCTTTAGTACATAACTGTAAAACAATCACCCAAATACAAAAATATCACTATTTAAAATCTTCTTTAAAAGATAGTGCTAAGGAGGTGATCGAATCGCTAGAATTTACTGCTGATAATTATGAAGTCGCATGGGAGTTATTAGTGGGTAGATTTGATAACACTAAGTTCTTAGTACACAATCATGTAAAATCTATCTTTACTATTCCACGCTTAACAAAAGAATCTCCTGTCCATTTACGCAAACTTATTGACACTGTCTTAAGAAATTTACGTGCGCTCAAGCTGTTAGGTCAACCCACTGAACACTGGGATACTTTAATTATCTATTTGATAGGTACAAAACTAGATCCCACCTCAGAACTCGAATGGGAACAGTACAAGCGAGTTACGTTAAAGACAGAAAATAATTCTAAAACTCCGATTTTGCTTAAGGATTTAATTGAATTTCTAAAAGGCAGGGCTGATATGTTACAAACACTCCTAGCTTCACATAATGCAATAATTAAATCAATTAATCATAAAACTAGTAATCCTAATAAATTTTCTAATCAAGTTACATCATCTAGGGTTCATTGTAATGTGGGATCCACACAAAATAATAAACCACATAAAAAGAACTCACGTAGTTATAGGCCTTGTTGTTTATGTAACACACTACACCCATTATATTCGTGTCAGAAGTTTCTTGATTTGGATACGCAAGGTAGGTTTGCAGTTGTAAAGGATAAGCAGTTGTGTATTAATTGTCTGCGTCCTGGTCACACTTTCGACACTTGTGTGTTCGGAGCTTGTAGGAAATGCAATCAAAAACATAATTCATTAATTTGTGAAGTGATGGACAGCAATGTAAACAAATCTACACTTACGCATGTAGATAATACGCACGTGAGTACACTGCAGGCTCATTCTATTCATAATAGCGGGGATAGCAGCGTCTCGCATTCCGCAAAACCGGTTCTGTTATCAACAGCTATAGTTGAAGTTCGCAGCCAGTCGGGTGCGTACCATCAAGCGCGCGCAGTCCTCGACAGTGGCAGCGAACGTTCCTTTATTACACAATCTTTTGTTGATAAATTAAATACGCAGGTCATACAGTCCACTCAAAAAATTCTTGGTGTAGGTAATTTGATAACGCAGAGCACTAAATCCTGCACTATCCATATGAAATCGCGTATCAGTAGTTTTACCGCGCGAGTTCAATGTTTAATTTTATCAAAAATAACGTCAAATTTACCTATCTCCTCATTACACGCACATTATAGCATTCCCGATAATGTGGTTCTCGCAGACCCGTTTTTCTACGATAGTCAGCCGATTGACTTACTGTTAGGTGCGGATTTGTTCTGGGAATTAATTCAAGACGGGAGAATGCGACTCAAAAGCGGCCCGTTCCTTCAAAATACGCATTTAGGTTGGATAGTGTCGGGATCGCTTCATTCTATCACGCACAAGGGAATGAAAAATATCTCATGTCATTTTGCGCAATCGAATGACGATGATGATTGTTTATTAAATCAAACATTACGCAAATTTTGGGAATTGGAAGAATTACCCAACAGTCTTGGTACAGTGTGCAGTGACGAGGAGCGCGCTTGCGAGGAATATTTCACGCAAACAACCACGCGAGACGCCGAAGGTCGGTTCACAGTTCGATTCCCGTTTAAGCACTCGCCAAAATTACTAGGTGACACTCGCGCGCAAGCTGAACGTCGCTTCTTCGCTTTAGAGAAGCGATTACAACGCAATCCTAGTTATAAAGCGTTGTACAGTGATTTCATTCACGAATATATTAATTTAGGTCATATGAGTCTTGTACACAATAATACTTATAGTTCAACGCATTATTTTTTACCTCACCACGGGGTGTTCCGAGAACACTCGACAACTACAAAACTGCGTGTAGTATTCGATGCTGGTATGTCGTCGAGTTCTGGCGTATCATTGAATGATCTACAAATGATCGGTTCGGCTATACAAGGCGATTTGATAGCCATTTTACTAAGATTCCGCGAAAATAGATACGTAGCTTGCGCGGACATTGAAAAAATGTACCGACAAGTTCTAATCGCCGAAGATGAACGAGACTATCAGCTTATTTTATGGCGTGACAATCCGTCTGAACCCTTAGGGGTTTATCGAATAAACAGGGTCACATACGGCATTAGTTCCTCTCCATTTTTAAGCTGTAGATGCTTAAAATATTTAGCACAAGAAAGTAAGGTTCCGTACATCAAAAATAATATCAATGATAATTTTTTCGTCGATGATTTAATTATTGGGTCAAATGATATCTCAACCTTAAATCAAATATGTGAGGATATCGATAGCGTATTAAAGTCTGCATGTTTTAACTTACGTAAATGGATTTTCAACTATGACCGCGAGAACCCTAATAACACCAACGATGTTGTGAAAGGTTTTATACCTAACGATAATACACAAAACAAAACGTTAGGCATTGGTTGGAATAACAGGTCAGATGAATTATTATATTATTCAAAGATTAATAATTTAGATTCTATTTTAACTAAACGCAATATTTTATCAAGTGCGTCTCAGATTTTTGACCCTTTGGGATTAATTAGCCCAGCAATCACTATCGCGAAGACCTTATTGCAGAAATGTTGGCTGTTAAAACTAGAATGGGATGAACCAGTGCCGCGTGAGATTGCTCAAATTTGGGAGCGGTTCGTTGAATCCTTATCGTCACTCAGCTGTTTACGAATACCGCGCCACGCTATGTGCAACAATCCTACGCATATAGAACTACATATATTTACAGATGCGTCGCAAACAGCCTACGGTGCTTGCGCTTATCTCAGAACGATTAGTAGTAGCTCACTAGTTTCTATGCATTTATTATGTTCTAAGGGTAAAGTGGCTCCAACGAAGCCAACCACTATACCGAGGTTGGAACTATGCGGTGCGTTGTTAGGCGCGAAATTATTTACTAAAATAATAGAATCATTGCGTTCTAAATTAAGCAAAGTTGTATTTTGGACGGATTCTACTATTGTTTTGGGTTGGTTGGGGATGCCGACCAACTTACTTAAACCATTTGTTCAAAACAGAACGGCTGAGATACACCGCTTAACTCAGGAATGGCCATGGCGTCATGTACCTGGGAAACAAAACCCAGCCGATATAGTCTCACGAGGATTATATATAGACGCACTTGCTACATCTCAGCTGTGGTGGAACGGTCCACAATTCTTACATGATTCAACCTTTAATTTATCTAATTTATCTAACAGTATTTTTCAAACTGAGGACTTACCTGAGTTAAGGCCGACTACAGCTGTTTGTAACATAAGTAGTAAGTCAGATGATAGCACTTTATTTCCGTTTATAAGATTTTCTAATTATCTTCGACTGAAACGCTCTGCAGCTTATGTTTTACGCTTTATATACAACACACGTAATAAAACAAACAGACACGTCGGTTCGCTTTCACTCGAGGAGCTTGATTATTCTGAATTAGTCTTAGCTAGGTTAAGTCAACAAGAATCTTATCCCGATTTATACAGTTCGCTTATTCATAACACAAATTTTAAATGTAGTTCACAATTTGCTAGATTAAATTTATTTCTAGATACTAATAATTTAATACGAGTTGGTGGTCGTATTGAATATGCCACTGATTTTAGCTACGATAAACGACATCCAATATTAATAAATAGTAAACACCATTTCGCATTATTATTATTTCGATACGAACATAAGCATCTTTTGCACGCGGCTCCACAGCTTTTGTTATTTACGTTGAGGGAGGTTTGGTGGCCGATCGGTGGTCGAAATCTGGCGAAACGAGTAGTTCATAGTTGTATGAAATGTGCGAGATTTCGCGTTACGACCCCTAACCCTATAATGGGTAATTTACCTCGCGAGCGACTGATACCAGGGTTTCCATTTCTCCGCTGTGGTGTCGACTACGCTGGACCCGTGCTCATATTGAACCGTAAGGGCCGGGGTGCTAGGCTGCACAAGGCTTATATTTGTTTGTTTATTTGTTTCGCCTCACGAGCGATACATCTTGAATTAGTTACGGATCTTTCATCAGACGCATACATTTTAGCGTTAAAACGATTTGTGTCACGTCGAGGCAACCTCGCGAGATATTTTCTGATAATGGGCGTAATTTTGTTGGCGCCATGAATGAATTCGCACAGTTTCTGAAAGGTTGTTCTGACACTATTATAGATTATGCAACTTCTCAAAATATTCAATTTAAAATGATTCCAGCTTATGCCAGCCATTTTGGTGGGTACTGGGAATCTGGGATTAAGAGTTGTAAGCATCACTTGCGACGCGTAGTAGGCAATGCTCATTTGACTTTCGAGGAGTTAAGCACAGCATTGACTCAAATAGAAGCCGTCCTCAATTCCCGTCCCTTGAGTCCCATGTCAACAGATCCACATGACTTTCTTCCTCTCACTCCAGCTCATTTTCTGGTTGGCCGTCCGCTGACGGCACCTGTATTCGCTGATCTTCAAGCTTTGCCTGCTAGCCGACTGACACGATACCAACGCGTTGAACAAATTCGCCAGCATTTTTGGTCCCGCTGGGCCAAAGAGTACGTGTCTGAATTGCAGGTGAGAAGCAAGTGGTATCACAACAAGAGCGACCTCAAGGAAGATACGCTAGTGCTGATCAAGGATGACAACTTGCCGCCACTACGATGGAGTCTGGGTCGAATTGTCAAAACCTACCCAGGAAAGGATAACGTGTCGAGGGTCGCTGACATACGAAAATCTGATGGTGTAGTCCGACGGGCATTCTCAAAGGTCTGTCCGCTGCCTGTGGACGAGGAATGACGACGGATGGTAGCAGCCGGGAGCCTGTGATACGATGTTGTCCCATTGAAATCTGAAGATTCCAAGGCCGGGAGTATGTTGGCGCACCAGCTAACCTCATCACGTCATAGTGCAATACTCTGATTGGTTGCTAAGATATGGCGTGATATTCGCGCACCAATAGAACGACGGCTCGGCGCAGGCGAGGAGGGAGCTTCGTCATATAGCTTCAAGCACTCAACTCAAAACTTTCGTACCGAACACACATTGTACGGGCTGCCACAATATTTTATGTACTTACTACTTTTTTACGCAATATAAGTCATACAAGTTTAACTCAGTCTCCGTGTCAGATATTTTCTACCGCCCCTCAAGACTCCGCTACACACAGTGTGAATGCAGAGCTACTCCGCAAACTATGACCCACCTGCTGACGTGTACTACTTGTCCGCACACATGTACCCCGCAGGAACTCATGAGTGCCTCTGAGAACGCCCTCAGAGTGGCTGCACACTTGGCAAACAAGATTAGACATGACATGCCGTCGACTCGACAGAAGAAGAAGTGAATGCTCTATTTTTCTCTTTTTTTATCTCCTACCCCGCCTCGCCGCGCGTACCATCGGAGCAGTACAGCGCTCGCGGTCGTTCTATAACTGCCAGATAGGTACAGTCAGATTCAGCCGTGGTACGAGGGATATGTCGAAGACAACCTCACACTCGGCCCGGCACGATGACCCACAGACAGCGTGCGGTTTTAGTCAGTCCGAGTCCAGCATAACCTCCCCCTCCGGCCTCGGCGGGGAAGTATCAAGGGTGCACGTGAAAAAAGGTAAGGATTTAAATTGTATTATGTCCAAACTAAAAGTGTGTACTAAATTTCAGAATAATCCGTCGACAGAAAGAGGGTAAAACCAAGGAATGAAAATTATTAAAAAAAGCGTACAGTACTAGTAGAACTCACAGTACCGTGGGAAACTAACATATCTAAAGACCACGCTATAAAAATAAACAAATACTTTGACCTGACCAACGAGTCAACCAAAAATGGCTATGTGGTTAAACTCTACGCCGTGGAAGTATGTGCAAGGGGAATTCTAGCTAAATCCCTGTATAACTTATTTAAAGACCTCGGATTGCCAAGAGCTTCAGTAAGCTCTTTACTCAAACGAATATCTAAAACGGCGTTGATAGGATCTTATCAAATTTGGATAGGTAGAGGGGGTAACACGACTGACGGTGGAGGTGAGCGCTGATGCATCACAAGGTGGCCACCCTAAATCTACACCTGGGTCGCAAGTCCCAGGCGCCGTCACAGTGTTCCTCTCTGTACCACGCCATGGACCCGGCGACCGCCGAGGAGGGCTAGACCGTAAGGGATGGCCCTGGATCAGCCGGGGTGCGAGGGATATGTCGATGACAACCTCACCTCCGGCCTAGCACCACGACCCACAGTCGGCGTGCGGTTTTAGTCGGTTCGAGTCCGACATAACCTCCCCTTCCGGGTCCGGCAGGGGGGTATCCGAGGGGATTTCCGCACGGAAAAAAAAAATGACCCGGCGACCGCGCGGTGAATCCATGGAATGCTGAGAACCGGATCTCTTTACTCCTTTAAATGTTAACTGCCAAATAGTCGTGAAACGAAAACAAGCAGCGATTTACCCGCAGATAGCTTAATCCAGTGCAAGTAGTTTTATGTGTTGCTTCGTATTAAGAGTTTTATTGGCCGTAAACATGTGCTGGCTATTTTTTTTCCTGTTAAAGTGAAGATAACTCGTGTGCCAGGTAGTTACTTATATTTACGAGTATGTTTAGGTACCCAGAATCCAAGAACTTAAATCCATACTAATATTATAAATGTCAGTATGTTAAGCTTTCATGCCTAAACCAGTGAAGCGATTTTGATGAAATTTGGTATTGGGGTAGATTAGACCATGAGAAAGGCCATAGGCTGTGTTTGGTCGTGATAATCGACGTCCACGCGGGCGAAGCCGCGGACTAAAGCTAGTTTTTTATAAAATCAAATGTTTTATATTTCTCATACGACCTTCTTACTTTCTTATATTAAGTCCAATACTATCAACCGTGTTGGTTCCCGATGGAGTGGAATAGAACCACCCCAGTTCTTCCTGTGGGTGTCGTAAAAGGCGACTAAGGGATAGGGCTGTTCTCCATCCGACAGTAAACATACAACCCATGACAAAGAGCCCTAGACGGCAATAGTCTCGTCCCCTATTAAGTCGTGGGACCGAAATCATGATTGGCGAAAAGTGGTAATTCACCTCTGCCTACCCTTTCGGGGATTTACAGACTTGAGTATATGGATTGATGAACATATTGCACAGTCAGTTGCTTCACACAAAAACCATCATAAACTGTTATAAAAGATATTTATCACAGTCATGTCCGACAAGAAACTTTACACGCTAAATAAATTTTCTTGAACTCATCTCGGCGCTATTTCCCATAAGACTTTATGTTTCTGGGTCGTATGCAATAATGAAGGTATAGCCTTTAATATTGCCTACGAAATTCGATCAAAACGTGAGCGGAAATATGATTTGAGAAACTTTTACAAACTAACCTCATATTATTGAATAACAATGGTGAAGTTTTTGGGTCTGAGATTGGTTGTTTACGAATGTTTTATGCTCTACTAGCTCCATATTCACATGATGTGAAAGTTGAACATTCAAATGACGAACAAATCTAATATTTTCCTTTTACTAACTTTACTTTTCTTCAATAATCTTTTACAGCGGCATTTTTTTAAACAGTTTAATAGCCCCAATTTGGCCCCGGGATCTCACAATCGTTAGACTGATTTTAATCACTACGTTATCAACACTAAGCCCGCTTTGACATAGATTCTTGCATCTAATAGTGTTATACACATTTGCATTATGTATTGGTACTTTTGTAATTCATTGACTATTCATAATAATTATGCTTAACTTCTGCACAGCGCAAAAGCGCGACGTATGGTATTCGAAGACAAAAAAATAGCAGTTCATCGAAAGGATTTTTTTTTAATAGTCAGAACTATAAACTTTATTAACCCTCAAAGAGACCTTCAAACAGATTATCCAATCTGTTATACAATTAAATGTGTGTGTGTGTATGTGTTGGTTCCAAAAGGTCTCAATCCCATTAAAGAAGTGACAAACTGTCAATACAGGAAAAAGGGTTTTAGAAGGTTGACATCGCGCAAATATTACTGATTATATTATTTTTATTTGTATGTTTACAGAATAACAGAGCGAAAGCAAGTTTTGTCTAATGGCCTTTTTGATTTATAACAATATAGTCGGAAATGCAACTTACTGCTTTATAGACTTTAAAACTTCTAATGCACCAATCAAAAACATGCGCCCTAAGAGCAATGGTTCCATTGAAGAAGGTTTTGATTATGAAAAAGGTCCTACTACTTTTAATGAGAACTATGAATTGGGTATTCTACTGACCAATCAAATTAGTTACTTTTCATTTTTTTTTTTTTTTATACCTAAAGAATATTAGAACGGAAGTTACTAATATTCCCACTAACCCCTCCAACTAAGCTAAAATGCTTGTGCTAGGAGTGGGTTCACGTCGGTAGTGTAATGGCCAGGATCGAACCCGGGACCTCTCGATCGTAAGGCCGACTCCTTAACCACTAAGCTACCGACGCTTTTTGTGAAGTGAAGTGACGTCATAAAATTTGATAATCAAATCAGCTACTATTATAGGTTGGGTGGATGATGCAATTTTTATCGCTCTTTTACCAGTTAATTTATTTCAAATAAAGGATACTACTCAATTGGTAAAGTAAACGGATTAGTATTGTATTGGTTTGGTATTGGTATGGCCAACCTATGCCAGTCATTTTGTGATGAGCAGATTACGTTATAGGTCATTCTGGCAAATATTAGTAAAAAAATATTACTGAGAATACTAAAATAGCTGAACAATCCACTAATTCAAAAATTTTGATAGTGAAAATATTGGTCTGCGAAATATTGTCTACAGTTTTACGTTCTCTAGAATTTGCTGCTTTCATTTCAGTGAAACATTTTTATGACGTCATAAAATTACCTATACAATGTTGTACCAAGCTTTCATTTACAGTTTTCTGTAACCACTTTCTACGGTATATTGGAGCTGTCAGCTTAAAATCTTCCTTTAATATAGTAGTACAAGCTGACCCGGTGAACTTCGTACCGACAAATTTTCCCGTCCGCGTGGCGTCAGATCCCGTTCCCACCGTCTACTATATTAAGCATGTATTATACATATAAACCTTCCTCTTGATTTAATCTAATTAATAAAAAGAACCGCATCAAAAACATTGGTGTACTTTTTAGGGTCTAAGCATACATAGGGAGACAGATGCAGAAAGCGACTTTGCTTTAAATTATATATTTATACTGGCTTTTGCCCGCAGCTCCGCCTGCGTGGATGTCGGTTCCCGGCAATTATTCAAATTTTTCTCTACGTACAAACCTTCCCTGGACTTCCACGAATAATTCAAGACCAAAATTAACCAAATCGGTAAAGGCGTTGTTGAGTTATAACATTACAACGAAAAGTGGCATTGATTTTTATGTATTTATATAATTTAAATGTAGTGATGATGAAGTGATGAGACGATAAACATAAGTTCACCATATAAATTATCAAAAAGAGAGGATGGGATTCCCCACCAGTCTAATATACTGCACAAACTATTTTAACATCCACCAAATTTTTACCAAAAAAGTATTAATATAAGTTTTGGAGGAGTGCAAGTACAGATTTTGTTATATTTTGGAATTTGTCAGAATTGTCACGTAGAAATTGCGTGCACAGGTCCGTCATCTAGGGCGGCATTATAAAAAAATGGCAGACATTCCCCAGAGCTTATCATCCAATATTATCTTCTAAACGGCCTTTGCTGAATTGAAACCATTCAATTAACGCACAAGTCACATAGCTGGGACATGCTTCCAAGATTATTAACTTGTAATATTAGTTATATTGCCTTCAAAGATTCTTCAAGACAAGTCGTTAAATATAAATATATTAAAACCTGCAGTGGTTTTTCCCAGCGATTACAATATAAGATTCTTCGGGAAGGGCATTACTTAGAAGGTTTCTACAGCATCGGCAGCACGAGTGTGACGCCCCTGGTCCATGACGCATACGTCCATAACCACCATCTATTGGAATGGACGCATGCGTCCATTCCAATAGATGGGCAATGTGCGTATCTGCCGCCTATGTGGCATAAATAACTTAAATTTTCAATAGTTTTACTTGAAATATTAGGCACATATAAATTTTAAAATTTCATTGTTCGCTACAAATCATTTTCTAATAATACCCTAAGAGCCTAAATTCAAAGAACTTATTCAAAGTGCCGTTTTATCGCACGTTCACCACCCAAGTTTAAGAGCACCCAATCGAGACAATTCAGGGAGAATGCGAAGAATTTCCCAATATAACGTGCACAATAAATTTTCCATTAGTAAAAGTCGTTCGCAGGACGGACATTAGGATGTCTGCTACGCATTTTAATAAACAGCTGTTGAACTCGGCTGCCTTGCTTCATATCATTTTTTTATAAGTATTGTTCATGTAATAGCCACTTAAATGGATATAATCCCGACCATTATTAGGACTATAGAATAAGTTGTAATATAATTGAGCTATTCTGTAAGCAATATTTTTTGCTGCGTATTGTGCACACTTTTTTGTTATAAAAGCACTGACATACGGATATTAATAATTATGCTTTGTTGGAATCTGAACGGTGCCTTATAATAATATTATGTCGTAGATCTTTAACGCAATAATGAATATTCCAGCTTAATAAATTTTTTGTGCTTTTATATTCTGCGCAATCCATCAGCAAAATGTTAATAATACTTTATAATTAATTAAAATTTCATTAATTACCAATAGATATTGATGTGCTTAGCAGTAGGTAACAGAATTTATTACAACTATGTAGGTATATCTAGATAAGTTTTATGAGTGTATATCACAATTTGATGGGTTATAGTTTGGTTTAGGATTTAATATACATTATTTTATGCAAATAAAATACTTTTTGGATGAATTTTCATTGTAAGAGCAGCGGCCGGCAACGGATTATTGAGGTAAAATATAGCAAACCATTTTGAATGTTAATTACGGGGAAAAATGTGCATGGTTGCTTGCCGCACGGCACGACTAGGCTACGCGTGCCTGTTCGCTACCACTTCTCGTAACAAAATTTGGCCACTGCCGCTGTCCGCTGTCAGCCACTGATTTTGTTTAATATCATCTAGAAAGTGAAGATTATGACATGACATCAATTGTGTCGCTAGCATTTATAACCTTATTTTCTGATACTAGGGTATAGCTCAGAGTGTAATGTTATGGATTTGATGAAAAATTACAAAAAAAACAAAAGTAAAAGTTTGAATTCAAGCGAAGACAAATAAACTCATAAACTCACGCCTGTATTCCCCGAAGGGGTAGGAAGAGGTGCCAGCACCCTCATTTCGCCAGTTTATGTTTTGGTCCCAATTTAATAGGTGGCGAGCCTATTGCCATTAACCGGGCACTTATAAACCTGCGATAAATACACATAACTTCGAAAAGCATCGAATTCAAGCGAAAAATCGAACTCTACACTACTTTATCAAAATTCTACGTGAACTAAATCCAGTTCCATCCCAGGTGGTTTGAAACCCAGCTACTTAATTTACTTGATTTATTATTTAATGCGGTATTCCTATAGGATATATAACGTTTTACCTCACTGGCCTTAAAAGTTTCGCTGCAAAATCAGTCTATCGCTTCGCTAAACAGTAAAGCTCAACCGTGACCAAATATTTATTCGTTCATTCGACTTCATCTGGAGTGCACTCATACTCGAGTGTATACAGAATTAAATTAAATGAACAGCTAGGTTGCTCGTGGCTTTGACCACGTCTATATTAGTTATCGCGACCAAACATGAGCTTCTTTCTGTGTACCAAATATAGTCTTTTTGTCTTACTGCGTACCAAATTTTATCAGAATCGGTTAAGCGTGAAAGTGTAATAAGCAGACTTACAGACAAAGTTCACATTTATAATATTACATACATACATACCCGCCTTTATCCCTGAAGGGTTAGGCAGAGTTGACTTAACACCCACCAATAATTGTACCTACCACATTTCACACACCCACATTTCACCAATAATTGTAATAGGCACTATTGTTTACTCGAGCCATGCATCTGAGGCTGAGTCTGGGCTGTATATATCTGTCTGATGTTAAAAAGCCCCATCCCTTAGGTGACTTGTACGGCACCGTATGGGAAGAGATGGGGTGGCCCAAATTCTATTCTGCCGGGAACCACGCGGCGGTGGTTAATTATATTATAATATTAGTATGGAGTATTAAAATGATTAAATTAATCTCTCCTTTCTGAAAATTTCTAATTGACACTTATTTAATAATAAGAGAAAATTAATGAGTTGGGATTGGTTTTCTCATGTTCAAAAGTAGACAGCTGTAGGCCATTTGATATTATACACAAGACGACAACTTTAGCATAAATTTTAATAATATTCTTTTGTTCTCGACGCATTCGTACATAATTTTATATGGCACCTTTGTAATGTAACTAAGAGCTAAAGCTATGGGATCCAATTTTATGACCATCATAAACATTAAGATGTTTATGACGCATAAATTTATGTCACGGAGGAGAAAAAACAATCATAATTTGGGATTAAAATTAAACCATTACAGGGACATAATAATGTAAGTATATAACTACTTACACTCACAGGACTCATGATGTGCATGATATTGTACAATATTGGCGAAATGTGGGTGTTGATACATCTCTGCTTATTCTTCGAGGATTTATAGGTGTGATTATATGAATTATATTTTGATGTATGTAGTAGTAGGCCTTTACATCTAAGATTGATGATTTAAGCAGTATCTCTGTGGCAGACTCTAGTGTGACTGTATAGTCCGATATAGGAGTGACAGTACCGTCCGCATGTATGTATGATTTATCAATATTACTATTATACCACAGTGTCGCTATTTGTGGTCGCAAAATTGTTGCGGTAAATAATAATACAGAATTAATTTATATCGTGGCCACAAAATCTTCTCTATAAATTTAATATTATTAAAGCAATTCATCCCAAAATGTTGCGGTTTTATTCATGTGTTTAATTACAAATTATACATTCAATTATAAATTATTGGTGTTAAAATTATTCAGAGTGAAACAGCAGTTATTCGAGCTAAATGTGTATTCTTGACCAATTTGATTTTATAAAGGATGCTATTTTTGTCAAAGCTTTTTTTGCTTCAGAAATGTCTTTTAGCAATAATTCAAATTGAGGAGCGAGTGATTGTCATGATATAGACAACTTTGAGATAAGAGGGTAGTTGTGTTGTTAAAAAGGTTCAAAGCACAACAAATGTAGATGACTTTAGAAGTAGAGGTAATCTCAAGAAAAAATGGATGGAATGCGTTAAAGGGGTTATGGCAAGGAAATTAGTTACTGAGGAGATGACATCTGACAGGAATACTTCTATGAAGGAGAATGACATGTCGCGTCAACCCTAAATAATTGAGACAAGGGCAGAGGACATCAAGGAAATATCGTATTTGTGTGTGACAGAGCGCGCGTTTAAAGACATCGTGCCTTATAATAGAGTTCAAGATGGCGTGACAGAATTGTATCTGACATGTTTAACCGGGCGATTGACTGACCGTTTATAGGGGGCCACTGACGACACGTGTTGGTAAAAATATTTTTACACTCATATTTTCAACTAAGTTTTGGTGTCACGTAATTAGCCAGCGAGTTTTTCATCGTTTACTGGGCACATTTATATACTCTGTTTTTGACTATTACCTAACAGATAAATCCTATAGGCTAGTTATGAATATTTCTGAAAGTATATTTACGGATACAAAGTAAATAATTAAAGTAAAGACGTAAACATTAGAATATACATAATAATTAGTGTAAGAAAAAAAAACGCCTATATACATTTAAAAGAGTATTTGATGCGTAAACAACTTCGAAAACAATTTTAACAAGACAATATTTACGGATGGAAGATAATTTTGTATTAAATATTATCTCCCTGTTATACAGAATTGATTTTTAAAACGTGGCGGTCAGCCATGATTAGAGCCTCCGTCGAAAAATCACGTTCAAATTTCCACTCTGTTGTGTACATGACTTGGTTGAAATTTCTCCACGTGTATGCCATGCCATTTTCACCGTAGCTATATCTATACTATAGTACTTTTTTTTATTCTCGAAGGTTAATTTTACGGTCCAATAATTTAACGTAAAAATAACTTGTTTGAACTGAACCAACACTTGTAACCTTACAGTAAATAATTGTAACCTTTGCAAATATCCCATATAAGTTGATGATGTTAACCTGTAATATCGCCAGTTTACTGGCCTTATTACACAGTATTTTCACCCTATGGACCATGCCGAAATGGACAAGAAGATGCAAGAAGGGCCTAATTGAAAATGATCTCCTGTCCCTTAGCTGTTCAACTACCATTATTTCACATAACATTCTTTGAAATAACTCCATTAGGTATATGACGTGACAAAATACACAAAAATAAATAGCAAACTATTTACCACAGAAATGTCAATATCTCAACTTCCCAAAATTAGTAAAACGCCGCAAATGCATTTCTCAATGTCCGATAGAGGCACAATGTGAATGCGAGTCCATTTACAGATTGGAACGGCCACACTTTATCTACGTGACGACGGTGAAATGCTACTGTACAGAAAAATACAGTATGTCAATAACTTTTTGATTTAGATTCGTATTGTCGTAAAGTCATACGAAAGTCTATTACCGTAAGGGATGTCATCTGTATGTAAGGATCCCCGGCAATGAGACTAAAAGAAACGGAGAAAATTTCCGATATTGAAGTTTCAGAAACAGTTCGAGCGGGATGCTCATTAAGATGATGATGACGATGATTTGTGATGATGATAAATTAGAAACCATAAAAGATGTGATTGCACGGATACCACCTGCTACGGCATTCAGAGCTGTACAATTTAGAATTAATATTGAATAAGTAATATGATATGTGATAACAAAATGCTTACCAACTTTAAGGTATAAAGTACATTTACAAGCTAAATTAGATTGTGTAAAATATTACAATGTTGATAGCAAAATAATTAAACGAATTTTCGTGCGTTTCTCAGAAAATTTGGACAGCTATTTAAAGTTGACTTACTGAAACTCCAAATACAACTACAAACTTTGGAAATTCATCAAAAGTTTTTGGCAATTTTAGTACACGTAAACCACTTTTTGGAATTTGGCCAGCAAGGTAAATTGGTGCGACGATATTAAACACTTTAGAGCCAGCACAACTTTGTAATGAAAACATAATTAAATGAGCTTGAAATTCAATTTGTGTACTACAAACTTTCATCATGTATATTAAATGAAGTAGTAGGTACATGACCAAAATTTATTTCAATACACTTATGTACGCACACTCACGTCTTTTTCCTCCAAGACAGGTATCGGCTGTACGTCATCTGATTCTATCTTTCTATCCTTAATCGAGTCTTCCCGTGACCAGAGGGCTACCTCGCTCAAAGAATTGCTATCGCTATTCAGCGGGGTAAGGCCGCTAGCCTTTTGGGCACGGTACCGGTAGAGGTCGATGGGGAGGAACTCTACGATGCCTAAAGTTACAGTCTCTTCCCCTCCCTGTTTTTTTTTGTATATATTGTACCTACATTTAGTATTTTGGTTAGCATAGTACAGTATATTGTATATTTATTGTGCAACATAATAAAGAAATAACTTACACGAATCCTTATATACTTCACAAGATTCCTCTGGAGTAATTTAATGTTTCATTAAAATCTACTTGTTTTATTAATATACATTGTCATCAGTAAATCTATCAGCATCTGATGTGTTTACTAAGTCTTTCAGTCGAATAGAAAATACATAAATTAATCTTGAAAATATATGTAACCGTAATCTTTGCCCTCATTTCATATTTTGCGTATTCTTTACAAAATACCATCAACAAGGTCTTTAAATAAACTTTGCTGCAGTCCACAGCAATGCATTTCATTTTCAAAACCATTATTCCAGATATTTGCAGTTAAAATACCCAATTCAACAGTTGAATTCACGGGCTTGTTATTTACTCCCACTGTTCCGCCTCTGGCAATTCGCTTTAATTGCGCATCTCCGCTCTACTTAATGAATCTCTTAATTGAAATCGTTTTCAGTAAAGTATGAAAAAATATTTCAAGTATTGAATATAATATGGGCTATGTCCCCACATATATATATATATATATAATGTTTAAAAGTATTAAAAAATTGTTTGATCTATAAGCTGAATTCAGTTTTATTTATTTATAGTGGCAATGGGGCATATTAATAAGCGATAACCGATAATGGAGAAGCGAACCCGTATCTATAAAATGTTTACTCCTCTAAGTGTCAAGGATATCAAATGTGTTAACGGCCCTGCCCTTCTCCCTAGGGAAATAGGGTACTATTTTGTGGTAACATGTTTGTTACGTAGTTTAATCTTCCCCGGAAACAGATAACTGGGATCTATTTAACTGTGCTGTTTGTAACCGCAAAATAGTACTAAAGATTCGAATCGCCTTTGTCGTAATGTAAAATTAAAATATAGTGATACTAATTTACATAAAATTAATTAATACTTTGAGTTTTTTCAAACTCAAAATTTACTAAAACTAAATAGTTCTTATTTTGGTTGACTAACACCCATTTTTTTTTTTTTTTTTTTTTTACTTACATTGGTCTTGTACCAAAGATGATTCTACTTGTATAAACCTTGGTGTATTGATTTGACAAAATTAAAACAAACGATTTGTCGGTGTCAGTAATATTTGCGCCTGGGATCCGTCCTGCTGGTATGTTAAAATTCTTATTAACGTGTGATATTGTCAGAACTATCTATCGTAGGTTTTGAGAATCCCAAAACAATACGATGTGCATAATATTATTTGTAATTGATAACGCTCGTAGATTTAAGTCTGCACTATGTTATCTTTACCTAGTCCCTAATTTAAATCGCGATAAAGTATTTATTAGTGATGATTTCGACCATAAAAATATTGTTTTCGATGTCTTCTAGGAAGTGATAAACTAGGTATAAACTTGTCAGTTTTTGACACACAATAAAGTGCATGAAATATTTAACTTATTTCCCTGAAGTAAATAAATAAATAAACCCAGTATTTAGCCACATCAAGGAAGCAAGTGAGTGTTACGTGAACACTGGTTCCGGTAATAAAAAATGAAAACATTTGAACATAGCAGTAATAAACGGTAAATACCGGTAGCTCGCGATTGCGGCGCGTCCCCCATCACTGGGTGGTGAACGCGGTCATTACCTTTTAAGGTAATGCATCGTTCTAACGCGCATATAAAATGAGTCACACGAATTGATAACCAATCAGCGCATTCCGTCAAACGGAGAATCGGCTGACGGCACAACACTGATCGACAACAAAAAAAAAAACACGCCCCGCGCTCGCGCCGAGGGAGACGGCAGACCTCATTCGATCGCGAGACTTCGCGGCGGAACGTGATAATCTGAACGTGAACGTCATAATCTTAAAACCTAGATAACATATAGTCTAGATTCTACCAGTTACTATTAATATTGTATTGTATTAGTGTAGTCTACTAGTCTAACATTAATAGCTGTTCCCAATATAAGGGGTAAGTCTAGTGTCCTTAATAAACAGTGCGCGAGTATTAAACGATAGTCACGTAAATAATAAAGTAAAATAACATCTTCATTCGCGTGTAACATTCCTGCTTAGCCCCTAGGAGCTAAGCGTGATGATAGCTCATTTTTAGTACCTGCCTACCTGCGGTCGGGAGTTCGGTAGTTACCTAGCTGTAGTTTATCCTTTGTGTAAATGTAATTAAATTAAATTTAAAGTAAACTGTGATTAACATCGTAATCGTTAAAATGTTGTAAGAAAGTTATTGTATGAAGTGTGTCCATAATATATGTCGCGAGTATACATGTCGACAGACTGCCGAATATAGTAATTGCTTAAGAACTATTCAATTAGTTGTAATGTTTGATTGTTCGTATTCTAAGAGAAAAATCAACACGGTGTATATCTCGCCATAATTTTCTATGGATACCCACATTTTGAAAATATGTAAATTGTCGAATTTTAATCTCGTTTTAAATCCACGGTTCAGCATATATATGTATTATAGCTTAATTATTATTGAACCATTTGTTTATGGTTGATTGAACCGTGGTTAACGGGATTACAGACGTATTTACGATAAATACTTACGATTATGAATTCCGGAACAATCCAGTTTTATTATTTGTTTTATTGTGTATTTTATGTGTTATGTGTACCTACCATTGTACAGCGCCGCCGACCTTAGGGCCCATGTAGAAAATTATACGTTGGGGCCCGGCGCTGTTGCATTGGATTCACGCACCAGTGCCTAATCGTGTGGTTGTCTCCCCAGAACTTGGTACCGGCTGGAATACCGGTGTCCAACTGCATACCGGCTGGAATAGCTTCACCGCACCGTACCGGCCCGCCTCCGAACCAGCTGAGGTTGCCTGCCCGCTCCATACCGTCTTGAAGACGGCCTTGGCGACGACCCCGCGGACCGAACTAGCAGCTGCGTAGCCTGGTGACCTTGAGGGAAAGACAACGTCACACTCGCACGGGACCAGCCCGGAACCCCAAGTTGAGTACATTACTCAGCCTGCCGTTTATAGTGACGTGTACGCGTACCCGAACCGACACTCGACCTTGAATTTGAGTATTTTTATTATTGTATAGCAGGACCTACGGATTAAAGTTGTAGATCTCGTACCAATCGTTTTCTTCATCCTTGACCCCGTAGGGCCCCGTATCATGAGATTATTAGGTATATATCTCAAAAACGAACAAGCAACAGTGGCAGGAGTTGAAATAGTAGGTACAAGTCTGTAACTTTACAAATAAAGTACTACACAAAAAATACTGACTTCACAACATACACAGTAAGAACTTTTCACATAAATTCCTTTGCAATATTTACTTTCCAACGCAAAAACCGTCTAAATGTTCTAGCACAATAAAACTTCTTTATCCTAAGCGACGACATTTACGCGTCTTAGCTTTTAGTATTTTTTGTCGGAAATCCGTTACTTAGATAGTCAGCCTCTTATGCTGAAGCACATTCTCGTAAATGCCAAGATGTATAACATTATGGGTTGGTTCTATTTTGTCTTGCGTTAGTGTTACTGTTATTATAGTGATGGTACTATCTTCTTTTATTTAAACCATATGTTATATAGAATATCTGTTAGTTATAAAACATTTTATACACATTTATTTATTTATTTATTATATTCTTTATGCACAAATATAAAATATGTGTACAAAGGCGGACTTAATGCCGTAAAACACATGTATTATCAGTTCTTTTATATTGATTAATATAATAGAACTGATAACTTTTGGAAATGTATATTCAAGAAAACCCACAGGTAATAACAAATTACTAAATTGTTAGCAAGTTTATATTAAAGGAGAACCAGTATGATATAACAAATATTTTGCATCAACCACATAACATAATATAACATAAGCTCACGCCTGTATTCCCCGAAGCGGTAGGCAGAGGTGCTAGCACCCGCATTTCGCCAGTTTATGTTTAGGTCCCAATGTAATAGGTGGCGAGCCTATTGCCATCAACCGGGCACTTATAAACCTGCAATAAATACACACATAACTTCGAAAAGCATCGAAAAGTCATTGGTGTGTGCCAGTAAACCTGGGATCGAACTCCATACCATTAGGCTACCGCAACAACCACCTAATCCCAATGTTATTTGAATAATAATTCACAAAAGTAGTACAATATATTACCAATACCAGAAATAGAGACACCAATTTCGACTATGACAGTGATATAAATCTGTCATTTGGAATAACTGCATCAACACTCAGATGATGGATTTCAACGAACATCGTCTATTTGTGTCGATACCACTGAGACTTGTGAGAGAGATGTCATAGTTTTGATTGGAACTTGCAGCTCCTTTAGTTTTATTGTAGATAAAAATGAGCTACTCAATAATTGAGAACTTCCAAATTTTAAAAGAAATTGAGGAGAAATGGGGGAAGTTTGTTGTCACGTTAATTACGATTGGATCTTGATTGGCACTACAAAAGGAGCTCATTCCTCACTGGTAGTTGTGAAAAAAAAAATAGTCCCGTAAAAGTGAATTCCATTATAAAAAAACCAAATGAGGAACCACGGAAAAAGTTTGCTGTAGCATTTTTTCAGAACAGATTGTTAAGGATACCAGAAAAGTGCCCGCGAGGTCTACTATTCATAGCACCGCTAGTTTTTAATTGGTTACAAGTTTATTAAACCAACCACATCAACCAATTATTTATCATAAATGCGACGGTAGTTTTTTTTTTATTTAAAAATGATTGCCTCGATTTACTCTAAATTTTACTTCCACGTAGATATAGTACGTCCAAGAATATTGCAGCTATTTAAATACGTAATTATTTCCTATGTACTGCGGGAGGTGACTAGTAACGAACTTACAGTAGACCGTATTATCAAATCAATAGCATATGGAATGCTATGTCCTTGTATTATCTTCATTGGTTTTTATTTTCTGATCTATGCATTCCAGGTACTTGCTAAAGCAACATCTCTGGAGGCCGTAGCGCTCTGTCATAATATAGTCCTACATGAATGTTGAGCACCTGAATCAATCTGTCCTAACATGAATACAATTGATATAAGTGAAATGAGAAGCAGAACTATTAAATGAAAAAAATGTAAATAAAAATAATATCTTTCCAACAACATACCACAAGCGTACTACAACTATTATTTTAAAGGAGAAATAAAATTCTTTCTTTTCTTCGGAGGCCACTTTGTTATTCAAGATTATGAGAGATGTTGAGAGCCCTATCCTAACACTCTAGTAGAGGTTCAATTGGCTAAAAGGTCGGATTTATGATCCTTGGATTGCTCAGTAGAAAATAGAGACTTTGGAACGTCAACTAAAGAAACAATAATATTGATCATGAGTGTTTTAACTTCTTTCGATTGTGGACCACATTTTTTTTTCAATTATTTAAATACAACATTTAAGTAATAATAATTTAATATACGTAGAAAATAAAAAGCAGAAAAGTTATGCATCTAATGTCTTAAATTTTCTTCTGTAAGAAAAGGTTCCTTTCGTTCCATACGTTTCCTGACAGGTAGAAAAGTAGAAACAAAGATTCATTGTCAATTAAACATTCTTGATAATAAAACATTTCATATTTTTTTTACAACTGAATGTTATTTAAAGGGTATATAAATTTACAGAAAACCTAGTGCAAAATACTATTTAAGTCTCATAGAAAAATCTGACCTTATATAGCAAACTAGACTTAAAACTGTTATCTTAGATTAGTGCACTTCCAAAATAAATACGCCAATTTATGCTTCAAAAAGATGCTTCAATAATCATGACAATAATTCTCCTCTCCTTATTCATATTATACTGTAGGGATTTAAGCAAACATTTGTATACAGCAGAAATGCGTGCGTTGCGAAGTATGTGTGGATTGACCTTGAGAGATAGAGTGAGAAATTGCGTGGTAGGAGAGCGATGTGGAGTAATAGAAGATGTAGTGACGAGAATTGCGAAAGGAATGTTAAGATGGTTCGGTCATATTGAGAGAATGAATGAAAGAAGACTAACGAAACAGGTGTATGAGGCGAGTGTGGAGGGTACTGTCGGTAGGGGAAGACCTAGGCGCACATACTTGGACCAAATCGGGGAAGTTTTAGAAAAGGGGCAGGGCAGGAGTACCCTAAACCGACGAGCATGCATGAAGAATGTAATGAGAGTGAATGAAGCGAGAGTAGTATGTCAGGATCGTAGCAAATGGAGATCCGTAAATCCGTAATGAAATGGATTCTATTGTGTATATTTTTTGCTATTCTTCTATATAGAAGACGTTAAACACATTTTCTTCTTTTGGCATCAAATGTTATTAGACCTTCTGTTCCCAAACTCCTTATTTTTCTAATAATGTAATATCTGTTTACATATTGCGTAAAAGTGAAGGGCGGTTTACCACAGCTGCTATCTCCAATCGTCAGTAAGATGACTATTATTTACATTAAGATACCCTCATCTCATTTGAATACGATTCCTGGAAAAATATGTTTCTCTTTTACCAAGTTGGTGAATCCTATTGCAATAAGGAAAATGAAAAGTTAAGTCGCACGTCGAAAATGGCGAATACTTCTTGGGACTGGTGAGATGAGTTTGATTTAAATGGTATAGAATTATTTAAATCGACTTGAGTTATATTATCACTGGTTAAAACCAAATTAGTCAAGCTTACAAAGATTCGGGCTGTGATATTTTTATTACACAACGATTATTCTTGCTAATCTTTAAGACGGCTTAAGTCTGTAGTATATTGAGTAAAAATGTTTGGGATTAGGACTCGAATACGCTAAAATGAGAAAATATTAATTGTACTTTTATATTCTTCACTAGCAAAAAAGTAAAAGACCAATCAAGTGCCTAAAGGCCAATACGACTCGTTATAATTACTATCTACCCTAGAGAACAAGAGAATATTTATGTATGTATGCAAAAATAGTACATGAACACCAGAAGAAAAGGATCCAACCTTTATCTGATAGCAGGCGGTCCCTATAAGCAAATGATAAATCGGTTGAAAATTAATGGGGCCTTGAAATAAAACCACTTTTTACGGATTCTATCGCGATATATTTGTTATGATTACTTTTAAACCCGACGTTTCGGCTGCTTTGCAGCAGCCATTTTCGCGGTGTGACTCACGATGGTAGTTGTCACATAGTTTGAAGTATAAGTTATCTCAAAATACCCGAATCATGATGAATTATTGGTGTTCGTATTTACGCAGAATGAGCTCACTGTGTTGCTGCCTGCTAAATTTGATTCAATCTTTTCAGTTGCAATCAAAATGTTCACATCTAATGTAACCAAGAACACTTTGCAAGAAGAATACCTTTCAGTTGAGATAATTCAGATCTTCAATTACTGAAATCCGTACAGTGATTCTGAAGATATGAGGTAACAAAGAATATTACAAACATCATACGTACATACAAGCAAGCTTATTGGCAGTCGGTTAAAAAACACATGAACGAACGCCAGAACAAAAGGATCCACAACCTTTCCCTGTCATAGGATAATTGTTTTTATCTTTGCATACTGATAATATTACATATTTATCGGCGAAGTAGGATACAAAATATAAAATGAAAAGCTACAAAAGACTGCTTGCTATAAAATGAGTGTAAAATACGCGCACTCATTGACATATACGCTTACGACTTGCGACCGTCTATACTCACTTTTGTCGTGTCGCCAGTTGCGGTTTCCCACGCTTTAACGATATGTACAAGTGTGTATGCAAGAGACGGCGCGAGAGATAGAGAAAAATTCATGAAACCTGTCTTTTTATTTTGTGACGCATTCGACTGGATCATCTGATTGGCAATCCCGATTGCACACGAAGCTTGCAGAATTCAGAATCAGGTAAGTCATGTTTTAGGTTCATCTTAGTTTTACAGGAGCTACTGTTTTTTAACCCCAACCCTGTGAGGAAATCCTGGACTAGAGCTTCGTTCGTCAATTTACAGATTATTTGGATTGTAGGTGCGGTATATATATCCGGTATATAGAAGTGGTAATAAGAATTTACAAAGGTGTGCAACCTATTATTAAAATGATAGGTTGCACTATCATTAAAATAATAACACTATGAAACTAATAACTGCATTAATATTTAGCTGAAATTGTTTGTAAGGGGAAGGTGCTTCCAGACATGTGCGAGTCCAATCCGGCTGGAAAATTCCGTTATGCCATTCGTTCATTAAAAATTTCAATTTCATTCGCGTTCACATTGCAAAAAGTTAGAAAAAAAAGATTTAAGCCGGATTTGGCTCAGCTGCGATTGAAATGAAGTGTCCATTTCCTCTGCATAGTGAAAAATTAACAATTAGTTTATTGAATTTCTCCAGATTTCATGCTTTGGTTCGAGTAACAGTGATTCGAAGTAGAGTATTTCAGACAATGCTGAACTTGCAAAATGTTCTAGTTCAAATATGTAACATCTAAAACATCTGTCTAAAATTTCGACGCTTCATGAATGTAGTAGGGAAACTATTTTGACCGAAGATATAATCCTAAGACATTGTTTATATACATTATTACGAATTCTTAGATAGGGCTGGCACGACTGGTATCCAATGGTAACCAATTCATATAGATAAAATAAACTATCTAACAGAGCTTATTCAATTAAGAAAGGTAAAAGAGCGGCAGCGTTGGTTCTTATTTTATAGTTTTTATTTATTTTTAATCCCACCCAATCTTTAATAGTAACTGATTGGATTATTAAATTTTATGACGTCACTAAATCTTTTTTCATACAAATTACCTTATAATAGGTATAACTTATCAGTTTGATGTCCAGTTAGACTAATCAGTAGAATATCCAACTGTGATCAGATGAATCGTGTGTTTTTCGCTACCAAAGTGATATATAAATAGCTACGTGGTTCCCGGCAGATTAGAATTTGGGCACCCCATCTCTAACCATGTGGTGTCGTACAGTTACAAAGCGACTATAGGATATGGGGTACTCAGATGCGTGGCTCGAGTCAATAATAGTACCCGAAATACGGCAAAACTCACTATTACGTGGGACCTAATACAATTATTGATGAAATATAGGTGTTAATTCACGTTTGCCTATGTATGTATGAACATAAATAGTACCTAATCATTTCACAACTGGGCATGTTATACCTCGTTTAGTCAGCTCCAACCACTACATGCATAACCTAGATTTTTGATAAAAAAAGAGAGAGATTTTTACTGATGGAACGCTACTAATGTTCAGAGATAACGAGTTTGTATCTTGTTACTGGCGTTAGCCTTCGACCTTGTTGTACATGTTTGATGAGGAGAAAAACCAAGGAACCGTAATAACTTATAAATGTCATTTATTTTTCCTCACAAAATATTAGACGATACTTTATCTTATGCTATTTATCTTTTGTATCTAAGTGAATTTGTAAGTTGTATTGTCTATCGTATTACAAGTAATAATGATGTTTTGTTTTTGTGCAGCTCATTTAGTAGATCCTTTAGTTATTAATGACAATTTAAATAAGTTGACTTGACGTTTTTGCCAGATTTTTCCTTTGCTAGATTTATAAATTGTTGGAGTTTAGATCGGAGGACTTACGTAAGTCAAGATTAATGCTACCTTATTTACATTTTACTCGCTAGGTAATATAGCAAGTCTGTGAGATAAGATTCTAGCAATAAGAACGCATAAACAGGACGCTTCAGCTCATTTTATTTACCAATAAATAAATAAATATTCCACAACATTTCACACAACACCATCTAGCTAGACCCATGATAAGCATAGCATAATTGGTAAGCATAGCATAATGAGGAGAAGACATCATGTATAAGCATTAGTGTTAGAGAAAACGATTTGTTATTTATATTCTGGTAACGATAACAATCGTTAGGGATTAATTCAATTTTTAATTTTTATGCAATAATTTTTAATTTTATTACGCTCTTGTCAACCTTTATTTAAATTGTGCTGCGGTAAAAAAAATGATTTTAAAAGTAATTAAATAACAAATACACGGCCGGGATGGCAGAATTTTGTGTTCAAGTAATTTAAATAAAGTGATTGACATTATAGAAGAAGGAATAATTGAATGAAATTTTTAAAGCATTTATTATACTTACTTTTTAAGCTCGAAATTTTCTCCAGATGTATTTCAAAGAAGGAATAACAAATATCAGAAATGTTGAATCGTATTATAGAAAATTGTCGCTGCTGTACCTCATATTTGCAAACGGATATGAGTACAATATCCCATTCAATCACAGCGTCTGTTCTACAATGCCACTATGTCAATAGTTTGGTAGTCAGCCATGTTGCAGTCCTCTGTACTAGATCAGCTACAAGATTTGAACATGCTCCGGGAAATGTTCTCGAGTTCTAGTCAATTCGGGCAATGGAAACGAAATTGAAACTGTAGATAAGTTTACCAGGAATCATAATATGATTTTTAACTGTAAGTATGTTATTGGGAACGGCCGTATATTATACGGCCGTTCCTAATAACATACTTAACAGTTAAAGATAGATCGCAACAGTCAAATTTGACGTATAGGCTGTTTAAATTCAAAACATGGAAACTCATTTTTTGCGGGCAAGTGCATCGCGGTATAATTTTATTTTCCGAAATTGGTGTGAAATAGGAGTTACTATGTTTTGAATTTAAACAGCCGAGCACTTTATCCGTAGATGCGGTCCATCTTTAACTGTCAGTATGTTATTGGGAACGGCCGATAAAGATTAGATATAAGTAAAATGGCACTTCAAGTATCTAAGGTAGAAATAAACAAACACGGGGGATCTCGCAGAACATACACTATCCAAATTAATGTTATATTGTTCAGTTGTGTAATATAATACTTTGTAAGGGTTATGCAGATTCCAAAATGATATATCGTGCAAGTTCTTTTCCGTCTTCTACTTGTGCTACAAGCTTTTGAAATTCGCAGAACCCTTGTATAAATCTTCTAATTCCCGGTGACTATCCCGTGACTCTACCCAATGTCACTACTGGTAGTGTCAAGGCACTCCGTGGCACTACTTGCTAGTAGTGTCAGGTGTAAAAATTAATTACCCGCGACACCACCAGTAGTGTCAAGGGTACTTTTTGCTTTGTATTGCTCATCAAGTATGAACGTTTTTACCGATTCTACCAGGTAAAAAAACTCGTTCATTAAAAGGGAATATGTTTGTCATTTTATTCAATTACAATGTTCAAGTTATATTTGCCTTTGGTCATTCTGAGTTGACAAACAGAGGGCGAGTAAACGGGATTTCCTCCTTAATTACAGGGTGAATTTTTACCTTTGAGTACCTGATTCAATTTGTTCCCATAACATATTTTAGTACCATAATATTGTCTGTAAAATACCATGATATCTTTAAAGCATCTATTAATTTGTGTCATTTCCTTTATTCCCATTTATCGCTAATTAATTACTGAAACTCTGATTTAGATAAAAATACTTTAAAAGATACAAACAAAATTTAAAGTTCAATTTTAGCTTATTTAAATTGGATTTTAGTGTTCGTGTGTATAGTTGATATTTGCGTAATCCATACTAATATTATAAATAGGAAAGTAACGGTCTGTCTGTCTGTCTGTCTGTATGTTACGCGTTCATGCCTAAACCAGTGAACCGATTTTGATGAAATTTGGTATAGGGGTAGATTAGACCATGAAAAAGGACATAGGCTATATTTGGTCGCGATAACCGACATCCACGCGGGCGGAGGCGTGGGCAAAAGCTAGTAAAAAATAAAAGTAAACGTTGATGTTGCTGTACTGACAACAAAGCTGGAAATATTAAAATGCAACGCTCGGTTGCTAGGCCAGTGGGCGTGAAATCTTTAGAAAACACACAGTTGAAAAGTCTGCAATAGGTGCTTGTTAAAACATGAAGATAATTAGGATACTGTTTTTTTTACTTTTGATAGTTATGTTAGGCAAGTGTATAACAATAAAATACAAATAATAAAAACTAAGATTGATAGAATGCCCATTAGATATACTAATGTTATACAATAATGAAAAAAAAAACAGAGATACAGCCTGTACAGAACCGAATTTTTTACAAATAGTAGTTTATTCTTTTCCTATTACTAATAATATAATCTAAAGTAAAAAGTAAAAGTAAAATATTCTTTATTGTACACCAAAATGATACAAATTTTAAAGAAAATAACATGCATAAAATACTGTACAATGGGCGGCCTTATTGTATATGTTACCGGAAATGTGTATAATCCGGAATTCTACACAATGCCTAGGCATTGTCTACAATGCCGAGTGCGCAGCAGGAAATGTATGAAATGGTATCAAAGAATATTGATGGTGGTTATAAAAAATGCAACCACTTAGGCTAATGCTGGAGCCTCGCTTTCGCTTCAGTCTTCTAACCTATAATATATCCAGGTCGGGGCGCAGTGTCCACACCACGCAATTTAACTTGGATAGATTAGGTTAGAAGATTAATGCGGGAGCGGAGCGGAGCGAAGCTCCCGCATTAATCTTCGTGGTTATTTTTTTTTTATTCATTCAAAAATATAAATTTTCCACAAAATCATCCGCAAATATAGACAATAACCCATTTATTTCACTCATTTCCGGTGGAACGGCCGGAATTCTATGTATCAACATACATTTCCTAGGATTTGTATACAATTCCTTGATTTCATACATTTCCGGTAACATATACAACAATCTCTTCCAGGCAACCTTTGGATGGACAGGAGTGTATAGAAATAAAACGTGGGTTTTTGGTGTAAAAAAATGCAAACCAATTCATAGACTACTTATAATAATTTATATATAATAATTTGTACATACATGTACAGTTAGAAAATATAATTACTTATACCTACTTAAATTGACAGATAGTATTCAGTCACTAGTTTTTTGAATGATACCAATGTTTGAGCTCGCCTAATAGAGACAGGCAGTGCATTCCATAGGCATGCCGCCACAATCGTAAAGGATTTGTCGGAAAATTTTGTAGAATGCATTGGTATGTGCAGCCTCAAGTTCTCCGATGATCTGAAGGACCTCGAATGTGTGTCACGCAAGAACTCGAAACGTTCTTTGAGATAAGGGGGAGTGAGAGGGTTAAACAGAATGTTATACAGTAAAGAAAGGATATGAGTATTCCGTCGAAGGCGAATTGGGAGCCACTTGAGCATGGTGCGATATTCGGATACATGATCATATTTGCGTAAGCCATATATGAACCTTATACATAAATTTTGAAGCCGCTCAAGCTTATCAAGCTGCTCCTCAGTGAGATCAAGATAGCTGGCATCTGCATAGGCTAGTATTGACAGTAAAAGGGACTGTGCAAGCGAAATCTTTATGGTCGTTGGTAGAAAATTTCGTAGTTTTCGCAAGGAGCCTGCTGAAGCAAACATTTTGCGACTGACCTCCTTCAGTTGGATATTCCAGGACAATGTTTGATCAATATGTAGCCCCAAATTTTTTACACTATGACTTATAGGAATGTACAGAACTGTTAGAATTTTAAGGCGGCATTTCATTTTCCAACTTTTATTTTCTCACTTTACAATGTTGTGTGCCAAGATTCTGAACGAAATATAAGTTACTTACAATGAAATACAAAATATTTTTCACTCTATTTAAGTTTACAGTGCAGGGAGACTCGTGAATCATCGTTAGACACGCTTTTCTTCTGCTGTATGTCCTTGTATGTACTTATTGTATAAAAGATTTATCGCATATTGTTTTGTGGTGTCTTGAAGTTTCTAGTTGAAACTTTTGCATTAAGGCCAATGGAAGAAGGGAGTGGCTTGAGCTTACTTATTTTATTTCACTGAAGTTTAGTAAACTGAAGTTAAGAAGTGCAATAAACTTGCTTGCTTGGTGGCAATAACATACAGTTTTCTATTTTGCTATTAATACGAGAGAATTTTGAAACTTCGTCGTCAAGATATTTATGACGCTGACTTTATATTTACACTTTTTACGGATTCTATCGCGATATATTTGTTATTATTTACTTTTAAACCGACCTTTCAGCAGCCATGATCGCGATCCCACGAAACCGCGATCATGGCATTTAGTATACCTTTTATTCGCCTGAAAATTAGTAAGCAGTACCTAACTAGTGTTGATTTTTTTTTGACAATGGTATCTACATAATTATTGTGCACTCCTTTAGTATTTCATGTTGGCTTGCTTTTTTGTCAGCATAATAACCCTACTTTGTAATGTTTGAATCTACACGTGAACGCGGTGTCTTCACAAATTAACTATACCTGTATGATAAAGTTTTAATGGCGGACAAAGCCGTATGAGGTTCATAATAACAGAAGCATGGAGGACTGATGTGTTTGCCTACCCCGGAAGGAGACACTTGAATGGTATGGGCCTTAGGTTGATTAAATTCTCAAAACCGCTTTACTTAAGAAACTATCCCATGAGCTTATAAATCACCTTCTCACATATAGCTAGAGTATCATTAGGGCCTAATTAAGTTTTCGAACACCTTGCAAAGTACCGTGACCGGAGAAATTCTTACACAGATTTATTATTTATTCTAAAACGTTTTCTAGTTTAATTTATCTGAAAAACTTAGCATAAAATGAAGAAAAAATCAATAGGACGAATCACTGAATGAAAACTTAAATTATTTTTAATTTCTGTGATTCGTCCTATTGGGACGAAACCCTATAGGACGAAACACTGAACTTGTCATTTATAACGGCGTAGATTTTAATGGAATACACAAAGCTGATGAATGCTTTTTTTTTTGGTTTTTTATACTAGGTTTATGTAGACATTTTATCAATAATTTGCTATAATTTCCCGGTGAGTAAGTATCGTCACTAACAATTAATTTTTAAACTGTACCTAGTTTATATTTCTGTCTTTAATAAAACATTTCTAATATTTTAAAATAATTTTATAATTTTGGATTTCCACCATTTCACAAATAATTCAATCAATAAATTAGCCCACCGCAGTCCACGGCTGGACATAGGCCTTAACAAATGTGCGCCATTTTGGACGATCTTCCGCCTTCCGCATCCTTTTTTTTCGTGCGAAAATCCCCATCGATACCTCCCTCGCCGGAGCCGGAAGGGGAGGTTATGTGAATGAACATGAACCGACTAAAACCGCATGCCGACTGTGGGTCGTGGTGCTAGGCCGGAGGTGAGGTTATCTTCAACATATCCCTCGCACCCCGGCTGACCCAGGGCTCTCCTCGGGGACCACCTTCCGCATCCAGTCTGTCCCAGCAACCTATTTCAGGTCGTCCAACTGGTCAGCCCATCGCACAATTAAATAATGACAGCATTTCAAACAACTATGTTGTTTTCTTTAGTTAAACATAGAAAGCGACTTATATAAAAATGAACACGCCACAGTAATTTGCCACTGTTTCAAAGTTACAAATAAATTTTAAATTTGGAAAAGTTAAGTGAAGCTTAGCAAGATTGTGATGCTTTTGTCTCCGAAGTAGAACATTCTTTGATATATTTCATAATGGTCCACAGTTAAATAAAGAAAATTGTAATTTCCTTCCTAAGAGTACTTCAAAGGATAGAGAAGAGGCGTTTTAAAAATGAAAATGCAGAACCTGTGAGATAAGAGCCAGGTAATAGAATTTACGGGCACACTTTTTCTAACAACAGTTTATTTACTTTTTTCGAATGTAATAAAAGTTAAGAATAGCAACCAATAGTATCAAAAATCATGAAAATCTTACAGTTTAGCATTCAAAACAACCCTGCAAATATGCTGAAATGAGGCAACACAAGAACCATATCTTTTATAGCTTTTCATATGAAGATTTATAAATCGGATCGCAAGAAACACGATTTTTAATAGCGGGTCGTAAGCCCAAAACTCGGTGGTCGTACGAGAACATAGCCCAACACTTAACAGGGTTAAAACATTGCATAAACGTTATTACATTAATTACATACATTGTTAAAACGTCTCAAAAGAGAGCGAAGACACTAACTTATTAAAGTAAGAGCAAGAAGCGAAGTCTGCACCAACTAGTTACGATGATTAAGAGCATTCGTTCAATCGCATTTGAAATTATTATATGACGTTTGCAAACGTACAAATGCAAGCTGAAACTTCATGACTAACTGAAAAAAAAAACATTTATGTCTGCAGTTGAAGGCACTAGTTAAAAGTTTCCTACAGAGAGATCAAGGCAACAAAACGAACGAACAACTTTAAATTATCTAACAAATTTCTTGTCACGTTTGCTTGCTTGTTACGTACGAAGTGAGCTTTAAATCTGGAATATTACGTTTCATGAAACACTTGAAGCAAGAATGTAAGATAAACCAGTTTATTTTGGAAGTATATACGTCATAAATATTTATGAATACTTAGTGCGTGTCTGATGTTGAGCAAAATGGACAAGCATATTATGTTTAAGTATAAGATTTTGCTTGACAAGTTTTGGGTGTGTATTTATTTAGCTGTTTTATATTGAGTCACACGTTAAAGTTATATTACTAGTATACGTACCTAGTATACTAGTATACTACCACGTGCGTACTCGGAAGGAACAACGCCTACCATGACACACTAAAGAAAACGCTGTGCCGTCGATAAATAAACAGCTAACGAAGAGTCTCCTAAGATTAGACAGAACAAGTCTAAGGACAATAATGGGCCACTGTCCCCTCCACAAGCATCTACATACCATCGGTGTCACGGATTTCCCCCTTTGCAGGGGGTGGCTCAGCGCCGAGGAAACGGCCGCCCACGTAATACTGGAATACGAGGCAGTGGCCCAACGATCCCAAATCCTCGGCACAACGAGGTCGCTCCGCGAAGCCTGTGAAGCCCCCAGTAAGCTTCTGTGTTTCTGGGTGGATCTGGGCTTGGTGCTCTAGCTAGTACTCTCTACGCACAACGGCCCAAGAGAGAGGCTAAATGCGGATAAAAAAATCGCCTATCCTACTTATGACACACTGTACCTAATGCTGTGTAATGATGGCCGGCTAGGTAGCATATAATCTTAGTATTTAGTACTTATAAAGTATTATATCAAAGAAAGTATTTTGAAAACTACTTGATTGAACTAATCGCATGATTGCATGTCTGTTACAAAATCATTTCTCGCTCGTTACCGACAAAATATAAAGGATAGAGAAAAGCCGTAACTAAATCGAAACTCGAACACCTGTACTAGACATATATTAGTGAAATTTCAGTGCGGTGAAAGTTATTTTATTAAAAAAAATAGAGCAAATAAATCAAACCATCGGTTTCACAATCCATTGAGCTGAATAATAACAGTACGGTACGATGTATTCAAACGTAGGCAGCGATTTATGTTACAATTTGTGAAGAAAATGCAAACTCCCATCCGTTCCGATAATGGTTAAGGTGTCTTTTTTTTTTTTTTTTTATACAGGACACGCCAATTTGACTTCACCTCGCCTGATGTTAAGCTAAAGGCAAAGTCTCGGAAAGAGGGTCACCATCGTAAACATTTACCATGTTAACAGTGGTGGCACTCAGCTTGACGGCCTCATTAGATGCCTTTTCACGCCCCGCTTAAAGGACCCGGGACTGTAGGAAGAAGGAAACACGTGAGCTGGCAGGGAATTCCAGGTCTTAGTGGTGCGGCATAGGAATGAATCACTGAAACGCTTGGTTCTAGCAGGTATACTCTGCACCGTAAATAGATGACATCTTAGCCCTGCACGTGTCGTCCTGTGAAGGAAAGGGGAGGGTGGGACTAATTGGAAGAGCTCGTCAGAACATTCACCATGGTAGAGACGGTAGAAAACTGCCAAAGACGCAACATCTCTACGCATCTGCAAAGGCTCGAGGGTGTTCGTGACCTCAGGATCCCCAATAATGCGGACCGCACGTCGCTGCAACCTGTCGAGAGCATCTAATAAGTACTTTGCGGAGCCGTCCCAGAGATGTGAGCAGTATTCCACGCAGGAACGAATTTGGGTCTTATATAGAAGACACCGCTGCTCCGGCGTGAAAAAACGTCTCACTCTGTTCAGGACTCCGAGTTTACGCGAGGCTGATTTGATGATACTCTCGATATAGTTTTTGTTATTCAGTTTGCAGCGAACATCCATACCGAGGATAGTGAGGTGATCCTGCAGTGGCAGTGGTGTGCTCTGAAGAGTGGGAAGGGGAAGGAAAGGAGATACCTTAGCTGTAAACGCACATGCTTGGGTCTTCTTGGCATTGAACTCGACCAGGTTCCTAGCGCCCCATTGAGAAATGTGGTCCAGGATCCGGTCCAGCTCTGTGACAAGAAGCTGCCTTTTTTCCGCGATATCAGACTGAATCATCGGCGCGGGAACAAGGGGACGCAAACCCGGCAGTATCACACGCTGACGTCGCGAGAGGTCGAGATGAGGCTGGCGAAGGAACCTCTGCCGCTCCTGCACGTGCATCAGCCACACCGGAACCTGTAAGTGCACCGTCGCTCTCGCTGACGGACATGGGTGCACTTTTCCAGCAGCTCCGCGCTCTTCAGGAGGAGCAAGCGCGCCGCCAGGAGGAGCAGCTGCGCGCTCTTCAGGAAGAGTCAGGAAGAGCAAGCGCGCCGTCAGGAGGAGCAGCTGCGCGCTCTTCAGGAGGAGCAAGCACGCCGTCAGGAGGAGCAAGCTCGCCGTCAGGAGGAACAGCTGCGCGCTCTGCAGGAAGAGCAAGCGCGCCGTCAGGACGAGCAAGCGCGCCGTCAGGAGCAACAACTACAGGCGATGGGGGAACGAGTTCTCTCAGCTGTCACGGAGACCATCAAAAAGGTAGAAGAGGTCCAAAAAACAGTAGAGAACCATGCAAGCATGCTGGCTGACCATCAAGCGCGCATCACATCTGTCGAGGGGGACTTACGGAAGATCAAGGCTTCGGGTACAACAACACCTGTATCCGTTGTCTCTTCGGGAGGAAGCTTCAAGGTGCCTCCTTATGATGGAACATCTTCGTGGACTGCATACAAGAGGCAGTTTCAAGCCGTAGTACAACTAAACGGCTGGAGTGAAGAACAAGCAAGGACCGGCCTTACCTTAGCGTTGAGAGATAAGGCCGCAACGGTATTGGAGGCTATAGAAAGCGACGCTTCATACAAGGAGCTTGTTGAGGCTCTAGAATCGAGGTACGGCGATGCGCATCTCGAACATGTATTCCGAGCCCAGCTCCGAGACAGGGTGCAGAAGCCAACCGAGACACTGCAACAGTGGGCCTTGGAGGTTGAAAAACTTGTGAGGAAGGCATACCAGTCCTCGCCCACGAATTTCATCGAGCGGATGCTGCTACAAACTTTCGTCGATGGTATCCGTGATAGGGAAGTGAGAGCTGCGGTACGATTGGCCGATCATCCGGAAGTAAAGGAAGCCGTGGCGCATGCGCTAGAAGTTGAGGCCGTCCGTGGTGAATATGGAGGTTGGCGTGTGCGTAGAGTAACGACGCCTAAACAAGAAGGTGGTCGAAGGAACTTCGCTCCCCGTTGTTATCAATGCGGGGAAAGAGGTCACTTAAGAAATACGTGCCCGAACCGTATGACGGTAAGAACCGGAGTCGACGCGGAAATACAAGCGTCGGAGACGGCGGAAAACTAGTTCCGGCCAGGCTTAGGGGGTGGGCGCTGGCCGGTGGACAAGAAGCCCCAAAAGTTAAGATTTACCAAAGCACAGATGGGAATAGTCTAACTGTCGCTGGAAGGATAAATGGAACTGCATGCCAGTTAACTTTAGACACTGGAGCATCGCGTACGGTAGTTAGATCACAGATAATGAAGAACTGTGGGAAGAGTCAGATCCAGGGAGAAACTGTACATTTGACTACAGCTACCGGCGAGCGCATACCCGTGAGAGGAGAACGAGTGGTGGCAATTAAGATGGGTGACAAACTCTTTTGGCAGAAAGTTGTAATAGCTGATATAGTGGATGACTGTATAATTGGGTTGGACTTTATGAAATGTCATCAGTGCAAAATTGATATTGTAAATGGAGTCATCAAATGTGGAGTAACTGAGGTGCCTATGAAAGGAGGTGGTGGTGGTAAAGTCTACTGCCTTCAAGATACCAGACTTCCACCTAGAACTCAGACACTTGTACCAATAACAATGAATAAAAATTCAAGTAACAATAGCCGGCGTTATTTGGTTGTTGAAAAGACAGAAGATGATAATTCGTGGTTACCAGCTAGAACAGTAATCAGTGTGTCTAAAAACACGCTAGTTCCAGTGCTTAATTTGAGTGGCGACGTACAGACCTTAAAAAGGGGCACTCTGATTGGAGTCGCTGAAGAAATGGAGTGGTTAAGGAGTTGCCAAGAAAAGACGAATATCTCATCAGGGAAAATAGATCTGACTGAAGTTTTTCTCGACTGTAAAGAAGATTTGGGAGCAATGCAGTTAGTGAAAGCTAAAAATTTGTTGAGGCGTTTTGCTGACATTTTCTCTAAAGGAGAACGGGACATCGGGAAGACTGGACTAGTGAAACATCAAATTAACACTGGCGATGCACTGCCAATCCGCCAACGACCTCGACGAATTCCATTCGCTAAGGAAGAAGAAGTTGGGAATATGATTAAAGAGATGGAAGGAAATGGAGTGATAGAACCTTCTTCTAGTCCTTGGTGTTCTCCAGTTGTCTTAGTCAAGAAGAAGGATGGTACAACTAGGTTTTGCATCGATTACCGACGATTGAATGACGTTACGAAGAAGAACAGTTATCCTTTACCAAGAATAGATGACACACTAGATACTTTGAGTGGAATGAAATGGTTTACTACGCTGGACCTTAAAAGTGGATACTGGCAAGTGGAGATGGATCCTAAAGATAAAGAAAAGACTGCATTTTCTACCGGTAAAGGACTCTGGCATTTCAAGGTAATGCCCTTCGGCCTTTGCAACGCGCCAGCGACGTTCGAGAGATTGATGGAGCGAGTTCTTGCAGGATTAATAGGAGAAGCTTGCCTGGTATACCTCGATGACGTCATTATTGTGGGACGAGATTTCGACGATCACCTTAAGAAGTTAGAAAGTGTGCTGAGTAAAATTAGGGGAGCAAACTTAAAATTGAATCTAAAGAAATGCAGCTTCTTCAAAAGACAAGTCAATTATTTGGGGCATGTTATCTCTGAAGGCGGAGTAGAAACAGATCCCGCGAAAGTATCCGCCGTAAAAGACTGGCCGGTGCCACAGGATAAGACTCAGGTGCGAGCCTTTATGGGCCTCTGCTCTTATTATCGGCGTTTTGTTAAGAATTTTGCAGACATCGCAAAGCCACTACATAGACTTACAGAGGAGAAGCGAACTTTTGAATGGGATGCAGATTGTGAAACTGCCTTTGAAGATCTCAAGAAGAGGCTTTGCGAAACCCCTATTTTGGGATATCCCGATGGAAGGAATCAGTTTGTTGTTGACACAGATGCCAGTAACACAGGCATAGGTGGGACATTGTCACAAAGAAAAGGAGATCAGGAGGTTGTAATAGCGTACTTCAGTAAAACGCTATCAAAACCTGAACGAAATTATTGTGTTACGCGAAGAGAGCTCCTGGCTGTAGTGAAAACGTTACAACATTTCAAGAAATATCTATTAGGACGGAAGTTTCTAGTAAGAACGGACCATTCGGCATTGAAGTGGCTTCTACAGTTCAAGAACCCCGAAGGACAAGTCGCACGATGGATCGAACAATTGCAAGAATTTGACTTCGTAATTGAACATCGAAGCGGTGGTTCCCATAGAAACGCCGATGCGTTGTCACGCCGACCTTGTGACAGTGATTGTAAACATTGCGAAAGACAAGAGGGAAAGGAACAGACCTCTATACGTGTTATAAGAATGGATTCATTCAATGAGAGGTGGAGTAATGACGTCATGCGAAAATCGCAAGAAGAAGATGACGACTTGAAGCCAATATTAGAATGGTTAACAAATTCTTCTCCTCGTCCAAGTTGGAATGAAGTTGCTGGATTGAGTTCCTCCACTAAGAGTTACTGGGCGCTATGGAATAGCTTGATACTTCAAGATGGCCTACTATATCGTAAATGGGAGAGTGCGTCAAGAGATGGTACACACTTGCAAGTAATTGTACCGAAGGCAAAGGTTCCAGAAATACTAAGAGCTTTTCATGATGGGGTTTCCGGCGGACATCTTGGAGCTAGAAAAACTCTATTGAAAATACGTGAGCATTTTTACTGGTTGCATTGCAAGGAAGATGTCCAAGAATGGTGCAGGAAATGTGAACCATGTTCATCTGTTAAAGGACCACAGACGCGAAGTCGAGCTAGTATGAAGTTGTATAATGTCGGTGCTCCTTGGGAACGGATAGCTTTAGACATGGCCGGACCCTTTCCTGTATCAACGAACGGCAACCGTTACATATTGGTGGTGATGGACTATTTTACTAAGTGGCCAGAGGTGTTCGCGGTGCCAAATCAAGAAGCAATAACAGTGGCAACTAAACTAGTGAATGAAGTCTTTGGCCGATTCGGACTACCTCTTGAAATTCACAGTGATCAAGGACGAAACTTTGAATCGCAAGTGTTTCAGGAAGTTTGTAAGATTTTGAAAATACACAAGACGCGAACGACACCTTATCGGCCACAGTCAGATGGCATGGTGGAACGTTTCAATAGAACGTTGGAGCAGCACTTGGCGAAGATAGTCGATTCACATCAAAGAAACTGGGACGAATATCTTCCGCTATTTCTGTTATCGTATCGAACAGCGGTTCATGAAAGCACTTGCATAACACCGGCCCATGCAAATTTTGGCAGAGAGCTTCGACTACTGGCGGAACTCCTCACCGGATGCCCTCCTGACTCACCTAGCTGTATAACAGATTATGCGGATGTATTAAGGAAACGAATGGATAAAGTTCACAGATACATGAGAGAAGCCAATTTACAGGCCAGCGAACGAATGAAAACACGATATGACAGAAGTTCAAATTTAAGATGTTTTGAGGAAGGATCGCTAGTGTAGCTTCATAACCCAGTACGGAAGCAAGGATTATCTCCGAAACTGCAGCCAAGTTGGGAAGGACCTTATAAAGTGATAACAAAAATTAATGACGTTACTTACAGAATTCAAAAATCGCCGAGAAGTTCCGCTAAAGTTGTTCACATCGATAGACTCGCCCGATATTATGGCTCCAATGATGCTCGGGACGAGCATGTCTTAGGAGGGGGCAGTGTTACGAATGTGACGTAACATGTCAAAGCATCGGAACGATAAATTCGAACTTAATGTCAATAGCAGCTGTGACTGAGCGGTTTAGACCTCGCCTGCCAAAAAGAAGGTCGACGGATCGAATCCCGGTGACACGATATGTGGTTTTTGTGATTTTCTAATTTATTTAAATCTTTATTTGGTAAAAGTAACAGAAGATTCTATATTTAAAATCTTCTAGTTATTAGCAGAACATTCTGGAAGAATGAAAATGAGAAACGAAATGAAGATCGAAATTATAGTTTAGCTCTTCTGGGAGATCTTAGAAAATTCTGGAGAAATAATAAAATGAATATCGAAAAGACGATCGAAATTCAGGGTATAAAAGGAGCTGTCAGAGCCGTGAAAGGACAGTTAAGTTTGGGAGTTCAAAGTGAACCGAAGAAGAGGAAGAAGGGAAAAGGAAGAAAAGTGAGAAAATAGTGAAAAGTGCAGTAACTGTGTCGCGCTGTGAGTGTCGTGAAAGTGCAGTGACCTTGCAGTACAGTCGCGCTGTGAGTGTCGCGAATAAGACTAAAGTGCAGTAGTGCATCGTGTAGTACAGTCGCGTCGTGAAGTTGTAACATTAGATTTTATCTACTGTAATTTGATTACTACTAGCGCCACCTATGGCAGTCTCAGTGGTACTCACATCAGTTAGTCGGTGCCTCGGTGTAGGAACTTTTGTACTAGCTAAGCACTAGATGGCGTTCGATGTCTTTTATGTTTTAATTATATGAAATTAGAAATACTCATAGCACCTAAATGGGAAAATTAATTGTTTAATTATAGGCTATCTCATTTAGGTTAAAATTAAATTTCCTCAGTTAAATTAAACAGGTTCAAATTCTGCGTGCTCAGAACCGTTGTATTCAAGGAAAGAATGTGAGTATGATCCAACCAAGTCAAAAGGTTGCTGTACTTTGTTTGATTCCTACTTAGCTGGGTGATATTAAAGTTGTTAGGATTTCGACCGTGATTTGGTGTTTTTGATCATCGTTCGCACTAATTTAACTTAAAAAAAAAGTGTGTTCGAGAACCTTCCAATGATAGGGGTATAAAACTGCGGCCCCGGCTAAATATAAATCCTTTTTACTCTCTGAATTGTGACTGGAACGTTTGTATTGCTGTGTCTTGGAAAATACTTTATACTTAACTAAATTCTTTGTTGCCCAGTTTTTGGTAAGTGTTTTTACTTGTATTTATCGACAGCCTTCTGCAATCTAGACGATTCTTAGTGTTATTTCGTTCTTAGGGTTCCTAGTACGGGATTAGAGGACACCTTGGTCCTCAAACCCCTTCTCAGCGTGTTCTGTGGTCGAGTTCCCAACCGCTGTCGGCGCAAGCCTGTAACCTCGACGTGAAGCACCTTGGCTGGTCGAGAGTGCGGCAAGAGACGTGCGCAGACGCCGAGCAGGCCGACAACCGGGGTCACGTATTCCCTTTTTCTCTATTAAATTTATGTAACTTTCCTATATATCTATATCACTTCACCCTGCAAGAAATAACTGTGTCAACGGTGGGTTGACCGAGGTGTACTACAACTACTAGCCATAACACTCTGGCTACCTACTGCAAGCAGGTCACCGTGGTGCAGCTGGTGAAGACATACTCATTTTTGTATTTCTATATGTAACTCTATTGTCTGTAATCCTCTTTTGTATAATTTTATCTCTCAGTAATATATGTATGTACAACAGAGGTAATAGTGGTTTTCTCTGAAGTCTCCCTGGTCTCCCACACGCACGCACACTTTTCTGCTCTGTCAAAAGGCGCCCTGGGATCCCATAGAGCTCGTGCATCTCTCTGCTGGGTCAGCCGGTGAGTAGTCCGTCTGACACGTTCAGCGGTTACAAATTGGCGCCCAACGTGGGGCTAACTCTCTTCTCTGTGGGTGCGCTGTGTGTGGGTGTCTGGAGAGTTTGCTTTGGAGGAAACACTACCCTCCGTCTGACACTACCCAAGACGCTAATTGGTTGTGCGGCTGCAGTTACGCATGTAATACTTACCCTCTTTGTGTTTTTTCAGCCAATCGTACCATCATCCCAGTGGCAAGAAAAAACCATTGAGACCCCAAAATTCCAAATTCCAATTTTAAAAACTGCACATCTTTCGGTAAGTTTGGAAACATATTTTTGGCAAACTAGTTTTTTTTCTTTTTTCTTTTTTTTTCTTTTTTTTCCTCCTATTTAGTTGCTTCTGTGTTGTACAAACATATATATTTATTGTGGTCTGTTCACATAGTAATTGTACTGTGTCAAACTTTTAGTCTAGAAATTTCTGTGTCTAGCATTCATGGTTTTGGGTTTATACCTGTGTATTATTAAGTAGTTAGTAAAAATACATAGCTGCTTTGTACTGTATAGACTTGAGTAGATTTGTAGTTAACTTTTTAACATTTTGCTGAATACCTACATCACTTGTAATTTATATAAAGAAAATTTCTATAACTTCAACTATAATTTGAACATCTGGTATTCACTTCATTGGGTTGCTGAGCCAGTATTCTGAAGATATTTATCTGGGTGATTCTATAATATCTACCCAAAATCAAGTAACATAATATAAAATAGTAGTAAACTTTTTGTAACTACCTCCTAATTTATTAATCTAAAGAAAGTATACCTGGTGTCATATTTCTTGGACAAAGCTATTCTTAAATTTAGTTAATATAGTTTCTCTATTCTAAATTATTAGATTTTTGTAGCTACCGCACAAATTGTGACCTAGAGGAAGCATATTTATTGTATTATCTGTTAACATTAGTTGATTTTGTCTCTGTGGAAACTTCATTTAACCTACATTTATAATTTATAAACCTGTTGTGAGTTGAATCTCCATTACTGTTAATTGTTTTGATAAAAACTGAATCTTGGACCACTATGGCCCAATTACAGAAGTGTATTAACTACCTTAAGAAAGATGAACTTTTTAATGAACTCTCTGCCATGGGGGTTACAGCGGATCCGGATGCGACGGTTGTTGGCCTGCGGAGTGAGCTGCGCACTGCATTGCGGCTTGTCCGGCGTGGCAGCATTAAGGCCATCGCCACGGTACCTGCTGTTGCCGCCTCTGAGTTGGCTGTCTGTGAGCCTAAAGTTCTCGAGCTGGAAGGGACACTCTCTTCAGGTGAAGTCGTTTCAAATAGTAATTATCGGACTAAGGTTGCAGTGAGGGCGAACTACCTTCTCACTAGGTTAGCTAGGTGTGGTATAGACTGTCCAGATCTTTTAGATATCCGTGGCCGCTTGGTTAAAATTCTGTCTGTGGCTGAATCAGATACTGACTCTGACTCTGAGGGTTCGGATAGAGAGACTGAACCTATTCATCGTGACCGCGTAGGTTACACCTCGCCTGTGGTGGGAGGGGACCGTTCGAGGCGACGTGACGCGCCTAGTTCTGACACAATTAGTGGTAATTTAGTAATAAGGGATAGACCCGTAAATTTAAACTCTTTTAATATAAAATTTGATGGCTCTGCGTGTGTACGTGTATTCATTGAGAGACTGGAAGAGCTTAGGTGTGCTCGGGAAGTCACCAAGGATAAAATCCTCTCAGCTTTCTCTGACCTATTGGACGGTCCGGCTTTATCTTGGTTCCGCACCAACAAGAATAACTTTACCTCGTATGAGGGCATGTTGGATGAGCTGAGGGAGACTTTCGACCTTCCCGACTACGATTACCGTCTCAGAAATGAAATTAGGCAGCGTACACAGGCCCGATCTGAAACATTAGGCATCTACATCTCTACGATGCAGGCCATGTTCTCGAGATTAACGTGCAAAATGCCCAGTGAGGAACAACTGGACATTCTGATGCATAATATTAGGCCCGATTATATGAAGGAATTGGCTCTTCACGAGGTAAACTCGATAATCGACCTGAAGCGATTGGGGAAGCGCCTAGAACTTGCGCGTGCTAGGGCAGAGGCATTCCAGGAACCAGCGTTAGATAAGTTTGGGATCACCTCGGACTTACACCATTTTAAGAATAAAACTGTTCATAAAACTTCCCAGCAGGTCTCTGCCGTGGCCGGTCCTACGACCTCAAGCGAACGAGGATGCTTCCGCTGTGGTGAAGTCGGCCACACTGCATATGGCTGTACACAGTCAAGGGAATTGGTGTGCTTCCGGTGTGGACAGAAGGGAGTCAAATCGCCTGAGTGTCCGAAGTGTAATGCCAAGCCAAAAAACGAGTAAGTCAGGGCCTTATTAAAAGATCACCATTCGGTTCGGAGCGAGCTTCTCTGTCTGATGCATTCTCTGATAGGGTCCTGTTTACCAAACGGGATAATGATATAAGACCGTATTTAGTTGTTAAGATCCTGAACTTAAATGTTCTAGGTTTACTTGATTCGGGTGCAGCTTGCTCAGTACTGGGTAAGGGAGCGCACCACACTTTCTTGGAATTAGGGTTTGAGCTTGGAAGCATCAGCCCTAACTTTAGTTTAACTACAGCAGACGGCTCTCATTTGCCATGTCTGGGCTGTATCTCTCTGCCTATTGAATATAATTCTGCTGTCAGAGTTATTAAGTTCTATGTTGTTCCAGAAATCACTACTGCTATGATATTTGGAGTAGACTTCTGGCAACAATTTCAATTAGGGGATAGATTGATCTCTCAGAATATCAATCTTTCCAACTTTAGTGACTGTAATCCGGTAGAATCTCTGTCTCTTAACAGTGGTCTAGAGGATTACAACAATTTAACCGCTGATCAGAAGCGGGTAATTAACAGCATTATTGAGAAATTTGATACCATCAACACGGACAAGGTGGGTCTAGGTCGAACATCTCTGGCGCATCATACTATAGATACGGGCGATAGTAAGCCAATCAAGCAACGGTATTACCCGCTCTCTCCCCTGAAGCAGAAAGCCCTGGAAGAGGAACTAGATCGGATGCTGGAGATGGGAGTAGTGACCCCGTCTCAGTCCGCATGGAACTCACCAGTGGTGATGGTGGAGAAAGCGAACGGAGACCTGAGATTGTGCCTTGATTCTCGGAAGCTCAATTCTGTTTCTAAAAGCGATGCGTATCCGTTACCTTACATCAACCAAATTTTAGACCATCTCAATAATGCAAAATATTTGTCTTCTATTGATTTAAGTGCGGCGTATTGGCAGATTCCGTTTGATTCGCCCCAATCCGCCGAGAAGACCGCCTTCACTGTCCCCAGGCGAGGCCTTTTCCACTACAACGTGATGTGCTTCGGACTTGTAGGTGCTTCCGCCTCGATGCAACGCCTCATGGACCGTCTATTTGGCCCAGAGTTCGATAACCGAGTGTTCTCCTTTCAAGACGACATAATCGTTGTGGCCAGCACCTTTGAGGAGCATGTGGACCTCTTAAATAGAGTCTATCAGCGCCTTAAGGATGCGGGTCTCACGATCAACATGCGAAAATCGCAGTTCTGTCGTAGCGAATTGAAGTACCTCGGGTATTTTGTCGACAAGCATGGCCTGCGGACAGACCCAGGTAAAGTTGATGTCATTCTCAACTATCCTACACCTTCCAACGCTAAGGAGGTGAAAAGATTCCTGGGTATGGCTGGGTGGTATCGGCGTTTCGTGAATAATTTTTCTAAGATTAGTAAACCCTTATGTAAATTAACTTCTAAGAATATAAATTTTGAGTGGTCGCGTGAAGCTGAAGAGTCTTTCAATCTGCTGAAAGCCGCTTTGGTCACCGCTCCTATTTTGAAAATGCCTGATTACTCACTACCTTTTAGGATTCTCAGCGACGCGTCATCCTTCTCTGTGGCTGCTGTACTGACGCAGACACATGAGGGAGTGGAGCACCCTGTCGCATATTGTAGTCGTTCACTCAACAAGAACGAAGTCAACTACAGTACCACTGAGCGAGAACTCCTGGCAGTGATCTTTGCTTTGGAACAGTTCAGGCAGTACGTGGAAGGACAGAAATGCACTGTGGTTACTGACCACGCCTCACTCCTGTGGTTCCACAAACTGAAGAATCCGACAGGCCGCCTTGCGCGCTGGAGCATGAGGTTGAGTCAGTTTGACTTCGATATAGAACATCGAAAGGGTAAGGACCATGTGGTACCTGATGCTCTTTCACGAATTCAAATTGACACAATCGACACCAGCGTTACTAAGGACTCTTGGTATCTCCACACTCTGAACAGTGTGAAAAAGAACCCTAGGCATTTTCCCAACTTTGATATACGTGATAACCGTCTTTTCAGATTATCAAAAAATAAATACTCTCTGACCTCTGATTTTGATTGGAAGCTGGTGGTACCGTTGGAGGACAGGTTGCCCCTGCTCACCAAGTACCATGACGACATACTCAGTGCCCATGGTGGCGTATGGAAAACCCATAAACGCCTCGCTCTCAACTATTATTGGCCTAAGATGTACGAGAGCGTTAAGGAATATGTAGGCAAATGCGAGACATGTAAGCAGTACAAACCTGGGAACACATCTCGCCCTGGCCTCATGGGTAATCCAAAGCGGGTGTCTAGACCGTTTGAGGCCATCTCTGTTGACTTACTGGGTCCATTTCCTACTTCCAGCAAGGGAAATGTTCACTTGATTGTGGTCTCGGACTACTTTAGCAAATTTGTCATGTTGAGTCCTATACGGATGGCTACAGGCGTTGCAGTCGCGAGATTCATAGAAAAGAATGTTTTCCTAGTCCACGGGGTATGCAAAACCATTTATATGGATAATGGCCCACAATTTGTGAGTAAACAATTTAAGGACTTACTACTTAAGTACAATGTGCCTAACATTTATTATAACCCCAGATACCACGCGCAGACCAACCAGGCAGAACGAGCTATTCGCAACGTGGTTCAGGGAATTTCTTGCTACGTGAAGTCGCACCACAAGAAATGGGACGAGAATCTCGTAGAACTCCAGTGTGCTCTAAACACTGCTGTGAGCGAAGCCACTCATTTCAGTCCGTATTTTCTTGTTCACGGTAGGGAATTCATTGGGGATGGAGTTCTTTATAGGCAGGAAGAGATTCCTTGCCATCCTAACACTGTCTCCATTGATAGTCCAGTGTCCTTTGGTGAGAGGTTGAAGGAATTACCTCGTATCTACGACCAGGTGAGAAAACACTTAGATGTTGCTCACCGGCGTAACGAAAAATACTACAACCTCAGAAAAAGGCATGTGGAACTGAAAGTGGGACAGATTGTGTACAAAAGAACCTTCTATTTGTCTAACAAGGCCAAGAACTTTACTGCGAAGCTGGCGCCTAAATTTATGAAATGCATTGTAACCGCCAAACGCTCGCCTTTAGTATATGAACTGTCGGATTTGGATGGTAAGGATCTGGGAGTTTATCACATCAAGGATATTTTGAAGTACAGTGAGGAGGAACAGCCTTCTGATCCTTCTCCTTCTTCTGTCGGTGCCGTCTCTCTGTCACTCGGCTGATCGTGGGAGTGCCACTGTGCTTCGATCGGTATCTTTCCACCCTAAGCCTACTCACTAACCTATATGAAGGGCATACAGTGATCCGGGCAGTTAATAGGGTGACACTTCTAGAGTGCTTGGCTTAGTAATGTGATTTTGTTTGGTTTCTTTAGTTAGCTGTTAGGTTCGTGGTTGTTTGTTTGGAGTTCGTGGTCTTCACAACTAGTGTGGTCATCGCGAGTTTTGGAATTTATTTTGATATCTCTCAGTTGAGATCCTGTCGCTGATATTCCCTGCGCATACTACGCAGGGAATACTGTGAGGGAAGGGGTGGTGTAACATTAGATTTTATCTACTGTAATTTGATTACTACTAGCGCCACCTATGGCAGTCTCAGTGGTACTCACATCAGTTAGTCGGTGCCTCGGTGTAGGAACTTTTGTACTAGCTAAGCACTAGATGGCGTTCGATGTCTTTTATGTTTTAATTATATGAAATTAGAAATACTCATAGCACCTAAATGGGAAAATTAATTGTTTAATTATAGGCTATCTCATTTAGGTTAAAATTAAATTTCCTCAGTTAAATTAAACAGGTTCAAATTCTGCGTGCTCAGAACCGTTGTATTCAAGGAAAGAATGTGAGTATGATCCAACCAAGTCAAAAGGTTGCTGTACTTTGTTTGATTCCTACTTAGCTGGGTGATATTAAAGTTGTTAGGATTTCGACCGTGATTTGGTGTTTTTGATCATCGTTCGCACTAATTTAACTTAAAAAAAAAGTGTGTTCGAGAACCTTCCAATGATAGGGGTATAAAACTGCGGCCCCGGCTAAATATAAATCCTTTTTACTCTCTGAATTGTGACTGGAACGTTTGTATTGCTGTGTCTTGGAAAATACTTTATACTTAACTAAATTCTTTGTTGCCCAGTTTTTGGTAAGTGTTTTTACTTGTATTTATCGACAGCCTTCTGCAATCTAGACGATTCTTAGTGTTATTTCGTTCTTAGGGTTCCTAGTACGGGATTAGAGGACACCTTGGTCCTCAAACCCCTTCTCAGCGTGTTCTGTGGTCGAGTTCCCAACCGCTGTCGGCGCAAGCCTGTAACCTCGACGTGAAGCACCTTGGCTGGTCGAGAGTGCGGCAAGAGACGTGCGCAGACGCCGAGCAGGCCGACAACCGGGGTCACGTATTCCCTTTTTCTCTATTAAATTTATGTAACTTTCCTATATATCTATATCACTTCACCCTGCAAGAAATAACTGTGTCAACGGTGGGTTGACCGAGGTGTACTACAACTACTAGCCATAACACTCTGGCTACCTACTGCAAGCAGGTCACCGTGGTGCAGCTGGTGAAGACATACTCATTTTTGTATTTCTATATGTAACTCTATTGTCTGTAATCCTCTTTTGTATAATTTTATCTCTCAGTAATATATGTATGTACAACAGAGGTAATAGTGGTTTTCTCTGAAGTCTCCCTGGTCTCCCACACGCACGCACACTTTTCTGCTCTGTCAAAAGGCGCCCTGGGATCCCATAGAGCTCGTGCATCTCTCTGCTGGGTCAGCCGGTGAGTAGTCCGTCTGACACGTTCAGCGGTTACAAAGTGTTCGAGATTTGGCTGTTGGGGTGTGAAAATAAAAGCGGTCTCACATACGAAGTTGATTATTTCCAATCCCGTTACCCGTCTCCCGTAACATTATGTTTAAGTATAAGATTTTACTTGACAAGTTTTGGGTGTGTATTTATTTAGCTGTTTTATATTGAGTCACGTTAAAGTTATATTACTAGTATACGTACCTAGTATACTAGTATACTACCACGTGCGTACTCGGAAGGAACAACGCCTACCATGACACACTAAAGAAAACGCTGTGCCGTCGATAAATAAACGGTTAACGAAACGTCTCTTAAGATTAGACAGAACAAGTCTAAGGATAATAATGGGCCACTGTCCCCTCCACAACCATCTATATACCATCGGTGTCACGGATATCACCCTTTGCAGGGGGTGGCTCAGAACCGAGGAAATGGCCGCCCACGTAATACTGGAATACGAGGCAGTGGCCCAACGGTCCCAAATCCTCGGCACAACGAGGTCGCTCCGCGAAGCCTGTGAAGCCCCCAGTAAGCTTCTGTGTTTCTGGGCGGATCTTGGCTGGGTGCTTTAGCCAGTACTCTCTACGCACAATGGCCCAAGAGAGAGGCTAAATACGGAAAAAAAGTCCCCTATCCTACCCATGAAACACTGTACCTAATGCTGTGTAATGATGGCCGGCTAGGTAGCATATAATCTTAGTATTTAGTACTTATAAAGTATTATATCAAAGAAAGTATTTTGAAAACTACTTGATTGAACTAATCGCATGATTGCATGTCTGTTACAAAATCATTTCTCGCTCGTTACCGACAAAATATAAAGGGTCGAGAAAAGCCGTACCTAACTAAATCGAAACTCGAACACCTGTACTAGACATATATAATATTATTGAAATTTCAGTGCGGTGAAAGTTATTTTATCAAAAAAATAGAGCAAATAAATCAAACCATCGGTTTCACAATCCATTGAGCTGAATAATAACAGTACGGTACGATATATTCAAACGTAGGCAGCGATTTATGTTACAATTTGTGAAGAAAATGCAAACTCGCATCCGTTCCGATAATGGTTAAGGTGTCTAGTTATGTCGCTTCGATGCGCAGTCAAATATTGGGCTCTATTATCTAGGCAAACTATATTACGAGTATTATATCTTTTTACTGCCTGCATAAGTTTTGTAGACACTATTGCTTACTGTTACCTGGTTTGATGCATCCTTAACGTTAGATCCCAATTTAATAACATACCCGGTATATGAATACTTCTCAGTACAACCTCCCAGCGTACGCAGAGACGTGGCGTCCTCCATGGAGAAGGGCAAGCTGGAACGGGATCAGCGACACCCCATGCACAGCCACCATCACGTGCCAAAAAGATTGTTTCTGGGCATCCGTTGCACCCGTCGATGGCGATCCCTCCCCGGCCAGGGTGGACCCATGGAGAAAGTGGAGCTAACCACTAACCCCTTTGGTCCCGCTGTCAGAAAGTCCACCTCCTGGGCATGACCTCTCCTGGATCTGGTGGAAGTCCCTAAACAGACTTCGGTCACAAGTCGGTCGAAGCAAGGAGAATCGGTCAAGGTGGGGTTTCTCAGACAGCGCAGACCTGCGGAGTGAGTATAGAGTTACTCCGCAGACCATCTCCCACCTGCTAACGTATGCTGCATGCCCATCCAATTGTACAACGGAGGAACTTATGAGCACCTCCTAAAAGCGCAATCCAGGTGGCGGCACACTGGGAACATAGATTCGACAGTTGAAGCGCCGTCGAATCGACAGAAGAAAAAGAAGTACATGTTCTAGCGACCTCGCTTACCTTGTAACTAGTACCTTTGGAAGCCCCTACAGACACTAGCATCTTCATCAGAGTAATATCACAGAAGTGACGGCACCCGTCTATATTTCAACAGCGAGTCGTCCCCAACTCCGTCAGTATAGCAGCCAGAAAAGGCTATGGACGACCAATAATGTCATTCAGACATTTGTATATTCATTTTGAACAACACGAAATGTCGCACATTTAACGCTCACTCAACTTCAATCAAGTCACAGATTCGACAAAATAAATATTGTTTAGTCTATTTTTGTTTGCGGTTATTTTCAAACAAGTTTCTGTATTGGTCGATAACTAAAACTGGGATTCTGCAAATCTCGAGTGCATAGACGCCTTCTAGACAAGCGTGCTCTATCGTAGATCGCAGCAGCACTAACCATCAGGTAGGATGGTTATCAAACACTAGTCACCAATGAAAATATATAAAATTGAAGTAGAAATAATATTTAAAGCTTATGTTTTCATCTCTTTGTATTTTTTAATAATATTTACGGTTTTCTTGTCCTTCGTGTCAGTGGCAACAATTTGAATACTTAGATGCGCCCTTGGCAACTTCGACCGCACCTTCCGTCGCTTGATTTTGGTCGGCAATCGTATCGTGCTGATGTAGGGGTACAGTAGGCACGACAAGAGTCGGTCAATCGACTGCAAAGGTGCACTGCAGTCACAGCTATATTTACGGTGTAAAGATAGTACAGAAATATGGGACTTTGGCAAAGAGTACGGTTCTTGGCATCCTTATAAAAATTACATCATTATATTCACACCTTTTTCCCTCCGGATTAGACAACAGACCACTATTCGCTGTGTTCACGTATAACAAAAACAGCGTCGCGCAAACTCGGGATCTTGAACAGCGCGAAGCGGTTTTTCACGCCGGAGCAGCGGTGTCTTCTGTACAAGACACAGATTCGCTCTTGTGTGGAATACTGTTCTCATCTCTGGGATGGTTCTGCGCAATACCTGTTAGACGCTCTTGACAGAATGCAGCGACGTGCAGTTCGTATCGTAGGTGATCCTGAGGTTACCAACACCTTGGAACCTCTGCAGTTGCGTAGAGACGTTGCCTGTCTGGCCGTTTTCTACCGCCTCTACCACGGCGAGTGTTCTGAGGAGTTATTTCAACTGATCCTATCCTCTCCCTTCCTATCCAGAACAACACGTGCTGGTCTGCGGTGCCATCCACACACGGTGGAATCCATACCATCTCGCACTAAACGGTTTGGGGGCTCTTTCCTCTGCCGCACGATAAAGAGCTGGAATGCTCTGCTCGCATACGTGTTTCCCTCCTCTTACAGTCCCGGGTTCTTCAAGCGGGGCGTGAAAAGGCATCTATCAAGGCCGTCAAGTTAGGGACCACCATTTTACGTCCAATGGCACCGGGAATGTTGGTCTGTATCTTCTGGACTGCACTTCAGCTTTGTTGCCATCTAGCGGGGTGCAGTCAATTGACGGACTAAATATAAAAAATAAAAATGTAAACTTGTTGTTATCCATGATGAAATATGTTTCAGACTCCAAATCAATCCGTACAAATTAAATCCCCCAAAATGTACATATGTACGCGCATAACTTTCAAACGACTTCATTTAATTGGATAATTTTTTTTATGTTCGTTATTGCCAGGATAAGATTTGGATAACATAAACAGAAGGTGTAGTGGGAGCAGGACCTGTTTTTGAATAGGCGGGTTGCGGGTAAGGCAAAAAAATGGCGGTAGACGACAATACAGCCTATCCAATATATCCTACATAAACAAACATAATATTATCTATATACGATATTCTGCAAGCAAATAAGTCAACGTATGTTGGGATGTAGCATATATATTGGTAAATTGATTTGCCGGCCACAAGAGCCCCGAGGCGCTCATCGATTTTACGCCCTACTTCACGCCAACTTAATGAACTCTGCGTTGCCATAGATAAAAACATTTACAGCTTGCTATTATTAATAGTTGGCAATTCACCTTGGATCGCACTGCGTGCGTTTGCGTTTCTTTCTGCATACTTTATCAATCGACGCCAATAATATAACAATAGTAAAAGGAAATACAAGTTAATTGGAACTCAATTACAAAACTTTCACTATATCTAGGTACAGTCGACAAAGAAGATATGATTGCACTTTTTCATTTAAAGTTGTATGCATGTTAAGGTGCAACCGTATCTCTTTTTTCGGCTGTACATTGAGACAGAAATCCAAAAGATTTACAATAAATAAATAAAGAGCATGGAGCCATATTTGTCATTATAAGTTTATATAGGCGATCATAGTTCACTGCATGATTTGGAACGAGACGACTTCATTTTATGTAAGGCGCGTCAAAGAGGAGGACAGTACAGGATTTAACCTAAGACCTAAAGCTTTACATAGCCCACACTAGCTAAATTGCTCGATAATGCTAAAAATTTAGGTCGGATCTTCCACTAGGCCGATTGGTGTGTGTGATTGTGTGATTTTGATCAGTTTTTTAAGGAATATTAGCAACTGAAATTATCAATATTTCCCCAAGTTACATGGTTACCTTAGCGTTAATTGATTAATACAGAAGTGTAGAAACTCCTGAATACACTTGGTAAAATCAAGATTTTCGGCCAAGTAATATCACTATTTATACTATCCTAACACTGCGTTACTAGTTGATATTATTATACAAGTCATATGGGATATTTGAGACCCAAGAGATGTGTAAACGTCCATAAATGCCAATACATTTGAACTCAACAATTTTCCTTACTTTATTCAAAATCCATTCGATGCTTCCGGGATCTCGTATAGATCTTACATCGGATATTGCTCTTCGATGGGTAGTAGCCGGATCGTTTTACTCAGGGTTAAAAGGAAAGAATAACTGAATAACGAATCGGAATCTTTATTCAGTTGACTCTGGCATTTTCAAATATTTCTGAAGCAATTTGATTAAAAACGACTTAGTTCATTATCGCGTCTAATATATCTACTAACTTATTTTTTTTTAATACAACAACAGTGATATTGTGTCATTTATTAATCTTCTTGAAATTTTGCGAAAGATTTGATGTCATTTTATCAATTTGGGTAGTTTAGGGTTTTAAGGTATTGTGTATTTTTTTAAAGAAATTTAAGTTAGGTGAAATTTTAACAAACATACATCACACCTCTTTTCCAATGGGGGAGGCAGAGACCACATATTTCCACTTGCTACGATCCTAGCATTGCACTATATGTGAAGTTTGTAAACTATATTGTTTAGTGTCAACTCAACAAAGCATTTTTTTAAAAGTACATAATATAAAATAATAGTATTTCGGTAATTTCAAGATTAAATACTTATTTTTTACACGATTGTGCATGTAAAAACAGAGCATTTTATTGTTATTAAACCTAGTAACATTTTCCAAATTCTGCTTCCTACTCGTATAATAGAAGGTGCTTAGACAACCGCTCATCAATATCATGTATTACCAATAATCTACAATAATTGTCACGTCATCGGCGACCAATTAGAGCGCCTTTATTCCCCGCTTACATACAACTAACGTAAAGGAAACCCCATTATTATAATGTACTTCGAATGCCATTAAGGTATGTTATATTTTACCAATAATAGCAGAAGCTATAAAAATAATATTTTTTACAATTATACCCACTAGTCCATCACCAGTGTAAATCGTGCTCACTTTTGTGTGATTTACGTCTTCTATTTATAACATAAAACATAAACATCCAAATCTGAGTTTTTTTTTTCGCTCGGCAGACGTGTTCTTATGGTATCTTAATGTTCAAATGGTGTAGTCTAGCTGCATAGCATCTGAATGAATTGTACTTCTTAGTCATCAAAATTACCACTGAACAAAGCAACTCGAAGGCTTAAAGCGACAATGGGTTTGTTTAAAATTTAATACATGCCATTGTAGCTAGTCAATACTAAACTATTCAAGAAGGCCGTCCCTACCTGGTTAGCAATTAGAGTACTGTATGCACGTTTAAACCCTTGTGATTGTGGCTGCCTGTATTATTAAGCTGTTGTTGATCTTGAACTGAAGCGAGTTTGCTCAAAAGAAACCTCTTGAGACGCTCCTGTTGTAAAGACCAGCTGTGACAAAGAGACAATGGCGTCGAATTAAAAAAACAAGGGTTTATTTTTAGCTTAGGTGGTGATTACTCTTGGTATTTAATTACTTTTCTCTAAGTAATTAAAATATATCGAAATGTTTTGTTTCGTTTGGAATGAAATCAGATTGGATTGGGATTTTAATTAGATTTACATAGACTGTACTTCCAAATATACAGTTGGCTTCAATTTCGTTTAATTCCAAACCACGTAATCTAAATCCTTGTATAGAATGGTCCTCACCTTTCTTTCGGATTCCGGGTCACAATATCCCTGGTTAAATCATTTTAATGCTTAATTCAACCTGACAGTTGCGTGGGTCCTTCATGAATTTTTCGAAATTTTCTTACATACAAACATCGTCCTTTCGATTTATGAATTCAAGGGATATTACGCGAAAGGAGTTTCTTTGTCTGTTTATTACACTTTATTTAGCTTTTACCCCACAACCGATCAACACGAATTTGCATATATTCGATGTAAGCAATATAATTATAGTGGCGCACATTGGGAGAGGCATATGCCCAGTAGCAGACCGCAATAGCCTAATTGACGTGATTGATTGAAAGAGTATAAAAATGATATATGGGAAATATTTCATCTAAAGAATATAAAACCCTTAGCAAGACAGGGTGCATTCCAAAGCTATTTCATTTAACATGCTTACTCACATGCAATTTCTCCAAAACCCAAGGACACTAAAGTTTCGACACCTTTTTCGTTACGACTCAAATAAATTGTGAATCACAAAAGAGTAAATCTACCCTAAACCCAAGGAGATAAAATTCATAGTTCTGCTATTGTTCATGTGAGGAACCGTTTTGTTTAACCGTCAAGAGATTGATGGTGTGGGGACAGCAGGAGTGGGCCAAGTGAACCACGACGCGCTGATAAACGAGATATCATTATAATGAACATCAGTTGGGAAGTCTCTTTATATATCGGTTTCTTATGAGGGGATTTTTTCGTGCCTGGGTTTTTCCGTATGGATTAGTTGCACTAGGCAAGCAGGTTTAATTTAAGTAACAGTATGCTGTATTATTTTGTAAAGTTATGAAACACTTTGAAGCGCTTTTCGTTTTTCCCACTCTACTCTTTTTTTCTTTTTGGTTCTCTTTAAGTGGAAATGCGTCAACCAATTGACGTTTGGGTATAATAATTTTCAAAAAAAAGAGGAATAATTTCTGCACCCTAGGAGCTGCACCTGACAGTTGTAATTATAAACATGGATTCGTTTATTATTACTATGATCGGGCGGATGATATATACTTCATGTGTAAGTCATGTCATCAATTTCTCATGAAAGTTTACACCAAAACTAAAAGCTTTAAAACTCATTGTATAATTAAAAGCACCTGTGCTTCAAGAAAACCTACCAGTCATAAAACAAGACGTTAGTATACAGTCATCGAGTTAGCTAACAGCTCCACTGTAACACAGACGATACTACGCTTGAGTGGTCCGTCATTATGCTCTTACATCACTCACCATTCCAACGAGGTGGGTAGACTAGAAGAGCTGTTCAGTTAATATTGGCGTTAAAATGGTAAGCCGCTGATACTTCTCAGAGGACTTTCTTTAAACATTTTATATTTTAAGTAGTTCCCACACTGAGAAATATTGACATATACGAATGTATATTTAGTATGACTTTTTTTTTACATAGGACACTTCAATTTGACTTGTTCTCGCCTGATGGTAAACTGAAGGCAAAATCTCAGAAAAGGGGGTCACCATTATAAATTTTCACATTAAAATATACCTACAAAATATTCCCATAGCCTTTCCCTCTTTATTTTTTTCTACCATCCCACATCTCCTATTCTTTTTCTCCAAATTTTTACCTCTACAAGTGACACACACCGATGACACTACTGATGAAATTGGAGCAATGAATACTTAAACAAAACACTAACTTTTATACTCTTCAAAACTTAATAAGAGTCAGCCTGTGACCACGGCCGGTGTAACCTGGTCGAAACGACAGGCATACCTATACCATGATCGCGTTAATTCCCGTTATTAATATTGTAAAATACTAACTAGAATTTAAACTATTCAGAACGAGTTCAGGTAAGGTTAAAACACTTCATGAATCTACAGGGATAACTGTAAGAAAATTATCAATAGTTTATTTTAACAACATACTATATCTGCGTTTCCTACTCGGACGTTTCGCCTCGTACATCAGTCAAGCCGACTTACATTAATGACTCGAAATGAATAGTTCCTCCGCTTGACTAGCGCTTGTCATGGAAATTCGGCTTCACAGAATCATAAAGGATCTGTAGGTTGTGATTTAGTGAATCATTGTTGAATGAATTCCGTTTATAGTCATACTCTCCGTGTCTGTTAGGAGACTCCGTCAGTTGAATGGATTGTGTGACTCGAGTGTGATTTCCAAAGCTAAACTTGATGTAGGTGTATATCATATATGAGTGCTTTGGGCGAGTTTTGCACTTTATGACGTTTAACTATACGTTTTTAATCTAAGTAAGCTGTATAAATACATACACACATCAAAAAAAGTTTGCGATCAATGGCATAACCTCCTAGAATTCTTTAAATTTAACTTTATCAAGAAAAAATCTATGTTGTATGCTTTCTTTAAATAGGAATACCCTGTTTGAAATTAAAATATAAAACTATTTTTTATTATTTATGTAAAAAATTGAGCCATTAATCATAATGCAATTGTGATAGAAATTTCATAGAAAGAAAAAGACTGTTTAATTAAACTTAAACTACAATGTATTATTAAAAGGTGTAAATTCAATATAAAATAACTCCTCCCCTGGCTCGAACACATGCGGAGATCCTTCTGGGCATGCTGAGGATCATGTTATCCAGCATTTCCTGGGGTAACCTATCCCATTCTTCAATAGCGGCTTCCCTGAGCTCTGGAACTGTCTGGGGATGTGGCTCACGGTTCCATACAGCTCGTTTAAGAGCATCCCACGCGTGCTCTATTGGGTTTAAGTCGGGCGAGCCGGCAGGCCAGTCTAATCGTGTGATATCGTATTCTTGAAGAGCAGCATTGACTCGTTGAGCTCGATGTGCGGGCGCATTATCATCGACCAGTACAAATTGGTGCCCATGGTTTACTCGGAATGGTTTGACGATATCATCAATAGCAACTGCTTTGTACATGTCTGCTGTCATGAAGCCCCGATACGGGATCAAAGGCTTTCTAGCTCCAATCATAATGCCACCCCAAAAAGACACCGATTTTCCGCCTTGCTGAACTGTTCCAGTGGCAGTTCTTTCTCTTTCACGGTCGCCTGGTCTTCTCCAGACACGGACACGTCGGTTATCTGGATGAGTGGAGATTCGGGATTCGTCAACGAAGAGACAGTTTTGCCAAATGTTTTCTTCCTCACCTTCTTCATTTTGCCGAAGTCTAGCCCACTGCAATCTTCGTTGTTGACGTTGCCAGGAATTGAGCGGAGCTCGCCATGACCTCCGTGCTCGTAATCCAGCCTGGTGCAAGCAATTGCGAACGGTCTGCGTGCTGCTCTGATAATCCTCTTGGCATTTTTTCAATCACAACTTTCCGCGAAAAATATCTTGAATCGGTTATAATTCACTAAATCAGATTTCTGAATGAGCGTAAGCTAGGACTGAAAGCCTTTTTGTAAGAAAAAACAATTAATCGGTGTCATCGTTTTGTGTTCTAATTCTTTATTTTTAAATAAAGAATCTAGAAAGAAGAAAAAATCATAATATAATCTACAGTAACAAAAACAGATTTCAGTTTTTCAAAGTGATCGCAAACTTTTTTTTATGTGTGTTATGTGCATTAAAATGGTGTGTGTTCGATTACTGCTTAGTGCCAATTTCTGTAAGCATACATATATACATATATATACTCACGTCTGGAAATCCCCTAAGGGGTAGGCAGAGGTGCACTAGTACTCACGTTTCGCCAAATATGATTTTCGGTCCCACAACGTAATAGGGGGCAAGCGTATTGCCGTTTAGTGGGACCTTTGTTTGGGCTGTATGTTTACTGTTGAATGGAGGACAGCCCCTAGTCCCCTTTCACGACACCCTCAGGAAGTGCTGGGGTGGTCCTATTCTGCTCCACTGGGAACCAACATGGCTAGCATAATTATGTTTATTTGCCTTGATCTGTACTTATTAGTATGCATTTAGGAGCCAAATTACAAACACAGCTTAATGCTTGTACAGATAGTGCTAAGTCCATATAACGCTATCTAGAATTTCCTAAAATATTACTATACAAATAACGTTCTGTTGTACAAACTATTCTATTCTACAAACACTAGAAGGCACCTAATCCCGTTCAGGGGCAAAATGTCCACCCAGTGTGTACAAGTAAAGCTAGTGAGCTAGCATGACTACAGCAATGCGGCAGTTGCATCGATGCTCTTAAGGCATAACGATATTCCTTTCTGCAGAGCCTCGAAGCACTTCAGCGTAATTGTTTAACCCCATATCTCTCAATACAAGCATTTTTTCATTATTTGCTTTATAATTGGGTTGATTCTCTATTATCTTATTATACATTAGCTATTGCCTGCGGTGGAAAACTAATGAAACTACAAGCGATCTAGATGGTTTGATTTATAACCTTACGAAAATGTAGGTTTTTGTTTCGACAGATCATACGGGCTAGTATAAAAGGTTTAGGGACAGTAGACCGGGCTATTATCTCTGCCTACAGGGAAATAGGCGTAAACATATTAATTTGTATGTTGATCCGAATATATAGGGAAAAATTAAATGCTCAAGTGGGACTTGACCCCACGACCTTTCCCTTCCAACTGCTATTGAGCCACACCTGAATCATTTCAAATTTCCCTTCTCCTTATATCCGTCGGTAAGAGCAACGGTGGAGCCATCTACCAACTTTCTTACGAACTGTCGGAACCAATGAATGATTTTTCAACCATTTTTAAACATTAATTTTTGATGACTACGCCCAAATATTTGAATGATTTTTATAGCATTCATTTAAATGTATGTAGATCATAACGGATTACAACAGGATTCTTTCAAGCTTTTCTTGGTAATCAAACGAAAATCACGCGTTCTGCCAACACGACGGAAAGTTACTGATCATCCATTTATGCATCCAAACTTTCTATTCTGGGGCTCAATTCACTAACTTACGTACTTAGTTGCGTAAATTTACTTATGATTTTACTGACGTAAATATACGCAACGTGCGATTTCAGTGAGTAACCTATGTCAGTTTTCGGTACAGAATACCACGTTAATATACGTGACATTTTATGTCATATGACATACGACATTTATGAAAATAATGCCAGACTAAAAATTTAATATAACTTGAATTGCCAATTTTTTTTCAATAAATTCTTATTATTAATTTTTTCAATCTCATACATAAATCTTATGTATGGAATTGTTTTGAACTATGATTTAATTAATATTAGTCTTCTTTTCGTGTCAACGATTCACTTTTATGAATAATTACACTATTCGGGAATATAATTATGCTATCTTAATCGCGCTGTCATAATATTGGTTTCTTTTATTTTATTTGTAATTAGTAGTTTTTTAGTATACAATTATAATGTATTCTGTAAATTACCAATAAATAATTAATTATTATAACGGGAATTGACGCGAGAATAATAAAAAAAAGTAGGTACTTTTAACTATTATTATTATTTATGTGCTTCAAAAAATCTATTTATGTTTAGATGAATATGGGATATATTTTTATCATCATTGCACTACAGTTTAATAAAATACAATTATTGTAATGCATAAGTCATTTGTATTTTTATTTGACCTAAGAAATAAGTTATACAACTATACACAGCAGGCTGCTAAAATGGCAACATTATAATACTAACTGATCGAATAGTGATATATCCAAGAAGAAATAAGAAAACCTTAAGAAAACGAAGTTGTTTTGTGGTCTATGGTACCTATGATAAACAATTTTCTTACGTTCTGAACATTCATTAAAAACTTTTTGTAGCGGAGCGTTATTGCATTTCTACCAACATAGCATCTATTTAAAGGATACCAAATATTCCTATTATTGTACATATTAGTAATCCTCGAAACAAATTTTGGTTGTACTATTTGTTCGGCTTTTTCTACAATATATATATATATTATATAATATGTAATTCAGTCAAGAAACTCGTGTTGATTGAGGGTGGCGCTGCGGTGCGCTCGACAGTTACGCAGATGGCGGGTTAGGCCCGTTATGGAACATAATAAAAAAAAGAAGAACCAAAGAGTGAATTTCCTTTATTCAGTTCAGGCACTTACAGAGCACATTTGAATGTCTTTTTTTTCTTCGTTTTTTTTCGTGCGGAAAGCCCCACGGATACCCGCCGGAGCCGGAGGGGGAGGTTATGTCGGACTCAAACCGACTAAAATCACACGCCGTCTGTGGGTCGGAGTGCTAGGCCGAAGGTGAGGTTGTCATCGATAGCCCTTGCACCTCGGCTGACCCAGGGTCTCCTCAAGAAGGAGGGACGACGGTGTCCCTAACTCGCCCCCGGTATGGGGAGCCACGCTTCTTAGCGCCCCGCCGCCTTGGCCTGCTTCTGTTAGGGTGACAAGCAGCTCCACCCGTCACCCCAGGCCCGCGCTTATGGGGGATGGAGGTCGGTTTGTGCATCCGACGTCCATGTTGCCTTCGCCCGCGGGTAGCGCGGTTTGCGAGTCTATCTCGGTCACGCTGCCACTCCCTTTCCGCCGTCTCCTTCTCGAGCATTACTTGCTCCCAGGAGGCGCCGGCCTCCCATGCATCCGCGCAGCGGAACATCGCCGCGAGTAGGGTGGCGAGCGTGAGAACTCTCACTCCCAGGGCTGCCAGGCTCGGGATTGTATCCTCGCTTCCGCGCCTCCTTTCGGAACCGATATAGCACTGAAAGGGCCCTCGATTGTAGAATCCACGAGATTCGCCACAACGAAGGGTATCGTGCAGTACCTAATGGCCCTGGTAGCCATCGTCTGCTGCGGCGTACGCAGCAGGGGCATGAACCTGTCCTCCAGGTTTCCAGTTTATGGTTTGCAAATGGGTACCACCTGCTATCAAAGTTGTTTCGATATTTTCAGCATAATTTTTTAAATATGGTTTTTAAGTTTATAATATTTTTACTTCTCTCATGTTCGATAAGTAGGTTCTTATTACCTCCAAATAAGAAAAACCCTAGGGCGGTAAGTAATTAAAAAAAAACACTTCTTTCCATAAAAAAGTTCGCGTACATCTAACCATCATACTGGCAATAGACATCATGTATTCAGCCCAAAGACCAAAGAGGTCGCTTTGCTATTCAGCCTTGTCTTCGTGTGCGTATAATAGTCATCTATTTTAAATATCGAATGGCGATACTCAATTTCATCCTTGAAAAAAAAATTTTAAAGTTCTTTACTTGATTCTTTTTAATGAAAAAAGGCGGGAATAGAAAACTTTTACTTTAAATATTGTTTGTTTTTGGAATTTTTTTTTAAAAATCTCAAACTATTAATATACCCAAAAAACACCTGTCCTTAAAATTTGAAAATTGTTCTCATTTCACTATAAACATTCACGCGCAGACTTATCGTGCGAGCACTCTATGTGAAAAGATTATGGTTGACGTACTGATGACACCGGTGATCTCCGCAAAACGACGTTTGGGGGATCACCTGTTTCTGGTACAGAAGGACCCCGACTGAGTGCTATTACTGTGATGCGACCGAGGACTCAGGCGGCGCACGGCGTAACATAGGAGGTAGCTCAATGACCTCTGTCCTGCAGGACCGTAGACTTGGTGTGTGACAATGGTAGCCGCCTGTCACAATAGCAGAAAAGCGGCCCAGGGATGCCAATGCGATGCGCACAGATCGACATTGAGTAGCGAAGTACTCAAAATGATCTCATTATTGCTTGAGACATATATCTGGCACCTAAAATGTGCTCTATACACGCGGTACACATTTCTTGGATGAATTTTGACGATAGCACGGGGTGCTGCTGCGGTAGACGAGCTTCAGTTCACTAAGACAATTATTGAGAGATATAAAAGGCCCCAGGGCCTTTTATATCTCACGATTTGAGTCACTGGCAATTAGTATTGACATCGCCACAGCTTAGGGTTCAATAGGTTATGGCACACATCGCTGCTTTCCAAGCTACCAACCTTTGGCCTGCCTCCCAGATCGTGCAACTGGGTTGCAAGCGTCCTGCAGGAGCACCGTATTCGCGTCTTTTGTGATGGACGAGCTTCGGAGTTCTTGCAGGTGAATGCTCGCGCCGCAGGGTTCCATCTTATCTCCCACTCTCTTTCTTCTGCATATCAATGACATGCTTTCTAATGGTAGCATTAATTGCTATGCAAACGACAGCACCTTACACGGGAGTTATCACGCACATGCTGCGGCCAAGCAGTGTGAAATCGCGGAAAAAAAGGCAGCTTCTTGTCACTGAGCCGGACTCAGAGCACACCACTGCCACTGCAGGATAACCTCAATATCCTCGGTATGGATGTTCACTGCAAACTAAATAACAAAAACTATATCGAGAGCATCATCAAAACAGCCTAGCGTAAGCTCGGAGCTCGGAGCAGCGGCGTCTTCATACAAGACTCAAATTCGTTTCTACGTGGAATACTACTCGCATCTCTGGGATGGCTACGCAAAGTACTTACTAGATGCTCTCAACAGGTCGCTGCAACGTGCGGTCCGCATCATTGGGAATCCTGAGGTCACGAACTTCCTCGAGCTTTTGCAGATGCGTAGAGATGTTGCGTCTTTGGCAGTATTCTACCGTCTCTACCACGGTGAATATTCTGATGAGCTCTTCTAATCAGTCGCACCCTCTCCTTTCCTTCACAGGATCCTACAGTCCCGGGGCCTTTAAGCGGGGCGTGAAAAGGCATCTGACAAGGCCGTCAAGATGAGTGCCACCACTGTTAACATGGTACATGTTTACGATGGTGACCCCCTTTCCGAAACTTTGCTTTTAGCTTACCATCAGGCGAGGTGAAGTGAAATTGACGTGTCCCTTATATAAAAAAATAGTTCCAAGATATATGGCCCGAGCTATACCTTGATATTATGACAATTTTGTGCACCTTGCATGTTCACTGTACATACGAGTGCATGGTGGTATTGATTTACGGCGGCGGCGCGCTGGAAAGCGCGCCTCCCCATTCCGGGGGCGAGTCGGGGACCTGGGTCAGCCGTGGTGCGAGGGATATGTCGATGACAACCTCACCTCCGGTCTAGCACCACGACCCTCAGTCGGCGTGCGGTTTTAGTCGGTTCGAGTCCCACATAACCCCTTCCGGCTCCGGCGGGGGAGGTATCCGAGGTTTTCGCAGGCCAAAAAAAGGTGGGATTGATTTATGAGAAAAAGTTAAATACTATGTTTATCCGCATTCTAAATCACGAAACACAAGTTAGTTAATCCCTGTTTTCTTTAGGTCTGGATAGCGCAATGAAGATTATCGTATAATATTTATCGTGAACTAGCTTTTGCTCGCGGCTCCGCCCGCGTGGATGTCAGTTATCGCGACCAAACATAGCCTATGTCCTTTCTCAAGGTTTAATCTACCCTCATACCAAATTTCATCAAAATCGGTTCAGTGGTTTAGGCGTGAAAGCTAACATACAGACAGACAGACAGACAGAGTTACTTTCGCATTTATAATATTAGTATGGATTTATTCAACGACAAATTTTAGCAATCATTGCAATTCAAATGTAAATAAATACTTACCGAATGATTTTCCTATGATAAAAAACATTTAAACTTTTATAATTTTTGTGAACGTATCTACGTATACAAATCGAGCAGAACATTGTCATCGAGTTCAGAACCATGATTTAACGCCTAAACCATAATTTTGACTTTGACAGATGTTACTGAATACCAGGTTATTAAGTTATCGATTTCCATAACCACACATATGCGATACGTGGTGTTAGTATTTTATGACGTTTGAGCCATTTGTATGGGTGACGTAAGTTGTCAAAATGATAAAAACCTAAGTATTTGTAAACCTATGCTTTGACAGATCGTACAGAATACCAGGTTATCGAAACGAAACTCACAAACTCACAAATACGTGATACGTGGCGATAGTGAATCGAGCCCCTGTTTATAATTGTCACTTCAATGTGACTTCCAATCACATGTTGAAGGTAAAGCCTAAAAACGAGTGTCGCTTTAATAGATATCAACAATGTTGTTTAAACTTTTTTACATATAATATACAAGAGTATCTTCGTCTATATGTGATTTCCAAGTGCCTTCGTCATTCTTAGATAACATTCAGTTTGGTATAGCTATTTTGCTAAGAAGTGAATGTGACATATCATCTATTTGAAATGACATACGTACGTATCTCATTATAATTCTCTAGGGAGAAACCATATTCTGTCCTCCGTGGGATAAACACAGGAAAACTGTAATAGTTGTTTGTTTTCGCATATTACTGGCTTGATGTAAATATAAATAAGGAAGTGCGTACCTGAAACAAAATAAAAACAATTGTTAATAATGATATTGTAAAGGTTTGGTGAATGGAAGAAAATCCGTATCAATATCCATACTAATATTATAAATGCGAAAGTAACTCTGCCTGTCTGTATGTTACGCTTTCACGCCTAAGCCACTGAACCGATTTTAATGAAATTTGGTATAAGGGTAGATTAAACCTTGAAAAAGGACATAGGCTATGTTTGGTCGTGATAACCGACATCAAGCCGCGGGCAAAAGCTAGTAAAGAATAAATTGAAACTGGACAAAATCAACATCGAGAACGGGATTCGATCCCAAGACCCCCTTTCTAAGGCGATTACTTTGACCATCTCAGCTATAATTTATTTGTCTGAGATGCTCACGACATTATACAATTGTTCGTATCAAGCGGTTTGTGTGGTAAGCCAATGTTACCGTAGACCATTCTTACGTTAGGTTATACATCAAATGAAAACGTAAGGAATTCATAATTTCTGAGTTGTGTAAGTAATAAATATTCCAATATTCCACAACATTTTATACAACGCTATATTAGCTCAGTTTAATTAGCTTGTGTTATGAAATCTAGAATGCGGATAGACATACTTAGATACATTTTTTTTGTAAATACTTAATTATATATTATACAAACGGACACAATCCCACCTGTGTGGAAGCACGATTAACTGAATTGACAAATGATGTTATTTATACACTGACATGTAATATTCTTACAAATGAATGAGTTATGAGTTAGAAACACCCAGACCAATGCGAATAGCCATATTCATGCATAGAAATATTTGCACTGAGCGGGGATCGAACCTGCACCGCACCTCCTGCGTGGCAGACGCGTACACGTCCGCCACGCCACAGAGGCTGTCATACTGAGTCATACTGAGTCATTTCAAGATTTACCTGAGTGTTGGCGTATTTTTAACATTGATTTATTTGGAAATTGTCCTCTAAAAGATATTTTCAAGACTCTCCATAGTAAACTGAAATCCTAGTCAACCTTCTCTGCTAGTCAGTGCATCTGCTTAACAATGGACGATGACTAAGGCCTTCCACTTGGGTTTGGGAGTCATGCCGCAGTCGTTCTTGTAAAAACCATCAAACCAAATAAAAATAATAAGTGGATTGCGGCGTTTCGGTGCAACTGAGCAATAGCTGCAAAGATAATGATTATTAAGTAGCCAATTGCGACGTTGCACTACATTGCGTGTTGGTACAGTCGGCGTCATAAACATCTTGAAGACGAAGCCTCAAAATGATCTTAAAACTCTCGTATTAAGAGCAAATCAAACTGTTTTATTGATTTATATGGTGTTATTGTCCGAATTAAAGGTGTGGACCAAATATCGGTTAACTGGAAGGGGTCAAAAACGAAATTAAGATCATTTTGAGTACTTTGTACGTCAACATCTTTCTGATGCTGACTGTAGGAATATCAGTTAAACATCATCAGCATAACTGTTCATACTGGAGATTGATGGCGCTTGGTGGAATCTGCTACACATATTCAATAACACACTTGTACTTTTCCACTGAGTTTCTTTTTTCGCCTTACGGTCCGGTCAGGTCTAGAAATGAAATAAATTAAACTCAGTGGAAAAGTACAAGTGTGTTATTCAATTTATCATCAGCATAACTTTGCAGCCGAAGCGTGGTAGACAATCTGTAACTGTGTAGCATTACTGAATCATTTTATATTCCGTAGTATCAACGGAGTCACAACAATGTATTTCAAGAGTTTTGATTTAGGTAAATACCAAAAGGAAGAATACCTACTAAGCTTTGAATGTTCACTTAGGCAACTTAGGCCAGTATACAAAGGATAAACTGGAATAATAGCCGTTTATCGTGACAAGGGTACTTTACTTGAAGGGTTAGACAGAAAAGTTGAAAGAGTTGATGTAAATATGAATGTTTAAATGTGTTGTGGTTCATATTGTGTCTTGCCATAATACACATAGTATTTTAGCTGCCTAGCATTGATAGACGTATTTTTGTTTAAAAACTCAACATTATTTGCATGACATTTTTATGCTAACTTTTTAAGTTCGAAACACATCTGGAAAAAGAAGCGCTCAAGTGGGACTTGAACCCACGACCTTTCCCTTATAGGGGTAATGCTCTTCCAACTGAGCTATTGAGCCAAACCTGAATCACATCCAATTTCCCTTCGCTTTATATCCGTCTATAGGGGAGACGGTGGAGCCATCTATCAACTTTCTTACTAACTATTGGAACCCATGAATGATTTTTCAACAATTTTTTTTAACATTGATTTTTGTTGACTCTGCCCAAATATTTGAATGAAATGGGAATGCTCTTCCAACTGAGCTACAGGGGGAAGAGCATTACCCCTGTAAGGGAACATTCATATCTGACGGAACTTGCATCGCGTATTATCGGTCGCGTAACGCCAGAACAGACAAATGTATAGAAAAACACTTGACTGTTCACACTCAACCGATGTTACGTTAGTGCGTCGAGTGTGAACGGTTAAGTGATTTTCTATACATTGATTGTCTGTTCTGGCGTTACGCGACCGATAATACGCGACGCAAGTTCCGTCAGATATGAACGTTCCCTAAGGGAAAGGTCGTGGGTTCAAGTCCTTAACGTTATCACTGGTTGCACCCGAGACTTTCAATTTGGAGCCCACCGACTTCTTCTCCATTTTGTAGAAATTATTATAAACTAGCTTTTGCCCGCGGCTCCGCCCGCGTGGATGTCGGTTATCGCGACAAAATATAGCCTATGTCCTTTCTCAAGGTCTAATCTACCCCTATACCAAATTTCTTCCAAATCGGTTCAGTGGTTGAAGCGTGAAAGCGTAACATACAGACAGACAGACAGACAAAGTTACTTTCGCATTTATAATATTAGTATGGATGTCCTTTCTCAATGTCTAATCTACCCCTATACCAAATTTCTTCAAAATCGGTTCAGTGGTTGAAGCGTGAAAGCGTAACATACAGACATACAGACAGACAGACAGACAGAGTTACTTTCGCATTTATAATATTATAGTATGGATATGGATAATAAAAAGTAATAAATATTTTGTGCAATACTTTTGATTGTAACACATGGCCATACCATATAAGAAAATATCAACCAATTCTGTGTTTAAATAGGTACCTACATTTTCTTTCTCAAATTTAATTTCCAATAGTGGCAATACATTATTGAGGTAAAGTTGGTACTCTTCTTGTTTGAATTTACTTCACAGGAACCCTCCATAAAAGCAAGGGATAAACAGTAAAGGGCTTTTAAATACTCTTGGAAATAAACACGACTGTTAACGTTAATTTAAGGAAGGTCTGTCTGTAAAATGTTTGGACAAAAGAACCTTTCACATGGCCCGAAGCATCTGACTTAACCCTTGTTAGCCTACCTCCAATTTAAATAAGAATAAGTATCTAAATACGGCATAAAAATAACTTCAAGCAAAATGTGTTCTAAAAACAGAGTTACGAACACTCGCCCAAGGGGTTTTATAATCTAATAACAATCACCGCTGGTAATTTAAAAGGTCAACAGTCATTTTGGAAAGCTGGCGTTAAGTTTTGTTGTGAAAATGTCTTTTAGTAAAACTATATAGGATAGTAGTTGTTGCCCGCGGCTCCGCCGACGTGGATGTCAGTTGAAGCCTATGTCACAGAATAGACAATAGTACTCCTATGTCGTTTCCCAGGGTCGAATGATTAGACCTAGAGAAATTAGAAATTAATGATTGTAGAGATAGATAAGAATCTGATCTACTAGCTTTTTTTATCGCGACCAAACAAAGCCTATGTCCTTTTTCAAGATCTAATCTACTCTTATACCAAATTTCATCAAAATCGGTTCAGTGGTTTAGGCGTGAAAGCGTAACAGACAGACAGAGTTACTTTCGCATTTTTAATATTAAGTATGGATTTCTGTACCAAATATCATGAAAATCGATGAAAGAGGAACAGACAGAGTCACTTTTGCGTTTATAATATGAATTCTGTAACATATATTTAAGGTTATTTTTATATGAAAAAAAAAACTAACTACCTGACCACTACGCTGCCTAGGCCAGAGCTTGCCAGAGAAAGTTGCACCCGTTGTAAATGAATAGCACAGTATAAAATATACTGTTGATTGTGAATACATGGAATACTAACTATTATTTAATACTAGAAATAATACCTACACTGCCTCTGTTGTAGAATTCCAAATAATACAGGGCATATGTAATATTAGTACTCGTATCTGTTGAATATTTCAGCATAAATCTTCTGTGCGTATTAATTTCGTCTTGAATTATACAGTGCCAGATATAGATCAAGAAATTCTGACAGGCTGATGTTAGAAAATGTTTGAAATAATTCGCTAGAAAATCAATAGACTATGTCAATAGTGAGCATATTCAAACATTAATTAATATAACTTGTTCTTAACTTCAAATAGTAACTATATTGAATTATACCCCTTTACAACCCGAGTGATTTCATACGGGATTTTCTCTGCACGATCGTGCTCCGTGTATAATCTGACATGTGCATAATTGTGCTACTTTGCTTGATTTGATTTTTAATAATGTAAATAACTCAAATCCGGGGTAAAAAATACTTTTAATATAGGTACATATATTGAAGGGTTTAGTCCCACACATAAATTATCACAAGAATTATGAACAATAGCTATATTTAATAAAATCAGTCCCAATAGGTATTAAAATTAGGAACTCATTATCATATTCATTAAGACGTAATTATCCTGATTGCATCCTGATTCCATCAGGCCAAGTCGCAGTGTATAAAAACATATTTGCTCATCCAAATTGTTAAAAACTCTTGGGTCAAAAATCCAGGTCATCATTATCAAAGTCTTCAATGAAAACTTCAATGTCGGACTCGTTTCCAACTCCTCTCGTTTCCATCTGTAATATCTTTTTCGCCAAGAGCACCTATAAACTTCAAAACAGGGACATATCATATGGCAGAGAACCTGCGGGCAGTAATGTGGCTAGATTGCTGAGCCCACAGAGGGCGATGGCCGTCAGGGTGATAAGGGGATAACGCACGATCTCAGGTGAGGCGGCATGCCTCCTAGCCGGGACCCCTCCATGGGACCTGGAAGCGAGAGCCCTTGCGTCTCTATTTATATGGCGCAAGGAGGTGCTGGAGCGGGGCCAATGGCCTGCATCTCGAGAAATCGAGGCCCAGTGGTCCCAGCTCTACCAGGAAACCGTGGAGACATGGAAGGTGCGACTTGAGCAACCAAAGGGGGGATTCGCCGTAATTGCGGCCGTCAGACTGGTCATGGACGAGTGGCTGGAGAAGAGACACGGTGCTCTATCCTACCGGTTGTCACAGATACTTACCGGGCATGGTAGCTTCGGTAGGTATCTGTGGCGAAGACACTGGGAAACCACGGCCGAGTGTCAGCACTGCGAGGACCGCAGCGATGACACAGCGCTCCACACGCTGGTGGAGTGCACGGCGTGGGCGCAACAGCGCCAGGTCCTCGTGGTGGGTCTGGGCGTGGGCACCCTCTCGCTCAATCACTGTGATGCGAGCGAGGACACAGAGCTGCACACGCTGACCGAGTGCCCGGCGTGGGACACGCCGAGGCGGGTCCTAGTGGCGGCTCTAGGGGTGGGAGTCCTCACACTCGTCACATTGCTCACAGCGATGGTACGATGCGCAAACGCTTGGGGTGCGGCCGCCTCCTTCTGCGAGCAAGTAATGCTCGAGAAGGAGGCGGCCGGTAGGGTCCGGACCAGACTCCGGGCCCGGGAAGTCCGTGCAGAGCGAAGGCGAACCGGACGTCGGAGGTCGCAGAGACCTCCGTCCTCCATGAGCGCTGGCCTGGGGGTGACCGGTGGAGCCGCCTGTCACCCTAGCAGAAGCAGGCCGCGGCGACGGTGCAAAGTGCGCCTCCCCGTAACCGGGGCTAGATGGGGACATTTTGGTCCCCACAACCCGAAGGGGGCCATCTCGAAAGAGATGGTCCTGGGTCTGCCGGGGTGCGAGAGATATGCTTTTGGCAATCTCACCTCCGGCAGCCAAGGACCCAAGACGGCGTGCGTTTTAGTCGGTTCGAGTCCGACATAACCGCCTCCACTGGCTCCGTGGGGGTGGTATCCGTGGGGATTTTTCGCACGATAAAAAAAAAACCCTCTCGCTCGAGACCATGGTGCGAGGCGGCGGGGCGAGAGCGGGCGAAAACTCTCCCACCCGAGTTCCGCAGTCGGCGGCTTGGGTGCCGCCGACGTGTCTTCGCCGAAGACCATCGGCCTCCATGACCGGGGGCCTGAGGACGGTGAGTTGGCTGCTCACCGTCTTTACAGAAGCAGGCCCATGACGGCAGCGTGACTTGAGGGATTCACGCACGCTTCCCCCCCCCCCCCCTAAGAAGCGGGATAGCACCCGAAAACCCCCCATAGACGCGAGATAGCACCCGAACCACCCCCAAGGCGAGGCCGCAATTGTAGCCGTAGGTCTGATGGGAGTCCTGGGACATCCTTCCGAGGGCTTACCCGGGGCTCCCATCCATAGGCTTCTGGGCGTTACCGTGGGGGTTTTTAGTCGGTAGGAGTCCGGCATAACATCCATGAAGAATTTTCCCCCACGGTTAAAAAAAAAAAGGGACATATCATATTGTAATGACATACTAAAAATCCATACTAATATTATAAATGCGAAAGTAACTCTTGTCTGTCTGTATGTTACGCATTCACGCCTCAACCACTGAACCGATTTTGATGAAATTTGGTATAGGGGTAGATTAGACCATGAGAAAGGACATGGGCTATGTTTGGTCGCGATAACCAACATTACATTAGAAGAACACACAAAAAGAACAGTTACGCCCTAAGAAGCACTTACATGCATCTTTACATTAAATAATCATTATCCAATTTAATTACATGACACTAAACCAATTACATTCATTATTTCGATTTATAGCTTATTTAATAACTTAGTTAGTACTTAGGTAGGTACTCGAAGCCCCTCTCCTGCCAAAAAACGCGGCCATTTTCACCATGCACAGTGGTTCACTGACACGTCGCGTAGTAACTCGTCAATTTAATTTCATTAAAACTCGTAAGATCGAGTACTATAGATCGATACCGATTGCGTTCGGAAATAAAACAAGTCACGCTTGTATGAAGTGAGGTGCAAAGGGATAGTTGTGTAAGAAGTAGTATTTTGTCCTTTTTAAGGTTTATGATCACCTGTACCTTTTAAGATAATCACTTCCTCGATACACTTACCAGCGATGCAAAAGAAAGGCAATACAATACAGCTTTTAGCAGATGGCCTACCTACCTCCTGGTTTTCGCTCATTGTTATAGTATTTTTACTCTGTGGCACATTTCTATGATAAAAGACTTCAAACAGTAATGCGGGTCTTTGATTTCAAATGTTTGTCACACAGTAAAATAAATATATTTACTGTTAGGAGTACTACCTTGTAAGGAATATAAGGACATGACGAAACGATGAATCATTTTTACCAGACTGCCGAAGGAAGGAGGGTAATTAGATAAAAAAATTTATATTCAGGAATTAGTTTGTTGGACTAGAAATTATTATTATTATCATATAACCAGTTAATGTTATTTCGTCTCCGTACTAACCGTATTTTCTTCACGATACTTGTGTTACAGTTAAATATTAACTTTGAAAATTAATTTCACAAAATCATGTCTCTTCAAAAGCTTTCACAAAATCGATATTGTCACATTCATTTTATATTTATGTAACAAAATAACATCTTTTGTACTTGAGTTACAGTGTAAATCTTTGGGAACAAGGAATTTGAGATCTCGTTAAAATTGTTTATTGTTGATGGAGAGGACGAAGAGCCAACTTCGGAGTATTCGGGTAATGAGCAATTTTTTTGAAGATTGTTTACATGTTAAATATATAATAATATACTGAATTAATGTGATACTCATTGCACTGGTTATATAACGAATTCTTACCGAAACACACAAACACTGTTTCGAAATATAAAGTTTATTGGTAGACAGAAGAAATCAACATCCAGTATGGAACTTTAAGGCGGAATACTCTGGTCAACTAAACTACTTGAGCACATTCTAGATATATATGATATCCTCTTCTTGCCTCTTCAAATTATCTTTAGGAAAAATTAGCGTTCGAAAATTTCGATACATAAATAAATTATACATATCTAGCTATGTATGCACTACAATCAAATTATTATTTGAAAAAAAAATAATAAATACTCAAACATAATAATAAAAACATAATTATAATATTTTGAGGCCTCTTGTTCGCGCCTCAACCTAGCGCCTCATAAAAACCTCAAGAATCTTCATGATTGATGATACAAAGTTTGTAACTGTACTCAAGATAATAGAGGAATCTTGGCGAGAAGACCAGAAGTTCTGGTTGGACATGAAGATTTATTTAGCGTCAGAAGTTTTACACAAAAAAATTCTAAGGAAAGTTCCTTAAAGAAGAAAATAGAAAGAACGGCATTTTTTGTTACTCTACGTTGGTTGAAGTTTAGACAATGTTTTCTGTACTGGGTTCTTTTATTAAATAATATTGATCCGATTGCTGACTATGCAATGAGCTGCCAGCGCAGCTTTTATTGCAAACTTGCACGCAAAGACATACGATATAACTACAATGCTGGAAACGCAATACCTGCTGCAAAAATACACTAATCACAATTCATTTCCTTTCTAAAAAATAAGAAAGTCTAAAGAATGTATTAACAATACATATCTACAGTAAATATCATCACCATAATTTCATTGTGGCTCCGGTTAGATCTGACACCTTCACTTCTTCCTCCTTCCTTCTTCTTCTTCCTAGCCTTTCTCCCATTTCATTTGGGGTCGGCTCTCCGTATCAACTCGCGCCATTCCTTCCTGTTTTGTGTCATTTCCAGGCTTGCGCCAATTGTTCTCATATCCTTGGTTATTGTGCTTATCCAGGTCGTAAGGGGACGGCCTCGGCCTCTTTTTCCCTCGGCATTGTTGTTTAGCGCCCTTTTAGTCATGTGATCGTCATCTCTGCGCATCACATGGCCGAACCATCTCAGTCGGCTTTCGCACATCTTCTCTTGTATGGGCACGACCTTGAATGTGCCACGGATGTATTCATTCCTAATCCTATCCCTTAGCGTCACGCCCCCAGCCCACCTAAGCATTCGCATCTCTGTGCAATGCATCTTATGCTCCTCTTGCTTGCGCATTGGCCAGCATTCTGCGCCATACAAAAGAGCAGGTCGAACTGCTCTCTTGTAGATATTTCCCTTTATTGGAACAGGTATTTGCGAGTCACAAAGCACCCCAGTCAGTGCTCTCCACTTCTGCCACCCAGCTTGGATCCTGTTGTCTATGTCGTCTTTAGTATCCGCTTCACTAGTTATCACGGTTCCAAGGTATTTGAATTTAGCAACTTTATTGAGGGGAATATTATCTATAAGTGGTGGGGACACGTTCGCATTTACGCCAGAGAAATTGCAGTGCATATATTCCGTTTTAAGTCGGCTAACTCTCAGTCCTCGACTTTCCAAACGTTTGCTCCACTGGGTTAGTTCGTTTTGCATATCTTCGTCAGATTCTGACACGAGCACTATATCGTCGGCATATAGTAGTGTCCATGGAGCAGGGCGTTGCAGATCTTCGGTGACATAATTCATGACTGTATTGAATAAAAGTGGACTTAGAGTTGAACCCTGATGTACTCCTACCTTCACATGGAACTCCCCACTCAATCCTGCCGGGCTACGTACCCTCGTGGTTACATTATCGTACATGTCTTTTACTATTCCAATGTACTGTTCGGGAACGTGCTGTGCCCGAAGAGCTGTCCATATAAGATCTCTTGGAACTCTATCAAATGCCTTTTCCAGATCTATAAAAGTGAAGTGTAGGTCCTTTTTAGATGTTTTAAACTTTTGTAAGAGCAGTTTGATTGAGTGTATGGCATCTATGGTTCCTACGCCACTCGTGAAGCCACATTGGTTTGGCGTTAAGTTTATAAGCTGAGATAGTCTTCTAGCTATCACGGATTCCCATATTTTCAAGGTATGTGAAGTTAGCTTTATGGCACGGTAGTTCCCGCATTCGGCTACGTCGCCTTTGTTTTTATAAAAAGGGATAATATCACTTTTTCTCCACATGTCAGGCATTTTGCCATCTTCTACTACTTTATTAAACAAGTTTGCTAACCATTCTATGCCGGTATCGCCTACCTTTTTCCAGAGTTCCACCGGAATCTCGTCTGGCCCAGTCGACTTGTTGTTCTTCATGCGACGAATAGCAAATTTTACTTCCTCCGGTGTTATTTTTTCTATTGGACCAGCAACGCTAGGTACCCCCCGCCCCCTCTCTCGCGGGAATTCTTCGTTTAGTAGTTCTGCAAAGTATTCTTGCCAACGCTTATTTATATCTTTATCTTGTGTTAGTAGCCTACCGCTTTTTTCTTTTATGTACTTATTCGCCTTTATATCTTGCGTTTGACTGTTTCTGATTTTAGCCAGCTTGAAAATTACTTTGTCATTCGCAGCGCCTTCTAGACGTTTATAGAAATCTTCCCGAGATTGTGCTCTTGAGCTGGCTACCAGTCTCTTTGCCTGAGTTTTACTGTCTACGTATTTAATGCGGTCTTCGTCCAAGCGTGTGCGTTGCCATACCTTGAAATTCTGTTTCTTTTCCTTAATTTTGGACTTCACATTTTCATTCCACCAACTGGCCTCTTTGTTTGTTTGTAATTTACCTTTTGTTATTCCTAGGTGTTGTTTAGCCAATTTAATGCTCTCTTTATGAAATGCATTCCAGGTTTCGTTCGAGTCGTCTTTGATAGATTCTGGCATTCTCAGGTAAGATTCAATGTCTAATTCAACGCTATCGCCTTGCGTTTTATCTAAGTGGTACCATCTAATACGCGGCGTTGGTCTAGTTTTTATCCGGAAATTACACGTAGGCATTTGTAAGCATGATACCAGTAAACGATGCTGGGTGGTGAGGGGTTCCCCCGGGATAACCTTGCAATCTCTACAAAATCTTCGCGTTGTTCTGTCTACGAGAAGGTAGTCGATTTGTGTGGCATTGTTTCCGCTTTTATATGTAATCAAATGCTCGTCCTTTTTTTCAAGGCATGTGTTGATGATTGGGAGGTCAAAAGAGGCCGCAAATTGCAATAGGGTCTCCCCCTGATCATTCATCCTTCCGTACCCATATCCTCCATGTACTTCTGGGAAGGTGTCGCTCCTTTGTCCAACGTGTCCATTGAAGTCTCCAGCTATAATTTTTTGTTCGCTGGGGGGGATGCTCTGTACAAGATCATAGAGTTCCTCCCAGAAGAGACTCTTCTCTTCTGCGGTGCATCCTGTCTGAGGAGCATAGACTGATAGAATATTGAGACACGGTTTATTATCCAAGGCAAGCTTGACTGACATAATTCTATCAGTACATCGATTTACGTTAATAATTCTTTGTTTGAAGTTTTCGCTGAGAACGACACCCACACCATTCCTTGTAGTTGAAGACCCATGATACACCAGTTGGTACTTTCGCCCTATTTCCCTAGACTTGGATCCCTTCCATTTCAGTTCCTGAACACAACATATGTCAATATTTCTTCTGTGCAGTGTTTCCGCCAGTTCTTGGCTGCGTCCGGTCAGGGAACCGAGATTCCATGTTACAGCTACACGCATTTTTATTGCGTTGCGTCGATGGTCGTCGCTTATGGGGTACGCCCTTCCTCCTTCCTCCTCCTGCGAATTTGGGTTTGGCGGCTTTGGACCTCCCAACCCCCTGGGGCCTAGAAGAAACCCAGAATCTTGCCGGTCAAATAGCAGGTTTATAGGTTTACAGGTGGAGTTGGCTTGAGTTTTAGTGAGTACACCCAAGTCATCTATAATGCAATTTTTAGCCGACTTTCAAAAGGAGGAAGGTTATAAATTCATCGGCATCTTATATCTTTTTATGATGACAAAAAGTAAATTGATTTCTTCTCTAGAATGTGTGCTCATGTTTGAGACTAAACGAACGTCATGTTATTTGCATACCTAAGGTTGTAATTTACAATATATTGGGGGTTGGACAATAACTTATTTCACATTGACAGAGTTACATTTAGAAGTTCTGAAAACTATTAATCTGAACCTAAATCAGACGAATCTAGCTATTAAACTTCATTTATTATAAGTCCCCACTGTTATGGTAATAAACTTGGATTAAATTGAAGTCGTAAACTCATAGTTACAATGTTTAATATTCTCAAATGATTCCACAGATTATGGTCGTTCAGACAAAGTACTTGTTTTGCACTAATTTAGTTTTAATCATGTAAAATGGTTTCAAAATACGTTTACATTTTATATGATTTTATAAGTATATAAATTCCTTAGATTTAGATAAGAATGTGTTCCTATGTACATTTTGACACTCGTGCTATATGATACTTTATACATTTTAACATGTTGTCAGTTTGTACCCGGCGTGCCAAAATTTACCTCTTATATGCATAGTTTCAGCCATGGTTTCAGCTGCAAAATTAATCGCCGTATTTTAGTTCCTCAGTTTAGTTTAAAATAAAGAATGTCACAGAACTAGAAAACGTACATTTTCGGGCTTCATCATTATAGTAATTTCTCGGTTGCTTTCAAAGTTTGTACACTTATTGTGTTTTTGATTAGGATGTAGGTTTTCAGGTGTGACTTTTTTATACCATTCAGATTGGCAGACTAGCACACGGCCTACCTGATGGAAAGTGGTTACCGTGGCCTATAAACATGTGCAATAGGGAGTTACAACAGATTAAGAACTGAGAGTTTTTGTGCCGTCAAAGCAGGCAAGCCTTTGGTCTTCCCACTGGCAGCGCAGGTCTGCACTCAGAATCTCAATAGGTAACCCTAACTCAACATCTGGTCCGTTATTCAGCAAATGCACCGACATTCATTACCTAGTAATCTAAATATGTCTTTAATTTAACGCAATGGAGCTAATAAAAATACGGCTCTGACATTTACAATTAGATAGCTTTTCGATGGCATCTTTCTCAGTAAATATAAGAGTGTCTCCTAAAAAAATAAACATTCCTTTAAAGGTCAACAGAAAAGGCCAAAGATAATCAAGAGAAGTGGAACAAGAAATACACAGATTTGTAATTTTGTATATTAGCTTCCTGATATTGGAATTGGATTGAACCTTGGTGTTGGGTACGTCACACAACTGTAGTAAGTGTAATTCCCGGCATATATCTTAACTCAAAGTCATGAGAAAAACAAAGCCCAGATATGCTCGGATATGTATGATGGAAATAAACCATATAGGTACTTAACTGAATAAATCTCGAGGGCGGAGGCGCTGTCTGCTGAAACACAGGCTACAAGCCTAGCTCAGCAGCAGATGCTACTAATAATTTCCCAAAAGAAAAAAAAAAGAAAAATAAAGTAACCTTTATTTATTTTCTATCACAGAAATGCGAGAATACTTTTTATAATATTGTACTAATTTTATAATCTTATTTGCATTATAATCATTTTAATCTGTGTTGTGTAGCAAATAAATAAATAAATGATCAGAGAATCAAATTGATGAGATCAAATTGAATTGAATTAAATTGAATTGAATTAAACTGGAATGAATTGAATTGTATTGATTTAAAGTGAATTATGTGACTGGTAATGTGAAAAATAATGCATTAATGTTTTAATTTATAATTATAATATCTGGAACTTATGTATTTAGAAAAATCAATTTACGAACACAATTAACATTACAATAAGAAATCATTTGTAACTAACAATACTAACAAATTATGGATTTTATTATGTTATGAATTATTATTATTATTTGATGAATAAATTAAATTATTATTAAAAAAAAACTAAGATTGCTGAATTTGAGCTCCTCCACCGTAGCACTCTGTCCTCAAAAAACTCCCAAAAGATCCGTACTGCACAAATAAAGATATAGATAGATAGCATTTGACATTGTAATAGCACTCATGTTGCGCCAATTATGATTTCCAATCCCAAGACGTATTAAGGGACAAGCCTATTGCCTATTTAAGTTTATACACGGACAACCGGTCAAAACTACAGTATAAAGGCCTTGACTGTACTTTTGATTAAGAAGTGCATACAATCGGAGATATATTATCCGAAAAAATATTCCCGATCCTCCTACCAATCAGAGTTCCGATTAGAGGACAAGGAAAAACCCCTTCTCGCGAGCCCTTTGTATTGGACTGTATGTTTACAATCGAATGGAGAACAGCCCTATCGCTTAGTCGCTAACAGCCACAGTTCCCGGTGGTGGGTCTATTCTACTCCACCGAGAACCAACACTAGACAAGACAACTGACACCGACACCGTCATCTTTACTAGACAACCGACATCGTGGTTTTGTTTACTAAGTAATTTACGTGCTCATACTTCAGCTCCAAAGTTTTTGTAGACATTGTGAAAAGTCAAGTCAAGCACACGTGTTGTCTTGGTCGGTAAGAGGCCTAAAGCATACTTCAGTGGAGCCCCGTCATTAGCAGAGGCTGAAATAACTTCACTAATTGGGCAAGCCCTTAGCGGACATAGTGCTCTGAAGTTTGGCTTCTAGTTCGATCTCAGAAATATTAGACAAAGCATATAAATGTAGGTATAGGTAGGTACTCTTGATTGATGGCACTTGGTGAAATCTATTGTTACACATATTGAGAACACGCTTGTTCTCCAAAATACATCGGGAAAAAGAAAAGAGAAGGGAAATTTAAAGTGATTTAGATGTGGCTCAATAGCTCAGTTGGAATTTATTTTTTATTTCGAAATTCCGATTTATTTCGAACTTAAAGCATAATAAATGTTATAAAAATTTCATTAAAACACGCTTATGCTTTTCCCACAGAATTTCGTTTCGCAGGTTTCGATGTAAACCATTAAGAATGCCGTAAGGCGAAACCGGCCAGGTTCTATAATAAGTACATGGTGTGGAAAAAGCACAAGTGTACTCTCAATATGTGTACCTAATTAGACATAGCGTTTTGTGGCAACAAGGAGCATATAATGATTGTCTTTCTCTTCTTTTATTAATAGATATAGGTTGGAAAATAATTTTGGTAAAACAGTTTTGGAATTCATATACCTAGTACTGATTTGCTTCTGCTGCTAACTTTATGAAACCCGAATTGATGTAGAGTATTCAATGAAACCCTTTATGTTATCCGTGTGGTGACGGATAAAGAATCTTGTATACCTATCACCACCCTCTCTCATCCGAAGGGTGTCGTAAGGAGCGACTAACGAAAAATATGCATAGGTACGATATCACTGCGAGAGAAGGAATACTCGTAATAAAACCCTGTACCAATCCGTCTTGCCAGCATGGAAACACTAGGCCACAGCCTGCCAATATTCGGAGAAGCCTATGTCCAGCAATAGACTGAGATTAACTAATTGATTGATTGATTTAATGTTAGTGGAATACTTCTTCTTCTTCTGTCGAATCGAAGGCGCCTCGACTCTCAAATTCTGTGTTCCCAGTGTGCCGCCACCTGGATTGCATTTTTGGAGGCGGTCATAAGTTCCTCCGCTGTACAAGAGGACGGAGTGGAATACTATTTTTGTACTATACTGTTTCAGTATAAAGCTCCGTTATTTGTAACTTTTAATTTCCCAAGAAGTTATGAATTTGATTTGATGAAGTTGACTGAATTTTCTGATATTTGGTACACACCTTTAGTGCAGACTATAATACAATTTAAATTAATATAACAGTTTGTTTTGGTCTTAAATACCTTGGTGCCAAGATCATTTTGAAACTTTGTAGTCTAGATCGTTATGACGCTGACTGTACGTATGTTACTCGTAGAAGAAGGCGGCTTCATCTCCCGCAACTACTATTTAGTTACAATCGAATTTTACTTCGCGCTTAATAATTACGGTCTTCTTGAATGTTGACTTGACAGTTGTTCAAAGGGAAGCCAGCCTTTGAACAACTGTCAAGCAAAGTGTAAAGTGAAGACAGAGTAATTTGTACTTTACAAAGTTATATCGCCGCAATAGGTGCATCTAAGGAATAGTTACTGTTATATGAATGTTATATGGTCGAAACGTCAGGCAAATGAAAGATACGTATGTACCTATACCATGATCGCGTTAATTCCTGTTTTAATTATTGTAGAAAATGGTAATATTCTCGACTTATACTCGTATGTATATCTCCATCACTGTGCTTCCTCGGAACTAATGAACGTCTAAACCGATTTTGATGAACGATATCTTGATTGGTAATGATAGTTAGATGTAGCTGCAACAATAAAAAGTGAAATTGCAAGGTTTTTTTATACCACTTAGGTGGCAGACAAGCACAGGGCCCACCTGATGGAAAGTGGTTACCGTGGCCTATGAACACCAGGGTGCCAGGTGAGTCATGCCCGTGCTGCCAACCCTGTAATAACAGAGAATTTCTGTGCCATCAGTGCAGATAAGAGCAGGACAAGGTAGCACAAAAACTCTCCAGGAACTCTGGCTACCCTTCTCACCGCCAGAAAAACATAACGAGGATATTATGGCCACGGTATTCTGTGCTTCCCCAGTCGCACTGCTCAATTGGGACAGGAGTACCGTCATTTCCTACCTCCTCCGAAAATAAAGTACAAATCTATAATTAGTACTGAGGCATCCTATCATAACTAAAATATTGGCTCACACTAGGAGGAAGAAGATAGGAAAAGAAAAGAGAGATAAAAAAAGGTACTCATCAGCAGTAATACGATGCTAAGCACGCAGTACTGTTTAACGATTTTAGTGGCGTGAAAGTATGTAGGTCGCCTAGTGGCTGTTAAATTCAAACAGGAAATTGCATTATTCTCTACTACCCCTAAGGCGATATTTGCAAAGTATCCATTACAGGAATTATAGTATGACGTCATTGGATTTTCTAGATGCAATCACAGGTGGTAGAAATAGTAGGTAATACGAAATACATCGGGATTTTCGAATTTAAAAAGTTAGCATAATAAATGCTATAAAAATTTCATTCAAATATTTGGGCGGAGTCATCAATAACCAATTAATGTTTAAAATGATTGAAAAATCATTCATTGGTTCCAACAGTTCGTAAGAAAGTTGGTAGATGGCTACACCGTCGCTCTTAAAGATGGATAAAAAGAGAAGGGAAATTTGAAGTGATTCAGGTGTGGCTCAATTGCTCAGTTGGTAGAGCATTCCTCCTGTAAGGGAACGATCGTGGGTTCAAGTCCCACTTGGGCGCTTCGTTTTCCTGATGTATTTCAAATTTAAAAAGTTAGCATATTAGATGCTATAAAAATTTCATTCAAATAGTAGGTAATATTTATTGCAGTAGTACTTACTATAAATGATACACTTAGATGTAATATTCGACGATCCTGCATCTATAACATAAGTGCATTAAATCTCACATTTTCCAAGCCAATATTTGAAAAGAATACCATTAAAGAAACGACATGGTGACGTCATAGACCTGAGTAGATGCAATTATCAGTTCATGAACTCACCTGGATGAAATTTAGCACGGAGAAAGATGATAGTCTGGATAAGCACATAGGTAACTTTTCATTTCGAAAATAGGTTTCGTCTTACAGTTCATGGGATCTATATTTATACTAGTGTAGAAATATATCTATGAATACATGCTCACAATATTGATAATGTTATAGTATTAAAATTTTAAGAAATAGTTACTCTAAACACATATAGTCCGGTCAAATTAGACCAAAAATAAGAGTAAAGTTTACCTAAATTCCCATCAAGCTGAAAATCGGTAAAATTGTTTAAAATACGTTTAAGACATAGAGGACTTTAAGTTACGATTAGATAATAACTTTTATAACTTTTGAATCGCTATATCTCAGAAACGGTAGCTCGTAGGAAAAAACTATTGATTCATTTTTATAGATAATTTTATAATCTAAAATTTTTGTCTGAGGTACTTTTATGATAAACTTACCGTTTTGCTGAAAATCGCAAAAACTCATTTTTTTTTACCTTTGACCTTGAATATTTCTTTTACCTTACACAAGAATGATGGGGAACTTTCAGGTATTGTTTATAATTATGTTTTGAACAATTTTACTCATTTTTAGCTTGGTAGGAATTTATGTACCTTCGAATGTCTAAATTGACCGGTCTAATATTAATTGTCGAATAATTTCAGTTTGAAAGTCAATTCAAGTTGAAATAGTAATGAAAATCCATAAATTTTGTAAAGCAACTCGAGTTCATAAGCATACTTAACCCCGAATACTGGATAAACATTAATACCTACCCTCAATAAAATTAATTAAGCTTGCTTATTAAAAATCAAACGCCTTTCTACCTGACGCCGCTGACAGCTAATTAATCGCGCTTTAGTATTTTATAGCAAGTATAACAATTATATTAAATCAATTTAGCTCAGAAGATATAACTTGTATTCGGTGATTATTATTATTAAATAATCCATTTTACCCTACAGAAAAGTTATCCTTACAATCAAACAAGAAACCGTAACTAGACTAACTAAGAATTCAATCGTTTCCAATTTCAGAGTAAACATTTTTAATCCATTCTTCACTATCGTCTCGTATTTTATTCCTGCTTCGTTATCTAGACCAAATGTAGTAACACTGTGCATATCGCAATAATATAAATAGCATTTCTGGCATGCAGCCGAGATTTCTTTCAAATTCACTGAACAGTACACCCTAGATATTCAAGAGACAAAAATAAAATGAAACCAAAGAATGGGGTCTTATATTTTGCACAAAGAATGAATATTTCCAACCCTTCGAATGAAAGCGAGTCTCTAAGACCGAGCTATGAATCTACTTGGAATTTCATTACTAAATTTTCGTTCAAGTCCTGCGCCATCGATACCGTGACAAGGACGTTTGAAATAACCCACTGCTTTTATTTGTACCGAGAATATTCGAGAAACTTATTTAAGCCCTTTGTAATGTACCACGGATTACGCTGTTTTTATTACTTCCTAGTACAATTACATCAAAGAAATTATAGAAGAATTGACGATTCTAAGAATTTGGTTTGTTATAATTTAGAACACTGGCTTAGTTTTAGATACCTATACAAAATGTATTATTTAGTTAAGAGCATACTATATTAAAACATTGTCTTATTTTGTACTTGTATGAAGAAAACAACCTACCTGCGCTGCATTATTGGTTAGTGCGTAACCTTTCTTGTATAACCTTTTTCAAGAAATTCATAACAATTTGAGAATTTTGATAGTGCAAGTTTATCATGTTAATTTTGCATTAACTGCAAAAAGAACATTATATATCACACAGGCCGTCGCCGTCGGAAATTCCAAATTTTATCGTTCATCGAACAAACTCTTTACGTTAATATTATAAGTTTAAATAGATAGATCAAAATAAAGAACTTATCATAAGATAGATGTATTAGAGAATACTGAGTACATAATATAGCAGATAATAATAGTAATTGTTATGGATAATGTTAATATTACGAGTAGCCCCACCTAAACGAGAAATGAATAGTGAAGGATGCAAAATGAAATATAGCCGACTACATAAAAGTTATTTCAGAAATATAATATTTTATTCTTAAAAGTCAAGACAAGACACGATACAAAGTGGCACTAGGAAATAAGATACTGTGAAGTGTGAAATATTCCTAAAATGAATTTGATCTGTCTACATAAAAATACTAAGTTATTATTATAACTGTACCTGATGATATTGCCTCTCGACGGGAAGCGGCTTCCGAGAGAACTGTGCAAACAAGTCAGTGTGCGAGATCAATTTGAAATGTATTAAAAATAAGCTTCAATATTGATTTATGTGAATGAAATACGAAAACAATCAGAATTGTCGCACCCCCAGTGGAAAATAGGCATAAGTGATCTTACTTTGATTCGTCGATTTTATCATATTTGAAAGGTACGTTTAAAGATACATATGCTAATTTTTTTTCATATTTTTCTTGTTAAATTTGACGAATTAAAACAAGAAATTCGTTTTGAGAATTTTGGTTCCATTACATTTTTTCTTACGGATTAGTAGATTATGTGATATAACGCAAAGAATAAATTGAGAAATATGACGTATTACTTATTATTACGTTTATCCCTAATATTTTATGTAGAAAATTAAAAGTAACAATTATTATGATTTAAATGCGTTTGTTTTTTTTACATCGTTAGTCTTGTATATACGATTATTTTTTTATTTGTTATATTAACTAGCTAAGGAAATTATCTTAAATGCGCTTACTTAGCCTAAAAGATAAAATTAGAAAATAATAACAGCTGTATGACTGTTTACTTTTTATGAACATAAAATAAATTAGAATAAGAATAAATACTGCTTTCTTCCACTCAAAACTTTTCCATACGCCGAAACATAAGACTACATACTGCGGCGCGGCTGTAAAATAAGAACGATTACTTCTTTCTTTCACTAGAATATTTTCCTTTCACCGAGAAGTAAGAATAGATACTGCGGCGTGGGAGTAGACAGTGCTAACATAAGTGTGAATACATCGACGCGGGGGACGGGGCGGGTGCGTATCCACGCGCTTGACTGTCAGTGCCCATTTCTAGGTCAAAGTAATACCTGCGTTAACGCATTTGCGAAAGCAAAACAACAACAATTGAGCGGTTTTTCTTCTTATTTTAAAGTAAAGTGACCTGAAATGTATAACCGGACGCAGCACAGTAGGGCGAGAAGAATTTTGAAGTTAGTAGGTGAGTATAAGCTAAAAAGAGATAATGACACAATGTTTTTTTTTATAGAACACGTCAATTTGACTTCACCTCGCCTGATGTTCAGCAAAGGCAAAGTGTCGGAAAGAGGGTCACCATCGGAAACATGTACCATGTTAACAGTGGTCGCACTCAGCTTGACGGCCTCATTAGATGCCTTTTCACGCCAAAGGACCCGGGACTGTAGGAAGAAGGAAACACGTGAGCTGGCAGGGAGTTCTAGGTCTTAATGGTGCGGCATAGGAATGAGTCTCTAAAACGCTTGGTTCTAACTGGTATACTCTGCACCGTATATGGATGGCATCTTAGCCCTGCACATCTCGTCCTGTGTAGCAATGGAGAGGGTGGGTGTAATTGGAAGAGCTTGTCAGAACATTCACCATAGTAGAGACGGTAGAATACTGCCAAAGACGCAACATCTCTACGCATCTGCAAAGGCTCGAGGGTGTTCATGACCTCAGAATTCCCAAAAATGCGGACTGCACGTCGCTGCAACCTGTCGAGAGCATCTAGTAAGTACTTTGCGGAGCTGCCCCAGAGATGTGAGCAGTATTCCACGCAGGAACGAATTTGGGTCTTGTATAAAAGACACCGCTGCTCCGGCGTGAAAAAACGTCTCACTCTGTTCAGGACTCCGAGTTTACGCGAAGCTGATTTGATGATACTTTCGATATAATTGTTACTCAGTTTGAAGCGAACATCCATACCGAGGATACTGAGATGATCCTGCAGTGGCAATGGTGTGCTCTGAAGAGTGGGAAGGGGAACGAAAGGAGATACCTTTGCTGTAAACGCACATGCCTGGGTCTTCTAGGCATTGAACTCGACCAGGTTCCTAGCGCCCCATTGAGAAATGTGGTCCAGGATCCGGTCCAGCTCAGTGACAAGAAGCTGCCTTTTTTCCGCGATATCAGACTGCTTGGCCGCAGGATATGCGTAATAATTCCCGTGTAAGATGCTGTCGTCTGCATAGCAGTGAATGCTACCGTTAGCATATCCAGCATTTACCTGCAAGAACTCCGAAGCTCGTCCATCACAAAGGACGTGAATACGGCACCCCTGCAGGAAGGCAGGCAGGCAAGGGTGGTCTGGGAGGCAGGCCAAAGGCTGGTAGCTTAGAAAGAAGCGATTTATGCCATACCCTATCGAAAGCTTTGGCAATGTCAAGACTAATTGCCTGTGACTCGCCGTGCTTTTCCATAGCCTCACCCCAAAGGTGGGTCACCTACGCCAGAAGATCACCCGTTGACCGTTTCGGTCTAAAGCCGTATTGCCGGTCAGTTCAAAATTTCGAGCACCTACCTGGACTAATCTCTGCATCACCCTAAGGTTGACTGGCAGAAAATGCCCATGGCATTAAGTCCGCCTTTGTACACTTAGTTTTATATTTGTGCATAAAGAATAAATAAATAAATAAATAAATAAATAAATAAGCAAGGAGTGATCCTCTAGGTGGCGCATGAATTGTGTGTTAATAATGTTCTCGAAAACCTTGCACAGCACTGAGGTGACGGCTATGGGTTGTTCCGAGTTGGCTGGGTCCGAGCGAACCCCCTTCTTGGGGATCGGCTGGACATTCGCCTCCTTCCAAGCCGACGGCACTGTACCTGAACTGTGGGACAGTCGGTACAAGCGCTTTAAGTACGACCGCTGGAATACCATCAAGACCACTGGTTTTCCGGACATCGAGTGATTGTAGTTGTTACGTGAACACTGGTTCCGGTAATAAAAAATGAAAACATTTGAACATAGCAGTAATAAACGGTAAATACCGGTAGCTCGCGATTGCGGCGCGTACCCCCATCACTGGGTGGTGAACGCGGTCATTACCTTTTAAGGTAATGCATCGTGCTAACGCGCATATAAAATGAGTCACACGCGTTGATAACCAATCAGCGCATTCCGTCAAACGGAGAATCGATCGAGCACAACACTAATCGACAACAAGAAAAAAAACACGCCCCGCGCTCGCGCCGAGGCAGACGGCAGACCTCATTCTATCGCGAGACTTCACGGCGGTACGTGATAATCTGAACGTGAACTTAAAACCTAGATAACACATAGTCTAGATTCTGCCAGTTACTAGTGTACTATTGTACTACAGTGTAGTCTACTAGCCTAACATAAAGGCTAGTTAATATAATAGCAGTTCCCAACATAAGGGGTAAGTCTAGTGTCCTTGATAAACAGTGCGCGAGTATTAAACGATAGTCACGTAAATAATAAAGTAAAATAACATCTTCATTCGCGTGTAACATTCCTGCTTAGCCCCTAGGAGCTAAGCGTGATGATAGCTCATTTTTAGTACCTGCCTACCTGCGGTCGGGAGTTCGGTAGTTACCTAGCTGTAGTTCATCCTTTGTGTAAATGTAATTAAATTAAATTTAAAGTAAACTGTGATTAACATCGTAATCGTTAAAATGTTGTAAGGAAGTTATTGTATGAAGTGTGTCCATAATATATGTCGCGAGTATACATGTCGACAGACAGCCGAATATAGTACATAATTGCTTAAGAACTATTCAATTAGTTGTAATGTTTGATTGTTCATATTCTAAGAGAAAAATCAACACGGTGATATCTCGCCATAATTTTCTATGGATACCCACATTTTGAAAATATGTAAATTGTCGAATTTTAATCTCGTTTTAAATCCACGGTTCAGCTTATATATGTATTATAGTTTAATTATTACTGAACCATTTAATTATGGTTGATTGAACCGTGGTTAACGGGGTTACAGACTTACTTACGATTATTAATTCCGGAACAATCCAGTTTATTTCTTTGTTTATTGTGTAATTTGTGTTATGTGTACCTACCATTGTACAGCGCCGCCGACCTTAGGGCCCATGTAGTAAATTATACGATGGGGCCCGGCGCTGTGCATTGGATTCACGCACCAGTGCCTAATCGTGTGGTTGTCTCCCCAGAACTTGGTACCGGCTGGAATACCGGTCCACTTCACACCGGCTGTAATAGCAGCACCGCACCGTACCGGCCCGCCTCCGAACCAGCTGAGGTTGCCTGCCCGCTCCGTACCGTCTGGAAGACGGCCTTGGCGACGACCCCGCGGATCGAACTTGCAGCTGCGAAGCCTGGTGACCTTGAGGGGAAGACAACGTCACACTCGCACGGGACCAGCCCGGAACCCCAAGTTGAGTACATTACTCAGCCAACCGTTTATAGTGACGTGTACGCGTACCCGAACCGACACTCGACCTTAAATTAGAGTATTTTTTATTATTGTATAGCAGGACCTACGGATTAAAGTTGTAGATCTCGTACCAATCGTTTTCTTCATCCTTGACCCCGTAGGGCCCCGTATCATTGGCGCCCGAACAAAAAGAGTGTCTGTAGGGTATACGTCCACGTCGATTACTGTGAGCGGTTGCGCTACTTTGTATGTGTGTAAGGGTACTGTCTTTTGTGCTCACTCCTGTACTGGGTCGGGAGAGAAAAAACAGCTTCGAAAGCATCCAGTTGCCTCTCGTTGGGTTAGGCAGGTGGTAGGAGCCCACCAAAAACCAAGGGTTTTAAGCGACCCACCTTCCAAATTTTTTTTCTTTTTTTTTTTCTTTTAGAGTCCCCGAGCACAAGGGAGGGTACCCAATTATTTTGTGTTTGTCTTCCCATACAGGAATTATTTTAATATTACACTACCTTGATTGCCGAACTCGCGACCAGGTATTGAGATAATTGTATTTTAACTATTGAATATTATGTAGATAACGAATTTTAGTATTTTAATTATAGAGGAGGGACCTATCCCAACTCAGCTACTTCGAGTAGATTTTTATTGATTATGTAGCTCACTGAAGCTTAATTTAGAAGCATGACGGACCGTAAAGTAAAGGTACGTTTACGTAAAGGACGAAATGACATCCTCATATTTTGTAAATTTTTATTTTTATTTTTTAATTTTATTGTAGGGTAACTACGGTGTACTATGTTTAGTCTCGTTGTTCCAACCATCCGGCTTTCCCCATTGTTCGTTGCCAAGTACCGTAGTTTATATCCGATGCCTTAGGTTAGCTAGGAGCTACGTGGAATGGTATACCTAGGTGAACGTTCAGTGGTTGGCGGGAAGCACAACTACGTTTTTATTGTTTTTGTTTCTACTATCTGCGGTAGCAAGATATGTAAAAAGACATGTGGTAGAGTTTAGTGCAAAACTCGAGCTGGGTTGTAGACCACCGTCATTCCTGTTGCAGTCGTTATGCGGTCTGTAGGAATTGATGATCCAGATTAACTACGCACTTAGGGTAAGCCCGTAAGCACCGATCATCTCGTGCATATATTGGTTTATGTAGTTTATATATTAAATAATCTTGTTAATTTAGTTGATTTCAGTTCATAATTAATCATTTTGACACCGTTTTAGTGGTCTCGTACTTAGCATTGTCAACCTAGGCTTGAGGTAACCGCTGGGTTAAAAATAAGCCTTCACTGTGTATAAAAGCTTCCTTAGTGTGAAGTCTTTTTTTATCTGAGGGAGACTTATGTTCTCCCTGGGTTCTATAGCACGTCAGAGCGGTTAGTGACTCTGTTGCCGGTAGGTTAGCTTCAAGTGGTTTGCAATGTACCGTCGAGGAAAGCTGGCGCCAAACTTAACACCTCAATCGCAAGTGGTACGTCCCATCAGGTTGGATAGGGCCGGACAAGGTATGTGTGGTTCGTCTTCCTACCTCCGCGGGAGGAAGACTTGGTGTGATAGGTGTATGTTAGGTGGTGTGTCTGTGTTTCTGTATGGTTGTATGAAAGGGTTTTGCTTGCATTGAAGCCAATGACCTCGTTCCAGAGGGTTTGTTTCAGGCGGATTTTCACTGTTCCCCCAGTAAAAATCCTTCTCCCAGTTCGTCGGGTATTGTTACGTGAACACTGGTTCCGGTAATAAAAAATGAAAACATTTGAACATAGCAGTAATAAACGGTAAATACCGGTAGCTCGCGATTGCGGCGCGTACCCCCATCACTGGGTGGTGAACGCGGTCATTACCTTTTAAGGTAATGCATCGTGCTAACGCGCATATAAAATGAGTCACACGCGTTGATAACCAATCAGCGCATTCCGTCAAACGGAGAATCGATCGAGCACAACACTAATCGACAACAAGAAAAAAAACACGCCCCGCGCTCGCGCCGAGGCAGACGGCAGACCTCATTCTATCGCGAGACTTCACGGCGGTACGTGATAATCTGAACGTGAACTTAAAACCTAGATAACACATAGTCTAGATTCTGCCAGTTACTAGTGTACTATTGTACTACAGTGTAGTCTACTAGCCTAACATAAAGGCTAGTTAATATAATAGCAGTTCCCAACATAAGGGGTAAGTCTAGTGTCCTTGATAAACAGTGCGCGAGTATTAAACGATAGTCACGTAAATAATAAAGTAAAATAACATCTTCATTCGCGTGTAACATTCCTGCTTAGCCCCTAGGAGCTAAGCGTGATGATAGCTCATTTTTAGTACCTGCCTACCTGCGGTCGGGAGTTCGGTAGTTACCTAGCTGTAGTTCATCCTTTGTGTAAATGTAATTAAATTAAATTTAAAGTAAACTGTGATTAACATCGTAATCGTTAAAATGTTGTAAGGAAGTTATTGTATGAAGTGTGTCCATAATATATGTCGCGAGTATACATGTCGACAGACAGCCGAATATAGTACATAATTGCTTAAGAACTATTCAATTAGTTGTAATGTTTGATTGTTCATATTCTAAGAGAAAAATCAACACGGTGATATCTCGCCATAATTTTCTATGGATACCCACATTTTGAAAATATGTAAATTGTCGAATTTTAATCTCGTTTTAAATCCACGGTTCAGCTTATATATGTATTATAGTTTAATTATTACTGAACCATTTAATTATGGTTGATTGAACCGTGGTTAACGGGGTTACAGACTTACTTACGATTATTAATTCCGGAACAATCCAGTTTATTTCTTTGTTTATTGTGTAATTTGTGTTATGTGTACCTACCATTGTACAGCGCCGCCGACCTTAGGGCCCATGTAGTAAATTATACGATGGGGCCCGGCGCTGTGCATTGGATTCACGCACCAGTGCCTAATCGTGTGGTTGTCTCCCCAGAACTTGGTACCGGCTGGAATACCGGTCCACTTCACACCGGCTGTAATAGCAGCACCGCACCGTACCGGCCCGCCTCCGAACCAGCTGAGGTTGCCTGCCCGCTCCGTACCGTCTGGAAGACGGCCTTGGCGACGACCCCGCGGATCGAACTTGCAGCTGCGAAGCCTGGTGACCTTGAGGGGAAGACAACGTCACACTCGCACGGGACCAGCCCGGAACCCCAAGTTGAGTACATTACTCAGCCAACCGTTTATAGTGACGTGTACGCGTACCCGAACCGACACTCGACCTTAAATTAGAGTATTTTTTATTATTGTATAGCAGGACCTACGGATTAAAGTTGTAGATCTCGTACCAATCGTTTTCTTCATCCTTGACCCCGTAGGGCCCCGTATCATAGTACTGCACGGACATCGCGTTACCTGATATGGATATCAGACATTGCGTGGTCACCAGTGGGCATTGTCCGTGGTTGCATACCACAATCATCGACTCGGAAGTTGGCCGCGAAGAGATTGACCAGCAAATTTGCTTTCTCTTGCGGCTCATGGGCCAGAGATCCATCGGGGTTGCTCAGCGGGAGCAGCGAGGGCTGGCAGAAGTTGGCTTGCACGGCTTTGGCCAGTCGCCAGTAGCCACGGCACGTGAGATGCGCCACTAGCTCTTGGCCCAGCCGTGCTATGCGCTGGGCATCCGCCCTGATGTAAACCCTCTTGCAGACCTTTGTCGCTCTGTTGTACGCCGCATTGGCCTTGTTGGGATCGCGTGTGACGCGCGCCCGCACGCAAGCGCGGTACGCATACTGTTTATGCTCAACAGCCTCCGCACACTCGCACCCGAACCACTGACGCGCTCTGCGGACTCCGGTGACATCGGTTTATGGGATATAGTATTCCATACCCAAACCGATCTCAACGGCGACAGCAGTAGCGCTCTCAGATGGGTTCTTACCCTCAAAGCAGCGTTCAACCCACGGGATGGACGCATAATAGTCGCGTAGTCCATCCCAGTCCGCTGACGAGTAGTGCCAAAAACGCCTCTTCCCCTGCACGGGTCGTCGGGGCGCTACAATGGGCACGGTGGAGCGGACCAGACAGTGGTCGGAGTTACCTAAAGCAGCACTCACCGAGACACTGTACTGGTCCAGGCGACTCGTCAACAGAAGGTCTAGCAGAGAGGGCTCTATGCCGGACTCTCTTGATATCCTGTAATGCTTGATGTTTGTTGTTCCTGTCTAATCCTCCTTGTGTTTTCCCGGCTGCTCTTGGGGAGTCCGGGGTCCGCTTAAACAATGATTTGTCTGGGTTTATATAGTCTGGTAATTACATTGAAGCGACTATCGTCTGACCTTCGTAACCGGAAAGGCGAACCTTAACAATATTCCACAATTCCACAACATTCTACACAATGCTATCTAGACCCATGGTAAGCTTTTATAGCTTGTGTTATGGAATCTTAAACATACTTATATACTTTTTTTTTTGTAAATACGTACATATTATACATAGAAACACCGAGACCAGACCAATAGGATCCTGGTTACATATTAAATATGAATGAATGTGCAGTTTCCTCGCGATGTTTTCGCTTACCGCCGAGCTAGTGGTACAAGTTTTGTATATCATAGCAATCGTTTGGTCTCCAAGTAGGGGAATGTAATATGAGCACAAGACGATGACTCGTACCACTAGGCTGATGAATGATTCGCAGTCTATTATCATAACATTACCTAATGTCTGTTACTAACGTGTAACATCCTTTTCTATTTTAACTGGTAAAGGGTTCACTATCTATTTGCATAAAAAAATAGCCATAACATAGGCTTATGTTAATTTATACTAATGATATTAATAAACTCTAAACTAAAATAAACTAGTAGGTGAAGGATAATGCCGCCACTCGGGGTGCCTAGCCGTAATAATAACATGTGTAATAACAAAATATGTATTATAACTCGTTACCTTGATTTGTTAATAATTTTTGCTTGTTACCTTTGATTTTTATTGAGAGAACATAAACATTTTGTTGTACGGAGCTGTTATATATGCATACCTAAATATACTTCATTGTTATATATACATACCTAAATATACTTCATTGTTATATATGCATACCTAAATATACTTCATTGTTGCATATCTATAGTTTATTATCTTAACTGTTACATACTCGTATCTATAAGCATAAATTATCTTAACACACTTTGTCTTATTTCTCACTTAACTCTGAGCATAACTTAGCATACTTTATTAGTTCTTTATCTCAATTGTTACTCAACCATAATCATAATAACTTGACATAATTTATCGGTTCTTTATCTTAGTCGTTCCTTATCCATAAGTGTTAAAACTTAACGTACCTTATCTTGATACTCCTTTTTGTTCACTTTGCATAGACCTTTAACTTGTACCCCACTAACACAAACATGTATACATCCCCACTCTGATTCGGGTCCCATAAATATCCAAATCCCGGCTCTCCCGATACATTCTATTTCCTACATTCGCTGTATCTACATCTTCTAATTACTAAATCTAATTATAATCAATTTAAGTCTAATTATAATCAATATAAGTCTAGTTGTAATTGTACTATTTCCTAGTTATAAATAAATACAGTTTTGAAAAGACTAGTTTTGTTTGCACCACATAACAAATTTAATTATAATCAATTTAAGTCTAATTATAATCAATATAAGTCTAGTTGTAATTGTACTATTTCCTAGTTATAAATAAATACAGTTTTGAAAAGACTAGTTTTGTTTGCACCACATAACAAATTGGCGCAGTCGGTAGGATATCGCAATAACAGTGCTAATAAAGACGAAGTGAAACGTGTCGAAAACTCATCGTCGAGAACGAAGAACTACGACGTGGTAGCTGCAGGTTTTTAAAGAACTTCGCCGAACCAGAATGCGAGTCCAGTTTATGCTGTTTGTGTGGTAAGTGGCACAACTTGTCTGCTCTGATTTCCTGTGTAATTTCCTGTTTATATATCTATTTTATATCTTATATATCTATTTTATATCTTATATATCTATTTTATATCTATTTTTTCGGCCTTCCTAAATGCAAAAAGAAATAAAAAACGAGACATCCCAACTTTACACTAATCTATCCTCGTTTTTCGCAACTTCGTATTATTCCAAGTTTAACATGACTCTAGATATCGCGACCCTTTTAAAACTTGTACCATCATTCGACACAGACAATAATGGCCAAATATATAGATTTGTCCGATCCTGTGATTCAGCCTTTCAATTAGCCACCGCGGATCAAAAATCAGTGCTCCTTATATTCGCATTAAATAACATAACGGGTTCTGGTGCATCTGATGTTCATTGTAAACAATATTCTTCGTGGGAAAACTCATCTCATCTCAACTTAGAGTTGCAATCGTTATTCCAAAAGCCAAACGAAGCAATCATCGAATATCTCCATCGTGTCGACTTGTGTCGAAGCAAAATTATAGAAAAATTAAATGCGGACATCTCAGACAACACTTTAGCAGGTCGTATCGCAACGACCGAAGAAACGGCGTTGAACGTTTTTGTAAACGGACTCAGTTCCGACATAGGAGCAATGCTCCGAACGAAGGGATTCGCCACCTTAAACGAGGCTGGGCGATTCGCTTCCCAGGAGGAAAAGATACGTGCTATGAATAAAGCGCGGCAGTCCATGTTTAGACTTACAGCCCCACAGCCTTTCAATACAAATCCCTATAAGAATCCTATAAGAATCGCTCAACCGCGGAGTAATACGTTTAATACAAATAATCGTTTACAACAACCAAATCAATTTCGCCCATCTAGCTCTCAACCTAACCAACCTCGTCAAATTCTACCTAATAACACTTCTAAAATATGTAATTATTGTAAAAACCCGGGTCATTTGATAACGGAATGCCGAAAACGGGCGTATAACAATTCGAGAATTCCTCAATTAGCTCTTCCAGCACCTCCAGCAGGTACACACATAAATAATTTAAACTCCAAGGCGACCAACGAAATGAGCAGCCCGTTGGAGATCGCCACCGTTCATTGCTCGCCTTCACAAACGTTGACCGAAGACCTCAGCAACCTTCAACTGTAAACCAATCACCCCATACATGTAATAACGCTTACAGAACGCCTAAATCAAATCTAATTGATCATAAGAAACAGTTTAAAGACGCATCTGTACAAACCCTTTCTATCTCCACTGAATCGATGGTAAGCGAATCATACGAACAGGGTAGCCAGCCCCAAACTCTTGGTTCTGCCCCATCAAATGTTACTAAGTCTTATAATTCAAACTCTAATAAATCTACTATATCAAAATCTAAGTCTACCAAGTCGAAGAATAAATCAATTTCTAAATCTACTAAATCAAGCATTAAGTACTCCAAATCGAAACCTAAACCTATTAAATCCAAAATAGAATCATTTACAATCTCATCTTTGAACGATGTTCCATCTGAAAATCTTTTACACTGCATTTTCCACATTGATGGAAACCCTGTGACTCTGTTAATTGATACTGGTGCAGGAATTTCCGTTATAAAAAGGGACAAGATAGGATCTTCTCCTCTGAACAAATCTAAAATCGTGTCCATTGTAGGAATATCAAGTACGCAATCATCCACTTTGACTTCAGGTACTACCGAAGTATCCTTAGACGATATGCCCAAGTACGAATTCCACGTTGCTGACCTAAACATTAAAGCAGATGGCATATTAGGTAACGACTTTATGTCCAAATTTAATTGTCAACTTTATGTTCAGTCAAAAACAATGAGACTACGTAACAAAACCTACAATCTACATTTTCTTAACGAAAGTCCTAAACAAGATCAAAATCTAAACGAACAAATACTTAGTAGTCGCTCTGAAACAGTAATACGATGCCATGCCAATAATATTATTTCTGGAACAGCATTAATTGAAAAACAATCACTAGCCGATGGTATTGTTGTCCCCCACGCATTAGTAAACGTCGAAAATAATTCATTTTTAATTACTTGTATGAACACAAATAAATCAGACGAAATCATCAATATTCCAAGCTTTGATCTTAGCCCCTTTGATCCTAATGAACATGTAGATAACACCAACGAGCATTTGCTAAATAATCTTAACAGCATATCCTTAACTGATAGGCAAAACAGAGTCCTTTCTTCAATAAGGCGAGAACATTTGAACCAGGAAGAGTCAATATCATTAGATAAAATCATATCCGAATATTCCGATATATTTTTCCTCGAAGGTGACGCGTTAACGTTTAGCAGTCATACAAAACATAAAATAAATACCACAACCGATATTCCTATTCATACAAAGACATATCGATTACCACAAGTTCATGAAAACGAAGTCAATACTCAGGTTCAGAAAATGCTAGATCAAGATATAATTAGACCAAGCTCTTCCCCATGGAATAGCCCAATCTGGGTTGTACCAAAAAAGCTTGACGCCTCAGGCCAACGCAAATGGCGTCTGGTGGTCGACTATCGTAAACTGAACGAAATCACTATAGGCGACAGCTATCCTCTTCCGAATATCACCGATATCCTAGATAAATTAGGTCATTCACAATATTTCACAACACTCGATCTTGCATCTGGATTTCATCAAATCGAAGTTGACCCTAAGGATATACCTAAAACTGCTTTCAGCACAAAATATGGGCACTGGGAGTATAAAAGGATGAGTTTCGGGCTCAAGTCAGGGCCCAGTACATTTCAACGTGCCATGGATTCTATTCTGTGTGGACTTCAAGGCGAAAGATGTTTCGTATACCTAGATGACATAGTCATTTTCGCTTCCAGTCTTCAAGAACACCATCAGAAACTTTGTGAAGTTTTCTCACGACTCCGACAGTATAATCTTAAAGTCCAACCCGACAAATGCGAATTCCTTAGGCGCGAAGTAGCTTACTTAGGTCATATAATATCAAACGAAGGCGTCAAACCAAACCCCGACAAAGTAAAAGCTGTAAAAGAATTTCCAATCCCTAAATCATGCAAAGACATAAAATCATTCCTTGGTTTAACCGGTTACTATCGTCGCTTCATATCAAATTTTAGTAGACTCACTAAACCTCTTACTAGTTTACTTAAAAAGGATGTTCCCTTTATATGGGGCCAATCCCAACAAAAAGCGTTTGACGAATGCAAACACCTGCTTACTAATCCTCCTATTCTACAATACCCCGATTTCACTAGAGAATTCATTCTAACAACCGACGCCTCAATACATGCTATAGGTGCTGTTTTATCTCAAGGAGAAATAGGTAAAGATCTACCCATCGCCTACGCATCTAGAACATTAAATAAAGCCGAATCAAACTATTCAACTATAGAACGCGAATTACTCGCCATAGTCTGGGCTGTAAAACACTTCCGACCTTACTTATTCGGAAGAAAGTTCAAAATAGTTACAGACCACAAACCCCTCACATGGTTATTCTCTATAAAAGATCCAGGTAGTCGCTTAGTCCGATGGCGTTTAAAACTCGAGGAATTCGAATACGAAATCATCTACAAAGCTGGTAAAAATAACACTAATGCCGATGCACTCTCGCGAACTCCAATCTGTAACACGAATATTGTTAATCTCACGGGCGATAACGAATCCACTAACTCAAACTCTCATTTACCCGATAACTATCTACAACTTAATTACCAACACTTCTCAGAAAATTCCCAATATAGCTTCGACACTCCAAACTTACAAATCTCTCCTGATTGCCTCTTAGACGATCGTCATAAAAACATTTTCATCCCTATCTCGTGCGAACCCACTGATAAGAACGATCTTTACAACGAAGCAATCGTCAAATGTCCCCAAGTAGGCCCGTATCTTGATAAACAACATGCACTTTACGATACTGATATACTTATCTCTACCAAAAACCAAAAGATTATATTCGGGTACTCAAGACCTACTCACTTCGATCCCTGGGATTCCGAAAGCTATTTTAAAGCCCTGCTAAGTTGTTTACAAAATAATATTCTCGAAACACTCTACATTCCAGACCTTAAAAACGACAACACTTGCAAACTTAATGGTAACGAACAACTTCACATCACAGCCTACCTAGCTGACACATTTAACTGCAAAATAATAATTTGTGAAAATAGAGTTAAGACACCGCATCCAGACGAAATTCCCCAAATTCTAAAAACATACCACGATGATCCATTATCAGGCCATCGCGGTATTGTAGAAACCACTCGCAAAATCAGAAATGAATATTTTTGGAAAGGCATGAGTGATGTAATCAAAGACTACATAGACAAGTGTCAAATCTGCCAACGCAACAAAATCCAGCGAAAAACGTACAAAGCACCAATGGTCATAACATCCTCTTCCACAGAACCCTTTGAACGCGTAACAATTGATTTAGTTTCATACTCTGACGTTACCACTGAATCAAACAAATATATCCTAACTGCACAAGATGATCTCACTAGATTCGTACAAGCATACCCTATTCCGGATAAACAGGCTAATACGATAGCCAAATGTCTCCTCACCTACTGCCAACATTACGGTGTACCAAAAAGATTTCACTCCGACCAAGGCACCGAATTCGTAAATAATGTCATGAAACAATTAATGAAACTTCTAGGTTCTAATCATACTGTTAGTACTGCCTATCATCCTCAAACAAACGGGTCTTTAGAACGTTTTCATGCAACCCTTCGTGACCATATTAGGATGTATCACAAACGAAACCATTCTAATTGGGATCAAATCATACCATTTGCCGTGATGTGTCATAATACATCCGTCAACCAATCTACAGGATTTACACCTCACGAGTTACTCTTCGGTTATAAACCTCGATCATTATATTCCCTTAAGGAACAAAGCGATTACACTACGCACGATTACCTACGAGACTTAAATGAAAAACTGAAAGTCTCACGTGACATAGCTCGCCGCAATTTAGACGTCATGAAGGAGAAAGCTAAAGAACGTTATGATAATAACATTAGGAACGTGGCCAGATTTAATGTAAGTGATAAAGTAATGCTCAAAGTGCCTAATCCCAACAACTTAGACAGTAAATGGGAAGGACCCTATAGCATAGTTAGAATAGGATTTAATGAGAATTATATCATTCAAAGATCGGGGAAAAACCAATTAGTGCATGCCAATCGCCTACGACCGGTACACGAATCTCCCTCTTAAATTCTAATTTAGGTTAGTTTAAAATAACTCTCTTTTTATCTTAGAATAAACTCTAGTTTTAATCCATTTTCCGGATGACCAAATCTATGTCACATCCTATAATATTAATACCAATTAATTAATACCTTATATCAATTAAATTAATACCCTAAATCAATAGTATTACTATATCGAACAATTACTTGAAAAACTTCATAAACAAACCCTGTGTCAATTTCATTACTCAGTTTCATTGGTCTATCACGATATTACCATGTTTTATATAATCGTATACAAAGCCTACATCTACTTTAAAAATCTCTATAAATCTTACAAACCAAAATTAATCAATAAAATTCGTTATTCCAGGTACATGATGTACATGACACCTGTCCATGGTAACACAACTATTATTAGTCCAATTCCTTCCAATTCAGGATTATATTTTGAAAATGAAAGTGACATTCTAATATCGGACGATGCATGGAAATTAGTTATTTATCGCGACTTAAGACCTCTACTTATTGCCCGAGATTCCCTTAAACGACTCGTTTATAATTTCCAAACACTCGTATCTCTTTATTCTAATTTTCCTAGTGTCATAACAACTAACTCATACATTAAAGTCAACTTAGACAAAATAGATGACAGGCTTGATGAACTCACTCTGTACACAAGCAATTTAAGAACCAAACGAGAACTTTTCAATGGGCTTGGTTCTATTTTAAAATGGCTCATCGGTACACCCGATGCAAAAGATGCGCAACGTTACGATGAATACATTGAACTTCTCGAAAATAAACAAATTTCAATAAACCAAATTTTAAAACAACAAATCCAAATCATTTCGTCAACTATTACAAATTTTAACGAGACCATCTTAAAAATATCATACGACGAGCATCACATAAACGAGAACATCGTAAAAATTTATAACTACTTCAATTCCACTAACAGAATTTTGTTCAACCTCACAATAATTGAAGAAATCTCAACATTAGAAATCCAAATTCTCGAAGCCGTAACCTCTTTAGAAAGAGATATCGATGACTTAATCAGCAGCACAGTCTTTATAAAAGCTGATGTAATTCATCCTTCTATAATCTCCTATACTCGCTTATATGAGGAGTTACTCTCCACTCGTTCAGCAAGGTCTAATAGAGACCACGTGGCTCCAATAACTTTGAACAATATTCATAAAATTTTAGAATGCGCATCTATTACCTCATATATCTATATGAAGAAGCTTATCTATGTACTAGAATTTCCTTTAGTCAGACCCGACATTTTCACACTATATCATTTATATTCGATCCCAATACCCCATCCCGAGTCTACCCTATATTCTACCATCCTTCCGGAGCAAACATATCTTGCCACTAGTTCCAACAGACAACAATACATTGCGACAAACTCTCTGGACAGCTGCAAGACGTTTGCACCCAACATTGCAGTCTGCAAATTCATCGTGTACAACGTCAACTCAAGGCCGACGTGCGAGACCTCAGTGCTGACGACGACTTTAAAGAATGTTCCAAAAAACTGTGAAATTACTACATTTTCAGCCAATATAAACACCTTCCAGAAATTACAATCAAACAAGTGGATCTTCATATTAAACAGTAATACCCCATACTCTCTAGACTGCCAGAACAAAATCACCCATGGCGAGATGTCTGGCACTGGAATAATTTCGTTGGAGCAAGGCTGTAGACTCTATACCGCCCTAGCGACACTGTACGCAGAGGAGGGCATGACCGTTAACATAAGTCACCCAATAGTAACGGTAGACCTGACAACCTCATGCCTCGAAAATCGCATAGAAATCGCAAACGCACCAAACCTCAAACCCATCAAAATCAATGATATCCCATTAGATTCATTGAGAACAATAAAAGAAGAAATCAAGATCCACCATGAAAGGCTACAAGATAACAAGAACCATACAGAAAAGAAGATTTCCAGTTTTTCCACAATATCCTTCATAACTGGATTGGTAATGCTGACCCTCATTTGCCTAACATGCTGCAACATAAATCCTTTTAAAAACTATTACCGAAAAACACCGGCCGCACATCACAGCGACGGATGTATCCAAATATTCAATAATTGCTTTGACCGATCGCAACGACGTCAACATATTCAAATACCTATGGTGCCGTTGAATACTCACACGACTACATCCTGTGTCACTGAAGATGAAGAAGAAGAGGACATCGACATCGCCCGCCCAACTACCAGCACTCAAAAATCGGGCAACACGGCCCAATCTTTGTTCTAAGGGGGGAGGTGTTATATATGCATACCTAAATATACTTCATTGTTATATATACATACCTAAATATACTTCATTGTTATATATGCATACCTAAATATACTTCATTGTTGCATATCTATAGTTTATTATCTTAACTGTTACATACTCGTATCTATAAGCATAAATTATCTTAACACACTTTGTCTTATTTCTCACTTAACTCTGAGCATAACTTAGCATACTTTATTAGTTCTTTATCTCAATTGTTACTCAACCATAATCATAATAACTTGACATAATTTATCGGTTCTTTATCTTAGTCGTTCCTTATCCATAAGTGTTAAAACTTAACGTACCTTATCTTGATACTCCTTTTTGTTCACTTTGCATAGACCTTTAACTTGTACCCCACTAACACAAACATGTATACATCCCCACTCTGATTCGGGTCCCATAAATATCCAAATCCCGGCTCTCCCGATACATTCTATTTCCTACATTCGCTGTATCTACATCTTCTAATTACTAAATCTAATTATAATCAATTTAAGTCTAATTATAATCAATATAAGTCTAGTTGTAATTGTACTATTTCCTAGTTATAAATAAATACAGTTTTGAAAAGACTAGTTTTGTTTGCACCACATAACAGAGCCAATAAAAACTTATTTAAGTTTAGTCCTAACAAATTATCTACTGATTATTTAAGAGTTTATAAAAAAATCAATAGTGGTAGTAATCCTCACCGAAACTCTACAATTCTGAATATTATTGTGCAATTTTATTGTTGCTAGTACGAACTTTAATTGTTACCAAAATATAATTAGTATTTTGCCTGAAATAAAAAATAGTGAATAAAAAAAAAGGCATTGCCTTTTTTCCCTGTAGTCATAAATAATAACTCTAAGTAATATGTCTTAATATGCAGCTAACTTTTCCATAACATATAATGGAATAAGTAATTATTATTGTTTACTTAAGTTATCTTAACAATCCCTTAAATTGAAAAAAGGGGTAAGTATTGCTTGTGCATTTCAAACATAATTTTTATAAAGGAAATAATGCAGTAATCTTACTTATACTACCATAAATGTTCATATTCACAAGTTCATTACTGCTTTAATATAACATACTTTTTGAAATATATTTTACTTTTCTGGCAAAGTCTGGCATACATTTTGATACTCAAAATCTTTTATTTTATTGTATTCTGAAAAATATATATATAAATAAACTCATAAACTCACGCCTGTATTCCCCGAAGGGGTAGGCAGAGGTGCTAACACCCACATTTCGCCAGTTTATGTTTAGGTCCCAATGTAATAGGTGGCGAGCCTATTGCCATTAACCGGGCACTTATAAACCTGCGATAAATACACACATAACTTCGAAAAGCATCGAATAGTCATTGGTGTGTGCCATGGTAAACCTGGGATCGAACCCGAGACCTCGTCTCAGCAGTCCATTACCCATACCACTACAATACACAATTCCTAATAAACTATAAACATTAGCACTAACTTAAATACAACATGAAGTGCAACATTTTTTTCTCCTTTTTTTGATATAAGAATAATTCTTCTACGTTTGGAAATAAAGTAAATATGGCCATAAATTCAGTTTTTTCACCATACTGAAAAATCAGCATTTTCGTCTTATGCCTTTTTTCCACTGAGGGTGCGTTGTGATCGTCATTTGGTTTTCAAGGATTTGATTAATATTTGTGAATATTTTGAAAACTTAGTGTACGAGTCCCTACCAAGATTATCGAGGTTTAAGACCTGTCTCTGTTGCATCTGTGAGAGTCAAGATGAGATTCATCATAACAAGAAAATAATATGGATGGCGATGGCGTACTCAGGGCTCCAAAGTGCAAGCTGGGTTGACGACGGTCAGTTATGAGAAAGGTTTCGAAATATTTAGTTCCTTTATGTGAGTGATTCGAAATAGAAACGATTATATTCCAAAAATAATCGATAAGGTACCAGTAGCGAGTGATCCCAAGGACCCGATTACTGCTGGCACCCCAATGAATCGCATGCTGCAGGACAAACTAGATCGAGGTCTTTATTTCCATCGGCTCCCCTTTTTTAAATTTTCACCATTCGTCTATGCTATGAGATGGGACTACGTGACAAAAATTACGGATTACAAAGCAACCAAGTTTGTATCACAACTTATACTTTAAACCCTTTAACAATACAACAAACTTTAAGTAAATAATAAATAAAATAAATATTCAACAACATTCTACACAACGCTATCTAGACCTATGGTAAGGATAGTTTAACTAGCGTTATGGAAATTGGTGTTATGGAATATGGAATTAAACATACTTAGATACTTTTTCTTAAATATTATACATAGAAACACCCAGACCAATGCAAATAACCATATTCATGCATACAAATATTTACACTGAGTGGGGATCTAACCCTCGGGAGGAACCTAAGGAGGCACCTCCTGCAAAGCAGTCACGTTCACTACCGCCACGCCACAGAGGCTGTCGTACTTTAGTTAGAAACTTCGTTATTTTGACATTTAAATAGAAAGAAGGAAATAAGTGCGCACCAAATATGTCACTAAATAGTAGCTAAAAAGTATATCGAAATATTTACTAATGTGAGTGCTGCCAACACAAATTAAACGTAATTGAATTTTCCATTTACATTTACTGAAAAGTTCAAGTATCTTTTAGTAGGCTTTGACAGGTGACCGGAAGTGTTCGACAGTTGGTAGCTTTAAGTTTTTTAGAGTGCCTTTTAATTTGCCCGGTACATTTATTGAAATATTTCGATTCGTTTGCGGAACTAGATTTAATCATAAAATTTAGTCGGGCTATAGTTTCTTTATAGTAATTTCATTAACTTGTAAAATATTTATGTTAGACTTCCTATGTTCATGAATTTGAAATGAACTCTTTATATTACTTGGAAACGATTTGTAAACATTCATAAATTTGATATTATTTTGTTTGGTTTACACAATTTTATTGTTTAAACCAAATATAAGGTTATTTTGTTTAGTGATAATATACAATCACGAATATAATGTGATTTTAGTATCTCTTTATTTAGTCCTATATTACATTATTATAGTAAACTTAGAAATTAGCATTTTTATCAGATTTATTGGCCTTTTATCAGATTTTACGAACAACCTACAAACTTTGAATATGAAAAATTATTATGTTTATATTATGGCAGTGATGGTGTTATTGATGTAGTGATGGTGTTAAAAAAACTGGTAAATGTATAATAGGACGAATCAAAGGGTAAATTTTTATCCCTTATAAAACACTGAACAAACCCTGGTATAAAATTAAGTACTATAAAACCCACGTCGTCGGTCCGGTCTCAACATACTCACCTATGTTATAAGGAAAAAAGAACATTGTCATGTATTAAGGCTAGTTTACACTTGCCCAAATACAAAGTAAAATTATCTTTATTATTAACATCATACTTTAGCAAGTATATTATATATTAAGTATATATATACAAGTATAGTATATACAATAACACTAACGGGAATTAACGCGATCATGGTATAGGCGCAAGTTCACGAAAGAGTACAACCGGCGGTATGCAGAGAATAAATCATCACCTAGGGTACCGGACCAAACAAAGGATACCGTGATCAACTTATCGAGCGTGCAGTTGGATGAAACTACGGTAACCGTCTTGGCCAAAGGTATGAATTTCGCTCCAACGCCTAAGCGAATACCGTTCGAGACTATAATCAGCAGTGTTGAGGAATCGATCATCCGTAACAAGGTACCACCCGGCGATGCCGATACCCTCAGACAGGATGTCGCGGTGATATTACGACGATCGAAGCTCCCGGCGAGTAACATCACTATGGAAGAGCGTCAAGCACTAAAGGACATGAGGGACAACCCGGATATTTTAGTGCTTAAGGCCGATAAGGGTAATGCCACCGTAGTGATGAACACAAGTGATTATCAGGCGAAAATTCTCGAACTGTTGAGTGATGATAAGGTTTACAAACCGGTATCATACAACCCCACGGCCAGAGTGACACGTAGAATACGAGCTCGTATACAAGACAACAAGGACCTCTTTACTGAAGATGAGTACAGCAGACTGTATTCACCGAAGTCACACCAGCCACCGAAGTTGTATGGTCTGCCAAAAATACATAAGCCCAACGTGCCACTGCGGCCAATTGTAAGTCAAATTGCATCTCCTACTTACGATCTCGCGAAGCACGTTGCGTCAGTATTGCAACCATTGGTAGGCAGAACACCGTCTTTTGTGAAGGACTCACGGCACTTTGTACAAATTATAAAAGATCTGAAGCTAGAACCAGATGACGTCATGGTGAGCTTTGACGTGGAATCTCTTTTCACCAACGTACCTATAAGAGAATGTTTAAGCGTCGTAAAAGACCTACTGAGTGACAATGAGCTGCCGTTTAACTATATTGATCTGCTTGAACACTGTCTAGACGGCAACTACTTCCTTTTCCAAGGTCAACATTACCTACAGATAGATGGTGTCGCAATGGGAAGTCCTGTAGCCCCTGTACTTGCCAACATCTGGATGGAACATTTTGAAGAAAAAGCGCTTAGTCTTGGCCCGAAGACCATCAGACTTTGGAAGCGATACGTGGATGACATCTTCAGCATAGTCAAAGGAAGTCAGCAGGAAGTAGATCAATATATACAACATCTAAACTCCATTCATCCCAAGATAAAGTAATTAAATATATATATATATAAAGTAAGTAAAGATAGGTCGTTGTCATTCTTAGACGTAAAAGTAGCCGTGAGATCAGATGGGTCCTTGTCACACTGTGTGTACCGGAAGCCTACACATACGGACAGATACCTACACGCCACGTCTCATCACCATCCCCGACACCTGCAATCCGTTAAGACATCACTCAGGAACAGAGCTTATGATCTCTGTGACCCTGAACATCTGGAGCGAGAGCTGGATCATGTTCAGGAGGTACTCAAAAGTAACGGATATGAGGTGAACGGACGACGGAAACAACAGGCGTTAAGGCCGAGACATCCAGAGGTGAGCAGACAGCCAGCCTATATGCCCTATGTCAAGGGAGTAACGGACAAAGTCGGCTCCGTGTTAAAAACATACTCCATACCGACAGTGTACACACCAGGCATAAAAGTAAATAACATAGTGGGCACACCGAAGGATGTCTTACCGTTACAGTGTCCGGGTGTCTATAAGATAGATTGCAGCTGCGGTAGTTCGTATATAGGACAAACGAAGCGGACTATTGCTGAACGAGTCAAGGAACACATCGCAGCTGTAAAGAATCGCCAGACAAGCAAATCCGCGATCGCAGAACACCTACTAGAAGCAGGTACTAATCACTGGATTGAGTTCCACCATACGCAAGTCCTCTCCACCGAACGTCACTTCTATTCAAGAACTGTACGTGAAGCGATTGAAATCAAGAAACATAAAAATTTCAATCGGGAAGATGGGTTTAAATTATCTGCAACATGGAATCCAGTGATAAAAAACATGCAGCCTCGCTTTTCTGTGCAGTCGGATAAAGACCGGACAGTTTGCTTACAGAATAGGGACACTGTGAGTGTGGTATGTGACGGTACATGGCGAAGACAAAATATCGAGAATGTACGGGTAGATGAAGAACCTTCTACCTCACGGACTCGAAGACGGCGGGCGTGCACTACGGAGCCAGTCAGCCTGTGACCACGGCCGGTGTAACCTGGTCGAAACGTCAGGCAAATCAAAGGTATGTATGTACCTATACCATGATCGCGTTAATTCCCGTTAGTGTTATTGTATATCATGGAACGCGAGAGTTTAAAAGTATAGTATATAACATTATTAAGATATTAAAACACTTTTGGTAGGCAGATGATATTTTGGATAAGTGTATAGATTTTCATTTGTCACCTGCACAAGATTTGAGTGCGATGACAGACATAGGTAGAATCATTTCCAACCTGAAAAACGATGCAAAATTCTTCTTTATCTTAGCTTTATTCTCAGTTGTATCCGAAGCTTTCAGCTTGGGGTCTGTGGTCTGCTTAACCAGTCTAACTGCGGATTTGGCTGAACTTCTTGAAGCGATATTTTCCGTGTAGCGACTGCCATTTGACCTCCACAACCCAAAAGCGATATCGTAGCTTTGCAGTATACCAGTTGTTTTAATTTTTAGGGCTCTAACTATCCGTAACGTGTGCTATTGGTTTTCTTATGGCAACTGACCTCGCATTGTGACCATCATTGATACGTATTTCATCAATTACAAAGTCAGGCCTACATTTCGTAGAGCATTATGTGTTCGCTATAACATGCTGGTTCACAGCTTTGCACGATGTAGTAGACAAGTGAAATTGACGCTTTTCAAAGCTTACTGCCAGTCGTTCTACACGAGCAGTCTGTGGGTGAACTTTACTCAGCGTGCATAAATGGTGCTTTGCGCGTGCAGTATAATAACGTGTTCAGGCTGATGTTCGGCCTGCCGCGCTACTGTAGCGCTTCATCCATGTTCGGATTGCTTTTATACCACCATCAGAAAGCGCTGCGCCTCACTATGGTCGCGCGTGCGCGGCAGCTCGAACATCATCCTGAGCACGCTGGCTAATCGGTGGGACACCCCACTGGTATACCGTTGTTTGCAGCTACATGCCTCTATGTATCGCCTTCTGTACCTATAGCAGAGGGAGCGCCACCGAGGGCCATTCTAATTTATATATTATTGCTAAGGTTAACACTACATTACGATTTTATCTTATATGCTACTAACACTTTATAAGGATTCAAAAATAATCTGAAATAAAATTAATTCTATTCTATTCTATTTCTGAGGCGTTCCTACCGACATGGTTGAAATGCGAAAGTTAAGAGTATGTGTGTGCCTTTATATACCAGTCTGAATTAATAATATAACTAATTTGTACCCGTATGTTAACGTGCTTTACGACGCCGATGTAATTGACAAGAAGGCTTTATGACGTCATTAACTAATGGAATGGAGGTATTAACCATCGCAGCTAAGTGAAAAATATAGCTTATATGAATAAATACGCCAATGTTAATCCTACCGACTTTACCTAACATATTCATTATAATTATCAAACTTATTGAATAAGTAATATTTCGAAATATATCGGGAAAAAGAAGAACTCAAGTGGGAAGTGAACCCACGACCTTTCCCTTACAGGGGAAAAGCTCTTCCAACTGAGCTATTGAGTCACACCTGAATCACTTCAAATTTCCCTTCTCTTTATATCCGTCTTTAAGGGGGACGGTGGAGCTATCTACCAACTTCCAGCTAAGGTCGACTAGGACTTTGAAGAACTTGATGGGTCTATTACACCCTTTTAACCTAATATGACGTAGTATCATAAAATATAGCTCACGAAATGTCAATGCACAATAAATTATCTGTTTTGTGATATACCTGCAGGTTTCAGCATCATAATTTAGTAGTAGTTCACGGTTAAACTCATAAATTTCCCCACCAGAATGAATTCAGTAGGTAAAAGTATAGATATACTTACATACTGTATATTTAACATTTCACTTTACCCCACAAGTTGGGACGATTGGTGGGGCAAGCTGAAAGTACCCATAATTACGTCATCAAAGTTATTAATTTTATTCCCAATTCAAAATCCTATCGCTTTTATAAGCATTTCAACAAGAAAACTATTCTGAGTTGAAGTCAAATTGACGGGTCCTATATTATAATAAATTAAAATAAAAAAATAATTGATACTGCTATCTGAAAGCTTTGTAATTTTCTTCGAAGCTAATTAACTATCCAACTTTTAATAGCCTGTTCCGTAACGAGCAAGTCTTTAATGCAAAGAACAGGTATTGTAAATTGAGGCCGTTCTAAGGAGTGCTAAGTGCAAAGTACGCCTTTTAGGAAAAAAGAAATCCTTTTTAACTCACAAAATATTATGTCCATTGGTTAGAAAGAGATGTGATGCTGATGTGATACTACGACGAATACTTTCTTGGTCGACACCTCCCCAGCAAAAAATAAAAATTGCGAAACAACTGGTAAATAAGTACGTTACGATAGGAAATACGAAACCCTGACGTAGGCATTCCTCTTAGAGTTGAAAGGTCATACGGTAGTCGCTCCCATAAAGCAGCGTAATTCAAAATCAAAATGAGGAGAATTCCTTTTCCTTGTTTTAATGAGCAATCGCCAGAATCTAGGATGAAAGATTCCGAGTCTTTACATACACAACTTTAACTTTTACACAGCTGAGTTGATAGCAGCAATGAGAGAAAAAACCCCCGTCACAAAAAACACCAAAAAGTTAAAAATTAATGAATAAATTTTAATTCAACGGTTGCCATGTCGGGGGACCGTAACTGGTTAAGTACTCCTTTATATCGTAAGGTCCCCCCTGGTTTTTAACTTTTTGGTGTTTTTTGTGACGGGGGTTTTTTAAATGTTTAATTTAATTTTTATTTCATACTTTTTAAATAGATCTACTAGTTAAGCTCTTTCATTTGATACCCATATTGACGGAATTATAAAGAAATTTGTACACACACACACACACACACACACACACACACACACACACACACACACACACACACACACACACACAGACACGTCAAACTTATAACACCCCGTCGTTTTTGCGTCGGGGGTAAAAAAGAAGCAAAGTACAGTCAGCATCAAATCGATCTTAATGAACAGTGCTCAAAATTATCTAATTTCTTGGTTGTCCCTTTCTTGCTGTTGACGGATTGTTTTGATAATTGGTACAAGCTTGTAGTTTCGAAAATACGGTGTGTCAGTAAGAGTGCACTTTTTAAAATTGTAATATTTTTTGTTTCATGCAACTCTGAAATTTTACAGTTATCACCTCAGTTTCTTCCGATTATTAAAAATGGAGCGCTTTTCGAAAGAACAACCCGTTACAATTGTAAAAAGTCATTACAAAACAATCGATTTATTGCAGTAACGATTTCCAGAACATATTATCTCACGAAATTCTGATGTCAACTGGCCACCAAGATCGTGCGATTTAACGCCGTGCAATTTTTTCTTTCGGGTTTTGGGAAATCTCGGGTTTGTGCGAATAAGCCCAACACCATTCCTGAGCTCAAATCGAAAATCCAACGCGTCATCGGTGAGATACAGTCACATCTCTGTGCAAAAGTTCAAAAAATTCAAAATTCAAAAAAATCCCGTATATTTTATTCGGGTTAGGCGACATGTCGCCCTCTTAATATCTTGCCCGCAGGCGAGTTGTACCCTCTTGCAAAATGTTAATACCACACTCGCCCAGATATAATTTTATAAGTGGGCCAGTTGTACCTCTGAATATCCACTAGGAGTCAAGTGGCCCAGTGATTTAGTTTACAATGATAATCGATCGTTCCAATATTATAGGCATTATCTAAGTAAACAAATTCAATTTACCTACAAATCATTTTGAAGGAATATGATTATAAATAATATGATACGCATTTTGTGTACATAATTATTTATTATAACACTAGCTTTTGGCCGCGGTTCTGCCCCCGTGGATGTCAGTTATCGCGACCAAACATAGCCTGTTTCCTTTCTCAAGGTCTAATCTAGCCATATGCCAAATTTCATCAAAATCGGTTCAGTGGTTTAGGCGTGAAAGCGTAACATACAGACATACAGACAGACAGAGTTACTTTCGCGCTGATAATATTAGTATGGATTTATTTTGTGGCTAATATTACATGATGTTATAATGTATGTGGTAGAATATTATTGATAGACTGAAAAAAAATCTTACTAACTGTACAGACGGTTGGCTGTATGTTCAAGGAGAATCTATTGGAGATGACAAAATATTACATTTCAATAATTATTTTGAAAAACATGGCTTTTGGAAAGGGGGTGTTTACATTATAAGTGGCATTTTTTCGACGTAAGGCATAAAACTAATAACGCCGTTGAATCCTGGAATGGCAGGTTAAATAATAAATTACAACCAAAACCAAATCTTGCGACGTTATTATTTCATTTACAGAAGGATTCTATGTACTACTTTGGGTTACTTAAGAAAAAAGGATTTATTAGTGTAAAAACAAAAGAAAGTATGTGGGGACCTTTTTTTTTTTTTTCCGTGCGGAAATCCCCTCGGATACCCCCCTGCTGGAGCCGGAAGGGGAGTTTATGTCGGACTCGAACCTTGGGGACCTCATACTTACTTTTGTTTTGAAATTAAGAAGCGTTATTAAGGAATTGATTGATAACGAAATCAGTGTTGGTCATTGTATTGAAAAATTAGCTCATATCTGACTTTTCCATTTAAACCTATTGCGTCGATTATAGCGCACACAAAAGTATGGTAAATAAACAAAGTAACAAATTAATATTTCATTTCAGTTAGTTGTTCTTTTTTCTGTCGTGTATATTATGTAATTTTGGAACAAGTTTACAGATTCATTAACACTTAGCCAACAAAATATTATAATAAATAATTATGTACACAAAATGCGTATCATATTATTTATAATCATATTCCTTCAAAATGATTTGTAGGTAAATTGAATTTGTTTACTTAGATAATGCCTATAATATTGGAACGATCGATTATCATTGTAAACTAAATCACTGGGCCACTTGACTCCTAGTGGATATTCAGAGGTACAACTGGCCCACTTATAAAATTATATCTGGGCGAGTGTGGTATTAACATTTTGCAAGAGGGTACAACTCGCCTGCGGGCAAGATATTAAGAGGGCGACATGTCGCCTAACCCTTTTATTCCATACTTAATCGGAACATGTCTTCTTTATAATACAATAAAAATATCACAACTCTGACATAAAATACTTGTTTTTATTTTAAAATTAAAAAGTGCACTCTTATTGAGACACCCTTTACAATCAACTATTTATCTATACAAGTTATTATTTTCGACAATAATACAATTTAATCAATAAAATAATTTGATTTAATACCTTAGTTTTGCGACTTTTTAGTCAAGTTATTTATGACGCTGGCTGTACAAGAACTATGACGTTTTCTTTTTCGTAGCTAAAGGATGAACGACCAGTGAAACGGACTGGTTTTACTTTTAAAAGACATACTTCTGCCATCTCTTTTATTTAAAGTTATTTTTTCTTTCTCTCTGACGAAGTCATTCGTAATTTAATGTTTAAATTCAATTGAGAAACATGAAAATGAGGTGGTATGGTATACTTACAAATTCCGTAATTCCTAGTGACTGGCTGCTTTACAATGACATCGCCAATTTTGAAATTCAAATTGCAGGATTGTGTTGACCGTTGTTTACAACTTAATTTAAATATTATAGTATTGGACATTATAAAGGACTTTAGAGCTCGATTAGATGTTCGTTACTATATAAAAGCTGGTCGAAGTTTCTTTATATATTTTTTTAACCTCCTGCCTACCAGCGATACTTTTTGTTTAGTATGTTGCTTAAACTTTAGTATTGTATTCCTTACACGTTTACATTTATATCGGAAAAATAGTGAAAAAAATCTCACCACTCGGAAAAAGGTTTTTCACTATGTCCTTTATAAAGGACAAAGTGACGATATGACTACGTCATTTATGAAGGACATAGAATTTTTCTTGAACATAAATTATTATAAGCATAGGATATATAATCAAAAACATGAAATAGCCTCTCATTTTATGATTATTCATTAATAAATACAAAAAAAATAATAGAAACTCCAAATATTTCATACATATGTGGCAAAATTAAACATTTTATCTTCAAAAATAATCAAAAAGTTCATATACTCAATGTTAATTCCTAATTTATCATGAATTAAGAACGTAAATAAACATTGGAACGTAGGAATCACGTCTTTATACTAAAACTGATTATGTAAATTGGAATAAAAATGCCAAATTGGGGTAAAATAGTTACATATTATCACAAAAAACCTGTTCTTTTTAAACAAACCTACCTACTTGTTCTACAACGCTATTACTTTATACCATTTTCGGATAAGTGTAAGGCTAGATTTGAAAAACATTCCTTGCAGGGTATCAATTTTATGAGAACCTTGCGCTTCGTAATGTTTTGCTTCAAGCATACTCTTCTCTTCCGAAACTACACTTCGTTTCTTCTTCTTTGTCTGTTCCAAATTTTGTGCCTAAATCCAATTTATATTCTCCTAGCTGCACATAATTTTTCTTTACTGTAAGTACTTTTTATTAATTAACATCTCTGCATTGTAGCCAAGCAGTAACTAAGCGAGGTTCAAAAATTGCGAGATAATTGGTCCTCTGCACCCATATTCTCGTTATAAGCTTTGATCACATCAGGCCTTCCTATTTTTCCATACTGTTAGGCCATGACCATGGCTCATACTTGACGGGGTTTTACCGTAGTGACAAGTAGACATCATGAAAACAGGCTTGTGGCAATCAGAGCAGAGACATCTTCGTGTGCGCTGCTGAACTTACGAATCTCGTGGTAACTTACTTTTGAGTCAATTCTGAAGGCAGAAACTCTAGGTTGACGTGGCAATAATATCTGAAAAAGTGTTATTTAATGCTTCAGTTACCTGTTACACCTATCCATACTAATATTATAACTGCGAAAGTGATTCTTTCTGGATATCTATCTGTCTGTCTGTATGTTACGCTTTCCCGCCTAAACTACTGAATCGATTTGGTATAGGGATAGATTAAAGCTTGAGAAAGGATATAGGCTGTGTTGGGTCGCGATAACCGACATCCACGCGGGTGAAGCCACGGGCAAAAGCTAGTTTGTTATATGTAAAACCTGAAAAAGACATGATAAATTCATAATATCTTTCAATGTACTACACAAAGTACAGTAGAAGTACATGTATCAAAACTTTAACTACCTACATTTGTTCTTTATATAGGACACTGAAAAGTGCCTCAAGGTTACTTGAATACTATTTATTTGTACGTGGAAATAACACTGTATATCTATGTCACGGAGCATTAACTAATTATTAATTATTCAAAATCTAGATTTTTTAAGAGTTTAACAAAATGGTAATTAATTGACTTACCTATATGTGAGCACACCACTCCACAATCGTCCTCCGACATCATTTTGAAAAAAAAACTGTCTGTTGTGAAGTATCCTTGAATTTAGTTTCATATACCTAAATGTCTAATAGACATCACTGTTAAATCAAATTAGTAATTTCATTCAAAAATATGGCGCGAGATTTTTTTCATTCTTATGTACTATGAGTAGTACAGATGTAGGTACGAGGTTAAAGAATGTTAGAACTGAAGTTACTAATATTCCATCTAACCCCTCCAACTAAGCTAAATTGCTTGTGCTAGGAGTGGGTTCACGTCGGTAGTGTAATGGCCAGGATCGAATACAAGTATCTGCTTAAACAGTCCTCGTAGCTAAAGGACGAAGGAGCAGTGAAACGTCCAGGTTTTAATTTTAACAGACATGCTTCTGCCACCTCTTTTAAAGTTATGTTTTCTTTCTGACGAAGTCATTCGTAATTTAATATTTAAATTAAATTGAGAAGCATGAAAATGAGGTATGGTATACTTACAAATTCCGTAATTCCTAGTGACTGGCTGCTTTACAATGACATTTCCAATTTTGAAATTCAAATTGCAAGATTGTGTTGTCAGTTGTTTACAATTTAATTTAAATATCATAGTATTGGACATTATAATAAATGCGAAAGTAACTCTGTCTGTCTGTCTGTATGTTATGCTTTCACGCCTAAACCACTGAACCGATTTTGATGAAATTTTGTATATTGGTAGATTAAACCTTGAGAAAGGACATAGGCTATGTTTGGTCGCGATAACCGACATCCACGCGGGCGGAGCCGCGGGCAAAAGCTAGTATTAATATAATAATGTTACGTTTGCTTGTAATAATGCAGAAATGTAATATGTAACCCGTTCTTAAACAAAAATCGTGTACCTACCTACTACGTGTCGCTTACGTGTTATTTACCTGTAACACAAAAAATATATCATTAAAATGTGATATAAACAACCATTTTGTAGTAAGGAGGCGATAGTATAAAAATGCTGGAAAAGTAAGTTAAGGCGACAGGTGACAGCCTAGAATTTGAGGGCAGGAGGGTCGAACCTAACCTCCCCTCCCGTCGAATTCAAACCGATTAAAATTGTACGCTGCTGGGTGCAAAAGGTGAGATTGCTACGATTTTATCTGGAGTATTTTCCTCGATCTAGTGGCGATAGATTTTTTTACCATTGTAGTAGCGGCATAATCTCTTTAAATCTTAATAAGTAATAAATATATATTCCACAACATTCCACACAACGCTATCTAGACCCATGGTAAGCAAAGCTTAACTATTTATTTTATTTTATTTTTATTTTATTTATTTGGGAAAATAAACATTCCCATAATTTATTACAAACTATAACTTAAAAAAATAAAGAAATATCTCTGTGAGACCAACAACATTTTCCACATAATATATTAACATAAAATATTTAAAACTAACATGCACTGTTCCTACTCAGTATGAAGTACAAACAAAACGAAATTTGAGCTTATTATAATATATAGTTGTATAAACTAAATTTTCCAACTTTTGTTTTACAAGTTTTTTAAATTTGCCTGAAGATATTGCAAACATTATCTATATCCTGAAAAAAATTAACTAGCTTGTGTTATGGAATCTATAATGCGGATAAATATACTTAGATACTCTTTTTGTAAATACTTACATACTATACACAGAAACACCCAGACCAATGCAAAGAGCCATATTCATTCATACAAATATTTGCACTGAGCGCGAATCGAACCCGCGCCTCCTGCGTAGCAGTCGCGTTCACTACCGCCACGCAACGGAGGCTATTATTATAATAGGTATATTATTTACTTTTTTGGGGCTCCTTATATCACTTTATATGCCTGCTTATATACGGGGTATACCTACAAGATATTTTTTTTTTCACTGAATAAGAAAGTCATTGAATATCGCTCATTATTTTATTGAAAGAGCTTACAATATAAATTCTTGCAAAAATTCTCGTCGATCATTAATCAAGCGATCTGACGAGTCATAAAACTGTCTTAAAGGATTACCCTTTTTTCTTTAAATCCCCAAGTGGGTAATATTTTACTTGAATATTATCCCTAGATAAATGAGGGCCGGAGAAAAAATGACCATCTTTGAAGCTATGATAAAATATCTTAAAAGTTGTTTTACTAATTCAGTATTTATTACAACGTTCAGATCAGTATGACTTCACATCGCCTTAAGGTGAAGTTTTAGAAGATATTACTACAGAAACTAATAAAGTTTCAATGGTGGCCCTCAGCGTGACGGCCACATCAGATACTTTTTTCATAAGTTCATTTATTTTTGAATATCAGCTACCTAGAGTTTGCCGGTAGGAATGGGTATGGTCAACATTAAAAAGAAACCTAGTAAAATATTATAGAGGTGGTAGGTAACATCGGGAAAATGTAACACTCAAGTGGGATTTGAACCCACAACCTTTCCGTTACATGGGGAATGCTCTTCCAACTGAGCTATTGAGCCACACCTGAATCATTCAAATTTCCCTTCTCTTTTTAAATCCGTCTTTAATGGCCACGGTAGATGGTGATTCAGGTATGGCTCAATAGCTGTTATAAACAATTTATTCAAATTATACAGTTGTATATTGACACCCTGCTTTTACGGCAGATTTCACCAATGAATATACCTAAATAAAAGCATTTGATTTGAATTTTAATACTGTTAGCACATTTTACTTAATAAATTTCATTCAGCGAAGATTCAATTTAGTCAAAAGGATTTACACTCACAAAAGGGCACTCCACGAAACCATACTGTGTTCTACATTCAAAATGGTTTTGAAAATCTGACTGTTCCATTTTAACGTTTCGAGCTTAAATGTGAAGTTTCAGGTTTGGTTTTCGTTCACCACACTACCGACATCTTATCGTAATTAGTTACCTTAACTTGGAGGACGTGTAGTTAGATGTACTTCACTTACGTGACTAGCATCTACTTAGGCTGGTTTTCCTAGTTTTACTCATTAAAATTAAGTTAATAATATCATAGCAGCATCATTACTCATCAAGTCTTGTAAATGGAAAGTTTAAAGATTTTGGTAAAGCCCTATTCATGCAGTATGGGGCAATGCCAAAATCTTCAAACTTCCGTCACCAGTAAAAGGCAAATAGATTAACTTGGAGGACGTGTAGTTAGATGTACTCATTTACGAGACTAACATCTACTTAGGCTGATTTTCCTCGTTTTACTCATTAAAATTAAGTTAGTAATATCATAGCACCATCATTACTCATCAAGTCTTGTGAATGGAAAGATTATTTGCCTTTTACTGATGGCAGAAGTTTAAAGATTTTTTCCCTTTACATGCAGTATGGGTCATTGTCAAAATCTTCATACTTCCGTCACCAGTAAAAAGCAAATAGTTTAACTTGGAGGACGCGTAGTTAGATGTACTCATTTACGAGACTAACATTTACTTAGGCTGATTTTCCTCGTTTTACTCATTAAAATTCAGTTAGTAATATCAGCACCATCATTACTCATCAAGACTTGTGAATGGTAAGATCTATTTGCCTTTTACTGGTGACGGAAGTTTGAAGATTTTGGCAAGGTATACTGGGTATATATAAATTTTCAAACCTACAACTTACAATGATGGTTTTTCCAGAAGGATTTTAAAACTTCCTCAGAAAACAGATTCAAGAACCAAATAAACCTTCCAAATAGAATATGTCAAAGGAAATACAATATTCGCAGTATCTACAAGTAATCAACGTTATGACAGTCATAAAAAACATTCTGTCACAACAGCTTCAAGAAAAGCTACTAAAAATTCATAAAAATCTAGAACGTTTGAAGTGACAGTTAACTGTAATAGTTAATGTTTAACTACATAGAGGAAATTGTCATATATGATGTTTTACAGCGCTTTCTGATTTTGTTCCATGACACTTTAGTGAGAAACATGGGTTACGATACTGGGTAATAGAGCAATAATTACTTTGTGAAGGTATTTGTGCCAACGATGTAATAAAAACTACTACAGATAAAGTTAAAATACTTAACTTTTATGAAACAAAGTTGAATGCAATTTTTCTTGGAATAATTATATTTAGCATAAACAAGAATTATAAGCTTAGAGGAGTTATTAGATATTAATAACCGCATTTTGCAAGTATACTTTGTACATAATCGGACGTAAACGACATCCATCGAACATTTTCCCACGAATATATTCATATACTTAACTGTCACATTTGACATAGCCATTTTGCCCAAAGAGCATGAGCGAATAGCATGCTCTCGATAGGGTTGATCAGTAAAACTCCACGATCAGACCACAGGATTAGTTTACTTACTGCATTACTTTTCTCTCAAGTCTATAGTTTTTTTTTTTAAAGAATACTTAACCAAAATTATTGGTATTCTCGTTTCAGTAGTGTATTTCTTCCAATTATATTGTGATGGTTATGGAATCATATATCTGCTAGGTATCTGCTGATTCAACGCCATTGCCTCAGCCATTCTATTTTTATCATTACTCTCGCTATGCTGCTCTCTGTTTACGGCAAACCATTTAAACATTTAAGCATCAAAATACCTATTTAATAATGCCCTATTTTCATGAATATTATATTCGTTATGTCGCAGGCCTCGATGAATATAGTAAGTAGGCGGTTTCATATCGGGTTTACGAGAATCTCATTTTGAAATTCAGAACGCCCGCCATGAATGAATTTTAATATCGAACACCTGTAGAGAATTCCATTTTGTGGAACTTTATCATTAGGATTCACGAAAAGACGCGACAGACTACGAATCTATTGTCTTGTCAGATGAAATTTTATTTGTCTTTTTATTGTATTTTCCGTATTTCAGCAAAGCCCTTTATCGTGAAGACGGCTAGGAATGAAAAGTAAATCAGGACAGGTTTGTGACTTTTATATTCCTTATTTTACGGTGTAACAGACGGATGTTATTTTCTTCTTAAGGTAATCTGATTTTTTTTTATATAAGGAAATGAAATATGTGAAATCATTAATAAATTCTAAGTCGGCTTGAAGGCAACAATAGAGCACGAATTAACTGCAATTGATGTGTCCCTGACTGAGAATGAAACCGTCATTATCTAAATATGTTTTTTTACACCTCTACCTACTTGCTCTACAATATGCAGATGTGACAATATTGATCCCATTCCCGTAACCTATAATGGGAACTATTTTCTGAATAAAAAGTAACCTATGTGTTTTCCAGGCTACGCTATGCTAAATTTCATCCAGATCTGTTCATCCATTACAACACGATTAAATAATAAAAATCCAAAGATCTTGACATATTTTCACATTCATAATATCAACAGGAAGCAGGATAGACCTCAGAAAACCTCAAACAAAATTATGTTTTCCAAAACACAAATCACGAGTAGTCCCTTTCAAAGATGGCCACATGCAGATAATAACAATCCAATTAAAACGGATAATGATAGGCATTATATCCGTGAACCATAAAACTAAATTACCGCATGAAGCATATCGGCTGAACTATTCGTATTACGACAGTTAAGTTGCCTGCCCCGATTCCGTACGAACTTGTCTGCGGTAAAAGTTGACTTTAGTCCAGGTTATGTGTGAGACTAAATTTTAGTTTATTTCAGAGCGTTTGTGTCATATGAACTGAAATTGTGGTTATAAAATGTTTGGTTCAATAGTAAAAATGAATTTACTTTGTTTCAAAATTAGTCTTCGTGCAAGTGACCATGATATTATCAAGGTCACTTGCACGTAAATCGTATGAAATACACGTAACAATAATGTTACAATAACATGAATTTACTGTGTTGGCGTTGCCACATAACCTAATTCATACTTCCGTACTAATATTAAAAATGCAAAAGTAACTCTGTCTGTCTGTCTGTATGTGAAAGTCACGTCTAAACCATTGAACCGATTTTTATGAAATTTGGTATAAGGGTAGATTAGACCTTGAAAAAGGATATAGGTTATGTTTCGTCGCGATAACCGACATCTACGCGGGCAAAGCTAGTCTACCTTTTAGAGGAGTCAAAACTGCAATGTCTCTCATTTTCTAGCAAGCAAACAAACAAAAACGATACTTGAAGCCAAATATTTGTAAGTGGAAGTGGACTAATTCACATTCATGCGAAATCACGTAAATCTCTTTGAAGCAAGGGTTGTTTGTAATGAGATTTTCGATGTTAAATTATCGAAAAGCGTCCCTCAGGGGACAAAATGGCCGATTTCACTGTTTGCTCAACATATCAATTTCGTGAAAATAGGAAAAGGATGAAAAACCTAAATATAAAAGTTAGATAATACTTTATTCTTTTTTATAGTGTAAGAAGGTGTCAGACATAAAAAAGATCTCTATGCAATATAGAAAAAAAAACAATATTAAGCTTTTTGCGGTATATAATTTATTGCATATGCTGGATGTTTCAGGCTTCTACACCATTTTTTATAGATAGTATATAACTGCACATTGGAAAGGCTAAAAGTACTGAACTGATTATGACGCGGTTTCTTTTGTTCTTCGGTCAGTTTTAAAATCTTGTGTTAGAGTGATTGCAATCTGTTGAGTAGAACCAGAGATAGGAGATCCACGTGGCTAGAGCAGCGGGCGGAGGGGTGCAGTGATACATAAATATAATGGACTTTGAAATCGTAGAATTCAATATACATATATATCAATGGCAGTAACACAATTCGTAAAAAGTAAGCGTAACCCCGTCGGCTGGGGTCGACCTTAAAGTATTTTACTGATCAAATTGTTGATGTTTTCAAAAAGAAAAGTAAGGTCAACCGGTGATTTAGGGTTTGTGGGAAGGGTTTAATGACGGCAGAGGAAGTTTGCAAGGTGTGAAAGGACAGAAACAAATTGCGGGTTGTCGTCCATTCCTACCCAGAATGGTGAAAAGCATTAGGTACCTAAGTGATTACACTAAAGTAGGTAAGTAATAGTATATAGGGGTTTTCGACCATAAGTAAGGAGATAGCGAATTGTACTCAAAGGAGACAGTCCTTAATTTTTTTAAAGAAACTAACCTATTTTTCTATAAAGAAGTGCCATTTTTAGACTGAACCAAGACGAAAGTACTCTAAATACTAGAGATAGCGAATTTCTCTTAAAAGCAGCGTTCCCTTATTTTGTTAAAGAAACAAAACTACATTCTAAGATTTTCGAAAATTCGCGTGCTATATCCGAAAAACTCGCGTCCCTTATTTTTATAGCATCAATCGACTATATCTAAGATTGAAGATCTAACCTCTCTAAGGCTGGGTTGCACCATCTTACTTTAACATTAACAGTGCTGTTAAAGTACCGGACAGGTACAAATTAGGTTGCACCATTTGACAATATTCAATATGACGTCAATACTTGACGCTAACCGCAACCGGCCACGGTGGGCCGTTTATTTTCATTGTTAACGTTAAATTGGTTGAAATCTGTCAAAAAGAAGATGTCTTTAGTATAAGTACAAAACGAAGGAGTTAGATTTGATATCTCAACCGATCGACACAAGAATCGACAGCAAATGACAGCGACGTGTAGTATTACATAAGGAATTTGACGTAAATAATGTCTCATTTGACTTGCAACCCTGATAACTTTAACCGAGTTACTAAATACACTGTTGCAATACATTTAGTAGAAACCGTTGGAGTCATTGTTACTGTTAATGTTAAATTTGACTTAGCAGATAGTATGGTGGAACTAAGCCTAAGAAACACAGTAAATTTAATCACATTGACAAATATACCACCCCGTGTAGGAAAAGGTTACCCTTTATTGATTTATCTATTTATGGTTGACATGATGTGTCATTAAATCGATTGAAGATAAATGTTGACCTTATTGATCTACTAAAACACTACTTACTCATGTGTAATTAAGGTTAAAATATTCATGATAGTGACATACCGTCGTGTATGATTATTTATCAATAATTTTGGTGCGACAAATAGCTAACAAGCTTTTTCTGGTGATTCCGGCCGCGTAAAGATCCTGTTTCTACATACATATGTAATCGATTAGGATCTATCTTTGTGTCGTTCCTTCCAGATGTATTCAACCAGTCTGGCGTAATTAAAAACAAACTGTCATATATCCAAACTTCTAGATTTAATAATAGCAGAACTTATGTAATTATGTCACCTGCCCCCCTAGAGAAGTGGCAATTCGCTGGCCGGCGTATCGTAGAATAGAATGGCGAATGTATCGGATTTGACGCTTATGACGTTCGTTAAAGACTGTCTTAAACCCCAAATCCTATACATTTGTCAATCTATTCTACCATACGCCGGCACCGGGTAGCGAAATATCACTTGTTTAGAGAGGCTGACTAACTCTGTCAGACGGTATTCGCTCTCAATAATACCTAGCAGAAATACCAAGCCACATCATTAAGCGGACCACGGATTCCGAGGCGAGGTCCCCGATGTGATTGATACTAACTCAAGGATGGTGATCGTAAAAAGCAGTACGTACAATCATATTCTATGCATTTTTTAATCACCATTTTAACTGTTCCGACAAATAGTTTGAGTTTATTTCTACGATTTTTTCACCACTAACTTGCCAGTGTCACGAGCATTGGTTTTTCTTAACGACTACAGTATTAATTTTTCTAAAAGGTGATATAAACTTTTTATAAAATCCGTTTTGTAAACGGTCATTGACTACAGTAATTGGTTTCCATCATACTTGTTTGTCAGCTATTATAATTTGAAAGTTGTTCTTTTGTCTATGTATCCTAACATAGACCACTGTGTGGACTAGGGCAATCTGGAAACCAAATATGGCACTAGATCAGATAGGGTGTGAGAGATATTATGTTAGGTACTGACAGGGGCTTAGTTATAATGGTACGGAACCCTTCGGAACCCATGAAAAGAACTTGCACTAGCGACTTTTACTTGACCGTTTCCTTTTTTAAGGTGTGTAAAGCGCTCTATTATTAACATTTTACACTGCTAGTTCACCTGCTGACGGACCAAAGGGGATCTAACGCAGGTGTACCTTTTCAGGGTTGGAATTTCCATTATCATTTACCAAATATAAAACATGTGGCTGGACTCTGAGGTGAGAACTTCCATAACGGGTTAAACCCTAACGGATAATATTGGACACATTTTAAATATTAAAATACTCGCAATTTAATAGAGACTCGTACCTGCCGGTCCAAACAAATGACATGTCGCTGACGTAAGTGACAGTCGTTAACGAATGTCATATACGTCAAATCCAACACCGGCCAGCGAATTGCCACTTGTCTAGAAGGACTGATGTATAAAATTAAAAAGGTTATAAAATATTACGCGCATTTTAATCCATTCTATTACTGCTGTGATACAATTTGATGACAATAATAATTGGAGTGAGTTGAAATAAATATTCATGAGTAACTTTTCAGTGTGCAATCGTAATGCATGAAAATATTTTCGTTTGTTATTCATATATGGGTCGATGGAGAATACTATCACCAATATGTTGCGTTTTATATTTCGGTTTTTATTCAGGCCTGTTTTAGTTGATAATGTTACCAGGGGAAAAATACCTGGATACAAATATTATGTAGGTGTATAATTGTTTTTTTTAATATATCGTATCGCTATATCGAATATATAAGTGTCAACATGATATTGAATTGAAAACTGGATAGTTATCAAAATTAATTAACCTATTGCTGTTTACTACTGGACATGTGCCACTCCCAATGCTTGCCATATTACCCGATCTTTCCCACCTTCCACATCCAGTCTTTCCAAGCTACCATTTTCGGGTGTTTTTATGTAGGACACGCCAATTTTACTCTTCTCCACCGATGGTAAGCTATAAGGCAGAGTCTCAAGAAAGAGGGTCACCATTACAAAAAAATATAGCTTTTCACGATGGTAGCACTCATCTTAATGGCCTTATCAGATGATCTTTCACGTTCCGCTTGAAGGACCCAGGCAGGACTGTAAGAAGAAGGAAACCGTGGTCTGATAATGAATTCCAGCAAGTGAAAGAGTCACCGAACTTTACTATTAATCTAAGGTATAATTTAACACGACAATGTTTGTACAGCTGAAGTTTACGCGGTTGATAACAGACTATTAAGTTTTGTGTGAACTAGAGACGTGATCTAAATTGAAGATGTTTTATAATAAATTTTACTCGAGAATACCTCGGAGACTAATTACAAAACTAAGTAACAATATAAGTACGGATTTAATTCCTTGAAACACAGAAATACGATTTGTTGATTACTAAGTTTTAACATATACTTGGCATGATTTACTTCCAAATGTCAGTAACCATTAAAATAATAATTTTTGTGGATAAAACTTCTGTTGATACTGCAGTTTCCAATTATTATGCTTTCATAAAATAAATTTGAATTCACAAATCTTGAAGATACCTTTCGTGGACTAAGTTCTCCAATGACAGTTAGTTTTACCCGACTGCGCCAATAAGGGAAATGTTTTTAGTTTTCTTTGGTTCCTTCTACAGGCCTAACGGCTGGACAGATTTTGATGAGTGGGATCTTTTTACCCCCTTCCAGTTGACTAATTGTTCTGATATTTGGTACATATCTACCTTTAGTTTGGACAATAATTCCATTTAAACCAATAAAGTACTTTCATTTGCTCTTAATGCGAGAGTTTTAAGATCATTTTGAGACTTCGTCTTCAAGATTTTTATGATATGGACTACATAGTCTTATATGATAATACTTATATGACAATAGCTACTCTAGTAGATTGTTAAGACAGCGTAGTAACAAGACATCAAGTCAATAAAGATGTTACAGGCAGGCTTTTAGCTCAATATTGAACTTCTATTTTAGTACTGGGCTATTTCAAGAAAGCGTGGTCGACTGCACGGAAAATCAGGTCTTAGTGGAAAAGTCCATTCTTAAATAATGAACTCTCTTTAGAAAGTAATACTAAAAAGCGGACTTTTAATCCATACTAATATTATAAAAGCGAAAGTAACTCTGCCTGTCTGTCTGTATGTTACGCTTTCACGCTTAAACCACTGAAACGATTTTGATGAAATTTGGTACATGGGTAGATTAGACCTTGAGAAAGGACATAGGCTATATTTGATCGCGATAACCGACATCCACAAACACGCTCAAAAGCTAGTCTTAAATAACGAATTTTAATTTAAAGTCTGCTTTTTAGAAAATAATGCTAAAAAGCGGACTTTTAATAAAAAAAAAAAACAGAACATGTTTTGAGAAAAATATAATTGCTAAGCATATTTTATTGTTGCAAAAAAAACATCTATTGCTATTTTGGTATTTTTTCTTTTGTTTTTATCCAATTTCAAGTGCGTCACACAAAACATTTCACACTGAAACTTTTTTATTCATCAAATCTTGGGGAAGACAATATTGTCCCAAGTGGCCATAAGCTCGGAGGAATGTGAAATGGGACCACTGGGCCAAGTTTTAGTAAGGTGAGTCTCTAGTGTAAGTGTACAGTGTACAGCTCTAGTGTACAGCGATTAAGGTGAGTTCATAAGAAAAATCGAGCAATATTGTGTTTTTTTTCCACTGATTTCTCTCTTGTTACAAAACATTAGGGAAGAACCAGACAAAAAAGTATTTAGAAACTTAAAAAATATTTTATAAACTTACTTTAATAGTTACATTCTGTTATCATAACAATGGCAGAATGTTGTTATTGTAGTTCTGAGTAGTAAGTAGTATAGTTTTGTAGAAAATTGTACGGAGACTAGATACCCCAGTCAAACCATATACTCGGTTTTGGGGGACAAAGTATGTTACCATATGTATTTACCTACGTTAAATAAATAAATAAAAAAAGATATTTCTACAGAGATAGATCTACAACAGATGTATCATTGTACCTAACTGTTGTACAACTAATAGTACATTCGACCAAATGCTAGTGAAGTTTATTCCTGGAATTTACAGGCAGTATCACCCACATACGGATGTTTATTCTAGGAATAAACTTTACTTGCGTTTGGTGAAACCGGCTCTATGTCAGATGTAATGTAGCATAGAATGGAATCATCATCTATTAGTAGCGTGGAATAGAAATTGTAAGGATAATGGAAGATCTTATTGTTAAGAGCGATCTCTGCTAGACAATCTTTGGTAGGATTTATTAGTAGGCAGATGATAACTACCTAGTACACAACATAATTGTTCCGAGTATTGCCTAACCAACCAACTAAATATCTGCACCGTTAGGAAAATAATAGTTGGTAAGTTTTCAGTTGATCAGTTTAGATGATCGGATCGGAATAACCCAATAGAACATGTTAACATCCTACTAATATTATAAACGCGAAAGTTTGAGAATATGGATGGATGTGTGTATGGATGGATGTTTGTTACTCTTCCACGTATAAACTACTGAATGGATTTTCATGAAACTTTACAATAATTTTTTTTTTTTTCGAACTTTACAGTAATATAGCTTATACATCAGAATAACACATAGGCTATATATCATCACGCTACTACTTAAGGAAACGGAGCAGTAATAATTAATGTCAACAAATTCGCCCGGCATCGGCATATACGCAGAAGTGACAGTGAGGTTTTTTTTTTTTTTTTTTATATAGGACACGTCAATTTGACTTCACCTCGCCTGATGTTAAGCTAAAGGCGAAGTTTCGGAAAGAGGGTCACCATCGGAAACATGTACCATGTTAACAGTGGTGGCACTCAGCTTGACGGCCTCATTAGATGCCTTTTCACGCCCCGCTTAAAGGACCCGGGACTGTAGGAAGAGGGAAACACGTGAGCTGGCAGGGAGTTCGAGGTCTTAATGGTGCGACATAGGAATGAGTCACTGAAACGCTTGGTTCTAGCAGGTTATTTCTGTTCTGCTTAGATAACTATATCATTGTATTAAAGGGTGCAGTGGGAACGGGATCGAACACCACACGGGTGGAAAATAATGTATGGTACGACTTTCGTTGGGTTAGCTAGTTTTCCATACATTTGAAAATAAATCTTAAAACATTTAGGTACGTTCAAATACCGTTATGAAGAAAGTGTTAGAAAACATGTTACCTAAGCGAAGTTTAATTAAGCAGGCAGAGTTCATTAGCTAAAAGCGAACTCCGATGTAATTTTGAGTAATGTTACGAGAAGGATGATGTTGCTTAATTTTAGTAGTAACCGAACACACCCAGACCTATAAATTATCCGTACAACACAAATTACAAAACCGTATTCAGAGATTTTGCTATACTTAGAGTGGTAATAACCCTTTAGCCTACTGCTAACATTGCAATATTCACTACAGGGCCTCGATTCTACTAAAGCAAAATTATAGTCAAACCACAGAGATTGCAAAAAGCGGCAATACATTATAGACTTTAAAGAGATGCATTTAAATTTCAATATTAAATAACTGTTAGCAGAGTGAATAAAAGAGTGTAATGAAACTTTTGTCCTTTAATTTTTGAACCTTAGCGTATAGAAATAAAGTCTAAACTTTAATGCCGCTTTTTTAATCTCTGTGGATTGACAATTAGTTTTGCGTTACAGTACCTCTTTAGATTTTTTTCTTTTCTTTCTTTCTTTGACAGCCTCTGTGGCGTGGTGGTAGTGAATGCGACTGTTACGCAGGAGGCGCAGTTTCGATCCCCGCTCAGTGCAAATATTTTGTATGCATGAATATGGCTATTTGCATTGGTCTGGGTGTTTCTATGTATAATATGTATGTATTTATAACAAAAAAAGTATCTTAGTATGTTTATCCGCATTCTAGATTCCATAACACAAGCTAGTTAAGCTTATCATGGGTCTAGATAGCGTTGTGTAGAATGTTGTGGAATATTTAAAAAAAAATAACCCTTTAGCCAAAGAATATCTATGGTCCTTAAGCCTACTGCTAACATTGCAATATTCACTACAGTACCTCTTTTGAATTTCTTTCTTTTCTTTCTTTCTTTTACAGCCTCTGTGGCGTGGCGGTAGTGAACGCGACTGTGACCCAGGAGGCGCGGGTTGGATCCCCGCTCAGTGCAATTATTTGTAAGCATGAATATGGCTATTTGCATTGGTCTGGGTGTTTCTATATATATCTACTATATAAAAATAAGTCGGGTTTTCCTTCCTGACGATATAACTCCAGAACACCTTTACCGATTTGGCTAATTTTGATCTTGAATTATTCGTGGAAGTCCAGGGAAGGTTTTTACGGTGAGAAAAATTCGAATAATTGCCGGGAACCGACATCCACGCGGGCGGAGCCGCGGGCAAAAGCTAGTTATGTATGTATTTACAAAAAAAAGTATGTAAGTATGTATATCCGCATTCTAGATTCCATAACACAAGCTAAAGTAAAGCCAACAAGACGAGAGAGAAAAGGTAAACAAAGGGACCATTACTGAGTTACGTTGCGATAACTAGCGATTATTTTCTCTGTCCTTGTCACACATTATCCCACGTACGCTGCAATGGCCGGGCGACAGCTGCTGGTGCATGTTTCGTAGTACAGGAAAGCTGTCAGCACAGTGGTTCTAAACTGTCAGATCCGCCATCTCATGAGCAATTTCATTTCTGTCTGGAATGCGCTTGAAATGATACGTTACAATTTTCAAATAAAAATTTTTGGAACCGCTGAACTTTGCTTAGCTTTTTTTTCTCGTTTCATTGGCGTTACTTTATAATTAGTTAAGCTTACCATGGGTCTAGATAGCGTAGTGTAAATGTTGTGGAATATTTATTGTTTATTTATTGTGGAATATTTCATAGTGACCTCTTTTAATATCTAGTTTATCTAAGTTCCAAATATAGTTTTGTCATTCAAGTTTCGCACAGAATATAAACTCAAATCGAAAAATAAATTCAGAAGGTAACGTAACTTGGCTCATAAATATTGGCACAACCGTTGCCAACTATAAAATATAACATGCGAAAAAGTATATTGGCAAAAGTTCAAACAGAGAAAATAAAAATGAATTTAAGCTGAGTTTAAATCATAAATTTCAATTTCATTGCGATGGAATAAGATCGATGAGTATTGTTAAAATACTTGAGCTGTGTAAGTAAAACTTTCAGTTTGACTACTTAGTAACTGATATTTTCTAAAGTTTACGCGAATGTCACTCATTGAAATAAAACCACTTTTTACGGATTCTATCGCGATATATTTGTTATTATTTACTTTTTAAACCGACGACGTTTCGGCTGCTTTACAGCAGCCATGATCGCGGAGTGACTCATGATGGTAGTTGTCACATAATTTGAAGTATAAGTTATCTCAAAATACCCGAATCATGATGAAATAAAGGTGTTCCTATTTACGCAGAATGAGCTCACTGTGTTGTTTGAAATAAAACCACTTTTAACGGATTCTATCGCGATATATTTGTTATTATTTACTTTTTAAACCGACGTTCCGGCTGCTTTACAGCAGCCATGATCGCGGTGTGACTCATGATGGCAGTTGTCACATAATTTGAAGTATAAGTTATCTCAAAATACCCGAATCATGGTGAATTATAGGTGTTCCTATTTACGCAGAATGAGCTCACTGTGTTGTTAAGTCTTGCTGGATTTTGCTGCTTACTGGGTTTGATTAATTGGATGACTGGATCCCAAGCTGGTGGTACGTTCCATCCATCCTCTCTATTAATATTTGGGTGTTTTTTAATTTCAATAGCCTCGCGGATCATTTTTTTTTTTAAATAATTTCTAGGAATATATCGATGTTCTTTGGCGAGTACCTGTGGTTTATCAAATCTTAGGTAATGGTTGGTGCCTTTTTGCGCGTGTTCACATACAGCTGACTTTATAGAGCGTTGGTGTTTTATGTCAGCTATGTGTTCTTTGACCCGAGTGCCAATGCTTCGCTTGGTTTGACCAATAAATGAGAGCCCACAGTCACACTCTATTTCGTGGACCCCTGCATCTTGTAGAGGTAGTTGGCACTTGACAGATGGTAAAAATTGACTTATCTTCGTTAGCGGCTTGTAGAATGTGTTGATTGAAGCTCGCTTCAACATGTAGCCAATCTTGTCAGTGACCCCACGTACATACGGTAGTACAGCAGGCTGGCGTTCAACCGTGGCTGGTTTTTCTCGGGATCTGTGACTCAGGCGCGGTGGTTTGAGCTTATTGTCTTGCAGTACTTGCTTGACATGTTGAAGCTCAGCGTTCAGGTGTTTCTTGTCAAACTGCAAGGTGCTGCTGCAAAGCAGCCGAAACGTCGGTTTAAAAAGTAAATAATAACAAATATATCGCGATAGAATCCGTAAAAAGTGGTTTTACTTAGTAACTGTTAAAGATGAGGAATATGAGGAAAATAGAAATCCATATAAGTACTAATATTATAGATGCTAAAGTAACTCTGTCTGTGTCTGTCTCTGTCTGTTACGCGCTCATGCCTAAACAGAGGAACTGATTTTGATTACATTTGGTGTAGGAGTATATTAGACCTTGAGAAAGGACAAATGCTATGTATGGTCGCGATAACTGACATAAAAAGTTAGCAAGGATATAGAAGTAAAGCAATTGATAATTAATCCATACTTCCATACTTAATATTATAAATGCGAAAGTAACTCTGTCTGTCTGTCCGTCTGTCTGTCTGTCTGTCTGTCTGTCTGTCTGTATGTTACGCTTTCACGCCTAAACCACTGAACCGATTTTGATGAAATTTGGTATAGGGGTAGATTATACCATGAGAAAGGACATAGGCTATGTTTGGTCGTGATAACCGTCTTCCACGCGGGCGGAGCCGCGGGCAAAAGCTAGTATCTCATAAATCAGCTAAATATATATTATGTAATTTGCGCTCATTTATATTTAAGCACTCCGTGAATAGCGGATCTAAAACATTGCATTAATTCAGTTACAAAAAAACCCTTACTGCATAGGTAGGTGGTATGTTACAAGTTACAGATAAACTCAGCACAATTTTATTTTTAAAAAGTAGTACCTAAAGTTACAGTGTCTCCACCTTTTTACCTGACTACGGCGAAGCCAAAAGGAGGGTTATGATTTTGACAGGCTATGTATGTATGTATGTATGTATGTATGTATGTATGTATGTTCATTTGTTCCCTCATAGCTCTTCAACTACTTATTAGAACTAGACAAATGAGGTATCGTTACAAGCGGCTTTGTCGTCCGATGGTTATAGGCTATATGACGTGTCACTCAATCTTGTGTGGCGCCCTCTAGCGCTCATAAGGTACTGTGTAAAAAAATAAATTTGAGATAAATATGCCGTGTTTGGTATCAAATGAAAGGGCTTAAGAAGCACATTTCAAATATGTATAAATTATTAGCTTTACCTTGCCCCAAAATAATGTAAATAAAAAATAAAGTTTAAAACTAAAACCCGACTACCGAAAAATCACGCTCTAAAATGTAACAAACAAGAAAATATCAAGGATAGCCGTGGTCGTATGCCACTTACTCTAACAAAACAATTATATTCCAGGGAAAAGTGGCATACGACCACGGCTATCCTTGATATTTTCTTGTTTGTTACATTTTAGAGCGTGATTTTTCGGTAGTCGGGTTTTAGTTTTAAACTTTATTTTTTTTAACTCTCAATTTTCTTTTTTTTTCTTTTTGTACTTATTGTACAGTTAGTATTTTAGTTAACATACGTTTAGTATATTGTATATTATTGAATCTATTTGTGGAATTAAACAAATGTATTACACAAAATAAAGAACAAAATATATAGAATATTATGGGTTATAACCTTGTCCTCTAAAGATTACAAGAATGCTAATACGTCATTTTGTTTTCGCCATACTTCAATGCAAAGATCGTTTGGTATATTGAATTGGCGTTCAGCAAATTCAGACGCAGACTATACGTATGGGAAAAACCTTTTCGTTTTGTCAGCATTCAGAAACAAAGAAAGCATCGTGATATTGCGACCTTATGTGTGCTCTACCGCTTGTACTCGTATAGTGATTTGTTTTCCATTTTGTTTGATATGACGGGTCACGGTTACTTCAGCCTCTTCATCTAGACTTTCATTCTTAAGAATAAGAATACGAACGTACTGTGCGATGATTCAAGTTATGTTCAATTTGAGGAGTGATGTTACAAAATAGTCTAAGGCATGTATTACAGAAGCATAATACATACTACATACACAAGCATATTCTATGCCGCACTATTAGACCTGGAACTCGCTGCCAGCTCACGTGTTTCCTTCTTTACAGTCCCATGTCTATAGTCCTATAGTCCCATGGCCCATGACTAATGAAGGAGAGGGTACGGAAAAGGATACACGATCATCCTGACTAGAGCCGGTATAGAGTTATACAGCAAGCGAGCACTTCTAGAACCAAGCGTTTCATCGACTCATTCCTATGCCGCAACTCTCTGCCAGCTCACTTGTTTCTTCTTCCTAAAGTCCCGGGTCCTTTAAGCGAGACGTGAAAAGTCTTTTGATGACGCTGTCAAGCTGAGTGCCACCACTGTTAACATGGTACATGTTTACGATGGTGACCCTCTTTCCGAGACTTTGCCTTTAGCTTCCCATCAGGCGAGATGATGTCAAATTGACGTGTCCTTTATAAAAAATAAAAAAAATACTCGTCCAGAATCTTAATTTATAACTGTCATTATTCTGAAAATAGTCATTGTCAACGGTCTAATCTGTCAATTAAAATCAAGATTGTGTGTAAGTGGGTCTAAGTATATATTAGAAGAAATCCTTAAAACTGAAATAAAACAAAAACCTTTCATTAAAATTCAATAAACATTTTATTTACAAACGATTACGGTTAATAAGATAATAGTACAATCCTCCGTAGGGGTAGGCAGACCTGAGTCCGAAGGATCCGTACCGGGCAAAACCGTAAGGGCTAGCATATGGGTAAGCGCCAGCAGCGTAAGAGATGGCAGGAGCAGCGTAAGAGATAGCGGGGGCAGTGGCAACGAAGGCAGGGTCTTTACGGACGACGGCGTTGAAGCCTCCAGCTCCAGCAGCGTAGTCTACGGTACGACGTGTGCCGTCTGACTCGAGCAAGGAGTACTGGCCCTGTACGTTATCACCCGCCCGGCTCTCGACCTGGTTCTTGAAGTCACCGGTGTAGGGATCCGCTACACCGTATGAGAAGCTGGAGAAGTCTGATGCGCTTACAACGACAGCCAGAGCAAGGATAGCGACGAACTGTAAGAGTAATATTCTAATGTAAATAATGTTTCTTTTGATTTATCTATTATATAGTACATTTTACTACATTATTTCTGAATTTCATACGATTTAAATCTTTTCATTTATTTAAAAAAACTTTTGTATTTTTTATTTTACTTTTTATCAATTAACAATAATATTAGTATCGCAATATCGATATCTATAATATAAATGTCGAGATTATAGTAAGAATTTTATTCTACAGAAGGCGAAAGTTATTTTAGTGAAGTTATTTTAAAAATACACACAGAGTAACAGCTGTCGTTGAGAGAGAAGCTATTATAAATCTTGCAGGCGTTGTATCAATACATCATATTGTTATAAGTTTCGAAATTTATCATAACACAGTAGCTCAATAATGACAAAAGTACTATGTTATTTGTAAAGGAACATATTTGTTTACATTTGATATTTATAGCCTGACAAAAAATATATTTTACTACTATAACTTATTTTAGGTATAATATCTATTAAAAATGTTAGCGTTACATAAATACACAAAATTAAATGAAAAAATAATTGATTCTTTAAAAAGTGATGTTTTTAAAATAAATCTTTTATACTAAGTAGGTTATAAAGGAATATTCTAGACAATTATGAAGAAATCAGATTAAGGGTCCTACAGAAAACTGGTGTAAAAACGCTTGCTGTTTTAGAACGTGACTAGAGTTGCCAGGATTCCTTGGATTCTTCCACACCTTAAGAAGTTGGGAACATTTATTGCGACCACTTATAGGTACCAGATAATGTCATCATCCATGCGTTAATCCAGGTATGATCTGAAGCTTTCATCTTGAAGTATAAGGCCCGCGTATAGACAATAACTATTTATTATCAGGGAGACCGTGCACATCTCTAATTACGTTTATATCTATATTATAATGAAAATAAATAATTACCTTCACAAACATTTTATTTTTTGGTATTGCGACTACGTCTGCTAACACTAAAATGATACCCAACATCTTGAAGCTCTCCTTTTTATAGTCGTATCTTCAAAATGTATAATCCAGTTTCGCAGAGACAGGAAGCTTGTCACAAAAAACGTCTGTGTTCTTGAATTGATTAAAGATTGAATAAGAGCATAGGTGCTGTCGAGTACTTTAACTTTCATTGCTAGTCAACCTTGGTTTTTTAAGTGCGGATTTTGCTCCAGCAAAATATATGTTAAACAGCAGAAACTTTAATGTCTTTGTTGATACTTAAAAGGTAACAAGCACAAAATATGTAAAATACAATAAAATAAATTATGATCCTTCTCATTATATTATTGTAATATAAAATACTATAGGCCGTGCCAGATTGGCCGTGGCAGTAAATATCGTATTATAGGTAGTTATTTTTGGATAAAAAAATAAAGGTTCACGCGGGCACCACGTGGCGCTGCAGTCGGTTTCGCTATATTGTGAAAAGTGTTTACGACCCCTAATTAACCGATCTAAACTGGTCAGAAGGTCACCTCGGTCAAATAACTTTTTTCTCAATCCATTTGGCACGAGGTATAGCTGTTGCACGTGGCTCCAACGCCAGCACTCGCGTAGAAATCTGGTCCTGTCCACGCTACATCTTCTCTTCAGTTGAGTTACCCTTTCCACATTCGCTCTTGATGTAATTTGAACCGTTGCACCCATATACATGCCCGATATTTAATAAATTTCAAATAATGTATGGGTCCTATTGACCGGACTTATTGACTTTTACGATTACTGCTCCACTCTCTACTGTAGTAGCGTTATGATAAATTGGTTTTTTACAAATAATATAGCTTTCTACTTGTAAAATAATTTTTCCCAGTAGTTTTGGTGCAGGTACTTAATCACAGTACGGTTCTGAAGCTGCTATGCTAAATACTGTTATTTATTTATTTATTTATTTATTTATTTATTTATTTATTTATTTATTTATTTACATATGGAAAACTTACAGCTAATACAGTCAAATAAAAGGCAGATTAAACTTCTGGAAGCCAATTACAAGTTTTCACTTTTAGCTACTAATATGGTTACCTACTTGTAAGCGTAAGGCTAGCAAATAAAAAATTTAAAAATAAAAACAAAATACAAGCTCACACAACACAATAATGAAGAGCCGAGAAAAAAAAATATACTAAGATTATGTATTGACACATGCTGCACTATGAACATTTGAAAAAGTTACGACTTAGAAGTCTTCTTGCTGAGGGCACACTGACTAAGAAGGGATCAATGTCATGCTGCTTACATAACTCATTGAACCTTCTGCTTGCGCGCACCAGGTAACTGTTCTTACGGTAGTTCGTTTTAGCGAGAGGAACGTGAAGAGGGGGATTAAAGCGAAGTGGCTTGGCTGGTACGTTAAGTGGTATTTTCTCCAGTAAGTCGGGACAGTCAATTTTGTTGCTGATGATTTTAACAAGGAAGGTAAAGTCCGCTATTTCGCGTCGATCTATAAGCGGCAAGAGATGAAACTTCCTACACAATCGAAGATAGTCCTTGGAGTTATATTGAATTTTTTGACGGTAGCATAAATATTTTATAAAACGTTTTTGTATGTTCTCTATTCGATTGATTTTATCAGAGTAACACGGGTTCCATATTTGAGACGCATATTCCAAGTGACTCCTTACATAGGTGCAATACAGGATTTTAAGGGTTTTGACTTCAGAAAAAGTTTTGCCTATTCGCATTATGAAACCAAGTGATTTTGATGCCTTCTTCACAATTGTGTCAACGTGTAAATCAAAAAGTAACTTGGAATCATGGTGTATTCCTAGATCACGGATGCTAGTATTTCTTTGAAGAGTATGGTTCCCCAAAGTATAAGAGGTGTGCAGAATGTTATGCTTCCTAGTGTAAGTTATAATTGAACATTTAGCAGGGTTAAGATCAAGTTTATTCAGGCGACAGTACTCCTGCAGCCGGCTCAAATCGTCTTGAAGTGCCAGCATATCATCAGTTGAAGATATTGATCTTATAACTTTCATATCATCCGCGAAACATAACAATTTAGATGATTGAAGGCACCGGCCGATGTCATTTACATAGATCACAAACAGAAGAGGTCCAAGCAGGGAGCCTTGAGGCACGCCACTGGACACTAAGACCCAATTAGATCTGTAATTGTTAATAGCCACAGCCTGAGATCTATTTTGAATGTAGGAAGAGAACCATCGCAGAAGATCTCCCCGAATTCCCAACTTGGCCAGCTTCTCAATCAGGATACAATGATCTATTCTATCGAAAGCCTTACTATAGTCTGTGTAAATGACATCCACCTGCTTGCCTTCATTCATAGCTCTAGTGACAATTTCATTAAATAAGACCAGATTAGTGGCAGTAGACAGACCCCTCAAAAAGCCATGTTGAAAAGGGCCTAAGGAACTCGAAATTGCAGTATAGAGCTTTTTAGTAATCAATTTGCATTTTAGTAATCAATTTGCATTGTATGGCCAATAAATTAAGTTGCATATAATCCATACATCAATATTGCATGAGTCTTCAGAGCGCCAGCTGTCGTCATCAATCATGTCAAGTTTAAACCATAAAATATATAGGTGGAGATATCCGTCCAGTATATTAAAATGATGGACAACTTTATTGGAACAATTTTGCACAAATATCTGTATTCGATTTGTGTAATTATTATTTTTTGATACAGATCGTTTAGTCATCAGTTATTGCTCGTAGTCCTATTAAATGATATCACGGGCACAAAATTTAATTCATAGTCCTATCAATTGAAGGACAAAAAGGCTAGATATTAGATGAAACACACTGGCTAAGGTAAAGATAAATTTAAAAAAATGACGGAAATTCCAACCCTGGTCAGTGTAGTATACTGTGGTATTGTTATGGATTCATGTAGATGGGCCACTGGGTAGGGTTTGTTTCCTAACCCAAACAATTTCTCTCGAAGGGCTAGCGAGAATCTAAGGAATGTGTGGCTGAAGCGGTAACATAAAGAAATTGACTCTGTCGAAAGTTTATGCAAATCAACTCGTTGCGATAAAACCACTTATTTTAACTGATTCTACTGCAATTTATTTAGTAGGCATCAGCAGCCATAGTCATTGAAAAAAAAAAACATAATTGCACAGAAATAGAGAACAATAAATATCTATGATATCTATGATAGTTGTTATATTAATTCAAAGAACTACATAAATACTAAGATGAAACTGAAATAATCCAACAATTCCAACCAATTCTAAATTCCAACACAAAAGCAGTGTATAACCGTACAAAACAATTTCTCAAACTGAAACTGCATTATGTTTGACAACAGGAAATTTGGCTCCAACTAACCTTTGTCTCTTCCTTTGCCCTCTACAACTTGGTAGATTACCAAATAGTACTGGATATTGTGCTTGTGGTGGCGAGAAATGTGGGAATAAGACTGTAATTAATACTATAATTATAGTACGTAGGTACGAATGAAATAGATCATTTTACTAAAAACAGAAATACATCTGTTGACCAAAACCAAATATGCATAATAATATAACTTAAAGAAACAAGTATCATTAAACATGTGGCCGGAAAACCTACACTTAGAAGTCATACGCGGTTATAAAAAAAAGTAATTTGTTGCTATGTATAACTATGCATGTACTCACATAAATGTATTTATACTTATTCAAATACTTTTGAATATATTATATTTATTTCACAAACAATAAAAACCAGTATTATTAACCTTGAAAAATAGCCGAATTAAATCGGTGGTCCGGTTGCCATACGAACATCTACTTATCGCAGTCTGTACGGGTAGTTAGAACCCCAAAACTTGTGAAAACTGGTACAGAACTTCGATATCGCCAAAGGATGGTGGAGGTCAGATGACAGTACTTTTAGACAATATACGAGTATAAGTTCAGCCACATCACAAACTAGAAAGCCGAGCCTAATTGGGTGGGCAAAATGCTCAGTGGATGTTACTATTATTTGCGTAATAATTCTCAACCGCAGTTAAAATATCGATAAACGTAACAACAGATAAATAACGTAAGTTACATAAAGCAATAAAATCGCAAGTATTAAAAGAAAATGTTTCAAACATCCATGAAATACCAAATAATATAATTAAAGTGAAATCAGCACAAGATTAAACATTGAGAGCAATATGCGAAGTCAGAGCTTGAGCTGCTTACCATCGTTAACAAGATAAAAAGTTTGAAGGCATTTTAATCTCACGTTTTTGGACTTAATAAAGTTTAAGACAGACGGCCAGGATTATACTTGTTACTGTGAGGAATATTATGGTGCTTACTAATTAAAATTTGCTCGAGTTTGGAATCTTCTATTTTTAAGACGCTTCCTCGAACAAAACTGTGAAAGGCATTTTTTGTAACTATTTACTACAAATACGGTATTGTAGAAATTTTGATAAAAATATACATTTATCGTTACAAAAGTAATAATGAGAACAGTTTTTCTTTTTTTGAGTCTCAGTGCATCTCCACTTGTAGTATAAAAGCGTAATAAATTCGCTCGTTTTCAACAATTTCAAGTAAAACGCTTCAGATACGGTACCTTTACTAACCCGGAGATGATAATGATGACCAATATATGAATTTTAATCATTATGATCTATATTTTGTGTAATTGGGCTGAAAATGTAGTATACAAGAATAATGAATAGAAAGAGAAAACTGAAAGACAGTCACAAAACAAAATGTAAATTTACTTTGAAGGACAGGCTATTGTTCTGGTAGTCAATCAAAATATTCAAGAGCCACCAAACGTAATCGAGGAGAAAAAATATTTTCATAAACTACCTACAGTGCTTTTTTCTCACAATTTCATTAACGTGATAAACGTTGGGTAAAAACGCGCCTATCGTGGCCTCCATGAATATTCAGCGCGATTTAAAATGCACAAAGTATTTAATCCACAGTGCAGCATCATTTTTATTCTCAAAGAGTAAAAGAGAGATACAAAATAATTGCTTTTGAAAATAAATTCAATGTTGCTGTGGAACGTTTATAATTATAAAACTCTGGAAAAAGGTGATGGAATAAAAGAAATTAACAACTACACTGACGGACTCATAAACTGCATCAAAGTAATAGACGACTTTGAAATAAATATTTTAACCAAGTATGCATACTTTCTATACAGATTTAAATTGAAACCTCTAGATTGGTTCGTGAACTTTAAAACAGCGTAGGGTCATATCTTTAAGTTTAAGTTTATGTACTGGAAAGGACCTTAAGACTTTTTTTGAAGAAAAAACAGAAATTTAATTGGGTTAATTAAAAAATTGGTTTTAACAATAGACACAACTTTATGCAAGGGTTTATTTGTGTTTTAATAAGGTGTATTACCCCCACGTGCCCTTATTACGGATTCTAATCGGTTCCGCATAGATTTTATAAGGGTTTTTAAAAGATCTTGCGGAATATTGTCCCATTCTTCTGAAAGTGCTGTTCTTAGTGCTGCCACTGTCGTGGGCGAAGGGTTTCTCGCATATACAGCTCTTTTTAAATTGTCCCAAACATGCTCGATGGGATTAAGATCCGGGCTGCGTGCTGGCCAATTCATTGTACGTATCCCAACCTCTTCGCAATAATGTTGAACTTGTGCAGCTGCATGCGGCCGGGCATTATCCTGCATTAAAGTAAAATTTTCGCCTATGAATCCCTTGTAAGGCACCACGTGATCTTCTAATATCTCTGTTATGTAACGATGTGCTGTCAAACCCCCTCTATTACCGTTTTGACGGACCATGTCTATGAACACAAGTTCTGTTCGCCCGTTCATCGATATGCCACCCCAGACCATACATGAACCGCCTCCAAAAGGAACACGCTCCTTAATGCAACTTTGAGCATATCGCTCCCCACGTCGACGATAGACTCTTCTGCGACCATCTGCACCATATAAACATGTCCTACACTCGTCCGTGAACAATACAGAGGCCCACTGCTCTTCTGTCCAATTCAGGTGATGACGCGCAAATCTTAAGCGAGCTTGTCTGTGAGCTGTAGACAACTTTGGACCATTTGCTGGTCTAAAAGGGGTGATATCCGCTTCCTTTAACCTTCTTCTTATTGTTCGTGCACACACGTTTACTCCACGCACTTCATTAAGCTCGGTTTTGATGTTAACTGACGTGAGGAAACGATTTCGCAGGGAAGTTATAACAATAAATCGGTCATCACGACCTGTGGTTGCTCGAGTTCTGCCTGTACTACGTCTCCTCCTGTATGAACCTGTCTCTACAAACCTTCTGTATATTCTAGAAACCGTAGACTGGTTTAAATTTAAATTTCTACCAATCGTTCGTTGATCCAAGCCCTCCCGCACCAATGCTACAATTTGTGCCGCTTGTTCGGACGAAGTATCCATATTATGGTTCAAAAACTCTCGATGTGTTAAAAAACTAACCCAACAATTATGCTGGTAACAATAATTCAATTGACAAAACAAAAAAAATCAATGAGAATCAATTTAAAACTTTGCTATAAATAACACGCAAATCTGATACTACAAGTAAATTTTCTTTTCCCGGCTATATTCATTTGTTTTACTGCAGTTCTATTTTTAAATTTAATTTTTTTTTAAGATTAAGAGCCAGTCTTTCCATATTTATATAATTTAATCTAAAAAGTTTGCATACTTATTATAAAAAAATCCTTTTAGAGTAAACTTGAACTTTGATGCAGTTTATGAGTCCGTCAGTGTATATACTCATTCTCTGGTTGCCAACAGAGAAAGAAGCTGAACAATGCATTCCTATGGTTAATATTATTGCAAAATTTTACTTATCTAATCAAAGGTGCTGGATGCAAACTGATGTCTTTACCCCATTGACAAATTAATAGAAAACATATTGTTGGAGCTTTCCATCATAGTAGAGAAAGGCACGTTTCCCTGTTGCCTCGTATCCGAAATGTTTATTGAGAAAGATTTTTATTCTAAAGATATACACACTTATTATTCTACTCATATATATATATTCTACTTATATAATATTACGATATTTATTCTACAGATACCATTACCAAAATATTAATCTCAGGTTGGTGTGTCTGCTGATAAGTCACCAGAATGCTTATTGAAGGTTGGGTCAGCAAGACCAGTAAATACCGAATATTGGAATACTGATATTCTAGTATTTATTACTTTTCCATATTTTTTTTTGCATTGTGTTTGAAAAATTATACAAGACATAAATAAAAACATTATACACAGACATACTCTGCCTGCATGATTTCTGTAGTTAGGTTGTAGGTATATTATATAAAGACCTTTTCATATGAAATAATGAACCTAAAACATCATTTATTATTCTTGACATATGTTTAGGTATCATGTTTCATGTTAGTAAATATCTCCTAACTTCAGATGAAATCTTGTGAAAAATGACTGATACACCTATTATATAAATTGGACGGCTTCGGTCTGAGGCTATTTAATATGTGCTTATCTCGTACGTAATTTATTATAAAATACTCGTTATACAGGCTAATGCTAGTCATTATTAATATTTTATTAATTACAAATTAGACTTGCTATGCTTATGTTTATTTTAAGTAGTCTTATCACCTTCAATTTTCTACAAGTACAAGCCATACATTATTTTGTTTATCGATTCATTGTTAGAATTATGTTTCTTCATATCCCGAAGTCTCATTATGACCCTGTCATGGCTTTTCAGAATCCATGACACCTTTAATTTTAAATTTAAAAAAAAGCTAAATACTCGCACAATATTTAGTGTGCAAATTTGGCAAATAATAAGAGTTGCTCTTGTTATCCGCATTCTAGATTCCATAACACAAGCTGGTTAAGCTTAACGTGGGTCTAGGCAGCGTTGCGTGGAATGTTTTGGAAATATATACCTATTTTTTATTCCTTAAAATAAAATGTGTGCCAATTGCCTACTACACAATTTTGGAGGTGTCGATTCGCACGCCAATAAATTAACTTCGTGCGAATCGCCTATAGAAAAATAATATATTTTTAAAGGAGTCGATTCGCACGTTTCGTGCGAGTTCAATTCATGCGAATCGTCCAATAAGCCATATTTTACCATCCTTCGCCACTATACCGGGTGTATTATACATTAAAATAAAATTGATTTGGACAAGAAAAAAAAAAGATTTTTTTTAATGCCAATGTGTTATGTTACTGGAGTACTACCTAGGGGTATTCGGCTTCGGGAGCGCTCCCCGCGCAACGTAGAAGGCGTTTCAATCCAATTCGTCTATGCAAGACAGTCCTGTAGGAGCAATCAGGGTCATGCACCAGCAGATACACGGAAATAAGATCACATACCGCGCGCCACTTTCTTGAACTTCGATGTTGGTGGCCACCATCTGCTCCAGGTGTCAGGATACGTACGTAAACAACACAAGCAGTACTTGAAAATGCGGGGTGAGCCGCTAAGACTTCCAATGCCTACGAAGGTCAAAACGATACTGAACTGTTCGAGGCCAATCTTCCGTGATCGAACTACCCACATACCTTTTTTTTTTCGTGCGGAAATCCCCTCGGATACCCCCCCTGCCGGAGCCGGAAGGGGAGGTTATGTCGGACTCGAACCGACTAAAACCGCACGCCGACTGTGGGTCTTGGTGCTAGGCCGGAGGTGAGGTTGTCATAGACATATCCCTCGCACCCCGGCTGACCCACTACCCACATACCAGTAATTACACATGCCCGCAAGTTCACCAATATTTTTTGCCTTATAAAAGATTGATAGTTGATACCTTATAAAATAATCTTTTTTTTTAAATTTATGTTTAACAACAATTTTCTAATTAAATTAACTGTTACAACGTGAAGTTCAAAATTGTATTTATAATATAAATCCACATATAAATTCTTAAGTATAAAAGATAACAAGTTACTAAGTTTCCACTCAAATATGAGTCCATATAATAATGAAACTTGGCTTATAAGTTAAAGTGATGTTATAAACAGTTTTACCAAGCTGTTTTATATGCCATAAAACTTGCTAGCGCGAAGTTTCTAAGTCGTATTGCGAATTATAAAAACCGACACATATCTGTGTTTCTAGTATAGATTCGTATTTCACACGTTTTACATTGAGGAATTAGTCAGCGGTATTATAGATCTGTCCAGTATCTTCAGCGGTTTCATTAGGGCTATAAATTCAAAATTTTGGCAATTAACTCCTGTCTTTTATATTTAACGCGTCCACTAAAGAAGGATTTTGGCATTTTCACTCTTCAGACAGGAGTTCGATCCCAGGGTTACCATGGCACACACCAATGACTTTTCGATGCTTTTCGAAGTTATGTGTGTATTTATCGCAAGTTTATAAGTGTCGGGTTAATGGCAATAGGCTCGCCACCTATTACATTGGGATCTAAACATAAACTGGCGAAAATGTGGGTGCTAGCACCTCTGCCTATCCCTTCGGGGAATACAGGCGTGAGTTTATGTTATGTTATGTCACTCTTCAGACAGGTGGTGTCGCATATCACCCTAGCACAAAGAGGCTAGGGCGCCGGTGGCGTGATGCAGCAGGCGGTTTTAGTCGGTTCGAGCCCAACATAACCGTCCCCTACGAGACAAAACAGTTCTAATAATAACTCCTAAAGCGCCAAGTTCTGAAATATTCTGAATTTAAAGTACCGTAGTCGGCAACTTGAAGTAAATTGTTGTTAAGCTAATTATAAGCTATCAGTGAACTTTGATCAACTTTCAATTGAATTCCAGTTAAATCATAGATAATTCAATATTTTAAAATTTTCAAAATATTTTTAAAGATTGCAGAAAAATACTATACCTAGGAATTTTATTGAGTTATGATATTACAAGTGTGATCTGCAGAAGTTTTATCTAAGATAATTTTGTCAAAAATGCTGTTTTTTGCTGAACGAGTGAATTTTGATAGAAAATCAGTTAGTATTTTGCAAACCCCTTTGTAAACTACAAAAACAGCAGACATGCTTCGAACCCCAAAAAAAACATCTATGATTTCAATCTTCAAAATAAACGTCTTAGTTGTCGATGAAAGGGTGAATTTTATTACAGAAAAAGTTTTTACAAAGCCCCTATGTCAACTACAAAAAGTAGCAACTTTCAATCTCTTTCCATAAACATTTGTTTTAATAACAAAAGAAGCATTATTTTCTTAAAGGAAAAAACATCTTTTTTTATAAAAGAACACGTCAATTTGACTTCACCTCGCCTGTAGGTAAGCTAAACATAAAAAAAAGAGTCACCATCGTTAACATGTACCGTGTTAACAATGGTTGTAGTCAACTGGACGGCCTCATCAGATCTTTTCACGCCCCGTTTAAAGAATCCGAGACTGTAGGAAGAAGGAAACACGTGCGCTGGTAGGGAGGTTCAGGTCGTTATAGTGCAGCATAGGAATGATAATCTCATACAAAATTACAAACACCTACATAAATACTTTCTTGTTGTATTGGATATTCATAATATTTGTATGAATGTCACTGGATATCAATATTATCATCAACAATCATTTAAATTGGTTAATAATAATAATTATTATTAACCAATCTAAATGATGGATCGATTTGGTGCTGTTAAATATAATATTTGAGCTGTTACAAAGAATTTTCCAATAAGACACCTGTTACACATTTCTCGACCATTTATGCAGAGATACCTAAATATATTCTTCAACGCTGCATCACCAAAATTATCATTACCAATAATAATTAAGCGCTATGGACCCAGTATAACCATATCCGTGTACCTACTAATGATAATAATCCCTATGAACATAAATGTATTAACAGATATGGTTATAATAACACTTCCTTGACGGAATGCCACAAGGGAGCATTGTGTGTTCAGCTTTAGTCGAAGCTTGTTGATCTTATATGAGTTATAATTTAATAATACAGAATGTGGAGGACATATTATGTGCTGGATAAAGTTTCGAGGTTTGTGACAAATTGTTGCGGTTTGTGTACGTATACTGAAATAACACCACTTATTAGATTGTGTAGGTACTCAAAAATATTGAACACATAATTTGTAGTCCATGTCTAAGTACATTTTATTGCACATTTTTTTTAAGAGATACATCAAATGAATGAATTTTTGGCCAGCGTGAAAATAGTAGGCCAAAGCCTCCCAACATTGGTAGAGGCATATGTCCAGCAGTGGACTATAATAGGCTAACTAATTGACTGATTGAATGAATTTTTTCAAACAAAATTATTTTAAGAATATTGGTTATCAGTTTGCTGGCTCCTTAGCCAGAACAGGCAGAACGCTCTTATGCATTCTCCCGGGTCTCCACTCTAGGACTCGTTTGCTCCAATGGTCATCAGTCCGTCGACAGACGTGGCCAGCCCATTGCCACTTGAGCTTGCTTATTCTGCGAGCTATATCGGTAACTCAATTTGGTGTAATCTAATATATAAAATTCTCGTGTCACAGTTTTCGTTGCCATACTCCTCCGAAACGGCTTGACCGATTTTGATGAAATTTTGTGAGCATATTGAGTAGGTCTGAGAATCGGCCAACATCTATTTTTTATCCCCCTAAATGGTGCAGCGGGAACGGGATCTGACGCTGATCGCGGGGCGGGAAAAATTGGCGGTACGAAGTTCGCCGGGACAGCTAGTTTATTATAAAATTCCCTTGATATTCAGACTATCACCTAAATACTACCGAACTGTCACAATTGCTATCTTACAAATGAGCCAGTTTCAATAACTCAAAATTGTCATTCATTGGAATATTTTTACATTTCAATAGTGTTACTCAGAATTCAGATGGGCATTCCTTTGTAAGAATTGTAGATTCAATCAGTAGACACTGAGTTGAGAATGAGCCTAATAAACAAAACTTATAAAAAAGTACCTAAAACCGACTTCAAGAAACAAAAGTGAGGTACTGAAAGGGGAATAATAATTACAATTCGATTTGACAGCCTCTGTGGCGTGGCGGTAGTGAACGCGACTGCTACGCAGGAGGCGCGGGTTCGATTCCCGCTCAGTGCAAATATTTGTATGCATGAATATGGCTATTTGCATTGGTCTGGGTGTTTCTATGTATAATATGTATGTATTTACAAAAAAAAAAAAGTATCTAAGTATGTTTATCCGCATTCTAGATTCCATAACACAAGCTATAAAAGCTTACTATGGGTCTAGATAGCGTTGTGTAAAATGTTGTGGAATATTTATTATTATTTATTATAATTCGAAATGTCAAGTGAAATGAGAACCTCCGCCTATTTTGAAGTCGGTTAAAAATATGGAAAAATGTAGCAATCGGGAATGTGTCATGTAAAAATTATGGTTGATGTGAATTCGTCTGCATATGTTAGCGTTCAGTGATAATTCATTATGATATTGTTCGATTTCATTGCTCCATTTTTAACATTCCATTATTTTTTATTATTTTTATGTTCTCAAGATTATACAATAATTCGCGAAAAATCCCCACGGATACCACCTCCACGGAGCCGGTGGAGGCGGTTATGTCGGACTCGAACCGACTAAAACGCACGCCGTCTTGGGTCCTTGGCTGCCGGAGGTGAGATTGCCAAAAGCATATCTCTCGCACCCCGGCAGACCCAGGACCATCTCTTTCGAGATGGCCCCCTTCGGGTTGTGGGGACCAAAATGTCCCCATCTAGCCCCGGTTACGGGGAGGCGCACTTTGCGCCGCCACCGCGGCCTGCTTCTGCTAGGGTGACCGGCGGCTCCACCGGTCACCCCCAGGCCAGCGCTCATGGAGGACGGAGGTCGTTCTGCGACCTCCGACGTCCGGTTCGCCTTCGCTCTGCACGGGCTTCCCGGGCCCGGAGTCTGGTCCGGACCCGACCGGCCGCCTCCTTCTCGAGCATTACTTGCTCGCAGAAGGAGGCGGCCGCACCCCAAGCGTTTGCGCATCGTACCATCGCTGTGAGCAATGTGACGAATGTGAGGACTCCCACCCCTAGAGCCGCCACTAGGACCGGCCTCGGCGTGTCCCACGCCGGGCACTCGGTCAGCGTGTGCAGCTCTGTGTCCTCGCTCGCATCACAGTGATGACACTCGGACGTTGGCTCCTTCCGGATCCGACACAGGTAACTCCCGAAACACCCGTGTCCGGTAATCACCTGCGTCAGCCGGTACGAGAGGCTGCCGTGTGGCCTCTCTAGCCACTCCTCCATGATGGGAGCAATTAGGCTTATAATAATTAAACAATAGGGAACTCCAACCCAAAATACATTTCACCTTTCTTAAAAATATATCTCAAAGTGGTAGCTAAACAGAATGGATAACGTTTGAAAGTCCAAAAGGACACCTTAAAGCTTTGAAGGTAGGCTTAGAAAAAAGCTTGTGTCCTTTTTAAACAATCAGACTGTAAGAATCAAATTTAGAGAGGATTTTCAATGCGGGTACGGTTGTTCATTATTTTAAAGCTTATTTCTGTTCTTGGAAATGCTAGGTTGTTTCTTTAAAGATACATGTAGTGGAATAGTCAGTGGAGGATAAGAAAGTGTAGTCGATGAGCTTTAGGATTTTTTTTAAACCACATCATCTGCTTTTGAATATCCTAATAAATATGTTCATGTTTTAACTAAGCGTATTCATTCCAGACTATGAGCGTATGTGCCGCATGAGCGTAATTAAGAATAATTCAAACATAGAGTAGGTAATTGAATGCAAAGATTATGTTGTCCAAATTTGCGCAAAAAGTTGTTCAATTGAAACAAAATCACACTTGTTCAATTTGCCGGCACGTAATAAGGAAGACAGTGATTTATTGCAACAATTGAGCTTAAATTTTGTTCGCCTCTCATGCAAATTACTGTCCTTTATTCAAATATCAGGTACCTCTCGATAATACACGTTCGATATAATAAAGGGAGATAGAATATAACTGTGTTTTCTATTTCTACTTGCAACTGATCCATTGGCGATGCGTTTTAAAGCAAGTCAATTTTTACAATTAATACTTCTCTATATTCTGAAAAAGGTAGACAGTAGTGCTTCAAAACCCACGTATCAGTTACTTTTTAGTTCCAGTTTAATTTAATACTTTTGCCTGACGTCGAGTTGCTAGTGAAAAATTGTGACACGAAAAATCCGATTAAATTTTTTGCCTATTCTGCTGTCGCTGCTTCACAGAGGTCGTTTTATATTCCCAGTTACTGTTGAAATTATATTGGTCGCATATTTTTGTAAGGGTACTTTTTAGTGTGAGCTGATATTGTAAGTCGTGTTGCTACACTTGCTACAGCCTAAACTTTACGGTCGTTATTGTGAACTTAACAATAAATGATTTTAATACAAATCATTATTATCCATCAATACGAATATTATAAATGCGAAAGTAACTCTGTCTGTCTATCTCTCTGTATGTTATGCTTTCACGCCTATACCACTGAACCAATATTATTAAATTTAGTATAGGGGTATAGGGGTACATTGAGAAAGAACATAGCATCACGAATAACATCCACGCATGCGGAGCGTTATGGGGTTTCTCCATGATCATAGCTACTGAAAATCAAATGAAAAATTGGGAATTGTATTGTAGTTGATTGAAAAGCAGTAAAAGTGTTAAATGTTTATAAATTCGCATGCTATATCAATAAAAATCGCAGCGCATTGATATCGAAGCATTTTTTACATTGAACTATCAAATGATGCACTTTTAGAACGGTCTACAAATATAATTAGATAAAATAACTGCCAAATATTTACCTAAAGCTGTATAATTTCCATTTTATTCTTTTTCCATACTTATACCCACTTATACCCAATTTCTTAATCAACCTAAATCCCAAACTGCGTGGTTGACAGAACTATACTCACCACTATTATGTCAGAACACAAATATGGAAGTATGATATGCCTCTGGCTACACCGCCGTTGGGAAAATCGGGCGTGAGTTTGTGTTACAATTAAATTTATTTTATCAGATTAATCAGTAGCTTCTCTCGCGTCAACTATACAATTGTTGTTTGAGTACTAATCTATACTAATAAATAATTCGTTCATTTATTATAAGAAGTTTTAATTATAAAAATAAAAAAGTAACTTTATAAACCTATAATATTTGTACCCAATACCGTTATGTAAAAAATAAATTGTCTCCCCTCCTGAGGAGGGCCAGACCGTAAGGGATGGCCCTGGGTCAGCCGGGGTGCGAGGGATATGTCTTTGACAACCTCACCTCCGGCCTAGCACCAAGACCCACAGTCGGCGTGCGGTTTTAGTCGGTTCGAGTCCGACATAACCTCCCCTTCCGGCTCCGGCAGGGGGGTATCCGAGGGGATTTCCGCACGAAAAAAAAAAAAGTTATATGGGTACTGCGAAGTAGCCAAAACGTCAGGTTAAATGAAAAGGGAGGTTTATGAAAACCTTGGTCAAGCGAAGTATCGACCAGTCGCTTTGCTATTTCTTTGTAGGTACCACGATGTGCCTCTCTACCTCCGCCGCATAGTCGGGGCGTACCTGACGGAGAGGGCCGTCATCTACCCAAGTGCGACCGGCGTCGGTAGGCGTGAGATGTCGTGCGGTGTCCCACAGGGATCGGTCCTGGGGCCGCTCCTGTGGAACATCGGATACGACTGGGTGCTTCGCGGTGAGCTCGCGTTCGGGGCCACCGTCACGTGCTACGCGGACGACACGCTAGTGACGGTGAGTGGCGCTACACACCGCGAGGCGACCCAGAGGGCCACGACCGCTGTTGCTCAAGTCGTGGATCGGATCCGGCGGCTGGGTCTCGAGGTGGCTCTGCACAAATCCGAGGCCTTGTTCTTTCATGGTCCTCGGCGCAGGCCACCCCCGGGATCCAGCTTGACAGTAGGAGGTACTCCCATCGACATCAAGCCCCGGTTGAAATACCTGGGGCTCGTACTTGACGGTCGGTGGGACTTCGGAGAGCACTTCCGAAGTCTGCGCCCCAAACTGTTGGTGTCAGCTAACGCGCTGATGCGGCTGCTGCCCAACTTGAGGGGCCCAGAGGACTCCTGCAGGAGACTCTACGCGGGTGTCGTGTGGTCCATGGCCCTGTACGGGTGCCCCGTGTGGGCGGACGCCCTGCAGGCCAGGTTCGTGCAACTGCTGCATGCACCGCAGCAGACGATGGCCTGCAGGGCCATTAGGGGGTACCGCACGATATCCTTTGAAGCGGCGAGTCTCCTAGCCGGATCGCCACCGTGGATCCTGGAAGCGAGATCCCTTGCGGCACTGTATCGGTTCCGTAAGGAGGCGCGGGAGCGGGGATTCGATCCCGAGCCCGAAGACATTCGGGCCGAGAGGTCCCGGCTCCACGGGATCATGGTGGCGGAGTGGGAGCGACGACTTGAGCAACGACGCGCAGGGCATGCCGTCATAGAGGCGGTAAGGCCCATCATGGGGGAATGGCTCGAGAGGCCACATGGCAGCCTCTCGTATCGACTGACGCAGATTATCACCGGGCACGGGTGCTTCGGGAGATATCTGTGTCGGATCGAAAAGGAGCCAACGTCCGAGTGCCATCACTGCGACGCGAGCGAGGACACGGGGCTGCACACGCTCACCGAGTGCCCGGCATGGGCCGAACCGAGGCGGGAGCTAGTGACGGCCCTGGGAGTGAGAGTTCTCACCCTCGCCACCCTGCTCACAGCAATGGTCCGCTGCGCGGACGCGTGGGCGGCCGGCGTCTCCTTCAGCGAGCAGGTAATGGTCGTGAAGGAGACGGCGGAGCGGGAGAGGCGGCGCGAGCGAGAAAGACTCGCGGATCGCGCCGCCCGCGCACGCAGGCAACTCGGGCGTCGGAGGGCACTGACTGACCTCCGTCCCCCATGAGCGCGGGCCTGGGGGTGACGGGTGGAGCCGCCTGTCACCCCAGTAGAAGCAGGCCACGGTGGCGGCGCGCTGAATAGCGCGCCTCCCCATTCCGGGGGCGAGTTGGGGACACCGTTGTCCCCCCTCCTGAGGAGGGCCAGACCGTAAGGGATGGCCCTGGGTCAGCCGGGGTGCGAGGGATATGTCTTTGACAACCTCACCTCCGGCCTAGCACCAAGACCCACAGTCGGCGTGCGGTTTTAGTCGGTTCGAGTCCGACATAACCTCCCCTTCCGGCTCCGGCAGGGGGGGTATCCGAGGGGATTTCCGCACGAAAAAAAAAAAAAAAAAAAAAAGCTATTTCTTTGTAGAGCGATTGTGCGCTCGGAACTCACGAACCCAGTGTTTCGACCCCAAACAGCTCTCTTTTAATCTATACTAATATTATAAATGCGAAAGTAACTCTGTCTGTCTGTCTGTCTGTCTGTCTGTATGTTACGCTTTCACGCCTAAATCACAGAACCGATTTTGACGAAATTTGGTATAGGGGTAGATTAGACCTTGAGAAAGGACATAGGCTATATTTTGTCGCGATAACCGACATCCACGCGGGCGGAGCCGCGGGCAATAGCTAGTTTTATGATATACTTAAAACTGATCCAGAATTTGGTCTAGTTGCAATGCTTCTATATCGTCCTTTGGGTTGTGAAACTCAGATGGCAGTCTCTTCACAGAAAATATCGAAGTCCAGCCAGATCTGCAGTTAGACTGATTAAATGGACCCCAGACTCCAAGCTAAAAGTTTCGGATGTGACTGGGATTAACGAGAGGAAGAAGATACGTCAAATAAGATTAGATTATTATTATATTTATTATACATACATAATATTATATCTTAAGATTAAAACTGAAGAAAAAAGTTAAAATATGTCAACTGGCAAGGATAAAATGGCAAAGTTCTTTTTTGTGCAAAACTGGATAATTATTAATAACGGGAATTAACGCGATCATGGTATAGGTACAGTCAACTACAAAAGTAGCTTAACAAATTCTGATTTATTGAACACTGTGGCCCCTAAACCTTACATAAAATTGTGAAAAAAAAACATTGAATTAATTAAAAACAAAGAATTTAGAATTAATTAAACAAATTAAATTAAGTTTGTCTTCTGGGAATGCATTCCAATATAAAAAGATTCGTAAAATATTTTAGTGTTAATCAACTTATGGCGTTGACTGAACAGTCGTACTTTTGATTTGCCTGACGTTTCGACCAGGTTACACTAGCCGTGGTCACAGGCTGACTGGTACGTATGTACCTATACCATGATCGCGTTAATTCCCGTTATTATTATTATATATCATGGAACGCGAGAGTTTAAAAGTTAGTGGATAATTATTATCTACCTGTTAAAATAGGAGACGATCAAGGTCAGTAGCTAGGCTTTTGTGACACCTCTGAGGTTAGAAAGTGTTCATCTGCCACGTAAATGGTATAAAAAAAACCAGCCACCGATAACAGCTTAGCACAAAATATGCTCCTGTTGATTGACAGGCTAATTATAATGGCATTCAACCGTTCATAATACCAGTGATGTCACTAGCTCGTTACTAAGTGCAGAAGGGAACAAATTCATTTTAAATTATTCATAAGAAAAGCTCAACCAAGCTTATTTTTTTCATTCTGAAGTTTAATAGAACTAGATGCGCTGGAAAGGAAAGAATTTTAACTTTATAAGCTTTTTGCTAGGCAAAAATGTGATAAAAACGACGAAGTTCTCACAAAGGAAACCCTGGCAGTTGCACCCGGTTCTATTAATTTTAATACGCCTGTGGTCAGTCATACATTTTACATACTTACATTTTGCTGGCAGAAAAGAATATTATGGTTATTTCAATATGCCTTTTTTAACTTGGCATGTATGTTTGTAAGTTTGTATGTAGGATGGTATGCAGCACTTTCAACAAAAAATGTTGGGTTGACTTGAAATTCTACTATGCTAACAATTATTATCATCGAGCGTACACTTTTTTACCAATAAAACTCATTAACAATTTTCTTTTTGTTTTCATTATCTTTTTTAGTATTCCAACTATTATGTCTATGTTTATAACCCGCAACATTCTACACAACGCTATCTAGACCCATGGCACAGAATAGATAATCCCCTGGTAATCATAGCATTGGTATGTTTTTATAATGTTGTGCACATTTTTCAGTAGCCTTTGTTAACTTTCCAAGCGAAAACCGCCAACAACTTTATAAGGCGCAAGTACGGCCACATATGGAATATTGTTCTCATCTTTGGGCAGGAGCACCTCAGTGCCAACTTCTTCCTCTGGACCGCATCCAACGGAGAGTGACTCGAATCGTCAACGACCAAGATGTTTCAAATCGGCTAGACTCTTTGGCACTGCGTAGACATGTGGCTTCGCTCTTCATATTCTATCGCCTATACTATGGGGAGTGCTCCGAGGAATTGTTTGGATTGATCCTCGTCGCCTCTTTCCGCCATCGTTCACAACTGTGCATTTCTTGAGAAACTTTCTGCCTCGCACAACTAAACTGTGGAATGAACTGTCACCAGCGGTATTTCCGAACCAATACGACCTTCAAGAAAAGAGCGTACTCTCTTTTAAAAGGAAGGCAACGCACTTGTGACTCCTCTGGTGTTGCGGGTGTCCACGAGCGGTTGTGATCGCGTACAGGAGAATCCGTCTGCTCGTTTGCCTCACTGTTCTATAAAAAAAGTGAAATATTTAAGATCCATCCATCGATATACTCATCATCATCATCATTATCATATCAGCCACACATAGTCCACTGCTGAACATAGGCCTCTCCCATAGACCTCCAGTATGACCGATCTGAAGCAGCCCGCATCCAGCGCTTCCCGGCGACCTTGATGAGGTCGTCCTTCCACCTGGCCGTTGGGCGTCCCACACTACGTTTGCCCGTACGCGGTCTCCATTCCAGAACTTTTTTGCTCCATCGGCCATCTGTTCTGCGCGCTATGTGTCCCGCCCACTGCCACTTCAACGAGCTAATCCGCTGGGCTACGTCGGTTACTTTTGTTCTCCTACGGATATCATCATTTCTGACGCGATCGCGTAGGGAAATACCGAGCATAGCCCTCTCCATAGCTCGTTGAGCGACTCTGAGCTTTTGTAGGAGACCTATAGTGAGGGACCACGTTTCAGATCCGTAAGTCATCACTGGTAACACACATTGGTTAAAGACTTTCGTCTTTAGGCACTGAGGTATGTCGGACGAGAAGACATCTCGTAGCTTCCCGAACGCTGCCCAGCCGAGTCGGATTCGTCGATTTACCTCGTCTTCGAAGCTGGAATTGCCTACCTGGATCAGTTGACCCAAGTAGACGTACTTGTCAACAGCTTCTAAGACTGAGTTCCCAACATGCACCGGTAGAGGCGCAACATGGACATTTGACATAACCTTCATCTTGTCCATGTTCATCTTAAGGCCCACCTGTTGGGATACTCTATTGAGGTCTTCGAGCATCGTGTTTAAATCTTCCAGCGATTCTGCCATGATGACAATATCATCGGCAAACCGAAGGTGAGTGATATACTCGCCGTTTATGTTGATGCCACGTCCTTTCCAGTTCAGTAGCTTGAAGACGTCTTCCAAGGCAGCGGTAAACAGTTTCGGAGAGATAACGTCTCCCTGTCTAACGCCCCTTTTCAGTGGGATTGGCCTCGTGCTCTGTTCCTGTACTCGGACCGACATAGTGGCGTTCTGGTATAAACACTTCAAAACTTCGATATACCGGTGATCTATCCGGCACCGCTGGAGAGACTGCAACACGGCCCATATTTCGATCGAATCGAAGGCTTTCTCATAGTCCACGAATCCTAAGCAGAGAGGCCGGTTATACTCTTTGGTCTTCTGTATAACCTGACGCAGCGTGTGGATGTGGTCTATGGTACTGTAGCCTTTTCGGAATCCGGCTTGCTCGGGAGGTTGGAAGTCATCGAGCCTGTTGGCGAGACGGTTCGTAATAACCCTCGAGAACAGCTTGTAAATGTGACTCAGGAGCGTGATGGGCCTATAATTCTTCAACAAGGTATTGTCGCCTTTCTTGAAGAAAAGGACCACCACGCCCCCGTTCCACGCTTCCGGCGTTATGCCTTCGTGTAGGACGGAATTAAAGAGCCCCTGAAGGACCTTTAGTACCAGCGTTCCGCCCGCTTTCAGAAGCTCTGCTGTGATTCCGTCCTCACCCGCCGCTTTGTTATTTTTTAGCTGTTTGAGGGTCATTCTAATCTCGTACAGGCTGATGTCCAGGATGTCTTCGGTATAATGTCGGGTAAGGTTGGCTCTAGGATCTTTAACCATGCCCGCGGGCTGTTTAACCGATGTATATAACTGCCCATAAAACCTTTCGACCTCCCTAAGTACCTCTACCGTTCTCGTTGCCATGCTGCCATCCTCCGTCTTCAGCTTCGTCAACCGGCTTTGTCCAACGGACGCATTCTTTGCAAACACTTTGGAGCCTTTGTTTCGCTCTATCGTCTCCTTAATATTTTTAGTATTATAGGATCGAATGTCATGTCGCAAGGATTTCTGTATGCGTCTGTTGAGCTGCCTATGTGCCTCAGCATCAACGGAGGTCTGTAGGGGCATAGATCGACGTTTGGCCATGAGATCAAGGGTCTGGGTCGAGATCTTCTGAGGTTTTTGTTTAGAGCGAGACCTAAAGAATTTAGATCCCACCGTTTGGACAGCTTCTACCAGCGCGTTGTTTCGTCGATATACTGATGTCTATAAATCCCCGAATTTTGGTACGTATGCACCTCTGCCCTACCCCTTCGGGAATTTACAGACGTGAGTATATAGAAACAATATGTAACACAAAGTAACATCGTTTTACCATCAGAGGTGAGATTCATAAATAAAGCGAACGAACGTCCTTATATTTCCACCTTGTTATTTATTTCTCCCCTGACAACTAACGAGATCCGAGTTAGTTCGAACTCGATAAATTGAGTTATATTGTGCACTGAATAGACTCTTATATTGTTTGATTTGATTTAAAGTATGACAGGTTGTAATAATATTAGAAAATAAGACAATAATAATATAAAAAAATATATAAGCTAACGAAAAAATTCCTAGTAGCAATTTTCTTATGGAATTCGTCGAGGGAGCTCACTGGCAGTCTAAATACAGATTTGCGGATTTGCATGGTATTCGGTTCGTTGCGTTCGCCGCCATCTTGAATTTAAGGGGATTTTTAAGGGATGATAAATATTTTCATGAATATAAGGGAATGGCGATGATATTGAAAATTCATGTAATGATAGAGAGGAGTATGTTAGCTGTAAGGAAATTAAATTTAAAAGTCAGGAACAAAACTAAAGTTCATGAAAAAATAGGTAGGTACACATAGGCAAGAGAATTAAATGGCCACGGATAAGCTATGTCAGAAGGAGTAAGAGGTCTAATACACTGAAAAACCGAACTATCAAACACAGACCACATTCTTCTCAGCAGAAGGTTTTCCGGAAAGATTAAGTCTCTCTAAAAGAAAAAAAGAGCATAACCACTTTCGTGAACAATAGTGTTCCATTTCGCGGCGTACTCTGAGCTTCAAAGGCATCTCGGCCTCGAATGCAATCAGGATAACGTGTACATGTAGAGGAGTGTTCCATTATGAGATTTTCTAGTTATTCATAATTTTCCTTGCGTTCCTCCACCTCCGCTGCCATGGTTCAATTTTTCCAGTTGAACTGTGACTCTGATGAACTTTGATAATTTCCATTAAGTCACACCTGAACTCTACATCCCATAGGTGATTATCGAAGTTATGTAGTTAAACAAGTTGTTGAACTTTTAAGGCTCCAACTACCTGTAACAACTACCATAGATATTATTACGGTAACCAGGCTTATGACCAAATCATCCGAGATACGGAAGCGTCTCAATATCTTAAGATTGGTCACCCATCCTAAGCAATGCAATATGTTAACTTACTTGGTTACCGCTTAGACATGAGCCCCCAGAGATTTCTAGTTATTGTTATCGCGAAAACCATCCACACTAATATTATAAATGAAAAAGTAACTCTGTCTGTCTGTCTGTCTGTCTGTATGTTACGCTTTCACGCCTAAACCACTGAACCGTTTTTGATGAAATTTGGTATAGGTGTAGATTAGACCATGAGAAAGGACATAGGTTATATTTGGTCGCGATAACCGACATCCACGCGGGCGGAGCCGCGGGCAAAAGCTAGTAATCGAATAAGTAAAATGAACATCTTGAATGTTACTGGCAACATGTCGGTAGTAGTAAAACTTTTGATGGCAGACATATAAATAGGTTTTAGTAGCAATTAGCCGTCACTTCATCAGCAACAGTCATAAAGTACCTCATTCTGGGCCGGAAGTTATAAGCGATAACGGAACTTGGGTCATAAAGATTTTTTTAAATTGTATTCCAGCATTATCTGATGAAAATTTAGTTGTTTTTTTTAAACTTGTCGATACCAACGCAGTAGTTGTACATTAAATTATCTTTGCTGTTTTAAACCACAATTTCTTAAAGATATAGATATAGCAAATTCAAATGCCAATGCTCGCGGGCCCACCCGCAGTAACTTAGAATACCTCGTGGGAACATTGCCACTCCTTGGATTAATATTAATCGATTTGATTTCTACACCATCACTCATAACGCTCTCAGTGAATAAAACAGGTAGATTCCAAGAAAGATCATTTTGGCCAAAATTTGCACTTTTAAATAAATTTAATAATGTGGGTGCTAGCACCTCTGCCTACCCCTTCGGGGAAAACAGGCGTGAGTTTATGTTTTATTTTATTTTATGTAAATAAATTTTAGTACTTTTATTTGGAGACAGTTTTAGAGGAGTTTCGAATGTCCAAGATGTGTCCACTATGTATCAGAGTTGATCAGAGCATTCTCCCTGTAAGGGACTTATCACGGGTTTAAGTCCCGGCTTGGACGTTAATATTTTTCAATATAAATCGATGTTCAGTATGTCCTCGTGAGTTTGAAAATAATAATCTTATTCTATTCTTTATTGGTTTTAATTAGCAAATCTCATGACGTAATGGACTTGTATTGCTACTAGAGTACCCTTTATTCCATGACCTTATAACTTAGACCAACACCAAGATATAACGTTACATTCTTAATACACTTTGTCGCCACACACCTCGCAAATGGTGAACACATAAACATGTCTTACAACGGAATAACAGTAATATCAAAACAAAATGCCAGAGATAAATTGTTGGTTAAACTCTGCTTATATATAAATGTGAGTTTATTGTACTATTATTCTGTGATTTAGTGTAGAAACAGCTTAAAATCCGATTACATCAGAAAAAATCATTTACTCAGGTGAGGCTTGAACCCACGACTTTTCCTTTACAGTGAGAATGCTCTTTCAATTGAGCTACTGAGCCACACCTGAATCAAATCAAATTTCCTTTCTCTATATATCCATCTTTAAGATGACTCCATCATCTACCAACACTGTTAGTAACTGTTGGAACCAAAGAATGAGTTACCATTTTTAAACATTGATTTTTGTTTACTCCGCCCAAATATTTGAATGAAACTTTATAGCATTTATTATGATCTATACATTTCAAATTTCATTCAGCTTAAAATCCTTATTCGAATTGACCAAGAGTGAAATGAGTGAACTGCACATGCGTGTTTCAAGCACGTTTGCATTTGGTAATGCAAACCTTCGAATTAAACACATGGTTTACTTTGGCGCAAGTTTTTTCTTATAATGTTAATCAATTTAAGTGTAGTAAACTACTTATGTCATAAGACACGTTTCTAAACACAATAACAATCAAGATCACACTGAAAAAACGTTCAAGCCAAGCCGACAAGTTACTGGCTGTTCAGGTTTTGTAAAATACATAAATACTTTGAAATAACATACTAATTGCTTTAACATTTCAATTAAGTCATTTTTTAATTTATTGTGACGTTCAATTTCAATAGTGAACGAATTTCCAATCGGACATCTTGAAATTGACGTCAATTTCACGTGGAATTGACCGTTGAGCGCTGTTGGGAGCAGTTGCTTTCAGAAACTATGTAGGTATGGTCTAAAGAGAATAGTGATTGAATATCGAAAGCTTAATTTGTAGGAGCAGTGACGTTTGAAGTTTTGTGGTTTAGTGAAAGCAATATAATTAAAATAAATCTAATATTGTTAGGGAATAATAAGGCGGTATCTAAACTAAAATCACCATTTTATCATCTAGAATATAGATGAAAATTAATAAGATTTTTATAGAATACAATCAATCAATAATTTAGCCTATTGCAGTCCACTGTTAGACATAGGCCTCCCCTAATGTGTGCCATTAAGGAGGGTTTAATTTAAAAATACTAGTATACCAAAAATTAGTAATGTTGTCGTTATTAAAGCCCGACCAATAAAATAAAAAACTTGTACCGGGGGCGCTATAAACGTCTATGATTATGTTCATAGTTCATAGTTCATAGTCATTTATTCACATGAATGTAGGTACATATAATGGTCTTAATTAAGTGGCTCCCGTGTACATTCTACCATTTCATTATGGTGTGTAAATGTTTATTTCGGCATGCATGTAAAACATTATTGAACTTATTAATAAATATAATATATGTCAATCAATAATTATTATTTCTAACAATAATAATAGATGTCAGTAAAATATTTAGTAAAAACATAATAATAAAATAAAATTTCAAATCAAACAAATAATAATCAGATCATTAATAGCAAATAATTATAAGAAACAAAATAAAATAAATGTCAAATACAAAGTAAAAAATAAATAAAATATCACAAGAAATAAGTATTACAAATTGTCAGGTTAAAACAAAATTATTATCATTTAGAAATTCTTCAACTGTATAATAAGCTTTAGACGTTAAGATTTTTTTCAAGTTTGATTTGAATATATTAGTGTTACATAATTTTATGGTGTCAGGGATTTTATTATAAATTTTGGGAGCCATACACAGTACGCTCTTACCCACCAATGCTGTTTTTGCACTATGTAAGCACAGCTTAATTATGACAACACCAAGTATAGTGATACACATGTGAAATGGCTAGTGCCATCCACACACGGTGGAATCCATACCATCTCGCACTAAACGGTTTGGGGGCTCTTTCCTCTGCCGCACGATAAAGAGCTGGAATGCTCTGCCCGCATACGTGTTTCCCTCTTCTTACAGTCCCGGGTTCTTCAAGCGGGGCGTGAAAAGGCATCTATTAAGGCCGTCAAGTTAGGGACCACCATTTTACGTCCAATGGCACCGGGAATGGTGGTCTGTATCTTCTGGACTGCACTTCAGCTTTGTTGCCATCTAGCGGAGTGCAGTCAATTGACGGACCAAATATAAAAAAATAAAATAAAAAAAAAACTGTTGCAGACATAAAGGAGACATACACAGGAGCATGGCATTTATATATTACTAGCTGTTGCGCGCGGCTCCGCCCGCGTGGATGTCAATGGGCTATTTGACTATATTTTTTTTACTTACGAAAAATGACCACTGTCTTATAATATAATGAACTGTAACAGTAAAATTTTCGTACGACAAATAGTTTTCAAGATATTTGATTTTGAAAAATTCAATTTGTCGCGCCGCCCGAAAACGCTCCATACAAAATCGTACTAAATTGTGACGTCACGCTTCCGTAACGCGTAGTGCAAATGTATGGAGTGCAAGATAATATCGCATTTATCTCGGCCTACGTTGCGTTTACACGTATATAGTTCAAAATAAAAGTTATTTAAAATTTAAAGAGGAATCTAAAAAGTTATATATTTGAATTGAATTTGATTGTTTATATTTTGACTTTTTTTGGGAATTTCAACTAATGAAAAGTCATAGTTTCAGTTCAGATTATGCAATATTTTATTTTGCAAGGCAAATTTTTTCAGAACAAGCTATCATATTAACCAGTATTTGGAAGAATCGACGACTTAGTCAAATACCTTATTATCGATAAAAAGAACGTACTTCCATACAAACTGTCATCCCCATTTCTCTCCCTTTAACGCCCTTATTCGCGATAAACGGTACCGCCTTTTTCCGTTTCCAAACTCCTAAAATCTCTATATTAAATTTCATCAAGATCAGTTCAGTGGTTTAGGCATGAAAGCTTAACATACAGACAGATGAGAGTTGCTTTATGATATCGATACCGATATTATATACCGATTCAAAAAGTTATAAAAGTTATTATCGTCATAATACGAGTATACATGAGTACGCCACCTATATACAATTATACATCTCTAGAGTTGTTATGTATTATATTATATTATATGTTGAAATATTTTTGTGAAGATGAAGAAGAAGCACGAGAAGAAGAACAAGAACAAGAAGAAGAACAAGAATTTAAAAATTACGAATCAGGCGAATGAACTTCATCACTTTTTTTTATTTACCTACACCGCATTTATCTTTTCCAATCTTTGAAAATTTCCAATAGTTTGCAATAGTTTCACGTTATGTTCACAACTGACCCGTGGAGTAGGCCTAATGGGGAAACCACATTTTAAAAAACGCGCTAAGTACACTACCTCATAGGTGGTGTGGAAACGTGTACATATTATGACGATCACAAATTTTATAACTTTTTGAATCGGTATATCACAGAAACGGCTGCTCGTTAGAAAAAACTATCGATCCATTTTTTATAGATAATCATAAAAGTACTTCAGACAATTTTTGTCTGAAGTACTTTTATGATTAACTTACCGTTTTGATGAAAATCGCGAAAAACTCATATTTTTGACCTTTGAGCTTGAATTTTTTTTTCTTACACGATAATGATGGGTAACTTTCAGGTATTGTTTATAATTATGTTTTGAACAATTTCACTCATTTTCAGCTTGTTGGGAATTTATGTACCTTCGAATGTTTAAATTGACCGGGTTAAAACTCAGAATCTTTGAATACCTAATTAGTTACAGTTGGTAAAATTAGAAAATTGGCTAATTTCCAATGCGCGTACTCTATGATGTACCTACCCGTCATGTTGACAACAATGTTCGTGATGTTATTTAGATTCTTCCGAATTTTTATCCGACAAATACTTACTTAGTTATATTGTAAATATAAAAACTTTTAATTAATAGTTTTCGGCATATATATATAGCGCAATCAAATTCACATTAATTAACACGCACAATATTGACACCACATTGACAGATGATCATTATGACATCTCATAGATTGTTGCCATATGAAGAAATTAGTTCCAATAGTTTTCCGCAATATGGCGAGGTATTTTATTTTATTGGTCGGGCTTTACAAGCTATATTTATAAACTGTATGTATTATTATATTTTTCAACTGTGGTTTTTTTTTATTCTTGGCATCCCAATTCGACCCTGTTGATTTTGACAGCCGTTCGACACACGGTCACAGAATAGATAATAGTACTAGACACGGTGTAGAAGTTCGCGCATGCGCAATCATGTTTTTATATTAGACAGAGCAGAGCAATCAGAAGTCTGAGATTCGCGCATGCGTTCTACTCGTACCAACAAAGATTCGCGTACGCGCTCTATTAACTGTAACGATGTTTTAAAACGCGGTGTAAACTCATACAGCTACCGATTTAATGGTCTATAATTTATAGAATAATTAGTTTCTAATCTTTACATTGTTATTATTAGGTAGTACCTATTATATTTATATTTATGTAAATAACGACTGTCGTTCAAAATTTAAAAAGCTCAAACCTAAAACTTGTGAGTTGCCATTTAAATTTTATAGAATCGCGCTAGAATACTCCAGCTCACTACGAATATCGATCACTACCTAAGATTGTTTATCCAACGTTAAGGGTAATTCACTTGAAGGTATTTTGCTTTCCATTTAAATAAGAAGGATTAACTTACTTATCTTTAAACTCATTTCCTTCCTTCCCTCGCTTAGCGGGCTTATAGAAAACAGAGTGAACGGAATACAGGTCTCAATGGAATGATGAATGTTGTAATTAAATTTTTTCTTTGTTTAATTTTATTTTGTGAATAATTATACTGCTATTCTTGGTTTTTATGCCATTATCTCATGCAGTTGGACTCAGTGGTCCCAATCGCAGTTCCTGGCGCAGTCCAAAAATATAAAGAAAAAATGAAGCAAAAAACAAGTTAGCTACTATTTATATCTGTTTTACATATTTACTCTACTCTTGTAGAACAATGGTTAGCAATGTATTTTTATTTTATATACACTGTAAATTGCATTGATTTTGGGCCGGCATCACACAAATTCCAAGCTTAGACTTTGTCCAAAAATATCTCTGAAGCAATGTGGGTTTATAATACACACCTCTACTTACTCGCGAGTCGACAAGTTCTCGTATTAATATTCATAATTTTATTACCCGTATCTAGAACTAATGAGGTAGTAGATAGTGCTTTAAAAATAAGCAAAGAAAGAAGTTTCCGACCGGCTAAGTAATTGAGAGCAAGATTCATAAACTGCGCTTAGACTTCGCTAAGTAAGAGAAACGTTCAACAGAATGTTAAGCTCATAGTAGCAGTTTCCTGCTTACGTTGAATTCTTAGTAGGTATAGGATCTTAAAATTGAAAATTCAATATTACTACCAGGACATTTAAAGTATTAATACAACGGACTATGAAACATGGCCACTAAAGGAACACTTAGTTATGCATAAATTAGCGACCGAATATAGCCAAGGTGTAATAATATCTAAGTACAAAATAATTATCAAACCTTCCCCTTCCCACTCTTCAGAGCACACCACTGCCACTGCAGGATCACCTCAGTATCCTCGGTATGGATGTTCGCTGCAAACTGAATAACCAAAACTATATCGAGATTATCATCAAATCAGCCTCGCGTAAACTCGGAGTCCTGAACAGAGTAAGACGTTTTTTCACGCCGGAGCAGCCGTGTCTTCTATACAAGACCCAAATTAATTCCTGCATGGAATACTGCTCACATCTCTGGGGCGGCTCCGCAAAGTACTTACTAGATGCTCTCGACAGGTTGCAGTGACGTGCAGTCCGCATTATTGGGAATCCTGAGATCACGAACACCCGGCCTCGAGCCTTTGCAGATGCGTAGAGATGTTGCGTCTTTGGCAGTATTCTACCGTCTCTACCATGGTGAATGTTCTGACGAGCTCTTCCAATTAGTCCCTCCCTCTCCTTTCCTTCACAGGACGACACGTGCAGGGCTAAGATGCCATCCATATACGGTGCAGAGTATACCAGCTAGAACCAAGCGTTTCAGTGACTCATTCCTATGCCGCACAATTAAGACCTGGAACTCCCTACCAGCTCACGTGTTTCCTTCTTCCTACAGTCCCGGGTCCTTTAAGCGGGGCATGAAAAGTCATCTAACGAGGCCGTCAAGCTGAGTGCCACTACTGTTAACATGGTACATGTTTCCGATGGTGACCCTCTTTCCGAGACTTGGCCTTTAGCTTAACATCAGGCGAGGTTGAGTCAAATTGACGTGTCCTATATAAAAAAAAAACATGAAAATATGTTCAGTGGTTTAGGCGTCAAAGCGTAACAGACAGACAAAAAAAACAGACAGGTAGACATACAGACCGAAAGATGGAGCTACTTTCACATTTGTAATATTAGTAAGGATAGCACAATCTTCTCAAAGTAATGAAATAAAACTAGTCCACTCATTTTCATTAAATTATCTGCTATACTATGTACGTCTATTAATATTATATAAGGAAGAGACATTGCAACGGATTCTGGGTCCGGCTAGTTTGGAATAAATTAACATAGCCTTTGAAATAATTCTCTGAGCAATTTAAATAATAGGAAACTAAAGTTAAAGATGAATACTAACTTAAATTGGAATATTTTGAATGCAGTGAACATAGAACGAAGAGCTGCCTTAATTGGCCTATTCAGCAGAATTGGCGAAATCCGGTAAGTAAGCACTGGCACTTTTGAAATTGCAACGCTTGAGATCTAAATGAAAAAGTCGTGGTTCTATAACATACATTTCTGACAACTTTGGGTTCCCGCTTGTTTCGGTACCTACTTTGGTACCTATATTGTTAATTGTTTTGAACTATGAACTTATTATTATTTAAGCTTGCTACTGCCGGCGTGGAAAACTGAAAACACATATTGAGAACACTTGTATTTTTTCCTCAGTATTTTTTATATTGAACCTGACCTGTTTCGCCTTACGGCATACGGTTCAATATAATAAATACTGATGAAAAAGTACAAGTGTTCTCAATATGTGTAACAAAAAATCCACCAAGTGCCATCAATCAACAGTATAAATAGTATGAAAACTGAAAAGTTTTTAAATTTTCTTATAATATCAATTTGGTGTAGTTATAGGAAACAAACCATATGCACCTTTTCTATAATTGGGACACAAGTAGTATCATCTAGTTAGTCTATTAAGTGTTAAGAATAAAAGCTGTGCTATAGAACTTCAAAATTGAAAGACACCCTTAGCAAACTGGGAGCCATGAATGCTTTGTGATTCTTTCAGAAATTTTCAAGATAATTTCTGACGCTGATGAAGGTAGGTACAAGTTTGGAAAAGACATGGTTAATTAATCGATTTCTGAGGGTATTTCAGTAAGTTTTAGTAATGTACTGAAGCTTTATAATACAGTCTAAAAAGCTATACACAATGCGAGTAAAACTGAAAGGACTGATACTATAGGATGTCATTCGATTTGGGAAAGTCGTATACGATAATTACTAGCAATACGATTATCATAAATTAAAATTTAAAAAACCCCCGTCACAAAAAACACCTCCAAAAGTTGAAAATAACTGAATAAATTTTGATTCAACGGTTGCCATGTCGGGGGACACTAACTGGTTAAGCACTCCGTTACATTATCGGAACAATTCAAGGTCCCCCGACATGGCAACCGTTGAATCAATATTTATTCATTTATGTTCAACTTTTTGGAGGTGTTTTTGGGACGGGGTTTTTTTAAATTTTTAGTTTAATTTTTATTTTTTAAATTGATCAAGCTCTTTCATTTGATACCCATATTGAGTGTGTTATGAAGAAATATGTATCCCGACATGTTGTGGCGGCGGCCATCTTAGACTGATTTTTTTCAAACATAGCTAAGAATTCTCCCGACTAATATACCTTTCAAACAAAAAAACTAAATTCAAATCGGTTCATCCGTTTGGGTGCTACGATGCCACAGACAGACACACACACACACACACACAGACACGTCAAACTTATAACACCCCGTCGTTTTTGCGTCGGGGGTTAAAAATGCCATATGTCATTGCTTTAAAATTCTGTTTAGACGGACACTATCAATATTGAATTGCGAGGCGATTCTCGCCAGGCGAGGACGAGCGAGCGACTATTGCTTCTGCGAGTGTTTAGACGAAGCATCTTTTTTCTCTCCTTTCGAGAATCATATATTCGAGGTGGTTAACTCGCCCCGTCTAAATGACGCTTAAATATGATTTCATTATTAACTTAAGATAGAAGAACTTTACTACGTGCTGTTACCTTCATTGTATTTTATGTCTGCACCAGTACGTTACACATAATAAAAATACGGGAGTCGTCGGTCGGGGGACCAGGAGCATCTGTGACCTACCTACCTGATTTCGTTTCCAGCTAACATTCTAGAATGATATTGTTCGATTTTATTTCTATGCTTATGTCAACCATAGAAATAAAATCGAACAATTAATATTATTATAAAATCGAGAAAATTAATATGTATAAATTATGAATTGTTGTACTTTTATAGTTTCTTTGAAGATTTATTTACAAATTAATACGTGCAGATGTGAAAATTTACTTACTACCAGGATTGCGTCAGCTCAAAAATCAATGAAAAATACATACAAAATATGAAGATTATTTCTTAACTTATAGCTTCAGATAAATTTTCATATTTTACGATAACGATCTTTCGTGTTTTACAGATAACAATTTTTCATGAAGTTCAAAAATAGGCATTTTAATAATAATTTAACATAAAATCATGACTCGTCTGATAAAATTTAATAAGCAGTTATGAAATGTATAATCATTGTATATGCATATCACGGTGTAGCGAATGTATTCACCGTATCAACAAAATCTTACTTCAATTTAATCTGTTCTGTGGTTCAATGTCGTTTTAAAGAATATTTCAAATATTAGTTGTTTCTTACTTGCAATCATTTTTGGCCCGTGATCATCGTAAGGCTATGTATTCGATTGGGCAAAGGGCTGTTTATTTGTTCTATTGAGGAATGGCAAAAGTGCCTATGTCCAGCTGTGGACTGCCATGGGCTAATTGATTGATTTATTGAAGTGTAACCAAGAAATATATTTGAGTGAATTTTTATAGGATTTACTAGCTTTTGCCCGCGGCTCCGCCCGCGTAGATGTCGGTTATCGCGACCAAAGATAGCCTGTGTCCTTTCTCATGGTCTAATCTACCCTTATACCAAATTTCATCAAAATCGGTACTGTGGTTTAGGCGTGATAGCGTAACATACAGACAGACAGACAGATAGACATACCTTTTTTTTTTTTCGTTGGAAATCCCCTTGGATACCCTCCCTTCCGGAGCCGGAAGGGGCGGTTATGTCGGACTCGAACCGACTAAAACCGCACGCCGACTGTGGGTCGTAGTGGTAGGAGATAGACATACCGACAGACAGGCAGACAGACAGAGTTACTTTCGCATTTATAATATTAGTATTGATTATGCTAACTTCAAAATTCGAATTACATCGGGAACAATTGATGGGGTGGGTTAAGAAGTCCCATTTGAGCATTTCATTTTTCCCGATGTATTCGAACAAGAAATACATCCTAATGAAACTATTGGACTAGTATGAGTTTATAAAAAAAATATTTGTAACATGAAAAATGCCGACGTCTCACGTAGTTAATGACGATCTAAAATATGTTTTATAGCCACCATTAATTTCACCCATACCATGAGTAAGATTTCATGGCACACCATACGAAAGCCATATAAAAATATTTAAGGCAGTATGGCTATCAATTTCAGTGGTGCTTACAATTTTAGTGCAGCAGTTAAGAGTATTTATGGCGGAGACAGATTGACAACAAAGGGAATGCCGCAAAATTTACTTAACAATGAATATAGTGTTAGAATTAAGGGTTAAGGCTTAAAATTATAGTCGTTTGGAGGAGATAGAGTAAAGAAGGTCAAAGAGGACAAGTTTATTGAAAATAAAATAGTTTGATTAAATGTTTTGGCTCCCGCTGGAGTAGAATAGGGCCCCACCCCATATTTTCCTGCGAGTGTTGTAGAATGCGTCTAATAAATTTGATTACGCGCAACGAGTGACGAGATAGTGCTTTCGGCCGAGTGCGATGTCGAGCAAAGTCCTAGGCTCTATGTTGACAAATGCCGAGCATCTGCCGAGTGCACTGCTTTGCCACTCCTCGTGTCTACTCATATACTATTAATAGTTTAGAGGAGGGAACGTTGTAAGCCTTCCCAAAAAGCGATACCAATGCTTGAGCTCTCTCCGTGAGTAGCGACACCACTGCAAAACCAATTACTACACCACGATGGCAATCCAATGTGAGCCCCGCCACCCCGACGGTCCATCTCTAAAGTCAGCCCTGCGAGTCATCTCAATAAACCTCGAGGATTTTTCGTAGAATAAGGTAGAAATTCTCTCCAGTCTCTGTCAACAAACAAAATCTGATATCTTATGCGTGCAGAAAACCAATCGAGATGCAACCCATATAGGTTAGATAGACAGGTCCTCATAAGAATAACATAAACGGAATGTATAGAACCGGTAACTGAAGTCGCATAAAGTAATACCCGACAGTTGTTACAATTTGGATAATTGTGAGAATATTGGAAGTCTTGCCGCTCCTTCCTCTCTATTCAATACACTTGGCAAAGCACGAAAATGTGCAAGCAGGGCTCTTCGGCCAGATTGCAAACCAAGGTTTGGAAACCGGTTTCCATAACAGAATTATTTTTATTTTAACGAAACCTGGTTTCCAAGAAAGAATAATGATTCTGTTTTCGAGACTGGTTTCCAAAACAGAAAGTTGGATCTTTTTTCTTTCGACGAAACCAGGTTCCGTTGAAAGAAAAATAATTCTGGTTTGGAAACCGATTTCCAAACCTTGGTTTCCAATCTGGCTGAAGGGAAGCAGGACAATCGCGTAAACATCTTACAATATTGTAGAAGGTTTAACATAAAGAAGCTTTAACAAATGACTTCGAGTGCCGGCGAGCATGTGTGAAAGACTATTGAATCAAGTTTTACGAACAAACTTATATGAGTTTAATGAAGAAACTTTGAAAGGCTATGAATTTCACAGCACTGGTGGCGACCGGCGACGCGAACTTGTGGTGTGCTCATAACATATTCGTACTTGTAGTGAATTAGCTTTAGATACGGGTATTAAATTAGCAATGGCAGTGAAGGTAATTTAATTTTCGTGCAATTATGTGGGACAACGTTGAGAAACAGATAAAAGAAAAGATACAGGTCGCGGCATAATTATCAAAAGGTCAAGATATTGGCGGAGGAAAGGTAGGAATTGCGATTGCTCCACCGACAAGAGCACAACTCTTATACATTTAAAGAGAGAGAGAGAGAGAGAGAGAGAGAGAGATTCAACCGTGATTGTCGGTTATTGTGACTTTTGTCATCTATTAGCTCCAGTTTCACTCGACCAATTGCAATTAAACAGCAAAGCGATTGGCACACTGCAACGCATGACGCTGCGTCATATGGAAAACGTGTACGCGCGTATACTGCCACACCGCGCGTGATTGCGTTTTCGGTGTGTGCGACAACGCGTTTTTTCTATACAAAAAGAACCCGTAGATGCGACGCGTTTCTGTGTGCCAATCGCCTCATTTCATTGCAGTTTTTAAGTTTCAAAATTATCTACCTACTAAAAAAACCGCATCATAATCCATTTCTTGGTTCCAAAATAACAGAAAACAGATACAGTCTTTACTACACATTCCTAGTATCTTTGACAGTATATTGTCTGATATACTAACCAAACATTTACAAGACAAGCATTCGTTGACTCAGATCCAAACGAAATCAAAAGGGAGATTGATAAAACTGTAATCGAGATGCTAAAGCTTTTAGGGGCAATCACAAAGTTAACAACGTATTGGTTTGCTACAGTGATAATGAAAATAGGTATTCTTGAACCAAAAAATACAGTAATGGACAAAAACTATCAGTAGTTTTAACAGTTGGTATTATCTAGTAAATTAAATCTCAGCGATACAAATAGGTATTGTATTTCCTTCAGAACTTCTCTCAAAATAAATAATTCCGTGTTGCAAGTCATTTTTTCATTGGCATTAAACATAAACATTAGCTAAAATAAGCTAATAAACTAGGAAGCAAATCGAGATCTGAATGAAAAAAAAGGAAGCGGTAGTAAATTACTTTCATATGATCGCTATAAGGAAATTGAATCAGAGGAAATTAGTTTCTTCTTTAATGATGTTAATGCCATAGCTACTCTTCAAATAAACTCTCTGAATAAACAGAACATTTGTGTGACAACACCATTTTCGTTGTTTATATTTACCTAGAGTCATATCATAGACGACAGAATATTATACTTGATTAATTCCACATCCGTCTTCGAAGTTACGAAGCAATGAATCAAAATACCGAACTAGATATCGTACACGACTTAGGTAATAAATATCTGTTCTGTTATGAAGTTAGATTTTAAACGATCGACTTGATCTATGTTATGATGGTTGAAGCATTAGATTAAATACAAAGAAGTCATGGGTCTGAACGATAGGATAATATTAAGTTTGTTATTATTGTTTTTGACTATAATAATTTCAGAGTGTAGTGTGGGCAGCTGAATACTAGAGTCTTTACAGCATTAAAATAACTTTTTTTTTATACAGGACACGTCAATTTGACTTCACCTCGCCTGATGTTAAGCTAAAGGCAAAGTCTCGGAAAGAGGGTTACCATCGTAAACAATTACCATGTTAACAGTGGTGGCCCTCAGCTTGACGGCCTCATTAGATGCCTTTTCACGCCCCGCTTAAAGGACCCGGGAAAAAGGAAACACGTGAGCTGGCAGGCAGTTCCAGGTCTGTGTGATTAATTTTGCAGTAGTGTTTCATTTTATCTTTTGTATATTCTTCTATTATCCTTCTATTAACATCTGCAATAATAGGAAATCATGTTTTGCTGCTATGCAAATCTGACAGGCGTTCAATACTCGATGTTGTGACACTAAGCAAATAATAAGTACCGAAGTCATATTAAGATCTTCACTTCACGAGGTCTGGTCTTGGTGACACTGAGTCATCTTATTCGATACAACTCATTATATTATGCATTCGGCCAGATAGTACCCGGTGGTATACCCTCAAAAAGTTACAATTGAAAGAGATACGTCAAAAAGTAGTTATAAAGAATTTTTGTACTTGATGGTGTGAAGATAATGTAAATGTTAAGAAATACCCCAAGGAAATACATAATATAATGATATCCGGCATAACGTAGGATGGATATATAGATATGCTTCACACAGTAGTTTCTAACAGGCGCGTTATGTTCAGGCGTGACATTAATATTTGATATGTACGTGCCAGTCCCAACACGCGTCATCTCTAGACGTAGTATAATAACGTGTGTGTATACATAATAATATGCGTTTAAGAGGAGAAATCATTTTGAAGATGGTACTGAAACGAATGTTCTATTTATAAAAAATGGTGCACAAATAGAGCTATCTATACTTTAAATATATCCAAACAAATATTACTGATACGCAAACTGATACCCGCAGGTTCACCTTTACTGGAACCTATGTCCTTTACCTATGTGCTGTTCTAGATTATGTTATATCTCTGGGTAAATTTTATCCTAGTCTATTTAGACATTCTGACATTATGAATTGAGAAAGAATTTCAAAATTTGTTAAACGTGAAATGGTTACACATACCAAAACAGATAAAGTTGCTATCACATTTATAACATTACTAGTTGGTAGTATCGAGATTATTATTTTGTATCTTGAGATCGACCAAAACTACATCCTCATTACCGTCAAGGCTTCGAGCTTTGATGCTAATTGTTTTATATACATTATGTATGGTGTCTATATCAGTAATTACATTAAGTAGAGTATTAATATTGAAACGAAAGCTACCGTAAATAATTAATGTACTCAAAGGAGGTGTTCAATGTGACTGAGTAAAGTGGGGCATTACAGATCTCAGTAGAAGCCCCAGTCAACTTCACCCTGTAACTGGTACAATACTCATTAACTGACGAGGCTCTAGAGCAAGCTTTTTTTCAGGTCAAACTAAAAATTGTAGGAGAGCGGACCCTAGACTCTGTGATAATGTTGATGACGAACATGTTGTATACTAATTTGTTTCCAAGTCTGAAGAAGAGCAGATACTGAATGCATAATAATTATATTGCAATATACCTAAATATCAAAGTTCTGGTAAAGAGACCCCAGACTCCGAGGTAAAAACTTCGTGAGCGATAGAGATTAACGCTAAGATGAAGAAGATTCCTAATTCATTATTTTTTTAATCCTTCTCACCTTGAGAGACTTTATCGTCATATTAATTAATCAACTAAATTCACCATCTTGAACAAGTTCTACTCTTATTTATTACCCTAGATCCAATCGTTATTAGGAACATTTATAAGACTGTCAGAAGCTCCGGTAATAATCTGTCATCAATCTCTCGGGACTGACTACAAACCATTATTTGGTCCGTCCGAAGTGATCTCAAACTAGTAGCATATATTACTTGGAGCAAACGTTGAGAAGAATATAAAGAAAAAGTTACCGTAAAAGCGAGGTAATAAAACGGCTAGGAATGAATGAAGTTAAGACAAGTGGAAACTTGCTTTAGAAAAAAGTTACTTTCAATGCAGTACTTTCAGTAACAGTTGGAAATATATGAGAAAAATATTGCTCATCTCTAGTTTGCTATTTATTGTTACGAATTTTACTATCATCTCTTTGACCCGATGAGAAAAAATGCAAAACGTATTTACACGCATAGGTATTCATTTCATAAACAATGGTGTTATTATAAAATTTTGTAAGTCTGTGCTTGAAGTTCTGTACAATTTTTAACTTAACCCCTACAAAGTGTTTTTCTTTATCTTTGTCATCACACTCATCACTGTATAACCAGAATTTAATCGTCTATAAGAGAGGAGAGAGAGACTCTGGTAGGTCATTTTTATGTGTAAGGTGACCTACCTACGATTGACCTACTAACTTACAAGTATCCATTAATCTATAATAACATCTACCTATTCATTATCTGCCCTATTCTAAAAACCGTTGAACTGTTCAATTTGGTTAAGGACGGAGTCCGCGGAGCGCACATCTCAAAATCTGTCAAAATACAGACGCAGCCGTGCACGCACACATCACCGAGATGCACAGTGGGCTGCTAGATGCTCTTTACCAGTCAAAATAATGGTGAAAATTGTCTTACCAATGATGAAAAAACTACTTTAAGCCTTGTGGTCAGAGTGCATTTTTGAGTAATGTGATTTATTGTGACGAATTACGTCTGTCAATTACATTTCGTATCTCTTTTCTTCTTATACATTCATCCCTGTCATATTATCTTACGTGACGTCATTGGCATGTCTTTTGTTTCAGTGTCATACATAGCATGTTAAACTTTTTACAGAGATTATGAGATTTCGAACAAAATAAGGCTGGGGACATACCTACACCTAATTGTTGATATCTGAGCATACTGAAAATACTCATAAAATTAAAATGCCTACCGCGTTTACAGACCATACCTACCGGTTACGTACAAAAATAACTATTTTAAATCCCGAATTACAAAATTCCGAAGTTCAAAAACTGTACGAAATATCAAAGTACGAGAAACCGAAGATCACTTATAGTTAAGATTTTATGTATAGAGCGCACATATTAATCTAAATGTATGGGGGCCGAGCACGACAGTTTGACTTCTCGTCGCCTGAAGGCAAAGTCTCAAGAAAGGGCCACCATTACAAACAAGTACTTAGTTAACAATGGTGGCACTCAGCTTGACGACCTTACTAGACGCCGATCAGATGGTCGTTTAGTGGTAGTGGCGTGCTCTGAAGAGTGGAATGGTGGAAGAAAAGAAAATACCTTTGCTGTGCCTGCATCTTCTTAGCATTGAACTCCACCAAGTTCTCAGAGCCTCATTGCTAAATGTGGTCCAGGATCCGGTCAATCTCAGTGACAAGAAGCTACCCTTTTTCATCGATATCAGACTGTGTAGCCGCAGGATTTCCGTGATAACTCTCGTGTAAGGTGCTATCATCTACATAGCAATGAAAGCTGAAGAAAGAGAGTGGGTAATATCATATATAATATTAAACACTCTCTTTCTATATAATAGGAAATATCACAGAGGACACGAATACGGCGCTCCAGCAGGCACCTAGCAACCCAATTGCACTGTTTCAGGGTTCGTCTTGCAGCTCTTCTTCCTACATTTCCTACCCGGCTGGAGCCGGGAGGGGAGGTTATGTCGGACTCGAACCGACTAAAACCGCACGTGGTGCTAGGCCGGAGGTGAGGTTGTCTTAGGCATATCCCTCGCACCCCGGCTGACCCAGGGCCATCCCTTGCGGTCTGGCCCTCTTCTGGAGGAGGGACAACGGTGTCCAGGACTCACCCCAGAGTGGGGAGACGCGCTACTTAGCGCGCCGCCGCCGTGGCCTGCTTCTGCTGGGGTGACAGGCGGCTTTACCCGTCACCCCCAGGCCCGCGCTCATGAGGGACGGAGGTCAGTCTGTGCCCTCCGACGCCCGAGTTGCCTGCGCACGCAGGCGGTGTGATCTGCGAGACTCTCTCGCTCACGCCGCCACTCCCGTTCCACCATCTCCTTCACGACCATTAGAAAGAAAAAAAGGAGGACGCAGAAGGAGACACTGGCCGCCCACGTGTCCGCACAGCGGACCATCGCCGTGAGCAGGGTAGCGAGGATGAGAACTCTCACTCCCAGGGCCGCCTCGAGCTCCCGCCTCGCCGGACACTCGTTGAGCGTGTGCAGTCCCGTTACGTCGCTCGCGTCGCAGTGATGGCACTCGGACGTTCGCTCCTTATCGATCAGACGCAGATTGACGTGATCGTACCAACGATGGCGGCTCTCTTGCATTTTATTTGCTATGTCACGGACACGAAGGCTGCCGAGGATGCGATCTTCACAAGTGACGCCAAAACAAAATAAATGTCGCTGCTGTCACCGACCCATGCGTCCACCGGTTTCTCAGACCAAGCTGAAAAGCCGACCGGGAGAAGTCGGCGGCACTGGTGTACTACAAGGCCCGTAAGAAACCACCGTAAAGGCCTGGGCCCCTGCGTCAGACAGGCTTGTCAATTAGGCTATGAGGTGTAGTGGTTTCTTGAAGTTATTACCCGTGTCTGCGACATTGCGAAGCATAAGGCTTCTAATCCAGTGCACCAGGTCTACTGGTGGTCGCACTAGCTGATACCCGCGACTCCTGCGACTCTAGTGATGCTGCTACATATAGATCAGTCAGTATCTTTAATATAACATAACCCAACGAATTTGTTTTATAACTAATATGTACGGAAACAGCTACTTTACAATATACTTACCTATACAATCATATAAAATAGACCATGAAGTTAGTATCTAATTATAATTTCATTACAACGGAACATAAAAATATTGTTTCTACAAATAACTAGGTATATCCCCAACTTTACAGTTCAAACCTTATAGCAAGTATCTCAAAATCTGAAACATTATGCTATAAATGTACCAACGAATATGTGAAATGGCTAAAATCGGAACTACGGTTGTCACTGTCAAATGCATACTATTTTATTGCCGTCCAATTGATTAATGAAGACGGTGGCGCCATTTTTCATTTCACATATTTCTTGGTAGGCCTATTTGTGTTTGCATGAACTGTCATCACGCGCCAAAGAGACGTGCTCCTGCTTCGAAGGCCCGTGGGCGACTGACGGGCGATGAGAAAAAATATGGCAGTAAAAAGACACTATTTTACGCGTTTTTCAGTAATTTTGAAGTGATTTTTTAGATTGATTACTAAATGTATCATCAAATAAGATTTTTCTTCCCTATCAAGAAGTCTTTGACTTTCAAATAGATACCGGTTCATTGCTAAAATCACTCATTTTCGATATGAATTTACTCAAAGACTGGAGCCTGTTTCACGTAGCCTGTATGGAGAATTTATGTAAAACATATCTAGATTTTAGGGCTTTAAAAGAGGAAGTCTTTGTTTGTAAAGGTACATGCAATATTTATTGGTTCCTTCAGTGTTCAAAAAGTGTTTCTTTTTATCAATTCGTGTTGGTTTATTGGGCTAAATCTGAAAAATACGAAGGCATGTTTTTGCATTTTTTCTCAATTTTGTGGGTTTGTCGATGTTTATTATGTAACAACTATTAGGTTTTAAGAGTTTAATATAAGCATACCATATTTTTTGGTCTTTGAATGTAATATATACAAATTATCATTGATATCAATCATATCTAAATAGGTTAAATATGAAAGATCGTAACACTCTTTTCGGTGATTTTCACGATCTGGCCCCTTAAGTCTTGTGCAAAAACGATCTGATTGATTGAACTTAGAATTTTGCCTTTGAGCTAAATAATTCGTAAAATCTATTATAGATTCTACTGTGACAAAACCAATTAATTTCGACCGTCCTTTGAGAGCCTTTAGATTAATATCGTTTATCATTTAAGCTTATAGGATTTGTAAGAGTAATGAATGATATCGAGGTGAAGCTTTTAACCGTACTTGACCACTTCTTATTGTCTGTTTCATCCATTTCTTTTGAAGTATTATTAATTTTAAAACATTTTGTTTCAAAATTTTAATTAAAATTTTATATAAGTACTTACTTGCCTTATTAACAACATCTTTTAAATTTGGGTTTTCATTTTATTGTATTTAATATTGTTTTCTGTTAAATAAGTATTTTGTGTTTCAGACAGAAGTTTTGTTCTTCAAATAGGTATGTAACAGCTTTGGCATTCACAATGGTTAGATTTCATATTCAATTGAAACTCTTGTGGTGAAAACTCTTCAAAGCGAGTAGTCCACGTTAGTGTGTTCCATTGTAAACCAATATCTCCAATAGACATTGAAGCACAATAGAGAACTAATGATACATCGGATCTTCGGAGTGCAGGTGACGAATTTTATCCTCAAAGCATTCCTTTTGGTGTCCTTCATTAGATCAGTTTTGAGAATTTATTGAACCTTTAGCCTTTTCTTTTTTATACCTGTTGGATAGTTTTTATTTTTTATTAATAAATAATCGTAATAGATTCTGAAATATATATTTAGACTGAGATTAAATACTTTGGCAAATACAATTTAATAAAATTATTCTTCTTCAAGAACCACCATCACACTAATACTAATATACTGACTGCACTATGACCAAAGGGTCATAGTACAGTCAGCGTTAGAACAAACTTGACTACTTTTTATTGGCCGACCTAAAGGTGTGTACCAAATATTAGAACAATCAGTCAACAGGAAGGGGGATAATCAAGACATTAAGATCATTTTGATTACTTTATTCATCAATTATAACGGGAATTAACGCGATCATGGTATAGGTACATACCTTTGATTTGCCTGACGTTTCGACCAGGTTACACCGGCCGTGGTCACAGGCTGACTGGCGAAGTAGTGCAGGCCCGCCGTCTTCGAGTCCGTGAGGTAGTAGGTTCTTCATCTACCCGCACATTCTCGATATTTTTTGTTTTCGCCATGTACCGTCACATACAACACTCACAGTGTCCCTATTCTGTACGCTAACTGTCCGTTGTCTATCCAACTGCGCAGAAAAGCGAGGCTGCATGTTTTTTATCACTGGAGTCCATGTTGCAGATAACTTAAATCCATCTTCCCGATTGAAATTTTTATGCTTCTTGATTTCAATCGCTTCACGTACAGCTCTTGAGTAGAAGTGACGTTCGGTGGAGAGGACTTGCGTTTGGTGGAATTCAATCCAGTGATTAGTACCTGCTTCTAGCAGGTGTTCTGCGATCGCGGATTTAGTAGTCTGGCGATTCTTTACAGCTGCGATGTGTTCCTTGACTCGTTCAGCAATAGTCCGCTTCGTTTGGCCTATATACGAACTACCGCAGCTGCAATCTATCTTATAGACCCCCGGACACTGTAACGGTAAGACATCCTTTGGTGTACCCACCGTTATAATTTATGTATATCATGGAACGCGAGAGTTTAAAAGTTAGTTTATTCATCAAGTCCGATCTGATGAATAAAGTAATATTGTGATTTTGTGCAACTAATTCAATTAGTTATAAGATAGCAATATCAATCTATCAATAATTATAAATGATTTTCTCGATCCATCTGTAGAATCAAAACGTCCTTATTTTAGCCCAATAACTAAAAGAATGCTCACAAAGATCGCGTGCACTGGACGAAATTGATCAACACAAATAGTTGCCTACAAATTGACCCTCGGCTGCAATGCCCTTAATTAAATTGCTTTATTGCTACTCGGAATGTTATTAATAAGCTATTATTTTATATTTACCCATAGTTAATATTATCGAGACATTGTTGTAATAATCAACTAATTTACTACGTGGTCTGAATAAGCTTACGTTATATAGAAATGGACCCTGGGTCAGCCGGTGTACAAGAAAAATGCCTTATAGAGCCACATTACACCCCGGCACCTGAACACCCGACACGATGGCGTATAATATAATATAACTACTCACACCAGACAGCTAGGGTAGCAGACTATACATGGGGATTTCTGCACGAAAAAAGGTTACATAGAAATTGGCCATATTTTATGACATATAGCCATACCTTACTAGGCAGCAGTACCTAAGGCAAATAGAAAATATAAGTGACGTCACAGCTCTTAATTTGGTTATTGTGTTAGTTGAATAGCCTAGATATTCTATCTAGAGACTATCAATGAGACAGTCAAACTCAGACTCAGAGTACTCGACCTGTGGTCACTACCACGGCAGAGTGTTCCTAATATCAGGCAGTTGAAAAGTGTGTAATACCTCTACTTATATACAGTGAAAAAGTATTCACTTGATGGCAAAAGGCTCGTCCCTTACAACGTGGGACCGAAAAATGTAACTGAAGAAATTGTGAGAAATTTACCTCCGGTTCTGGCTAAAATTATGTTGTAGGTAAGGATTGGAATATTTACTAGACACTAAAAAGGGTACATTTTGTCTCAACGGACCTTACTGTCAATTTATAGATACTGTCTGTAATAGAGAAAATGGCTGAATACATTCTATTCTTGTGTGACGCATTTCACTATACAAGAACACTTGTGAAGGCAATAAATGAGATTAGATCCACTACAGCCACGCCTTCTCTTAATATAGCTTGGAATTGAATATGTGCTATAAAATGAAATACGATGTTATAATAGTTTTTCACTGACGCCCATTGGTGGGTAACTAAAAGTACTCGAAATCTGCATGAAAAGTTTAATGACAGTTGGAAAATTGCTGCTTACCCCAGAGGAAAAAGGTGTGAGTCTATGTCTAACTAGCATACAGCTTCTTCAACAGTAAACAGGTATGTAATACCAAAATTATTATCATAAGTGTGTTGTCAGTTTGTCACTCCCAGAGAGGAAAGAGGAAACACAGGCAGAGTAATGTGAAAAATAATTAAAATGATGAGGTCCTTTTGTACATTCAGTTTATCCCAACCACCTTTTAGGTCTTCTATCCACTTTGCTGGCGAGTTCCCACTTTCCATTTGCCGGTCCCATTAAGTGTGTTTATCGCGGAATATGGAATACAGCCTGACAGAGGTACGACGGGCGCCAGCGTCAGAAGTCGATAATATTTTTTAAAATATTTGCGTGGAGATTACTAGTTCATTATATTTGAATTTCATCATAATATCTCCTATTAACGCTATAGTGGGTATATCTTTATCTATAATAGGTTTTGTTGGTTACCCTGCAGGCACGTACCCCTAAATATGAAATTTCGTTGGTGATTTGAAGTGCAAACACGTCATATATAATGCTTTCATATCTACATGATGAAAACCGTTTGAAATTTACGACCCGCAAGCGTAAATAAAACACCAGCTGTTTTTAATTAAAACGCACGTTTTATGGACCATTTTTAATAGTAGAATACGGTTTTGGCGAGTGGCCTATCAAAATATGGAAGAAAAATAAATCCTTCTTTATGAACTTATTATACTTGTATATCTCAGAAGAGATAGAGATTATATAACGCTAGCTGCGTTTCGGTTCCACTTTTAAACTTCTTTTCATATCAATAACATTAGCACATAGGTCTCCCCCAGTGTTAGGTTTACAGGGTTTTGTTTCGAGTTTGCCCCTTCTCGCAGTAATATTGTCTGCGTATTTTCCGTTAGTCGTGTCTTATGACATCCTTCGAATGAGATGGAGTGGTGATACTTGTATTTTCTTCCCATCACCATATAGATCACATTTTATATTTAATATTAATTTGACTTCATCTCGCCTGATAGGAAGCTGAAGACAACAGGGTCATTACTATAAATACCAATGATATTATGAGCTTGATTCCTCATCTGATGCTTGATTACCCTCCACTCAAAAGGCCCGTGACTATAAGAAGACGCAGTATTTGCAGTTTTTGCAGAACTTGAGGTGAATTTCTGAATGGCTGCAACAGTATCGGAGTTCTTAAATCTCTGCCTACCCTTCCGTTTTAAAAGTAACGACGCGCGAATGACACTTGTAAACAGAAAAATTAAATGAAAAATCTAGTTACAAAACAACGAATATAAGTTTAACTTGCAACCCAAGACACCCAGCATTAATGGCTAAAGCGTCAGACTGACAATCAGAGGAATTGTTCTAATCAGCGCTAAATCCTGATAAGAACAATTTCGTCCCGTTGGAAGCAGTTAACTGTAATGTGTGACTTATCACTAGAACATCCTACTGGAAATAAAATCTAGATAAACCAAAGAACAAAAAAATGTCATCGTTAAAATGTAACGAAGTTTTTCTTTTATAGAAGGACACGTCAATTTGACTTCACCTCGCCTGATGTTAAGCTAAAGGCAAAGTCTCGGAAAGAGGGGCACCATCGTAAGCATGTACGATGTTAACAGTGGTGGCACTCAGCTTGACAGCCTTATCAGATGCCTTTTCACGCCCCGCTTAAAGGACCCAGGATACACCTGTGCCTACACCTTCGAGGATTTAAAGACGTGAGTATAATGAAGTATGTAGTAATTAATATAATCATCGTTAACGTAAGCGTTGAGTACTACAGAAATACGTTTCCAAACAACTAAAATAATGACTTATCTTATTCCAAATAACCATTGAGCTTAGCTATTAATATAGATAGTTCCGGAAAGATTAGCGCAGTTCAATTTGCGATAAAGAGCCTTCCAAAATGTAGCATATTAATTGAATTATGACGAGATTAACTCAGTGAATTCCCTTTTGCCTTGTTTGGTTTGATAACCCTTCGCTGGTAGGGTCTGTCGAAATAATGTATACTTTGTAATCAATCAAATGGCTCATGATAGTCGTGTCTGAGAGAACCGAATTTGGATTTATGTCTGAAGTTAGTACTTCAAAGATAGGAGTTTAATTCAGATGGTAATCAGTACCTACGTAAATATTAATCAGCCTGTGTAATATCTTTGGAACATATATTTTAATTGTTTTAAGGGGTTTAATTGTACTTGTATTTCGTTAAAATACCAAAGTAACTCCTAAATAACTTATCTGAATGTTAAATATAATTTCTGTATCACTTTGTACTGTCAAAGCGTGAAAAACTATGTCTTTCACTAGAACCTGATCTCCACAATGGAAGCTTGAAATACAATAGAGATGATAATGACGACTCAGTTTACAATTTTCCAGAATTTAAACATAAATTATCTACACGAAACTATCAAGTAAACATAAAACTTCATTCACCAAAATATTAAACATAAGACCAGAATATTTTATTTTAATGAATGAAAATACAGAGATAAAATACTGAAGAGTGAAACAAACTATGTTATTTATTCTACAAGGCTTTCAGAAATACAGGGTGGTGTATTCAAACTATAAAACGGCCTAAATTCTAAACCATTTAAACAGCCTCGAGGCAACGTGCTGCCGACGGAATTCAGCCTGCGCTCTATATTTGTATTTGCAGAATACTCGACGGGTGCATAATATAAGAGCTGGAGGAGGTTGTGTTAGTGTGAGTTATATTCACGTTCTTTCTCATCATTTGAATTATTGCAAGTGGATTGTCCCATTACTCCAAATCCTACTCTGTTTTATGAAAGCTTCTTAGATCTTTGGTTAGGTTTTTACTCACTACGCTTTATCAGCTTGACGGACTTGGCCGAATTTTGGTATCGGGATAGTCTGTAATCTGGAATAACACATCGGCTACTTTTTATTAATTTTACTTTTCCAGTAGTTGCTATACGGGTTGTCTATGACAACCTCACCTCCGGCCTAGCACCAAGACCCACAGTCGGCGTGCGGTTTTAGTCGGTTCGAGTCCGACATAACCTCCCCTTCCGGCTCCGGCAGGGGGGGTATCCGAGGGGATTTCCGCACGAAAAAAAGGGGCCACTAACAACTCCTGCTAAATCTTTAAAAATATAAAAGACTAGCTTTTGCCCGCGGCTCCGCCCGCGTGGATGTCGGTTATCGCGACTAAACATAGCCTATGTCCTTTCTCAAGGTCTAATCTACCCCTATACTAAATTTCATCAAAATCGGTTCAGTGGTTTTGGCGTGAAAGCGTAACATACAGACAGACAGACAGAGTTACTTTCGCATTTATAATATTAGTATGGATTTTGCTACTTCTTTTTTTTATAGTCGGGCCTGTACATCCTTGAAGAGATAGGAAAGGCAGCACGACACGTGCAAAGGCCGCGGTAACCACTTTCCATCAGGTGGGCCGTGTGCTTGTCTGCCACCTAAGTGGTATAAAAAAGGCAGCGATGTTACAATCAATCTCTATCTACTCTACGTAATGTATTTTTCTATTATGACATAAAATATTTAGTAACTTCTCTAGCATTATTTTCAGAAACTGAACAAAAAGGAAGGGAACTACATACCGATTCATAAAAAAATCTCCGAGAATCGATATTTGGCGATGAATCAACAATTTGCCATCTGGGGCGTAGTGGTAGTGAACGCGACTGCTACGCAGGAGCTTCGATCCCCGCTCAGTGCTAATATTTGTATACATGAATATGGGTATTTGCATTGATCTGGTGTTTCTATGTATAACATGTATGTATTTACAAAAAAAAAAAGTATCCAAGTATGTTTATCTGCATTCTACCTACATTCCATAACACAAGCTAGTTAGGCTTATCATGGATCTAGATAGCGTTGTGTAGAATATTATGGAATATTCATTATTATTTATTTATTTATGTTATAGACCAACTTGCAGAAACACAGGTACAAACTTATTCATTTAATATGAGTGCTCTCAATATTAGTAAACAAATATTATGACGCAAATGTATCTAGTTTATTAGTTCAACAGTTCTCAACAGTTTTCATTCATACGTATTTACTTTGCACTTTGAGAACGCTCATCTCATAATTATTATGAAGCACTAACCTGCAGAAGCTTAATACTCATCCTATCTCAATTATACGAATACCTGCGAGATTCTCCAAGATGTATTTTCTATTATGAATTTTATGATTTTTTTTTATGTTGTATGCATAACATAAACTCACATAAACACATAAACTCACGGCTGTATTCCCCGAAGGGGAAGGCAGAGGTGCTAGTACCCACATTACGCCAGTTTATGTTTTAGGTCCCAATGTAATAGGTGGCGAGCCTATTGCCATTAACCGGGCACTTATAAACCTGCGATAAATACACACATAACTTGGAAAAGCATCGAAAAGTCATTGGTGTGTGCCATGGTAAACCTGGGAACATGGCGAACCCGAGACCTCGTCTCCGCAGTCCATTCCCCACATAAAGAAGAAAGAACTCATATTCTTTGCTTTAAGTCAACTTTTATCGAGAGCTTTTCTAGACCTGAATACCAGATTTGATCAAGGGTATCAGAAAACATGTGGTAAAGGGTACACATAATAAAAATAGATACATTTAATAATATTAGAACTCTTTTAAACTGAACGATGGTAGTTATCTCGTGTTGAATGGGATCTGAATCAGATTTTGTTAGGTTTTCAATCAGGCCCTCGATTCTACTAAAGCTAAATCATTATGGAGCCGCAGTCACTGCAAAAAGTGACATTAAATTTTAGACTTTATGTCAATACGCCTAAAGTCCAAAATTGAATAAAAACAGTTTCATTACACTTTTTCAAATTACTCTGCATTTAATTATGAACTTTAATAGCATCGGTTTAAAGTCTATTATTTAATGCTGTTTCTTGCACCACAATTTTTGGCTTTAGCAGAATCGAGGGCCAGGCCCCTTAACCCACAGATGTCAATCTGTAGATTCCATTCTAACTGCCTCAGCTATATTTCAATAACTATTTTTTGTCTACGTGATGGAGGCAAGCCTATTGACGTCAAGCGGGCTATTTCGGATTGTTAACAATAAATATGCGATATACCTTCTACACAAAGGAAAGAGATTCCGTCTTAACTAGGTCACTGGTCACTGGACGATGGATGGAAGGCTATGTTTTATTAATACCTCCCTCTTACTCAATCAACATAATATAGTTTACTTACTCTTAAGAGAAAGAATGCTGCAGGAACTTCCTGCAACTTATTTATATTTGCAAATTATTTCACAGTCCATGTATGTTTTAAGAGCATTTTTCCTCAGTTATTTTAAGGTTGAATGGTGTATTTTCTATTTAAATGACGTTCATAGGCTGCGCTAACTACTTTCCATCAAGTGGACCGTGTGCTTGTTTGCCACCTAAGTGTTATAAAAAAATGACACAGAAGACAGACATATAGCAAGGACCCTATTAAAGAATAATCATCACCCTGAGTAGAAGATTGCATTCGAAATAGAAGCTTATAAGGCATTTAATAGAGCATTTTTAATCGACAGCCTCTATGGCGTGGCGGTAGTGAACGTGACCGCTACTCAGATAACCGGGTTCGATCCCCGCTCAGTGCAAATATTTGTATGCTTATATTATGGCTGTTTGCATTGGTCTGGGTGTTACCATATATGTTTATTCGCTCTTTAGATTCCATAACACAAGCTAGTTAAGCTTACCATTGATAGCGTATAGCGTTGTATAGAACGTTGTGAAATTATTGTGGAATATTAATTTACATAAAAATTTCATGAGATGGACACTATCCATATTTATACTGGGTAGTATACTTTGCATTGTAACCGCTGAACGTGTCAGACGGACTACTCACCGGCTGACCCAGCAGAGAGATGCACGAGCTCTATGGGATCCCAGGGCGCCTTTTGACAGAGTAGAAAAGTGTGCGTGCGTGTGGGAGACCAGGGAGACTTCAGAGAAAACCACTATTACCTCTGTTGTACATACATATATTACTGAGAGATAAAATTATACAAAAGAGGATTACAGACAATAGAGTTACATATAGATATACAAAAATGAGTATGTCTTCACCAGCTGCACCACGGTGACCTGCTTGCAGTAGGTAGCCAGAGTGTTATGGCTAGTAGTTGTAGTACACCTCGGTCAACCCACCGTTGACACAGTTATTTCTTGCAGGGTGAAGTGATATAGATATATAGGAAAGTTACATAAATTTAATAGAGAAAAAGGGAATACGTGACCCCGGTTGTCGGCCTGCTCGGCGTCTGCGCACGTCTCTTGCCGCACTCTCGACCAGCCAAGGTGCTTCACGTCGAGGTTACAGGCTTGCGCCGACAGCGGTTGGGAACTCGACCACAGAACACGCTGAGAAGGGGTTTGAGGACCAAGGTGTCCTCTAATCCCGTACTAGGAACCCTAAGAACGAAATAACACTAAGAATCGTCTAGATTGCAGAAGGCTGTCGATAAATACAAGTAAAAACACTTACCAAAAACTGGGCAACAAAGGATTTAGTTAAGTATAAAGTATTTTCCAAGACACAGCAATACAAACGTTCCAGTCACAATTCAGAGAGTAAAAAGGATTTATATTTAGCCGGGGCCGCAGTTTTATACCCCTATCATTGGAAGGTTCTCGAACACACTTTTTTTTTAAGTTAAATTAGTGCGAACGATGATCAAAAACACCAAATCACGGTCGAAATCCTAACAACTTTAATATCACCCAGCTAAGTAGGAATCAAACAAAGTACAGCAACCTTTTGACTTGGTTGGATCATACTCACATTCTTTCCTTGAATACAACGGTTCTGAGCACGCAGAATTTGAACCTGTTTAATTTAACTGAGGAAATTTAATTTTAACCTAAATGAGATAGCCTATAATTAAACAATTAATTTTCCCATTTAGGTGCTATGAGTATTTCTAATTTCATATAATTAAAACATAAAAGAAATCGAACGCCATCTAGTGCTTAGCTAGTACAAAAGTTCCTACACCGAGGCACCGACTAACTGATGTGAGTACCACTGAGACTGCCATAGGTGGCGCTAGTAGTAATCAAATTACAGTAGATAAAATCTAATGTTACACCACCCCTTCCCTCACAGTATTCCCTGCGTAGTATGCGCAGGGAATATCAGCGACAGGATCTCAACTGAGAGATATCAAAATAAATTCCAAAACTCGCGATGACCACACTAGTTGTGAAGACCACGAACTCCAAACAAACAACCACGAACCTAACAGCTAACTAAAGAAACCAAACAAAATCACATTACTAAGCCAAGCACTCTAGAAGTGTCACCCTATTAACTGCCCGGATCACTGTATGCCCTTCATATAGGTTAGTGAGTAGGCTTAGGGTGGAAAGATACCGAACGAAGCACAGTGGCACTCCCACGATCAGCCGAGTGACAGAGAGACGGCACCGACAGAAGAAGGAGAAGGATCAGAAGGCTGTTCCTCCTCACTGTACTTCAAAATATCCTTGATGTGATAAACTCCCAGATCCTTACCATCCAAATCCGACAGTTCATATACTAAAGGCGAGCGTTTGGCGGTTACAATGCATTTCATAAATTTAGGCGCCAGCTTCGCAGTAAAGTTCTTGGCCTTGTTAGACAAATAGAAGGTTCTTTTGTACACAATCTGTCCCACTTTCAGTTCCACATGCCTTTTTCTGAGGTTGTAGTATTTTTCGTTACGCCGGTGAGCAACATCTAAGTGTTTTCTCACCTGGTCGTAGATACGATGTAATTCCTTCAACCTCTCACCAAAGGACACTGGACTATCAATGGAGACAGCGTTAGGATGGCAAGGAATCTCTTCCTGCCTATAAAGAACTCCATCCCCAATGAATTCCCTACCGTGAACAAGAAAATACGGACTGAAATGAGTGGCTTCGCTCACAGCAGTGTTTAGAGCACACTGGAGTTCTACGAGATTCTCGTCCCATTTCTTGTGGTGCGACTTCACGTAGCAAGAAATTCCCTGAACCACGTTGCGAATAGCTCGTTCTGCCTGGTTGGTCTGCGCGTGGTATCTGGGGTTATAATAAATGTTAGGCACATTGTACTTAAGTAGTAAGTCCTTAAATTGTTTACTCACAAATTGTGGGCCATTATCCATATAAATGGTTTTGCATACCCCGTGGACTAGGAAAACATTCTTTTCTATGAATCTCGCGACTGCAACGCCTGTAGCCATCCGTATAGGACTCAACATGACAAATTTGCTAAAGTAGTCCGAGACCACAATCAAGTGAACATTTCCCTTGCTGGAAGTAGGAAATGGACCCAGTAAGTCAACAGAGATGGCCTCAAACGGTCTAGACACCCGCTTTGGATTACCCATGAGGCCAGGGCGAGATGTGTTCACAGGTTTGTACTGCTTACATGTCTCGCATTTGCCTACATATTCCTTAACGCTCTCGTACATCTTAGGCCAATAATAGTTGAGAGCGAGGCGTTTATGGGTTTTCCATACGCCACCATGGGCACTGAGTATGTCGTCATGGTACTTGGTGAGCAGGGGCAACCTGTCCTCCAACGGTACCACCAGCTTCCAATCAAAATCAGAGGTCAGAGAGTATTTATTTTTTGATAATCTGAAAAGACGGTTATCACGTATATCAAAGTTGGGAAAATGCCTAGGGTTCTTTTTCACACTGTTCAGAGTGTGGAGATACCAAGAGTCCTTAGTAACGCTGGTGTCGATTGTGTCAATTTGAATTCGTGAAAGAGCATCAGGTACCACATGGTCCTTACCCTTTCGATGTTCTATATCGAAGTCAAACTGACTCAACCTCATGCTCCAGCGCGCAAGGCGGCCTGTCGGATTCTTCAGTTTGTGGAACCACAGGAGTGAGGCGTGGTCAGTAACCACAGTGCATTTCTGTCCTTCCACGTACTGCCTGAACTGTTCCAAAGCAAAGATCACTGCCAGGAGTTCTCGCTCAGTGGTACTGTAGTTGACTTCGTTCTTGTTGAGTGAACGACTACAATATGCGACAGGGTGCTCCACTCCCTCATGTGTCTGCGTCAGTACAGCAGCCACAGAGAAGGATGACGCGTCGCTGAGAATCCTAAAAGGTAGTGAGTAATCAGGCATTTTCAAAATAGGAGCGGTGACCAAAGCGGCTTTCAGCAGATTGAAAGACTCTTCAGCTTCACGCGACCACTCAAAATTTATATTCTTAGAAGTTAATTTACATAAGGGTTTACTAATCTTAGAAAAATTATTCACGAAACGCCGATACCACCCAGCCATACCCAGGAATCTTTTCACCTCCTTAGCGTTGGAAGGTGTAGGATAGTTGAGAATGACATCAACTTTACCTGGGTCTGTCCGCAGGCCATGCTTGTCGACAAAATACCCGAGGTACTTCAATTCGCTACGACAGAACTGCGATTTTCGCATGTTGATCGTGAGACCCGCATCCTTAAGGCGCTGATAGACTCTATTTAAGAGGTCCACATGCTCCTCAAAGGTGCTGGCCACAACGATTATGTCGTCTTGAAAGGAGAACACTCGGTTATCGAACTCTGGGCCAAATAGACGGTCCATGAGGCGTTGCATCGAGGCGGAAGCACCTACAAGTCCGAAGCACATCACGTTGTAGTGAAAAAGGCCTCGCCTGGGGACAGTGAAGGCGGTCTTCTCGGCGGATTGGGGCGAATCAAACGGAATCTGCCAATACGCCGCACTTAAATCAATAGAAGACAAATATTTTGCATTATTGAGATGGTCTAAAATTTGGTTGATGTAAGGTAACGGATACGCATCGCTTTTAGAAACAGAATTGAGCTTCCGAGAATCAAGGCACAATCTCAGGTCTCCGTTCGCTTTCTCCACCATCACCACTGGTGAGTTCCATGCGGACTGAGACGGGGTCACTACTCCCATCTCCAGCATCCGATCTAGTTCCTCTTCCAGGGCTTTCTGCTTCAGGGGAGAGAGCGGGTAATACCGTTGCTTGATTGGCTTACTATCGCCCGTATCTATAGTATGATGCGCCAGAGATGTTCGACCCAGACCTACCTTGTCCGTGTTGATGGTATCAAATTTCTCAATAATGCTGTTAATTACCCGCTTCTGATCAGCGGTTAAATTGTTGTAATCCTCTAGACCACTGTTAAGAGACAGAGATTCTACCGGATTACAGTCACTAAAGTTGGAAAGATTGATATTCTGAGAGATCAATCTATCCCCTAATTGAAATTGTTGCCAGAAGTCTACTCCAAATATCATAGCAGTAGTGATTTCTGGAACAACATAGAACTTAATAACTCTGACAGCAGAATTATATTCAATAGGCAGAGAGATACAGCCCAGACATGGCAAATGAGAGCCGTCTGCTGTAGTTAAACTAAAGTTAGGGCTGATGCTTCCAAGCTCAAACCCTAATTCCAAGAAAGTGTGGTGCGCTCCCTTACCCAGTACTGAGCAAGCTGCACCCGAATCAAGTAAACCTAGAACATTTAAGTTCAGGATCCTAACAACTAAATACGGTCTTATGTCATTATCCCGTTTGGTAAACAGGACCCTATCAGAGAATGCATCAGACAGAGAAGCTCGCTCCGAACCGAATGGTGATCTTTTAATAAGGCCCTGACTTACTCGTTTTTTGGCTTGGCATTACACTTCGGACACTCAGGCGATTTGACTCCCTTCTGTCCACACCGGAAGCACACCAATTCCCTTGACTGTGTACAGCCATATGCAGTGTGGCCGACTTCACCACAGCGGAAGCATCCTCGTTCGTTTGAGGTCGTAGGACCGGCCACGGCAGAGACCTGCTGGGAAGTTTTATGAACAGTTTTATTCTTAAAATGGTGTAAGTCCGAGGTGATCCCAAACTTATCTAACGCTGGTTCCTGGAATGCCTCTGCCCTAGCACGCGCAAGTTCTAGGCGCTTCCCCAATCGCTTCAGGTCGATTATCGAGTTTACCTCGTGAAGAGCCAATTCCTTCATATAATCGGGCCTAATATTATGCATCAGAATGTCCAGTTGTTCCTCACTGGGCATTTTGCACGTTAATCTCGAGAACATGGCCTGCATCGTAGAGATGTAGATGCCTAATGTTTCAGATCGGGCCTGTGTACGCTGCCTAATTTCATTTCTGAGACGGTAATCGTAGTCGGGAAGGTCGAAAGTCTCCCTCAGCTCATCCAACATGCCCTCATACGAGGTAAAGTTATTCTTGTTGGTGCGGAACCAAGATAAAGCCGGACCGTCCAATAGGTCAGAGAAAGCTGAGAGGATTTTATCCTTGGTGACTTCCCGAGCACACCTAAGCTCTTCCAGTCTCTCAATGAATACACGTACACACGCAGAGCCATCAAATTTTATATTAAAAGAGTTTAAATTTACGGGTCTATCCCTTATTACTAAATTACCACTAATTGTGTCAGAACTAGGCGCGTCACGTCGCCTCGAACGGTCCCCTCCCACCACAGGCGAGGTGTAACCTACGCGGTCACGATGAATAGGTTCAGTCTCTCTATCCGAACCCTCAGAGTCAGAGTCAGTATCTGATTCAGCCACAGACAGAATTTTAACCAAGCGGCCACGGATATCTAAAAGATCTGGACAGTCTATACCACACCTAGCTAACCTAGTGAGAAGGTAGTTCGCCCTCACTGCAACCTTAGTCCGACAATTACTATTTGAAACGACTTCACCTGAAGAGAGTGTCCCTTCCAGCTCGAGAACTTTAGGCTCACAGACAGCCAACTCAGAGGCGGCAACAGCAGGTACCGTGGCGATGGCCTTAATGCTGCCACGCCGGACAAGCCGCAATGCAGTGCGCAGCTCACTCCGCAGGCCAACAACCGTCGCATCCGGATCCGCTGTAACCCCCATGGCAGAGAGTTCATTAAAAAGTTCATCTTTCTTAAGGTAGTTAATACACTTCTGTAATTGGGCCATAGTGGTCCAAGATTCAGTTTTTATCAAAACAATTAACAGTAATGGAGATTCAACTCACAACAGGTTTATAAATTATAAATGTAGGTTAAATGAAGTGTCCACAGAGACAAAATCAACTAATATTAACAGATAATACAATAAATATGCTTCCTCTAGGTCACAATTTGTGCGGTAGCTACAAAAATCTAATAATTTAGAATAGAGAAACTATATTAACTAAATTTAAGAATAGCTTTGTCCAAGAAATATGACACCAGGTATACTTTCTTTAGATTAATAAATTAGGAGGTAGTTACAAAAAGTTTACTACTATTTTATATTATGTTACTTGATTTTGGGTAGATATTATAGAATCACCCAGATAAATATCTTCAGAATACTGGCTCAGCAACCCAATGAAGTGAATACCAGATGTTCAAATTATAGTTGAAGTTATAGAAATTTTCTTTATATAAATTACAAGTGATGTAGGTATTCAGCAAAATGTTAAAAAGTTAACTACAAATCTACTCAAGTCTATACAGTACAAAGCAGCTATGTATTTTTACTAACTACTTAATAATACACAGGTATAAACCCAAAACCATGAATGCTAGACACAGAAATTTCTAGACTAAAAGTTTGACACAGTACAATTACTATGTGAACAGACCACAATAAATATATATGTTTGTACAACACAGAAGCAACTAAATAGGAGGAAAAAAAAAGAAAAAAAGAAAAAAAGAAAAAAAACTAGTTTGCCAAAAATATGTTTCCAAACTTACCGAAAGATGTGCAGTTTTTAAAATTGGAATTTGGAATTTTGGGGTCTCAATGGTTTTTTCTTGCCACTGGGATGATGGTACGATTGGCTGAAAAAACACAAAGAGGGTAAGTATTACATGCGTAACTGCAGCCGCACAACCAATTAGCGTCTTGGGTAGTGTCAGACGGAGGGTAGTGTTTCCTCCAAAGCGAACTCTCCAGACACCCACACACAGCGCACCCACAGAGAAGAGAGTTAGCCCTTAGCGTTGGTCGCCAATTTGTAACCGCTGAACGTGTCAGACGGACTACTCACCGGCTGACCCAGCAGAGAGATGCACGAGCTCTATGGGATCCCAGGGCGCCTTTTGACAGAGTAGAAAAGTGTGCGTGCGTGTGGGAGACCAGGGAGACTTCAGAGAAAACCACTATTACCTCTGTTGTACATACATATATTACTGAGAGATAAAATTATACAAAAGAGGATTACAGACAATAGAGTTACATATAGATATACAAAAATGAGTATGTCTTCACCAGCTGCACCACGGTGACCTGCTTGCAGTAGGTAGCCAGAGTGTTATGGCTAGTAGTTGTAGTACACCTCGGTCAACCCACCGTTGACACAGTTATTTCTTGCAGGGTGAAGTGATATAGATATATAGGAAAGTTACATAAATTTAATAGAGAAAAAGGGAATACGTGACCCCGGTTGTCGGCCTGCTCGGCGTCTGCGCACGTCTCTTGCCGCACTCTCGACCAGCCAAGGTGCTTCACGTCGAGGTTACAGGCTTGCGCCGACAGCGGTTGGGAACTCGACCACAGAACACGCTGAGAAGGGGTTTGAGGACCAAGGTGTCCTCTAATCCCGTACTAGGAACCCTAAGAACGAAATAACACTAAGAATCGTCTAGATTGCAGAAGGCTGTCGATAAATACAAGTAAAAACACTTACCAAAAACTGGGCAACAAAGGATTTAGTTAAGTATAAAGTATTTTCCAAGACACAGCAATACAAACGTTCCAGTCACAATTCAGAGAGTAAAAAGGATTTATATTTAGCCGGGGCCGCAGTTTTATACCCCTATCATTGGAAGGTTCTCGAACACACTTTTTTTTTTAAGTTAAATTAGTGCGAACGATGATCAAAAACACCAAATCACGGTCGAAATCCTAACAACTTTAATATCACCCAGCTAAGTAGGAATCAAACAAAGTACAGCAACCTTTTGACTTGGTTGGATCATACTCACATTCTTTCCTTGAATACAACGGTTCTGAGCACGCAGAATTTGAACCTGTTTAATTTAACTGAGGAAATTTAATTTTAACCTAAATGAGATAGCCTATAATTAAACAATTAATTTTCCCATTTAGGTGCTATGAGTATTTCTAATTTCATATAATTAAAACATAAAAGAAATCGAACGCCATCTAGTGCTTAGCTAGTACAAAAGTTCCTACACCGAGGCACCGACTAACTGATGTGAGTACCACTGAGACTGCCATAGGTGGCGCTAGTAGTAATCAAATTACAGTGGATAAAATCTAATGTTACAGCATTGCTTACACTTGTTCCATTTTTGCCTTTCCCTGGAATCATAGTAATGAAGATTAGGAACTTTCAGATTAACCGACCTCATCGTTATCTCATTCAGTATCCTGGTAATTTCTGACGCTTCCATCTAGGAGCCCGGGGTCCATTTCTCTACTATTCTTGCCACCTAAGTGACGTAAAAATCCATGTCACGAGATCTTCACCCCTCTTGACAGTGAGACTAATATAGCTATTTTGTTGTTAATTGACTATTTTGTTTGTGACCATGAAAGACAATCTTGACATTCCCTTATAATTAATAATTACAAAATATAGTTTTTTATTTTTTATTTTGACAAAATCAATTAATGACGTACTTAGTTTTATATAATTATATCCATTTGACATTGCTATGTATTAGATATTGTCTTTGAAACTTTTGCATGCCAATTTTGGTGAAATACGCTAAGCTACCTTTTGTAAACCGAATACCATATTAACTATAATGTACCGTATTTCGTACGAATAAATTATCAAATCAAATAAATAACCTTTTTTTTACGTGCAAAATATCTCCACGGATACCAAAGAGCCGGTGGAGGTTATGTCGGACTCGGACCGACTAAAACGCACGCCGTCTTTGGTCTTTGGTTGCCGGAGGTGAGATTGCCGAAAACATATCTCTCGCGCCCCTGCAGACCCAGGACCATTTCTTTCGAGATGGCCCCCTTCGGGTTGTGGGGACCACAGTGTCCCCATCTAGCCCCGGGTACGGGGAGGAGACTAGCATAACCTACTAAAACGAAAATATCCATAAACGAACTACTCACCATAAGGTGTACAGAATACGTTGTTGCCAACTTTGTATTATAGTATGCTAAAATATGTAACTATATTTACTCGCCGACATATTGTAGTAAAATACACGTAAAGGGAGTACCAACAAACCGTAACATACGAGTCAATAGAGCGGTACAAATTCACCTTTTGAAGCGGACCCGGGACGTGAAAAGGCGGACCGACTACTTTATTTTTATTTGCAAACAAGCCACACTATATTTTGTGATCTACCTTCTGGAAAGGTTAAATTTCAACAATTTTGTGGTTTACCTACCTTTATTTTCTACATAAAATATATACGTAATATAGTACGTTTTTTATTTGGTTTTCGATTTGCTACGATCGTGGTAAGCATCTTTTGCTTCTTAAGCATGTATTAGAGTTTTCAGACTTAGTTGCTATTTGTAGATAACTTGAATATAGTTCATACATACATAATAATATATGAATCCCAGAAGAGGTAGGCAGAGGTGTAATAACACCCACATTTACTAACTATGATTTTCAATCCCACGTAATAGCAAGCCTATTGCCGTTATGCTGGCACTAATTCATGGGCTGTATGTTTACTGTCGAATGAAGAACAGCTCTATCGCTTAGTCGCCTTCTACGTCACCCTCAGGAAGAGATGAATATAAAGTAAAGCCAACGAAGCGAGAGAAAAAAGGTAAACATAGTTTCTGCGGTTCCAAACATTTTTATTTGAAAATGATTGCGTCTCACTTCAAGCGCATTCCAGACAAGAATGAAATTGCTCATAAGATGCCGGATCTGACAGTTTAGAACCACTGTGTTGACAGCTTTCCTGTACTACGAAACACGCAACGACAGCTGTCAATCGGCCATTGTCGAATACGTGTGACAGGTGCGACAAGGACAGAGAAAATAATCGCTAGTTATCGCAACGTAACTCAGTAATGGTCGCTTTGATTACCTTTTTTCTCTCGTCTCGTTCGCTTTACTTTAGTTCGTCATTAAATAAAATATCTGTCAAGTACATTTGTTAGACTCACTATTCGATTATATGACTTTATTATGCTTCTTTTCAGGTAGGTATATTTTTTCAACGTTAATATTTTTGAACCCTTTTCACCGTTCCCTAAACATACAGACTTAAACTATATACAAACTCTATGAACAAGTGTCATTTCTACGTAGCTTGAAAATGTCTAAGACTTCAGTAGAAGTTGGCATATATACAATACATACATCCGATGACATGCACACATTAATACCTATTATCTATTCTGTGTTAATACTTTATAGAAAAATATTGACTTTAGCTTAGGTGCTTACCCGAAATGCATTTTTTGCGTCGTTTTTGTGATACATTTTCTTAGCAAAGTGATGTCTTTAGTCTAGGCATACATTAATTTAATTTTTTATGTGTTATGCTACCTCACTAGTATGCCAGTTTATGCGATCCTTATCAACGTGGACATCCTTCAATCTTTACGTATATTTTAAACTACGTACTTTAAATTGAGTGATGTTTAACTATATGGAAATGGTTGTTGGTTAAATCCTTTTTACATTGTTGCCCAGGTATGCCTAAGGCTAAGTAAGACTGTTTCAAAGGGTCTTAAGTTGCCTAAAAGGTCCTTACACCCTTTGTAACGAAAACACACGATTTAGACACTGCTTCCATGTAGATTGTTTGTCGATGTATTTAGCTTTCGCCCGCGGCTCTGCCCGCGTGGATGTCGGTTATCGCGACCAAACATAGTAATTCCTTTCTCAAGGTCTAATCGACCCCTATACCAAATTTCATTAAAATCGGTTCAGTGGTTAGGGCGTCAAAGCGTAACATACAGACAGACAGAGTTACTTTTGGATTTATAATATTAGTATGGATATCCTTTTTTTTATTTTTAATAATATCATCACGATTCTTTTAAATAGGTAAAATATTAACGATTTTAGCCGAGTTTAAAGAGTTATATAGCAGCACAGCAGATTATTTATTCCTAGACCAATATCGTCTTCTTAAATTGATTGCATCCACACTGAGTTTTAGTTATTATTCTAAAAATGTATGAGTAATATTTTTGTGCTTATATGCCAAGATTGGCGCTTTTCCTTAATATAATATTCGTTTAGCTATATTCGAGGAATTATTTACACTCCAATCATTTGCAGTATAATGATTCAGGATAGCTCTCTTTCTTCGCAATGGTGGAAATATTATTTTTATGATATTAATAATATGAGTAGCTTGGGTTATGAACTTCTCTTACATACCTACATAACACGCTGAACGAACTTTTCTTTTCTTTTAAATAAATGATTTTCTCTCTATGTTGTTTCATATCTTTTTTATACCTTGAGACTGTTTATATATCACATATAATAAATAAATATTTTGGTCAAACTAGAGAGTGAAAATAATGTATATCAGTTTTGTAAGCTCCAATGACTAATAATAGGAAACATTGTACATTGCGACAAATAAAAACAAACAATAGTACATAAGTGTACGAATAATATTTGTGTACGATTTTGTATTTTAACTATGCGCAATATAAATATTTTGTTGCTTTTCGAAAATAAACCATGCTGTTGCTTATGAGGTTTAAATGATGAAATAGTATAGTACCTAATAGCATTACTGTACAAATGTGTTTTGAGTTGTGAACTTCATATAGCAGTTTGTAATTATTATGTCGTTTCACAATGATTTACAATTAAAAGTAAAATCAAGAAATCTTATTTCACCACAGCAAATCCCTTACATTAAAGTAAATTCTCACGATTTATTTCACGAAATTCATTGAAGAAAATGTGGCAACGTGTTAAGCTCGCCTTAATCCCATGCCTAACGTAGGCTAAAGTCTTTCCTAGTTACTAATCAACAACTTGTCTTACTAGAACCATCGATAAAAATAATATACACCTGGAAAGTGGAAAAGTTAGTAAGGACTATAGATTTTTTAAACTTATTCATATACAGTTGAACTGGCCGTATTATCTGTATATACGTCAGTATTATTATCTATTCAGTGATGATGTATGTAACATAAGTTTCATATTTATTTTGTAGTAAGGACAAAAATTAAAACCTACCCATTCCGCGTCAAATATAATTATTTATTGTTCCAAAAACGGAACAAACTATTTTCCTGTTCAAATAATCAAGTACTTAAGCTTCAAGGTGACCTAGCATTCTATCAACGTCCCTGTAATACCACTCACCTGGCATAGCTGAATATCTCCTCATATTTAAAACAGGACCTGCAGCTCCCTCAGAGTACGAAGATCATCAGCAGACAGCAACCCGGCGACACACACACAGCACAACACACCTGTGTCTAAACAACACCAATCAATTACAAAACAAACCAAAAACTTTGACAGAAAAAAATTGTTTTATAAATCGGGAAAGAAAAAACAATGAGAATCTTAAAACCAATGGGAATTGAATCAGAAACACACTGGTCGAAAAATTCAAACCGCAGTAATGCCGTTTTAGTTCGCGCGTAAGTTATACACGTGCGCGCGATTTTCTCCCACAACTAGGGAGCGGACCGTATCGGAGGCGATCGTCTGTGCTTCTGGGCGGGCGGAAAGGTGTTTGGGCGGCCGCAGCGATCAGCGGCGGCGCGACGCGGTCGCCCTAGGCGCGCCCGATACCAGGCGAGCAGCACCCATCAAGAGTTATACCAGCACGTGCGTCGGGACGCAATGCGCATGCCCGTTCAATGTCGAGGAAAGCTCGAGGAAAGCCACAAGAGCGAGAGAGATAGCGAATCGTCTAAAAATAAGGGATGAACAGGGACGGTTATATATCTAATTTGGGAAGCGCCAAGCAGTCTGTAAAGTTGATTGTGATTGTAGTGTGTGTTCACACCTACTGATGCAATTTCAGTTTCAGAACTTTTTGATGGAAGTTAAGTATTTTAGGATTGGAGATTAGTACGTGCCTAATTTGATGTGGCTTGTATCTGTTTCTTTTGATGAAATGAATTTGATTTTCAGGTAGTATTTAATTGCAGTAAAATAAATTTTATCATAATTCATTAATGGAGTAGTTTGTTTGATGGTATTTGAAGCTTTAAGTTTTACGATTACAATTAATTATAGTCATTCCTAAACTCTCTTAATAAGGTAAATATTTATGTACGTTCTACTTTTATATTTTTGTTTCATTAATACTTAGCACTTGGAATACTCTAATACTAGATAATACTTTCTTATTCCGAGTATTAGTTGTATCATTTTATCGCCCCCTTTATTTACGTCGCAGATGATGGATGAGGGCACTAAGCCCGCACCCTCGATTCCTTATCAGCACTTACTGATATTTAATACTTTATCTTATCAATAAAGTCCACAATATTTACCATTATGACGCCATTACCATTATGTCAGACGCGTCAACTCATAAAAAACATAACAAAATGTTAGGCACATGCGTTTATACTCTTCCCGGTACTTTTTTCTATTTTCTTTCTTTTACTTTTAACTCTTTAGTATAACAGGAATATAAAAAAACTACTATAATATAACTATATTTCATTTAATTAATTCTAATTGCTAATTATTACGATCAAAATTCGTGTTATCAAGTAAAACAAACTTCTATAACCACCGTTCTAACTTCAGTTACAGTAGGTTACAGGTGTTCAATAAGTTTGTTACGCACACACACCCAAAAATTGTGTACGTTACGCATCGACTCAATGTAAATAACCCTTCGTCAATTCTGATCGCCTGGTACTGTTAACCTTATTCCTGAAATTTCAAGGAAATCCGTTGCTTGTTTACTGAAAATCGTTGTGGAGAAATACGTCACTAATATATTCTCACAGACTTATATGGTTTTAGTTGTGAATAATTTTGTTATTATGTCATAAAATTTTTATTTTATTGTTGCGTATATTATTTATGTGCATTATTACATACTTAAATAAAATTGTATAATTTAAATTTTAATTAATACCTTTATTTTATTAAAGTAATGATAAATGTAAGAAAAATGCACTATTTTTAAAGCATATACCAACCATTTATATCAGCTGTTTTTAAGATTATTTGTATTTTTAAATTCATTAAAATTATGTATTTATTATTGGTTTATTTACGTTAAAAAAATACTAAGACAAAAAAATGTGTAGGTTTTTCAGTTGACAACATAAACTAGACAAAAATTAATGTCCCCTTTTCAGTACGAATGAAAGAAATTTCAGTTCCGATCCATTTGCTCCCTGTGAAAAATCCACCCAAACAACTTAATCAATCAACCGTCAGTTTCAGCTTCAGCGATTCCAGTATCTCTCCCTCCCTCCCTCTTCTACTTGTCAAGTGGATGACAGTGACGGGTATACGTCCGTTACGTCACAAAAGTCACTTTTCGCCCCGAATGTACCAGGCTACCAGAACAAGCAAGGAGTTCGAAGTTTGAAAACAACAGGTGCAAAAATAGAACACGCTCCCACGGTGTACGGAAATAGTCCGGCGGCGGCGCGCGGCGCGGCGCTTAGGATTTTAAATTTAGAAATTTTTTGAGCAGCGTCATAAGAATCTTACACAGATGGCATTTAAGAAGAAAATTAAATTACATTGCACCGATACACTGAAAACTATCGTATTAAAGTAAATTTTGTAACAGGTTTACAATACATAAGGCATTTATGTAAACAAACATTTTAGAAAATGTATGTAAAGTGGTTACTGACTTCTGGTGTAAAAAGTTTATAATATAATCTATATGTCAAAAATATTCCTTTGGTTTGTTAAAGTCTAATATTATAAGCAAGTTTTGAAAAACAAATACAAATCTGTGGAAATTTAAAACTTCCAGCACATGCCGCTAGGTGAACTTGTGGCGCTAGTATCTCATGGATTTTCTTATTTGCCGACAGTGAATTAATGTGAAGTATTTGGTTACATACAATAAAAATAATTATAAGTAATTAAAGTAAAATCAGAATCTCCGTCAATTATAATGGCTATGCTTATCTTACATACAGTCACTCCATAACATTTACAGAAGTACATTCAAACAATCATAAACTATTATTTTTCAATTATTTTTAATATGAGCATAATTCAAATTACAACTAACAATTTACGAGGTATGTACAATTTTTATAGTCTATCAAATATTTCAATGAACTATTAGATATACATTTAAAACATAAAACGTAATTTTCAATTCAGTGCCATCTAGTTATAAAAGAAGGAACTTTATACATTTACAAGTGCATTTTATAGGTAAACAACTTTTATATTTTGTTGTCTGAAGAAGTGAAAAGCTATCTAATAATTTTACCTAATGATTAATAATGTTAATAGTACTTACGACAAAATATCCAGAGAGTCTCTTTTCTAAGTCACAAACAGCCCAACAGATGGCTCTAGTTTATATAAGTACCTCAACCACAGAATAGATAAATAATAGTGATGCTTTAACTTATTTCATAAGCGCGTGCGAATTGACCAAATTAATTAATTATTTGGATTATTAATTATGCTCTGTTGTTGGTAACAAATCTTTTATCATCAATCCTAACCATTCTACCGTTTATATTGTAGGCATTGGTCCGGCTGCTGCTTCTGTTCTTAATGTTTAATAGTCCATTGAAATCTTAATTTTTTTGGGCTTAGCGTGCATTTGTCAGAGGGTGCATTTTAATTTTTTAGGGGGAGGGGGGTGGGGTGACAGTATATACGATTCACGATTTCACAACATTGATGAGACGGTGGCATTATCCTTCAGTTCACGGATTCGTTAGTAGAGTGCTTACAAGATATGACTGCGCGGCCAAAATCGGAACTATACCGGGTGTAAGGGGAACGCTCCCGAAGCCGAAAACTCCTAGTAGTACTCCAGGTACATAATACATTGGTATAAAAAAAAAACTATTTGAATAAAAAGAAAATGTTTTCGAAATTTTTTGGAACTTTTTTTTTCTTTTGCATTATTTACTCTCCATCGTGTTAGTAACTTACTAGAGTACTAGGGGTTTTCGGCTTGTGCGAGGGATATGTCTGTGCGAGGGATATGTCTGTGCGAGGGATATGTCTGTGCGAGGGATATGTCTTTGACAACCTCACCTCCGGCCTAGCACCAAGACCCACAGTCGGCGTGCGGTTTTAGTCGGTTCGAGTCCGACATAACCTCCCCTTCCGGCTCCGGCAGGGGGGTATCCGTGGGGATTTCCGCACGAAAAAAAAAAAAAGGGGGTTTTCGGCTTTGGGAGCGTTCCCCTTGCACCCGGTATTATATAGTCTTCGAACAATATTTCGAATATTCGAAAATAAAACATACCTTAGGTATGTAAAGGAATACAATAAAATTTGATTTTTAAAATCAGATTAAGGAAAAGAAATCCACGTTACTATAAAATAATTTGAAATTGGGTATTTTTACTGAACGTCAATAACTTGTATGAAAAAAGATTTAGTGACGTCATAAAATTTAATAGTCAAATCAGTTACTATTATAGGTTGGGTGGATAATTAAAATAAATAAAAAACTATAAAATAAGAACCGACGCAATTTTTACAGCTGTTTTACCATTCTTAATTTATTAAGCTCGGATAGACAATTTATTTTAACTACAGGATAGTACTGTACCCATTTACAACAATAATGGGCCACTATTCGCTTAACGCCAGCGCAACTATTCGCGCGCAGGTACAACCACAGATTTGATAATTAAGACTATGCAATGAAATAGTCAATAGTCTCAAGTGTCGCCTTTGATATAAACCCGCTGTTTCGAATAGGCAGGTACAGTCTGCATCAATAAGATGTTAACGAACAGAGTAGGTACTCAAAATGATCTTAATTTAGTTTTTCGACCCCCTTCCAGTTGACTGATTTCTCTGACATTTGGTACACACCTCTAGTACCGTAAATAATAATGAATAAATCAATAAAACAATTTGATTTGCCTTCAATACGAGAGTTTCAAGATCATTTTGAGACTTCGTTGTCGACTTAGCTGACTGTACCTAGTTTTTGATCTATCATTTAATGCGACATCAATTTGTAGGCATGTTTTGCGAGGTCAACCATGGCTTGCCTGTCAACTTCCACGTGCCTTATAACCTTAAAACCTTATACACTTAGTCCAAAACGAAAATCGTACCCGCAACCTCGTGTAAAGTAGTCGCACACACTGCTACTGCGCAACAGTTAAGTACCTAGTTGCGAAACCAAACAAGCAAATTTATTTTTGTTCTAATTATATTGTCAGTTAGGCAACTACAGCAAACTGTACACAATCCTACTAATAATTAAAACGCGAAAGTTTGTGAGTATGTATGGATGTATGTGTGGATGGACTTTTGTTACTCTTTCACGTAAAAACTACTGAATGGATTTTCATGAAACTTTACAATAATATAGCTTATACATCAGAATAACACATAGGCAATAAGACATAATTAATATCACTAGCTTTTGCCCGCGGCTCCGCCTGCGTGGATGTCGGTTATCGCGACCAAACATAGCCTATGTCCTTTCTCAAGGTCTAATCTACCCCTATACCAAATTTCATCAAAATCGGTTCAGTGGTTGAGGCGTGAAAGCGTAACATACAGACAGACAGACAGACAGACAGACAGACAGACAGAGTTACTTTCGCATTTATAATATTAGTATGGATAACGCTACTACTCAAGGTAACGGAGCAGTGATCATTAATGTCAACAAATTCGGCCGGCACCGGCATATACACAGAAACGACAGTGTGGTTATTTCTGTTGCTGTTTAGTTAACTATATCATTGTATAAGAGGATGCAACGGGAACGGGATCGGACGCCACGCGGGTGGAAAATAATTGGCAGTACGAAGTTCGCCGGGTCAGCTAGTATGAACATAATACAGTTACTATCTAAGTAGAATAATCTTGGAATCGACTGTAAGTTGTTTCATTTCTCAGGTTAGGAACTTATACCCTTTGTTTATGCATATTATGTTTAGCAGCTAAGTACGTAAGATAATGATTAATAGTATGATAAGGTAATGGTAAGTAATTAATTATCTACGAAAAACATTGGAAAAAATGAAATCTTACAGGGGGACTGCTCTTCCAACTGAGCACTTGAGCATTTCATTTTTTCCAATGTTTTTCGAACTTAAAAGTTAGCATAATAAATGCTATAAAAAATTCATTCATATTAATTATCTAGTGGTCTTAAATCGCTGCACTATATTTTTGACTCCGTTCAATCAGACTATATCTATCTATAACACATAGAAGTTATAATTTTTTTCTGTTTCGATAGTTTTCATATATTATGATGTCTCTCTAGGCTTTAAGGCTATTTAGTCCAAATGTTACCTAGTCATACATGGCGTCTAATTTATACTGTACTAGCGTTAGCGGCTCTGCCCGCGTGGATTCGGTTATCGCGACTAAACATAGCCAATGTGTTAATCCAGGGTGTCATCTAATTCTATACCAAATTTTATCAAAATCGCTCCAGCCGTGAAAGAGTTACAAACATCCATTCATCCATACTTACAAACTTTCGCGTTTATAATATCAAGTAGGAGGAAATATCATTCGACACACATTAGGAAGTTCCACCGGCTATCTGCAACAGGTAAAGCTACGTCTGTGTAAGAAGGCGTGACATTTGTATGAATGACCTTGCCACTTGCCACACATCCGCGTAGTAAAAGGGCAGTCATGTTAACACACCATACAATAATGTGAGATTGATGTCGATTAGCAAGTACAATTTCAAAAAAGGACAACCTAAGTCCGTAGAGCGAATTGCAGTGAATGCAAAAATTAACGAAAAACAAAGAAGAATTTGTGAGTGTGTAGTGCTGGTAGCTTAGTGGTTAAGGAGTCGGTCAGACAATCGAGAGGTCTGGGATTCGAATACTGGCCGCAGAGGACAAACAGACAGAGGGACAGTGACAGTCTTTAGTCATAGTGTTCCATTTTTGCCCTTTAGGTACAGTACGCTAAAAAGTATCTTCGTGCCAGTTTTTCATTAAAATGGCAATAACAAACTGAGTGTTTCAATAGGATATGAAACAAGATTTAAAAAAATTAACATGAATATAAAACGTCGCAAAAACTGTTATTTTTCTGCTATCTTTATTTTAATAACCGGTCCAGTTTATACTCTGTCGTCGCTATCCGGTTATTTTCGTGGCCACAATTCATGCACAACATTAATCCCGTATGCCATAAAATTCTACGACCATAGAAGGTCATAAACTGGGAGATAAATTCTTTTAAAGCTTAAAAAAAAACGTTTGGCAGACTCATTAAATAAATGCGTTCAACTTTAATAAGTGGCTGGGATATTCTGGATGTGCAAGGTGGAGGATGGTGAAGAACACTTTGGGAGAGGACTCCCAATAAATACCATAGCACCCGTGTATTCAGTTTTACCCAGTAGATACCTTGCGCCATACGTACGTTTTGTATTGCCAAAAATTCAAGTTTGTAGGTCCAGGTGGTTTAGGCTCTGCGTTGATAAATCAATCAGTCAATTTCGGTGCGTGCCTACTTCTAAGATGTCTAGGCGTCAGTAAAACTTATGTAACTTTTTTAAAAGAACACTATATTTAAAATGTTAGATAAAAAATGTTGTAGCGATCAAAGGATAAGAAAAAACTTTGTAGGTATTATGGTCGCTATTAAGATCAGATACTTTAAATGTAAACGTTTAAACAGCCTTGTACAACCTTGAACGAACATTCATAAATTATTTATAACTAAATGTTTTTATGATATGATATGTGGTACACTAATTAGACTACAAATAATAGGTGTTGCTCACATCCATAGGCCACGGTAACCACTTTCCATCTGGTGCATCATGAGCTTGTCTGCCACCTAAATGATATAAAAGAAATAGGTAGGTATGAATTTTGTGAGGCTAAAGCACTTACTTTTTTCAATAATGAAAGGGATATGATTCCCTTTCATATAAGATGAATGTAAATAATCTGTATATCAGGTAACTTTGCAGGAAGACCAGCCAAATATACAGACAAAAAGCAAGTCACCATGAAATTGACATTCAGGGTTCATTAATTTGTGTCTTTTTTTAACTCGTCACTAGAAAAGGGTTTGAAATACGATTTGGTATTTCACAAAGCTGAATCGTTTTTCTTTTCATGTCATTTTTTTCAACAACACAGTGATAAATCATAAAATCCATACTAATACTATAAATTCGAAAGTAACTTTGTCTATCTGTCTGTCGGTCGGTCGGTCTGTCTGTCTGTATGTTACGCTTTCACGCCTAAACCACTTAACCAATTCTGATGAATTTTGGTATAGAGGTAGATTAGGCATTGAGAAAGGACATAGACTATGTTTTGTCACGATGACCGACATTCACGCGGGCGGAGCCGCGGTCAAAAGCTAGTTTACCATAAACTTAAAAGAATTAATCTAGTTAAACAGAAGTGTGTCAGGATCTTAGCAAATAGAGATCCGTGATCTCTGCTTACCCCTATGGGAAACAGGCGTGATTTTATGTATGTATATATGTATGTAATCAGAAGTCAGAAGTCTGTGCCAGTAATAGTACGATAACGAACATCTCTGGTAAATTAAACTATACATACATCTACTTCGACAGCCTCCGTGGCGTGGCGGCAGTGCACGCGACTGCTACGCAGGAGGCACGGGTTCGATTCCCGCTCAGTGCAAATATTGCATCCGAATACGGTGCGTACCGTGCGGTATGAAAGGAACTTCATCCCACGTACGCTCAAGCTGTGGAATGAACGCAGGGAGTTCATGAACTCCCTGCCATGGTTTTCTCAAGCGACTACAATATGGGGTTCTTCAAGAGGGGCATTAGAAGGTTTCTTCAGGGCAGGCAGCGCGAGTGTAACGCCCCTCGTGTTGCATACGTCCATAGGCCGCGGTAACCACTTTCCATCAGGTGGGCCGTGTGCTTGTCTGCCACCTAAGTGGTATAATAAAAAATAAAAATAAAAAAAGCATCAGAAATATCTTGACTTGACTGTTTCAAGATCATTTTGAGACTTCGAGTCTCAAAATGATCTTGAAACTCTCTTATTGAGAGCAAATCAAACAGTTTTATTGATTTAAATGGATTTAAATGGTAACTGTGTTTAAAAGTGTGTACCAAATATCAGAACAATCAGTCAACTGGAAGGGGGTATACAAAAAAAATAAGTAACATCATTTTGAGCACGTTGCTCATCAACATCTTTCTGATGCTGACTGTACACTGAATAACCACATTAATGGTAAATGGTCGGCCTATTGCAATTGTTTTATTGTTGCATAATGGCGAACAAATTTACATACATAGATATAGATCTGTGAACTTACGAAATTGATGAATCATACTGAATTTGTGGGTGCGGTACTGTTCACCTATAAATATCTATAGCAACCACCAATGTAAGTTGGTATAACCATATTTTTGTGAATCAATAAATTAGATTCTTTTTTTCTGTTCGGAAATTATCGCTGTGTAAACTCATGGTTATTTATGACTATTCTGGACTTCACACGATAATTTTTTTGACTTGAAGTCCCGAATGGTCATAAATAACCCCTCGGATACCTCCCCTGACGGAGCCGGAAGGGGAGGATATGTCATACTCGAGCCGACTAAAACGGCACGCCGTTTGTGGGTCGTCGTGCTAGGTTGTCTTCGACATATCCCTCGCACCCCGGCTAACTCAGGGCCATCCCTTACAGTCTGGCCCTCCTCGGGACAACAAACTTGATTCAAATATTTAGGTACTTAATGAGTGTTTTTCTATGAGCATAAAGTAATGGGGTGACATCTTTTCCACCGTAAAGATAAAAAAGAAGTTAGATGATGGAGTTGTTAATCATTGCACAAGATATTTTTCCAAAGCATTTGACAAAATAAATCATGATCTTTTAATACAAAAATTATGGATGATTAGAATACACGGCGACTTGCTTCGATGGATAAATTCATACATAAGAAATCGTTTGCAGGCTGTTTCTATTAATGGTTACATATCCAGATTCCTAGAAATTACCTCAGGAATCCCTCAGGGGTCCCATTTGGGACCAATTTTATTTATTCTTTATATAAATGACATAGATAAATCATTACATTTCTCGAAATTATTACTATATGCAGACGACGCAAAATTCTTCAAAATTATATCAGATGTTAGCGATTGTTTACAATTGCAGTCGGACTTAAATCAAGTATCTGCATATTGTGAATCCAATCTACTCTTCTTAAATTTGGATAAATTTAATGTTCTGTAATAACGTATACTCGTAATCATAATCCTATCATATTTAACTACACGATTGATAACCAAAACCTTAATAGGAAGACGTCGATTCGCGACTTGGGGATCATAATGGTCTCCAGCTTATCATATAACTTACATATTGACCATATGGTAAACAAAGCTTTCCGACAGCTCAGTTTTATCTTAAGAATCACCAAACCTTTTAAACAAACGCGTACATTGTTATTATTGTATTTTAGTTATGTAAGATCTATTTTAGATTTTGCATGTGTTGTTTGGAGTCCATATTTCGGTTGCCATATAGCGCGGATCGAAAGAATTCAAGAGAAGTTTGTGAAAAGTATGAATTTTCGTTGGCACAATGAGAGAATCTCATATGAAAACTCTTTACAGCGCTACTCATTGACCACGCTCAAAGATCGTCGCACAATATTCGATCAAGTATATCTATTTAAAATTCTAAATAACCTAGTTGATTCTCCTCACATTTTAGAAAAGATCTCATTCAGGATACCCAGGCCCGGCTCCCGGTTACACCAATTGTTCTCTGTTCCTTTGTATAAAACTGTGTATACCAGTAACAACTTTTTCAGACGTAGTGTTCAGTATTATAATGTTAAATGCAGTAGCTTGGACATGTTCAACAGCAGTTTGTTTGTGTATAAAAAAAGCACTAAGAGCTATGTTCCTCACGGACATAGAGTAAAATAATCTTTTCCTTTCTTTTCTTCTTTGTAACATTTGTGCTGATTTATTATTGTTTTACTATAGTCATATGGAACTCTAAGTCTTTAAGAAAAATATGTTCTCTGCTAAGTAAGTACATGACTGTATGTTTCCTGCATAAATAAATAAATAAATAAGATATTTATGATGTTTTCAGTATTTATTTTGTTCTTAACGGAGAAATCTGTAACAGCTCGACCCAACTTTAGAACCTGGGACCTCATAAAAAAATTCACTCAATACCATTGATATACAAAAGAGGATTTTTGTATATCAATGCTTAATACATAATAACTACTATAATAGTGAGGATCAAGATGGTCAATAGCGATTTTTTGCCAATGGCATGATTTCAAAAATAATAATGCAAAATTAAAAAAGAAAACTATCTACTACTATAATTACATTCTTGATATCGTATGCAAAATTGTAACTTTATCTACTATCGTCACGATAAAACCTTGCCAATTTTTTTCCGTTTCTTATACATAAATGTTTCCTTACGCAAATTATGTCATACAACAAATTAAATAATTATGACCGCAATTTTCTAGTGAGCCAACAAAGACTTGATTAACGACCTTGGGTTGGTGCGGTGGTGCGGACGCAGTGATTTCGATATCACTCTACTTGGTACCGTCAGCAAGAAAGTCAATAATTTATTTATACAACGCAACTTTTACAAAGTTAAATATAGGCATTAGGTACGTTTTAATTTGTTACGCTTATTTTTTATTAATATTGTTAGAATAGTAAAAAAGAATCAGATAGTACAATTTAAAAACAGCGTAATTAAATGCTGTTTTTTACCCGACTGTCTAAAAGGGTTATGTTTTTTGCGCGTGCCTTGTATGTATATTTGTAATATTCTTTATTACCTCTTAACTTCTGAACCACTGCACGGATTTCAATGATCTATGTCTTAAATTGAAGGTATTCATCGTTCAAGTGTTCTTGAATACATGAAATAAGAAAAAAGAGCTACCTGTATGATGAACTTCTTGCACCAAAATATTTGTTGTCAAAAATATTTTGTCACGAACTTATTGAGTAGGGTATAAAAATAAAGATAATTAAAAGGAGATTACAAAAAAATATAACACATGTAACGGAACCAAAAAGTATTAAAAATGTATTAATCAAAATAAAAAACCCGACTGATACTGAACAGATCGAAATATGTTTGATAGCACCCAGTAAGTACCCAGTTGCAAATAGTGAACTGGATGAAAATTAATAGGTACCGCCTGCTATCAAAATTATTTTAATTTTATAATTGTTTACGATACCGTCTAATTTGTCAATTTACTACCACAGCTAATTAAGATAAAAGCGCTCAATATTGAAAGATATTCATTTATTTTGTTTTATCCTGATTATACCAAAGAAAATGTTTGCTTTCCCAAATAAATATAAAAAATGTGCATTCACGTGTTTGTTTCTAATTCTCTAACAATCTATAATATTCATTATAAACTAGTTATAGTTGTTGAAGGTAATTAAAGCATGTTCGGTTCTATTATGCTTCGCTTTTTCAGCTGGCTGTACCAAAGTGTTCTCAATCCGCATTCCAACAGAGTAGCTGAATCACGTTGTCTTGTTACCATGTACCAACCTGACTTAGCTTCATTCATGGCGCATCAAAGTGTCATCGACCTAAGATGAGCAGTTCATCTTGCTATTGATAAATAGTCGTGTATATTATAAAGAGTTCTGCTATCAAAAAATACCTTTTCCTAACTCCGAGGACGGATGATATTAAACAGTAAGTAGTAGTATTCTCCAAAATAACAGTAGTTATAAATTATTTACGGAAATTGCATATAGCATAGACAGCTTGCAGTTATAGTGCTATGATAGTAACTGCAGTTCTTAATCCACCTTAGTGTTTAAATACAGATCGTTTGTATAAACATACAACAATGATAACGGGAATTAAGGTCTGTACCTATAAACGTTTTAGACCAACGCCTCCGCCCGCGTGCATGTCGGTTATCGCGAACAAACATAGCCTATGTCCTTTCTCATGGTCTAATCTTCCTCTATACCAAATATCATTAAAATCGGTTTAGTGGATTAGGCGTGAAAACGTAACATACAGACAGACAGAGACAGACAGAGTTTCGCATTTATAATATTAGTATGGATATGATTAGTATGAATATATATTAGTAGATATAGAAAACAAAGCAATAATCATTACGGTAAAATAAAACATGCAGAATAATCGGATTCATTTCCGTTGTACTACAGACTCGTGCGCAGCGCATCAACCGGTCACGTGAAGTTTCATTCATGCCTTCGCCGAGTAAATGTTAACGACCCGAGATGACTCGAGATGAGCTCGTGTTACTCATCTAAGTTATTAATATACTTGAATAAATTAACCGTGAGAATCTGTATGTTAATTTTGTTGTAGATGATTTCTTTTTCTTAATTTATTGATGTACGTCATCTTCATGCATCAATGATGGTAAGGTCAATGGCAAGTTTAAGTGCTCATCTTTTGTTTATGAACCCATTAAGTTAATGATGAAGTGGTTATTTTGAAGTAAAATCAACTAGAACTAGAACCTCATCATCAGACTTCTTCTTGCAAACGAAAATGTAAATTTATCTGCCACGAAACGAAATACCGGGTGTAAGGGGAACGCGCCAGCGTAGTAAATAATGCAAAAAAAAACGCAATTTTTTTTTGGCCAAATCGTTTTTTTTTTGTCAATGTGTTATGTACCTGGTGTTGGGTAGAGTAATACGCACACGGCTTAATGAACACTTTTATTGCGCAAAAATACCTTATATTGTAATACAAAATTTATATAATAATGGCTACTGGCTACATGGCCGCCATCGCAGTGAATTTGCGAAGAAACGCGCTAGTGTTGTGCGCATAGTAAAAAACTAAAAACTAGTGTTGGGATTCCAACATGCTCCGGCTTACGAGGAACAAGAGGATTAATAGAAACAAAATATTATTCTAGCTACCTTATGCTAGTAGAGTAAATATCAATAAACATTATTAGACTTAACTATTCTAACTAACAGCTTAGTAAAGTATTAATTAACATTATCATCTATAGGTAAGATACAAATTAATGTAACAGTTCGCACATGGGTATTTCCCTTAGAATTTATGACCTCTACTGCTCTTACATGACCATCATGGCCAGGAAATATTTTGGTAACTCTGGCCATAGGCCATGACATCATGGGTACATTATCTTCTTTTAAAATGACAATTGTGCCTATCTTAATGTTAGACATAATATTTAACCACTTAGGTCTATTTTGTAGTGTATTAAGATACTGTTTATACCACATTTTCCAGAAAGATTGCTTAATTTGATTAAATAATTGCCAAAACTTGAGTCTATTTTGAGGAACAGTAGTTACATCATTTTCAGGATACATTGTTAATGAGTTTCCTATTAAAAAATTACCTGGTGTTAAGTAATTAAAATCATTTACATCAGATGGCATAGGAATTAAAGGTCTTGAGTTTAATATACATTTTATCTCTATTAATACAGTGTTCATAGGTCATTTGTTCATAGGTTAACAATTGCTTTTGTAATACTCTTTTTAGAAAATATTTAGTCATTTTCACAGCTGACTCCAACAGCCAAAGGTAGGGGAATATGCTGGTATAAAATGAAAATTAATGCCTCTCTGGGCTGCAAATTGACATACTTGTCTTTGGTGACTCTGTGAAGAGTGTAATTGAAATAAAACAACAGCAACGTAGATATGTACTTAGGATGCTGCACTATATAATATGTAGGTATTACGTCTGCAAAGCCGACGTGTGCAATAAAGCTGAGCTTGATGTAATTCCTTGATCTCCGCACTGCAACGCCGTACGGACGGGAACAATTTTCCTCACCAGGGGTGTCTTCTTAGATATTATTATCGGCACTGCAATGCCGCGCCGATAGAAGACTGGCTGAACTTGTATGTCAGGTCGGTCTGACGATCCACCTCTTCTTTTTTTTTTTTTTTTTTTTTTTACAAAGGACACGTCAATTTGACTTCACCTCGCCGACGGATCTTGACCGAAAACTAGTTCGTTTCTCGAAGGACCATGTTGGGTAGAGTAATACACACTTTTATTGTGCAAAAATACCTTATATTGTAATACAAAATTTATATAATAATGGCTAAAGAGACGCGCTAGTGTTGTGCGCATAGTAAAAAACTAAAAACTAGTGTTGGGATTCCAACACCTGGAGTACCTACTACTAGGAGTTTTTGGCTTCGGGAGCGTTCCCCTTACAACTGGTATATCCACCTATAGCCGAATAGAAAGGTAAAATACATCATATTCTCCATTCCCGTGAGGTTCGTACTAAACACGTTACAGTTTCTTGAACTTGACAGAATGAAAGAATTCGCAGGCAATGAAACCAGTTTGAAAAGAATTCACAACAGCATATCATCTTTGCAGCCCTGAAATTGCTAGTAGGGTTCATTCCACAACATTCCACAATCCATTCTATACAATGCTATCTAGACCCATGGTTGTGTTATGGAATCTAGAATGCGGAAAGCATACTTAGATACTTTTTTTTTTTGTAAATACATACAACATACATAGATACACCCAGACCACTATGATTGTAGGTACTTATATGAATCACCTCAAAATGATACAAAAAAAACTAAAACCTGAGTCAAGCCTGGTCATAGTGGTAATAATTATGATTATTGTCGCCGCAGTAGGTATACCTACTCATAAATAAAATACTAATAAAATGTCGTGACAAAAAGAAAAAGACATATTATAAGCTTTTAATATCAAAGTTTAAAAACTGGTAGTAGTAAATGTGTCGAGAATAAAATATCTACTTGCCTTCCTTATGTGCTTAAAATACGACTTAGGTCTCGCCTACAATAATTTTATTACTAAAGATATGAGCGGATTTAGTATTATTTAAAAGAAAACTCCAGGTTCAATTAAATTCTTGTGGCTACTAAATTATCTAATAATAAGGCACCAATTAAAATATTTTGTCACATTACATACTGTCCATCCCAATATCGCCTGGAAGAAATCGCTTCAAGCTATAGGCTGGCCATTGCAAAAATAAATATGTTAGAAATTTATAATCAAACAAGACCAGTAGTAACTTGTCTTAGTTGTAAATTTCTTGGTGTAAGAGTTATCTATCTATAAAAATATTTACAAGGTATAAAATGTTGACGACCTTGATCAATCCTGTCTGCCAAATGCCGTCACTATACTTATTCCAAATCCTTGATGTTCGGTGTTTTAGAAGATTTTATAATATTTTATCAATATTGTAAAAATGAATAGTATGATGCTGTATGCTATCTATCTTCTGTCATAATGTGAGTGTATTATGTGCATATCCATACTAATATACGAAAGCTGTCTGTCTACCTGTCTGTCTGTATGTTAGCTTTCACGCCTAAACCACTGATCTAATTGTGATGAAATTTAGTATAGAGGTAGATTAGACCTTGAGAAAGGACATAGGCCATATTTGGCCGCGATAACCGACATCCACGCGGGCGGAGCCGCGGGCAAAAGCTAGTTCTGAATAATTAAACGTAAGGATATGAAGGACTAGAAGAAATTACATGAAATCAAGGTATCATTCAATCAATCAATTAGCATATATTTGGTCGCGATAACCGACATCCTCGTGGGCGGAGCCGCGGGCAAAAGCTAGTTCTGAATAATTAAACGTAAGGATATAAAGGACTATAATAAATTACTTGAAATCAAGGTATCAATCAGTCAATCAATTGGCATATCGTAGTCCACTGCTGGAAATAAGCCTCTCTCAAAATTAGGAGGCCTTAGCCTACACTGTTTCCAAGTTGCTCAGACGGGTTTGAATATCGAATGAGTTGGGGTAGTTATACTTGTATTCTTACTCCGTAAAAGTAAAATGACCTAATGTTAACTTAGTGTAGTTGAAATTGTACTATGACACCCTTCTCCTTTGTTTTACTGTACAACTAAACCCATGCACTCTAGTCGATGCATGCCTAGAGTTAAGGAATGACTTTTAACATTAATAAGTTCATAAGTGTCGTTTATTCAAACCATTAGATAGATAGATAGATGGATAATTCTTTATTGTACATCAATATTTTAACAGATTTGCTCAGATATAGATACAGTTACAGTTAAATGCACAATGGGCGGCCTTATCACTAAATGCGATTTATTCCAGGCAACCTTAGGATGGACAGGAATGAAAATTATATAATATAATGTAAGTTATAAAATTATATAACATTAGTGACATTTACAGAATTAAAACTAGCACTCAAATTCATAATACCTATTGACTCCTATAAAATGCTTCATTGCAAATAATTTATAGGGACAGGAATAGCTAATGGACCTTCAACTAAATTGTAGCCTACAGACTAGAAATAGCAGCCTTAATAGTTAGGTACTTGGTACTCGCAATCTAATTTAGTTTATAGTTAATTTTATATTGCCAGCAGATAATTGATGTAAGTGCCTACTCCTTTGTCTACTTTTAAAGCAAATCAGTCTAATTTTAGTTCCTTTGAAATTATATTGTACTAGTGGGCGGTTATAACTGACACCATTATTGTTCCGGGGTGTACAGCTGTCAAAAGATTTATTGATATCTTTTTGTTGCTTTAGACATTTTTGGCATGACATGAAATCGAAATCGCGATTTATGTCTCAAATGCCATCGATATACAATTTCCGAAATCTTGAACCGCAGTGCCCGAGACCATCGGTTTAACTGAACAGCACGAGTCATAATTACCCAAAGGCTTTCTACATCCCAAAACAATCGGTCTTCCTCCTGTATTGCTCCACGTTTATTAATGACTAGGATAAATTACTTGAAATCAAGCTAGAGCAGAAAGAAGGAATTCATAATGCCATGACCAGAGTGAATACTGATATCCTGAGAGCACTCTCCTGTTGGCTCCGGGAGTCAATTAGCCTCTCAAAGAACTTCAAGATGTGGGGCATAAGCTACTTATGGCGGTAGATTTGACACTCCAGAATCAACTCCTTGCTAGCGTTACCGTAACATTTATTCAACTGAACGAGGATTCTATAAACATAGAATGTAAAATGAATTAGAGATATGAATGCCTTCTGACCATAATATCAAATCATGTAGAATTAAATAAAGAAACGCTTAACATTGATGCTGGATAATTGCCACAAGCGACGACAGATTAATCTCAGTGTACTATTACGCCTACCTTTTATATGTATATACCTACTTTACGTCATAAATATCTTCACGATATCAATGTGTGCGTAGAATTCATTTCCGCACACGCACACTACCAATTTGGATATGCTCAGCTAGTATGGAGGTCACACGTCATCATGATTTGCAAAAACTGGAAGGTCATTTTTAGTATTCATACTTTCATAGACTGTGGTATTCAAATACATTTCATAGTTTTGCTTAGATAGTGAGATAAATCTGCATCTGCATTATGCGTGTGTGTCTCATGCAAAAAATATTGTGCTATTTTGTACCGATAGTACATTTTCGATTCTCCTGCATAAGGCAGCACACGGACAAGACTAACAATTCGTCTTGTCTCACTCAAGTTGAACTTAAATGACCACGAGAAGAGATGGATTGCTTTCTACTTCATCGAGAAAGACTTCAGATTCTTAGGGAATTAGACGATATTCATCGAGAATCAATCAGCTACTACATCTATGAACAAATTCATTGTTTCCAAATCGCGTGTATAAGTTGTTTATTAAAATAGTATATTTGTTTACTTCTACAGCGAGATAGAACAATGAGCGTTAGAGCTAATATAACTTCTCAAAGACAATCGTCTACTGCCATTAGCGGCAAAGTACGCCTCGAGGCTCGGTCGAGTGTACTTGGCTGATAAACTGACCAATATAGCTGACACTTGGGAGAAGGAAGCCAATGGACTGAATAATGCATGGAGAATGGAAAAAAAAGGACTGAGATTGCACAGGATCGCACCGGGAATCGCACGACAATAACCCGGAATCACGCAACATAATTATTTAGTAATCGCTAACAACACTCACGCACGTTACTCTTTAGTTATTTTATTAAAACGACTCAGACATTACTCCATCTACGTCAGAAGGTCAACCAAACAAAGAAACATACCTGCTCAAATATGTAATTTATAGAGCGCTTTCAATCAATCTGATATTACCATACGAAATAAATTACTGCACGGACCTCCATAACGGAGCTATTTTATGGTTCCAATTAAATTGTAACTATTAGTATTCGAAAATTGCCTTATAAATGAGATATAATTGATTAATGATTTTATTAATGGACCGCATTTTATCGCTGTGCGTGTTTTTTGCACGCTATTATTAGCTTAGTAATTGGAATGCTGAATTCAAAAGTAACTTATTGGTACTGTTCTTGGAGGCTTATTGCCAAGCGGACGCTTCACATTTTTATAGCTCTGGGGCTTTAACTTCAAAACCGCTCCGTCCCACTTCGACCACATCTCAAATCGTACACTTCCCACATTCTGTTACCTATTTACCTATTAGTAGGTTAAATTTTTATGATTTGTTTCGTATTTCTATTTTGTTGGTTCCTCCTGTATAACAGGGGTATAGACCTGCGGTAGCCTAGTGGTATGGGTAATGGGCTGCTGAGACGAGGTCTCGGGTTCGATCCCAGGTTTACCATGGCACACACCAATGACTTTTCGATGCTTTTCGAAGTTATGTGTGTATTTATCGCAGGTTTATAAGTGCCCGGTTAATGGCAATAGGCTCGCCACCTATTACATTGGGACCTAAACATAAACTGGCGAAATGTGGGTGCTAGCACCTCTGCCTACCCCTTCGGGGAATACAGGCGTGAGTTTATGTTATGTTATGTTATACAGATGCTATCAAGTGGGAAAGTATTACTTGTTCTTCGTTCTAAAAAAAACTGTCTACAACTGATAAAATAAATTACTACTTGGCATTCAAGCTACAAATAAAAAATAATAAACAAATAACAGTTGGATACATTCGCATTTCTAACTGTCAATAACTTAATCAATCTTGTCTTAAAAACATAATATATAAATTGAATTAGATGTTTGGTTTTGTTTAGAAATAAAACAAAACACATAATATTTAAATTAACAACCCAATTATATGCCTTCAGTTGCATCATGTGAGACGAAAAATAATTACCGAACAATCATTCACCGTTATGCTGGGGTTAAGTAACAAGCTTTTGAAGGTAAATAATCCATACTTGATATTATAAATGCGAAAGTAACTCTGTCTGTCTGTCTGTCTGTATGTTACGCTTTAACGCCTAAAGCACTGAACCGATTTTGATGAAATTTAGTATAGATTAGACCTTGAGAAAGGACATAGGCTATGTTATGTCATGATAACCGACATCCACGCGGGCCGCGGGCAAAAGCTAGTTATAAATATTTTTAGAGTATTAATGCAGAATGAGCTCACTGTGCTGTTAAAGAGTCTTGCGGTATTTTGATAATATTTAGGTTTAACTAAGTGGATGACGGGTCCCAGGCTAGTGGTCTGCTCTAAGCATGCCAAAATGCACACACTTAAATCTTTATCTGAAGTTATAGTAACTTCACACAGACAGACATAGCTACAACAGGGAGGAAACTATACAGAGAGGAAATGGAACTTGTAATATTTAACCTTCAAAAAGGATTGCACGTTAGCAAACATTGCAAGTTAACAAATTGATATAATCTATTATTATAATTTTTCATAAAATCAAATCTCTCGTGACTTGCACCGCACATTATTACGTAACCGTGTTGTCAATTTCGGCGTTCATGCAGCGTGCAGTACGGGGTTCAATGCCACGGTCGGCCACTTGAGAGGTCGCGTTGCGTAAACCGTAATTGGAATGAGCATCTTTCTTAAATTGAGCTCGAAATAATTACGAGACTGCTTATATAACGACGTGCTCACGTTGCGTAGCAGATGCTTTTGTATCGAGGAAACGGATTCTGTATGAAATATTTTTGATTGTTTTAGTGTTTTGTGGGTAAATAATAAACTTTCGGTTTTGATACTGGGTTAGAAGAATCACGTGTGTGAGAACAACAAGTCTTATTGAACTACATAGATATTCTATTGAAACTACTGTGTATCCATGCTAATATTATAAAAGCAAAAGTAAGTCTGTCCGTCAGCCGTCTGTATGTTACGCTTTTACGCCTAAACCACTGAACGGGTTTTGATGAAATTAGGTATAGGGGTAGATTAGACCATGAGAAAGGACATAGGCTATGTTTGGTCGCGATAACCCACATCCACACGGGTGGAGCAGCGAGCAAAAGCTAGTAGTGACATAATATAACACCATATGAATGCAATAAAGGCAAACAATTCTCTAGAAACTATAATATAACAAGATAAGGTAACAAATGTACTGCTGTTACGCTTTGTGAAGAGAAAATAAAGTCAAAGTCAAAGATTTTTATTTAATGTAGAACAACACAGTTGTTTCTTATTGACGTCAATAATAATTTTACTTAAGCTAAGTTTATCACCGCTTCCAAGGCGCTGGTGAAGAAGAAACGGGGTGGCATTGTTTTGGATGTCAATTTACAATAGATAACTCCTTAAGGCTAAAATGTGGACGAATGTATATTGTAACTCGTGTCTGCATAAATAATATGTAGGTATATAAAAAACTATATAATAAAATAACTAAAGTTGAATATGGTAAAAATTTCATATACCTAATACAATAATACCATGCTGTAATTATAGCGTTTTCCTAAAGGCCTGCACCATGCTCAAGCCAGACAATTTTATCTTTTAGGTAATCATCTGTCTTTCAGTATGTTTTTTAGATAAGGCGGTCATAATAATAATCATAATGATAATAACCAAGTATCAGTCCTATGATTACAAGAAACCTGAGAATAAAAACAAGGACCACACATCAACGTTCGTGCGTAACTTCCAGCATGACCATGGAAATGTCAGCTTAATATCACGTCACTTACCATCGCATAAAGGTAAAGTGCAACATAGGTAATTAAAGTGAAGTGTAATTATCGTCCAACCAAGACGTAAAAGTTTCCCATAATGACCAATACAGGACTTGAAGGGATAGTTTTTATTCACCATTTTGTAAACATGATCAAGATACGATTCGTAATGTCAGAGGTGGAAATAATTTTCCTGTTATATTATCCTGTTAAAAAAATGGAGAGCAACAGGAGGCATAGGTCCACTTTACCAGTCTAACAGCGGATATGGCTAAACTTCGATATTTTCCGTGAAGCTACTATATCTAGGGCTATATCGAAACATTGCAGTTAAACAAGTTGTTGGACTTTTGAGGGTTCCAACTATACCTGTAACGACTGACATTGATGTTCGTATGGTAACCAGGACCGACTGCTTAGCGTGCTCTCTGAGGCACAACCATACCTATGCAAATAGCCATCTTCATGCATACAAATATTTGCACTGAGCGGGCATCGAACCCGCGCCTCCTGCGTAGTGGCCGCGATCACTACCATTACGCCGCGGATGCTGTCTTTTCTACGAGCTTATAATTTCCCTTACATTAATAATCTTAAACGAACTCTTCTCCGCGATTATTCTTATTCACACCTGGAAGAGTATTTTATCCCAACCTTTCAATAACAAAATTATTGGTTACTGATTAAAGTAGGAAACCCTCTACTAGAGTTCAACTCGCATTTTGAGACTCTCAGCTGTTGAGTAGGATAGCCTAATACGAAAACCATTTTTCCAAATTGGGAATTCGAACCCAGAACTCAATCAATGCCGTAGATCCAAAAACTGAAAAGGCACTATTTCGTTTTTGTAATTAAAAACCTTTATTAAAATAATGCATTTCATATATTTCATAAAAGCATCAATTAAAACAGACAGCTTAATGCAACAAAAGTGCAAAAATTACGTACGTACATTTCAGAGTATAATTAATATTAGTAGCATTTGCTATTTTAGCTTTATCTTATAATTTGAAATAGAAATTAATAGGAAAAAAAAATGTTGAGTTCCATCCTGAGTGTAGCCTTGTGCCAATTTAAAAATTTTAAGCCTTCATCAAGTTTCCAATGAAGTCCAAATAACTTTGAGTCATGTTTTCATGTAGTTTTATTATTATCATCGATAGCACGGCAGAATATTGGATGGTCTTTCTTCAATTTTATCTTATGCCCTTTTGTTCCCGTTTCTTCAATCAGTGCGATGTTTTTGACTTCTGGAATAATTTATAATTGTTTTACTTTGGATAACTAAATTTTGTCCAATAATATAGATTTAATTTTGGAGTTTGCTTTGAAATGTTATTTATACCTCTTTGCAAATTATGACCAGCGATGTCTTATCTGCAAATCATACCTAGATAAATGGTTATCGACACTTGTATCCTATTATTCTTGTTTGTAATTTAATTGCTTCACTGGTTCCACCAACTCAAGTTCACTTCGATTTAGTTCACAAATCTGCCATATCCTACATTTAAAACTACTACCAAGTCGTTGTAAAGTCTGTGACCTTCAGTATTAGGCCTAGTTTAAAACATGTTGATATTGGCGCCATCACCGGACGCATTTCCTTCATCACTATTTCAAATATCCATAACATTTCCAAATAGTTTTCAAATGTTATGGCATTGTAAAGCTACGGTATGTGGAACAATGTCAGAATATTAATAACAAAATAAGTGAATTAATGGGTCAAGTAAATGTAAATAGTGTGAAATTTTTCTATACAATCCCTTTTTCTCTGTATATTACAAGTAAGTCACACTTCCATTGCTCCAAATGTTCTATTACACGTTCGGTTCCTACCACTTAGTAGAATGTGCATCTCATCATTATCATCAAGAACAATCATCGTGAAGCTTCCATATTATATTTACCCCATGAGTAGTATAATATTTATCTGTCATACTTCATCTTCTGTAAATTACAACGACACTATTTTCATTCAATATAAATAATATTGTGTTAAATGTTGATTGTTTCATTCATAATTAGAATAGGATCTCTTGTTTTATCGCTAGCAGTGAAGCTTGCACCTTATGGTTTTAATGAACCGCAGATAGAATGCGGGCTTGCATTTACAAGGTCAGAGATTATTACGATTACTACTTATTTTTCCGCATTGGACCAGGGAATTTAGTCTTGTTATTAAAAAGAGACGTTATTAGCGCTGCAGTGCTTTACTTTTTATTCATTGTACCATAGTTTATACTTTACTTTCATATAAAACGTTCTTCCATAAATACGAGTACATACATACAGTCCAGTTGGGTTGGTACTTGGCAGAGACATGTTATCACTTGCTTCAATTCTGGCATACATCTTTCACTTCTACTAACTCCATAAATTATTTTCATACCACCTCACAGATTTCGAGTAATTGTGATAAGTCCTTTCTTTAAAATGCCAACAATAACCAATAATTATACCAAATTATAGTATTCATTCAACCGTGAATGCTATTTATATTATAATCAGCTCGGCGAACCTTGATCCCTATGACAGTTCATACTAGTGACGGGTCGTGTCGATATATCGCAACTTTTTATAGGCAAAGGCGTGACTTGCATTCAGCCACATCGATAAACATGTTTTTAAAATATAATCTACATTACTATAATTATAATGCTTGTTATATTTACAAGTATCCGTGTATTTGTATATGGGGTTGCCAATATTCCGATGCAGAGGTAACATGGTCGGACTGTATAATTTTAATGTGAATTAAAATTTTAGTTATAGCAACACTATCTGATCTGTCACTACGCTAGTACTGTCAGTTCGCTACGCCAGTACGAGTGCTAACGCCTTGTATGCGCCACGTGTTTTGTTGTGTCAACGGAATCCTTTGTTTATTACTATTGTTGTTTTCTGTTTTTGTTATTGTTGCTGTTTTGTTTTTGTTGGTGTTTCAAAATGCCGAAAAGACTGAGAAAAACTGTACTCAACAGTGAAACGCGGGAGTTTGTTGTACGCTTGCGTGACTATTTTGCTCGCGAACTACAAAATGGCGGACCTTTGTTGCCACTTGACAACGTACGCGACCGTGTTGCTGATGCTTTGGGAATTGGCAAAGCTACCGTTTCCCGAATTACAAAGGAGAAGTTCGGCGAATCGTCGATGGAGGAGAACAAATTATCAACTCCAAAGAAGAAAAAACATAATAGGGCACGACCCGTAACTAACCCCGATGATTTCGACATGGCAGCGATACGAAACCATATTTACGGCTATTATTTTCGAGGTGAACTGCCGACTTGCACAAAATTATTAGCGTCGCTGAAATCGGCTGATTTATTTAAAGGTGGATTCACTTCTCTCAGACAGGTTATAAAAAAATGTGGATTTCGTTATGGGAAGTGTGACAAAAGAAAAGTGATAATGGAGCGGAAGGACATTGGATTGATGAGGTGTGATTTTCTACGACAAATAAAAAACATCGAGAACTGGGACAAGGTGGTTTATCTGGACGAAACGTGGCTCAACGCCAATCACTCAGTCTCCAAAACATGGACAGACGACACAGAGAAATCCTGTACCAAAGCACCAGAAGGCAAGGGCCAGCGTTTGATTATCTGCCACGCTGGCACAGCCAAAGGTTTTGTACCTAACTGCTTGTGGGCCTTCAAATCCGTGAAAACAAGTGATTATCACGAAGAGATGAATTTTGAGAATTTCAAGAAATGGTTCACAAAACTATTAGACAATTTAAACGAGCCCCACTACATTTTAATGGACAACGCCCCATACCACTCTGTGCAAATTAATAAAGCGCCTACCGCGAACAACAATAAAGGCGAAATAATAGAGTGGCTGCAAAACAATGGTGTGGCAGCTAATACTCAAATGCTGAAAAAGGAATTAGTTAGATTGTTGAACCTTCATAAACAGCAAACAAAGAAGAAATATTTCTTGGATGAGATGGCAAAATCAAAAGGGCACACCGTGATTCGGCTACCGCCCTACCACTGCCAATATAATGCAATCGAAATGATATGGGCGCAGATCAAAGGTGGGTTGATTTGTATTTATTTTAACATGTTTTTATTTAGGTCACTGGTGACTGTCTAGTCGGCTAGTACTATTTAAAGCTATTTTATTTCACTAGCAAATTGCATTTTTATTTTTATCCATGTGCTTATATCAATTACACACTTTTAACGTACAAAATTATGTACTTATAATGTACTTACCCCGATCTCGCTCTTTGACTTTGCATCATTTTCAATCTAAACCATTATTGTTTCAGGTTGTGCAGCCAGGCTTAACACCACTCCACCATTCACAGCTAATAAAATGCTTACGTTGCTACAAGAGGCATGTAGTCAAGTGACTCCGGACAATTGGAGGAAAGTGGTTGAAAAGACGAAAAAACTATGCTTAGATGATTGGAATCGAGACGTGCGATACGACAATATAGTAGACCAGCCGTTTTTAATAAACATAGGAGAAAGCAGCTGCTGTTCGGATTCCGAGTCTGAGACGCAATCGGTGACACCATTGTCAGATTCAGATTAATGTATATTAAAAAATCATAAATAAACCGCTTTTGTTTTATTTGAGTAGGTATATACAATAAATTTGTTAAATCTCCTTTATTTTATTATCGCAAACAACTTAAATGATTATAAATCTGACACTAAGAGCGTAGGTGCTCTATTGATGTATTTTGTACACTCGTTTCCATTTTCGATATTTGTTTATCGATACTTTCCGCACTAGTCGATATCTTCCAAACGGAGTAACTTTTGCAGGACGTCAACGTAAAGTCTGATTGAGATAATTTCTTGTAAGTGTTAATAATTATTATAATTCCAACGGGATATTATTGTAATTGCATATATCTGCCTAAAATTAATAAATATCATTTTTAGACACCGCCAATTCGATTATAATATAACGGTGACGCTACTACAAGGTTGTGTCGTGGGAATAACTGTCAGTGTCATAGGGATCAAGGTTCGCCGAGCTGATTATAGTCATAAACGCTGTATGACGTATATGGTTGACATGTCTACGTTCACTTTATTCACACGGAAAAGGAAACCTCCGTCTTAGAATACATTAAATTTATGTTCGTCATTAAGTGGTTATTGAATAGTTAGCAAATTTTAATGGTAAGTAATTCAAATCAGTTCAGTCTTGGGATGGGTGACCATTAAGCTGTCAGTAATGGACGCTATACAAACATATATGTTACGTTCGTGATGGGTAATTTTAAACGTATAAAACTACTATCTGAAATATACTCTGATAAATTGAATTCTTCTATAAATACGTCTTAAAGAAAGGCTGAAGTAGTCTTTCAGAATTTTCACGAGCCAACGAATCAAACGTAAATGCCATAAAAGGAGAAAAACTACAAAGCCTCGAATGCAAATGAGAGTAAAGCAAATAAATATGTGATGATGCCGAAACTTGCTAACTTTGAAATATAATATTATAACGTATAAACAGGTTTACTTTATTATCTAGGAACTAGATTGATACTTAATACTCTAATATCTGCTGCAACTGAAACTCAATATGTATTGCAGTAACAGTATTAGTTTTCATCTTATTTTGCATATAAATTGTGGAGGAATTATTGAGGAATCACACTTCACTTCATCAACTGCTGAAGAGACAACCAAAACAGCCACAATGATTCAAAAGGTAACGTCATCTTAAATCTAAATGAGTAGCATTTTGTTTTGTATTTATGATCAATCTTATTTTATTGTGTGATATTTTTTGTTACTCTTGTCACTAATTGAGATTTTTCTTACAGTTTGCTGTTCTTTTTGGACTTATACTATCCGCTTCCTGCATGGTACTTCACCAACCTCTCTTCTCAACTCTTCATGATTCTTACTATGATAGCAACCCCATCTACAACTTTGCTTACGAAGTAAACGAAGCGCGTACCGGGGACATCAAGAGTCAACACGAAAGCAGACAAGGGGGCACAGTACTTGGACAGTATTCTTTAGTCCAACCTGATGGTGTTCAAAGAACTGTTGATTACAGAGCTAATGACCATATAGGATTTCAAGCTACTGTTAACAATCAAGAAAGACAAGCATACGGAAATACTGCAAACTATGGAAACGGAGCAGCTGAGAGGAGACCAAATTTGGCATCTGGTTCGGGTGAATTGAGAAATTTGGGACAGGTAGCAGGGCAGGCAACAGCGCAGGCATACCAGCCTTACCCAAATGATGCAGCCCCTCGTCAATCCCCTCATCCAGCTCCAGCACCAACTGTACCTGTGGCTGTATCCACATCTTCTTTCACCCAGACTTTTTCACAAGACCCTATTTTAACTACCCGGAACGTTCATAATCTTTGGGCTTAAAATGAATTAGATCACCACTAGCAAAAAAATGGACTCTGGCAACTTGCATTTATATTTTAAGCTGTATAATACTCATTTCCAATGTCTACAAAGTATGACTAAGTGATAATCTACGTAATTACTAACCGGATCCTGTTCACCTTGCCGCTATGCAAGTTACTATTGAAAAGGAAATTGAAGTCGGCGACCGGAGTAATCAACTCTCAAACTTGTTACTATTATAAATTCTGTATTAGAATTATTAATATTTATATTTAATACTTAATTATATTATTTGTATGAAATAAAATCAGCAGTGCTTATCGACTTTTTGTTTCCTTTTTGTGTTTGATAACCAGTATCAGGTTAATTCTATAAGCATTCAATAGAATTATTTCAAAAGACATCGTTGATACCTTCCAAGCTTAAAATGGATACAGACACAGATAAACATACCAAAAAGCAATGTGAACTTTTATGTCATTATCTCAGCAGTGTCGTGAAGACATAAGTAAATAAGAACTAGTTTACTTACGCTTGCGTACAACGCAGAGACCTTTCATTCGGTGCATCGCCCTGATTCGAACTTGACTTTTAGACATTTCCTGAATTTCTTCTTTAAAGTATGAGTTTAAAATAAAACTGAAACAGTTATCGGATGATATAAAAGATTGAAACGACGACGTAAACAACACCAGATTCACAGGATCCTTCGACGTAGTCACCCACCTTATCCATCAAAATGTTCGTGAAGGTAAATAAATATTATATTTTCTTATGAATCAGAAAACGTTATGACAGCTAAAGACACTGGCTATATTAAGAAAACAATTAAATTTAGCTCCTGGCTAGCTTCCTTTGACCTGACAATACAAGCAAGTTATAGTTGGAAGATAAAAATCTTCCAAAAATTTATCGCTTCTTATCCAATGGAATAATATTACGACAATCTTTTTAATTAATTTCATCAATCTTTACTAATTCACAGTTCGTCGTCGTCCTTGCCCTGGCCGTGGCTGTGAGCGCATCAGATATATCCAGCTTTTCCTACGGAGTAGCGGACCCCTACACCGGTGACTTCAAGCACCAGATCGAGAGCCGGGTCAACAACAACGTCCAGGGCCAGTACTCTCTGTTGGAGTCTGATGGCACTCGTCGTACCGTTGACTATGCTGCTGGAGCTGGTGGTTTCAATGCTGTCGTACGCAAGGACCCCGCTCTCATTGCAGCTCCTCTTCCAGTAGCTCCTGCACTCTCCTATGCCGCTCCCGCCCTCTCATACGCTGCTCCCTACGGTTTCGCCAAATTTGGAGCTCTCGGTTACAGCACTCCTTACGCCTATGGTCGCTTCTACTGAATTTAAACACTGACACAATTTTATCCTGTAAATGTTGACCCTGTAAATAAATTTATTCATTATTTCTCATCTTAACAGTTGTATTTTAAGTTTTGTTTATTTGTTGTATTGTTTTAAAACTTCTTTCTTTTCTGTGATTGATTAGTTGGTTTCATCTTGTATAGAGTAAGAACATGACAACAATGTATAAATTAAAAATGGCAGAATCAAAGCATTACTGTGTCTATTACTTCATGCCCAAAAATCATATTTTCCATTTTAAAACTCTCAAAATATTGGACAAAATATTTATTCGTATTCTACGCAATGTAGACCAAACGAGGACATAAAAAGATATGAAAATATTACTTCAGATTTCGCAGAATTTTCCTGTTTTCTGTATTTAATCTGTTGGTAACATGATGTTTTTTCACAATAATATTTTACGTCAATTAACTCAATAGTACATATAGGAGCAGCATTTGTGGTATAAGCAGGGATGCACAGATGCGTAGTTTAGTTTGTATTCTTTCGTAAGATCAGGGCTGTTTCAAGTATCAAAATAGTTGTAATAACTAACATGCATGATAATTAAAATAACCTCAAAAAGAAAACCTTATACAGTTAGAAGGAAGACAGTCACGGCTTGAAGGCCAGTGTAGTAATTAATTAGTTTTAAACAAAAACAATATTTATGGCTTTACTTATCTTTACGCTCTCTTACACTTTAAGGGTAAACCAAAATTTAAACGTGATGCTACTATATTATTTTCTGATTCCAGTTTATTGTTATCAACTACTGTGGTGGTCTTATGGCTTGAATTCGTTTGTGAAGCTCTGTATTATATTATGAGTAGGGCCAAGAGTCCTTAGAATATAGTAATAATTTATACTACATTTTCCGTTGTGTTTAGTTGGAACACGCATTTATAAGATACCTAAACATCTAACTACAGCAACGACAGTGACGTCTTGTACAGTGAATAAAAAAAATGTGACTTATTTGCCTTAAGGTCCTTTGGCCCCTAAATGGGGCAGAGGGCGTCCACAGTGAATTTCCATCCCGTAGCGTCTTGAGCCTCGCGTTTGACCAGGTTTTTGCAATGGCTTTCGCTTCGCCAATGATAGTCCGCCGTCAGGTCTGTTTTGGACGACCACGTTAGCGCTTTCCTTGGGGATTCCAGGCTAGGGCTTGCCTCGGTATGTGTGGCCTATCCAACTTCATTTACGGCGTTTGATGTGCTGGTCGATCCGGACTTCATCACAACGTTACCAGAGCTGTTCGTTGGAAATTTTCTCTGGCCAGTATATACCCAGGATTCTGTGAAAAAAAAAAATTATGAACGCTTTTTCATTTAATTTTGGACTTTAGTGTTGTAAACAATAAAGTCTAAGATTTAATGGCATCTTTGCAATGTCAGTGATAGGACAGTGGTTGACAGTAAGTGGAATCAGGGTCCAAGTTCTGCGTTGCGTGAATAAAATGGTTAATTTTTGAAAATTCTAACAACTATCTTTTTAATCTATTAAAGAAATGTTTTGAATTAGTTCAGGCGGAGTGCAAACCCGCGGTCCTTCTTTTACAGAATAAAGTTTTTGACCACAAAGCTACCGAACCTTGCCTGAATCCATCAAAATACTTTATTTGTAAATCCGTCTTTGAGGCGACAGTGGAGACAACTACCGACATTATTACGAACTGTCGGAACCAATGAATTATTTTACAACCATTATTATCTGTATACACCTGCATAAATATATCTTTACTAGCTGACCCGGCAAACTTCGTTTCGCCTTAGAAATGTTATGTTGTGTTCACCTAAATTAGCTGTATCGAATTCTCCTAATTATTTTGAGAATGGAGAGCATTTCCACAGGGGCCCACGGAGCTCCCGGCACAGGTCACCGGGGTCCATACTCCTATAGACCCTGTATACCTATGAGACCCATACAGCCATATATCTATAGGCTCAAGGGCGTTCATACTACCATAATCCATAAATTTTTCGACCTAAATAAAAAAAAATAGCCACTATAAAGATTTTCGCGGCCCAAGCAACCTGTAAATACCTTCCATCGTTTACTTTACGAGAAAAAATTTAATTCTGTTACGAAAATTCAGAGGAATGTCTACTATTAATAATTCGTCCTTTGACGATATTTGCAACACGCATTATGTCATTTCTATGTCAAACGTCAGATTACATGGAATAATATCATAAAGATAGTATTTTATTGAATAGCAATAAAGTTCAAATTGACTCTACATTTTACTTTTAACGTTTATATGGGAAAAAGAAAAGGGCTGTTTTAGGGTTTTCCCGGCATTTATTCGAATTTTTCTCACCTTTTAAACCTTCCATAGACCTCCACGAATATTACAAGACCAAGATAAGTTAAATCCGTTCAACCGTTCTCGAGCTTTAGCGAGACTAACGAACAGCAATTGATTTTTACATACATAGATAGATTATGGTACAAGTATGTAAAGTTAATGATTACCACTGAGGCATCATTGAGACCCAAAGCGTCAGGCAAGGGTATTAAGAGAGCTGATATACGACGGTGTCTAAGGTGTGTACCAAATAACCCAACAATCAGTGTACAAGAAAGGGAGAAAGCCAAGAAATTAAGATCATTTTAAGCACTTTGTTTATCAACATCTTTCTGATGCTGACTGTACAATGAAAACTAAAAATGTTCCAAATTAATATCTCGTATCTAAGATTAATCATGAGAATTGGATTGTTTTGATGATACAATATGATAATAATTAATTAACCATTGTTAGTTATGGTTATACTATGTTATTATACCGTATATGTTGACAATGTTCACACCTCAAAATATAATAATAGGAAAGGAAAGAAAAGAAAAAGATGGCGCTGTCAAGTAAACATTGTTCGTAACTGTGCTCTCGTTATTTTTATTATTAAAATTGAATAAACGAATAACCGAACTATTAAAAGTGCGTGGAGATGAGTTGGAGTTCAAACTAAACAGTTTTTATCAATATATTTTGCTTTTGCGGCACATTATTTTTTATAATAACGTTCTGGTGTCATGGCTACCACGCTTATACAACTATATTTGTGATTTAACCTGCGTTTCATTACGAGAAATAGTGTTCTAAAGTCTTGTGTGTTCGACGTACTCATTTCAAAAAAAGAAAAATTGGGAGTCTCGGTGTTCTACCCGTGCGCATTTCACCAACGTCCTATCACGGAATGTGAAGCCATCCTATAGTACCGGTGCAACGCGGGGGCGTCGCTTCGGTCTCTCGTTGCTAGGATGCGAAGACGCAGGCGCCAGCATTGTCAATCTTGTTGACTTTTTCAGTGTTTTGATAATTTTTATTGTAAATATTATTATAGTAGTTTTAAGTTCTTATGGAAAGCGACTGTAACAGCGAAGCGGAAATATTATGTGCAAGTCAACTCGTTCAGTGCCCTGATTGTTCTCAGGCTCGTTTTTTCAAAGGTAAGCGGGGCTTGAAAGTGCATTTTGGGAAAGTACACAAATCCCAAAATGCACTTCCAACCCAATCAAATCCATCAACCCCTACTTCCACCTCCCAAATTCCCTTTTGGCAAACCTTATCAAAATTTAAAAATTCGGTTCCAGTTTTGAAGAGAGTTCCCCGAGGCGCAAGGCCTACCGTAGCACTGAATCTAACCCGTTGCATAGCTGCGGTAGTCCAGGAGAACTCTCAAAGCGCTTGGGAACAATTACTCACCTTCCCTTACAGGATTCTACATGTTACAAAAGATCAGGCCACCAAAAAAACATTAACAACACAAATAAAAGAAAACTGCTCTTCGTCTCATACATTCGATCCAAAATTCACCACCTTCCATAAAAATTCTATTTACCATTATGTAGAGTCCAAGTTAAGAGAAGGTGACATTAGGGGGGCTGCGAGGCTTTTATTCAGCAGTGATGTCATGGCGCCTTGCTCTCCAGATACTCTGGCAGACCTGCAGAGCAAGCACCCATCACCCGCTGATAACCTTTCCTTCCCTGAGCCTCTTGAGACAGACGCTGAGTGTCTCAGTGTTTCAGCCAAGGACGTGTTAGCAGCCGTTGGCTCTTTCCGGAGTGGGTCTGCTGGTGGTCTCGATGGCCTAACTCCTCAACATCTTAAGGACCTTACCGGCGTAAGCGTCGGGGAAGCTGGCGATGCACTCTTGAAAGAGCTAACGGCCCTAATTAATCTTATGTTGGCCGGCAGTGTGGACGAGGCCATCATTGATTTACTGTACGGCGCAAATTTATGTGCCTTGCGTAAAAAAGATGGTGGCATTCGTCCCATTGCCGTAGGTTGCACATACAGGCGTATAGCAGCCAAGTTGTGTTGTAGAGCATACAGAGAAACTCTCACCAACAAATTCCAGCCCCTGCAACTCGGCTTCGGCTCCAAAGGGGGCTGTGAGGCTGCTGTACATGCCCTTTCCACGTTCCTTGGCTGCAGTGGAGGGGAGGTTATCCTCAAAGTTGACTTGAGGAATGCCTTTAACTCGGTTAATAGGGACACTTTGTTGACACAGGCCAAATTGGAAACCCCCAAAATTTTTAAGTTTCTTTGGCAATGCTATAGGCACCCTTCAAAATTGCTTTATAAGGACAATATTTTAAATTCAGCGGTAGGATGTCAACAAGGTGATCCCCTCGGGCCAGTCATTTTCAGCCTGGCTATTCACCCCATAATTCAGCGACTAAATTCTAAATTCAACATTTGGTATTTAGATGACGGCACTCTTGGTGGTGACGTGGAGACTGTATTAAAAGATTTGGCTTTCCTAAAAGAAGAATTTAGTTCAATCGGCCTAGAACTAAATCCCTCCAAATGTGAAATTTTCTTTAGTGATCAAATTGACAATGTTTCGGTACTTCCAAAATTCAATGCTTTGGCTCCAAATTTAAAAGTTTTACAAAAAAGTTCTCTCCGCCTCCTTGGGTCGCCAATCTTAGAAGATGCTTACGAGTCTTTTGTTGAAGAGAAAATACAAAATTTTTGTGAAGTTTCGGACCGACTATTCCAAATTAATATTCATTCAGCCTTCACCATTATTCGGTTTTGTCTTTTCGTACCAAAATTTACACATGCTCTGCGTTCAACTCAACTTTTTAAATGTTTGTCTCTTTTAGGTCGTGTGGATAGGGTGTTGCAAGACACCCTATGCAAAATTTTAAATATAAATTTGAACGACCGAGTGTGGCTTCAGGCGTCCCTTCCAGTTCGCCTAGGCGGCCTCGGCGTTCGCAAAATTGCAGATGTAAGTATGCCAGCATTTCTGTCCTCGGTCTATGGCACTGAAGAATTAGTCAGGAAAATTCTATCTCCTTCACTGGTTAGTTCGGATGTGCCAGGTAAGGCCGAAGCATTAAATGCCTGGAAAATGACTTGTCCAAATGTCGCCATGCCCGCCAACCCATCTTCTCAAAGGCAATGGGACGAGCCGCTCTGTTTTGGTGTTAATTTTTTTTTAATAAATACAGCTACCAGTGCTGCGGAGCGTGCTCGCCTTTTGGCTGTGGGGGAGTGGGAATCTGGTGTTTGGCTCCAGGCACTTCCTTCGCCCAACATTGGTACAATGTTGGACGACACAACATTCCGCATCGCGACTTGTTTACGTTTGGGTGCACCGTGCGTTTCTCCGCATCGATGTCTATGTGGAGAAGCAGTCGATTGCCTTGGACATCACGGATTATCTTGCAGCAGGAGCGCAGGCCGCATGTCTCGTCATGCCAATATTAACGACATTATCCGTCGGGCTCTCGTCACCGCCGGCGTGCCAGCTATACTTGAACCTGTTGGCTTGGCGCGCGACGATGGCAAGAGGCCGGACGGTATGTCGTTGATGCCTTGGAAGATGGGCAGGCCTTTGGTGTGGGACGCAACGTGTGTCGACACTCTGGCGCCTTCCCATCTTCCAAGTACGATGGACTGTGCATGCGCTGCTGCTGCATCAGCGGAGACTCTCAAACGGCGCAAATATACCAATTTAACTGATAATTATATATTTGAGCCGTTTGGAGTCGAAACGTTGGGTCCGTGGGGTCCAAGTGCGCGCGCGCTATTCAAAGAGATGGCGAAGCGTCTAATTGACTCTTCCCGTGACCATAGGGCTGGCCTTTACCTCGCTCAAAGAATTGCTATCGCTATTCAGCGGGGTAATGCCGCCAGCCTTTTGGGCACGGTTCCGGTAGAGGTCGATGGGGAGGAATTCTACGATGCCTAAAGTTGCAGTCTCTTTCACCCCTGTTTTTCTTTTTCTTATTTTTGTATATATTGTAGATTTAGATATAATATACTGTACCTAATTAATTTTAATGTTTTACATAGTACTAATAAATTCACATAATAGGTATATATGTAATATATATATAATAGGTAGGATTTTTTTCTAGAGTTATATTCCACAACATTCTACACAACGCTATCAGACTCATGGGCGGGGAACGAACCCGCGTCTCCTGCGTAGCGGCTGCGTTCACTACCGCTACACCACGGAGGCTGTGTTATTTTCTATCATTAACAGCTAACTAGCACATAGCAATATTAATTAGATAGATAGATAGATAGATATTCCACAACATTCTACACAACGCTATCTAGACCCATGGTAAGCTTTTATAGCTTGTGTTATGGAATCTAGAATGCGGATAAACATACTTATATACTTTTTTTTTTGTAAATACATACATATTATACATAGAAACACCCAGACCAATGCAAATAGCCATATTCATGCATACAAATATTTGCACTGAGCGGGAATCGAACCCGCGCCTCTGGCGTGGCAGTCGCGTGCACTACCGCCACGCCACAGAGCATATAATTAATGCCAGTTGTCATTATCACTAGCGTTAATTATTAATAATCAATCATTCGCTATCCGGCTTTTTACGCACATACATACATAAAATAATCATAACCAGAGATGAAGTAGCTAATGACGAGCTATCGATAATGCGATATTCGTCTAAATATGCTCCCTTTACATTATTTTTTGTTACTTTCTTAATCTTACTTATTCGTTTTGTCGCGTATACCAGAAATATTGACAGATGGGCTGCGCCATTGCAGCTCCACGCGGTCACGTCTGTTGAAGGACCGATTGCCGTTGGAGCAGACAAGTTGAGAAAGCAAACGGAAGGTAGGACACCCCTAGGCAGATGGATTGACGACCTGAAAAGGTGGCTGGGACAGACTGGTTGCAAAGGGCGCGGCAGAGGAACGCGTGCAATGTTGCACATTGGAAAAGGCCTAGGAAATCCAGCAGTAGGCTGCGTTGGTGGTTATTGATTGATTGTAGTTCATTCAACTTTGCTTTAAACTTGTTTTTAAACTCCATAATCGCGGCTGATTATACATATATAGAGAATGATTACAAAGTTAAAGTCAACATGAAAAATCGTGCATTTACGGGTTATTAAAATGGTTTAGTTTATTTGGAGATAGCCGGGGTACAAGGGATATGTCTTAGGAAATCTTACACCCCAACATCTTCCGGGCCAGGGCAGCCCGCAAAGAGCGAAGGCGAACCGGGCGTCGGAGGTAGGCTAGATGGGGACACTATGGTCCTCACAACCCGAAGGGTACCATCTCGAAAGAGATGGTCCTGGGTCTGCCGGGGTGCGAGAGATATGCTTTCGGCAATCTCACCTCTGGCAACCAAAGACCCAAGACGGCGTGCGTTTTAGTCGGTTCGAGTCCGACATAACCACCTCCATCAACTCCGGGGGAGTGATATCCGTGGGGATTTTTGCGCACGTAAAAAAAAAACACCCCATCATTTGAAGAGCAGAGACAGCACACGGTTTTAGGCGATTCAAGTACGACATAACCGCCTCTGCTGGGCGGCGTGGAATATCCAAGGGGATTGCCGCATGATAAAAAGGTTTATTTATATAGTTTTTTTTTTTTTTTTTTTTTTTTTTATCCAGGACACGTCAATTTGACTTCACCTCGCCTGATGTTAAGCTAAAGGCAAAGTCTCGGAAAGAGGGTCACCATCGTAAACATTTACCATGTTAACAGTGGTGGCACTCAGCTTGACGGCCTCATTAGATGCCTTTTCACGCCCCGCTTAAAGGACCCAGGACTGTAGGAAGAAGGAAACATAGACGTTTAGATCTAGACGCTTCATTTATATAAGAAACTAGCTTTTGCCCGCGGCTCCGCCCGCGTGGATGTCGGTTATCGCGACCAAATATAGCCTATGTCCTTTGTCAAGGTCTAATCTACCCTTATACCAAATTTCATCAAAATCGGTTCAGTGGTTAAGGCGTGAAAGCGTAACATACAGACAGACAGACAGAAAGACAGACAGACAGAAAGACAGACAGACAGACAGAAAGAGTTACTTTCGCATTTATAATATTAGTATGGATTACCCACTCACTAGGTAAAAAATTCAGTTTAAAAGCATTGTAGGCGTTAAATTTAGATACGGAAAATATTTCATAGTCACGAAGTTTTGTGAAGGTTAAGTGGTGGATAGTACATAGGTAGATAGTGTTAGGTATTGGTGGTACTTCAAGTAGACTGGCCTATGATATTATGACAAGTCAACTTTAAAGAAAAAAAAACTCTATCAAGTACTACTCAATATGTAGCTTTAATTTTTTTTCTCTCGGGCATCCAAACTTTGAAATAGATGTTGTTTGCCTCAAAATCTATAGTGAGTTAAAATATTGTGATAATGAAGACTACCCTTATAAAATGACATCAGATTATTATCATTAACATGCAACTCCAATCTACAACTGTCAGAGTTAGCAAAACCCAGTGGTCAGTACCATTGTTCCGCATAACTAGTTTACGAACGAAATTCTACAAAAAACCCTCCACGCCGTGACCTTAGTTGCATGTCTCTTACTTCCTATTATTAGTCCGGCTCTGAATGTGCGGGAACACTATATAAAGTGAATTGGTACACCTGGTTAATCATTCGCAGTTCACTGTGTAACAAACAATAACCAAAATGGCAGCTAAGGTTGGTTCTATATTGATCTTGTGAAGTGGGAATGATTTGTGAAAATTTAAAGTGCAGTTAATAAAAAGTACAATCTCGTAAGGATAAAGGTGTCGCTCTTGTGTTACTGGCTTTACCCTCATCTTAGAAAAATCTGGGTCCTACTATTTACTAGAAATGCATCACTGATCGAATAGTGGTTGTATTTCTCCAGTCAAGCAGTTTCAAAATGAAACGACAAATCTGTTTGCGCTTTACCTTCTCTGAAGTTCAATATTAAAAGTTTACAATTAAGTAATATAACATGTATACCTAATGGTTAGAGAAAGCCATTACTACTTTTAAAAATTACCAGTTTGATTTTCGTTAGTATAGTTAAATGAACAATTATATCAAAATTCTAGGGTTTAAGTCTAAGGTTATTTAATTCTGCCTTTAAATAATATATTTCTTTTATTTACAGTTCGTCGTTGTTGCTCTCCTGGTGGCGGCTGCTCAGGGCAGCGCTATCCATGGTCATGGCGCTGACTACACCAGCTTCTCATATGGAGTGTCAGACCCTCACACCGGAGATGTCAAAAGTCAGCACGAAACCCGCATTGGTGACAGCGTAGTTGGACAGTACTCCCTCTTTGACTCAGACGGCACCAAACGTACCGTCGACTATGCTGCTGATGCCCACAATGGTTTCAACGCCGTCGTACGCAAGGACCCCTTGTACGCTCACGCCGCTCCTGTCGTAGCTGCTCCCGTAGTGGCTGCTCCCGTGTACAACACCTACGCTGCTCCCCTCGCTCACGGTTACGCCAAAAGCTACGTCGCTCCCCTAGCTCATGGTTACGCCGCTCCTCTTGCCCACGGCTACGCTGCCCCTCTTGCCCACGGATACTCCCACGGTGTCACCGCTTACGGTGCGGTGGCTGCTCCCCTTGCTCACGGAGCTGTCGCTTACGGCGCTCACGGCATCCACGGTGCTCACGGACTCTACGGTGCTCATCTGTACTAAATAATGTTATCAATGTTAATTTATTGTAATACTCAAATAGACGCTGTGATTAAATGATATAGTTCAAAGTACTTAACTTAATATGTTGTTTATTTTGTTTACGTATACCTCAACAATATTCAAACTTGGACACACCTTCTCATATTTATAATCTTAGTAAGAATGATTTTCTCACGGTACCGATACCTTGGTTAACCTTGTCTTAGTTAAGTTGTTTATGATACAGATTTAAAATTACTACAATCAAGCAGCATTTATTGTTTAGTTTAACTACTTACTAGTATAATGTAAATATTAAGGAATTCCTTCCAAACATTTAAAATGTAAAAATTCTAAGTTTAGTTAGTTTAAAAGTACATAGGTATCGCTGGAGGTCGCTGATGGGTTTTATTTTTTCAAACCTGGTGGGATTATTCTGAAAAATGCACACATATTAAGAGATATCATACTATTGTGGTAGGTAGTGTTATGTTTTTTTTATAAATTTTATATGTAGTTATTAAACGGTTTTTTTAGTTACAGCTTAGCTTGAAATCGCCACCAACTTAATACTCGTTCTAGGTACCATCATACAATTTTGTTGAAATGTTATACTTTATGTAAAATGTGTGCGAAAAATCAGAGCCAAATAAAGCGTACGTACCTGGTACTTTATGGTAGCCATATCATAAGGCTTAAAAGTAGTAATAACCAAGTAGAATTTTACAGTTAATATCTAATGCAGCAATAAATGCTAATAAAAAAATCGGTTTGATGCTTGAAGGATGACGTCGCGATAAGAGTTACAGAAATGTTATATTGAATTGATTTGAGCACTTCATTTAAATAATTATATTATTTTCACACCTATGTTTTCCCGAATGGGTGTATTGACTCACATTTCTTGAACTGTGATTGTCAAGCAGGCACTTTGTCACGGGCTGTATGTTTACTATCCGATGGAGAAACACCCTATCTCTGGGTTAGGCTATATAATATAAGGTGCAGAAGCAACAGCTACCTGGTAGAAGTACTTTTAGATGAGAATAAGACAGTAAGTATGGTGCGTTCACTACTACGAAAAAGGGATTTTTCCTACTCATCTAAATATATATATACAAGTAACTCAAAGGTGACTGACTGACAGTGATCTATCAACGCACAGCCCAAACCACTGGACGGATCGGGCTGAAATTTGGCATGCAGGTAGATGTTATGACGTAAGCATCCGCTAATGGAAGTTTGTATGAAAGTCTGTCATTTTCAGAGCTAGATGCACTAAATTTCATAAACCTGTGTCTTTTAAGAAATAAATGAACATGTGTATCAGCATTTTTCAAATTTTACTACTAAGAGGGTAAAATAGGTGATAAACTTTTGTATGGAAAATTCGTCATTTTCGAAGTTAGAAGCATGAAACTTCGTACACCTACGGCCTTAGAGAAATGTTTTGTCGCGATAACCGACACCCACGCGGGCGAAGCCGCGAGCAAAAGCTAGTATTATTATATGACCATACATGGATTAGCCATAACCATAGCCATAGACCATAGATAGACAGTCTATAATCTGGTATATTAAAGTACGCTGATGATCTTTTCTATCTCACATAAAAAAGTTGTTTTCTTTTCTAATACGTGTGATATTAATCTCTTAGCATGACAGCATATTCATAGTTGGTTTGTAGGTATGTTGCGAAATATTATTACCTACTAGCTGACCCGGCGAACATCATTCCGCTAATTTTTTTCCGTCCGCGTGGCGTCAGATCCCGCTACCGCTGCACCCTCTACTATATTAAGCATGTATTATACATATAAAACTTCCTCTAGAATTATTCCATCTATTAAAAAAACCACCGCGAAATTCGTAGCGTAGTTTTAAAGATATAAGCATACATAGGGACGGACAGGCGCGGAAAGGGCCTTGCTTTATACTATATAGTGATAGTTAAATTTTGATAAATTTAACTATCACTACGCATTATGAGCGTTATTTCAGCTACACTAAAATTAATATGCAAATTAAATATGACATCTTTAAATTAATAGTTTCCTACGGAACTAAGCCTAGAGGAGCCTAGGTTCATTGATTGTCAATACGCGAGGTTTATTTAGATGACTACGTTCTCGTGTGGAACGTGTGTGGAATCCAAAATTGGAGATCCTAGTTTGGATCCACGGCCGCGTTCCACTAAGATCAAGTTTGACAGAAAATTATAAATGCTATCAACCTTAGCTTTTACCAATTACTGCCTGCGTTTCCGGGAATTTCAAACGAAAATACCAATATATAAAATATACTCAGTAAAATATCAGAACACATCAAAAATCTCGTTTTCTGTACTTACATAGTTCTTCCATACAAAAAATTAAGAAAGTACCTAAATATGCAATGTTTGGCCGGCTATAATTAGTAAACGGGAAATAGTTTTTTGCATTTATTGGTAAATTATTAATACTCGTAAATACAATGTTTAATAAATACACTTAAATTTTCGATCCGGAGGATCAGGTCGTATCTACGTCCCCTCGTCCAAACGTGCCCATCCAGGCTGGCGGCGTTTCCCTTCTCTATGGCCAGGGAAACATTCTGTATAAAATGTTGGCCTGAGCGGGAATCCCATCCCTCCTTCCGTAGTCGGCACCCCATGCATCTCATTTTATATCACTTGTAAAAATCCTAACGAAGAGGTGCCTCATCACCCGGGGCAATCCATACCAACCAAGTCTCAGGTTCATTTCCAGTATTCAATAATTAAGGGAAGGCCTTGGGGTGTTCAAAATTGTGCTGTAGCATGTCTATATACCATATGTTATATCAAACCTATTTGTAATGGAAGTAAGGTTTTTTACCATATAGATGTATTATATTAATAAATATCAAATTAATATAATTACATAACATTGAATTAATTCTTTGTTAATGGAGTACAATTAGGTAAGTAGTACATTTATTGTAATATTTTATAATGTTTATTTTTATTTTATTCATTTTACATATTTTTTTCACACATTTAATTAAGTTTAATTACTATTAAAACTATTTTTAAACTGATATATTATTTAAAAACACCATAAACATTAAACAATAATGAAACTAAAGTAAATTAGTAATAAGTATTAAGCTATTTTTATTTATTAGGGTTTCATGTAAGAAAATGAAAACCCAGATTAAATTCCAGGCGGGCTTAGTTGTGAGTATAGTTTATTTACTGTTTATTGAACACATAAATTGTATTTAAACAGAATAGTACAAAGTAATGTGAGCTTTACTCAGAGTTGAGTTCACTTCCATTCTAAAAAAACTACTATTCTACTATTCTACTTCTACTAATTCTCGTTGCCATTCGCCACTGAGTGCATCAATTTAATTAGCACCAATCCCAGTCAGCCCAGAAATTATCCCATAGCATGTGCTTAATAGAATAACTTCATTTGTAATTCCATCGATCACCAGGGAGAGTTATCATTAAATTATTTTCTAACTACCAACCTAACTATTAAAAAGTTTATATGGCTACTAGCGGACCCAGCGAACTTCGTACCGCCAATTTTTTACTGCCCGTGTGGCATTCGATTCCGTTCCCGCTGCACTCCTCTCTATATTAAGCACGTATTATACATATGAACCTTTTTCTGGAATTACTCTATCTATTAAAAGAAACAGTATCAAAATCTGTAGCGTAGTTTTGAAGATAATAAGCATACATAGGGACATAGGGACGCAGAAAGCAACTTTGCTGTATACTATGTAGTGAAGTCGGATAATTGAGTATCTTTAGCAAGTAACCTAAATACCATTGTTTAGCTAACTAAATCCAACGGTCAGTACCTTTGTTCCGCATAACTCGTTTACCAACGAAATTGTACTATAAACCCTCTATGTCGTGACCTTAGTTGCATATATTTTACTTCCTATTATTAGTCCGGCTACGAATGTGCAGGAATACTATATAAAGTGAATTGGTAGGCCTGATTTATCATTCGCAGTTCACTGTGCAACAAACTAACAAACAAAAATGGCAGCTAAGGTCCGTTCAATTCAATTTTGTGAAGTGTATGATTTGTGGAAATATTTAGTGCAATATTGAAATTTTTGTTTGATCTCGGAAAATATATTTAGGCGTAAAAGCTTTATGATAAGCGGTTACCGTCACTCATGTCCTAAGTATTAAGTAATATGTGTTCATGTGACGGCCCTACCCTCGTCTCCAAGAAGATCGGGTCAGAAATAAATCAGCAAGTTTTAACAGGGGTTTTCTGTGAACGCATTTCACCGATCGACCGACATTAAATACTAACAAGAAATATCATTACATCTTATCTCTTTTGGATTTTCTTTTGAATTGAGTTCAAGTGTAAAATTCAACACACTGCCTGAATGAAACAGCCTGAATTAGATAGTGAGATGAATAAAAATAATTATTTCCAAAAATAAATATATTTTACTAAAATAGGAGGCGAACATACAGTCTGCCGAATATTAACCGATTATTTATCAATGTTTAGACTTGCAACTATAAGTATTGTATGCATTTTCTGCGCTTATTTGATGAAAGTAAAATTTGTGTCTGTGTTAATCTCCATCGTAAATTTCGAAGTTCTTTGTTTAACATAATTATATTTATTGTTTTTATTACAGTTCGTCGTTGTTGCTCTCCTGGTGGCGGCTGCTCAAGGCAGCGCTATCCACGGCCATGGTGCTGACTACACCAGTTTCTCATACGGAGTATCAGACCCTCACACCGGCGATGTTAAAAGCCAGCATGAAACCCGCGTTGGAGACAGCGTAGTCGGCCAATACTCGCTCTTGGACTCTGATGGCACAAAACGTACCGTCGACTATGCTGCTGATGCCCACAGTGGTTTCAACGCCGTCGTACGCAAGGACCCCTTGTACGCTCACGCTGCCCCTGTCGTCGCTCCCGTCGTAGCTCATGCTGCTCCCGTAGTAGCTGCCCCCGTAGTGGCTGCTCCCGTGTACAACACCTACGCTGCTCCCCTCGCTCACGGTTATGCCAAAAGCTACGTCGCTCCCCTAGCTCATGGTTACGCCTCTCCTCTTGCCCACGGCTACGCCACTCCTCTTGCCCACGGATACTCCCACGGTGTCACCGCTTACGGTGCGGTGGCTGCTCCCCTCGCTCACGGAGCTGTCGCTTACGGCGCTCATGGACTCTACGGAGCCAATCTGTACTAAATAATACTGTTACGTTAATTTATTCTAATCGACCAAAAGACGCTGTTATCTTAATTAAATAAATCGAAGTATCTTATTTACTTTGTTGTTTGAGTTTATTGCATATTAAATTATACAAGTTTCATATAGAACTTTATCTATAATAGTGTATGCGTATAAATAAATGTGAATTTGTGTAGTATGTAAATCTGTGCAACGATAAATTAAGTAGCTAAAGCTTTTAAATATCATTTGTTGAAGGTATGTTTCTCACGGACTTAATAATGTGGCTAACATTATCACGATATTATAAAGAAAAAGGTTCAAGGTCATCCACTGGCACATGCCTCACAGTAATGGGGGTGCTCGTACTTCACGCATACCCTTTTATATGTATTTTAGCATGAAATGCACACCATATTATTTGAATGCAATAGGAGTGTGCGTCAGAGCACGGCCTTGCTCAAGAAGAGAACTCAAAGTCTGGATTAACACGTTATAACAACACATAAGTTATAAAATATGGACAATTAGAAAATCAGGGCAAGGAATAATGTAGGACAAAAAAAGAACAATACAGTTAACTGAATAAGGAACCTGGAATGATACGCTCACGTACTCATGTACCTGTAACTTAAAGGAAATGATTTTATTTATAATCTTGAGTTTAAGCAGACAGGAACATGACACAACGATGTTTAAAATAGTATACATCAGTGGCGAAGTGTCCATATAACCCGATTCCTACCGGCTTACCTTTGCAAAAACCCCTAAGCATTGTCTATTAATTAATTATAAATCAATGAAACCACATCTATTCATTACACAAAAATATAAAACAAAGAGTATTCTGTTACGTAAATCGCAATATAATAATTATTTACATACAATACATATTACACATATTTCTCATAACGCCATCTAGTTCTCAATTAAGGAAGGAAACCTCTTGTATGATTCTGTCTGAACGCGCGCGTAAGCCGGCTGCCAAAATCTGAATCTGTAACTCTTGTTTAATACGCAGTCGCACGCACACATGCGCAATTTTTCTTAGTAGTGTTCGTAGAAATATGTAGCGACATTAAGCCGCTGTTCAACGGGTTATGACAGAGAGAGAATATACGATAAGAATTTGCGAGAGCGAGAGAGCATTAATGTGAAGTTTGTTTTGTTTACATACACTGAAGTTGAGGCGAATGAGCGATGTAAACAATACAAATTCAATTGCTCACCACAATTTTGACATTCATTTTTGATTTCATCAATAATTATTATGTTATAAATAAGTTAGAATTCGCTTTTTTGTGTAAAGTAGTTATTACTAAGTATAATTTGTGCTTGTGTTGTGTAGTGTATTGACTGTTGTGCATTGATTGACATTATACTGTCGTAGTATCTACGTAATATTTTGGTAAGTAGTCGTTGTATTATATGCATTTGTAGTGTATTTTGCTGTTATAATGGCTGCGTTAATAGCATTAGATTGTTGTCTGACTGATTATTTGTTGTGTGAGAAAACATCTTTCTCGAAATTAAATTATGAAAATAAGAAACATTTAGTTCAGTTAGGCCGAGCCCGCCCGGTCATGAATATAGAATATAAACGGCGCGATGGATTTACGAAACATTTTAATATATCTCATTACGATAAATATAACTGGCTCACAGGCAGTTGTAAATGAAATAGAATGTATTGTTTTATTCTCAGATTCTAAGAGTATATGGAGTCATTTAGGATATAGTGACATAAACAATTTATCGAATTCATCAAAAAAACATGTTCAAACTGAGAAACATATCCGTAGTTGTATAGTTTTACATGAGTTCGGGACAACTAGAATCGAAACATTTTTCACGAATACCTATGAAGTACATAATCGAAAAGTAGATCGTAATAGAAATCTAATGAAACGGTTTATAGATACCTACAGTAATTTTTTTAGGTAAACAAGAGTTAGCTTTTCGCGGTCACGATGAAAGTTCAGGTTCTGATAACCGCGGGAATTATATCGAAACCTTATTATATTTAAGTAAATACGATTCAGTAATGGACTCACAATTAGAACAATGTTCTTTAATGCAAAATCCCGTATTTTCTGGTCTTTCTAGCGACATTCAAAACGATTTAATACATAGCATTGCATCCGTTTTAAGAGATCGTATTAGATTAGAGATAGATAAAGCTCAATTTGTATCGGTTATGATTGACGAAACACCTGACGTCAGCCATAGGGAGCAACTAACTGTAAAATTTTTATATTTAACTGAAACTGGCATTGAAGAACGATTTCTAGGATTTTACGACGTTAGTGGTAGTCGAACTGCTGAAGTCTTATTTTTTCAAATCCACTTTCATTACACTTGAAAGACACTGTTATAATAATCATCAGTGCTTACACGTATAGTAAATGTGGGTTGAAATTTCCTCAACCATTTGGACCTAAGCCTCGACCCATTCAGTCACAGCTTTTGAAAGGAGTACCTACACATTACAATCGGCCATGGTAAGGTTTTTCTTACGTTCGGCTTCCCTTTTAAAAAAATCCACCCTTCGCCACTGGTATACATTATAATTCTCGATATTGAAAGCTGTTTTAAGGTGAAAAATCCAATTTAATTGGCTCAATCTCTCTTACTGCCAATTCTTGATTACGCCGATGCCAGCTATCTCAATTTAACAGAACAACAACTTAATAAACTTGAGCGTCTTCAAAATTTCTGCATTAGGTTCATATTTGGGTTACGCAAATATGATCATATCTCCGAATTTTGTATCAAACTCAAGTGGCTTCCAATTCCACTTCGCCGGAATGCTCATATTCTATCTCTTCTTTATATCTTGTTTCACCCATGTACTCCTACCTACCTTAAGGAACGCTTTGTGTTCTTAAGTGATACACACTCTAGGCCCCTGAGATCTTCGGAAAATCTGCGTCTGAAGATGCCTCTGCACTCCACAGTTTTCTTTGACAAATCCTTCACAGTACAGGCTATACGTCTGTGGAATGCGTTACCTGTGGCAATAAGACGAGCACAATCACTGAACATTTTTAAAAGTATGGTCACTACTCACTATCTATCGTTATAACTGCTTTTTGTTTTACTTTGTTTCCTAATATTTTATCTATTTAAACTCATTATTATTATTTATGATGTATTTATTTATTTATTTATTTATTTACTTATTTATTTATTTACTTATGTATTTATTTACTTATGTATTCATTTATTTATTTAGACGTATATTTTAACTGTGTACCTGGAACTGCCCATACACCAATCCATTGCACACGTGTCCATTGAGGTTGTCTGGAAGAAATCGCACCTAGCGATAAGACCGCCATTTGTACTGTCACTTTTACATGTTATTCTCTGTACTTTTTTTCACATGGTGTACAATAAAGTATATTGTATTGTATTGTATTGTAATAAACTTTCACGTTTGCTAAGTAAGATTATTATCTTTTTTTTTTTTTTTATACAGGACACGTCAATTTGACTTCACCTCGCCTGATGTTAAGCTAAAGGCAAAGTCTCGGAAAGAGGGTCACCATCGTAAACATTTACCATGTTAACAGTGGTGGCACTCAGCTTGACGGCCTCATTAGATGCCTTTTCACGCCCCGCTTAAAGGGCCCGGGACTGTAGGAAGAAGGAAACACGTGAGCTGGCAGGGAATTCCAGGTCTTAGTGGTGCGGCATAGGAATGAATCACTGAAACGCTTGGTTCTAGCAGGTATACTCTGCACCGTAAATGGATGACATCTTAGCCCTGCACGTGTCGTCCTGTGAAGGAAAGGGGAGGGTGGGACTAATTGGAAGAGCTCGTCAGAACATTCACCATGGTAGAGACGGTAGAAAACTGCCAAAGACGCAACATCTCTACGCATCTGCAAAGGCTCGAGGGTGTTCGTGACCTCAGGATCCCCAATAATGCGGACCGCACGTCGCTGCAACCTGTCGAGAGCATCTAATAAGTACTTTGCGGAGCCGTCCCAGAGATGTGAGCAGTATTCCACGCAGGAACAAATTTGGGTCTTGTATAGAAGACACCGCTGCTCCGGCGTGAAAAAACGTCTCACTCTGTTCAGGACTCCGAGTTTACGCGATGCTGATTTGATGATACTCTCGATATAGTTTTTGTTATTCAGTTTGCAGAGAACATCCATACCGAGGATAGTGAGGTGATCCTGCAGTGGCAGTGGTGTGCTCTGATGAGTGGGAAGGGGAAGGAAAGGAGATACCTTTGCTGTAAACGCACATGCCTGGGTCTTCTTGGCATTGAACTCGACCAGGTTCCTAGCGCCCCATTGAGTAATGTGGTCCAGGATCCGGTCCAGCTCATTGACAAGAAGCTGCCTTTTTTCCGCGATATCAGACTGCTTGGCCGCAGGATGTGCGTAATAACTCCCGTGTAAGGTGCTGTCGTCTGCATAGCAGTGAATGTTTCCGTTACAGAGCATGTCATTGATATGCAGAAGAAAGAGAGTGGGAGATAAAACGGAACCCTGCGGCACGCCAGCATTTACCTGCAAGAACTCCGAAGCTCGTCCATCACAAAGGACGCGAATACGGCGCCCCTGCAGGAAGCTTGCAACCCAGTTACACAGTCTAGGAGGCAGGCCGAAGGCTGGTAGCTTGGAAAGAAGCGATTTGTGCCATACCCTATCGAAAGCTTTGGCGATGTCAAGACTAATTGCCAGTGACTCACCGCGCTTCTCCATAGCCTCACCCCAAAGGTGGGTCAAGTACGCCAGAAGATCACCCGTTGACCGTTTCGGTCTGAAACCGTATTGCCGGTCACTAAGCAAGGAGCGATCCTCTAGGTGGCGCATGAGCTGTGTGTTAAATAAGTGCTCGAACACCTTGCACAGCACTGAGGTGACGGCTATGGGTCGATAGTTGGCTGGGTCCGAGCGATCCCCCTTCTTGGGGATCGGCTGGACATTCGCCTCCTTCCAAGCCGAGGGCACTGTACCCGAACTGTAGGACAGTCGGTACAGCCGCGTTAGCATAGTAAGGATATATGTTTGTTGTTTGTCATTTAACTGCAATAATTTATACTACATGTTATTGTATTAGGTATAATATATTTGTCAGTTTGTAGGCTTATATTCATAAGCTTTTTTGGCATTTATAATTTGAACAAGACGCAAGCTATTTTATAAAAGCTGAAAATTTCTCATAGCAGATCTTAAAAATAGGTAAGAACGATCAGTGAGTATGAAATTGGGATCATGGTTACTTTGTATACACACTACGTGTATAAAATAACACCTGAAATTCTGTTTATCCGGACGGCAGTTATCAGGATTCGTGATTAGCTGGACTACCAACTGCGACCAAATATATTATCTAGTATGTAGTAGCTATATAATCTAAGAAAACAAGGAAATATGAACATAAACAAGTGCATACATCGTAATAATTTTCGTACTAAACATACATTTTCGATGACATATATTTTTTGTTTTAATTATATTATGTAATCATAAATCAATTAGCATATATATTGTTCACTGATGGAGGTGGGCCTTCCCAATGTGCGGCATGTTTGCAGATTTTCCTGTTTTAACTAAACACATAATAGAACTCACTTTTTTCATAACTATATCATAATATAGCGATTCATACTATATACAGTCTGTCAAAGAAGCCATCTAGACAGAGCAATCGTGTGGGGTGAGGGGAATGGTGGAGAATGGGGTGCTACTTGGTACAGCCATACATTTTGGCTGTATAATTTGTAATCCCGTTTTGTATGTATTGGTGGGACGTGTAAATAGTCCTGCCAATGGTGTGTTTGCACACAGAGCGTATCAGAACCTGTGACCTGAAGTTTGGTTGTAATAGAAAGAAAATACACATGTGACCGCTTCTATGAATGAAAACGCAAGAGAACCGGCACTGACCTGTGTTCCACCTCGTGAGGATTCAGCTGCAGACAGGCGTGGTTCCTGGCACGTGCTGGTGGGTAGGTAATTTTCGACCGGCCGGTGATTTTCTTGAATTTGTCGTTTTCTTCCGATACACTTCACTTATACTGACTTGAGAATGTGGCCAAAGGAACTTATAGAATTACACAGAAAAGAAACGAGGAGTTGAATTACTCAACTTCCGTTTGGTGCGGCGGCGGAGTCATACACCGTTCGGTGCAGCGGCGAGTTAGCGACTGATCAAAAAATGCGAGCGGGTAGATGATCCGCTGTGGTGCTTGAGAGTCTCGCTCGTAGAAACTTCATTCTCAAAATATAGTTCGAAAAATCTGTGCGCAGCGCCATCTATTGGCCTTCTTCAACACTAAGTGGTCAACAAATGAGCGCCAATACTCAAACATTATTTCGTTCACAGAAGCGGTTTTTTAAATTACAAAAATTGAAATACAATTAAATTGTGTGGGAAATAATTAAGAAAGTACATAAGCGCTCCACCATGCAACCGGCTTTGGAACGTCGCAAGATGTTACGAAACAAATAAGCGAACACAGGCTGATTAGAGCCCATAGTGAATTTGTATAACATAATAATACATATAGCCAAAATAACAACTTAGACTAACAATATTCTATCTAAAGTATGTTTAAAGTTTGAGTTAAAAATTAAAGTTTAAGATTCTATTTAGCGTTGTAAGTTATTGCGTTGCGATAGGATACAATTTGGTTACAGCGCGTTTGTAAGTACCAGTACGCGTTTTAACCATTGCTACGTGAACCACGTCATCAGAGCCTCTGAACACGTCAGTAATGACTCCTAACGGCCAATTCAACGGAGTAGAATTTTCCTGCTCTAGAAGAACAACGGTGCCGATTTCTACTGGTTTGTCGGGAGTAGCCCATTTTTGTCTGACTTGCAACGTGTGCAAATACTCTACGTTTCGATCTACCAAACTAATTCGTTGATCTGATAGATCAGCCGAGGGTAAGTATTGCAACGGTGTAGTCATTAAGAAATGTGCGGGAGAGAATGACTTAATAGGCCATTCATCAGGGGGGCCGCGGATCCATGCTGGACCGTTCCACCACAAATCATAAGTCAAAAGTTGCGAGGGGAGCATGCCGAGTGATAGACAATCACTCGGGTTAATGGCTCCGGCGACGTGATAAAAATGTTTAGCGTTCAAGTTTTCTTGACACTGAGCGACCCGGTTGCTAACAAAAATCGACCACCAATGTGGTGGCGAGTGAACCCATGATAAGGCAATCGTGGAATCAGAAAAGGCGTAAATATCAGTAACGGGAATGCGTAATGCATACGAATCACGTACAGTTCTTATTAACTTTGACATAAGCAAAATAGCACATAACTCTAATCGAGCAAGCGTAGTAATCTTTGTCGGAGTGACCTTTGATTTTGCACACAAAATGCGAGTTTGAATGCTGGATGGGTAGGTACAATGTGCATAAATAACACATCCCATGCCATTCAGGCTGGCATCACAAAATGCGACAAGACGTAATTCGCAATCAACTTCGACACCTATATATCGCGGAATTTTTAATGTGTCAAGCAATTTTAATTTTTGAACGAGAGCGGAAAAGCGTGAGCGTATATGCTCTGGAGCAGGGTCATCCCAATCACTCTTACTTAGCCAAAGTTCCTTAATTAACAACTTGGCGTAGAGTATCACAGGTGCCACCAACCCGAGCACGTCAAATAGTCGCGCAACTATAGAGAGTATATTTCTCTTAGTGCACATCTCATCTACCGAGGAGGATGTGAAATAAAAATTATCTCCACACGACTCCCACGAGAGACCTAAAACCTTTGCGACATGACTGCCAACATCAAACTCAAGCGATTTGCGGTGAGTATTTATGTCAGCGTTCATTGCGATAGGAAATAGCCTAAAATTTAATAATAATAAAAACAGGTCTGCCTGTAAATTGGGACCAATATGTAAAATATCATTGAGCGAAAGACCAGTGTGGGTTTTAGCGCTCGCGTCTAACACAATACGTGATATCGGTTTGTCATGTCGAACTACTGCGTGATGTGGTATGTAATAACCATCCATAGACAACTTAGAGTCATCAACGAGACTAAGATAACCGTTATCTAAATAATCCTGAATAACCTTATTGTAATTTTCACGTACGGTTGGTGATTGACGAAGTTTACGCTCGAGCGACAGAAACCGGCGGTGAGCGACGCCGCGCGAGCTCCCTAGTTCAGAGGGATCCTTGCAGAACGGCAGCGCAACAGTATAACGACCTACGTCATAGCGAGTCACAGTAGATGTGAAAATATTCTCGCACTCGGTTTCTTCTGGAGACAATAGGCGCTTCACAGGAACTTCCTCAAGTTCCCAAAATTTTTGCACTAAATCATTTAGTGCTAGCGCAGAAAAGGATGCGGTTGTAGGCACAACAACTTTACGTGGGTAATCACCCATAAGTACATACCCAAACGCGGTTGATAGTACACAAGGGGCACTGGGACCACACTCGACTCTATTTCCTAAGTAGATATACGGGAAGAGCTGTGCACCTAATACTATATCAATGTTTCCTGGAATGTTCCAGCTTAAGTCAGCAAGCGGTAAATCGCGAAGATTTAACTCGCAATCACACTTAATTAATTGCGAGGGCAATTGATCCGTAAGGCTATTCATAACTAACGCATGTATATTATACTTATGATCTGCATAAATACGAGATTCAATGTCCAAATACACAGCCTATTATCGGGTGCGAAGTGGAACCAACACCTTTGACAACAGAATTACTCATTGGTATTATTGGTAAATTCAATAAACGACAACAGGACAATGTGATTAAGTTATTCTGTGAGCCATTATCAATTAGACATCTGACTACAGATTTATTTCCAGTGCTACCTTTAGGGCGAGCATACACCTGAGCGGTTGCTAAGAGAATATCACCCTTATGGCTAGAGGCATACGAATGCACAGTGCTTGAAGCGAGCGGTGACTCAGGAGTGAGACCAACATTGTCGCACTGGGGCGGCGAGAGAGGGACAGCAGTCGTCGCATGCGAGTGCGAATTATTAACATTATTATAAAAATGCAATAATTTATGATGTTTTTTCTGACAGAAACAAACTGACGTACTTTTACATTGCGGGAGATTATGTAATGTGCTTAGACAATTCACGCAACCACGCTTAGATTTAATAAACTCATATCTAGCCTTTGTATTTTGCATATTTTTAAACTGAGCGCAGTTATACAGGTGTCGGTGGTCGCTGCCGCCACATAAACAACAGGACGCGTCAACTGCGGTGGACGCATTCGACTTATTATTAATCGGCACACTGACAACAAACGACTTAGAATTACGCTGTACACGCCTATCACTAGACTGTGGCGACCCAGCAGTGGACGACTTCGCATATGACGAAGACCGCGGGTTTGACCGTTCAATCATCTTAGCATAATCTTGTACAAAGTCGATCAGCTGTTGCGTCGTAGGTATATCGACACCTCGAACAGAAAGTTCGAAGGCTTGGATGGTTAGAGTGTCCATTTTCCTCAAGGCACATTGTAGAAACATGAAGTCCGTTAAATCATTTATACCTAACTCTTTAAGCGCGGCGATAGAGGAGGAATATATACCTATAAATGAATCAAGTGAGTTCACACTAGGTGAACAATTCTTTAAGTCTAATATATTATTAAGATAATATGAACCTAATGAACGTTTATCTTGGTATTTCTTGACCAAGGCGTCCCAAACTATACTGTAGGTCTCACTTGACGGAACAATACCGGCAGTGAACTTCAATGCGTTATTGGTTAGTTTTGAGAATAGGTATTGCACACGTTGCGAATCAAACAATTGTTTGTTTAAATGAATATTGGCCTTAAAGGACTGATAAAATGTATTCCAGTTTTCAGGGCGTCCGTCAAAACTCGGAACAACAAGCATTTCCAATTTCACTACAGACGCGTTCGAATTACTCGACCCGTGTGAGGCGACCTCCTTGACCTTGGGCGTAGATAATTTATTTCTAATGCGTTTTATTCTCGAATACAATTCATCAAATGAGTCAAGGCAAGAATAGTCGGATTCCACAGGGGATTCTAATGATAAATTTAAGCTATTTATTTGATCCACAATCGACTCGAACTTATCGCGAACGTCATCGATGTTCTCGGTCTCGGCCAAAAATTCCTCATTGGATCGCGTCGTTATGTCAAAACAAACAATGGATTTCGACGATTTATACCAACGAGTAATGCGTGCAAACAATAATTCCTTCTTTTGATTCAACAGAATAAGCTTCGTTTCGAGATCTGACGACATGTTTGCAAATTAACGATAGGTAGGACCTACCTATTGAGATATAACAAGAAGATTATCTGTAAGGTACCTACTATAATATAATAGTAATTCAACACAAACAGTTTAGATATACCTACTTTTTATTGAAAATTGTACTACGGCTTATTATATAATAGCGCAAGTAGCACAGCGGAGCGGGAATGTAACTAACTACGTACCTAGATAGGTACCTACAAAGTTATGCGTATGTGAATAGAATGATGATTATTTACCGATTAATACGTAAATCACCAACTATTATAAATATCTACCAATTATTACGTAGATTTAGCGTTTTAAATGCAGAATTTACCAAATAATTTACGTAAATCTGTTAGCGAATGAAAGTAATGAAACTAAGATGGCGGAAAGAATTCACCAAAATTACGTGAATCTTTAATTAAATGAATAGGAAAGAAATATTATTCACCAATAATTACGTGAATATGTTATTTACTGGCCTATCCGGCTCGAAGGACCATAAATTATGGTGGGACGTGTAAATAGTCCTGCCAATGGTGTGTTTGCACACAGAGCGTATCAGAACCTGTGACCTGAAGTTTGGTTGTAATAGAAAGAAAATACACATGTGACCGCTTCTATGAATGAAAACGCAAGAGAACCGGCACTGACCTGTGTTCCACCTCGTGAGGATTCAGCTGCAGACAGGCGTGGTTCCTGGCACGTGCTGGTGGGTAGGTAATTTTCGACCGGCCAGTGATTTTCTTGAATTTGTCGTTTTCTTCCGATACACTTCACTTATACTGACTTGAGAATGTGGCCAAAGGAACTTATAGAATTACACAGAAAAGAAACGAGGAGTTGAATTACTCAACTTCCGTTTGGTGCGGCGGCGGAGTCATACACCGTTTGGTGCAGCGGCGAGTTAGCGACTGATCAAAAAATGCGAGCGGGTAGATGATCCGCTGTGGTGCTTGAGAGTCTCGCTCGTAGAAACTTCATTCTCAAAATATAGTTCGAAAAATCTGTGCGCAGCGCCATCTATTGGCCTTCTTCAACACTAAGTGGTCAACAAATGAGCGCCAATACTCAAACATTATTTCGTTCACAGAAGCGGTTTTTTAAATTACAAAAATTGAAATACAATTAAATTGTGTGGGAAATAATTAAGAAAGTACATAAGCGCTCCACCATGTATATTATGATTAATGTTATCCAATTAGCGATCAAAGATGGCGGACTCAAAATTTTCAATAAAATCGATATGGACATCTTTATCACAGTTTTAGGGTATGCTGATTACGAATATATTATCCATTTGCGGATTCACGAAGGCGGACATAAAATTTTCACAAAATTCGATATGGATATCGTTTTCAGGGTTTTTGAGGTTGCCGATCACGAATTAAAGATGGCGGACGCCAATATCTCAAACAAAAGTTATACACTGTTTGTTGTCGTTTTTGAATCACTAACGCAGATTTTAAACAGCTAGACCTACAAACTTGTAATTTCGGCAAAAGATGCTGTAAGTTTTAAGTCTTCAAGACGGGCATTAAAATGATTTCTTCATTGTCGGTAGCATGAATATAACGACTCTGGTGTTGCCTACATCCAAAAGTACGTCCATGGTAACCACTTTCCATTAGCGGGGTCATGTGCTTGTTTGCCACCTAAATGGTTAAAAAAGTATACACTAAGAAAAGATTTCTGCAAATGTTGTTACTAAGAGGGTAAAATAAGGATGAACAAATGTATGAAAGCTAGAAATTTTATAAATAACTATTACCTCCGTTTAAACTTTTACTACTAAGAGAGTAAAATAGGTTAAGAACGGTTGTATGGAAAATTTGTCATTGAAATAGCTAGAAGCATGAAATTTCATACATATATACATACATACAAATAATAACGCCTTTATCCCCGGAGGGTTAGGCAGAGGTGAATTTACACACATAATTATTTCACCAATAATTTGTAATCGGTCCCATGTAATGGGGAGTGAGCCTATTGACATAATATTCCGGACACTATTGTTGACTCGAACCTATAACTGAGGCTGAGTCTGGGCTGTATATATCTGTCTAATGTTAAACAGCCCTTAGTCGCCTTGTTCGACACCGCATGGGAAGAGGTGGAATGGCCCAAATTCTTCTCTGCCGGGAACCACGTGGCTGACACTTTATTTCGTCAAATAAAGCGTAAGAAATAAAGCTATTTCACTACTAAATTGAAGTAATCGATTAATTTTTGTATCGAAGCCCGTCTGTATGGAAATAAATTTACTTTCGTATCAGCGTTCCTCAATACTTCAACCCTAAGGGAGCAAGTAAGGGATAAGTTGTTATATGGAAAGTCATTAACCATAATAGAAAGGTAACACTTTAAAGGGTGTTTAGGATTTATTTACGAATATTATGCTAAGTTGGAACACGGTCCGCTAGTACAATTCTAGTACATACCTTGACAAATTACGAGCTTCCATCTTTTTGTACGCAACTCTAACCTACTATTATTAAGACTAACTAAACCCAGCGGTCAATTTCTCAGTTCCGCATAACTCGTTTATCGACGAAATTGTACAAAAAAAACCCTCCATTCGTGACCTCACATGCATATTTCTTTTACTTCCTATTATAATTAGTCCGGCTATGACTGTGCGGGAATACTATATAAAGTGAATTGGTACAACTCATTAATCATTAGCAGTTCACTGTGCAACAAAATAATAACTACTAAAATGGCCGCTAAGGTTCGTTCTAATTTGATCTTGTGAAGTGGGAATGTTCAGTGAAAATATTGAGTGAAATTTCTCAAGTTGCAATGTCCTACGACTATGTATAGTGTACTATTTAATGCTTGTTTCATTACATGGTGCTGAAAACAAAACGCTTGCAATATTTGATGTACCACACATTTCTCTCTATTCTTATTCTAATTTAACACAGCTTTTTGGTCATGCTGATTACGTAACTCATTTATTTTTTTCATTTACAGTTTGTCGTCGTTGCTCTCCTGGTGGCGGCTGCTCAAGGCAGCGCTATCCACGGTCATGGTGCTGACTACACCAGTTTTTCATACGGCGTATCGGACCCCCACACAGGCGATGTCAAAAGCCAGCACGAAACCCGCGTTGGAGACAGCGTAGTCGGCCAGTACTCGCTCTTGGACTCTGACGGCACAAAACGCACCGTCGACTATGCTGCTGATGCACACAGTGGTTTCAACGCTGTCGTACGCAAGGACCCATTGTACGCTCACGCCGCACCTGTCGTCGCTCCCGTCGTAGCTCATGCTGCTCCCGTCGTAGCTGCCCCCGTAGTGGCTGCTCCCGTGTACAACACCTACGCTGCTCCCCTCGCTCACGGTTACGCCAAAAGCTACGTCGCTCCCCTAGCTCATGGTTACGCCGCTCCTCTTGGCCACGGTTATGCCGCACCTCTTGCCCACGGTTATGCCGCCCCTCTTGCCCACGGATACTCCCACGGTGTCACCGCTTACGGTGCGGTGGCTGCTCCCCTTGGTCACGGAGCTATCTCTTACGGCGCTCACGGACTCTACGGTGCCAATCTGTACTAAATAATACTGTTACGTTAATTTATTTCAAAACAGCAATGAATGCTGTGATTATAATAAAAAAGTTCAAAGTACCTAACTTAACATAATTGTTTTTTTTCCTTTACCTAGTTTCATACGTATTCACCAAGTTAACATGGCTCTTACATGGTCGGTAGTTCGATTGTGTGCCCAGCTGTACCATTAATTAGTCCCGTTAATGGTACTAGGAATTTTTGTCCCACTAGTACCATTTTTCACTAAAATGGATATGGGAATCGGTTTCAGGGTTTTTGGGGCTGCTGATTACGAATATACTATTCATTTAGCGATCCGAGATGAATGAATGGATAATATATTCGTAAATAGCAATCCCGAAATCTTCGAAAACTATACCTTTATTGACTTCGTAGGATATTTCAAGTTCGCCATCTTAGGCTAAATGGATGAAATATTCGTAATTTAATTAACAATTCCAAAAACCTCGTAAATCAAACCCATATTGACTTTTATGGAAATTTCTCGTCCGCCATCTTGGATCGCAAATGGATGATAATATTCGTAATTAGTCACCACAAAAAAATCGAAAATGATACCCATAGTGATGTTTTTTTTAACCCCCGTGATACGGGGCCCTACGGGGTCAAGGATGAAGAAAACGATTGGTACGAGATCCACAACTTTAATCCGTAGGTCCTGCTTTACAATAATAAAACTACTCTAAGTAAAGGTCGAGTATCGGTTCGGGTACAAGTTCACGTCACTATAAACGGCAGGCTGAGTAATGTACTCAACTTGGGGTTCCGGGCTGGCCCCGAGCGAGTGTGACGTTGTCTTCCCCTCAAGGTCACCAGGCTTCGCAGCTGCTAGTTCGATCCGCCGGAGTAATCGCCAAGGCCGTCTTCAAGACGGTACGGAGAGGGCAGGCACCTCAGCTGGCTCGGAGGTGGGCCGATACGGCGCGGTGCTGATATTCCAGACGGTATGTAGTGGACCGGTATTCCAGCCGGTACCAAGTTCTGGGGAGACAACCACACGATTAGGCACTGGTGCGTGAACCCAATGCGACAGCGCCGGGCCCCAACGTATAATTTTCTACATGGGCCCTAAGGTCGGCGGCGCTGTACAATGGTAGGTACACATAACACATAAAATAAACAATAAAACAAAGAAATAAAACTGGATTGTTCCGGAATTCATAATCGTAAGTATTTATCGTAAGTACGTCTGTAATCCCGTTTGTAGTGTTTACTACTATCGTATTCCACCGGCTCGCTGATGCCCACGGGAGTATACCACACTTACAGACACTTATATTATGTGATCCGTGCTCCCACACGAAACTCGCATTGTGATTAAAGGCGCCATTTTCTGACTGCCCACTCCGGTCTGTGTCTGTGGTTAGAGGTTACGCCCATAGACAATCGAGACGATGTGAATATGCTTTATTGCATACACTACATCCCTTCCTTAGGATAAAATAGAAAATAACTAGATCAATATCAAATCATATCAATCAGTTTAATTATAACAATTCACATGGCAGACATACATACATGCTTGTACATAATGTTCAATTTCACTCACCAATTATAATTCTCACTAATCATCTGTGTCCCTGCTGTCTCCTAATGCCTCTTTATTATCTCCTTTTTGGTCATCTAGTTCAACTGCTGTCCACTTACCCTCTACTCTCTTTAGATGCACTACATTTCTTCTCAGCGTTTGTCCTGTCTGGTCGTTTGTTACAGTTACATCTCCTCCTTTAGCTTCTTGAACGGTGTATGGTGTGGGATTGTAGTTCGAACTTAGTTTATTTACCTTTTCCATATTTTTTACATATACCTTATCCCCTTCTTTCAATCCCAAATCAGTGGCTCCTCTTCTTCTGTCTCCATACTCTTTCCCCTTCTCTTTCTGGACTTTGTCCCGGTCAAACACATCACCATCCGTTTCTGCCCTCTCTAGCCGGTCAATGGATGGAATTTTATCTCTGTTCTGTCGTCTGAAGAACAGTTCTGATGGAGATTTTCCAGTTGCTGAATGAGGTGTGCCATTGTACATGAGTAAGTACTCCATCAGACTGTCTCGCATATCTTTTTTTTCTAGATGGCATATCCTTAAACGTTTCATGATGTCCCGATTTTGGCGTTCGACTTCACCATTTTGTTGGGGCCAATAAGGGACGGTATTGTGGAGGATAATATTGCATTCGCCACAAAAAGAGCGAAATTCTTCGCTGACAAATTGTTTACCATTGTCTGCGGTAATTGAGACGGGGTAGCCTAGTCTGCTGAAAATTTCCTTAAGCAATAGTATAATTTGTGAACTAGTCACTGATTTAGTTATTTTAACCTCTTTGTAGCGACTATAATAATCTACCATAACGAGGATATAGCAGCTGTTAGGGAGCGGGCCCAGAAGATCCATCGCAACATCAACCCAAGGGGCTATGGGTAGTTCACGTCTTTTCATTGCGGTAGGTGGATTTGGCAAGCTCACTAAGGTGCAGCTCTTGCAGCATTTGACAAGGGTTTCGGCGTCTTTGTCTATTCTTGGCCACCAAACTTTCGATCTTAATCTTCCTTTCATAGCCACAATGCCCGGGTGACCTTCGTGTGCAGCGTCTAAGACGCTTTTCCGTAATTTATTTGGTATCACAATCCTATTCCCTCGAAGTAATATGTGTCCATAGAAACATAGTTCATTTTCGAAAATTTTGAATGTTTTGACCGACTCGTGCCACTTTTGTTTGTAAATTCCTTCCCTAACGTAGGTTATTTCTTGGTCGGCTTCGGAAGCCGCAACAATAGATGTCATAGAAACCGCCTGTGGTCGTGCCTGCTCTACAATTTGGTGCACGTGGTATTCGTCTCCTCTTCGTGGATTGGGTCGCAATTTTTCGCACAGGCGAGACAATGGGTCAGCGATATTTGCTTTTCCGGGCTTGTATGTGATGTTAAATTTGTAGGCTTGAAGTCGCAAAACCCACCTCTCTATGCGCGCACACGGTTTGGATTTTGGTCCAAATAATATCTCAAGTGGCTTGTGGTCCGTGATGAGATCAAAATCCTTACCAAAGAGGAAAATATTAAAATGTTCCACCGCCCAAACTAGAGCTAGAGCTTCTTTCTCTGTTTGACTATATCGCCTTTCACAGTCAGTTAGTGTCCTGTTTCCGTATGCTATTATCCGCGGCCCCTTCGAATCACACTGTACTAGTATAGCACCGAGGCCCACAGGACTAGCATCTGCGATAACCTGTGTTTTGTCTTCTATATGATAATACCCTAGGCATTGTATTTTTGTTAATGCTAATTTTAAGTCATGAAAGGCTTTGTTTTGGGTCTCCGTCCAAAACGGTTTGATATCTGCTTTTTTCCCAAATTTCTTTCTCAGGAGTTCTTTCAGGGGTTCCGTTTTGGTAGCCATGTTCGGTATCCATTTATTTACATAATTTACTAGCCCCAAGAAACTTTGTAGTTCTTCTATAGTTTCAGGGGCTCTGAAGTTCGCTATGCTCTCCATATATTTGGGCAGTGGCTTTACTCCTTCTGATGACAACTCATGGCCCAAGAAGTTCACTTTCTCTGTCTTGTAAATGCACTTCTGTTCATTTAGTTGTACATCATTTTCCTTTAGTACTTCCAGCACTTTTTTAAGGTGTGCATCATGTTGTTCCTTGCTATCTCCAAATACTAATATATCATCAATGAAATTGATGACTCCATTGCACTTCAACAGAATTCTTTCCATAACTTTCTGGAAGATCTCCGGGGCACAGTTGATTCCAAACATAAGTCGTTTATATTGGTATAGTCCTTTACTTGTTATGAAAGTCGTTATGTGTCTGCAATCAGGGTGTAGTTCCAATTGGTGGAAAGCATCTTTAATGTCTAGCTTACTAAAATATTTAGCCTTACCAATTTTCGGCAAGAGTTTATCCATGCATGGTAATGGGTGATTTTCTCGCTTAATGGCAGTGTTTGCACGTCGCATATCCACACATAAACGCAGGTCTCCGTTTTCTTTTATGATTGGTACCATTGGGGATACCCACATTGAAGGTCCATGTACTTCTTCAATGATATCTCGATTGAGCAAGTCCTGAATTTTATTTTCGACTTTTTGTTCGATAGGTAATGGTATCCTTCGGTAAGGTTGGGATACTGGTAGTACCATCTTATCTATAGGGATTCCTATCAATATGTTTTTTATTTTAGGTAATGGCTGGCATATTTTGTGATCTTCAATTTTATTAATGTCAACACCAATCCTCAGGATTCCCAAAAGTGTGGCGGTATCTTTCCCAAGTAGGTCTCTTGTACCTTCTGTAATAACATAAACTGTACTAAGTTCTTCCTGTTTATTTATTGCGATATTGGTATCAAATGATCCCATGATACTCAGGGGGGTGTGGGAACCATATGCTAGAAAGGTCTTGTTTGGGTTTTTAGTTTGATTAGTCACTAAGGCCCCTTGGTTCTTCAGGGCCGCCCACGTTCTTGGGGTTATTAAATTCAGTTTACAGCCTGAGTCGACAAGCATTTTTGTTTTGACTCCCCCTAGGGTACATTCAACCATTGCATCTTCATTGATGTTGAAAACATAATCTACGTCAACTTTTGCTTTTTTGTTCTTTTGTGTATCTTGCGATCTTCCTGGTTTGCCTTGTTCATTAAATTTCCTTTTACCATAGTTTTTTGTTCTGCAGAACTCCTGAAAATGCCCCAGTTTACCACATGCGTGGCATGCTTTTCCTATAGCACGACATTCGTTAATTGATGAATGGTTTTTGAACCCGCAGCGGGTACATGGTGTCATTATTTTATTTGCCGACTTGTCCATCCTGGAAGTTTGTTCCGTCTTTATTATTCTTGTTTTATTATTCCTGTTATGTATGTGTACAGCATTTATAGTTCCTTCTGGAATTTCTTTCTTCTCCTGGTTCCCTTGTGCTTTGTGTCCATACACCTCCAATTGATCATTTACAATTTCCAAGGTGTTTGCTTCAGTCACAATTTTTTCCAGATTTATACTGTCACCAATTGTTAGGATTTTTTTCCGTAACTCAGCCAAATTGGTCTTTTCTGTAATCTGGTCGATTAGGTGTTCCTCATTATTATGAAAGTTGCATTTTTCTGCTTGTTTCCGAAGGCGTACCAAGAAGCTTTCAAACTTCTCATTTTCTTCTTGCTTCATCAATCGAAACATGTGTCGTTCAAAAATTCTGTTTTGTTTTGGCAGAAAATATTCATCCAGTTTCAGTAATGCCACTTGAAATATATCACAACCTTCAGCCGGTTCGACATTAGCGCCCGGTAAGTTAAAAAAAATGTCCTGTAGGTTTGCTCCACCAAAGTGTAGCAGGGTGGCGCGTCTTTTATCTGGTCTGGTGATTTCAGCCACGTCGAGATAAATTAATAGGGACCTCTTCCATCTCTCCCACTTTTGGCCTATTGAGGCTCTATCGCCCCCTAAATCCAGCTGCTCTAATGCTAGCAATGGTGGCTGGTAAGCCATTTCTGTGTTTCGTGGGGCGTCCTGAAATATTCAAAATATTGATATAGGTATTGACCTATTTTGAATGGATTGTACTAACAGTTGCCCTTAAGCTGACATTCATTTGAATTATCACACCTTTCCAGATTTAAAGTCATTTGACCACTTCATGACATTCATTTGAATTGCCAAGAATATCCAGTTTAAGAGAGAGACTCATTTGAACCACAATTCTCTGATTTAACAAATGTTCATTTGAACTACTGCACTTTTCCCCATTGGCAGCTGGCATGTCAACCACTTAGCCGTTCATTAGAATAGCTACATTCACCAATTTACTAGGGGAGGTTCATTTGGACTACTAAATGTTACCTTATTTAAGGTACTGTTGGGCATTCATTTGAACTGCCTAAGTTTTCCTGATTTAACAAAACAAACTCATTAGAGTTCTACTATTTGTGCTTGCATTTGCTAGCACATTGCTCAACATCAGACATATAAATATAATGATTTCTCTTTTTTTTTTTTCATAAGAACATACACATTTCACTTAGAAATTTATAATTACTTCTTGATATCATTTTTGTTCTATTGATTGTTAATTAAACAACCGACAAATAAATTGCACAACTGAATTATGCTGATAGCGAGTAGTTCGAGGTTACATGATAATTTACCACAACAGTTTCCCCCTTATCGTACTGGTCACAAAATTGTTAGCCAACATTCTAAGAGTTGTCCAACTACAAGCTTTAACTCCCAACTGCCAAGCCAACTAAGAATGTAAACAAACAGTATATTATGTGGAATTGATTTAATATATATCAATTATAAGAGAAAACTAGATATTTGTAATACATTTTTTTCTCTAAAACATGTTCTTCCTTTATAATTAGAAAATCATTAAGTTGTTGACAACAATGGTTTTATCAGTGCAGTAGGGCCAATGTCGTTCAGTATGATGAAATATTTATAGTTTATTATAGTTTGAGAGATAATATACCACAGTAGATTACGTTTTTGTGGTTTAAATTGATGGTTTTGGGATGTTAGTGGTCTAATTACCTACAAGTTATAACCTCGAAATACCGGCATCAGTGATAGATATTTTAATTTGATTCTCTCTGATTTTATGAAAATAAATTACCTTTTGCCTCGTCGCCACTTGTAGTGTTTACTACTATCGTATTCCACCGGCTCGCTGATGCCCACGGGAGTATACCACACTTACAGACACTTATATTATGTGATCCGTGCTCCCACACGAAACTCGCATTGTGATTAAAGGCGCCATTTTCTGACTGCCCACTCCGGTCTGTGTCTGTGGTTAGAGGTTACGCCCATAGACAATCGAGACGATGTGAATATGCTTTATTGCATACACTACACCGTTAACCACGGTTCAATCAACCATAAACAAATGATTCAGTAATAATTAAGATCTAATACTAATATATGCTGAACCGTGGATTTAAAACGAGATTAAAATTCGACAATTTACATATTCTCAAAATGTGGGTATCCGTAGAAAATTATGGCGAGATATACACCGTGTTGATTTTTCTCTTAGAATACGAACAATCAAACATTACAACTAATTGAATAGTTCTTAAGCAATTACTATATTCGGCTGTCTGTCGACATGTATACTCGCGACATATATTATGGACACACTTCATACAATAACTTTCTTACAACATTTTAACGATTACGATGTTGATCACAATTTACTTTAAATTTAATTTAATTACATTTACACAAAGACAAACTACAACTAGATAACTACCGAACTCCCGACCGCAGGTAGGCAGGTACTAAAAATGAGCTAGCATCACGCTTAGCTCCTAGGGGCTAAGCAGGAATGTCACACGCGAATGACGATGTTATTTTACTTTATTATTTACGTGACTATCGTTTAATACTCGCGCACTGTTTATTAAGGACACTAGACTTACCCCTTATATTGGGAACAGCTTGTACGTAACAAGACACTTCTTGAGATGCCGAGATATACAATACTACGATACGATAACTATACTGAGTACGTAGGACTCAGTACTAGTATCTAGCAGAATGTAACTACATGTTATCTAGGTTTTAAGATTATGACTGCACGTTCCGCTGTGGAGTCTCGCTCAGCTTTATTGTTTTTAAAATTTAAAAACAATAAATCCCCCATCACAAAAAACAATAAATCCAAAAAGTTGAAATAAATTGTGTTTGCCCTTTAACTTTGATATACCCATTAATATTTTGTTTCAACCGTTGCCATGGTCGGAGGACCATGTATGGTCCCCCAACCGCCTCCCGCCTCCCGCCTCCCGCCTCCCGCCTCCCGCCTACCGCCTCCCGCCTCCCGTCTCCCGCCTCCCGCCTCCCGCCTCCCGCCTTCCGCCACCCGCCTCCCACCTCCAGCCTCCCGCCTCCCGCCTCCCGCCTCCCGCCTCCCGCCTCCCGCCTCCCGCCTCCCGCCTCCCGCCTCCCGCCTCCCGCCTCCCGCCTCCCGCCTCCCGCCTCCCGCCTCCCGCCTCCCGCCTCCCGCCTCCCGCCTCCCGCCTCCCGCCTCCCGCCTCCCGCCTCCCGCCTCCCGCCTCCCGCCTCCCGCCTCCCGCCTCCCGCCTCCCGCCTCCCACCTCCAGCCTCCCGCCTCCCGCCTCCCGCCTCCCGCCTCCCGCCTCCCGCCTCCCGCCTCTCGCCTCCCGCCTCCCGCCTGCCGCCTCCCGCCTCCCGCCTCCCGCCTCCCGCCTCCCACCTCCCGCCTCCCGCCTCCCGCTAAGTAATATTAATATTATATAATAATATTTGTAGTATTAATATTAAATATATATATATATATATAATTTATATATATATATATATATAATTTATATATAATATATATATATATATATAATATAAAATATAGTAATATTATATAATAATATTAATATTACTTACATAAATAATGACAGCCTCCGTGGCGTGGTGGTAGTGAACGCGACTGCTACGCAGGAGGCGCGGCGTTCGATTCCCGCTCAGTGAAAATATTTGTATGTATGAATATGGCTATTTGCATTGGTGTTTATATGTATAATATATATGTATTTACAGACAAAAAAAAAATCTATGTATGTTTATCCGCATTCTAGATTCCATAACACAAGCTAGTTAAGCTATGCTTACCATGGGTCTAGATAGCGTTGTGTAGAATTTTGTGGAATATTTGGTGACGCCCGGTCTTACGGCCCAGGTTGAGCTCAAAAAAAAGCTCTGGAATGTGCGTCCGCGGTGCTATCGTGGACAGACCTAACGGTGGGGAACATTAAATGAGGCAGCTACTCGAAACCTTGACCCGCATCGATCGCGGGTCAAAAAGTTATTCGACTTTTTCTAATTGCCCGGTCTCACAGACATACACGTCACCAATATGGCGGGTTAACGTTATAGCAGTTTAGCTGACACTACAACACTCATTCCTCTGAGAACACCTGCTTCTCTCAATAAAACGCAGCCTTATTGGTTTAGTAGATACTTTAAGAAATATGAAAATGTATAGAGTAACGAAGAGGAAAAACTTCAGTCTTTCTTCTTAAACCAAGACACTCACTAAGCAGAAATTTGGAAAAAGTTGCCACAAAATTATCAAAAGCTTGCAGGTTTGCAGTTTGTAAATCTAATGCTGGGGTCAAAGTACCGTGATATGCCAAAAAAATTGCCATAACTTCAACAACACTTAGGTGTAACCACGAATTGTGGCCATCATTTTACAAGATAATTTACCGCCTAAAGTATCGACATATTGATTGATATGACATTGTCACTTCACAATGCCATAATTATTAGGTACGGTGGTGTGACCCCAGAATTAGAATTTAGTACTCGCAGTATTCACGAATTTATCACGGTCTCTTATAATCTTCAGAAGGCCTATTTAACGATTTTTTTTTAATTAAGTATAATGTACAGAAATATTGTACAGGTGAACGAAATAATGTACTTATGAATGTTATAAAAAAATTAAGAAAATACTATAAAATCAGTTTGTATACTTGACTAGGTCAGGAACTGATGTGTGATGTGTGATAAGTGACGCAAATTTTAATTGAGAGATAATAATCGCTTTGATGTCAAAAGGTCACCCATCCTCAAATTGGGTATTATCCTATAGTTAAAATAAATTATCTAACCGAACTTCTTAAATTAAGAATGGTAAAAAAGCGGTAAAAATTGCGGTAAAAATTGTGTTGCGTTTGCGCACACAACCTTTAACAGTAACTGATTTGACTGTTAAATTATATGACGTCACTAAATATTTTTTCACACAAGTTACCTTATAACTTATCGTTTTGACGTTTAGTAAAAAGTAAATAATTTGACTAGTCAGTAGGATACCCAATTGTCCTATTAACATACCAAGCGGTAGTTTTAGTGCGTAAAAGTGCGACATTACATTCCGTTTGCCCCAGGCCATATCATGAGAATTCCCCTGCGTCACATTCGAGGTCGCTACTTAATTTATTCGGTGAGATTCGAACGCACAGCCCTGTCTCGTACATCGATGACGACATTATGGTATCAACGTCATAGTCTTTTTGCTACGGCATGTGACTTACGTACGAGTATTATGCTAATTCATGATTATATGCAATGCAATGAATGATAAACAAGTTCACGACCGTTATTTATGAATTCATTATTCTTAAGTAATTTAAAGATATTGTAAAGATCTTTTAATCTATATACATGCTATAAAGGACGCAAAAATGCCTTGCCATGGAGAAGGAATCATATCCTGTCCTCCGTGGTCCTTATAACACGGCTTTTTTTTTTTTTCATTTGACCGATAAGAAAAAAAATCGGCCTAATTAAACTGTTCGGTTCATAATGGTCAACGGTGAACCACGATTCTACTCAATTTTTTCAAACTACTTGGGTGGCAGATGAGCACCGGCCCTTATGTTGGGTCGCGGTTACCACGGCTTACATAGATGTGTGCAAACACCAGAGGAGTCGCCTGAGCTGCTAGTAGATTTTATGCACATTAGTAGGATGCTAATAGCTATTTTTGAGACTAAGATTCTATGTTACTTATTGCCTACTTTAAGGAGGTCATCATCATTATCATCATATCAGCCATACATAGTCCACTGCTGGACACAGGCCTTTCCCATAGACTTCCAGAAAGACCGATCTAAAGCAGCCGGCATTCAGCGCTTCCCGACGACCTTGATTTTTTTTTTTCATCGTGCAATAAATCCCCACGGATACCACCCCCACGGAGCCGGTGGAGGTGGTTATGTCGGACTCGAACCGACTAAAACGCACGCCATCTTGGGTCCTTGGTTGCCGGAGGTGAGATTGCCAAAAGCATATCTCTCGCACCCCGGCAGGCCCAGGACCATCTCTTTCGAGATGGCCCCTTCGGGTTGTGGGGACCGCAGGGTCCCCATCTAGCCCCGGTAACGGGGAGTCCCGACGACCTTGATGAGATCGCCGTTCCTCCTGGCCGTTGAGCCTTGCCCGTATGAGTAGTAATGGAGGAAAAATATTATGTGAAATTGTCATTCTAGTAATTTTATAACACATAATATCATTATTACTAACGTGAATATTTATTTCATTTACGGATAAAAAAAAAATATATTATTTAATAAAAAAAATTTATTACCATAATAAATTATATATTACGGCGAATTTAAATAATTTATAACACATTACAACAGTGTACGATTAAAATTACAAAACGAATACTTAGGCATTTAAAATCTGATTAAATTAAGGGTTTAGTTCAAATAAACTTATTATTAACAGTTATAATTTAAATAGCTGTGCAAAAATAATTATTAAATTCCTCACATTTTTCGAGAACGTGACCTTAGTTACTTGCTATTTACTATTAGGTGTAATTAATAAAGTCCGGCTGCATATTGTACGTGAATGGTATAAAAAGAGAATTGGTTGCCCTGATTAATCATTCGCACTTTACTGTCGAACAAACAATAACCTAAACACAATGGCCGCTAAGGTTTGTTCTATTATATTCTAATTGAAATAAAAAATACATTTAAAAGATATAAATATTGCGATTTTCAATAAACTCATACTAAACGTCATGTCTTTTTTAATTACAGTTCGTCGTTGTTGCTCTCCTGGTGGCTGCTGCTCAAGGTAGCGCAGTCCACGGTAACGGCTACAGCTTCTCATACGGCGTATCAGACCCCCACACCGGTGACGTGAAGAACCAACACGAGACCCGCATTGGCGACAGCGTAGTCGGCCAGTACTCGCTCTTGGAGTCCGACGGCACCAAACGCACCGTGGACTATGCTGCTGATGCCCACAACGGTTTCAACGCCGTCGTACGCAAGGACCCAGCGTACATTCACGCCGCCCCAGTTGTTGCCAACGCATACGCCGCTCCCCTCGCCCACGGCTACGCTGCCCCTCTTGCCGCTGGCTACGTTAATGGATATGCCTCATCCCTTTCTCACGGATATGCTGCTCCTCTCGCCAGCAGCTACGTCAGCGGATATGCCGCACCTCTTAACTACGGTTACGCCGGTCCTCTGGCCTCCACCTACTCCACCGGTATTGCCGCTTACGGTGCTCATGGTATCCAGGGTGCTCAAGTGTTCGGCGCCGCTGGCCTGTACTGAATAGTTTTAAGATAATTTAATAGAAATTTCCAATGAAAGTAGCTGTGATCAAAATAAAATACTTTTCAATATCAACTCCAAAACTTTATTATTATTTTACCTTACATTTTCTAATCATAACTTTGCAATCTATATAAAATAACATTAAGTAAAAAGAAACAAATTATCGTGCAATGAACATTAATTTTAAAAATGTTTGGAAAATATGCATTATTATTTAATATCTGAAGAAAAAGAGCTTCTTAGTTTCAAACTAGGTCATACATTCTCTGTATTATACATCATGACAAAAGGCTTAGATCCCATTGACAGGGATAAAAAAACGTTCTAATTAAAAAAATTGTATTCAAATTAGCTACGGACACATAACTAATAATCATAATATTATATAATACAGATCCATAACTAAGTTGAAGCAAATCAGTTAATAAAAACACTAAAATAACATCAGAAAAATATACCTACACTGTCATAATGTACGTCTTCTTAGAGAATCTCGACATCACTAATCATAGTTGAAGTTCGTAAGTCCAGATCAACTTCCAAATCACTCAGATGGTAATTTTGAATCTTGAAGTAAGCAAAGACTGTTCTAATCAACCAATAATATATTAATGCGATGTTTTGCCATGTGTGTTGGGGCTTCACTAGGTTCTTTGGGAATAGTACTGGCTACTATGTATTCCTAGAATGGATTTTCATGGGTTGCAGAAACAGGATTAAAATTTCACATATATAAGGCCATGAGCACTAGCTAGTATTTCTTAGGATTAAAACTTTTCCAAAATTGGTATATCGATTATATAGTTTTGGTAGCGACAATTATTTTCATACAATACATAGTCTATAATCTTGCACGTCGGCTATTTGCTTAGATAGGTACTGTTCTATTCAACGTCGTTTCTCATACAAGATCTCGATATCACTATGGCCATCAGTATCGTATGTACAGTCTGCCTCAAATCAATCTACTAAGTAATAAAAATTAAATTAACACCAACTAATGATATTATTTTTATACTGTTTTATTGATTTAAATCGTATTTTCGTCCGAACTTAAGGTGTATATCAAAATATCAGAACAATCAATTAACATTTTTAGGACTTTGACAGTCAGGATCGATTACACAAAGTTATAATTTTTAAATCCGAATCAACTTACGAATTACTTTTTAAACGCTGTCACAACTTGATTTTTTCGTATAATATTTTAATGCTCAAAATTATCACCGCCAGATTGATTTATTAATTAGGCGTAGCAATTTTCACCAAACAGCGTATACAAATAAATATATAAATTTTGTTGTCTTATCTATGAAGCAAGCCACAGAAAATATGTAATTTCAAAAATGCTCAGATGAATGTAGATCCCATATCCCTTTCGAAGTCAGAAAAAAAAATGCTGAATACGTTTTCTGGGGTTGTGGGAACAGTAACAAAATTTCTATGGGTGTGGGCAACATCCAGTGTAGGCATAATGCATACTCCTTTAGAGAAATACACATGCATTAAATTACAAGATTTATTGAAATACGGTACAGTCAGCAACAAACCTACCTTGACTATATTAAGATCATTTTGTATAAATATATTTGAATGAAACTTTATAGCATTTATTATGCTAACTATACAATTCGATTACATCAGAAAATATGAATTACTCAGGTGAGACTTGACACACGACCTTTCCCTTAAAGAATGCTCTTCCAACTAAGCTACTGAGCCATACCTGAATAAAATCAAATGTCCCTTCTCTATATATTCGTCTTTAAGGCGACAGTGGAGTCATCTAGTCATCAAAGCTCTAACGAACTGTTGGAACCAATTTCAATCATTTTTAACCATTGATTTTTCTTGATATAATCGAATTATATAGTTTACATAGTAAATGCTATAAAATTTCGTTCAAAGATTTGGGCACATCGATCTGTTTTATTGTTAAATTATGTGTATTAGTATAAGTCAAGATTCATCTGATGCCGACGCGAAAGTAAATGAAACGTTTAGATAGTTCTGTTCTAATAAAATGCAAAGAATTTGTGAAAACATTCCTTGCATTTTTCGAGAGCGTGACCTTATTTCGCGTGTTACTTACTATTAAGTATAATAATTAATTGAGTCCGGCTGCATATTGTACGTGAATGGTATAAAAAGAGAATTGGTTGCCCTGATTAATCATTCGCACTTTACTGTCGAACAAACAATAACCTAAACATAATGGCCGCTAAGGTTTGTTCTATTATATTCTTATTGGAGCCAATAAATTTTATTGTAATATATCTTTACTCTCGTACTAAACATGTGTTTTTTAATTGCAGTTCATCGTTGTTGCTCTCTTGGTGGCGGCTGCTCAAGGTAGCGCAGTCCACGGTAACGGATACAGCTTCTCATACGGAGTATCAGACCCCCACACTGGTGACGTGAAGAACCAACATGAGACCCGCGTTGGCGACAGCGTAGTCGGCCAGTACTCGCTCTTGGAGTCCGACGGCACCAAACGCACCGTGGACTACGCTGCTGATCCCCACAACGGTTTCAATGCCATCGTACGCAAGGACCCAGCGTACATTCACGCCGCCCCAGTTGTTGCCAACGCATACGCCACCCCTCTTGCCCACGGCTACGCTGCCCCTCTTGCCGCTGGCTACATTAATGGATACGCCTCATCCCTTTCTCACGGATATGCTGCTCCTCTCGCCAGCACCTACATCAGCGGATATGCCGCACCTCTTAACTACGGTTACGCCGGTCCTCTGGCCTCCACCTACTCCACCGGTATTGCCGCTTACGGTGCTCATGGTATCCAGGGTGCTCAAGTGTTCGGCGCCGCTGGCCTGTACTGAATAGTTTTAAGATAATTTAATAGAAATTTCCAATGAAAGTAGCTGTGATCAAAATAAAATACTTTTAAATATCAACTCCAAAACTTTATTATTATTTTACCTTACATTTTCTAATCATAACTTTGCAATCTATATAAAATAACATTAAGTAAAAAGAAACAAATTATCGTGCAATGAACATTAATTTTAAAAATGTTTGAAAAAATATGCATTATTATTTAATATCTGAAGAAAAAGAGCTTCTTAGTTTCAAACTAGGTCATACATTCTCTGTATCATACATCATGACAAAAGGCTTAGATCCCATTGACAGGGATAAAAAAAAGTTCTAATTAAAAAAATTGTATTCAAATTAGCTACGGACACATAACTAATAATCATAATATTATATAATACAGATCCATAACTAAGTTGAAGCAAATCAGTTAATAAAAACACTAAAATAGCATCAGAAAAATATACCTACACTGTCATAATGTACATCTTCTTAGAGAATCTCGACATCACTAATCATAGTTGAAGTTCGTAAGTCCAGATCAACTTCCAAATCACTCAGATGGTAATTTTGAATCTTGACGTAAGCAAAGACTGTTCTAATCAACCAATAATATATTAATGCGATGTTTTGCCATGTGTGTTGGGGCTTCACTAGGTTCTTTGGGAATAGTACTGGCTACTATGTATTCCTAGAATGGATTTTCATGGGTTGCAGAAACAGGATTAAAATTTCACATATATAAGGCCATGAGCACTAGCTAGTATTTCTTAGGATTAAAACTTTTCCAAAATTGGTATATCGATTATATAGTTTTGGTAGCGACAATTATTTTCATACAATACATAGTCTATAATCTTGCACGTTGGCTATTTGCTTAGCTACTGTCCTATTCTATGTTGTTTCTCATCTAAGATCTCAATATCAGTATGGCCGCTAGTATGCACAGTCAGCCTCAAATCGATCTACCAAGTACTCAAAATGATCTTAACACCGACTAATGAATTGAAATAAAATATCACCGACTAATGATATTATTTTTATACTGTTTTCCGAACTTAAGGTGTATATCAAATATCAGAGCAATCAATCAACATTTTTAGGACTTTGACAGTCAGGATCGATTACACAAAGTTATAATTTTTAAATCCGAATCAACTTCCGAATTACTTTTTAAACGCTGTCACAACTTGATTTTGTCGTATAATATTGTAATATTCAAGTTTATCACCACCAGATTGATTTATTAATTAGGCGTAGCAATTTTCACCAAACAGCGTATATAAATAAATATATAAATTTTGCTGTCTTATTTATGAAGCAAGCCACAGAAAATAATTCCAAAAATGCTCAGATCAATGTAGATCCCATCTCCCTTTCGAAGTCAGAAAAAAAATGCTGAATACGTTTTCTGGGGTTGTGGGAACGGTAACAAAATTTCTATGGGTGTGGGCAACATCCAGTGTAGGCATAATGCATACTCCTTTAGAGAAATACACATGCATTAAAATACAAGATTAATTGAAATACGGTACAGTCAGCAACAAACCTATCTTGACTATATTTAGATCATTTTGTATAAATATTTTTTTTTTCTGACTCCCTTTCGAATTCAGAAAAAAAATGCTGAATACGTTTTCTGGGGTTGTGGGAACGGTAACTAAATCTCTATGGGTGTGGGCAATATCTAGTGTAGGCATAATGCATACCCCTTAGAGACATACACATGCATTAAATTATAAGATTAATTGAAATACGGTACAGTCGGCAACAAACCTATCTTGACTATATTAAGATCATTTTGTATAAATATATTTGAATGAAACTTTATAGCATTTATTATGCTAACTATACAATTCGATTACATCAGAAAATATGAATTACTCAGGTGAGACTTGACACGCGACCTTTCCCTTACAGGGAGAATGCTCTTCCAACTGAGCTACTGAGCCACACCTGAATAAAATCAAATGTCCCTTCTCTATATATTCGTCTTTAAGGCGACAGTGGAGTCATCTACCAAAGCTCTAACGAACTGTTGGAACCAATGAATGACTTTTCAATCATTTTTAACCATTGATTTTTCTTGATATAATCGAATTATATAGTTTACATAGTAAATGCTATAAAATTTCATTCAAAGATTACAAAGATCGATTTGTTTTATTGTTAAATTATGTGTATTAGTATAAGTCAAGATTTATCTGATGCCGACGCGAAAGTAAATGAAACGTTTAGATAGTTCTGTTCTAATAAAATGCAAAGAATTTGTGAAAAAATTCCATGCATTTTTCGAGAGCGTGACCTTATTTCGCGTGTTACTTACTATTATAATAATTAATTGAGTCCGGCTGCATATTGTACGTGAATGGTATAAAAAGAGAATTGGTTGCCCTGATTAATCATTCGCACTTTACTGTCGAACAAACAATAACCTAAACATAATGGCCGCTAAGGTTTGTTCTATTATATTCTACGTAATTAAAATAAATAAAAATTAAGTAGATACTAATTATTGTAATTTTCCACAAACTTGTAATTAATATGTATTTTTTAATTGCAGTTCGTCGTTGTTGCTCTCCTGGTGGCGGCTGCTCAAGGTAGCGCAGTCCACGGTAACGGATACAGCTTCTCATACGGAGTATCAGACCCCCACACCGGTGACGTGAAGAACCAACATGAGACCCGCGTTGGCGACAGCGTAGTCGGCCAGTACTCGCTCTTGGAGTCCGACGGCACCAAACGCACCGTCGACTATGCTGCTGATGCCCACAACGGTTTCAACGCCGTCGTACGCAAGGACCCAGCGTACATTCACGCCGCCCCAGTTGTTGCCAACGCATACGCCGCTCCCCTCGCCCACGGCTACGCTGCCCCTCTTGCCGCTGGCTACGTTAATGGATATGCCTCATCCCTTTCTCACGGATATGCCGCTCCTATCGCCAGTAGCTACGTCAGCGGATATGCCGCACCTCTTAACTACGGTTACGCCGGCCCTCTGGCCTCCACCTACTCCACCGGTATTGCCGCTTACGGTGCTCATGGTATCCAGGGTGCTCAAGTATTCGGCGCCGCTGGTCTGTACTGAATAGTTTTAAGATAATTTAATAGAAATTTCCAATGAAAGTAGCTGTGATCAAAATAAAATTATTTAAGGTTTCAAATTACATTCATTTTTTATTTATTAATAACATCTCTAATATTTTCCGATACTCTTAAATATTATTTAACTGAATTTATAAACTCACTCAATGATTATGTTATAAACTCATTATAATTGTGTACTGAATGGTACCAACATCTTCCATATGCTCAAAAGTTATACTTGTACACGCTGGATTTCTTTTTGAGTAGTGAGAAATAAATCAATGGTGTCTAAAGAATGTTAGTACAATCAAACTTCTAGCCAGATCTAGTTAAGTAACCGATTAGATGGATGTTACTTGCCTTGTTGAAATACAAATCTTGTGTGAAACCTGACGATATGGTACTAACACTGGACATGTACTCGTACATGGACAGGTAACATGGTACTATCATCTTCAAACTAACTCAGAACTTTAGGCGACTTCGTCTTCTTCTTCTTTATCCTGTCGGTACGAGTAGCACTGGTTTTAGGAATTTATAAATATTTGTATGTTTTATATGTACACAACCCAAAACTTGGCGACTTGTATTTAGTAGGTATTCTAATCGCTTTTTATTGATTCAAATTTAATCAGGCAAGTTTGTAATCTATTGAAATATCATCAAAAATGAAATTTATTTTAGAAAACACCAAGTAATTCACCATGACAAAAGAATTAGATTCCTCTGACGAAGACCAAGAAATTTAATATTATAACTGAAGACAATAATAAACATACCTGATCATAACACACAAGTAAATTACCAATTTGAAGCATTTCAGAGAATGGATTAACTAAAAACTTCCGCATATTTTTTCCGCAATTTCGGTTCTAATATTCTTTTTAAAACCAACAAAGAAAAAGAAATAGGTACCTCTAAACCTTAAATTGAACTGTCATATTATTCCACATCGTGGAGCGGCGTTCTATAGCTGGGATGTCCCCAAGTTGCAATTTGAAATGTGGTCTATCCAGCTCCATTGAGCTCTTCGAGATCCAAGGAAAACTCTGATAGCCAGTAGGTACACGTGCTGAGTAACTCCTCTTGGGATTGAGATTGGAAGTTATTGACAGTATCAATTCCCTAAAAACCAAAACAAGTTGAATTAAAATTAAATTAAAAATTTAAAAAACCCCCGTCACAAAAAACATAGATTCCAAAAAGTTGAAAATAAATTGTGATTGCCCTTCAACTTTAATATACCTATCATTATTTTGTTTCAACCGTTGCCATATCAGGGGACCCTAACTGTTAAAGCACTCCATCATATTATCGGAACGATACATGGTCCCCCGACATGGCAACGGTTGAAACAAAATATTAATGTATATTAAAGTTGTAGGGCAAACAAATTTATTTTCAACTTTTTGGAATTTATGTTGTTTGTGACGGGAGTTTTTTTAAATATTTAATTTTAATTTAATTTTATACTTTTTAAATTGATCACTAGTCAAGCCCTTTCATTTGGTACCCATATTGAGGGTCTTGTGAAATTTTTAAAAAACTAAATCCAAATCGGTACATCCTTTTAGGAGCTATGATGCCACAGACACACACACACACACACACACACACACACACACACACACACACGTCGAACTTATAACACCCCGTCGTTTTTGCGTCGGGGGTAATTATCTAAATCTGCGTTTAACGCCTTTCGGCGAGGCTTAGGGTTAGTAGAAAAAGAATAAAGGTGGAATAGTATTTTGAGAAGTTTCTCAAGATGCATGGACAGGATCGAACAAAGTAGTACATTCAGCTTCCGAACGATCTTTACTACAAAGTCTCAAAACGATCGTAAGTAATACCTACCAAGTTATATTAAATCAATAAAAGATTTGATTATAATGATCAAATCGTTTTATTGATTTAATGTAATACTATCCGAACTAAGATATATAAAAATATCAGAACCGTCAGTCAACAGCGGGAGGGGGTATTATTATACCAGAGGTTATATACGGGATTTTTTATCGTGCGAAAAATCTCCACAAATACCACCAACCCTCTGGAGCCGGTGGAGGTGGTTATGTCGGACTCGAACCGACTAAAACGCACGCCGTCTTTGGGTCGTTGGTTACCGAAGGTGAGATTGCCGAAAGCATATCTCTCCGCACCCGGCAGACCCAGGACCATCTTTTTCGAGATAGCTCCCTTCGTGTTGTGGAGACATTAGTGTCCCCGTCTAGCCCCGAGTACGGGGAGGCGCACTTTGCGCCGCCGCCGAGCCTGCTTCTGCTAGGGTGAGAGGTGGCTCCACAGATCACCCCCAGGCATCGCTCATCGAGGAAGGAGGCTCGTTCTGCGACCTCAGACGCCCGGTTCACCTTCGCTCTTCGTGGGCTGCCCGGTCCCGGAGTCAAGTCGGGACCCGACCGGCCGCCTCCTTCTCAAGCATTACTTGTTGGCAGAAGGAAGCGGCCGCACCCCAAGCGTTCGCGCATCGTACCATCGCTGTGAGCAAAGTGGCGAGAGTGAGGACTCCCACCCACAGAGCCGCCACTAGAACCCGCCTCGGCGTGTTCCACGCCGGGCACTCGGTCAGCGTGTGCAGCTCCGTGTCCTCGCTCGCATCACAGTGATGGCACTCGGGCGTTAGCGACGATCTGACGCAGGTACTTCTGGAAACACCCGTGTCCGGTAATCACCTGCGTCAGTTGGTACGAGAGGCCTCTCTAGCCAGTCCCCCATGATGGGTCTATTACGGCGTGCCCTATGTAGGTCTGAGAATACACTTGGACAAGATTAATATTTAAAAATTATTTAAAATGTTGTACAATGGAATTGAAAAAAGGTTTCATTTTATTAAGAACCAAAAGGACACTAATAGTAATGCACTACTAAAAATTCAAAGAATTAAGTGAAAAAATTCCATGCATTTTCGAGAGTGTGGCCTTATTTTGCATGTTACTTACTTATTATAAGTTATTTAATTAAGTCCGGATGCATATTGCACGTGAATGGTATAAAAAGAGAATTGGTTGCCCTGATTAATCATTCGTACTTTATTGTCGAACAAACAATAACCTGAACACAATGGCCGCTAAGGTTTGTTCTATTATATTCTAATTGAAATGAATAAAAATTAAGTACATACTAATTATTGTAATTTTCCATAAACTCATAATTAATATATATTTTTTAATTGCAGTTCGTCGCTGTAGCTCTCCTGGTGGCGGCTGCTCAAGGTAGCGCAGTCCACGGTAACGGATACAGCTTCTCATACGGAGTATCAGACCCCCACACCGGTGACGTGAAGAACCAACATGAGACCCGCGTTGGCGACAGCGTAGTCGGCCAGTACTCGCTCTTGGAGTCCGACGGCACCAAACGCACCGTCGACTACGCTGCTGATGCCCACAACGGTTTCAACGCCATCGTACGCAAGGACCCAGCGTACATTCACGCCGCCCCAGTTGTCGCCAACGCATACGCCGCTCCCCTCGCCCACGGCTACGCTGCCCCTCTTGCCGCTGGTTACGTTAATGGATACGCCTCATCCCTTTCTCACGGATATGCTACTCCTCTAGCCCATAGCTACGTCAGCGGATATGCCGCACCTCTTAACTACGGTTACGCCGGTCCTCTGGCCTCCACCTACTCCACCGGTATTGCCGCTTACGGTGCTCATGGTATCCAGGGTGCTCAAGTATTCGGCGCCGCTGGTCTGTACTGAATAGTGTTAAAATAATTTAGTAGAAACTTCCAATGAAAGCTGTGACCAAAATAAAATACTTTAAGGTATCAATTTACTTCAAATTTTTATTTTCAGTACCTAATTTGTTATTGATTGGATCCCTCTGTCTCTGATAGCTATAGAATTTTCTTAAAATTATTTCTAACTAGACACTGGCGAGATTTGCATGAATATTTTGTAATTAGTAAAATAATGCCGCATGAATCTGCACGCAGTTTGCGAATTTACATGTTACATCTTCTGCATGCTATTCGAATAGAACTCCAAAGAAATTATATAAATATATTATTATGATAAAGATAACTGAATGAGTGTACGAGAAAAAACACAACAAAAAATCATATTTTCAAATTATGTATCCGCGGGGTTATCCACTACTGAAATGAATTGCATTCTCTTCTGATAAAGATAGAATATTGTCATCTACAGGTAGCAATACACGACTTATATCTAGAGGTATTATAAGTCGTGTTGATCTAGAAATATTTGGCGTTAAACTCAACCAGATCCCACACCTATCCGCATAGGCGATGACTTGGTCGAGCGCACGGATCAGGTTAAGTACCTGGCATCTGAACTTCACGTTTCTGGTGACATCGACTACGACGTCATGTCACGTATTGCCGCCGCGTGGGCTTAGTGACGGGAAATGACTGGCGTCACTTGCGATCCTAATATGCCAGCTAGGCTGAAGGGGCAGGTCTATAAAACGATCATTAGACCTGTCCTTTTACACGGCTGTGAGGCGTGGCTGCTGTTGGAGCGACACAAGCAGATGCTGCGTGTCACGGAAATGAAAATGCTGCGGTGGATGTCTGGAGTCACGCGTAAAGATCGCGTGAGGAACTCTCGCATGCGTGGCAGCCTTCATTTCCGTGACATCACAGATATAATGCAAGAGAGCCGCCTCCGCTGGTGCGACCACGTCTTGCGGCAAACGCCTAGCTACGTGGGTAACAAATGCCTGGCAATGGCGCCCCCGCCGGGTCCAGGTAGAAGGGGTAGGCCCAAGAAGTGCTGGCTTGGCGTCGTGGAGGGTGACATGCAAAACGGTCTCACTACCTTGGACGCCCAAGATCGTGCGAAGTGGAGGAGGAAGATCGGGAAGGCGGACCCTGAGCTCCAAGGACACCGTGGCCTCGGATGCCTAACGTCTTTATGTAGATGATGATATTGTATGTCGTGTATCCAGTAGGACAGTGTTATTAATCAATTTAGTGTTATTTAATTATAATTAATAAAATGAAGAATCCCAATATGCATCTGGACTGTACTCGTAGGAGGTAGGATACGACGGTATTCCCGCCCCAATTGAGGATTTTTCTGCTATCAGTGGCAAGGCCAAAGGCTTATCCTGCTCTGTCCTCTGCATTTATGACACAGAAACTCTATGTGGCAGCACGAGTGTGACTCGCCTAGTGCTGCATACTTCCATAGGCCACGGTAACCATTTTCCATCAGGTGGGCCCTGTGCTTGTCTGCCACCTAAGTGGTATAAATAAAAAAGAAAAATTAGTGAACGAAAAAAAGGATTAATTACTATTTAGAATTAGAAGTGGCGCAATGTGGTTATTATTCTACAATTCTGTATTAAAAAAATATTGTGTTTTATGTTAAACAATTTATGAACTCATAAATTTTACTAAAATTTTAATTGTATTTCGAACTTGAGGTTGTCTTGCTTACTTTTGTTTTATATATTATTTTAGTTATTAATTTTAAAGCTAATATTGCTACTTTATAACTTTAATGAAAAATACTAAATTCATGATATGATTAGCCTCTGTGGCGTGGCGGTAGTGAACGTGATAGCTACGCAAGAGACACGGGTTCGATCCTTGCTCAGTGCAAATATTTGTATGCATGAATATGACTATTTGCAAAAAAAAGTACATAAGTATGTTTATCCGCATTCTACTTTGCATAACATAAGCTATAAAAGCTTACCATGGGTCTAGATAGCGTTGTGAGTAATGTTGTGAAATATATTTATTTTATTTATTTATAGGATATTATTTCTAAATATACATAACATATGGCCTACAGGTATAAATTAATAATAACAAACATTAAGGTATGGACATAGCTTAACGAACGCTATCATGCTATCGTAGTTACCCTAATGCCGTTAAGCAGCAAATTTATTTTATGCAAAAATAAATTTCCCTCTTGACGGCATTAGGTTCGTTACTTATTTACGTGGGGCTTAAAAAGGGCGAAAGGTGGGTGTTAATATCTCTGTATAGCCTTTCAGGAATGTGCATATTATTTGTTTGTGTATTTAATGTTCATTAATGTGTTAATTACACCGATTGTTGTGATATCAAGTGCCTGACCATGTCAATTTAAAAGTATTAATAAAATTAGGTTATTATATTGTGATTTTATTGGATACAATACTATGTGTTTGGCAGAAAAATATATTTAAGCCTCAAGTAGTTAGTTGGGTAACAGGTAAAATCAACTTCTTTCTATTGTCCCATATTTCCGTCTTTACGAATCGATATCAAAAAATATTTTTGCATTAGGTTTGGTATAACTCACAGGTGGTTCCATAACAATTTCATGGGCACTGGACCTTGGACTTCGGAAACATACCAGAAAACTCTTCAATATCAAATAGGAAAATGGGAAATGATTGCTTTTTAGATAGTTTTATTCCTTCCCTTCATTAATTACTTCTCTGCTACTCAAAGGTTTGCTGTAAGAAAACTCACATTGAGTTAAGCTCGCCTTTGTACATGTTCTTGAAATTATTTTTTATGTAATACCTCTGTACTATTTGTGTGCAATAAAGAATTAAGAAGAGTTAAGAAGGTAGATTAACCATTATAATGTCGAATACATAGGGAAAAAGAAGAATCATCTCGGGCGGGACTCGAACCCGCAGTCTTTCCCTTACAGGGGGAATGCCATGACCAATTCGGCTACCGAGACACCGCCCGATGTGATTCAAATTTCCCATCTAAATACGTCTTTAAGGCTACGGTGGAGTCATCTACCGATTTTCTTACGAACTATCGGAATCAATTAATGATGTTACAATCATTTTAAAATATTGATTTTTTGATAACTCCGCCCAAACAATTGAATGAATTTTTACAGCATTAAGTATGCTAACTATACAAATATTCGATTTCTATAGTTAGCATACTTAATGCTGTAAAAATTCATTATAATGTCACCTACCTACCACAAGGACATGCTGAAATTACTCCTAACAGAACAGTAAATCTGTGAAGCCAGATATTTTTCTCTAAATTGTTTTCCACTTTTTACCCAACTGCCGAAGGAAGGAGGGTAATGTTTTTCGAGACTATGAATGTATGTACGTATGTCAATATCTTTGACACGCCCTACAGCCTAAACGGCTTGACGGATTTTGACATGGAACATGTCATTTGATTCGTCATGATTGTGTGAGTGACACTGGGTATGTAAAAATTTCTAGAAAATCAAAATGGCGGGTTTTTGCGCTAAAATGAAAACCTTGAAAAATTTGAAATCGGTTAATTTTTATTCACTTCCATTTGAATCCCTTATATTGAAACTCGATTTGATTGACTTGATATCTTTGAAATCCTATTTCTTTTGCACTCATTTTAAATTTTATTTCAGTATTGTGGAAATTAGTATGACAGCATTTCAATTAGGTAATATTTAATGAAATTTCACATAATATTCTGTACACATCATCTTTTCGAAAGTGTGTCCTTATTTTAGTTATTACAGACTATTATGTAAAATACTAATATTGTATAAAAAGAAATTTGGTAAGTAGATCTGATTAATCGTTCGCAGACCACTGTACAGCAAACAATAGAAAAAAAAATGGACGTAAAGGTAAAAAATTTAAACATCACTTATAATTTTTTTTCAATTTACAAATTTTTCATTGCTAATTTAACTACTAATCTTTACTTACAGATCATCGCTTTTACTTGCCTCATCGTAGCTGTTCAATGCAGTGACTTCAACAGCCACGGCCCCGTACAAACCAGCTTCGCCTACGGAGTATTAGATCCTCACACAGGAGACATCAAGAACCAGCATGAGACTCGCATTGGTGATCAAGTTGTTGGCCAGTACTCGTTCCATGAATCTGATGGGACCAAACGCACTGTTGATTATTCTGCTGATGAACACAATGGATTCAATGCTGTAGTACGTAAAGACCCATTGAACTTCCACGATACTCCTATAGTTACCAACGTGGCTCCTGTGGTGGCCATCGTGGCTCCTATGCTAGCCAAGACATACGCCAGTGGATACGACAGCGATTACGCTGCACCTCTTGTTAGTGGATACTCCAATGATTATCATACTCATGTTAATGGTGGTTACGCCAATGGCCATGCTGCTCCTCTTAACAATGAATTCTCCAGAGGTTTCAACGGTTACGGTGCGGTGCCCGCTCCGTATATAATTGGTATTAATGGTTAGATTTGCTAAACTACTACGGTTGAGCGCACCTGTACTAAATAGATTTAAAATAAATGGTGATCTCAATAGTGTAGCGGTAGAGCGTTTAGCTGCTAAGTCGAAAGTCTCGGGTTTTCGTTCAGTGTTAATTTTGTATGTATGAAAATGTATGCTTTGGTTATGTGTTTCTCAGTCAAATATGTAAATATTTTCAAAAATAGCTGTATGTTTTGAAATCCATAAGGCTTAGTTTGGGTTTAGATTGCTTTGAGTATTTTGTGTATTTAGTGTAATAAAATGTTTTATCGTTATTGTTAATTAATTCTAAGATATTCATGAATAATGCCATGATAGAAATAAAATGTGTTGTTACTAACTACTGTTTTTGATTTAATAGTTTACTAACTGAATTAACTAAATCTTTGAAACAAGGTAGATAACTTTAAAAATATTAACCATATAATTCCTAAATATGTTTATATCGCTATTCTCTCTCTGTTAGACATTAAAATTTAAAGTTGTTAAGAAAAAGAAAGATGATGACTAAATCAGCAAAATCTTCAAAGTCATTTTGATACAAATAGAATATAATTTATCTTTGCCTAGCTGACCCAGCGAACTTCGTACCGCCAATTTTTTTCGCTCGCGTGGCTTCAGATCCCATTCCCACTGCACTCTCTACTGTATTATGCATGTATTATACATATAAACCTTTCTCTTGACTGATGCTATCTATTAAAAAACCGCATCAAAATCCTTTGCGTAGTTTTAAAGATCTAAGCATACATAGGGACAGTTTTTTTTAAATTTATTTATTTATTTATTTCATCATCATCATAAACTACATTTTTTAAATACATCACTTAATTGATCTTACATGGGTATCTTATATTAATTGCATGCATTACAAATTGTTGCTTTTTCACCTGAACTAAGTTTATTATAAACTTGTACCTCAGTATCAGAACTCATCTATCTATCATAGACGCGAAAAGCGACCTTGCTTCATACTATGTTGTGATGATACACACTTTCTAATCTATATAAGTGAAAAAGAATCGCAGAAATGTATACTCATGGCCAATTAGACCCATTCTTCTTTCGCCTATTTGAATGGGACGAGTTGTCCGATTCAATAATTGCACTAGGACAACTCAACCCGAGAGATAAAATCGAGTGGAATGAGTTGACCAAACGGTCTGATGCTCACATCTGAACGCTGCGTGCACCGTGCTTAAGCACTTTAGAAGTCGGTTCCTTATGTCAATAGTAGTTAGGTCACGACAAGGCTATAGGTGACCTGTAAACCCTGTTAGTGGTTGGCCATTAACCACAATTCTTCTTCTCCCATCCAAGCTGTGTAAAACAGCAACCGCTCCCCACTATAGCTGAAAAAATCAGCCACATCCTTAAACACATCTCAAGATCTCTTGATATCACTTTCTAAAATAGATATTGGAGTTGCAGCTCGAATTGCAGATGTACTTGAATATGATGTGGCCTCAGAATAACAGACAGAACGTATAGAACTAGCAAGTGAAACTGCAAAAAGGAATAGGTACTAAAGTAGTGCCGTCTCGCTCGCACCCGTGCGTACTCACAAAGAGTGCGAACAAGATAGCACTATTTTAGTATTCCTTTTTGCGGTTTCACTTGCTAGTTCTGTCTATGTTATTGTTTTAGTCTGAGGTCACATCATATTCAAACAAATCTGTAATTCGAGCTGCACCTCCAATATCTATTTTAGAAAGTGATATCTCTTGATATCACACACATATCACAACAAATAATTCGAATAAATGGAAACGAACAAATCAATAAATTCAATCAGGTCTAAAAGCTGCCTCAGTAGCGAAGTTATGGCGGATGCGCATGCTATGAAACCGCTTAGATTCCCGGATTAACTATCGGCAGCGATGTGAAGTCTGAAAATATCCTATTAACAGCAATAGGCTAACATGCCCCCTATTATTGCGGACCCTGAGCTCTGAAGGTATCTTGGCCTTGAATGCAATCAGGATAACGTCTAAATGTAGATGATATTGATGACCCTATTATATAAAAGTTCAAATTAAATAGCTGTCAGATCTTTGAATGTTATAATTTAAATATGCCACAAATATAAATATGCCACAACATTCTACACAACGCTATCTAGACCCATGGTAAGCATAGCTTAACTAGCTTGTGTTATGGAATCTAGAGTGCGGATAAACATACATAAATCCTTTTTTTTTGTAAATACATACATATTATACATAGAAACACCCAGACCAATGCAAATCAATCAAAACTGAGCGGGAATCGAACCCGCGCCTCCTGCGTAGCAGTCGCGTTCACTACCACCACGCCACGGAGGCTGTCGAAAACTGTGTAATTTGAATATGAGTATCGTATCGTATCGTATAAATCGTATGGATGAAAATAATTTATTATATCACCAAATCAAAATTTAAATATTGTTTTATTTTTAAATTCCAACTATCTATCAACGGCTGCACCACCCGCGTGAAATGCTAATCCGGGTTCCACGACCCTTGGGAATCATTTTTGGGAACAAAATGTCACGACACACGCACATCACATCACAAAAAACATCAAAACATATAATATATAAACTTACAAATTATTGCATTTATAATAATACATACTAAATTTATTTTAATCGATACTTTTTCTAAGAGAGAAAATATCTTTAAAAAATGTCAATAACACTGCTCAAACTGGACATCAAATCTGGAACCTCGTGCTTTATATTAATTATATTTAATTTAATTAAAATTCATAAAATGTAGAACATAATAATAATTTAATGACCATATTTACGCATAATTAACTTTTTTTATTAATTCAGGACATATTTCATATAGTTTTGAAATGGTGACTTCAATTGCGTGACAGCCTATTATTTTGTAAATTACTCTAACATAGCATAGTATATAAACAGAATTTAATAAATCTAATTTATCATTCACAGTTTACTATACAACAAACAATAACAAATACAAAATGGCTGCTAAGGTGTGTTTTATTATGACTATATTAAAAAAAACTATACAAAGATTGATTTTGCATTCTGTTAAAAAGTATCAAGTTAACCATTTATTCTTAATTGCAGTTTGTCATTGTTGCTCTCCTGGTCGCGGCTGCTCAAGGCAACCCTCCTGCAAAATCCAGCTTCTCATACGGAGTGTCAGATCCCCACACCGGTGACGTCAAGAGCCAGCATGAAACCCGCATAGGCGATAGCGTTGTAGGCCAGTACTCGCTCCATGAGTCTGACGGCACCAAACGCATTGTCGACTATTCCGCTGATCCCCACACTGGATTCAACGCTGTCGTGCGCAAGGACCCTCTGTACGTGCACGCTGCACCCGTCGTAGCCCATGTTGCTCCCGTTGTTGCTAATGTATACGCTGCCGCTCCCGTTGTCGCACATGGCTACGCCGGTGGATATGCCGCGAACGGTTACTCCAATGGTTACGGTGCTGGCCTTGCTGCTGGATACGCCGGCGGATACGCTGGTGGATATGCTGGTTACGCTGCACCTATTGCCACTGGATACTCAAACGGTTGGTCCGGTTACGGTGCCTACACAAATGGTGTCCACGGTTCATATTAAGCAATATTAAGATATCTAAATTGATTGTAAGGTATTATATGAATAATTTTATGATTGAATTAAAATATAATTAAAGTCATTAAGTATTATTTTTGGTTTAATTTCATTTTCTAACTTTTTTGAACAAAATGTTATTGTGCATTGACGTGCCTTCGGACATCCTATGCGTTTGTATATTGTACGAGTATACCTGTTTCAAATATGCCTGAATGTCTTACGGATTGTTTAAGAGAGTTTACAAATTATTTTTGACAGCTTTTTCCAATACAATAGATTGAAAATAGATTCCTTTTGACTCCAATCTGTACATTCACCGCCTAATATAATAATTTACTCAAACGCTAGTTTTCTATTCATAATCCTCATAAAATAAAATTTGAAAATGTATTTTGCACACTTGAATGACATTCATTTTTTCAGTACCATCACCTAAAAAAACAATCGAGTGATGTAGTAATGTGGAGTAGAGACTGCCTTATGAGTAGCATTTCTCTAACTTCGCAAGGAGTTCTTTTGTCTTGTGTGGTCTTAATACAACTTAGTTCGTTTGAATGGAAAGACAGCTTTGAGAATTTCCAAAGACTTCACCAAATTATGTAACACCAGTACTTATATTGGCATTTGATTTGTGGCATTGTTTAAGATTGCCCAGCTCAAAATATAATCATCATCACAGTGGAGGACTAACCAGGTTCCATCGAAAGCTTACAATTTGGATCCGGGGTTCCACTTATTCTTCCTCATGATTTGACTTATATTGGTTGTTACTGAAAACCGTAGAAGATAGCCTGTATCTTGTCCGTCAATATTTCGGATGGCTTGAGCGAGAAGATCTTCACAGAACCAAAAATCATACAGCCTGCCCCAAACGTAAGTTCTTCCTCAGTAAGCATGTCTCAACTTCGATGAGAGTCAACGTGACGCTATTGGGATTGCCGTGCAGTGAAAGAGTAATTTATGCGAGGTTCAAGTAAGGAAGCCTCAGTCAATATAGTGAAATATTTTTTCTCGAAATTTCTCCCGCAAGTCATAAAAAAACAATACATTTATTGAAAATGTATTGATGATGTATTTTTGAAACAAACAACCGTTGTAGTACAGCAAAATGTTCTTTAGGAGATCTTCCCTATATTTGATATATCTGATATATTTTGAACTGCATTCACAGATTTTGGAAAATCGTACAGTCAGCAAGAAATGTGCTAAACTAAAAGTTCAAAAAATATTTATTGGTGCCAATCGATCCTATTTCATGTGGAAATCAAAAGATTCTACGGGACCATTTTAGCTTTGAGTACTAGGCAATACATAAATCGCCAATAACGTTTCCCATTAATTTCAGCAAGAAAATCAAATTTCTACAATGATTAAACTTCTTCTTTTGGGTAGGAAATAGGTGGGCTAGGCTGAAAAGTAAATAAAAATATTTTGTACCAAAAGAATTGAGTTTGATGCTAAATTGATCTTTATGTCAGCTGAGAAAATTCGTGTTAGTTATTTTTTAATAATTTCTGGTAAAGTCCTTCTAATAGTCAAAAATGGACTTAATAGAAGCTTTCGTCAATAATCGGAACGTAAGAGCTGAATTTTGGTACCGCAATAAAAGTAGGTATCCATTGCGGCATATGCGATGCCAATCATACTAAAGAAGACCCCGCGTTTCGATTATTGATAAATAATATGCTTCTGTTAGGTCCATTTTTCACTTTTTTCTTCAAATAAATTAATTACCTACTAAGCGCATTACCAAAAGCAATTGATATTATGGGCACTTATATCATCACCATAATAACAAATTAACGACAATTCTGGATATTGCCTTTGCCTTTAGCTTAAAATCAGGAGAGGTAAGTCAAATTGACGTGTCCTAGATAAAAAAAAAACCATCGCAAGTAGGCCCGGGGTCCATTCGTTCACGCCAATGTCTCCTTCACCCAACAGTAGGTGAGGATAGTTCGAGTTCTGAAAGTCTTGGTGCACATTTGTGCCTAATTCTTCTGGAATGTAAACAAACTTAGCATTTATAATTCAAAACCAAATTAAATTGGTTAATATTATGTAAATATACTATTAAAATGTACAATTAAAATTAGGCATTAAAAAATTGTCATAACATTTTGTAAAAATTTCGTATTGTTTTCAAAAATTAGGTCATAATTGCGTGATTTCGTGTTAATTAATGAATTTACCTGACTTAACATTGTATATAAAGAGAATTTGCAAATCTGGCTAATCATTCGCAGTACACAGTACAACAAACAAGAACGCAAACAAAATGGCCGCTAAGGTTTGTCTTATTACGATTTTTTTTATATAAAATACGTACTAGTAACCAAAAGTACTAAGATTCTCTAACTATCAAAGTTAAGCTCATTTGTGTTAAGTGTCAGGAATGGGTTCACGTCGGTAAATAAAAATTAGGTTGACCGACTTCTACCACTAAGCTTCCACCGTTTGATATTGGAAATAAAAATATTTACTTAACAACATATTCATAATTACAGTTCATCGTTGCCGCTCTTCTGATCGCGGCTGCTCAAGGCAGCGCTCCTGCTAAATCCAGCTTCTCATACGGAGTGTCAGATCCTCACACTGGTGACGTCAAGAGCCAGCATGAGACTCGTATCGGCGACAGCGTTGTAGGCCAATACTCGCTCCACGACTCTGATGGCACCAAGCGTACTGTTGACTATTCTGCAAATCCCCACACTGGATTCAACGCTGTCGTGCGCAAGGACCCTCTGTACGTGCACGCTGCACCCGTCGTAGCCCACGTTGCTCCCGTTGTAGCTAACGTATACGCCGCCGCTCCCGTTGTCGCCCATGGCTACGCCAGTGGATATGCCGCTCCCTATTCATACGGTTACTCCAACGGTTACGGCGCTCGTCTTAATGGAGGATACGCTGGCTACGCTGCGCCTATTGCCACTGGATACTCCCACGGTTGGTCTGGTTATGGTGCGGCCGGTTACGGTGCTGCCGGTTACGGAGCGGCCGGTTACGGTGCGGCTGGTTACGGTGCGGCCGGTTACGGTGCGGCCGGTTACGGTGCGGCCGGTTACGGTGCGGCCGGTTACGGAGTGGCCGGTTACGGTGCGGCTGGTTACGGTTCTCACGGGCTCTACGGTGCCAACCTATACTAAATAATATTAAGGTAACTCTTAGTACATTAAAATAATATTGTTAAACTGTTATCTATGTAAAATATGTATGTAGTTAGGAAGTATTATTTTTGTAATAATTTCTTTTCTATTTCTTCTAACTAAACATTCTGGTGCAAAATAAGATAGATACATAAACGTTTTATATTTATTAAATTCCCAACAAAATATTTAGTATATGATTATATATTTTCGTCTTCAAGCTGCTAAAGTAGGTATGTGTAAAATAACTTTGGAAGATACAAATATGATATTGTTAGTATGTAATGTATGTATTATCTATGTTTTACTTATATATTTCACATACATAATTATATTTATGATACAGGTAAGTTGTTATTAATGACACTTAAAAGTGCTTGTGTCAGTATTTAGTTTCAAAAATTAATAATTATAAACAGGGATTTAGTAAATAGGACACGTTAATGTAAATAAAAAAAAAAATGTCGTAATAAATATTATTTTCAAATTAACTAAGAAATACGTCATTATTTTACATGTTTCTCCAAAATTATGGCTGTGATCTAACATTTAAGAGAATTCTTATCTCTTCCAATAGACTAGCAAATAATCAAACTATTATGATTAAATTGTATATATTATGTAATTTAAGGATGCAAGCGCCTAGGATCTTCGTTATCTACTTGTATGTATACGCATGTACGCACATGATCTTTTGTAGGTACCTACTATTAGTTGAAAGGTTCCTTTAGCCAGTTTCATGTAAGAATGCTTATAGAATTCATATAAGAATAGCCCAGAAAATTTAACCTTGTGATATAGGCAATACAATAAATTGTTTGTGATGCTTCTAATCAAATTGTCTCATTTTTAGTAACCCATATACCTGTAAGGGGTGATTTTATAGTCTTCTCGGATAAAAAGGGTTTTTTTTTTCGCCAAATTAATACTTCCAGATGATTTTGCTTTCGAAACTGTGCCCAAATTCTTATTATCATTATAACATCTTATCTAGCAACACACAATTATTGTAGCAAATTGGTTAAAATGACCCTCGGTTATGGCATTTATTACGAGTATTTCTCTGCCTCACTTGGACGCCAAAGCGACGGACGCCGCCAGCTACATGTTGCTTTAAAATGGGATGACTGATGAGGATATCCTTTTGATTGATTGTAAAACACTGGTACATTACCCAGCATTCGATTCATAAAATAAATATTGGGAATCCCAATTATTGTAGGAAAAATTCTTTAAACTTTTAATGAATGTGTAGGTTGAAAGGTAGGATGTTCATTATTCTTAGAGGTATCGAGATAGTTACCGTATTATATAGTTTCCGATATTTTGCCACTGTAGCAAACATTTTCAAAATTCCCGATTCCGATTTTCATTTTTATCTGGAAGCTATCAATAAAACTTATAATAAGATAGGTTGTTACAACGTATGATTTTTTTTCAGAATTGTCAGAAGTTCATCCTAAGATGGATCTGGGAACCTATCCCTAACAGAGACTTTGTCTGTGACACTTGAAATTCGCTTATACAATCGTCTTTGGGACGATGATTTTTTTATTGTATTTATTTGGAAGAGTGTAAGGCTTATTCAGGGTGAAGCCCCACTTGTGCGTTGCGCTGCATCTTCGCAACGGATCAGGGTCATTCTTAAAAAAAATTAATCAAGAAAAATAAATATAGCAATGAGACAAATTCCTTTAAATTTCTAAGAATGATCCCTGCTGTGTTGCGACGACGCAGCGCAATGCACAAGTGGGAGCTCAGCCTTAGGCATCATATCTTATCGTGAATCTTTATCCGAGCGTCAATGTAACAATTAATACTGGCAAATTGGTGTACGGTGATTTTATTAAGCTTTAAATACAGCGACTACCTTCTGACCACATACCTCAAAAGAAAAGATTGCACTATAGGTATATCTACAGATTTGATAATGAGGTTGACTTAAGCTCCAAAGCTCTTGGTAGATATACACTCGTGGTGGGAACAGCTTGTGGTGTGCATCGACGAAGTACCCATTTTATTTCAGTATAGAAAGATTTATTAACACTATTTTGCATAAATTTAACTTAATACACATAATTTTAATTCATGCAAAACAGTGTCGTTACTAAGTAAAATTAACGACGAAGATTCAATGAAAATTTTATAGTTTTTTTTATCGAGAAACAACTCTATGCGTGTGCCATGCATTTATGAAGGTGTCATTGTATTAATTTATTAAAATTACATATTCATTGTATTTGATAAAATGCGATAAATTACAATGTATACCCATAAAATTATTTACTACAATATATTGAATAATCTATCATTATAAAATGTTTTATTTGAAATTTTTTGACCCCTTTAGTAACTCATCGAAAATCTCATACTCGTATTGGTAACCATATAATTATCTTGGACCTAAAATGTGTTCTCTACGCACAGTACAAGTTTCTTGGATGTATTTTGAAGATAGCACGGGCTGTTGCTACTGCGGTGGATGAGCAAATACATTATATATCTAGTATACATATGTATACATATAAAAAATAGTATACATATATCAGATTATCAGAAAAGCCTTCGAGACGGTCTTGGCTGTCACTTTCCATTGTGAGCGTGTTGGTGGCGGGAACTTCAAAATAAAAGAATGTTTACACTGTTGGATGTAATCTTATTTGATTTTACAGAACACTTGTACAAAACTAAACACAATACACGAGATTAAACTGGATTAGGAGCCAACAGGTTAGCATGTGTACGTCTCCTGCGATAGCTGTCAGTCCAATGACCGACTGTCACCGCGTTTTGCGCCACTCACTACCCTATTCGGGGTTACCCGCTCTTATTTTATACAAATCGAATAAAGCACAAACAAATCAATTAATCATAATGTTTACTTACGAAAAATTATCTTAAACAATAAAAAATCAGTAATCATTCGATATGAATTGCTATAATGTAAATAAACCTTAATTCTAATTTAGCCACGCGCCGTCACATATAAAATTACTTGTCCCGACTTACTGACCGACTGATTCTTTGACGCAGAGCCTAAACCGCTGGACCTACAAACTTGGAATTTTGACAGTAGAGGAATTTTATGACGTAAGCATGGATTTTTGGAAATTCTGCTACTAAAGGGGTAAAATAAGAATGAATGAAAGATTGTATGAAAGTCCATCATTTTCAGACCTAGATGCACTAAATTTCACAAACCTGTGTCTTTTAAGAAATAAATGAACACATGTTTTTTTTTTTCGTTTTACAAAGCGTTTTTTTAAATTTAACTACTACTACAACTACCATGCCTCTGCCTACACCTCCAAGAATATTAGACAAAGCGTGAGGTACAAAATTATATTATAATTAGTACTATAATTTAGGATGTAATATATTTTTTAATGATCAAGTAAACATTTCGTAAAATTTCACAAGTGTGATATTAATTGCGTTTGTGTGTATTAAATTAGTGCGACTTAAAATTGTATAAAAAGACAATACGAGTACCTGAGTAGTCATCCACAGTTTACTGTTGACACAAGACACAATAACAAAATGGCTGCAAAGGTGGGTCTCATTATAATTATTTTGAGATTATTGTTAAAATTTTATTACGGTATAGGGATGTCCTTTCATTCGCGATTTCATTCGTCTTTACGCAAGCGATAAGTCCACTTATTTTCAAAACTCCTTTCACTCTCTACTCTTCCTGTTCTTATAGTAAAGTTTATCTAGAGTTTTACTATGGCAACTAACATCTAACTTCCCAACCCAAAATTTGCATGAAAATGTCGTCCATCAGTTATAGAGCGATAGGCTTATAACCTCTAATTTAACCATCACTTATTGCAGTTCATCGTTGTTGCTCTCCTGGTCGCGGCTGCTCAAGGCAGCGCCCCTGCACATTCCAGCTTCTCATACGGAGTCTCGGATCCTCACACCGGTGACGTCAAAAACCAACATGAAACTCGCATTGGCGACAGCGTTGTAGGCCAGTACTCGCTCCATGAATCTGACGGCACCAAGCGCACTGTTGACTATGCTGCAAATCCCCATACTGGATTCAACGCTGTCGTACGCAAGGATCCTCTATACGTGCACGCAGCTCCCGTTGTATCTCACGTTGCTCCCGTCGTAGCCCATGTTGCTCCAGTTGCATATGTTGCACCTACTGCTTACGGATACTCCAAAGTTTACAACGGCGTCTACGGTGCTCCTCTTGCTGGAGGATATGCTGGCGGATACGCTGGTGGATACGCAGGCGCATACGCCGGTGCATACGCTGGTGGACTAGCTGGCGGTTTTGCTGGTGGATTAGCTGGCGGTTACGCTGGTGGATGGGCTGGTGGTTACGCTGGCAGACATGCTGTTCCTATTGCCACTGGATACTCCAGAGGTTATGGTGCCAATCTGTATTAAATAGATCATTTTTGTAAGTTACCAATAACATGCTGTGATATAAATAAAATAATATTAGTAGATATATTTTCCTTGTTTATTTTTTTACCTTTACCATTTTTTTATACGTCGAGCCACTACTTGCAGGCTAGAAAAGGCAAAACAAGAGACAGACTCTCTACATTGCCTTTACGGACTTCAACCGCTTAGAGCCCGTTTAAAGAGCCGTAAAAGTTTCACATGAATCGCAAACGCCGCACACGAACACCCTGTTGCAATTAGAATCTCGCTATGGATAGAAAAACTCCCACCGCCTTTTTTTTTTTTTTTATATTTGGTCCCTAACTTGACGGCCTTGATAGATGCCTTTTCACGCCCCGCTTGAAGAACCCGGGACTGTAAGAAGAGGGAAACACGTATGCGGGCAGAGCATTCCAGCTCTTTATCGTGCGGCAGAGGAAAGAGCCCCCAAACCGTTTAGTGCGAGATGGTATGGATTCCACCGTGTGTGGATGGCACCGCAGACCAGCACGTGTTGTTCTGGATAGGAAGGGAGAGGGTGGGATCAGTTGAAATAACTCCTCAGAACACTCGCCGTGGTAGAGGCGGTAGAAAACGGCCAGAGAGGCAACGTCTCTACGCAACTGCAGAGGTTCCAAGGTGTTGGTAACCTCAGGATCACCTATGATACGAACTGCACGTCGCTGCATTCTGTCAAGAGCGTCTAACAGGTATTGCGCGGAACCATCCCAGAGATGAGAACAGTATTCCACACAAGAGCGAATCTGTGTCTTGTACAGAAGACACCGCTGCTCCGGCGTGAAAAACCGCTTCGCCCTGTTCAAGATCCCAAGTTCGCGCGACGCTGTTTTGATGACGCTCTCGATGTAATTCTTGTTGTTCAGGTTGCAGCGAACATCCATTCCGAGCATGTCAATGTGATCCTGTAGAGCCAGCGGTGTATTCTGGAGAGTAGGGAGAGGAAGGAAGGGGGAGGTCTTGGCTGTGAACGCGCACGCTTGTGTTTTTTTGGCATTGAACTCGACCAGATTCTCTGATCCCCATTGGGAGATGCACGTCAGGACACGGTCGAGCTCAACGACAAGCCGCTGTCTATTTGCGTCAGTGTCAGTCCGCCTGGCCGCGGGGTGCCCGAAGTATCGCCCATGTAAAGTGCTATCATCTGCATAGCAATGGATACTGCCTACTGCTAGCATATCATTTATATGCAGAAGAAAGAGGCTGGAGACCCCTGGGGCACGCCAGCATTAACCTGCATGAACTCTGAGGCCCGGCCGTCACAGAGAACTCGGATACTACGCTTATGCAGGAAGCTGGCAACCCAGTCGCACAGTCGAACAGGCAGACCATAGGCCGAAAGCTTGGAAAGTAGCGAACTGTGCCAGACTCTATCAAAGGCTTTGGCGATATCAAGACTGATAGCCAATGATTCGCCATGCCTGTCCATAGCCTCACCCCAGAGGTGAGTGACGTAAGCCAAAAGATCACCCGTTGACCGTTTCGGTCTGAACCCGTACTGTCGGTCATTAATTAGGGAGTGATCTTCTAGGTAACGCATGAGCTGTGCGTTAATGATATGCTCAAACACTTTACAGAGGACTGAGGTGACAGCTATGGGTCGGTAGTTCGCCGGGTCCGAGCGATCCCCCTTTTTGGGGACTGGCTGTATCGATACCTCCCACGTAAGTTGTTGTATCCCACAAAATGTCATTTAGCGTTTTTACTAAGAAAGAGCTTTATTTTGCTGTAATTTACGTATTCAAAGTGAAAAAATAACAAAAATGTTGTTTTATCAAGCATTTTATAGACGTAAATCGTTGTAACTTTTGTACGAGAACGGAGTACAACGTTGTATAGTTCTTGGCAATAGTTTACGCGGGGTACAGGGCAGGGAGGATCACGCGCTCGCGAGTTGTATCGGCTACATACAACAGAACACGCTGGACATGAATTAACGAACATGACTGACCCGAACACTTACACTGACTTACTAATCTCTAAGATAATGAAGACCATAGAAAATTGTACTAAAATAAAACTGTCAACTTCAAAAAAGTACGCCATTAAACCGTGGATAACCCCAGGCCTCTTAAAATGTATAAGAAACCGTGATAGATTGCATCTAAAAAGCAGAAGCGATCCGAATAATGTGACCTTAAAAATAACCTATACAAGATACCGGAATTTTTGCTGTAGGTTATTAAATAAATTGAAGCGTGTGCATGAAGCAGGACAGTTTCAAAGAGCGGGAAAAGATCCAAAGACAACTTGGAAAACTATAAAGATGGTTGCAAATATGTCAGTTAAATCCACCCGGTCCACCAATTTGTTGCTAGCGGCTGAGAATCCCCAAATCTCTGCCAACTTAATAAATAATTACTTTGCAACTGTTGGGTCAAAACTAGCAAATAATATATCCAACAAAACTACTCCTATAGCTTTGCCACCTAACTTTTTTCCTCAGACTAGCTACCCCAACTCGATTGCCATTCTAGAAGCCGACAACAAGGAGATAGAGAACTTGATCCTATCACTCAAAAACGACTGCGCCTCGGGGTGGGACAATATCTCAGTATATTTTGTAAAAAATGCAAGAACTACTCTGGTCCCTCTTATAACACAACTATGTAACCTCTGCATTAGTGCAGGGGTATTTCCAAGAGCCCTTAAACAAGCAATTGTACATCCCATCTATAAAGGTGCAGGGGATAAAGTCAACCCTGAAAACTACAGACCTATATCTGTACTGAATATCTTCTCGAAAATTTTGGAAAAAGTACTAAATAAAAGATTGTTAGATTTTCTTGAAAAAGAAAACATTCTTTCAAAGAACCAGTATGGTTTTCGTAAAAATAGATCAACGGAAGATGCTGTTCTCCACTTGACTGAAACTGTCTCTAAATCACTTGATAAGAAGCTAAAATGCATTTGCTGAAAAAGGCATTTGACACGGTATCGATTCCTATTCTGTTATGTAAACTAGAGAACATTGGAATTAGAGGTTTGGCACTCAAACTTTTCCATGATTACTTGACTGACCGGACACAGTGTGCAAAAGTCGATGATGTCACTAGCGAGTACGCTCAGCTCTCCTATGGTGTTCCCCAGGGAAGCGTTCTAGGACCTACACTCTTCCTGATTTACATAAATAAGCTATGTCAGCTTTGCTATGCTGGGTGTTCCGTAATTACTTATGCAGACGATACTGCTCTAATAGTAGAGGGAACGACGTGGCAGGAGGTCCAAATGAAGGCTGCCAAAATTATGAAACTAGTGTCTATCTGGCTTTCAAACAATTTACTCACCCTAAATATATCAAAGACAGTGTACGTAACATTCGCGACAATCTCTAGCTACTTACCTCACCCAGACTCAATCTGTATCAGGGCGCCTGCTAACTTGACTGACTCAAATGACTACACAGGCATGGAATTAGTGAGAACTTCCTTGACTAAATACTTAGGGGTATACATTGACGAAACGCTCTCTTGGAAAAAACAGATTGAAACATTAAAATCTCGCACTCGCAAGTTAATTTACATATTTAAAACGTTACGAGGCTCTGCGAATGCGACCGTCTTAAAAACTGTGTACTTTAGCCTTGCACAGTCAATACTAACATATTGTATACTGGCGTGGGGAGGAGTACACAAAACGATCCTGCTACCACTGGAAAGAGCACAAAGAGCTGTAATTAAGGTTATAAATAGGAAGCCTCTTAGATACCCAACCGAACAACTTTTTCGCGATTACAAAGTTCTGACAGTTCGTCAACTTTTTATGCTTAAAGCGATTCACCATACTCATACAATTCTTGAGTATGATCCTATTTCCTACGCCTTGGCCCGTAGAAAGCATGCGATATGCGAGCCGATTGTGCACAGAACCTCGTTCGCGGCTCGCCAGTGTTACGTCCTGGGTCCAAGACTTTACAATAGAGCTAGTAGAAGCATAAGTTTGTACACAAAATCTAGATACGAATGCAAAAAAATGCTTACAAATTGGTTGCAACATCTAAATTATGATGAAACGGAGTATTTACTTGAGGTTCTATGTTAAATGTAATGTATAAAATAGCTAGGTATAGTAAATCCTTAATGTAGTTTGTTTTTGTTTAAATAATTAGTCGTAATAAAATGTAATAAATTAATTAATTGTACTTATTGTTTACTGGTTGCGTGGGTTTCCTGGTGACCTATAAATACAGATACAAATTGTTGTATCTAGTTTAGGCACCAGTCTCACAATTACAGTGTTTTTGTATAGCCATTATGATACACTAAGAAAATAATAATATTATTGTTTTATTTAATAAGAATTTGTATTTAATTGTTTGAGAGAATAAAAATATTTTAATTTTAAAAATTTAATTTTAATTTAATAAAATTAATTAACATTGAGACGAACGCACGTGTTAGAATCATGTTAAAATATGGAGTGGCCAGCGATCAGGTGAGGTGTAGCTTGATGTATTATAGTGTATTAATATTACTATAACGAATATTTTAAAGGATTTGTAAATAAGAAACTACTTTATACAATATTTTTATAAGTGGGTAGGTGAAAATCATTCGATGCAATGTGACGTATCAAAATGTTATAAAAAGACGACCTGCAATGTCGTCGGGACAGTCGATCCCGAGCCGTCGAAGTGTGAGGTACGATATACCTCTGTTATATTTATAATGTTATAATAATATGTACTTACAGTGTTCTAACAGTGAATGTAGTAATAACTGCTGTTATAGTGAATAATATAATAGTGGATTGGTATTTAATAAGTAATTGAATTAGCAATTATAATTAAATACCCTCTTTGGGTGTTCCAAATATTGTGTAACTAAAATATACTTGTAAAGTAACCGAATCAAAGTATTACTTGATGTATTTGTGATAATCCTTGGGCATAATAAATTATCATAATAATAATGGCTGTAGAAGTATGGCTAATGGCTATACCAATGATTATAAGGGCTGATTCGATACCAGTGTGGTGTCTAAGTTTTATGTACTACCTATGTATCATAGTCTCGGCTATTAGTCTCTTTAACTGATATACCAGATAATACAATATCAATGTAGCGTATTAGTGACTGTGCAAGTATTGTCATACTAATAATTATGAAAAGTGGTTCGACTCCAATGTGGTTCCTATGTGATAAGTATCTGTGTTATAGTTTTAGCTATTATACTGTTGTAACTGGTCTGAAACCAGGGTTGTCTTATATTGTAATATTTGGCTACGAGCCTGGTGTAACATGAAGTAGAATAATAATTATGTTGTGGTTAGAAGGCGGACAGGTTTTCTTGTCAGTTCTTTCCTGTCTACAACAGCTTTTGGAACTGACATAGTATAACAGAATAAAAGGAGTGATAAAACAGAATTGTATTTATTGTTTAATTTCCTTGGTTCAAATACATAATTACAAATGGCATCCAGTTTATAGGTATATATAGTAATTTATAGGTTATATATATGGTCACATCAAATTTTACCCCCCTAAATCTAACATCAGAAGTGGGATACGCAAAAACCATATTCTAATACATATTGTACAAGTTTCAGATTGTATCTGTATCTGGGAGGCTTGCCAAAAGCCTTCTGTAATATTTGCTACCCACTGGAGCAATGACTGACGGCTCAGCTATCTGCAAGGCAGTGAAATCCAGCATCAATTTGCAGCGGTACTGCGAAGCAGTGTATTTCCAAAACATCAACAAAAAAGTGCACAAAAACGGTATTGTAGCTTTTGTGATTTATAAGGTTCAAGTTGGATAGTGTAACTTCTTGATAGTTCTAATTGTAAACCACCCGGGCTGATCACTAACGAATTATTTTAAAATTTCTGGCTATTATCATTGATGTAATACTGGATTTCATATTTAATGAAAAAAAAGTAATGGTCAAACGTTTTATTTTCTTGAACAAAATATGTGGCTTGACTAATACTTAAAGCAAAGTGAATCTTTTTGGTGATCTGAAATGGTTTGATCAGATTAAGTGGTGTTAATATTCTATACCTATTCTAAAAGTTTGGTGATTAGAATTAGTGGTGTTAATATTTTGTATTCTAAAATAGTTATTTTCGGTATGACAAGTAACCTATTAAGATATATCAGGTTGGCCGAACAGTTACTTATTTATGATTACTGTGTAAAGTAGATTTTATTTGTTATGAGAATTACTAAAAGGGTATGTATACACATACACCGTGATAAAAAGATTGAAAGACATTCTTAATTTATTTGGATTCATCTCTTTACAATTTAAGTTATTGATACTGATACTCATTAATGTGTGATGGTTACCAGGACTTTAAAATACGACCCATTTTTTTTTATTTAGTTGGACACATTCTAAAGTTACCTAACACTAAGTGAACTATATAAAGCCAATAAAGTTAAGTCATGTAAATCCAATAAAGTTAAAAGTCAATAAAGTTAAAAGTCATGTAAAGCCAATAAAGTTAAGTCATGTAAAGCCAATAAAGTTAAAAGTCAATAAAGTTAAAAGTCATGTAAAGCCAATAAAGTTAAGTCATGTAAAGCCAATAAGGTTAAGTCGTGTAAAGCCAATAACGTTAAAAGTCATGTAAAGCCAATAAAGTTAAAAGTCATGTAAAGCCAATAAAGTTAAAAGTCATGTAAAGCCAATAAAGTTAAAAGTCATGTAAAGCCAATAAAGTTAAAAGTCATGTCAAGCCAATAAAGTTAAAAGTCATGTCAAGCCAATGAAGTTAAAAGTCATGTAAAGCCAATAAAGTTAAAAGTCATGTAAAGCCAATAAAGTTAAAAGTCATGTAAAGCCAATAAAGTTAAAAGTCATGTAAAGCCAATAAAGTTAAAAGTCATGTAAAGCCAATAAAGTTAAAAGTCATGTAAAGCCAATAAAGTTAAATGCCATGTAAAGCCAATAAAGTTAAAAGCCATGTAAAGCCAATAAAGTTAAAAGTCATGTGAAGCCAATAAAGTTAAAAGTCATATAAAGCCAATACAGTTAAAAGTCATGTAAAGCCAATAAAGTTAAAAGCCATGTAAAGCCAATAAATTTAAAAGTAATGTAAAGCCAATAAATTTAAGTCATGTAAAGCCAATAAAGTTAAAAGTCATGTAAAGCCAATAAAGTCAAAAGTCGTGTAAAGCCAATAAAGTCAAAAGTCGTGTAAAGCCAATAAAGTCAAAAGTCGTGTAAAGCCAATAAAGTCAAAAGTCGTGTAAAGGTAATAAGGTTAAAAGTACAGTCGGTTCAATATTAAAGTTAAAAGTTCAATAGATTCATATAAAAGTACCGTAGATTCAATATTAAAGATAAAAGTGCCGTCGATTCAATATTAAAGATAAAAGTGCCGTCGATTCAATATTAAAGATAAAAGTGCCGTCGATTCAATATTAAAGATAAAAGTGCCGTCGATTCAATATTAAAGATAAAAGTGCCGTCGATTCAATATTAAAGATAAAAGTGCCGTCGATTCAATAAGAAAATGAAAGTAAGGTCGATTTAATATTAAAGTAAATGTACAGTCAGTTCAATATTAAAGTAAATGTACAGTCAGTTCAATATTAAAGTAAAAGTACAGTCGATTTATTATTAAAGTAAAAGTACAGTCGATTTATTATTAAAATAAAAGTACAGTCGATTCAATAATAAAGTAAAAGTACAGTCGATTCAATAATAAAGTAAAAGTACAGTCGATTCAATAATAAAGTAAAAGTACAGTCGGTTCAATAATAAAGTAAAAGTACAGTCGATTCAATAATAAAGTAAAAGTACAGTCGATTCAATAATAAAGTAAAAGTACAGTCGATTCAATAATAAAGTAAAAGTACAGTCGATTCAATAACAAAGTAAAAGTACAGTCGATTCAATAATAAAGTAAAAGTACAGTCGGTTCAATAATAAAGTAAAAGTACAATCGATTCAATAATAAAGTAAAAGTACAGTCGGTTCAATAATAAAGTAAAAGTACAGTCGGTTCAATAATAAAGTAAAAGTACAGTCGGTTCAATAATAAAGTAAAAGTACAGTCGATTCAATAATAAAGTAAAAGTACAGTCGATTCAATAATAAAGTAAAAGTACAGTCGATTCAATAATAAAGTAAAAGTACAGTCGATTCAATAACAAAGTAAAAGTATAGTCGATTCAATAATAAAGTAAAAGTACAGTCGGTTCAATAATAAAGTAAAAGTACAATCGATTCAATAATAAAGCAAAAGTACAGTCGGTTCAATAATAAAGTAAAAGTACAGTCGGTTCAATAATAAAGTAAAAGTACAGTCGGTTCAATAATAAAGTAAAAGTACAATCGATTCAATAATAAAGTAAAAGTACAGTCGGTTCAATAATAAAGTAAAAGTACAGTCGGTTCAATAATAAAGTAAAAGTACAGTCGATTCAATAATAAAGTAAAAGTACAGTCGGTTCAATAATAAAGTAAAAGTACAATCGACTTAATATTAAAGCAAATGTACAGTCGGTTCAATATTAAAGTAAAAGTACAGTCGGTCTAATATTAAAGTAAATGTACAGACGATTCAATATTTAGGTAAATGTACAGTAGGTTCAATATTAGAGTAAAAGTACAGTCGATTCAATATTAGAGTAAAAGTTCAATCGACTTAATATTAAAGCAAATGTACAGTCGGTTCAATATTAAAGTAAAAGTACAGTCGGTCCAATATTAAAGTTAATATTACACGAAAAGTACCTACCGTCGATTTAATATTAAATTCAAATTCTAACAAAATCGTTTATTCTGCTTGTAAAACGCCAATATAAAAAATAAATATTAAATACTATTTAGCAAATGGACCACTGGTTTGAAACGTGGAGTACAGTGGATGCAATAGTAAAGTTTATTCAAATTAAGCTACAATAATAAAGTAAATTACAATCAAAGTAAAGTCAAGTACAGTTAAAACGAACAAAATTCAAATAAAAAAGAAAGTCAATAGCATTTACACTACGTATGTACAATGTACCTTAAAGGACTACAATAGATATTATTTTATTATGGATTTACTAAACACTTTGAGATCAAAGTGTAGTTCAGAATGGCCGTGATGGATTAAAAACATTGCTATTTGTGTTACTATATACATAGTGTTATTGGCTTTTGGCATTAGTGGTGGTTGTAAGTAAAAAACAAAAGGGACGAGATGATGTGATGGATTAAAAACATTGCTATTTGTGTTACTATATACATAGTGTTATTGGCTTTTGGCATTAGTGGTGGTTGTAAGTAAAAAACAAAAGGGACGAGACTATGATGTCTCGGGTAAAAGGTGAGACTATGATGTCTCGGGTAAAAGGAGAGACTATGATATCTCGGGTAAAAGGCGAGACGGTTTTGTCTCATGGGGAAAAAAGGCGAGGCGGTTATATCTCGGTTAAAAAACAAGACTTATACCTCGTGTAAAATAAGAGACTTTATCTCGGGTATACAACTGTTATAATCAAATGCCGTGATACATAATTAATTTAATGGTAAATTTATAGATGGTATTTGAAATGATAAAGTTTAGATTATTCCGTTAGATTCGGAGGTAATCAATATTCGTAGATAACTGATCAATAACAAGACATTTTATAAAAGTTCAGATTATTCCGTTGGATTTGGAGGTACTTAATATTCTTGGATAACCGAACAATTACAAAAGACATTTTATAAAAGTTCACATTATTCCGTTGGATTCGGAGGTAAATTAATGTTCTTAGATAACTGAATAATAACAGAAGATAATATATATATATATTTTACACACATTTTATAAAATGTTTTTTGCCCTTCTACTATGCTAAGATTTCATAAAGATCGAAGACTAAATAATGTTTAAATCTTAAGTTTGAGACAAAGTACCAAAATGTTGTTGAATATCTATATTTTTGGTGTTGACCATTCTTTTTGGAGTATTTTTGATACTAAGAAAAAGTGTTTTTTCTTTTATGTATAAATTCTGTTTTGCAAAAAGTGATGTAAAAGAAATATAATAATAAGGACTAAGTTTAACTATGTAATATGTGATCGCAATTTGCAATAAAATTCGTTGTATATACTTCGAGAGCGAAGTAATTGTCAGTATGGCCGTGTTAGAATCATGTTAAAATATGGAGTGGCCAGCGATCAGGTGAGGTGTAGCTTGATGTATTATAGTGTATTAATATTACTATAACGAATATTTTAAAGGATTTGTAAATAAGAAACTACTTTATACAATATTTTTATAAGTGGGTAGGTGAAAATCATTCGATGCAATGTGACGTATCAAAATGTTATAAAAAGACGACCTGCAATGTCGTCGGGACAGTCGATCCCGAGCCGTCGAAGTGTGAGGTACGATATACCTCTGTTATATTTATAATGTTATAATAATATGTACTTACAGTGTTCTAACAGTGAATGTAGTAATAACTGCTGTTATAGTGAATAATATAATAGTGGATTGGTATTTAATAAGTAATTGAATTAGCAATTATAATTAAATACCCTCTTTGGGTGTTCCAAATATTGTGTAACTAAAATATACTTGTAAAGTAACCGAATCAAAGTATTACTTGATGTATTTGTGATAATCCTTGGGCATAATAAATTATCATAATAATAATGGCTGTAGAAGTATGGCTAATGGCTATACCAATGATTATAAGGGCTGATTCGATACCAGTGTGGTGTCTAAGTTTTATGTACTACCTATGTATCATAGTCTCGGCTATTAGTCTCTTTAACTGATATACCAGATAATACAATATCAATGTAGCGTATTAGTGACTGTGCAAGTATTGTCATACTAATAATTATGAAAAGTGGTTCGACTCCAATGTGGTTCCTATGTGATAAGTATCTGTGTTATAGTTTTAGCTATTATACTGTTGTAACTGGTCTGAAACCAGGGTTGTCTTATATTGTAATATTTGGCTACGAGCCTGGTGTAACATGAAGTAGAATAATAATTATGTTGTGGTTAGAAGGCGGACAGGTTTTCTTGTCAGTTATTTCCTGTCTACAACAGCTTTTGGAACTGACATAGTATAACTGAATAAAAGGAGTGATAAAACAGAATTGTATTTATTGTTTAATTTCCTTGGTTCAAATACATAATTACAAATGGCATCCAGTTTATAGGTATATATAGTAATTTATAGGTTATATATATGGTCACATCAAATTTTACCCCCCTAAATCTAACACACGTATGTCGAAATATCACTGGTAAGGTACTTTATTACATTATTTCTTATACATTATTGAGTATAATATCTTATTTTTGCCGACTACAACCTAAAATGTTGTAAAGATTACTTACAACTGTATACGCTGTTAAGTTTACATTCAAAAAGGTTGTATGTAATACATAAAACATTTTTGTAGTTCAACGTGTATTTTAAAATGTTGTATGTCGTACTTACAATATTTTACGTTGTTGAGCGTGCATTATAAAATGTTGTATATAAAACATACAATATTTTACGTTGGAATAAAAACTAAAATAAATGTGGCATGTAGTAAAAATAACATTTTACTTCAGAAGTCGTTATTCAAAACTCAGCTTTCGAGTACCGGGACTTCTTATATTTTTGTACCTATTACTTTTTTCTTGCTTTATCTCAATGCTTAACATAAAGCATTTTTTAATGTTGTTGTATACTATGTGAAACTATTTAAAGCGCTCTTGTCTACCTATCTGACTGACATAGAGCCCTAAACGGAGCACTACTTTGCTCGCTTACTAACTAGAAATGCTTGCTTGTTTACTAACAGTAAAATTTATTTTTCGTTTAGTTTTCTCCACTTCCAATAAGTTTCAATGAATCGGAAATGAATCTTTAGCAAATATGATAGATAGTGACATCTTTGATAATATATCAGAAGAAGAAACAGAGTCTAATACAAAAAATAATAAGACACCGCACCCTTCCCCTTCTTGTAGTATCAATCATTTGGAATACGACTGTGATAATGATTTTTGCCCGTATTATATACAAAAGGAAAATATATCGGCGTTTGACATTTCAAATCAATCCTCACCAGTGCTTTCTAGCTGCTCAACGTGTACAACAGTGAACAATAGTCCACTATCAAATATTTCAAATAGTCCAAGGACGTCAACCGCCAACCGCCGTCGTCAATTAAGGAAAGATAAAGATAATGTAAGAAAAAGACATTTTAATGAATGGATCGATACCAAGAGAAAGTTCTCGCGTAATTTATGAAAAGAATATGTGTCAAGAAAAGGTTCAATGCAACCAAGTAGAAAGATGGGCCCGCCATGTTACTGCCGGAAAAAATGTTCCAATAAATTAAGCAAAGAAAGATTTTTGACAGTTTTTGGAATTTAGGCAATCGAGAAAAGCAGTGGATGTATGTGGCTAACATAGTAAAGAAGCAAAATAAACGTAGAGTGTATACTGATAGCATTTCAAGACGTAAGTATACATTAAAATATTAGTTACCAGTGGGATATAATGAAGATGGCATTAAAACATTTTATAAGCACTTTGTCCGTCAGTGATTAGGTTATTAATAAGTCTTTAGAAAAGATGGACAAGACAGCGGGAGTATTAGTTCCAGATCAATGAGGAAAACACTCAAACCATCCAGTAAAGTTAACTGGTAGTCTTAAAAACAGTGTGTGTGACCGTATCAAGAGTTTACAGCCAGTTGAGTCTCATTATACGAGGCAAAGGTCAAACAAATTGTATTTAGATGGAGACTTAAATTTTCATAAGTTATTTGAAATGTAAAGCTGAAACCGAACGCCAATATCGAGATATTGCAAATGAAAACTTTAAGCTCAGTTTTTATATCCCTAAGAAAGATCAGCGCTATCAATGCCACATTTTTTAAAATATCCATAGTCCAACTGAACAACAGATTGCAGATCATGAAAACCATGTCTCAAATAAGAAGTTATCCCGACAACTCATGAAGCCTGACAAAACTGAAAGCTTAACTTCCCAAGGTAAAATTGTTAGCGCTACATATGATTTTCAAAAGATTCTTAATGTATCGCATGGCCAATTAATATTTTGTATTATAAGCGAAAGTAATCAGTTTTTAATTTTACGTTATTTGATTTGGCAAACAAAGAAGGCCATTGATCCTCACTGTTGGTTTTTTACGATTTTATTGTAATTTTATTATTTTTAAAGAAAAATTTGTTATGTTACTCAAATATCATAGTGAGTTATTATCATTATATTTCTTAAAAATAATATTACATACTTACCTACCTATTATTACCTAATAGTTGAATACATTACGTACTTGTTTTAGAAGTAAACATTTTAAAACGTAGTTTTTGTGCAATAGTTCTAATAAAACCTTTATCCAGTATTAACTATGTTGTTTCCTTTAAAAAAAAAAGATAATTTGGCTTTGACAATATTACTTTTTATTTCCTGAGTAATAATGCTTACTCAAAATTGTGTTCAATGTATATTGTTAATGTCACATACAATTGGACTAAAATAAAAATTCCAGTGTATATTGTTGTAACTATCATATACAACAATGAACGTAATGTAAACTCCGCAGTATAATATTGTAAGTATGAGATACAACAACTGAAGAAATCTAGACTGCGCAGTATAATGTTGTAAGTATGAAATACCACAGCTGGCATAGTCTGTTTTCCGCAGTAAAGTGTTGTAAGCGCCAAATCTCAAAAAGTTCATAATATTTTCTTAATTATCTTTCAACATAGTCAAGAATACCATACAATACATTCATATACCAAGTTTTACAAAGCTACATAAATAAATGCAGTTTTTAGGCCAATTTGAATCTTTAACTCGCTCTCCTGTAAAATTGCAGTTTTAGAGATACAACAACTTACGTAGGAGGTATCGGTATGTTCGCCTCCTTCCAAGCCCGCGGCACTACTCCCGAAGCATACGACAATCGGTACATTCGCGTGAGCGCCGGCGTCAACTCCGCTGCGCATTTCTGACTTCCTACGTCCCTAGGAAAAATTACCTCCAGGACACGACCTCCCATGGCCAATATGGAGGTCTCTCAATCGTCTACGCATAGTCAGCCGGTCGAGACAAAATTTATGTATGTCCGGGCTTAACCGCCTGTAATTGCGGCGCCACATACAGCGCGGTTAAGATGGCACAATTTTATGCAGATAGTGCCTTCTGCATCCATTTTCCAATCATCCCTCTGTCCGAAGGACCATGTCCATAGTCCTTTCTCAAGATCTATTCTACCCCTGTACCAAATTTCATAAAAATTGGTTCAGTGGTTTAGGTATGAAATCGTAACCGACAGACAGGGTTATTTTCACATTTATGAACATTAGTACCTATGTATGCATCTAGAAACCAGAGCATAAACCACAGAACAGAATCATAATAGTAAGTACTATAAATTTAAGGTATGCTTAGTTAAGTTACAATAGCGCTGTGTACTGAGGTTAGTTAAGTAACCGTATACTGTTTCATATATTTTTTACTGGAATTGGTCACGGTAAATATGGGTTATGATGTGTTGATATTTAATTAGTTACGTAAGGTTTAAAGTCTACGTCACCATGAGTATTCAAAGGAAATTTTGTGAACTAATTTTCTTGAGTAATTAATTGATTTTTTGGTTACTCACGAACGATACCTGTTCTAGAATCTAAATACAGTTGAATTTCCCACGTATATGAAAATATTGTCTATGTGTAATTAAAAATATCGCATGAGACTAGGTACTACTTCACAAGCAAGAACATGCAACTTTTGTGGTTATCATACAGACATTACAAAAAAATGCGTTATACTCATATAAGTATTTATTAACTCATGAATAGTCTGCGTCTTGTACAGTCAGAGTCAGAAATATCTTGACTGCAAAGTGTCAAAATGATCTCAAAACCGTAAGAAAGCAAATCAAACTGTTTTATTGATTTAAATTATATTATTGTCCGAACTAAAGGTGTGTACTAAATATCAGAAGGAATTAAGATCATTTTGAGTCCTTTGTTTATCTAGGTCGATCTGATGCTGACTGTATTATAGAATGCGAAACTTTAAAAGTTAATACTTACACTAATTTTCATCCAATAACTAAGTTATACTCGTTGTGCCACTTAACTTCAACTATTTTCTTTTTAAAATGAAAAAAAAAAACAAAAAAAAATGGTGTTCCTATTTGATAAAAAAAAAATCTGTTTTGGTGTCTCAAGAACATAACGTTATATTTATTTATTCGTGTCATTCTTCTTTATTCGAACGTCAAGACCGGTTGCATGCAAAGCTATGGAACCTGGGGTCCACTTACCTACTTCGTCGTATAATTTTGCTTTATTGTAAAAAAAATGTGGTTATTAAAGAAGCGACTGTTTCCTGACTCCTCCGACGAGAAACCTGTGCCATGCTCTCGTGCTTCAATCAATAGGTGTATATGCCTGCAAGGTACTTTATAACTTAGAATCCGAACATTTTGATGTGCTCCCATATCATCATTAGTGTTCAGAAACTTTATTCACTCACCGTACATTTAAGAAGAACATGGCAAATAAATTAAACCCAAAACCAGCTACATTTTTGATATTTAGCTTAAATAAAAGTAAGATTTTGAATGAAATAAACTAAAAAAAACATCGACGTTAATGTGAGCAGTCTACATCCTTCAACGTACCGAATAACAATAACATTACATATTTCAGTATAACGAAAACTTTCAAATAATATTTTGTATAATTCCATATATTTTTCAAGTGCGTGACCTTAATTAGGTTGTACTTCCTTTGTAATGATGTCTCAATATTGTGTGCGAATAGTATAAAAGGAGAATTAAAAACACCAATTAAACATACACAGTTTGTGCAACAAACAGTAATATCCAGAAAATGGCCGCTAAGGTTAGTTTTATTATATTTTATTGTGAAGTGTTATAGAGTGTAAAACTAAAAAATAAAGTTATGGGATGAGTACGCCTTAATTGTGGCAATAAATTTGGTATTGAGGGCCTGTGGAAGATTCAACATGGCGTCTCACTTATAATGAAAACATTTTTCAACATGATAATTCAATGCCTTTACTTCAGGGGTTGTCACGGGGATACCGTATTCAATACACTCAGTACCACGAATAGGCAATAGCCATGGTGTGCAGGAAGGGAGCGGCAATACCGCCACCTATATTAGGTATCTAAGTAGGTCTATGATGGCAATAATGCATCCTGCAAAACATGCTCAAGGAGACGGACAGGTCTATATTTTCATCACCATAGGAAGTTTGTCCTAGATAGCTGTATAACATTGGCTATGTATGCCTTTCTAAGTTGGAAGGAGAGAAATACTAATGCAGTACACCACCTCTTTTACCTGCAAAATATCTAGCTTTAATATGTTTTATTAATTACAGTTCGTCGTTGTCGCTTTGCTGGTGGCAGCTGCCCAGGGCAGCGCTATCCTCGGCCACGGTGCTGGTGCCAGCAGCTTCTCATACGGAGTCTCAGACCCCCACACCGGTGATGTCAAGAGCCAACACGAATCTCGTGTCGGTGACCGCGTTGTCGGCCAGTACTCTCTCTTGGACTCTGATGGCACAAAGCGCACCGTCGACTATGCCGCTGATGGCTACAACGGTTTCAACGCTGTCGTACGCAAGGACCCCGTGCACGGTGCTGCCCTCGGCTACGGTTACAACAACGGTTATGCCGGATACGGCGCTGGTTATGCTGGTTATGGCGCTGGTTTGGCTGGTTATGGCGCTGGTTATGCCGGATACGGAGCTGGTCTTGGATACGCTGGTCTCGGATACGGTGCCCCCCTTGCCAACGGTTACCTGAATGGCTATGGTGCCCCATTGGCCTCTGGATACTCCATCACCACCGGTGCCATCAGTTACGGTGGTCATGGTTACAATGCTGGTTACGGATACGGCCTCCGTCACTACTAATTAGATATATATTCTTGAATGTGACTGATACCAACAGAACTATGATCAACCCAAATTATATAGTTCAAAATACCTAATACTTTGTTTGTTTTCATTTATTTCTCATCAATTGACAATTAATTGAGTAATTCAACTATTGTTACGTGATTCGCATAGAAAATATTAGATATTAAAAAGAAGTTCATGACAGCCTCGATTATTCTAGTTTTGAAGATTTTTCACATAATGCAAAAATAAATAGGTAACAACTTGATGAGATGTCCCTCCATCACTAAAGGATCCTTTCAGACAACGGCAGCTTAGAAGTATTTTGGCCCCATTATACTAGATATATTTTAGGATATCATCACAAACAGAATTTTGCCATGAAACGCCATAAAATCCGTGATTTTTCGCAGAAGAAAGACGCTCGCAGACATAAACTACCGCGGATACCTAATATTTTATAATATTACTTAATTAATTATACAGCCTAGCAATACCCAGCAATACCTAATGTGTCCATGGATACATAATTTGTAAAAATATTACTACCATTGATCAGTCATTCCACCTTAAAAATAAATAATAAAAGTTGAAAAAGAATAATAATTATATTCAAATAAAATTTTTATTCCATTAATTCATTATGCTAACTTTTAAATTCGAAATATATCGGGAAAAAATGTAGCGCTCAAGTGGGACTTGAACCCACGACCGACCGATAGCTCCGGCTCAATAGTTCAGTTGGAAGCGCATTCCCCTCTAAGGGAAAAGGTCGTGGGTTCAAGTCCCACTTGAGCGCTAAATTTTTTCCCGATGTATTTTGAATAATATATTGCGTACCTACTGAGTTAACTATCTTGTAATATAATGTTATAGAATGCGGATAAACATACTTAGATACGTAGATAAGATAACAATAAGTTTATACTATAACTATTATAATACCACTATGGTTAATAAAACAAAAAAGTAGACTCTTAACGGAAATAAACAATAATAATTATTATTATTTCATAAAGCAATTAACGTTGACCTCTGATTTAATTACCTGCATAGTGAAGGAGGGTGACCTACAATACATATATCACCTAATAATGTTTTGTTACGCACTCATAGCGTGAATGGGCAACCCGGTAAAGGTCGTTCTAGGCATACGTATGCTAATTAGATCAAAATACCAGGTACATACCCCTAAATGTAATGTAAGTCTAATAATAATTATGAAAGTAGAAGTAAGGCGTATGCAACAATGCCAGAACCGCAATTGGTGAAAAAATAATTCTCTTTTATTGAAGAAAAATAAAAGAATACATAGGGAAAAAGAAGACACGCCCGATGTGATTCAAATTTCCCATCTTTTACGTCTTTAAGGCGATGTATTCGATTTGTATAGTTAGCTTACTTAATGCTGTAAAAATTCATTAAAAATAAAAGAATATTAGCAACCGAAATTAATAATATTCTTTTTTTTTAATCGCTCACGAAACTGGACATATGGCATAAATATTACTTATTAACAATGTGTCGAGAAATGATATAAAGTCCTTCTAGACGTGAACACTACATGCGTTTTTTAACATTAAAAAGAAAAGTAGATACACAATAGGGACAAAAGGTTACAAAACAGTAATGATGCGAGATGATCGCAGTGAGTATCAGCTACCGTAAATCTGGTTATAAAAGAATTTCTTTATAGTAGCGGACCTTGCATCGAAAATATCCAGATCGTTACATATTTTATTATATGAGGACATCATGCGGTACAGTGGCGAATGTTGTTCGTAGTTGGTGCGAGAGAGAGGAAGCGCGAACGTCTTCGGGTTTCGTACATAAAACCGAAAGTTAAATAATCGAATAACAATACTGCCGTCTTATTGTAAAAAGGCATAACTAACAAAAACAAAAATATAAGATAATCGAGTTTGAAATTTTTCAAGGTTTTTTTAGCAAAAATAATCCTTTGTGTATTATTGGGAGAAACAAGTTATTAATTAAGGTACACAATCGAAATACCTATCCAACCATGTATAGGAATATATTTATTTATTCATTTTTTATACAGATAATCCCAATATTCCCTTTTCAATATAATATTCCATCTTAACAAAATAATTACAAATAAAATATCTTTTTATCGTTTTAAAGGCACAACTAACCAGATAAGTCTTTTCTTTTTAAAAACAATTCAGTATTCAAATGAAAGGACACATATTTTATGTAAATATGTCTTTTTAACGTTATCATAAAGGTTCATTGCGAGTTTAAAAGAGTATAAATTTCACATAAAATTGTTACTTTTAAAATGATTGACTTTTTCACTTACTTTTTAATTATGAACATTGAACAAATAACAAAAAAATGGTAATCAAAACTCTTTATTTATCTAAGTGGCCTTCTCTTACTATTAACTTATCTATATATGCACCTGTATTAGCTGTAAGTTTTCCGAAAAGAAATAAATAAATAAAATAAATAAAATGATAAATTTGACGTTACACTTTTTAAACCACCGTATTATCTCTGATTTTGGAATAAAATCTAATTCTACGGGGCCGGACTCACGCACTTAAATGTTTCAGTTCAATGATCTAGCTATAACGGTTCATGATATAATAGCAAAACCTGGTGAAAGACAGATAGCGAATCTTAGTAATATACCTAGTCCCATTTTTACCTATTAGGTACGGCACCTTAATAATTCAAAGTTTTAAAATTATACTAATTAAAATGCTAAACAACTCCATTGCCAACAATTGTTTATTTCTTTGAGTTATAAATTTTTAATATAATATGACTTTTCGTCCATTGCGTACAAATAGATTTAGAAACACAACTTCAGATATCCGGCACAAAAACTAGAGACTTTAGCTTTAGTGACTGTTAAGTACTATTTACTTATAATATACGTCGTAAGCGCGCGCAAGTAGGCACCTTACAAGGGCGTGTGTAGAGGGTAGGTTGAAAATACCACAAAATTTTCCAAAAATTGGATGACTTGATTTAAAATAATATAATTTTTTTGTCAAGTTAATATTTTTAGCCTACCCTCTGTTCATACTACTGTTATATGTTTACCTATTTACCTATTTGAGTTATCAGAATGAATTTGAAAAGTTATGATTATCTAAGCAAAAACATCTGATTACATAAACATAACTTAATTTAAGATTTTACAATGAAAGAAACAACATTGCTTACCAATAAATCAGCTTGCGTTTACCTTGAATTGAAAACAATGGCGCAATGATGAGCGCAAGGACACCCCTACATTCCTTACCTACCTTACTGGCGTCTTAAAGAAAAGGCACAACTGGTCACTTGTGACTTCTCTTTATAACACTTTCAAGTCATAAGTACGTATCTATGTTGTTTCTTCTTAATCGGTGTCAAATAAGTCTTTTCAATTTATTCAATAAAAATTTAGCTGTTAGATGTGCCTTTCGGGCCTAATGTATTTCCGTAGATTCTAGAGATAAAATTACACAAAAAATAGGTAGATGCGCATTTTTCTCCTGATTCCGAATATGTATATAACTCAATTTTGAAAAAAATGTTAGTTAAGCCTTTTCTCCGTAATACGGCAGAATAGGTCGACAACGTTTGGTCGGACGATCAAATCGTCGCTGGTACGTTAGGTCGAAATGTTAATACGTCGAGGTATTATTACGTGGAAAATGCAATAGGTCGAAAGATCAAATTGTCGCTGGTATATTAAGTCGAAATATTAATACGATAATACGTCTATTGTTGAGTGTTAATATTTTAAAATGGGTGAGTCTGGCATCGTGTGAAGTCAAATGATTGCAAAGATTGTGTGCATAGGATAAGTGATAACGCAACTTCTTTTGAAGTGTTTCCAGACGGTTGATATGAACTGCATATGAAGGACTCCAGATTTGACAGCAATATTCTAAGAGAGACCGGACATAGCAATTGAAGAGAAGAATGGGAATTTTGAGTTTCGTACATAATACCGAAAGTTAAATAATCGAATAACAATGGGTCGACAACCCGATTGATCGGACGATCAAATTGTCGCTGGTACGTTAGGTCGAAACGTTAATACGTCGAGGTATTATTACGTGGAAAATGCAATAGGTCGAAAAGTCAAATTGTCGCTGGTATATTAGGTCGATATATTAATACGTCAACGTATTACTACTTACTAAATGATTTTAAAAAAATGGAACCGACTTCAAAACCAAATAGGAAAAAAATGTTTAAATAACAGAATTTAGAGATTTCCGATCTGTTAGAAGTCGGTGCCAACTTTGTTTGCTGTGCCTAACCAGCTATAATGCCATTAATGTAGGTATAATGACTTGTTGATTTAAGGGTGACCTATCATACTAAACTATATTATTTTACCTGTTTGACTTGATACTGACTTTTGTATTGAAATGACCGATATTTCATTTAAATGCATCATGGCAGGTAATTCAGGTACAGCAAAGCACCAGCAAACTAAGTTGGCACCGACTTCTAACAGATCGGAAATCTCTAAATTCTCTCTCTAAATTCTGTTACTTAAACATTTTTTTCCTATTTGGTTTTGAAGTCGGTTCCATTTTTTTTTCCCTTTTTAGTGGGCCAATGTTTGCGTTCGTAATCCAAGTTTAATCCAGTCCAGCATGCCATTAACCACAGTTTTCTTCTTTAGGGAGAATTATACTCCCAATAAGTTAAAGGAGATGGAACTTTTATATGAAAGACGGCGAGTTGAACAGGTTGGTGATTTCGCAGATGGGGCTGCAGTTAGAATTTTACCAACGATCAAATTGGTGAATGACAACAACTCTAAGATGATAGCTCAACTATTTTACTGAGGGTCTTGTCAGCGGTGCAATGCGGATTGTGTGTACGTTTAGGTGGTCTGCTCTGCGTCATGATCGGTCAGAATCCGACGAGTTACCTGATGCAGTTTTTATTAAATTCGACGATGATACTATTGGCACTAGATTGAAAGGTAATGACAGCTTAATTGCAATTGCAACAAAAAGCTATGGGGATGTGGAAAGAAGAATCCGTTAATCTTGAGCTGGGCTGTAACGGTTCATAAGCTTCAGGGCACCACATTAAAAAAAGCGGTAATTGACTTAGATAATATTTTTTTTAATAAAGGTCAAGTGTATGCTGCTTTAAGTGGACAAGTCAAGTGGAGCCACCTGTCACCCCAGCAGAAGCAGGCCACGGCAGGGCGCGCGTAGGCACGCCTCCCCATTCCGGTGGCGAGCCTCCTGCCGAGGAGTGCCAGACCGTAAGGATGGCCCTGGGCCAGCCGGGTGCAAGGGATATGTCGAAGACAACCTCACCTCCGGCTTAGCACTACGACCCTCAGTCGGCGTACGGTTTTAGTCGGTTCGAGTCCGACATAAACCGTTCCCTTCCGGCTCCGGCGGGGGAATCCGAGGGGATTTTCGCACGATAAAAAAGACCACATCAGGAGTAGATGTACCCTTGTATAAACATACTTATTATTATTATTAATTGAGGAATTGTCTCGGTTTCACTGAAATTTCGTGATTATCTCAGGAGTAGCACCAACCCTTACGAGTATCACGTTAGCCCTACATGCTACTACCTAGTTTCCATCGATCGATTGCAGTACTGTCCCCTAACTCCTAAGCGTTTAGGAGTTCTATAGCTTGACTATCAACACAGCAGCATCAGAAGTTGATTCAAGCATATCTCACAAGCAACACGTTAGCCCTATTAAGTATTATACTAAATTATTTATCATCCACCAATGGCAGTACTGTCCCCCAACTCCTAACCGTTACGGAGTTCAGTAGCTTCATCATCAGCACAGCAGCATCAGATGTTGACACCCTGAAGCATATACCTGAGTAAGACATTATTACGTAACAAAGGCACCATACGCAAACGATAAGGAGTTCGGAGCTTCACTATCAACACAGTAGCATCAGAAGTTGATTCAAGCATAACTCACAAGCAACACATTAGCCCTACATACTACTAAATATTTATCATCCACCAATGGCAGTAATGTCTCCCAACTCCTAACCGTTAAGGAGTTCAGTAGCTTCATCATCAGCACAGCAGCATCAGATGTTGACACCCTGAAGCATATACCTGAGTTAGACATGATTACGTAACAAAAGTACCATACGACCATACAATTTTCGATGGTTGCCCTCGATTTCTCCTGGATCCCATCATCAGATCTCGACCTGGTGAAAATGGGACCACCTCAGAAGTGAACCCTATCCAACAAAAAAATAAAATTTGAAATCCGTCCATAATTGGCGGAGATATCGGTGAACATACATAAAAAAAAAATATTATGTACACAGACGAATTGAGAACCTCCTCCTTTTTCGAAGTCGGTTAAAAATACAAACGGTCTATTGTCCCCTCCCCATAAAGTCGAATTTCGGTATTATGTACGAAACCCGGGACATATTTTGGGGTCCTTGGAAAACTTCGTTTGCCGAATTACGAATCCGGCCAGTCGGCCTCCTTTATTGCTAATCTTATCGATGTGCTCGTGAAACTCTAATTTGGTATCCATCGTTACACCCAGATGCCTTCTTGTGAACTTAATATAGCAGCACATAGATGGATTAAATATCATGCCATTTACCGAGCACCACCCGACAATACTATCAATGTCTTTTTGTAAAATTATTACGTCATTCTGGCTGCAAATGACTCGGTAAAGTTTAAGATCATTGGCGAACATGTGATGAACATTGGATATGATATTTTTACCTAAGTCGTTTATGAACACAAGGAAGAAAAGAGGCCCCATGTGCGAACCTTGTGGGACTCCTGAAGGTACTATACTTTGCGCAGATCCAAAGCCTCACACCACGAAAAGCTGCGAACGATTGCGAAGATAAGATTCACTCCACCTGAACAGTGATCCGCAAATTCCGGCGTGATCAAGCTTCCGAAGCAGTAGGCCATGGTTGACTACGTCGAACGACTTCGAGAAATCAGTGTAGATAGCGTGTACCTCTAGCCTTCCTTAAGAGCTTCATTTATGTCACTGACATATTCAAGTTATTATTATTAGTCCTTCTAACCCGTCCATATTAGCTAGATTGCTTGTGCTAAAAGTGGGTTCACGTCGGTAATGTAATGGCCAGGAGACCTCTCGATCGTGAGGTCGACACCTTAACCACTAAGCCACTGAAGCTGTCTCTACCCACCCTGATAGGAAATATGTGTGACTATATGCATATCTGTACATACTCCTACAGTACAGCTGATTGTTTCAGACTTATATTTTATTAACTATATATTAGGTTTGTGAACCTAACCTTTTTGGGAAAAAATAAAGAATTTTTTATTTATTTATTACCAATGACATTGAGAAGATCTTAAAAAGATCCCACGATCTAATGAATACTTTCTTCGCGGGGTTAGAGGTTAATACGTCAGTCACTTCCATGAAAACCATAATGTAAGGTAGAAGAGTGGACCAATCAGCATTCAATTCACTTCGAACAATTGATTATGATGCTAGCTAATGTAATAGAAAAGTCACTATGTGCTTAGCATTGACATTGTGACGTAAATAATTAATGTTTTCATTTAATGTATTTGTAACATATTATAATGTAATGCAATCTTTTTTGCAACTTTGTCAATTTTAGTTTACATGAATAAATTAAAAGAACTACTACTATTTGAATGATTTTTTTTGTAGCATTTATTATGCTAACTGTTAAGTTCGAAAAACATTGGAAAAAATGAAATGCTCAAGTGAGACTCGAACTCACGACCTTTCGCTTACAGGGCGACTGCTCTGCCAACTGAGCCATTGAGCACCACTTGAGCATTTCATTTTTTCCAATGTTTTTCGAACTACTACTATTTTTTAATCTTTAAACATTTTTAATTGTAATTTTACAAATGTAGGTATGACAAATCTTGCTATCTCATAATCCTCTAAAATAATAATTAATTTTAAAAGGGGAAGCTGGGACCGCGGTCCCGGTCTCCAAAGTCCCCCGACCCAACATAGCGATAATGAAAATATAACTTACTAGCTTTAGATGTCGGTTATCGCAACGAAACATAGCCTATGTCCTTTCTCATGGTCTAATCTACCTCTATACCAAATTTCATCAAAATCGGTTCAGTGGTTTAAGCGTGAAAACATACAGACAGACAAAGTTACTTTTGAATTCCTAATATCAAGTATGGGTTCTAATTTGTTTATCAGTTGCTCGTGCTCCAACAGCTAAACGAATGAGTTACTAATGTGGCTGAAATCGTACAAGGATAAAATTTATTATAATTTAGAAAAGGTTCCAATGGGTTACAGGAACGAGATCACATTTAGACGCAGGGGAGCCGCGGGCAGTTTCCTCAGGATGGGACCGGCCGGTAGTGCATTTGCTACACATCAGTTTATTTTTCACATTTTGTAAGTACTGCTTTAATGATCCATACAATACAATTCATTTGGCCCTAACCTTGACTTTGACTTGTCTGAGTCTAAAATAACAATGTAGTTAATACTATTCGAAGGTAATAGAATAGGTGCATTTGGTCGTACGTACAGTCAGCGTCATAAATATCTTGACGAGGAAGTCTCAAAATGATCTTAAAACTTAGATTTAAACAGCAAATCTAACTATTTTATTGATTTATATCAGAACAATCGATCAACTGAAAAGGGGTCAAATAATTAAATTTGGGTAGGTAATATGTTCGTCAGCATTTTTCTGATGTTGACTATAAATTTGAGTTGACTTGACAGCCTCATCTACTCAGAGGATCTCTAATAAGGGAAAATATTTCACAGACGAGGCCTTTAATAAATAAAAAAAACCAATGACATCCCACAGCATCATCCTCACTTTACGGATCCCAGAAATGATTATGATAATTTCATGATAACGTTGCGGGCTCAGTAGTCTCCCTAAAATATGACGTTTTCCGTCACGCGCTTTTCACGCGCTTTAGTGACTTTGAAAACTTAATTATAAAGGTGATACCACACTTAAGATAAAGATGAAGTTTACAATCCGATGTAGTATTTAGTCGTAGACCTTCGTCGTCTAGTACCTTATACCTTGTGTCCCTACAAGGCCACTAAGACCACTTTCTAGATTAGAAGGGCCGCCCGCCCTTCTAATCTAAAAAGTCAAAAATAACTTATATAATATTTTTTAATTATTACGAAAGTTTAAAAAAAGTATTTAGTAGACATGACATATATTTTTTTAGCACGAGGCCTTACTTGCTTGTTAGTTACTTTTGAAATTATATTAGTGTGACTCAATATTTGTGCGAACAGTATATAAACAGAATTTCGAACACTGACTAATCATACTCAGTATTACCGTGTAACAAACAACAATCTCACTCAACGAAATGGCTGCTAAGGTTTGTTACATTATTTTTTTGTGTAGTGATATGAAAAATCAATAGATACTAAAAAAGTGTGATACTTATAGGGGCGTGATAGTGTAACCATAATGATTAGTGGTACAAGTACCATAGTGACCTCTCGTATCGCCTATTGGAGGTGCTTTCTGAACATGGCTGCTTCGGAAAGTACCAATGTCGTATGGGTCTGGGGCCATTAGGCTACCTACTCGGTGGCTGTCATGGGGATGTCATCCTTCAAATGATAAATGAAATCTATCAGTATGTGTGGACCTGCGAACGCCACTACTCCTGCCAGTGGGGATGCCGTTTTGACCGGACGGGTGATCAGCCCTTCTATGTGGGGAATTTCACCCATTTCCCCTGTAACGACTACCATACATATTCGTATGGCAACCGGGACCGACAGCTTAACGTGCTCTCCTAGGCACGACCAGACCAATGAGTATTTACTCATATTATAAACATACAAATATGTGCACTGTGTGGGGATCGAACCCGCGCCTCCTGCGTAGTGGCCGCGTTCACTACCGTCACGCAACGGAGGCTGTCGACCTGCGAACGCAGACTGGAATCTGATCATAACCATGAACCTTAAGCATTTCACTATGAGCATACTATAGGCTTGAGGTAAACAGTTGACAGAAAACCTGAGGAGGTGGCATAGTTATTATCCTCTAAGCTATTGCGAACATTAAAAAAATCTAATTAGTTTTTGTCTCATTACAGTTCGTCGTTGTTGCTTTGCTGGTGGCAGCTGCTCAAGGCAGCGCTATCGTCGGCCATGCCGGCACCAGCAGCTTCTCATACGGAGTATCAGACCCTCACACCGGTGACATCAAGAACCAACACGAGACCCGCGTCGGAGACAGCGTTGTCGGCCAGTACTCTCTCGTAGAATCTGACGGCACCAAACGCACCGTCGACTATGCTGCTGATGCCCACAACGGTTTCAACGCTGTCGTACGCAAGGACCCCTTGTACGCTGCTCCAATTGCTGCAGCCTATGCTGCCCCAGTCGCTGCGGCCTACGCCGCTCCCCTCGCTAACGGTTACACCGGATACGGCAAAGGCTATGCTGGTTACGCTGCTCCCCTAGCTCTTGGTTACTCCAACGGATACGCTGGCAATCTTGCCGGTTACGCCGCTCCTCTTGCCAACGGATACCTTAATGGATACGCTGCTCCTATGGCCTCTGGATACTCCATCACCACTGGTGCCATCGGTTATGGCGCTCGCGGTTACAATGGCGCCTATGGATATGGCGCGTACGGCAATGGTGCTTACGGATATGGCGCGGGTCATTATTAACTAATGTAAAAATAATTTATTCCTAAATAGTTATGAAAAGAAATACATATTTTAAATGATATAAGTACTAACTATTGTTTAATTTGTTTGTCTTATTATTTTACACACGCATTGTAAGTGTGATTTCAGTGACAGTGCTGACCAATTCAATCCAGTTATATAAATAAGACTTTATGAAGGTTTAATAATTATCCCCAATAATTTGAGAGCTATGTTTGCTGGTTTGGGTACTAACCTAGTCTGTGTATCCACCATAGGCCACAAAATGCAAGCTAATTCAATTTGTTATAAAGTGGCCTAACGTAGAGTTCCTACCCGCGACCTTTAGATTACAAGATTAGAAATAGTACTACTGTATATTCATACTAATAATATGGACTATTAATTGAGAAAGGACATAGGCTAAATTTTGTCGCGATAACCAACATCCACGCGGGTGGGGCCGCGGGCAAAAGCTAATTTAATATAGATATAGCTCCGCCCACGTGAATGTCGGTTATCGCGACCAAACATAGCCTATGTTCTTTCTCATGGTCTAATCTACCCCATTTACCAAATTTCATCAAAATCGGTTCAGTGGTTTGTACGTGAAAGCGTAACATACAGATAGACAGACAGAGTTACTTTCGCTTTTGTAATATTATTAGGGATACTGAATAACGCCGAGCTATGAAATGTTACATCGGATTATATTAGGCTGGTTTTATCGTTACGCGTTTCGGCAGCGCCGTTGGAGCGCGCGCGTTCAGAGATATATGGGAGTAGAAGTTGCGTTTTTGTGTCGCGCGCTTGGGCAGCGCCGTTTAATAAAAAGTGAATAGCCAGTACTCGACTCGCATTAACCTTCATTCAACTTTCGTTCCGCTGCTGTGAGACAGTCGTGTACAATAGGTACACGACTGTCTCACAGCAGCGGAACGCGTGTTACTAATCTCGTTTTATAGTGCACCGCTGTTCAAACGCGTGCTGTTAACAGCGCGCCTAGCGGCGTGACGATAAAACCAGCCTTAGTTAGTACACCACATCGGCGCATGTACTTAAAGATTTTTTTATTTTTGTTTTAGAAAAATAGAAAAATACGTTTCCTAACAAAACTTACAAAGATGATGACAATACTGAAAACAAAATCTCTATCTTGTTGATCTCATAGCATTTTTAGATGCAATTGTGAGGTCATTTATAGTCATTTATAGTCATTTATTTTTCAATATAGAACAATAAAATTGTTTCTTATTGACGTCAATTTTAATTCTACTTAATCTAAGTTTACCACCGCTTCCAAGGCGCTGGTGGAGAAGAAACGGCGCAACAAACTCCACTGCGGCATTTTTTGGACGTCAATTTACAATATTTATTTTTTAAAGCTAAATGTCAACAAGTTTATAAAACTCTTTATAATTAAGAATTAAAACAAAGTTACATAATGTAACAAATAAGTCACGTAACTAATACAGTCCCATGCTGTAATTATAGCAATTTTTTTTTAGATGCAATTGTGAGGTCGTTGGTTCAATGCTTCAGACCAGACAGGCCTATTAATATAACTGTTAGAAAATTTGCATTAATAACACGTAGTCTGAAGATTTTCTTGGTAAATGGTAGAAGATTACGTGAGACCATAAAGCTAAATGACGTAATTCATCTCTGCGCACCTTTTCATGGTATACAGACGTGAGTGTATATAAAAACTGGTCAAGTGCGAGTCGGGCTCACACAAGAAAGGTAATCATCTCGCCTGTCTGAAAATATTTATTTCATCCTATTGTTCTTGAAGCGGCAGCAAAAATACATTATCTGTGAAAAACTGCCATCATGGTTTATCCTATGGGGTATGGTATATCCTAAGAATCAGAGACACGAAATAAAAAAAAACTATCTCAAATATATAACATGAGTAACCTAGATATAATGAACGTTTATCAATGATTGTATAACTTGATGCACTTTGGATTCAATCAAACAAATTAATTTTCTTCCAACTATGCTTTAATTTCATCACAATCACACTAAAAAGTACAAAGCGAGTCTTTAATGCCCTAGAGCAATAAAAATGTATGAAAGGAGGACGGCCAGAGTCGGCTTTCTGCTGTGCAGCTGTTTCGTAGCAAAATGAAAAGGGTTATAGTCTTCTTTTATTGTGAAATAATATTAGGCACAATATTGTAGTATCAAGAGAACCCATATTGAAAAAGTATTTGGAAGTATTTAAAATGATTAAGTACAATAAATGGATACATCCATTATCAAAAAGGCAGTTAATGTTGCACACATAAAAAAACTGTGGAGAAAATAAAATAAAACCACTGCCTAATAATAAAAATATAATTATCAAGATATTGTCGAAGACTGTAACGCTCATAAGTTATGATTATTTTTCATTTACTATCAAAATATTTTTATTTGAGACCCAAATGTATGCCTTAAAATAAATTGAATTGAAAAATGATAAAGCGTATGGGTATTTTATTTTCTTATTCTATTAACCCTCGACTAATGTCATGTCATTACTGTCATTCGCTTGACGTGTACGGCTGCTATCATTTCTTGTTATTATTTGAATAATTTGATACAAAATTGATTGCGATAACTGTTACGACGACCCTGGATTGCTATTGGACCCTGTATCTTCTTTAAACGTTGACCCTGGCAATTCTTTGGATACTGCACCCGCTCACACGAAGACTTACGCTTGAACATGGATAACCCGATTCTTCATGTGGAATTTAAATTAAGTTGGTACTAAACTATTTATATTATTAGTATATACATAGCTTCAGCTACCAAATAGCAGTATTTTGATTTAAATAAAAAAATGTACACGCCTGAGCCGTGGCTCCATACAACGCGGCCGTCCTCCTTTCATTAGTGCACAGTTTATTTTTTAATCGCACCAAAAGGTGCCAATCTCAATGGATTAGCTCTATTCAGCCAGCCGATATCAATACTTTTTTTTACGTACGTATTATTCGTTTGTATCCGTAGACAGAGAAGAATACAGACGAATTGATAGCTTCCATCGCATTCACACAAGAAAAAGATAAACTTACGCCAATGTCGTGTGAAGAAATGAGACAGAGTGACTAGATTTTCTGTCTCCTCTAACGTGTCGGTTTTTACTACGGCCAGCAAACTAGTTCGCGAAACAAACCATAAAGAAAAATATGTACGAAAGTAAACAAACTTGACAGATTTTCAGTTTACTTTTATTCGTGTATTTATAACGCAATAATTATTCTTAGACGTGCTACAATATTCGCAATTTGGTTTTGTAACAGTTATTCAACATATATAGTAAACACAACTGAAGGAACATGGGACGGTGCAGTGTTCTGAATTGTAAAAGCGATAGTGAAAGGAAATAGAACCAGGCGTATCTTTTCACTCGTAAGTAAATACGTTTTTAAAGTTAAAGGCCCTTTCATACACATGCCACAGTGTATTATTTCATGTGAAGTACATAATGCATATAATTCTATTGATAAAATAGTCTAAAATAGCAAATAATAATTATCATAACCTACGAAATAACTTTTATTCGATGTTGCCAGGTTTTGAATGTTTATTTGTCCAAATTTATGGGTACTAATATATATGTTGTAGGCACTTCTTATAAATATGATGAAATATTCTTATGTATGTAGTAATATCATAATTGTATTACAGTTTCCCGTAAAATACAAATTTACAACAAAAAAATCAAAATTTTATCGAGCAATTATGGAATATGAGTACCGTCGTGGCAGCAATGCGGCACATGTGGCATGCAACATCAACGACGTTTACGGAGCTAAGTCTACAAACCAACACTGGAAGCTCTCCGTCATCCGCCCTACTCACCAGACCTTGCGCCTACAGACTACTACTTTTTCCAGAATTTGGGTAACTTTTTGACGGGAAATATATTCAATACCCGAGAGACAGTACAAAATGCCTTAGAAGAATTTGTTGCCTCCCGTCCAACTGATTTCTTTAAAAAGGGCATCAATAAACTGCCACTGCGTTGGCAAAGATGCATTGATTGCATGGGTGATTACTTTGATTAATACAAATAAACAATACATGAAAAAAAACTTTGTTGTTGTGTTATGTCGTGTTATGTTTTGAACTATTAAACCTTTTAAATATTTATGTTTTTTATTATCACCCATATATTACAACTCACTGTAAAGAATTTTATCCAGAAATAGAGATCACGATCTCCCGAACTTAAAAACAGAGCCAAATTTTATCACGAATCAGGCGTCAAATAAGGAGTTCACAAATTAATTAATATTTTGCTCTTTCTGGCACACGCAAATTTACTTTTCACCGAAAATTTTTTTTTCTCTCTTAACTCATAAGACATACCTACAGATTCGTCACTGATTGCAGATACAAAGCGAAAAGAAAAAAAATAATATTGCCTGTTTGCGAGCGAATTTATCCAAAAACTAGGGTAATTTATCTTTGAAAGTCGTCACACTTGTGTTACATGGCGCCATAGATAATATTACTATTTATAGCATAAACTTAACGATTTTAAGCATTAAAAAACATTCTCTGTCTCATGCGTGGCCACGCTGAGCCTGTGTCTATTAAACGTAGTGTATTCAAAGTCTATGTTTGTATTACTACTTGTTCCAAATCTAAAAAATGATTACTGCTAAAGAAATTAAAAAAGTGATTTGGCGGGAACTTTGTTAATTTTGCTTGACAATATTTTTGGAAACGATAAAGTGTGAGTTTCTTTTATCTACTATTCCTATAGGTAATAGTTGAAAGAAAAGCAGATTATGCACCTCGCCTTAAGTAATTTATATTGCCCTCGTGCCTGTTAGATTAGAGTCCTCGCTAACGCTCGGGCTCTAAATCAGGCACTCGGTGCAATAATAAATGATTTTGTGCTCGATGCAATAATCTACTATTATTCGTCTACTTTATTAATAGAACAAGGTTTAAAAAGCTTTACAAAATTAGAATCCCACTTTATTAAGAATATGACCTTAGTTACTAAGTTACTTACTTCCTTCTAATTTTACATTAATACTCCTTATTTTACGTGAAAAGTATATAAAGTGAACTAGTAATTCTGTAACCTCATTCGCCGTTCAAATGACGAATCAGAATTCCTTTGTGCAAGAAAAATAAGCAACATGGCTGGCCAGGTTTGCTATACAATTAAAACGTTTACAATATTTACAAAACTAAACGATTGTTTTTTCTTCTTCAAAATAGTCTTATATATTTATTCTGCAATATCATGCCTGGTGCTAAACTGTAAACTATTTTTAGGCTTATCAGAAAAGATTACACAAGTAATTTTACTTGGCATTTGTTTGATAAATGCAATTCAAAAAAGTATAATTAGAGAAAGTAAAAAGTTCTTAATTCTTTATTGCACACAAAAAAGTACAGAGATTATACATAAGAGAGAGAGAGAAAGTAAAAAGTTCAATATCGACTGAGATAAATCTTTGCCATCGCACCCAGGTGCCGACTTCTTTCAAAGCGTTAGACATAGTCAGAGCTATTGTTTATAACCATCTGAATAATTACTGTAAAACATTGTTTTTTCCTTACAGATTATCGTTATCGCCATATTGGTAGCAGCTTCTCGAGCCAGCGCAATCCTCAACCGTGGTACTAACTATAACAGTTTCTCTTACGGTGTGGCAGACGCTTACACCGGTGACTACAAGAACCAACACGAGACCCGTGTCGGAGACCGCGTTGTCGAACAATACTCTCTCTTGGAATCCGACGGAACCAAACGCACCGTCGACTATGCTGCTGATGGCTACAATGGTTTCAACGCTGTTGTTCGCAAGGACCCCGCCTACGCTGCTCCAGTGGCTTTTGCCTACACTGTTCCCCTCGCCTACGGTTACTCCAATGCATACATTGCCCCCTTCGTTGGGGCCTACCCATATGCCGCTCCAATTAACTACGGATTCGCCAGAGCTCATGCCTTCAGTCATGGTGTTAACGCAGACTATGGTGCCCATCTGTGATCATCTAATAAATGATGAATTAATTTATAGGTAATAAGGTGAATCATAAAAATGATTTGCACTTTACTTAATTCTTTACGAAGATTTTTAGCCTGTCTGAACTGTGAATTTGCGGGCTATAAAACTGACTGGCCTATCTGGGAAGAATTAATAGAATTGTTTTGTAACTCTCCGTACTCATTATGTTAACCAAGCCTACCAGGAAAAGGTCAGTACGTCAGTAGCAGACTTTGAAAATATTTATAAATCGAAGAATTAGAGACGTTCTCTGCGCCCTCTTTCTATTAAAGGGATACACGGAGAACCCCTAGACTCTTGTCAAAAATGCCTAATTAATGGAATATTCTGTGTCCTATCCCTCTGATTTCTGTGTTTATCTCTTTAATTTATTCAGTTTTTTTAATTTATATGGTCGCCCTGTAAGCGAAAGGTCGTGAGTTCGAGTCTCACTTGAGCATTTCATTTTTTCCAATGTTTTTCGAACTTAACAGTTAGCATAATAAATGCTATAAAAAAAAAAATTCATTCAAATACTATTTATATTTCGAATTGGCTCATGTGGTATTCCAATCCCTTTCCCGCAAGCCATGGAAACATTTTCTTGATTTACTTGTGGAAACTGGTTAATGGCCTTCAGCTATTTATTATTTAAGGCTTATATGTACACTAGCTGTAAGTTTGCCAAATAAAATAAAATAAAATAAAAATTGAATAAAAAACCATACAAACATTCAAAACTTATATTATGGGTAGTTAGGTAGGTTAGGATCGGACTGTAGGAAGTAGGATAGGATGACATATTGATATCTTTCACAGTTAATGTATAATTATTATCACGCTTTTCAACAATAAAATATAAACTATCATCGTCACTCACATTATTAATAGAAGTATCGGGATAAAAAATTACCTTGTTGTATTTTTGGAGAAAAAATACACACACTTACCTCCGTGATCATGGTGCTTGCAATAGCGCCGACAAATCGGAAACTTGAAACAATACAATATGTTAAATATCCCAAAACGCAATTTTTTTTCCACTTTATTTTGGTATTTGACCATTACTAACCCGGTCAATTTAAACATTCTAAGGTACATAAATTCCCAACAAGCTGAAAATGAGTGAAATTGTTCAAAACATAATTATAAACAATACCTCATTCTCGTGTAAGGAATAAAAAATATTCAAGGACAAAGGGCAAAAATATGAGTTTTTCGCGATTTTCAGCAAAACGGTAAGTTTATCATAAAAGTACATCAGACAAAAATTTTAGATCCCTACTAATATTATAAATGCGAAAGTAACTCTGTCTGTCTATCTGTCTGTATGTATGTTACGCTTTCACGCCTAAACGACTGAACCGATTTTGATGAAATTTGGTATAGGGGTAGATTAGACCTTGAGAAAGGACATAGGCTATGTTTTGTCGCGATAACCGACATCCACGCGGGTGGAGCCGCGGGCAAAAGCTATCTTATCTAGCTAAGTTATCTATAAAAAATGTTTCAATAGTTTTTTTCCTACGAGCCACCGTTTCTGAGATATACCGACTCAAAAAGTTATAAAAGTTGTGACCGTCATAATATTTACACGTTTCCACACTACCTATGAGGTAGTGTACTTAGCGCGTTTTTTTAAATGTAGTTTCCCCATTAGGCCTATTCCACGGGTCAGTTGTGAACATAACTGCACAGTGCAAATGACAAACTGCTCGTTTAAAAAAAAAAATAAAAAAAAAATAAAAAAAAATAACGTGAAACTGGAAACTGGAAACTGGATTGGAAAAGAAAAAAAGTAACTAAAAAAAGTGATGAAGGTCATTCGCCTGATTCGTAATTTTTAAATTCTCGTTCTTCTTCTTGTTCTTGTTCTTCTTCTCCTCCTTCTTCTTCACATATTTCAACATATAATATATAATCGCGAAAAACTCATTGTTTTGACCTTGAATATTTTTTTCCTTACAGGGGAATGATGGGGAACTTTCAGGTATTGTTTATAATTGTGTTTTGAACAATTTCACTCATTTTCAGCTTGTTGGGAATTTATGTACCTTCACTATCATTTTTGGTTTAAATTTACCGGGTTATACCTATCTACATCCATACATTCATATCAGTACTCATGCCTGTAATCCCCGAAGGGGTAGGCAGAGGTGTATTAACACCCATATTTTACCAACTATTATCTTGGGTCCCACGTAATAGAAACGCACGGACACAAAGTCATGGACTGTATGTTTACTGTCAGATGGAGAATAGTCCTATCCCAACCACGGGAAGACATAGGGGCGGGCCCTATTCTGCTCCTATTTTTTTCCCCATCAATTTTTTTATATTAATTTATATTACATTTACATAATTTTACAGAATAATAAACAGTGACATTATTTAATAAATTATTCTAATCTACACATCTTTACACGCATTCGCTACATAGTAATATTCGCGTTCCGCACTAAGAACTTTGCATTTCGCATATTATTATTTATTATGTATTTAATAAAACTACACTTATTCACGTGATTTAATAACCTTGCTCCATTTGATTTTTGCTATCATGACCGCCATTGCCAATGTCCGCAATAAAGTAAAAATTTAGCCATTTTCGATGAACTTACGTCATTTTCCCCCTCCCATCACCTCAAAGACTGTGTCTACTATTACAGATACTTGTTCTAAATATAATGAATTTATCCATATCCATACTAATATTATAAATGCGAAAGTAATTCTGTCTGTCTGTATGTTACGCTTTCACGCCTAAACCACTGAACCGATTTTGATGAAATTTGGTATATGGGTAGATTAGACCTTGAGAAAGGACATAGGCTATATTTGGTCGCGATAACCGACATCCACGCGGGCGGTGCCACGGGCAAAAGCTAGTAGTGTATAAAGCTGACCCGGGGAACTCCGTACCTTCAATTATTTCCACCCGTGTGGCGTCAGATCACGTTCCCACTGGATCTTCTACTATATTAAACATGTATTATGCATATAAACCTTCCTCTTGAATTACTCTATCTAAATAAACCGCATCAAAATCCGTAGCGTAGTTTTAAAGATATTAACATACATAGGGACGGACAGTTTTGTTCTATACTATGTATTGATGATATACAAGAAATTCATAATTTTTATATCGACAGCATTGACACAGTGTATGAACAATATAGAATTTAATTATAAAAATTGAAGTTGCTAAGCGCATAACTCAAGAACGGCTAGACCGATTCAGCTATTTTTCGGGAATATAATTCCACGCGGATGAATCAGTGGATAATAAAAATAAATTAGGTTATGTATGTTATTAAGTGTCGTATCTTCATTCTAGAAAACACTTCCCACATTTACCTACTCAAAGTTTTAAAATATTATTTAAACACCGTCATCTAAAAGATAAGGCTAAACAATAATGTTATTAAATAAAAGAAATAATAATAAAATCCGGTGTGCCGAGTGAATAACAGACAAGCAGTACTTCCCTGCAAAACAAAGGCTGCTTATTTATATACTATTGAGGAAGTAACACATTTGGAAAGTTTACTAGGTCAGCTAACACAAAATATATCCTTTATTTTTTTGGTACTATTGTATCCAATATTCACTAACGTTTATTTGGTTAAATAGGTACAAACAAATCCCAATTCCAAACCTGCCCTGCGCATATAATACCATACATTTAATTGTCTAGATCTATTTGCTAACGAATTGCCAGTTCCGCCGCAATAAAGCCGCTCTTGAAAAGAGCGACTTTATTGATTCTCTTAAATATAGATTTTATTTTGAATTCCCATGAATTTAGGTAACGGTAATGAAAAAATAGATACATATTGAATAACCTGAATCTGCGTAGCACGTGAAAGGAGAAATCTCTGAACGGAAAGAATGTCAGATTTACACCAATTATCAAATAATAAATACTATATATACTATACTACTATACTAATAAATTTGATTGATATAGCACTTATTATGCTAACTATTCAATTCGATTACATAAGGAAAAATTATTTACTCAGGTGGGGCTTGAACCAACAACTTTTCCCTTACAGGGGGAATGCTCTTCCAACTGAGCTACTGAGCCACATAGAAGAGAATTCCCTCCAGGAAAGGTCGTGGGTTCAAGCGCCGACTTTATGGTAAAAATGCAATAACCATTCGATTTTTTTTCGTAGGATAGACTTCATTAAATATTACCTTCTCTGGAAAATGGTGACCAGTATTACAGACTTTTTGTGTGACGTGATTGTATAAGTAATATTTTAGTGAGACTACTTTCCATAGTGAAGAAAAAGGTATAAAATTAACATCTGCACGAACTTTCTTAATTTTCCCATGTTCTGGAAAAGCATTACCTACCAAATAGAGAAGAATAAAATCATGAATGGATATATTCTATTCATAAAAATATTCGCAAAATTATCATATATAATTCATAAATATATGTAAATCAAGTTCAATTATGAATTCCGCACATTCTTTTTTTTTTAAGAACGGCCTTAGTAGTGTGTCATTTCCTTTTAAAACTATATTATAACATTAGTGGGGCTCCATATTAGCGTGAAAGGTATATATAGTAAATAGGTTGCACTTTTTTATCATTCGCAGTACACTGTGCAATAAACAATATCTAAAATGGCCGCTAAGGTGTGTATTTATATTATAGTGTATAAGTTAAAGTTATAAAAGTGTTGAATATATGTGAAAGTTAAAAAAGTGTTGAAAATTTTTACCTATTTTTAAAATTCTTATTCTTAAAGCTTCATGACTTTGAAAAATATTAAACTATATTTGCCAAATTTTATCTTACGTGAAAATATTCATGTCACATTCAGCTGTGGACTGAACTCACCTGAGTTTGATTGAGTAAAGTGTTTTACCACCAAGTTCAAAGTTAAATAAAAGTTTTTCTTAGTCATGGTTTACTCAGTATGATATTGTTCTAGAAATTAATCATTGTTAGTCCAACACCTTAGTCATTAAAGAATTATTACCACAGAACAATCATAAATAATCTTTATTCCCTTACAGTTCGTCATTGTTGCCTGCCTGGTCGCAGCTGCTCAGGCCAGCGGAATCCTTGGGGGAGCTAACAGCTTCTCATACGGCGTGGCAGACCCTTACACCGGTGACTTCAAGAACCAACACGAGACCCGCGTTGGAGACCGCGTTGTCGGACAATACTCTCTCTTGGAATCAGACGGCACCAAACGCACCGTCGACTATGCTGCTGATGGCTACAACGGTTTCAACGCTGTGGTACGCAAGGACCCCGCCTACGCCCCAGTTGTCGCTCCAGTAGCTGCCGCCTACGGTTACAACAGATACAACGGTTACGCTGCTCCCCTTGCTGGTGCCTATGGCGGTTACGGATACGGCGCTCCCTACAACTACGGATACAACACCGCCGGTGTTGGTGCTTGGGGTAACGGTGCCTGGGGTAACGGTGCTTGGGGTAACGGTGCCTGGGGCAACGGATACCTTGGTGCCCGTCTGTACTAAATAATGTGATATTAATTTTGGAAAGCCAAGGAATGATGCTATGACCAAATAATAAACAAGTCGTACAGAACCTATTTCGTAATTTTTATTTACCAAGTCTTGAACATTCACTATATAGATTCTATTATTAACATACCAATGCTCCCCATAGTTCCTTATTAATGAGTTTTACAAAAAATATTAAATTTAGTAATTGATCAAATGGAAACTTAACATGAAAAGACTCGACTAGCCTGCACTGGTCTGAGTTATAACCTCTATACAGCACAGTACAGACACATGTTGTATTATACACCTTTTTTTTATATAGGACACTACAATATGACTTCGCCTCACCTGAGATGGTAAGCAGGAGGTAAAGTCTTAAAAAAGAGGGTCACAATTACAGACACCAACAATGTTATAACAGTGGCCCTCAGCTAGACGGCCTCGTCAGATGCTTTTTTAGGTCCCGCTTGGGAGTCCCGGGATTTCCTCACATTTCATAATTATATTAAATAGAATACAGATACAGATAAAGAAACTATCACTACAATCAGCTATTCTATCAACTTCTTAAACGTCAAGGACACGATTTTTGCCTGTCTTCCTTATGACGTATTCAAGACAAAGAAGATTCTAACTTTGAGTGTACTTCAAACTGGTTGCGAGGAAAGGAAATTAAAATATGAATTCTTTCACTTTGAACTTCACTAATACCTACACTACATGAACATAGTCATGGGCCATTTATATCGCTATCAAATCTGCTTATTAAATTTAATTCTATTTTTTTCTATATTATAAAGATCTTCCTCATTCCTCTGTAATATCCACAGAATTACTCGTAGATTTTAAGTAGCTATACCATGAAATCTGATTCAGTAATTAAATACATTTTGCATGAAATACATCCTTTAAAATCTAATTAGGTAATCCTTGAACCTTGAACTCCTAAACCCTTTCAATCTAGGGACCAACCCTTTAACCGCACTTAACGTATAATAAGATAAGCTACCTTCGCTTACACGTTATGATCGTTAAGAGAAATGTAAGTATGCCATAATAAATTATGATTAAACTTCAAACATTCCAATAGGGAACCACTGGCATGTTAATGAGTATGCCTCTATTCATATCTTGTTTTATTACATCAGTTGTGAGCGTGTGCATTAAATTTTATTTTGAGTTTGACATTGACAATGGATGACAGCAATTAGCATGCTATATAGTAACACGATTGCGTGGAATTTGCTAAAATCGAAACAACGGCACTGTCAAGCGCATACTGTTATAATATTGCAAATCAAAGACAATTTAGCACGATTTGATAATATTATAATGGCCTCCTTCAGTTCAAGGAATTATAATGTTTGCTATATAGGTATAGTTCTATTTTATGATGATACCTATTTGTAGAAGAAAAAAAAACAACAAAGTACTTACTAAATTCTTCCTATTCCTTGTTATTTTATAGTCGGCGAATGTCACGATGAGTGTGATAGCTCAGTATCCGTGAAAGTGGCATTCCAGGTAAAGAGAAAAATTATTTCATACGTGCATTGAATAAAGTTAAATAAAATTCTAATTACTTCCATCTATTACACTGCCAATGTCAAACTAAAACTAACATTGCCCACGCTCACAGCTGATGTAATAGTGCGAATTATGGCAGAATATTTATATTACTTAACAAAATTCAAGCAGGCAGGGATGAATGAAAAAAGAAAGTTGATCCCTAATCAACAAGGGTTAAGGAGAGGAGGATGATGATGATAATAACTAAAAAACAATATTTAAACTCGGACAATTAAAACTTACGTGAACAATTTAAAAATCAAAACACACAACTGCAAAAAAGTCAATAAAAAATTAGATTAATGGTTTGGAAAAGAAGCGTAAACTTATCTTTCTAATTATGATTTTTAAGTTATTGTAATTTTATATGATCATTTGATTTATTATTCCTCCAAAGTATTAGTTAAAAAACTTAAAAAGACTTTAAATTTAGCCGAAAATAATAAAATTCACCGTATTGATTTCTTTTATAACACATTTTTTAAGGCCACCTGCATTTTCAGAAGAATCTAATTTGACTTTCATGATACACGTGAAAAATATAACACTTTCTTGACAGTATGGTTAAACGGTACATAAAAGACAGGGAGTGTTCCCTGCCCAGTATTTCCTTTTTTTGCACAATTTCGTTTGTTTTGACTTTTACAAAAGCATTTTCTACCTGACCATTGCTCTACTAAGTTGACCCACGGGCCTACACACGATCTGTATTTCTCAGTTTTTTTTCTCACCCGTATAGAAAAATAGGTATACCATTGGCTATGGGCACATTTTATTTAAAAGCTAAAAAACCCTACATGCACTGCAAGAGCCTCTATTTAATATTTTTAGGTAATAAAAAACTCCAACAGCAAATTTATTATGGATGGGAAAATATTTTTTACAATTTTTATACTAGCCGCCCGCCTCCCTACGTTGCTTAGTATTATATTCATAAAAAATGCCTATAACCTATTACCGAACTATCTGTCAACCCGAAAAAACAGGTTGTAAATGGTGTCACAATTTGAGCTCAATTGATACAGGTCTAATTGAGATTTTGAATCATACACAAACCAACTCAACATTTTTATATACAAAGATCCAAGATTATTGTGATGTCCCGTCTCTGTGTAGTGTCAAGGGGAGACAATAAAACACAATACGTATTCAGTATCGTACGACAGCGCCGCGCTCATCCGCTCGCTCTCAGGGTCGTAGGCCGTCTGACAACAGTGACAACCTCCCGCCCCTGCGCTCTGCGGAGAGCGCCACCTGGCGTATATTTATTACAACATCATGACGTCACATCTCTCCTTTTTTCTTAAGAAATCAAATAGGATAAGAAATCAAAAAATTCATATACATTTTCAAATCAATTTAACCTATATGTAAATAACAATTACAATAAACAGTCTCATTGCAATAACTCAAACTTAACCAAAGTTTATCAATAAATTACAACAGATGACTTTATGTACTTCAAAATGTCAGGCTTAATATGCAATTATGTACTTTTAATAAATCATTCTAAATCTGCTTCAACGTTTCTATTTAATACCTCTTCATCAGCGTCTGTACTTTGATCTGGATTACATATTCTCCAATTCCCTTCTATCTTTTTCAAATGGATTATATTCCGGCGATATTCTTGCCCAGTATCGTAATTTTTTACATTATATTCACTTCCATTTGAACTAACGACTGTATGGGTGACTGGACTGAAAGGGGTAGTGAGTTTATTCTCTTTTATAAAATTTTTTACCTTTTCTCCGACTGATAATTCGTTATCTTGTGCCCTTCTTTTTAAATCCTCATGCCTTTTCCCTTTATCTTTCATTTCTTGATCGCGATCTCTAATTTCCGAATCATCTAAAATCAAGCCTGGAGCCAATGAAGGGATTTTGTCTCTAAATTTCCTGCAAAAAAATTTTTTCCGATGGCGTTTTACGTGTAGTGGTGTGGGGAGTGCAATTATACATCATGAGGTAGTCTAACAGGTCTTTTTACCAATCAGATTTTTGAATTTGACTAATTTTAAGCCTTTTTAAAATGTCTCTATTTTGGCGCTCCACCTCACCATTTTGTTGAGGACAATATGGGTTTTTTTTTTTTTTTTTATCTTGCGAAAAATCCCCACGAATACCACCCCCACGGAGCCGGTGGAGGCGGTTATGTCGGACTCGAACCAACTAAAACGCACGCCGTCTTGGGTCCTTGGCTGCCGGAGGTGAGATTGCCAAAAGCATATCTCTCGCACCCCGGTAGACCCAGGACCATCTCTTTCGAGATGGCCCCCTTCGGGTTGTGGGGACCAAAATGTCCCCATCTAGCCCCGGTTACGGGGAGGCGCACTTTGCGCCGCCGCCGCGGCCTGCTTCTGCTAGGGTGACAGGCGGCTCCACCGGTCATCCCCAGGCCAGCGCTCATGGAGGACGGAGGTCGTTCTGCGACCTCCGACGTCCGGTTCGCCTTCGCTCTGCACGGGCTTCCCGGGCCCGGAGTCTGGTCCGGACCTGACCGGCCGCCTCCTTCTCGAGCATTACTTGCTCGCAGAAGGAGGCGGCCGCACCCCAAGCGTTTGCGCATCGTACCATCGCTGTGAGCAATGTGACGAGTGTGAGGACTCCCACCCCTAGAGCCGCCACTAGGACCCGCCTCGGCGTGTCCCACGCCGGGCACTCGGTCAGCGTGTGCAGCTCTGTGTCCTCGCTCGCATCACAGTGATGGCACTCGGACGTTGGCTCCTTCCGGATCCGACACAGGTAACTCCCGAAACACCCGTGTCCGGTAATCACCTGCGTCAGCCGGTACGAGAGGCTGCCGTGTGGCCTCTCTAGCCACTCCTCCATGATGGGTCTTACCGCCGCTATTACGGCGTGCCCTGCGCTTGGTCGCCCAAGTCGTAGCTCCCATTCCGCTACCATGTCCCTGTGGAGCTGAGACCTCACGGCCCGAATTTCTTCGGGCTCGGGTTCCCGTCCCTGCTCCCGCGCCTCCTTACGATACCGATATAGCATCGAAAGGGCTCTCGCATCCAGGTTCCACGGTAGGGATCCGGCAAGGAGACTCGCCGCCTCGAAGGATATCGTGCGGTACCCCCTAATGGCCCTGCTGGCCATTGCACGCTGCGGTCCACGCAGCAGACGCGCATTGTGGACCGTCAGGGTGTCCGCCCATATTGGGCACCCATATAGGGCCATGGACCGCACGACTCCCGCGTAGAGTCTCCTGCAGGAGTCATCCGGCCCCCTCATGTTGGGCAGCAGCCGCCCCAAAGCGGCAGCTGTGTCCTTCAATTTGGGGGCCAGTCTTCGGAGATGCTCCCCGAAGTTCCACCGGCCATCGAGTACGAGCCCCAGATATTTCATCTGGGCCTTGACGCCGATGGAAATGTCTCCCACTATGAGGCTGGAATCCTCCGGTGGCACGCGCCGAGGCCCATGAAAGAACATGGCCTCGGTTTTATGCAGAGCCACCTCGAGACCCAGCCGCCGAATCCGTTCCACGACTTGGGCAACCGCGGTCGTGGCCTTCAGGGTCGCTTCGCGGTATGTAGCCCCGCACGCCGTCACCAGCGTGTCGTTCGCATAACACGTGACGGCGGCACCGTCCGCGAGCTCACCGCGAAGCACCCAGTCGTAACCGATGTTCCACAGTAGCGGTCCCAGGACCGATCCCTGCGGAACACCGCACGACATCTCTCGCCGACCAAGCCCGGTCGCACTTGGGTAGACGACTGCTCTCTCCGACAGATACGCCCCGACTATGCGGCGAAGGTAGGGAGGCACCTCGTGATACACGAGCGCCTCCCTAATGCAGCTCCAGGGCAGGGTGTTAAATGCGTTGGCGATGTCCAGTGACACCGCCAGCACCACCTCGCCCCGAGCGACGGCGTCCTTCACCAGAGTCCCCACGCGCATGATGGCATCCACGGTGGAGCGCCTCCGGCGGAAGCCATACTGGCCATCTGCCAGGTCAGGCCCCACTCTGGATAGGTGCTCGACGAGGCGCTTTGCAATCACTCTTTCAAAGAGCTTGCACACCTCGTCGAGCAACACTATCGGCCTGTAGGCAGACGGTGAGTCCGCCGGGCGCCCCGCCTTTCGGATGAGGACCAGTTTCCCCGTCTTCCACATCTTCGGAAACTGGCCTCGCTCCAAACATGCGCTGAGAAACCCTCTCAGTCGGGGGGGGGGTTGTAAAGTTTATTTGTATACCTAATTCATTGCAAAACATTTTGAATTCGTCACTCGTAAATTGTCTGCCATTATCGGCTGTAATAGACAGCGGAAATCCTAATCTAGAAAATATTTCACGTAAAACTGTTACTGTCTTTGGTAGTAATTGATTTCATTGGTTTTATCTCCTTGTAGCGACTGTAATAGTCGATGACAACTAACAGATAATGTCCTGAAGGCAAAGGACCAAGGAAATCAATTGCTATGTCTTGCCAGGGTTGAGTTGGCAATAGACGTCTTTTTAAAGGGATTGGCGGATTACCCGCAGAAACTAACGTGCAACCCTTACAACTTTTGACTCTGTTTTCGGCATCTTTGTCAATTTTTGGCCACCAGACCTTAGTACGTAAACGTCCCTTCATGGCAACTATGCCAGGATGTCCCTCATGCGCGGCATCTAGTACCCGTTGTCTTAATATTAGGGGTATGACGATTTTATCGCCGCGTAGTAAGAGGCGGTCGTGAGTCCATAACTCAGATGAAATACTCTATAGTTGTTAATTTTGGAGTCCCAATCATTACCTTGTAATGCACCTATTACCATTTGAATTTCTTCATCAGTTTGGGAAGTTTCTAATAATGTGTGCATTGGTATTGCGATTGGTCTTGCATACTCGACAATCTTAAGGACGTGATGTTCATCGTCATACGATGAAGATTTGGTTTCTAAACATAAACGAGACAATGGGTCTGCTATGTTGGTTTTGCCCGGCCTATAAACGACTTTGAAATTGTATGACTGAAGTCGTAGAACCCAACGCTCGACCCTAGCAGATGGCTTGGATCATGCCCCAAAAATCACCTCAAGTGGTTTGTGGTCGGTTACCAGATCGAAACATTCCTTTCCATACAAATACATATGGAAGTGTTCGACAGCCCACACTAAAGCCTGTAACCTTTTTGGGTGGAAAGGTCACCTCACCGGCTCACCCAGCGGCGAGACTCACGATACTCGTATCCCAGGGCGCCTTTCTTAAACAGAGGTGTGTGCAGTTGTGGGAACGCCTCCAATGAAACACCACAACCTAATCTATACATATATTTGGCCAAGTTTAAATACACTATAAATTATACAGAGATATCACAGTTAGTTAATATAATCACACAAGCAAAAAAAGAAGTCAACAAAAGTTCCACATAGAAATACACAGCTTGTACGGCTCTTCTGAGCTCACTCTCAACGATCACTAGCTTTGGCAACTAAGAGTCGAAAATATTAAAGAATATTGCACATGACCTGGTCTCCCGCCTGAGGCAGTGCAGGGTCGGGCTGCGTGGTGAACCGCAGGCTGCTCACGCCGGGTGCACCAAAGCCAATATCACTACGCCAATGGTTACGCCAAAGGTGGAAATCTCCACACAGGGTTCGCAACAGCTCTCAGCGACTCAAGGTAGGTCTTGGCGGTACAATTGGACCCTGTATTACAATACGAAACACTAAATTCACTACCAGACCTAACAGCACAGATTTTACCTACAGGAATTGAATGATAATTCTTACCAGAATTACTGGGCGAACTTCACAACGAATTGCTCAGAGTTTCGTATAATAATTTACTATCACAGAGCGACAGTCTTCCACTACACACAAGCGTCAAGAATTTCTTCAAAGGTTTTCTGTGACAGCCGAAGCACCCGTATTTATAATAACTATTATGGAATATTCCAGCAAACACACAAACGGAAATCCTCTTTACAATCTAGCAATTCGCATAAGTCGACACTGGAATGGAAGGTGCTAGAAAATTCTATTAGATCACACTCGCCTATGATTTTTGTTCCCATAGAATGAATCCTTGACAGGAAGTCATAACAGATGTCCTAGAAAGGTCTATGCACAGATTATATATTAGATTATTATTCGATAAATATATTAAACCGCCATCTAGTGTCGGAAGGACAAGAAAATCAATTTCACTTCCCTATAAAAATGGAGAGGTGTCGCTACTTGTTCCGAAAACGGAATTAATAACGTTACAAGCGAAAGCTTCTTTTTCAGTCTGACAATAGCGCTTTTCGACTTCCGATAAACTCTTATTCCCATAAGCAATCACCCGAGGTCCCGAAGGTCCGTGTTGTACGAGAACTGCCCCTAAACCTACTGGGCTTGCATCCGCCATAATTTGTGTTTTAGCATTAGGATCGTAAAATCCCAAGGATTTAATGTTTTTAAGAAAAGTTTTAAGCACCGCAAAAACCGCTGCTTGTTCTGACTTCCAATGTTCAGTTATATCAGATTTTTGATTGAATTTTAAAGACAGTAATCTCCGGATGGGTTCTGTTAAAGTTGAAAAATTAGGTATCCATTTATTGACGTAGTTTACCAACCCTAAGAAACTTTGGACTTCTTCCACGGTTTTTGGGGGCCTGAAAGTCTCTATGACCTTTACATAAGAATCAAGGGGCCTAATCTCTTCCCAAGATAATTCGTGACCCAAGAATTGAATTCGCTTGACATTAAATATGCACTTCTTCTCGTTCAAAAGAACATTGGAATCTCTCAAAACACTCAGAACGTGATTAAGTCGGGTGCGATGTTCTACCTCATCTTTTCCAAAGACGACTATGTCGTCAATGAAATTTACTACACCTTCACAAGGCAAGAGAATCCGCTCTAACGTTTTTTGGAAAAGTTCTGGTGCGCAAGATATTCCGAACATTAATCGCTTATAGCGAAATAGACCTCGATTGGTTATAAAAGTTGTGATATCTCTGCTATTTTCATCTATCTCAATTTGGTGAAATGCATCTTTAATGTCAAGCTTCGAAAATATTTTTGCGGACGCGAACCGTGGTAAAAGTTGGTCCATGGTTGGAAGAGGGTGATTTTCACGAACAATGGCCTTATTCGCGCATCTCATGTCCACGCAAAGCCGGACATTGCCATCGCTCTTTAGTACCGGTACTATGGGAGAAACCCATCCCGAAGGTTTATCCACGGGTTCAATGATGTCAAGGTTGATTAACTCGTCGATTTTTTTAATAACTTTTTCTTCTATTGGTATCGGTATCCTGCGGCAAGGTTGACTGACCGGTGTTACAGATTTATCTATGGAAATATTTAATTTTACGTTGTTGAATTTAGGAAATTTGTCATCATTACTTACCGAGTTGATATTGATACCTAGTTTTAACACTCTTAGGGCCATAGCAGAGGTTTTTCCCAAAAGATCACGATTTCCGTCCTTTATAACATAAAAGATGTCAGGTCTCTTTTCCGGTCCTAGAGATATTTCAGCTTCAAGCGATCCTAACACAGTTAGAGGTGTGTTACTGCCATAGGCCATAAAAGTCTTGTCTGGGTTAGCGATCTGATTAGTAATTTGCACCCTGTTTTGCTTTAGGTATGACCAAGTTTTGTCACTAATAATACTACATGTACTGCCTGAATCAATAAGTAATTCTAAGTCAACGCCCCCAACAGTGCAATTAACCTTAAAAAATGTAGTTTATGTCTTGATTTGACTTATGATGTAGTTGCCGGTTAGGTTGGGATTCGCGTGTTTCGTTTTCACGTTTATTTTTCTTAGCCGCAAGGTTTTCACTACGGTCAGTGTTTTTCCTTTTACTAGCGCGAGTTCCGCATTGCGACTTAAAATGCCCGATGTACCCACATTTGAGGCAGTCTTTATCCTTGGCAGGACATTGCTTATCGATTTTATGCTTAAGTCCCCCGCATCGAGAGCATTTTGTGTCACTATTAGCATTTTTTTTTGATATCGATTTTGTTGACAGTATGCGTGCTACTGCTACCACTACTGAATTCAGTCATTTGTCTCTGAACCGACTCAAGAACATTTGCCTCGGTTATTATTTTGTCTAAAGAAACAGTGTCGCCTAATGTCAAATTTTTTTTACGCAAATCATTTGACTCGCATTTTTCACAAATTTGATCAATCAAATTTTCATCGTCTGCAATAAATTTGCATCTGGCGCTTTGGGTACGTAGCCTTAAAACAAATCTTTCGAATTTCTCTCCCTGCTCCTGTTTTATTAAGCGGAATAAATGGCGTTCGTAGACCTTACTCTGCTTAGGTAAGAAATACTCATCGAGTTTAGTTAAAGCTGTTTCATAAACATCTATTGGTTCGGCTTCGGGGGAAGACTGATTAGACTCGATCGGAATATGAGCACCTGGGATATTGAAGTAAATCTCTTGGAACGCAGGTCCCCCCATGTGAAGAAGGGTGGCCCTTTTTTTCTCGGGGTCTACTATATTTGCGGCCAAAAGGTAAATACTTAGGGCCCCCTTCCATTTTTCCCAACGAACTCCTAACGATGCAGGGTCAGTTTCACATTCAAAATGGTCTAGTGGGGGTAATTGGGACATTGTGGGGCTACCTAAATAAATGGAAATTATCCTTAAAAATATGAGTTGAGTACCTGCTTACATAATATACTTCCTTTAGCAATATTTTATATCAATAGATGTCAAATGTAGATAATTTTCATATATTATTTGCGATTTGTTTTATGGCCACCAATACAGACTAAGTTTTGGTTTAAGGCGACACTATTTACTCTTGAGACTTTGTACCCGCTTATGCTGATACCCACCAATTTAATCAGTATGAAACTTGTTTATTTTATATTTTATTTATTTATCGTTCGGGTACTTATCTTGTACTGGGTTCGAAAATCAAACTTTATTCAACCAGTATGACACCTAATATTGTATTGTATGTATCACAAATTGTTTATTTTCCATCACTAAATCAATTGTTTACTCGTTGATACATAACTAACGACGGATAATTATTACCATGTAAACATCAATGACTCACAATCACAGTCAGAAGTTACTTAAATGAGCCAATTTAGTTGAGTGAATATTGTACCTACTACGGAGTACGGACACAACGGACACACGGTAAGTAGCTAAGTATCTAAATTGTTGTTTATCATTAGGTATTTATCCTGTCGGTAAAGTGCTAGGCTTGGTCATAATGGTAGGTAACGTAGCCCGGCACCCTCCGACGAAATGAATAACCGCCACAATTGTGTTTGCTTTTACGAAAATTTTAGAAAGTCGAAGCATAATTTTATTAATGATAAAACGAACTTACCTGTACGTGAAGTTCTATCATAATTATGCGAGCTGCTCAATTCGAAGCGATTATATTTACTTGTAGTACTGTTCGTATTTCTCGGTCATTACACGAATATTTTGAAGCAAATAAAATAAATCTGAAATATAAAGAGAACAAAATAGTTGCATTTTTGACTAGGTACCTCCTTCCTGCACCGCGCCACGAGCCGGCGCGCGCGCCATCTTGCTTCATTAAGTTGAAAGTGTTCCTGTTACGCACAGTAATTACTAAATATCTGACAAACTGGGTTGCAATACAGATTTCTATTTAATGGGGGATGGGTAACAAACCTGGGAGGGTTATTATATAATCGCTTCGAATTGAGCAGCTCGCATAATTATGATAGAACTTCACGTACAGGTAAGTTCGTTTTATCATTAATTATGCATCGCTGCTCAATTCTCGCGATTATATTTACTTGTAGATGTTTAAAGCTTATAAAAATTTGTATTGCAGTCATTTGTCCATCAATTATAACCACATCATAATACTTATCAGTATTTATTTATCAAACAAATGACAAAAAGGTACTTCCGTAATTATATTTGAATAAATACAATTCAACTAAGTAAATAAACATTAAGTTTACTATAACTGTAGAGCACATTGGGCAAGGGAATCATCTTAGTGACAGAGTAGATCTCGTTTATAAAATTTAGCAAAATGGTAGAAGACGCGCTCCATCCAGTGGTTTTTCTAATGATGTCATCATGTCAATGTTCAATGAGTACTGTGCGATTAAAAAAAAAAAAAAAAATTGTATCAATGCCACTTTTCTGTAGCACGTCTATCCAATGACTAACTGATTACATTAGCGTAGGGTTTGCTATCAAAAAAAAAACAAATACTTTACTCTGCCAGACAAATTTGTTGATTTTGTTTATAAAATGGTAATTTCAATAGGGGTTGCTGGTAATTTTAATAGAGCTTTATTAAGTTCTGATATTTTATGGATATACAATATTATTAAGTTCAATCTTAGACAGTTTCTGAACTCTGTGAGCTGTGACAATGGCTAACAATGTAGGTATCTAACTAACTTTTTTTGATAAGAGTTCAAGACTTGAGTTTTCGTTTGGACGTATTTGTGATATCATTAATGGTCGGCTTCTAAAAATACCTTTCATGAACCTTGCAATTCTGTCATCCTATAAGACAGAGTGACCCAAGATTGCAGATAATACGGATGTGCAACAATTAAAGACTACCATATTGATAACCGGTGCGTTTGGTTAGGAAAAATATAGTACGTTTGGTCTGTACCAAACATATATATAGTACATATACGTCTGTACGTATTTGCAGTAATTAAACCAAACTTTAAAATAACAATCAAATTGTTTTTGAGTAAACAGTTCAAACGAATTGGTCATTAAATCTAAAGAAGAAGGTGGTACACTTCTCCTTAATAAATCCTTCCCTAATAACACTGCTACAGCAAGGGTAAGGCATTTGTGAAGACTGTGGTGACGGTACCTAGAATCTCCAGAAATTAACAAGAAACTTTTAGGCTCAAAATATGTAATAATGAGGTATCATGGCTGATTGGGCCAGTTTTGTACAACTATGATGCCGACAGCTTTATCTACAATAATTTTATTCAGTGTCTTAAGAATAACAGCGGAAGTAGGAAAGGCATAAAAATATTATGTTTCAGCTATCAGCTTTCCAAGAGACCTATTTATTACACCTGGCTTTAGATCTGCTGGCAAATAAATAAATTTTAGGACTTCAAAACGAATTTACAATGTGTGTTAATGCATTGTTGACCATTTCTCCTTCAGTCCCCGTTTATATTTGTCGTGATTCAAAATCTGCTATATGATTATCTAAAGATCTTATATAGGAAGGATAATTTTCTTTGTTCACCAAAGTCACAAATTTTAAGAGCTACCAAATTCCATTTTAATGCAATTTTACAAAAATCTAATGCATATAGGCTAGTTCACATTTCTAAAACATTAATCTTATTTCCAAAAACCGTTCGCACTTTTATTTGAACAAGAAACCTCAAGTAGTCAATAAAGTGTCAGAAAATACATGCGAAAATGATATAGTGCTGCATCAATATTGGAATACCACCAATTTAAATCATTCAGAAATTTTCATATACATATTTTTTAACATAATTTTGGTCATAACCTGAACTCAAAATAAAAAAATTGCCTCATAAATATTTTAGTATATGCACCATATTAACCATCCATATTCAATTGTACAAACAGATATGAATAACCCTAAGAAATTTTTCGAACTTCCATATTTTACACCTGTCTATAGTATACATCGCACCCTCAGTGGAAAAAAGGCATAAGACGAAAATGCTGATTTTTCAGTATGGTGAAAAAACTGAATTTATGGGCATATCTACTTTATTTCCAAACGTAGAAGAATTATTCTGATATCAAAAAAAAGAGAAAAAAATGTTGCACTTCGTGTTGTATTTAAGTTAGTGCTAATGTTTATAGTTTATTAGGGATTGTAAAAATAAATTATTATGCTATTTTTCAGAATACAATAAAATAAAAGATTTTGAGTATCAAAATTTATGCCAGACTTTGCCAGAAAAGTAAAATATATTTCAAAAAGTATGTTATATTAAAGCAGTAATGAACTTGTGAAAATGAACATTTATGGTAGTATAAGTAAGATTACTGCATTATTTCCTTTATAAAAATTATGTTTGAAATGCACAAGCAATACTTACCCCTTTTTTCAATTTAAGGGCTTGTTAAGATAACTTAAGTAAACAATAATAATTACTTATTCCATTATATGTTATAGAAAAGTTAGCTGCATATTAAGACATATTACTTAGAGTTATTATTTATGACTACAGGGAAAAAAGGCAATGCCTTTTTTTTTATTCACTATTTTTTATTTCAGGCAAAATACTAATTATATTTTGGTAACAATTAAAGTTCGTACTAGCAACAATAAAATTGCACAATAATATTGAGAATTGTAGAGTTTCGGTAAGGATTACTACCACTATTGATTTTTTTATAAACTCTTAAATAATCAGTAGATAATTTGTTAGGACTAAACTTAAATAAGTTTTTATTGGCTCCGTACAACAAAATGTTTATGTTCTCTCAATAAAAATCAAAGGTAACAAGCAAAAATTATTAACAAATCAAGGTAACGAGTTATAATACATATTTTGTTATTACACATGTTGTTATTACGGCTAGGCACCCCGAGTGGTGGCATTATCCTTCACCTACTAGTTTAGTTTAGTTTAGAGTTTATTAATATCATTAGTATAAATTAACATAAGCCTATGTTATGGCTATTTTTTTATGCAAATAGATAGTGAACCCTTTACAAGTTAAAATAGAAAAGGATGTTACACGTTAGTAACTTACAGACATTAGGTAATGTTATGATAATAGACTGCGAATCATTCATCAGCCTAGTGGTACGAGTCATCGTCTTGTACTCATATTACAGGGGTTCCCCTACTTGGAGACCAAACGATTGCTATGATATACTAAACTTGTACCACTAGCTCGGCGGTAAGCGAAAACATCGCGAGGAAACTGCACATTCATTCATATTTAATATGTAACCAGGATCCTATGGGTCTGGTCTGGGTGTTTCTATGTATAATATGTACGTATTTACAAAAAAAAAGTATATAAGTATGTTTATCCGCATTCTAGATTCCATAACACAAGCTATAAAAGCTTACCATGGGTCTAGATAGCGTTGTGTAGAATGTTGTGGAATTGTGGAATTGTGTATTATGCGTCCATCCTGTGGGTTGAACGCTGCTTTGAGGGTAAGAACGATGGGTTGGGAGCGCTACTGCTGTCGCCGCTGAGATCGGTTTGGGTATGGAATACTATATCCCATAAACCGATGTCACCGGAGTCCGCAGAGCGCGTCAGTGGTTCGGGTGCGAGTGTGCGGAGGCTGTTGAGCATAAACAGTCTGCGTACCGCGCTTGGTTGCGGCCGCGCGTCACACGCGATCCCAACAAGGCCAAGGCGGCGTACAACAGAGCGACAAAGGTCTGCAAGAGGGTTTACGTCAGGGCGGATGCCCAGCGCATAGCACGGCTGGGCCAAGAGCTAGTGGCGCATCTCACGTGCCGTGGCTACTGGCGACTGGCCAAAGCCGTGCAAGCCAACTTCTGCCAGCCCTCGCTGCTCCCGCTGAGCAACCCCGATGGGTCTCTGGCCCATGAGCCGCAAGAGAAAGCAAATTTGCTGGTCAATCTCTTCGCGGCCAACTCCCGAGTCGATGATTGTGGTATGCAACCACGGACAATGCCCACTGGTGACCACGCAATGTCTGATATCCATATCAGGTAACGCGATGTCCGTGCAGTACTACAATCACTCGATGTCCGGAAAACCAGTGGTCCTGATGGTATTCCAGCGGTCGTACTTAAAAAATGTGCAGCGGAGCTATCTCCTATGCTAACGCGGCTGTACCGACTGTCCCACAGTTCAGGTACAGTGCCGTCGGCTTGGAAGGAGGCGAATGTCCAGCCGATCCCCAAGAAGGGGGATCGCTCGGACCCAGCCAACTTGGAACAACCCATAGCCGTCACCTCAGTGCTGAACAAGGTTTTCGAGAACATTATTAACACACAATTCATGCGCCACCTAGAGGATCACTCCTTGCTTAGTGACCGGCAATACGGCTTTAGACCGAAACGGTCAACGGGTGATCTTCTGGCGTACGTGACCCACCTTTGGGGTGAGGCTATGGAAAAGCACGGCGAGTCACTGGCAATTAGTCTTGACATTGCCAAAGCTTTCGATAGGGTATGGCATAAATCGCTTCTTTCTAAGCTACCAGCCTTTGGCCTGCCTCCCAGACCTCCCTTGCCTGCCTGCCTTCCTGCAGGGGCGCCGTATTCGCGTCCTTTGTGATGGACGAGCTTCGGAGTTCTTGCAGGTAAATGCTGGATATGCTAACGGTAGCATTCATTGCTATGCAGACGACAGCATCTTACACGGGAGTTATTACGCATATCCTGCGGCCAAGCAGTCTGATATCGCGGAAAAAAGGCAGCTTCTTGTCACTGAGCTGGACCGGATCCTGGACCACATTTCTCAATGGGGCGCTAGGAACCTGGTCGAGTTCAATGCCTAGAAGACCCAGGCATGTGCGTTTACAGCAAAGGTATCTCCTTTCGTTCCCCTTCCCACTCTTCAGAGCACACCATTGCCACTGCAGGATCACCTCAGTATCCTCGGTATGGATGTTCGCTGCAAACTGAGTAACAACTATATCGAAAGTATCATTAAATCAGCCTCGCGTAAACTCGGAGTCCTGAACAGAGTGAGACGTTTTTTCACGCCGGAGCAGCGGTCTCTTTTATACAAGACCCAAATTCGTTCCTGCGTGGAATACTGCTCACATCTCTGGGGCAGCTCCGCAAAGTACTTACTAGATGCTCTCAACAGGTTGCAGCGACGTGCAGTCCGCATTTTTGGGAATCCTGAGGTCATGAACACCCTCGAGCCTTTGCAGATGCGTAGAAATGTTGCGTCTTTGGCAGTATTCTACCGTCTCTACTATGGTGAATGTTCTGACAAGCTCTTCCAATTACACCCACCCACTCCATTGCTACACAGGACGAGACGTGCAGGGCTAAGATGCCATCCATATACGGTGCAGAGTATACCAGCTAGAACCAAGCGTTTTAGAGACTCATTCCTATGCCGCACCATTAAGACCTAGAACTCCCTGCCAGCTCACGTGTTTCCTTCTTCCTACAGTCCCGGGTCCTTTAAGCGGGGCGTGAAAAGGCATCTAATGAGGCCGTCAAGCTGAGTGCGACCACTGTTAACATGGTACATGTTTCCGATGGTGACCCTCTTTCCGACACTTTGCCTTTGCTGAACATCAGGCGAGGTGAAGTCAAATTGAAGTGTCCTATAAAAAAAAACATTGTGTCATAATCTCTTTTTAGCTTATACTCACCTAATAACTTCAAAATTCTTCTCGCCCTACTGTGCTGCGTCCGGTTATACATTTCAGGTCACTTTACTTTAAAATAAGAAGAAAAACCACTCAATTGTTGTTGTTTTGCTTTCGCAAATGCGTTAACGCAGGTATTACCTTGACCTAGAAATGGGCACTGACTGTCAAGCGCGTGGATACGCACCCGCCCCGTCCCCCGCATCGATGTATTCACACTTATGTTAGCACTGTCTACTCCCACGCCGCAGTATCTATTCTTACTTCTCGGTGAAAGGAAAATATTCTAGTGAAAGAAAGAAGTAATCGTTCTTATTTTACAGCCGCGCCGCAGTATGTAGTCTTATGTTTCGGCGTATAGAAAAGTTTTGAGTGGAAGAAAGCAGTATTTATTCTTATTCTAATTTATTTTATGTTCATAAAAGGTAAACAGTCATACAGCTGTTATTATTTTCTAAGTTTATCTTTTAGGCTAAGTAAGCGCATTTAAGATAATTTCCTTAGCTAGTTAATTTAACAAATAAAAAAATAATCGTGTATACAAGACTAACGATGTAAAAAAAACAAACGCATTTAAATCATAATAATTGTTACTTTTAATTTTCTACATAAAATATTAGGGATAAACGTAATAATAAGTAATACGTCATATTTCTCAATTTATTCTTTGCGTTATATCACATAATCTACTAATCCATAAGGAAAAATGTAATGGAACCAAAATTCTCAAAACGAATTTCTTGTTTTAATTCGTCAAATTTAACAAGAAAAATTTAGCATATGTATCTTTAAACGTACCTTTCAAATATGATAAAATCGACGAATCAAAGTAAGATCACTTATGCCTATTTTCCACTGGGGGTGCGACATTTTTTCAATGTCTTTATGACTGTTTACTTTTTATCTAAAATGAAGCCTAAGAATTTGAAAGAAGTTTTTGGCTTAGAGCTTTTCTCATTATTGTAACAGATCTATTGTGTTATTCACACTTGTTTACATTTTTGATATGAATTATCCATTAATAAAATATCATCTAAATATATTGTAGTTAACAATCAGGGCATTCTTAGATGTTCTATGACAGGTTTCATGATTTTTGTGAACACCAGTAGAGCTGTGTTCAATTCAAATGGTAATTGAATTGTTAACAGGTTCCTTGAAATTCAAACCATAGGTATTTTTATAATCTGGATGAATGAATAAAATATTCAGTTTTTTAAATCTAAAGTAGCTAAAAAGGAATATCATCTAACAAGTTTTAATTACAGTTCTAAGACCTTCCATCTTGCAATGTGGAGGATAAATAAATTTATTTAAAATAAACCTTTTTTCTCCATTTGGATTAGACACAAGAAACACTAGACAAGAAGCCTCCGTCTACCCTTATTTAAAAGTTTATTACAAGCCGAAACTAACAACTAATTCTTTAGGATACCTAGACTGAACAGGTATTGTACAAAAAAGAATTTTACAGCCTTGTATCCATGACAACATAGTTGGAACATTTGTAATCTTATACCAAACTTGCAAGAAATGTTGCAGTCGGCCTGCAGGTTTATTTACCTGTACATCTTCTGTACTTGTAGTGGGCACTGGTCCGGTCAGCATGTGGCCTTGTAGACGATTTGCCCAAGGTCTCTTTCCGATTCGCAGTTATTGAGAAACCCACAGTTCGACGATTTGTCGTAGTTGCTCGTCGAATTGTGTTTGCTGGTTGGGCTACGGGCTTCTCTAGTTTAAATGGTTAGAAGAGTTGACACCTTCATTATTTTTAATGTTAGAATTTGGTTTATACACCTGTGATCTCAAATCAAGACTTGATTTGTTTATAGTTTTCGTAGCTCTCAAATTTTCAGATAGGTCCTCTCGAAATAATTTTTCATCACATTTACATTCTTTGAGGGTATCTTTTAATTTATTATTTAATGTAGACATAAAAAACAATCCGTCTCATTTTTGTGTCTATATAATGCGCGTCATGTCACAAAAGACAGGCATTACTCACATGTTTTAACAGAAATTGGTTAGTCCCCGATTTATCTGTTACTAGCATATCCATAGTCCTAGTTGAGACGGTTAGCGCTGAGCCAATTTGGGCTTAATGAGCAGCTAAAGAAGCAACTTTTTCCTATAATGTATCAGATATTGCTGCTTTTACTTCAGCATTTAAAATTGGAGCTCTAAATGTTACAATTTACAGGGATTGGATATTCTTCAATAATTTAGCTTTGTTTCCTTTTTTCAGGCCATTGAATAAAATGTCCTGTAACCATAAAACAACTACATATACATGAATTATTTGCCCTTCCGGAGATTCATCCTTCAGATCTCCTTAGGTAACCCACCAAGAATGGTGAGGATGTCCTCAGATGATCTAGTTCTACCAAAGTCGGTTCAGTTTTATCACTTTCCACGGGTGTGGCTACGGATATTGAACCTTCTTCATCAGCAGCAAGGTACGGTTCCTCTTGTTTCGGTTCATCTGTCAGCCCTGATGCAGCAACTGACATTGATAGTTCATAATATGACAGATGAGTCGGTTGACTATCGCAGTCTGTAACAACCATCATTTAATCATAAGATTTTTATCTATTTTGTCACATAGTGCCGAATATTGTACACTATCTGTAGTGTATGTGAGTGAAAGAGAAGGAAGCATTATGTCGTCTCTAGCGCGCGTGCGGTCGTTATAAGAGTCAGTCAACTGTTATACGGCGGGAGTGAGAGGGCACGCGTGTCTAAGAGCCGATAAACTAGTATAGAAAGAGAATATACCACATTTTGGCGACGAGGACTAACAAGTAAGGTAACAAGACAAGACTGTGAGTAATTAAGTATTATTATATTACTTTTCTGAAAAATAAATAAAATAGAAAGGGTGTGCACTAAAAAAAAAAACTAAAGATTGCCGCCAAAACAAACAAAAAAAAAAACTATTATAACATTTTGTAAACACATTTAAAACTAATCTGGCAAAACAAATATAAGTATTAGAGATTATTAAATCACCACATTACGTTACAAAAAGTGTTATTTTGTGTATTTGAATGGTTTTCTTTAATACCTAAGTGATAATTACGAATAAATTTCTTTAAACCTAAGAACGCCTACTGGTTGCATTTGCAGTGCAAGGACGACGAAACGAACATTCTGATAGTAATAAACTATCCTCTTATTAGATATTATTGCTAGTTGTACCTTAGACAGGTACCACTGCGTGTATGAGCATGGGATATTTGCTGTTTACGCTGTAGGTAAGTTGTTATTCTCAAGCGGGACGTTTGTTTACTTTAATTCTTAATGCTATTTAAGCACCTAGATAGACACTTGTGGAGTCATGATGCTTGGGTTATTTCTCGTGAAACAAACATCAATGAAATACGGATATTTAAGTACAGCTACATTTACTACTTCCGGCTTGGAGTTGAGTACCTACCTACTTAGTCCAAATTACAAATGTATAATACCTATAAAATATACATATATACTTACTGTGCGTTATGTACATGATTAACTTGTTACCAAATAGGTATTATCTATGTAGCTATGCTAGACCAATGATTGGTAAGTACCTAATTATTACTATGTGCGGTATGCGGCTTGTCCGGTATAGTATATGGGCTAAATTACAGGTGATGCCTGTTACATAAGTTCTAATGCAATGATGATAATCGAACGTGTGACGTACCTACCTATATGATTTAGCCAGATGATGTGAAGTTCAGAAACAGGTGGTGCCTGTGAGAACTTTGTAATGTAATATTGTAATCTGGTACAGGTGATGCCTGTAAGTACTGATGCGATGCGACGTAAGTGGTACGTCAGTGTAATAAATGGAAGTTTTACGGGTGACGCCCGTAAAGAAGTATTGTGTTCGGGTGACGCCCGTAATTTGAAGCTGTAGGTATACGGGTAACGCCCGTTTACGGAAGTTGGAAGACAACTTCTAAATGACTTGTAGTTGAAATTTTACTATGGCGTTTGAATGAATTCTGTTATAAATAAATAATGGATGTAGCAGGTTGTTAAAAGGATGATGCCCATTTGGTGACCTAAATTAGACATTCATTATTTGTTTAATTGTTCGCAGATTAAAATACGATGTCGAGTCTTACCTTAGAAAAATTTGAATGTGATGGTGAAGCAGGATCTGTTGGAACTAGATGGGAACGCTGGAAAAGGAGTTTATATATCTACCTAGAAGCTGCCGATGTTAACACTAGTTCTAAAAAACGCGCAAGTTTGTTACACTGGGGAGGACAAGAACTACAAGAAATACTTTTTAATATACCGGGTGGCTACGTTAGTACGACAGAAGGAGATGACGATGACATAGATGTTTTTCAAGTAGCAATAAAGAAGTTGGATGAATATTTCGCACCTAAGCAAAATAAACGGTATGAAAGACATATATTTAGACAAATGAAACAAGAAGAAAACGAGAAATTTGAAAAATATTTAGTTCGACTACGACAACAAGCTTTAAAATGTCAATTTACGGATATGGACGACAGTTTGATTGATCAGATTATTGAAATATGTTCATCGGAAGAACTCAGGAAGAAAGTACTGCGTGCAGGTGAAAAAATTACCTTAACTGAAGTTATAACTGAAGCAAACACTCTAGAGGTAGTGGAACGTCAATTAAGTGATTTCAGCCAGAAAGGAAAAGATCAAAATGTAAATAAAATCGATATACAAGCCAAGGAGAAGACATTTATAAAGAACAGTAAAAAGACATGTTTCCGATGTGGTAGCTGGAATCATTTAGCTTTTGATGCAAAGTGCCCAGCTAAAGGCAAAATATGTAATAAATGCAAGAAGGTGGGGCACTTTCAAGCTCAGTGCAAAGGAACAAGTCTAAAACGAAGCAATGAAGACAGTAAAGTGGAAAGGACCGTAGACGCGAAAAAATCAAAGAAGTCAAGCCAAATAGATATAAAGCACACGAACGCGATAGAAGACAAGATTGATTACGTTTTTAATGTTCTACATAATGATACACTCGCTTGTTTAGTAGGTGGAACTCAAGTAGAGATGCTAATTGATTCTGGATGTCAACATAACTTAATAACAGACAAAACATGGTTCCAAATTAAGGAAAAGGTTTTGAAGCTAGGAAAAGAAGTAAAACATCCAGGAAAAACATTTGTTGCTTATGGGAGTGAAGTCCCTCTCAAATTATTAACATCTTTTAATGCAGACATCCGTGTGGGATCAAAAACACAAAACGCTACCTTTTACGTAATAGATAAAGGGACACGCAATTTATTAGGTAAAACGTCGGCAATAGCATTAGGCGTACTAAAAATCGGATTAGACATAAATCAAGTGGAGACGTCACCTTTCCCAAAATTCAAAAATATCCAAATACAAATACCAATTAATACTGAGGTAAAACCGGTTGCACAACCATACATACGAAAATCAATTCGAAAATAGACGAACTACTTCAGAAAGATATAATAGAAAAAGTTGAAGGCCCGTCGGATTGGATATCGCCGGTAGTGCCAATTTTGAAACCAGATGGAGATGTTCGTCTCTGTATTGATATGAGGCGTGCAAATTTGGCCATCAAGCGAGAAAATCACCCACTACCGACGATGGAACAACTACTACCGAAGATCCAAAATGCTAAAAGGTTTAGTAAGTTAGATATAAAGGACGCATTTCATCAATTAGAACTGGTACTCGACTCGAGACATATTACGACATTCATATCTGGCAAAGGATTATATCGTTTTAAGAGATTAATGTTCGGAATCACCTGTGCGCCGGAAATGTTCCAGAAAACGCTTGAAAGGGTGTTAATAGAATGTGAAGGGGTAGTCAATTTTATCGATGACATCTTGATATATGGAAAGGACAAGCAAGAACATGATAAACGGTTACAAAGAGTTCTAGAAACGTTAAGGATGAATGACATTATGTTAAGAGAAGATAAATGTATCTATGGAACAAACAAAGTTGAATTTCTAGGACATGAGTTGTCAGATCAAGGAATTCGTCCATTGGACAAATATGTATCGACCATAAAAGATTTCAGGACCCCTATAAATATTTCGGAACTACAAAGCTTCTTAGGGTTTATTAACTATATTGGGAAATGGATTCCTAATATGGCTACCCTTACTGAACCTTTGAAGCAATTGCTTCGACAAAAATCAGCAAGAAACGCTGATATTAGGGGTTACTGGGGGAAAAGTCAACAAACAGCCTTTTGTGCTTTAAAGGCTGCATTGAGTGACATACCGAATTTAGGGTACTACAACGTGGACGATAAAACGATGGTATTCGCAGATGCAAGCCCGGTCGGACTTGGAACAATCTTGGTACATACGAATGAAAGTGGTCCACGCATTATTGGGTTCGGTAATAAAACTCTCAGTGACTGTGAACGTCGGTATTGCCAAACCGAAAAGGAGGCTTTGGCACTAGTGTGGGCTGTGGAACACTTTCACATGTTTTTGTACGGCAAGGAATTCGACTTAATTACTGACCATAAGCCTCTTGAGGTTATATTCGGTCCGAAGTCCAAACCATGTGCACGGATTGAACGTTGGATACTAAGACTCCAATCTTATAAATATAATGTCATTTATCGCCCTGGGAAAAATAACATAGCCGATCCCCTATCCAGACTATGTTCTTTCAATCACGACAAGACCCAGTACAGAGATTACGTCCAGGATATCATTGACCATGCAAGACCAATAGCTGTATCGCTAAAAGATATTGAAGAACACTCAGAGACTGATATGAGCATACAGAAAGTGAAAGATGGCGTATTTAACAATAAGTGGGATGACGCAGTAAAAGGTTATAAATTATTTGAGAACGAGCTATGTTTTTTTGGTAACATATTGTTAAGAGGGACCAAAATAGTTATTCCGACACAATTACGCCGACTTGTTTTAGATGCAGCCCACGAGGGTCACCCTGGTATGGTCGCTATGAACTTAAGACTTAGAGCAAAAGTTTGGTGGCCTAACTATGATAAGGACGTGGAAAATATAGTAAGATCCTGTAAAGGATGTACACTGGTATCGGCACCAAATCCACCGCACCCACTCAAGAGGAGAGAATTACCAACGCAATCCTGGATAGATATCGCCATAGACCTTTTAGGTCCGTTACCAAGTGGTGATTATCTTTTGGTCGTGATTGACTACTATTCGAGGTACAAGGAGATCAAAGCATGTCGAGACATAAGCAGCAAGAATATGATTAACTTACTTAAAGAGATTTTCAGCCGATTAGGACATCCGGTCTCCATAACTTCCGATAATGGCAAACAATTTGTCAATACAGAATTCAAGACTTATTGCCATGAAAATGATATCAAACTATTTAATTCAATACCCTACTGGCCGCAACAGAATGGAGAGGTAGAGCGACAGAATAGGGATATCATTAAACGTCTCAAAATATCCCAAGTGGAGAGAAAAAGCTGGAAAGAAGCATTGATGGAGTATTTGTCAATGTACAACAGCACCCCACATAGCGTAACTGGGAAAACACCGGCAGAGCTATTCTTTCAAAGAAAATTTAGGGACAAGATTCCTATGATAGATATAGCGGAACAAAGTTTTGGAGACATGGATGTCAGAGATAAAGACAAATAACAAAAAGAAAAAGGGAGAGAGTATACAGATAAAAGACGAAGAGCACGAGATGTTGACATTCAAGTAGGAGATAAAGTGTACGTGAAGAATGCCAATAAAACGAATAAACTTAGTCTTAATTTTGATACAGCCACGCATACGGTTAAGTCAAGAAAAGGAGGAGACGTGGAAGTACACAACGATGAAACAGGACAACAGTCAAGACGCAACATATTGCACTTAAAAAAAGTGGAGGGAGAATGGAAATCCGTTAACAAGAAAATTGATGAAACTAATTTAGAAATAGCAGGCGGAGAAAGCTCGGAAGAGGAGATTGAAGATGATCATTAGATCCCTGGATTTAGAAGACCAGGATTGAAAAATATACTTAGTTGTCTTTGATTGTATTTGATTTTCTAAGTCATAATAACAATAAATTGATGAAGTAAGAACCTGTGAGTTCTTTTCTTTTAATAATAAAATAAGGGAGGGATGTAGTGTATGTGAGTGAAAGAGAAGGAAGCATTATGTCGTCTCTAGCGCGCGTGCGGTCGTTATAAGAGTCAGTCAACTGTTATACGGCGGGAGTGAGAGGGCACGCGTGTCTAAGAGCCGATAAACTAGTATAGAAAGAGAATATACCACACTATCAATGACATTTCTGTGAAGGTAACAGTCCCAAAGCGTACTGTTCGCATCACAATTATAAATGTAACCCAAATTTATATAGGTTAACAATCTATACTGTAACTATGGTGTCGGGTATTAAAAGTGCCTTTTAGCCCTAGTATTATACGTTATATTAAGTGAAGGTAACAGTCCCAAAGCGTACTGTTCGCATCACAATTATAAATGTAACCCAAATTTATATAGGCTAACAATCTATTACTGTAACTATGGTGTCGGGTATTAAAAGTACCTTTTAGCCCTAGTGTTATACATTATATTAAGTGAAGGTAACAGTCCCAAAGCGTACTGTTCGCATCACAATTATAAATCAAACCCTAATATAAATAGGTTAAAAGTCTTTACTTTATCTATGGTGTCGGGTATTAAAAGTAGCTTTTGGTCTTACTATGGGTAGTATATATTATGTGAGGGTAACAGTCCCAGAGTGTACTGTTCGCATCACTTATTTTACAAATAATCAATTATACAGACCGTTTAGGCGTATGTATCTTCAAAATAAACTTATCGGTCAACATCGTGTCGAAAGTTGTACACTAGCGATGACGAGTCTGTGAAGGCAACAGTCCCTGCTCGTACTGTTCGCATCACAACAGTAATAAATAGTTTAATGTATTATCTTATCAGTGATTGATCTAGATAACCCTATAGGACGTAAAAAAAAAAAACTTACCGGTATACATGTCCGATTCATCCGAGCTCGACGTTGATCTACGCATTTTTGTACGCAATTCTCGTTTTATTTTCCATAAAATATGTTCACTGCTTTCTCTATCCATGTTTTTCTGCATTTTTCCTATGTTTTCAACCTTATTCAAGAACTTTAACACTTTAATATACCTATTTTTTTCAAAGTAAATTATTTAACGCGTAACGACCGGTACCGCACGAAAACAGATAATGGAGCAAGATGGCGCGCGCGCCGGCTCGTGGCGCGGTGCAGGAAGGAGGTACCTAGTCAAAAATGCAACTATTTTGTTCTCTTTATATTTCAGATTTATTTTATTTGCTTTAAAATATTCGTGTAATGACCGAGAAATACAAACAGTACTACAAGTAAATATAATCGCGAGAATTGAGCAGCGATGCATAATTACATACCTGGTAGGTACTTAAGTTTAACGATAACCAATGTAGTAGCTTATAAATAATGTTCTTATAAGCAGTATCTGTAGGTAGGTAACGAATAAACAATTGATTTATATTGTTTTCACATCGCCCTCCCCGGCGAATAAAATCGCAATTTCTAAATTTTACAGGAGAAGCAAATAACTGTTTTTTGCTTATATCTCAGTGCAGGTAGATTGTATGGCAATAATTGATATGTCAAAAGAAAGCTAATTTTTGTGCAGACTAGTTTCTATGTTAATTTTATTTTATTAGGTTATTGGAATAAAGTAATTTAAGAAAAACATTTTACCGAAAATGTAGATAAAAATTATAGTACACAATGTATCATTACCATATTATTCGCGTGTTAGTCCCATTGCTGCCATGGTCAGTAATAATGCATTACAGTATTGTTCATGTAAATATGGAGCTAAAAATGTTTACGGTAAATGAACATTACCATATTATTCGGGGAAATGCATGTCATAGTGTCTACGGTAATATTACTTTGCAAAACTATTCATCAATATATTGTGTCAACTGATTATAAGTAAAATTATATTGCAAATATAATATTTGATCAAATAATACAGTACTAATTAATTAAATTACATAATATTGCGGGAGTGAAGAGAGCTACCACAGTCAGGTTGCAGTATATTTATTACTACTCAATGATTTAATAAAGCAATGTCTTACAAACTAAGCACCAGGCTTATATACTGATTTATCCACCATTGGTGGAGTGGGAGCGATGCTCGTGGTCACGTCCTATTTTCTCACTGACTTGAAGAAGGCATGGGGATCTGTGAGAAAACTCACAGATGACCCACCAGCCGCTGCCAACCCTGGTCGAGTGACGCCAAACCAAGTGGCCCACCAACTCCTCCTAAACGGGAAGACACAACACCTAAGACCCAAAAAGTTCGACAGTCATCTCGGTATGAAAACCAAATTGGCCAGCCCTTTTCACTGCAGGAAATCATAGACACCATAAAATACTAAAAACGGGTAAGGCAGCAGGCGTAGATGATATCACTGTCGACCAAATAAAACATTTTGGGCCCAGAGTAGTGTCCTGGCTTCTTGATCTCTTTAACAACTGCCTAAAATCCTCCAGGATTCCAAAACTGTGGCAAAGAACATAATTAAAAGCGCTCCTCAAGCCTGCCAAGAGCCCCAATGACCCTAAAAACTACCGGCCCATTTCTCTACTCTGCCACAACTTCACGGTGTTCGAGAGAACCGCTGAACCGTCTAATACCAATACTGGAGGCTAACCTCATTGCCGAACAGGCTGGATTCAGACCCGGTAAATCGTGCACCAACCAATAACCCCGAACACAAAACATTATCTATACGCGGACGACCTGGCGCTTACTGCTCAAACAAAAAATGTACTAATAACATCTCATGGCGAGGGGTAGAGATCGAGCACTGCCCAAAGCCACGTTACCTCGGTGTTACTCTCAACCGAGTTCTCACCTATAAAACCCACTGCCGGAACACCAAACAAAAAGTGGGGACCAGGCAAAACTTGATGCAAAGGTTAACATCCACGTCTTGGACATGTTGTCAGGACAACCGACCTCGCTCTCTCTCTCTCAGCGGGTGAGTTCGCGTATCCAGTATGGCACCGCTCTGCGCATGCGAAGGAGGTTGGTACTGCCCTAAACGACACATGCCACATTATAACGGGCTGCCTTAAGCATACTCCCCCCGAACAGACTGTATCCACTAGCTGGTAACACTCCACCTAGCTTACGACGGCACGTTGCTTGCGAGGTTGAGAAGACAAGTCGACTGTAAATATAGCTGCGTATGGCTTTTTTGCTGTCTGCTTCTTGACGAGAGAGATGTCCTCTTCTTTCGTTAACCGTGGGTGCAGTTGCTATCTGCGCCGACACGCTGCTGTGGTCTTAGGATCCAGGCTGCGCGGTCGCTGCAATTAGTGGTACCCCTGTTGTGACCGTGTATGTTGGCTGGTCGCTTTGATATCGATGGCTTTTTGAAGATGCAGCAGTCTTACCTCCCTTTGGAGCGCGTCAGTGCCAGTTTTGTGCAGTTCCATTTCGCCGGAACTGGATGCCGCTAGTTTGCGGAGTACTTTTCTTCAGTAGTCATCGTAATTTCGGGATTAACCGCTGGTCCCTAAGATGCGGGCCGCGTGCGGTGCTTCCTTGACGTTAACCTTGTTGACGATTGCTATGACGGCGTGTGCTGCGTCGACGTTTTATGCTATTGCGCTAAGTTGCATTTAGTTCCATCTGCATTTTTGCTAACTTGCCATTTTGTAGGTTGTTGCGTTGCGTCATCGTCTGTTTTTTTTTTTGTTTCCGTAGTTTCGATAACGTGAGATTATTGCAATTTTGTTCTTTCTTCGAGGAGACTCGTCCACTGATGACTTTTTGTCGAATGCGTGCATCAATGGCCACGATCCGCATTTTCGTAATCATACATTCTTCTATTATTCTTATTTTTCTTCGTTTTGAAGATGAAGTGTTCGATTTGCCTTTTTTGTACCTAGTCTCTCAATCGTCGATTGCTTTTGTCGCGCATTGTATCGCGGAGCCGGTCGAGACTGTGGTAGCTGTACCGAAATTATTTTCGTTGATACCACATAATTTCTTGGTTCTTCTGGCTGATTCAATAGGGTCATGTCGCTGTCTTGAGTTAGGTGCTTCTTGAGATCTCGCATTTAAAATTAGTCCTTAAATTCTGGTCTGGAGTATAAAGGACTTTATATTTTAAAGCTCTTTCTATGCATGAATGCATGCTATAGCCTTCGTTTTGGCTATGTCCAATTTCGAAGAACCTATGTATTATAGTTTCCATATCATGGGCTTTTATTGCATGGAGGTATAAAGCAAAAATATACTGATTTTTATTTTGCCCTGAACACCCATCTCAATAGAAAGACCAATTCCTGATACCTCTATTTTTATCTACCTTCTATGGTATCCCTTTTTTTACTATACCTTTCATAAATAAGGACACAAAATATGTGAGCGCTTTTGCTCCGCTAATACTGCCGAAAATAGTAGTGTGTTATTGCATTGCGTTCCAACATAATTGCAATATTTCAATGTAAAACCCGTTACTTTTAGAATTTTATCTATATGATACGGTAAGAAACATTACCGTTTTTATTAAAATCTGTAATTTATTGTAAAAAGGCATTACCGATACTAACGGAAAAAAATAACTTTGCATTGTCGTTTACGGTATTATTCGTGTTCAAATTGTATTTCTAATTTAACTGAACAAAAGTGTTATGTTCATTATGTACCTATGGGAATTATTGTATTTTCAAAAATATCCACTGAAAAATTACAAAAAAAAATTACAAAGTGTATTCGATGCTCTAAGAACCGAAAATGCAATAAAACCTAAACTGTTGTAATAGCACATAACCATATTATTCGCCGGGAAGGGCGACATGTTCATACATTTTGTGGGTTCTTCATGACTTTATTGCACAATACAAGTAGGTATTTGATGCAGATAAATTAGTCATTGTCTGGTCCGATAATTCTTTTCCCCTTTTTACACATTTTGGACGGAATTTTCACTTACTTGGTAACTCGTCGCCACATGTGATGTCCCGTCTCTGTGTAGTATCAAGGGGAGACAATAAAACACAATACGTATTCAGTATCGTACGACAGCGCCGCGCTCGTCCGCTCGCTCTCAGGGTCGTAGGCCGTCTGACGACAGTGACAACCTCCCGCCCCTGCGCTCTGCGGAGAGCGCCACCTGGCGTATATTTATTACAACATCATGACGTCACAATTATAATATTATACGTAGATAAATTTAAACATGTAAAATAATAAATTACAAAAAAGGCATTCTTTTTTTTAGAAACGTGACCTTAGTTGTTTGATACTTCCTTTTAGAATTACAATTTAGTGCAGAATGATATTTTACGTGAAAGGTATATAAAGTGAATTTTATAGCTCTGATTAATCATTCGCAGTCCACTGTGCAACAAACAATAAACAAAATGGCCGCTAAGGTTTGTACATTATACTGAAATAAGTTTGTTTGTGTTTTAAATAATATGTGATTGCACTGCAAAATACAGAGTCTAGTGCTTCGAGAATTTATGATAGAGAGCAATAAAGCATTGATGAAGATGAAGAACGTATCCGCAAAAAAATATTGTCATATTGTCTAAAATTAAACGAAAATTAATGGATCCCTTCAACTTTTAAACTTAATTTCTATCTATTTAGAGTAAAACGTTATATAAGTACTTCTTCATTTCCTATCAGTTTCCTTCCAACTTACAGTTTTGACATTAAGTTAAAAGTAACTAATTTGGTTTAACAGTCAAGTATCCATTATTTCAATTTAATTAGTAATGGAGTCATCAACGTCATCTTCTTCTCCATTATCTCTTATGGATTTGTGATCAGTCTACATTTTCTATTCATTTGTGTTAACTTCAATTTCACCAATTACTTATCCTATGCATCTATTTGTAGCTATTGTATTATCTATAATCTGTGGCCGTGGCGCACTTTACTAGTAAATAATTGAATTTTTAACTTTGGGTTCTCAATAAACTAAATCTAGAAGTAGACTCAACTGATCGTAATTCTTCTTTCCTTTACAGTTCTTCGTCATCGCTTGCCTGGTGGCAGCTGCTCAGGGTAGCGGACTCCTCGGCGGTGCTAACAGCTTCTCATACGGTGTGGCAGATCCTCTCACCGGTGACTTCAAGAACCAACAAGAAACCCGCGTCGGTGACCGCGTCGTCGGACAATACTCTCTCTTGGAATCCGACGGCACCAAACGCACCGTCGACTATGCTGCTGATGGCTACAACGGTTTCAACGCTGTCGTACGCAAGGACCCCGCCTACGCTGCTGCCCCAGTAGTTGCTCCAGTAGCTGCCGCCTACGGTGCTCCCCTCAACTACGGTTACAACAGATACAATGGTTACAACGGTTACGCTGCTCCCCTTGCTGGTGCCTATGGCGGTTACGGATACGGCGCTCCCTACAACTACGGATACAACACCTGTTGTGTTGATGGCAACGCATACCTTGGTGCCCGTCTGTACTAGACAATTTTAAATTAGTTGTGGAATACCAAAGAATGATGTTATGATCAAATATAATTAAAGCTAAATTGTATATAATTCATTACTATCTTTTATATTATTTACAAAGGTTTCTTTTTCTACTGATCTATCTTCCTAATTAATAATATATCCACTAAACATACTTAAAATACGATGAGACGTGTGATAAAAACATAAATGGCTGATTGTATGTATTGTGTTATGGAATCTAGAATGCGGATAAACATAGTTATTTTTTTTTTTTGTAAATACATACATATTATACATAGAAACACCCAAGTGCAATCGAACCCGCGCCTCCTGCGTGGCAGTCGCGTGCACTATGGCAGTCGCGTGCACTACCGCCACACCACAGAGGCTGTCATTTGGTAATATTGTCCTATAATCGTAAATTATACAATGCTTTTTCATATACAAATATTACGTTTGACTTATTAAATTACCCTTGTATTAAAAAGATAAATATTATGTAATTTAATTATTTACGGACCATTTTGAAATGGTAAAAGTAGGTAACGAGTAAAATAATAATAGATTTTATCACTTAGAACCTTATACACGGTGAACCCTCTCCGTGTACAAGGTGACAAAAATGCACCTTCTTAGAAAGTACTGATTGTTAGGGTTCTGTACTTCTATAGATAGTACACCTAACCGTTATAGATTCGGCATGTCCATCCGTTTGTAGCCTAATCCCGAGACTTAACAGGGATGTTATATATTAGTCACGCCATTTTATCTCGTTATCACATAATGCAATTCAAAAGCACTTCCTCACGACATGGTTATGTGGGCTTCGTTGTATATGACCGTGCTATCTCAGTCTGGATTCTTGGATCTTGTCAGCTATCTGTGCGACCTTGAAGCTTCACCCAATATGTTCTTTACGGACCCTCGCCCATTGCAGCATACGCATTTTTGTTATGTCAAGTTTTTGTTCATATCGTTTCTTCACTGGCCAAGATTTGCTGCCGTACAGGAATGCTGTTTTAACAGATTTTACCTCTTTGCGACTAATTTAATTCAAGTAGATTTTGTTCACTATTTATACTGTTGAATTTATGGCACTTGGTGAAATTCATTGTTACACATATTTAGAACACTTGTACTTTTTCCACAGTATTTATTCTATTTCTGCCCTCCTTTTTTCTGCTGAGTCAGAAAATGAAGCGTACGGGCATGCCCAGCGCGGATTCAATATTATTAATAAATGGCTTCAATATAACTTACTAACATTAAATACAGAAAAAACTAAATATGTTGCTTTCTCGATGCGCAAAAGACAGACTACTCCCCGGACAGAACCGGTACTTTATGCTCACCATTGTAAAGACCCTGATGACACAGTCAACAAGTGTACCTGCCCGGATATAGCTAGAGCAGACAATATAAAATACCTGGGTATTACAATAGACGAAACCCTGTCTTTTGCTCAACATAGCGAAGCACTAATTAAAAGACTACGCAAACTGATATTTGTATTTAAGAAAATTAGGTACATTGCTGATTTAAAACTAATTAAACAGGTATACTATGCCCTTTGTCAATCAATATTAACATACTGCATAACGTCATGGGGAGGAGGGGGTAAATCCTTGTTACTGCCCATCGAGAGAGCACAGAGAGCTATCCTAAAGGTAGCAACTTTCCGACCTTTTCTATATCCCACTGACCTCCTATACAAATCTTGTGAACTACTAACAGTCCGCCAGCTATTCATAATGAGCACAGTACTAAAACAGCACGCAGCACTCCCCTACAGCACTGAAATTGTAAATAAAAGACGGAAAGATATTGTATGCACACAGCGAATTACGTTTTTTTTTTTTTTTTTTTTTTTTTATCGTGCGATAAATCCCCACGGATACCACCTCCACAGAGCCGGTGGAGGTGATTATGTCGGACTCGAACCGACTAAAACGCACGCCATCTTGGGTCCTTGGTTGCCGGAGGTGAGATTGCCAAAAGCATATCTCTCGCACCCCGACAGACCCAGGACCATCTCTTTCGAGATGGCCCCCTTCGGGTTGTGGGGACCAAAATGTCCCCATCTAGCCCCGGTTACGGGGAGGCGCACTTTGCGCCGCCGCCGCGGCCTGCTTCTGCTAGGGTGACAGGCGGCTCCACCAGTCACCCCCAGGCCAGCGCTCATGGAGGACGGAGGTCGTTCTGCGACCTCCGACGTCCGGTTCGCCTTCGCTCTGCACGGGCTTCCCGGGCCCGGAGTCTGGTCCGGACCCGACCGGCCGCCTCCTTCTCGAGCATTACTTGCTCGCAGAAGGAGGCGGCCGCACCCCAAGCGTTTGCGCATCGTACCATCGCTGTGAGCAATGTGACGAGTGTGAGGACTCCCACCCCTAGAGCCGCCACTAGGACCCGCCTCGGCGTGTCCCACGCCGGGCACTCAGTTAGCGTGTGCAGCTCTGTGTCCTCGCTCGCATCACAGTGATGGCACTCGGACGTTGGCTCCTTCCGGATCCGACACAGGTAACTCCCGAAACACCCGTGTCCGGTAATCACCTGCGTCAGCCGGTACGAGAGGCTGCCGTGTGGCCTCTCTAGCCACTCCTCCATGATGGGTCTTACCGCCGCTATTACGGCGTGCCCTGCGCTTGGTCGCCCAAGTCGTAGCTCCCATTCCGCTACCATGTCCCTGTGGAGCTGAGACCTCACGGCCCGAATTTCTTCGGGCTCGGGTTCCCGTCCCTGCTCCCGCGCCTCCTTACGATACCGATATATCATCGAAAGGGCTCTCGCATCCAGGTTCCACGGTAGGGATCCGGCAAGGAGACTCGCCGCCTCGAAGGATATCGTGCGGTACCCCCTAATGGCCCTGCTGGCCATTGCACGCTGCGGTCCACGCAGCAGACGCGCATTGTGAACCGTCAGGGTGTCCGCCCATATTGGGCACCCATATAGGGCCATGGACCGCACGACTCCTGCATAAAGTCTCCTGCAGTAGTCATTCGGCCCCCTCATGTTGGGCAGCAGCCGCCCCAAAGCGGCAGCTGTGTCCTTCAATTTGGGGGCCAGTCTTCGGAGATGCTCCCCGAAGTTCCACCGGCCGTCAAGCACGAGCCCCAGATATTTCATCTGGGCCTTGATGCCGATAGAAATGTCTCCCACTATGAGGCTGGAATCCTCCGGTGGCACGCGCCGAGGCCCATGAAAGAACATGGCCTCGGTTTTATGCAGAGCCACCTCGAGACCCAGCCGCCGAATCCGCTCCACGACTTGGGCAACCGCGGTCGTGGCCTTCAGGGTCGCTTCGCGGTATGTAGCTCCGCACGCCGTCACCAGCGTGTCGTCCGCATAACAAGTGACGGCGGCACCGTCCGCGAACTCACCGCGAAGCACCCAGTCGTAACCGATGTTCCACAGTAGCGGTCCCAGGACCGATCCCTGCGGAACACCGCACGACATCTCTCGCCGACCGAGCCCGGTCGCACTTGGGTAGACGACTGCTCTCTCCGACAGATACGCCCCGACTATGCGGCGAAGGTAGAGAGGCACCTCGTGATACACGAGCGCCTCCCTAATGCAGCTCCAGGGCAGGGTTTTAAACGCGTTGGCGATGTCCAGTGACACCGCCAGCACCACCTCGCCCCGAGCGACGGCGTCCTTCACCAGAGTCCCCACGCGCATGATGGCATCCACGGTGGAGCGCCTCCGGCGGAAGCCATACTGGCCATCCGCCAGGTCAGGCCCCACTCTGGATAGGTGCTCGACGAGGCGCTTTGCAATCACTCTTTCAAAAAGCTTGCACACCTCGTCGAGCAACACTATCGGCCTGTAGGCGGACGGTGAGTCCGCCGGGCGTCCCGCCTTTCGGATGAGGACCAGTTTCCCCGTCTTCCACAACTTCGGAAACTGGCCTCGCTCCAAACATGCGCTGAGAAACCCTCTCAGTCGGGGCTCGAGAGCGTCTTCTTCGCCTAGAGCTAGGACCCACGCTCGGCCTGGAATGCCGTCGGGTCCCGGGGCGGTGTTCTTGGCCTTAAGCCTTAGCACCGCCAGCTCTAGCTCTACCCAAGTGACCTCGGGCACGTCGTCGTCATCCACGTTGGGTGCCATAGGCGACCTAGGTGGCGGAGTCATCTGCGGTGGAATATGTTCCACCGCCCGCGCTGGGAACGAGGCCTGTCGCAGCCTCGCGATGTCCGCTGACCACCAGTAGACCTGACGCCTCGGATTATAGGGCGGAGCCCTAGGCATAGCCGCGTCGCAGACACGTGTCATGGCCTCCCGGAACCACGCCGCCTCATCGTCTATGTCGACAGGCCTGTCCGGCGCAGAGGCCCAGGCCTGTACGATGGCGGCCTCCAGGAGGACCTCCCGATCCAGTCGCTTAAGCACCCAACGTGGCTCGCGTGGAGCCGGTGTAACCGGCGTGGCACCCGCGGGGGTAGAGACGTCGAACCGAATGTATAGATGATCCGACGCTGTCTCCACCTCCTCAAGGACACGCCAGCTCTGCACACAGCCTGAGAGCGGGGCGCTCGCGAACGAAAGGTCCACAATTGAGTCGCCCCGTCTCTTCACGCACGTGGCGACGGCCCCGCGATTCAGAAGAACTAGGCTGAAACTATCAGCCCAGCTCTCCACTGCCCTGCCCCTCGGTCTAGTGCATCGGGAACCCCAGTTCAGAGACCAGGCGTTAAAGTCCCCGAGCACCAGAACCGGGTGAGGGTAACAGGTATTGACGACGACGCCCAGCTGATCCAGCCACTGCTGGTACTCAACTAGGTCTCGGTTCGGCGAGAAGTATACTGCCACGACCGCTATCTCCCCCATAAGTGCCGCCATGCAGCCATGCCCCCTTGTCACGACAACAAGGGGGGGGCTGCCGGCAGTAGCGTTGTGCACCAGTGCCACCGATCCGTCCAGGTCGATTTCCCAGGCAGGCCCGAGAAACCGGTGAATGTACGGCTCGGCGACAGCGGCGACATTAATGCCCCACTGTGCCATGCTCTGGAGCAGAAGTGCTTGAGCATCGACACAGTGGTTCGCATTTGCCTGCAGGACGCGGAGCTGAGGATCCATTATGGAACGCCCATCTCCACGCCCTGCCGCGAACCGGAGACGGAGCGCCTGCCTCCAGGCTTCGGCCTCCCCGCGGTGCAGGCCTTGGCGCCAACCCTGTGGTCGGCCGGCTTGCCCTCCGCTGCACACCTGATGCAATGCAACGGAGCTTCGCAATTACCGGCCTTATGACCGGGTTGGCCACAGCGGAAGCAACGGTCACCGACTGTTACCTCCGCCGTGCACTGCACCCCCACGTGGCCCACCGACAGGCACCGGAAGCACCGTGCCGGTCGGGCCTGCAGGAGCCGTACCTGCACCTTCTGGAAGCCTCCGATGAGGAGGCTCCGCCCATCGGCAACCTTTTGGGCTGCCGCGATGGGGCAGCCGACAACTGCTGCCCCCAGTCCACGACGGCCGAAGCGTATTGCTCCGACCCTCACTGTGTCCTGAGGACAGCCTCCGGCCTCCACCACGGCGAGCCTAAGCTCCTCGGCCGTGATGGAGTCGTCCAGACCCGATATGCGCACTTCTGCGCACTTGTTGGGCCCGGACACCCGGACGTCAGCTACGTCCAGCGTCTCCCTGAGCCTAGCCGCTAAGGCGTCGGCTTTAGGGCCGCTGGTAGCGCCGGGGACCTCGAAGATCCAAGCTCCGGTGCGCGTGGGCTTGCACACCAGATCCGGGATCTCGAGGGCTCCCAGGTCGATGCAGGCCCTTGCCTGCCTCACTACCTGGGCGTACTCCACACCTCTCTCCGACGCTTCCGCCGTCAATGTGATGACGACGGCCGTCGATCGAGGGACGCGGAGCCTCCTCGGTGCTGTTGCCATCGTGGCAGCCTTGGCCCTTCTGGCCAATTTGGCTGCTTTTTTAGCGGCGCTCCGTCTCTGTTTATTTGCTCCGGCCACCTCCCAGCCCCCTAACGGGGCCGGAGCCAGAGCCCGGGCCGGGACTGAAGCCCGGGCTGGGGGCGGGGCTGAGGCCAGGGCTGGGGACTTCTTCCCCTTACCCTTGCCCTGGGTGACCTGGGCGCCCTGTGCGGGACCCGGAGGTCCTGGAGGGGGGCGGCGAGCTGGCACCGACGGGGCCGCCGCCGCCGCCGGGGAGGCAGTGCCGCCTCTCACTGCGGCGGCGTACCCGGCTGGCGTCGCGAGAGGAGGACGGCGGGCGATGTCCAGGATCGCCTCCAGCCGCCGGTTGGTGCGCTCCTCCTGCGCCACCATCTCAGCGCGTATGGCCGCCATACAATCGGCCAACGACGCCGGCTCTGCCGGTCGAGTCGGCGGCTGCACCGGTTGCCGCGGCGACTGCGCAGTTTGCGCTGGCCGCTCCGACTGCACCGGCCGCCCCACCGGTGCTGAGTGCGCCGACCGCTCCAGTTGCGCCTTCCGACAGCGAATTACGATGAAGCACGAATATACAGCCAAATTCTTTATGTTTCTGGGACCACTGCTGTATAATAGAGTAAATGCCATAGTAGACATTTATCCCCTGAACTACAACCAGTGTAAGAATGTCCTAAAGAATTTCCTGCAAAAATTGACACACGATGAGACAGAGAAGTTAATAACGGTGGTGAAATAAATATTGTTAAGTATTTTAGTAACTAAGAAGATATAAGTTTAGATTTATTTGCCAATCCACTTTGCAAGTAGCTTTTATACCTAAGAATTATTTATTTGTTTATTTTAAATGTAAAAAATGCACCACAAGCCTGAAAAACAGGATTACCTAGTTCAGGCACAAGCTATGTAGCACAGCTGAATAACTATAGATAATGTAAGAGTTATTCGACAAATGTAGAGCTCATATATAATATATGTATTTATTTATTTATTTATTTATTACATCTTAGGAAAACTTACAGCTAGTAATGTAGTGTTAAATATATCATTATGCTAAGAGACGGCCAATTAAAAGTTCTCACTGTTATGCAGTTCAAATTATGTAGTAAGTATTAGGTAGACAATTTACTTTCACAATATTATTATATGCAGGCCTAAAATACAAAAGGATGAAGCAGGAAACAGCCGAGATCATCAAAATGTATACACAAATATATTATTTAATTATTGTCAAAGAAACAAGAGCTAAGGTCTCTTTTCATTTTTACCCGACTACGGCGAAGCCAAAAGGAGGGTTATGATTTTGACAGGCTATGTATGTATGTATGTATGTATGTATGTATGTATGTATGTTCATTTGTTCCCTCATAGCTCCTCAACCACTTATCTGAACTGGACAAATGAGGTATCGTTACAAGCGGCTTGATCGTCCGATGGTTATAGGCTATATGACGTGACACTCAATCTTGTGTGGCGCCCTCTAGCGCTCATAAAGTACTGTGTTATAAAATTAATTTGCGAGAAACATGCCGTGTTTGGTATCAAATTAAAGTGCTTAATGAGCACATTTCAAATATGTATAAATTATTAGCTTTACCTTACCCAAAATAATTTAAATAAAAAATAAAGTTTAAAACTAAAACCCGACTACCGTAAAATCACGCTCTAAAAAGTGACAAACAAGAAAATATCAAGGATAGCCGTGGTCGTATGACACTTACTCTAACAAAACAATATATTCGAGGCAAAAGTGGCATACGACCACGGCTATCCTTGATATTTTCTTGTTTGTCACTTTTTAGAGCGTGATTTTACGGTAGTCGGGTTTTAGTTTTAAACTTTATTTTTTTAGCAATACTCGTTGCAAACAAGTCAAGATCGACCCTACGACACTCCGTGTTAAATGAGCGGCATGCTCTAATGAGACACGAGTTCTGTCTATATTCTGTCTATGTGTGGTATAATACATCTAAGATAGTATGTACTTAGTATAAAAGATAGCAATAGATAGATTAAGAAACTATGTAACAAGTACTAATGAATTAATGAAATAAATTATTATTATTATTATTATTAAACTTTTGGTAAATGAGAAAATTAAATGAAGTTCATTTACCAAATTCATTTGGTAAATGAACCTTTGCCAATCCCGCAAGGTGAAACCGGTCAGGTTTAATATAATAAATACTGTGGTAGTGTTCTCAATATGTGTGGATTTTTTCCCACGAATAGATCATTAAACAAAATTAAATAGAATGCTAATTACTTTCCTCTATTACACTGTCAATGTCAAATTACAAGTACATTATTTTGTACACGTACGTCGTACGCAGCTGATGTAATAGAAATAAATATGACAGAATTTATATATTGCAATAGTTATAAATAGTCCATATCCTCTCTACTACCATAGTATGTATAAAAGAAAGTTTATGAAAATGTTCGGATATATATTTTCCAATCACGCCCTAACGGCTGAACGGATTTGGCTGAAAATTTGGTTCAAGGATAGATCCAGACTAGCATGGAATAGGTGTGTATGGATTTCAACTTTTTATGCCATGATTAGGTTCCCATCGGTTTCGGAAACGTGATTATATATTTTACCCAGGCAAGTAATTGTAAAGTTAAAATAGTGCAGAATGTTTTCCTTCTTTGTAAATAACCCATGTTATTTTGTTATTATATTAAAAAATATATTTCATGTTTGCTCTGAAACAATTTTTTTTTATAAATAATTTGTTTTCCCACGAATAAATTAAATAGAATGCTAATTACTTTCATCTATTACACTGTCAATGTCAAACTCAACTGCATTATTTGCACACGTACGTAGCTGATGAAATAGAATTGAATATGACAGAATATTGCAATATGTACCTATAAACAATTGTATACACTCAATAATATTGAAACAAGGAACATTCTTGTGGATGGAAAAAGCGTGCCTGTCCTAAATCAATATAGACCAAGATGCGGAAGACGATGACGACATAATAACCGCCAAATTATTGCAATTTTATTATTGCAGTTCAGCCCGTGTTGTATTCTAATCCTATTCCTGCGACCAATGGGAACCTATTCCAGTGATAAAAATAAATGTATGTAATTGAATGAATTTTACAGCATTGGGTACGCTAATTATGTAAATCGAATACATAGGGAAAAATAATCTTCTCGGGCGGGACTCGAACCCGCGATCTATCCCCAACAGGGGGAATGCCTTGACCAACTCGGCTACCGAGTCACGCCCGATGTGATTCAAATTTCCCTTCTTATCCGTCTTTAAGGCGACGGTGGAGTCAACTACCGATATTCGATGATCGCGGGTTCGAGTCCCGCCCGAGAAGATAAATGTATGTATTTTCCAAACTATAATTTATCCCTGTACCAAATCCGTCATAACTTTTGTCATTTGAACTAGAGCCGTTCTGCTATTTGGGCATGATTAGTTAACAAACATCCAAGCATCATCACAAGCTTTCACTTGGTTAAATATATTAGTAAGTACATGTATATAACCACGCCTTTATTACCAGCGGGTTAGACAGGGTAAATTTACAATTATCGTCATAATAAGTTGAATATAACGCTTCAGACCCTCCGTACCCCTGGTCATTCCCCTGGTGGTACAGTCCGATCTGGTAAAGTTAATTGGTACCACCAAGTAAGCGACACTAGTGATGTGTTGACCAAATAGGTCAATCTCTTGCATGATTAATGGGTAATTATACAAACTTTAATGTAATCAGTAAAATCCTGTTTCCAATTTATTATTTCAAAATCCTGACTGGGATCTCCTCAGGAATTTGGGAAGCTCCTTCTTAGGTTATTCTGTCCCTAGCAACAGGCTTCCGTGGCAGGCTTCTGTGGCCTTGGTGCACAAGTTAAGGAACCCCAAACCACACACTAGCTTTGTCGGCAAATAAGGTTCTAGAACATTCGATGCACACCGACAGTTCTATCTAGGTCAGCGTCATTTTGGTAAATGCCGAATAATTATTAAAACTAGTATATAAGATCAATATTTTGTCAATAGAATTAATTACTGTTTTATCTTAATAATAAGCAGTTACTCTGTCTCTTGAAATAAAGTTTTTTTTTAATTACTTCAGTGTCGGTCACTTTATTGGCGCAGCGGGTAGGATTCTTGCAGCCAGACTCCTGCGTCGTATCCAAATCTACGAGAAGCATCTTACGTCCGTCTCTACGGTTTAGCAAGGATCCCCGAACAAACAAATTTATAAAGAACCGCCTGGTGGCAGGAGTATCGAAGCAGTAATTCACGGGAAATAAACATAGCTGCGGAATTGTGAGTTCATCTTATTCACCTTCCTTTCAGTTCTTCCTTTTTCTAACCTTGTTGTAGGCCTATGTTTTGTGTGTGTTATTAGGGATTAGACAACGCCTTAGTAATACTGTCATAGGTTTCTGTGTTTACGTAGTTTTAACATTTTGTTTTATTTTCTTAAATAATCTAAATATATATAATGGACGGAATAACCCGTATCCCAACAGGAAATGGTCAAAATTATACCAGTATTTAGTGGTGACGCGAGGACCTTGTCATTGTTTATTAAGAAATGCGAATACATACTTCATACATTTTCTGGTGCTACAGAACAAAATATTTATTTATTTCACGTAATAACAAGTAGACTATCTGGGGAAGCAGCTAGTTTAATAGGGGAACGTGACTCCATAGATACTTGGGAGGATTTAAAAGACCTATTGAGTCAGCACTTCGGTGACCCACGTACCGTAGATTGCTTAGCATTAGAACTAGAGTCATGTAAAATAAATAAGGGTGAAAGTTACCTAGATTATTAGCATAGAATACAACATATGAGAAGTATTTTGTTCGCCAAACTGTCGGAGATCGTTCGCGACGAAAGTTTACGTAGAGTATAGCAAATTATTTTCAATAACAGGGCGATGCATGTATTCTTGTATAGTTTACCGCAATACCTAGTGAGACTAGTTCGTTTGCGTAACGTTTCTGACTAAGTGAGACGCGTTAAAAGTCGTCTCAAAGAGCAGAACTTCCAAACTGTGTATGACGCTAGGACAAGCGATCGCCGTAGTTTTATTAAAGCATATTTTTTAATAATAATGCAATAAAATACAGTATATTTGTTAAAATAAGCGTCACGCACACTAAAGCCATTAATTGTTACACACACATACGCATGTTAGTTACGTGTTCATACAATTATTTTTTAAGGCTCAACACAGTCCCATTATATATTTGAAAAGTCCACAGATGACGGATAAAAAAAAGAAATAAAAATATATTTATAAATAAATAAAATGTTCAAACTTATAACTTATGATATTTTCTAAAGTTTACGCGAATGTCACTCATTGAAATAAAACCACTTTGTTATTACAAATATATCGCGACAGAATCCGTAAAAAGTGGTTTTATTTCAATTAAACTTCAGTGATTCGCCCTTCGAGATTACATTTTAATTTACTTGTAGTAGCACGCGTGAGTGCTGCCATCGTACACAATTTTATAGCAACATTTAAAAAGAAAAAAATCTTAGCTAACTTGAGGGTATCTCATACACGTTTTGTGTGGCGGCCATCGTGCACTTGTTTTTTCTTGTGTGTTAAATTATATTAGATTTATAGTGATAGTTTATGTGATTTGTGTCGGAACAAGATGGGAAAGCGTAAACATTACAATGGTGATGAAGAGGAATACTTAAAACGAAAATTCAAGAAGCTAAACGCCAAAAGTCAAAGATTCGTCGCAGGCGCCGTCACCGCAGGTACAATTCGACTTCCAGTAATATTCAAAATCAACCGATTGGAATTATGGTGAGTACGATGACGATGTGTGGTGATGATGATATGTGGACGAACATCCTTTGCAGGTGCGATAGCAAAATGAACTGGAGTCCATAACGAGTATGTTTCCGATAAACTCAGCTAGTTCCTCGCTAACATATCATTACTAAAAAATCGCATTCCATATAAAGTCAAAATGATGTTGTATAACTCCCTAGCTGAATCTTATTTCCAATACGGATTAAGCAGCTACGGTCGTACATACCTATAACACATATCTGCAAAGTATTTTTATTCTTCAGCGAAGAATTCTTCGCAAAATTGTATCAAAAAACATCAAACAGCAGATCAATGATAATGACAATAGTCTGTTTTAATATTGCAAGAGTGCATACCCAAGTTAAGCGTTTGGTAGTTAAGAAAAATCTTTTCTAATCAAAATTTTCGGCACAATCTATGCCGTCCTGTATACACGCGGGCAGTGGCTACCTGGTTCCTCGACTTAATAACGCACTGCCCGCCCTCGGAATTGTGCAATGTAGATACCTAACATTAAGCCTCGTAGTGTCAACAAACAGACTCAAATCACGCTAATTAAACTCACTTGTTTATTGTTATTTAACACCTTAAGCACAGAATAGATAATAGTACTAGCGTACTCCTTAAGCATAGATAATAAACCGCATAGGTTTCTGTAATGCTTATGTATATTTGTTGTATACAAATTGTATAAACGATAAATAAATATAAAAAAGGTGAATTTGCTAAATGAAGTGATGAAAAGTCGGTAGTCAATATAATAACATCCATGTCTGGAGTACAGCCCGCGAGGCTCGTACCATGACTAACTTTAAAGTGTTTTGAATCGGTGATCAATATAATAACATCCATGTCTGGAGTCCCGTCCGTGAGGCTGTACCGTGACTAACTTAGGAGTGTTTTGAATCGGTGATCAATATAATAACATCCATGTCTGTAATCCAGTCCGTGAGGCTGGTACCGTGACTAATTTTGGAGTGTTTTGAATCGGTGATCAATATAATAACATCCATGTCTGGAGTCCAGTCCGTGAGGCTGGTACCGTGACTAACTTTGGAGTGTTTTGAATCGGTGATCAATATAATAACATCCATGTCTGGAGTCCAGTCCGTGAGGCTGTACCGTGACTAACTTTGGAGTGTTTTGAATCGGTGATCAATATATTAACATCCATGTCTGGAGTCCAGTCCGTGAGGCTGGTACCGTGACTAGCTTTGGAGTGTTTTGAATCGGTGATCAATATAATAACATCCATGTCTGGAGTCCAGTCCGTGAGGCTGGTACCGTGACTAACTTTGGAGTGTTTTGAATCGGTGATCAATATAATAACATCCATGTCTGAAGTCCAGTCTGTGAGGCTGGTACAGTGACTAACTTGGGAGTGTTTTGAATCGGTGATCAATATAATAACACCCACGTCTGTAGTCCAGTCCGTGAGGCTGGTACCGTGACTAACTTTGGAGTGTTTTGAATCGTTGATCAATATAATAACATCCATGTCTGAAGTCCAGTCTGTGAGGCTGGTACAGTGACTAACTTGGGAGTGTTTTGAATCGGTGATTAATATAATAACACCCACGTCTGGAGTCCAGTCCGTGAGGCTGGTACCGTGACTAACTTTGGAGTGTTTTGAATCGGTGATCAATATAATAACATCCATGTTTGGAGTCCAGTCCGTGAGGCTGGTACCGTGACTAGCTTTGGAGTGTTTTGAATCGGTGATCAATATAATAACATCCATGTCTGGAGTCCAGTCTGTGAGGCTGGTACCGTGGCTAATTTTTGGAGTGTTTTGATTCTATAATCAATATAATAACATCCATGTCTGGAGTACTTAAAGTCCGTGAGGCTAGTACTATGATTAACTTTGGAGTGTTTTTGAGTCATGTCCATCACCCGGAATTGACGTGATCGGCACTACTGATGCGGATGACAGTCCAACTAAAAGGGCCGCGTTACAGTTTGTGGTCTTGCGGCCCACAAGTGTGGGGCCAACCGCTCCGCAGCCCGGGCCGCGCCCGCAGCTATGTCCACGACCGCGCGCGCCGGCGCTGACACCCACTGGCCAGGAATTTTCTGCGGATACGCTCGCGCCGCTGACTTCTACGGAGCTAAGTATATATTTGGCCCTTGTATACATAAGGATGTTGCCTCTCTGTGGTCTGACATTTTGGTTGATGGCTTGAAAGACGAGGTGAAAGGGGACATCATTAAGTCCTTCGTTTTTCCAAACAAAAAATTGGTTATCTCTAAAGTCGGTTTACTGACGATAGATACGTGACAACGTCATAAGAAAATACTAATGGAATGGTTTCATTTTTCAAAAGAAAATTTAAATTTTATTTGTTTGATTTGTCGCTCGTTCCGAGCTCTCGCTTGCATTTCAAGCTTTAAATGGAACGCCTCAAAGCGAGGTAACGCCGCATGACGCCATGTTTTTTCGTGCGTGCAGCCGGCTCCATCGAATTATAAGAAGTTGTCACATCAAAAAAAAAAAAGATTTGCAAACGCTATAACTGGCGTAGCTAATACTGTATCAACTCTATTAACTTCAGCTCTCATAGATGATGATTATAAGAATTAAATCCTAAAGAATCTTAGTGACACTGGCGGATTTTTACCTATGTTACATTCATTTTTGTGAAACACAAATTAGGCGTGCTCTTTTGTTGAATTGCCATAATAAAGATGTCAAAGATAATATTAAAGATCTAAAGTGAGATGACTCACTTTTTTGAAACGATTTACAAGAAATTCGATGACAGCCATTACAAGAACAGGCGCAAAGTTGAGACCTCCTCCTGTTAAGCAGAGGGTGCAACCCAGACGTAGACCATCAGAGCCTTCTACATCGAGGGTTTTTTTTAAACTGGAGAGGCCAGCCGCCGCCATCTCACCAAGCGCCAGCGAAGACGAGCTCGATTCGCGGTGGGCACAAGCGACCGCCGCTGCCGCGCCGGCAGAGCGACCGCTGAGCCCCGCCAGTACACAGCCGAGGCTCGCGGAGTTAGGGAACTCCGGGTCCGGGTGACTAGAATGCAACACCGCAGGCTGGTAGACTATAGTTTTTCTATAAAGATGGTCAGAACAAGATGTTACCAAACGTATAAAGTTTTTAGAACTGACCACTGCCTTCTTAGTTCTAAAATTTTTGGCAAAAGATTGCAGGAATTGAGAGATTATTTTAAGGATCGACAATTCGACAGCAATACATCAACAGAATGGGAGACATTCAAATCCCTCATTTAAGTAACATAAGTAGACAAATCTGGCGGTGGTGCGAAGACCGGGGTCTGTCTATATACGCTTCTTATATAAGCTCTAATATACTACATGGCTGACGAAGCGTCTCGTCGAATGCATGCGGACATACATAGAATGGGAACTTGCAGACAGCGCAGATTTTCGAGTTAGCGGTTCCTTTTCACACCCTGAGATTGACTTATTTGCGAGCCGAATAAACAAAAGATGTCCCAAATTAGTGTCTTGGCATTGCGATCCTGACGCGTTTAGGGTCGACGCGTTCACAATATCATAGCCACAATATTTTTTCTACGCGTTACCTTTCTGCCTGATACAAAAGGTGTTACAAAAAATTATTACTGTTAAAGTAATCTAATTTTAAGTATGTGACTGATTGCCAAATAAATTTCTTTCTGTCTTTCTTTCTATAATACTGAGGGTATTGTTACACAACCCTGGTTTCCTTTCTATGTAAAATTATTAAATTCAGATAGAATCGAATTCCAGCTTAATCCGAATTTACTATTCACCCCAGCACAAGATACACCGGAGGCTTACCTTGGTTGCCGGAGTATTGTCAGCACGGCGTTTATGAACCAGAGTATTACATCAAACGTCGTGGACTCACGTTGTACCAAACTTATTACAACGAACGTCCTTCTATTTGCCTAGCAAGGACTCTGGAGTATTATTTACCTCTTTCATTCAAGTAATTGTGATTTTCTTTTGATTAGTTTTAACAAACCTTTCCGTAAGGTATGTTCGCAGTCGATTAGTCGATGGATCAAAGTCACCTTGGCAGAAAACGGGATTGACACGTCAGTTATTAAAGCGCATGGCACGAGACATACAGTGACTTCTGCAGCCAATAGGCTAGGTGTAAGTATAGACCCCATTAAGAAAACCGCTGGTTGGTCTGGAAGTTCCCAAGTTTTCGCGAAATTCTATAATCGAGATTTGTTGGTGCACTCTAATAAGACATTCGCCCGCTCGTTTTACAGGGTAGCTTCGATTAATCGTTTAACAATAAGATTATTGTCCATTTTTGAATAATAATCATTACATTTGTAATGCAGGTCTGTAATCTATTCGTTCTTTTTAGAATATAATTCAGTTATGGCCGGACGTCTTTTTTATATCATTTGCTTAATGCTATTTCGTCTCTTACTCTAAACATCCTACAAGTAAATTAAAATGTAATCTCGAAGGGCGAATCACTGAAGTTTAATAGAAAATCAAACGAACTTACCTGTAAGTGAAGTTCGATGACTATTAAACGATGTGATTCGCCCGAGAGATTACAACCCCCCCGACCCCATCTGGACCTTGTCCAGATGATTCCCTTTAGACCACGAAATAGCGCATAACACAGATGGCCTGTACGGGGTAAACGTGTATGAGATACCCTCAAGTTAGCTAAGATTTTTTTCTTTTTAAATGTTGCTATAAAATTGTGTACGATGGCAGCACTCACGCATGCTACTACAAGTAAATTAAAATGTAATCTCTCGGGCGAATCACATCGTTTAATAGTCATCGAACTTCACTTACAGGTAAGTTCGTTTGATTTTCTATTATTAACTTATTTTTAAATTCATTATAGTCAAATTTCGAGCACCGAGCGACCATTAGTTTAGTTTTATTTATGAAGATACCTATTTGTAGAAGGAAGAAAAAAGAACTAAGTACTTACAAAATTTTTCCTACTTCTTATTATTTTATAGTCGATGAATGTCCTTATAGCTCTTTGGCGTATTTCATTCGACAGCTCAGTATCCGTGAAAGTGGTATTCCAAAGAGAAAAATTCTTTCACACGTGCATTGAATACAATTAACTAGAATTCTAATTGCTTTCGTCTATTACACTGCCAATGTCAAACTAAAACTAGCATTGCACACGCTCACAGCTGATGTAATAGTGCGAAATATGGCAGAATATCTATAAACAATGCAATTACTTACAATAAAGGCATACTTAACAAAATTCAAGTAGGCAGGGATGAATGGAAAAAGAAAGTCGATCCCAAATCAATAAGGGATAAAGGAGATGAAGATGATGATGATAATAACTAAAAAATAATATACAAACTCGAATTATATGAACAATTTAAAAATCAAAAGATCCAACTGCAGAAAAGTCAATGTGAAATAAAATCAATCGTTTGAAAAAGAAGCGTAAACTTATCTTTCGAATTATGATTTGTAAGTTATTGAATTTTTATATAATCATTTAATTTATTATTCCTCCTAAGTATTAGTTAAAAAACTTAAAAAGACTATTCACCGTATTGATTTCTTTTATAACACAATTTTAAGGCCACCTGCATTTTCAGAAGAATCTAATTTTACTTTCATTGCCGTGAACCATTAAGTGGCTACACGTTAGTGATACACGTCAAAACACTTTCTTGACAGTATGTTTAAACGGTACATAAAAGACAGGCAGTGTTCCCTGCCTAATATTTCCTTTTTTTGCACAATTTGGTTTGTTTTAACTTTTACAAAAGCATCTTCTACCTGACCATTCCTCTACTAAGTTGACCCACGGGCCTACACACGATCTGTATTTCTCAGTTTTTTTTCTCACCCGTATAGAAAAATAGGTATACCATTGGCTATGGCCACATTTTAGTTTAAAGCTAAAAAAACCCTACATGCGCTGCAAGAGTCTCTATTTAATATACTAGCAGCCCGCCTCCCTACGTTGCTTGGTATTATATTCATAAAAAATGCCTATAACCTATTACCGCACTATCTGTCAACCAAAACAAACGGGTTGTAAATGGTGTCAAAATTTGAGCTCAATTGATACAGTTCTAATTGAGATTTTGAATCGTACACAAGCCAACTCAACATTTTTATATACAAAGATCCAAGATTATAATATTATACGTAGATAAATTTAAACATGTAAAATAATAAATTACAAAAGAGGCATTCTTTTTTTTAGAAACGTGACCTTAGTTGTTTGATACTTCCTTTTAGAATTACAATTTAGTGCAGACTGATATTTTACGTGAAAGGTATATAAAGTGAATTTTATAGCTCTGATTAATCATTCGCAGTCCACTGTGCAACAAACAATAAACAAAATGGCCGCTAAGGTTTGTACATTATACTGAAATAAGTTTGTTTGTGTTTTAAATAATATGTGATTGCACTGCAAAATACAAAGTCTAGTGCTTCGAGAATTTATGATAGAGAGCAATAAAACATTGATGAAGATGAAGAACGTATTCGCAAAAAAATATTGGCATATTTTGTCTAAAATTAAACGAAAATTAATGGATCCCTTCAACTTTTAAACTTAATTTCTATCTATTTAGAGTAAAACGTTATACAAGTACTTCTTCACTTCTTATCAGTTTCCTTACAACTTACAGTTTTGACATTAAGTTAAAAGTAAATAATTTGGCTAAACAGTCAAGTACCCATTATTCCAATTTAATTAGTAATGGAGTATTAGCATCATCTTCTTCTCCAGTAACTGTTATGGGTTTGGGATCAGTCTACATTTTCTATTCATTTGTATTGACTTGTATTTTACGAATTATCTAACCTATGCATTTATTTATAGCTATTGCATTATCTATAGTCTGTAGTAGTGTCACACTTTACTAGTAAATAATTGAATTTTTAACTTTGGGTTCTCAATAAACTAAATCTAGAAGTAGACTCAACTGATCGTAATCCTTCTTTCCTTTACAGTTCTTCGTCATCGCTTGCCTGGTGGCAGCTGCTCAGGGCAGCGGACTCCTCGGTGGTGCTAACAGCTTCTCATACGGTGTGGCAGATCCTCTCACCGGTGACTTCAAGAACCAACAAGAAACCCGCGTCGGTGACCGCGTCGTCGGACAATACTCTCTCTTGGAATCCGACGGCACCAAACGCACTGTCGACTATGCTGCTGATGGCTACAACGGTTTCAACGCTGTCGTACGCAAGGACCCCGCCTACGCTGCTGCCCCAGTAGTTGCTCCAGTAGCTGCCGCCTACGGTTACAACGGATACAATGGTTACAACGGTTACGCTGCTCCCCTTGCTGGTGCCTATGGCGGTTACGGATACGGCGCTCCCTACAACAACGGATACAACACCGCCGGTGTTGGTGCTTGGGGTAATGGTGCCTGGGGTAACGGTGTTTGGGGTAACGGTGCCTGGGGCAACGGATACCTTGGTGCCCGTCTATACTAGACAATTTTAAATTAGTTTTGAAATACCAAAGAATGATGTTATGATCAAATATAATTAAAGCTAAATTGTATATAATTGATTACTATCTTTCATTTTATTTACAAAGGTTTCTTCTTCTTCTGACCTATCTTCCTAATTAATAATATATCCACTAAACATACTTAAAATACGATGAGACGTATGATAAAAACATAAATGGCTGATGTATATGGATATTCACGACAGACTGACCGCCCCAAGTCATGAAGCAAAGCTTACAGGTGCAATTATAAATGGACCCTGTATGTGTGTGTAATTTTTATAATTATTGTCTAATATTGTCCTTTAATCGTAAATTATACAAGGCTTTTTCATCTACAAATATTACGTTTGACTTATTAAATTACCCTTCTATTAAAAAGATAAATATTATGTAATTTAATCATTTATGGATATAAAGGGCGGACCATTTTGAAATGGTAAAAGTAGGTAACGAGTACAATAATAATAGATTTTATCACTTAGAACCTTATACACGGTGAACCCTCTCCGTGTATAAGGTGACAAAAATGCACCTTCTAAGAAAGTACTGATTGTTAGGGTTCTGTAGTTCTATAGATAGTACACGGAACCATTATGGATTCGGCATGTTCGTCCGTTTGTAGCCTAATCCCGAGACTTTACAGGGATGTTATATATTAGTTACGCCATTTTATCTCGTTAACACATAATGCAATTCAAAAGCACTTCCTCACGACATGGTTATGTGGGCTTCGTTGTATATGACCGTGCCATCTCAGTCTGGATTCTTAGATCTTGTCAGCTATCTGTGCGACCTTGAAGCTTCCCCCAATATGTTCCTTACGGACCCTCGCCCATTGCAGCATACGCATTTTTGTCATGTCAAGTTTTTGTTCATATCTTTTCTTCACTGGCCAAGATTTGCTGCCGTACAGGAATGCTGTTTTAACAGATTTTCCCTCTTTGCGACTAACTTAATTCAAATAGATTTTTTCCACTATTTATACTGTTGAATTGATGGCACTTGGTGAAATTCATTGTTACACATATTGGGAACACTAATACTTTTTCCACAGTATTTATTCTATTAAACTTTTGGTAAATGAGAAAATTAAATGAAGTTCATTTACCAAATTCATTTGGTAAATGAACCTTTGCCAATGCCGCAAGGTGAAACCGGTCAGGCTTAATATAATAAATACTGTGGTAGTGTTCTCAATGTGTGTGGATTTTTCCCACGAATAGATCATTAAACAAAATTAAATAGAATGCTAATTACTTTCGCCTATTACACTGTCAATGTCAAATTACTAGTACATTATTTTGTACACGTACGTCGTACGCAGCTGATGTAATAGAACTAAATATGACAGAATTTATATATTGCAATAGTTATAAAGTCCATATCCTTCCTACTACCATAGTATGTATAAAAGAAAGTTTATGAAAATGTTCGGATATATATTTTCCAATCACGCCCTAACGGCTGAACGGATTTGGCTGAAAATTTGGTTCAAGGATAGATCCAGACTAGCATGGAATAGGTGTGTATGGATTTCAACTTTTTATGCCATGACTAGGTTCCCATCGGTTTCGGAAACGTGATTATTACCCAGGCAAGTAATTGTAAAGCTAAAATAGTGCAGAATGTTTTCCTTCTTTGTAAATAACCCATGTTTTTTTGTTACTATATTAAAAATTATATTTCATGATGGTCTGAAACAATTTTGTTTTGTAAATAATTTATTTTCCCACGAATACATTAAATAGAATGCTAATTACTTTCGTCTATTACACTGTCAATGTCAAACTCAACTACATTATTTGCACACGTACTTAGCTGATGTAATAGAATTGAATATGACAGAATATTGCAATAGGTATAAACAATGGTATCACTCAATAGTTTTTTCTTATCCAGGACAGGTCAATTTGACTTCACCTCGCCTGATGTTAAGTTACAGCAAAGTCTCGGAAAGAGGGTCTCCATCGTAGACATGTACCATGTTAACAGTGGTGGCACTCAGCTTGACGGCCTCATTAGATGCCTTTTCACGCCCCGCTTATAGGACCCGGGACTGTAGGAAGAAGGAAACCAGTGAGTTGACAGGGAGTTCCAGGTCTTAGTGGTGCGGCATAGGAATGAGTCACTGAAACCTGAATCGCGAGTATTGAAACAAGTAACATTCTTGTGGATAGAAAATCAATGTAGGCCAAGATGAGGAAGATGATGACGACTTAATAACAATTGTTATTGCAGTTCAGCCCGTGTGATATTCTGATCCTATTCCTGCGACCAATGGGAACCTATTCCAGTGACAAAAATAAAGGTATGTATTTGAATGAATTTTACAGCATTGAGTACGCTAATTATACAAATCGAATACATAGGAAAAAGAATCTTCTCGGGTGGGATTCGAACCCGCGATCTTTCCCCAACAGGGGGAATGCCTTGACCAACTCGGCTACCGAGACACGCCCGATGTGATTCAAATTTCCCTTCATAACCGTCTTTAAGGCGACGGTGGAGTCAACTACTGATATTCGATGATCGCGGGTTCGAGTCCCGCCCGAGAAGATAAATGTATGTATTTTCCAAACTATAATCTATCCCTGTACCAAATCCGTCATAACTTTTGTCATTTGGACGAAAGCCGTTCTACTATTTGGGCATGATTAGTTAACAAACATCCAAGCATCATCACAAGCTTTCACTTGTTTAAATATAATAGTAAGTATATGTATATAACCACGCCTTTATTACCAGCGGGTAAGACAGGGTAAATTTACAATTATCGTCATAATAAGTTGAATATAACGCTTCAGACCCTCCGTACCCCTGGTCATTCCCCTGGTGGTACAGTCCGATCCGGTAAAGTTAATTGGTACCACCAAGTAAGCGACACTAAGTGATGTGTTGACCAAATAGGTCAATCTCTTGCATGATAAATGGGTAATTTAATTATACAAACTTTGATGTAATCAGTAAAATCCTGTTTCCAATTTATTATTTCAAAATCCTGACTGGGATCTCCTCAGGAATTTGGGAAACTCGTTCTTAGGTTATTCTGTCTCTACCAACAGACTTCCGTGGCAGGCTTCTGTGGCCTTGGTGCACAAGTTAAGGAACCCCAAACCACACACTTTAGCTTTGTCAGCAAATAAGGTTTAGAACATTCGATGCACATCAACAGTTCTAACTAGGTCGAACGTCATTTTGTTAAATGCCGAATAATTATTAAAACTAGTATATTAAGATCAATATTTTGTCAATATAATTAATAACTGTTTTATGTTAATAATAAGCTGTTACTCTGTATCTTGAAATAAAGTATTTTTTTTAATTACTTCAGTGTCGGTCACTTTATTGGCGCAGCCGGTAGGATTCTTGCAGTCAGACTCCTACGACGTATCTAAATCTACGAGAAGCATCTGACGTCCGTCTCTACGGTTTAACAGGGATCCCCGAACAAACAAATTTAGAAAGGACCGCCTGGTGGCAGGAGCAGCGAAGCAGTAATTCACGGGAAATGAAGATAGCTGCGGAATTGTGAGTTCATCTTATTCACCTTCCTTTCAGTTCTTCCTTTTTCTAACCTTGTTGTAGGCCTATGTTTTGTGTGTGTTATTAGGGATTAGACAACGCCTTAGTAATACTGTCATAGGTTTCTGTGTTTACGTAGTTTTAACATTTTATTTTATTTTCTTAAATAATCTAAATATATAATGGAGGGAATAACCCGTGTCCCAACAGGAAATGGTCAAAATTATACCAGTATTTAGTGGTGACGCGAGGACCTTGTCATTGTTTATTAAGAAATGCGAATACATACTTAATACATTTTCTGGTGCTACAGAACAAAATATTTATTTATTTCACGTAATAACAAGTAGACTATCTGGGGAAGCAGCTAGTTTAATAGGGGAACGTGACTCCATAGATACTTGGGAGGATTTAAAAGACCTATTGAGTCAGCACTTCGGTGACCCACGTACCGAAGATTGCTTAGCATTAGAACTAGAGTCATGTAAAATAAATAAGGGTGAAAGTTACCTAGATTATTATCATAGAATACAACATATGAGAAGTATTTTGTTCGCCAAACTGTCGGAGAACGTTCGCGACGAAAGTTTACGTAGAGTATAGCAATTTATTTTCAATAACAGGGCGATGCATGTATTCTTGTATAGTTTACCGCAATACCTAGTGAGACTAGTTCGTTTGCGTAACGTTTCTGACTAAGTGAGACGCGTTAAAAGTCGTTCTCAAAGAGCAGAACTTCCAACTGTGTATGACGCTAGGACAAGCGATCGCCGTAGTCGTTTAGTCCACTCTCGACCCCTCGACCCCCAATATATAATGTGTCCACTGGACCCCTAACCATAGTTTACACTCGGCCCCTGGGGGTCGAAAGTGGATTTTATTTCACAGTCAAGTTTTGGTTTCCTCTCGACCCCCATTAGTACACTTAGGATGATAAATCATTCATCAGTCTACCTATATATGCATATTGAAAATTGGTTCTTCGAGAGGTTTAGGCGTATATATACATAAACGCAAAATGACCAGGTATCGCACAATGGCAGATTCGCAGATTGACAGATTCGCAGAATGACAGATAAATCTCAAATTAAAAAAAATAATATTCTTTGCCACTTGTATTATAACTTCTTACTGATGATGATCATGATAATACCTAGTTGTAGTTATTCAATTTTCTATCGATAATATTGTGTATTTAGTTCAACTATGACGCATTTTAGGTTCACTTTAATTTAGTTTCTACAGTTGTTTTAGTTGGTTTTTAATAAATTGTTCCTAGGTAAGCACAACATAGGCAGAGATAAATGTGGAATTCTCTTGCAATCCATACATTTGCACTTCACGAAGTTATTATGACGAATAACTATCAAAAATATATTCCGAAGGACGGTAAGTACTAGGGATGGGTCGAGCACTCGGTTGATACTCGGTACTCGGCGTACTCGGCGGGTTTTTTGATACTCGTACTCGGCTGAATAACTCGGTTTGAATGCCGAATATACTTTGTTTAATTGTGTGTGCCGAATATACTTTGTTTAATGCAGTATATTTAGGTATTAAGTATAATTAAAATAACAGTGTTAATCAAAAAGTCAAATTTTAAAGTATTAAAGTAAATATGACTCGAAAAGGGTTTGCAGTATTTTCATTGCATTCGATTGTGACGACAAAGTTGATGCTATTGACTCAAGATTTTGAAATATTTTGCGCAAAGTTTAATTTTCCAAATCTTTAAACTCTTCTTTGCGCCGTCATAGAAGCCTTTCGTCCAACACCACTAAGTGCAATTATAGAATAGCATAAAGTACATTTTATTTCACTATATCTTCTACAATCTCGTCGTAAAATGCCGCCGGCCTCTCGACCGTCGTGAATCTTCTTCTTCATCATAGCGTTATACCCAGTCGGATTTGACTGAACGTCGATATTTTCTGTGAAGCGACTTCCATCTGACCTCCGCAACCCAGAGGCGATATCGAAGCATTGCAATAAAATCAACCAACCGTCGTTAACCTGTTTGTACTTATTTACGCGCGCGAAATGGGAATTTGATTGAACCGAGTTACTCGGCCGAGTATTCTGTAAAAAAAAAATTGAGCCGAGTAAAACTCGGTACTCGGCAAAAGTGTTACTCGGCGCATTTCTAGTAAGTACTATTTGTCGGGCATACCACTGCCCGCCCTGGAGAATCATATAGACACATTATTTGTTGTTTTCGTCCTAAAGTATTTGCACAATCTAGAACATTACACATCAGTAATTTACCTTGAAATACGATCTTGTGATTTCGAGGGTGCCATACTGGTATGTGCCCGACCCAGTTCTCGAAAATGGTCTAGTTACATGGTTGCATAAATATGGCCAGACTCACGTGTCATTAGAACGCAGAGATATCAATAATTGGGAAGTGCTCAGGCAACTGAAAAACAACAGGAATACTTTGCAGGTATAATGGTAGGGTAGGTTCTCGGCGGCGCGCTAAAAAGAGCACCTCCCCATTCCGGGGGCGAGTCGGGGATACCGTTGTCTCCCCTCTTGAGGAGGGCCAGACCGTAAGGGAAGGCCCTTGGTCAGCCGAGAGCGAGGGATATGTCGATGACAACCTCACCTCCGGCCTAGCACCACGACCCACAGTCGGCGTGCGGTTTTAGTCGGTTCGAGTCCGACATAACCTCCCTTTCCGGCTCCGGCAGGGACCCCGCTGCCGGAGGGGATTTCCGCACGGAAAAAAAAGGATAGGCTCACTGGCTCTTTCAGGACGTGGATCCCTTTCGCTAGCTCTTGGGACTTTGCCTCATTCATTCGATGGAATGGGAATAGCGAGAGGGTTCTCCGTCATACTGGATTATAATCCAGCAGGGCTTATCTACTGCTATGTATGAAATACAAATAAAAAAATTGTTTTATTTTAATTGTTTATTATGGTATGTATAGTCTCTGTTTATCGTCGACCATTGACGAGTCAACGCGAGGAGGAAAATTTCATCTCGGCTTGCTGCCTTCCACCCGATTACGATTGGGAAAGCGTGTATGGGTTAATATTGCTGCCACCTGGACTTTCATGAATATGATAACAAAAAAGTTCTCATTCTTTCATTTTCATTTCTCATAAGTATGTTTATCCGCATATCTCTGGAACGGCTGGACCGATTTGGACGGGACTTTCACTGGCAGATAGCTTATGTAATAAGGAGTAACTTAGGCTAAAAAAAATGCCAAAAACAAAAAAATTTAGATTTTTTTTATTAAGTACATTCCACGCGGACGAAGTCGCGGGCACAGCTAGTATATATATAAACATACATATATATCGCCCTTCCCGGCGAATAAAATGGTAATCGCAAATTCCAAATTTTACAGGAGAAGCAAATAACTGTTTTTTGCTTATATCTCAGTGCAGGTAGATTGTATGGCAATAATTTATATGTCAAAAGAAAGCTAATTTTTGTGCAGACTAGTTTCTATGTTAATTTTATTTCATTAGGCTATTGGAATAAAGTAATTTAAGAAAAACATTTTACCGAAAATGTAGATAAAAATGATAGTACACAATGTATCATTACCATATTATTCGCGTGTTATTCCCATTGCTGCCGTGGTCAGTAATAATACATTACAGTATTGTTCATGTAAATATGGAGCTAAAAATGTTTACGGTAAATGAACATTACCATATTATTCGGGGAAATGCATGTGATAGTGTCTACGGTAATATTACTTTGCAAAACTATTCATCAATATATTGTGTCAACTGATTATTTGTAATATTATATTGCAAATATAATATTTGATCAAACAATATAGTAATAATTAGTTAAATTACATAATATTGCGGGAGTGAAGAGAGCTACCACAGTCAGGTTGCAGTATATTTATTACTACTCAATGATTTAATAAAGCAATGTCTTACAAACGACGACGACGACGACGACGACGACGACGTGGTTTTACTGTAGTGACAAGTAGACATCATTAAAACAGGCTTGTGGCAATAAGAGCAGAGACGTCTTCGTGTGAGCTGCAGAACTTACGAATCTCGTGGTAACTTAATTTTGAGTAAATTTTGAAGGCAGAAACTCTGAGTGAACGTCGCAGTAATCCTTGAATAAGTTTAATTTAATTGTTCACCTGTTACACCTATCCATACTAATATTATAAATGCGAAAGTAACTCTGCCTGTCTTTCTGTCTATTTGTCTGTATGTTAGGCCTTCACGCCTAAACTACTGAACCAATGTGGCATAAGGATAGATTAGACCTTAATAAAGGATATAGGCTATGTTTGGTCCCGATAACTGACATCCACGCGGGTGGAGCCAGCAAAACTTAAATCCACTTCCGCTGTGGATTAGCAAGAACCAGAACGCGAATTGAAATCTTTCGGCGTTCTCTGTATACTGCCTTTTTTATATATTGTCCCTAAGGCCCCATTCTGTTTGATACCAAAAATAGAGAATGAAATTAAAGTGTAAACCTTCGTGATTTATCTTTGGTTCCTTGTTTTTATATTGTGAGTAAAAGTTCTAAATTCAATTTTTGTTCTGTCTGTCATTACAATATATACGACGTAAGAAATGTGGACAAATCTATACAAATAAATAAAATTGGAGTGTCTGTTTGTAATATTAAAATAACCGCTTTCTACTACATGCATATGAATGTATATACGGTACACATACCAAAATATATATTTTTAAATTTTTTGTCTGTCTGTCTGTCTGTCTGTCTGTCTGTCTGTCTGTCTGTTTGTTTTGGCTAATCTCTGGAACGGCTGGACCGATTTGGACGGGACTTTCACTGGCAGATAGCTTATGTAATAAGGAGTAACTTAGGCTACTTTTATTTTAGAAAACTGATGATTTTTTTTATTAAGTACATTCCACGCGGACGAAGTCACGGGCACAGCTAGTATTAAATAAAATTCTTACATACACATACTATTTAACTAAAGTACTCTCAATATAATTTATCTTAAGTAATTTGCGTTTTAGTAGTTATCAAGTGATTGATGCATACAGAAGTTCTATTTGCAAACATGTCTAAAAGTACATTCCACGCGGACGAAGTCGCGGGCACAGCTAGTATTAAATAAAATTCTTACATACACATACTATTTAACTAAAGTACTCTCAATATAATTTATCTTAAGTAATTTGCGTTTTAGTAGTTATCAAGTGATTGATGCTTACAGAAGTTCTATTTGCAAACATGTCTGATATACCAACTACAAGTGACAATAGGGCGCATTTAAAATTTATTCCTTCCCAGAGAGGAGGACGTATACTGCTTCTGGAAGGTCAACAATACCATGTCAAGAAACAGTTTAAAAACGGAACATCATATTGGCGGTGTATTAATAGGCCTACATGCCACGGTACTGTGACAATTTTAGAAACGGAAAGTAAAGTGATCAAATCAAATGTGCACTTATGTCAAACTAATAGTGCCAAAAATAAAGTGCAGGAGATAATGTCATTTTGTAAAGAACGAGTGTCAAAAGAATTCAAACAGACTGTACCATCTATATATTACGATGCAGTGGTTGCGCTAAAAGACTCCGATCCAAATGTCATCAAAGAATTACCATCGTATAAAAATGTAAAATCGGGACTTTACAAACAGCGGAATAAAGCTGCAGGTGTAAAAAAAAGTTGCTATTCCGCCGCTAACGAAGTAGAAGTGCCTAAATTATTTGAGAACTTTTTATTATTTGACTATAATTATAGATCAGAGAGAATATTAGCATTTGCAAGTACCTAGTAAAGCAAGAGAATTGATGTGCAGTGTTGACCATTTTTTTTGTGATGGAACTTTTAAAGTTTGCCCCCGTCCTTTTTTACAACTATATTCGATTCATGGGGATATTGGGAGCTCAGAAGATAATACCAATATTGTACCCTTAGTTTATGTCCTCTTAGGAAGTAAAAAGCAAGCTACCTATAACCTATTATTCAGTCTAATGAAAAAAGTGTTGCCTGATTGGAAGCCCAAAAAAATTACTGTAGATTTTGAGAGTGGACCTATGTTGGCCTTAGAAAAAAATTTTCCTGAGATACAAATAAAAGGTTGCTTTTACCATTTTAACCGGGCTATTTGGAAAAAAGCCAAGGCTTTAAATTTGACTAAAAAGAAAACTACCCGTAAACACGTAGCATTATTTACAGTTCTGGCGCACCTTCCTCAAGAAGAAATTGACAATGGGTTTCTGTATATCATGGAAGACAGTCCAGATGAACCGGGTGTGAAAGAATTTAACGATTATTTCGTACAACAATGGTTTGAAAACAGACTCATGAGAAATAAATGGTGTTGTTATGCTGAACGACATCGCACTACTAATAAACTGGAAGGTTGGCATGCTATGCTAAATAGAAAATTAGCAAAAACCACCAATTTTATACAATTTTTGAAAATTATAGAAGATGATTCCAACTATCAAAAACTAGTTAAGATGCTATGTTCATCACAGTCAAAACGAAGATCAGACGATATTGACAACGACAAACGCATTAATTATATTCTCAATCAATTCGTTAATAAAGAAATACCAGTTGGTCTTTGCTTAGAAAAATTAAGTCCATATATTTTTTAGGATTCAGCAGATCATAAGAATACCGGAAATAAAAAAGTGTCTAAGTGCCAGAACATTCGAAACGTTTTTTATCCCAGCAATGTATTCTATGTGCCATCGCCAATAACCTAAAATAAGCATTATGTGACTAGCGTAGTGCTACAGGCCCATCGCTGTCACCTCCCTTCTCTCGAAGGTTATGGAGCGTGTTATTAATACACAGCTCCTGGGATACCTTGAGGGTAACGATCTACTGAGCGACCGACAGTACGGCTTCCGCCAGCGTCGCCCGACCGGTGACCTTGTTGTGTATCTCACAAACCGTTGGGCGTAAGCCATCGAGAGCCAGGGTGAGGCACTAGCGGTCAGCCTAGATATAGTGAAGGCCTTCGATCGGGTATGGCACAGAGGTCTTCTTGCGAAGCTACCATCTTATGGACTCCCTGAGGGGCTGTGTAATTGAATTTCCAGCTTTTTGTCCAACAGAAGCATCCAAGCCGTCGAGGACGGCAGTCGCTCGGACCGCATGGACATAAACGCTGGTGTCCCACAAGGTTACGTGTTGTCTCCGACCCTGTTTCTGCTGCATATTAATAACATGCTGTCGGATGACAGTACTGGAGACACATGTTACATGGGCCGTGCAAACATCCCCCAGTCCGAGGTGGAGGGGAGTCGCGAACAACTTGTGTCAGAAATCGAGACTACTCTCCGGGAGTATCCGATTGGGGTCGACTAAACCTGGTCCAGTTCAACCCCACCAAGACACAAGTATGTGTATTCACCGCTAAGAAAACCCCATTTATTGTAGCGCCGCAATTACTGGGCACACGGCTTACCATTGCCCCGATTATCAGGATCCTAGGCGTCGTAACATTTCAAGTGACGTCCAGTACCGCAGTCATTTGGAGGAAAAGGTCAAGCTGGCATGATGATGATGCCTACAGTCCTCGTCGACAGTCCCATACTCGCAGGCGATGTGGAACCTCTCAGCCTCAGGAGGGATTTTGCCTCACTGTGTGTTTTCTACCGCCTATATAATGGTTTGTGCTCAGATGAATTATTTGACATGATGCCTGCAGCTACATTCTATCATCGCACCACTCGCCATAGGCAGGGAATTCATCCCCACACATTGCATCCGAATACGGTGCGCACCGTGCGGTATGCAAGGAACGCGAGGCCATAGGCCGCGGTAACCACTTTCCATCAGGTGGGCCGAGTGCTTGTCTGCCACCTAAGTGGTATAAAAAAAAAAGTTTTTTGCTCGGTACTTACATCTATAAGAAACGCGAGGGAGCGGGACGCATAGCGCATTTTTTTTTTAAAAGGGTTTAAGTCCCCGGCAGCGAGCCGCCAGTGTTATAAAAATGGTGGACATTGCACAAAACGAAACGAAAAAGGCGTAAAAATGGTGCACAAAAGTGTGCAGGTTGTTAAAAAACCATTACATAGATTATTTTTACTTAATATTTTAGTATGTTGATTTTGTTACTGGAAAATTTGGTAACTTGGTTGTTTTTATTATTATTTACTTCTATAATGTCACGTCACTAGTCTTTGTTCGTTCAAATGGCCAAAGTGCCAATACCATGAAACGAACTTGGAACTTGATCCTTATTTAAAATATAATGCTAGGCACTTAGAGCCTTATTTAAGTTAGAGAGATGTGGACTTTGAGTTTTCTTTAGACTGACAATAAAGATGTAAGTTTGTTGTACTAATTGATAAGTAAAACACTTTTTCTACACAAAGAGATTATATTGTTATATTACTATTTTCCTTAAAAAAAAATAAACAAGCATGATTATGAAGATGAGTTATTATTTTAATCAACAATTTGTTTTTTGGACATAGAGCCTATTTTATTTCGGGTGGTATTTAAACGCAAATCAAATAAAATACTTTTTTTTTATGAAATAATAATCCAAAATTCCATCAAAATTACTGATTGCACAGCATAATACTAAACTCAAAAGTGTTAGAAAACACACTACAATTTATTTTCGTAACGCTGTTTATCTTAATACAAAGCAGTTTTATTAATGCACTGCTAATGCTGCTAATGCACGACAAAATCATCCATTCATATCAAAAATGCTTGCTGAGCACCAACAAACGACTTGCTTGCTAATAAAAAAAATTACCACGAAGACATAAGTCTTCTAACCTAACCTATCCATTTCGGGGTGGGTGGTGATAATTCTGAACTTAATTACTTAGTATACATGCTACTCGGATAGATATTTTACTTTGACAATGAGTATCTTCTACATGCGCACTAGTTAATTTGCTGTGCAGTTAGTAAAGTAATTTATTTGATATTTTCTGAAGTTTACGCGAATGTCACTCATTGAAATAAAACCACTTTTTACGGATTCTATCGCGATATATTTGTTATTATTACTTTTAAACCCGACGTTTCGGCTGCTTTGCAGCAGCCATTTTCGCGGTGTGACTCACGTAAAAGTAATAATAACAAATATATCGCGATAGAATCCGTAAAAAGTGGTTTTATTTTAATTTATTTGATTTAAAAAAGCATATAAATGATGAAAATATATTGATATGTGATTATTTACTTGATGTGCAATTAATAATATTCCTTTTACCGCCACTCGGGATCGAACTCACAACCACATGCTTGCAAGGTCGGTTATATGCTCACTTAGCTACCATTGCTTTTTGTATAGTTTGTACATGACTGTACCAAAATATTAATTTTAGATAATTATCAAATTAGGGGGCGAGAGTAGACGAGATAGGTTTAGGGGCCGAGAGGACACCAATAAAGAAATCTTTATTTAGGGGTCGAGGGGCCGAGAGTGGACTAAACCGCCATAGTTTTATTAAAGCATATTTTTTAATAATAATGCAATAAAATACAGTATATTTGTTAAAATAAGCGTCACGCACACTAAAGCCATTAATTGTTACACACACATACGCATGTTAGTTACGTGTTCATACCATTATTTTTTAAGGCTCAACACAGTCCCATTATATATTTGAAAAGTCCACAAATGACGGATAAAAATAAGAAATAAAAATATATTTTTATATAAATAAAATGTTCAAACTTATAACTTATGATATTTTCTAAAGTTTACGCGAATGTCACTCATTGAAATAAAACCACTTTGTTATTACAAATATATCGCGACAGTATCCGTAAAAAGTGGTTTTATTTCAATTATTAACTTATTTTTAAATTCATTATGGTCGAATTTCGAGCACCGAGCGACCATTAGTTTAGTTTTATTTATGAAGATACCTATTTGTAGAAGGAAGAAAAAGAACTAAGTACTTACAAAATTGTTCCTACTTCTTATTATTTTATAGTCGACGAATGTCCTTATAGCTCTTTGGCGTATTTCTTTCGACAGCTCAGTATCCGTGAAAGTGGTATTCCAAAGAGAAAAATTCTTTCACACGCGCATTGAATACAATTAACAAGAATTCTAATTGCTTTCGTCTATTACACTGCCAATGTCAAACTAAAACTAGCATTGCACACGCTCACAGCTGATGTAATAGAGCGAAATATGGCAGAATATCTATAAACAATGCAATTACTATCAATAAAGGCATACTTAACAAAATTCAAGTAGGCAGGGATGAATGGAAAAAGAAAGTCGATCCCAAATCAATAAGGGATAAAGGGGATGAAGATGATGATGATAATAACTAAAAAATAATATACAAACTCGAATTATATGAACAATTTAAAAATCAAAAGATCCAACTGCAAAAAAGTCAATGTGAAATAAAATCAATGGTTTGAAAAAGAAGGGTAAACTTATCTTTCGAATTATGATTTGTAAGTTATTGAATTTTAATTTATTATTCCTCCAAAGTATTAGTTAAAAAACTTAAAAAGACTATTCACTGTATTGATTTCTTTTATAACACATTTTTTAAGGCCACCTGCATTTTAAGAAGAATCTAATTTTACTTTCATTGCAGCGAACCAATAAGCGGCTACACGTTAGATACACGTGAAAAATATATCCCTTTCTTGACAGTTTGGTTTAACGGTACATAAAAGACAGGGAGTGCGTTCCCTCAAAGTATTAAAAAGTCATCATAATTCTTCTACCTCCAACCTCAATTGAATCAAAAGCTTGCCATTTACAGACTGCGTCCTCTCTCATATTTCCTTTTTTTGCACAATTTGGTTTGTTTCGACTTTTACAAAAGCAGCTTCTACCTGACCATACTAAGTTGACCCACGGGCCTACACACGATCTGAATTTCCCAGTTTTTTTTTTTGTTTTTCTCACCCGTTTATAGAAAAATAGGTATACCGTTGCCTATAGGCCTATTTTATTTAAAAGCTAAAAAAACCCTACGTGCGCTGCAAGACCTTTAGTAAATACTAGCTTGGCTCCGCCCGCATGGATGTCGTTTATCGCGACGGAGGTCTAATCTACCTCTATACCAAATTTCATTAAAATTGGTTCAGTGGTTTAGGCGTGAAAGCATAACATATAGACAGACAGAGTTACTTTCGCATTTATAATATTAGTATGGAATTTTAGGTTAAAAAAATTCCAACAGCAAATTTATTATGGATAGGAAAATATTTTTTATAATTTTTATACTAGCAGCCCGCCTCCCTACAATGCCGTTGCTTGGTAATAAGTTCATAAAAAATGCCTTAACCTATTGCCGAACTATCTATCGAACTGAAAAAATGGGTTGTACATGGTGTCAAAAATTGAGCTCAATTGATACAGGTCTAATTGAGATTTTGAATCATACACAAACCAACTCAACATTTTTATATACAAAGATCCAAGATTATAATATTATACGTAGATGAATTTAAACACGTAAAGTAATAAATTACAAAAGAGGCATTCTTTTTTTTAGAAACGTGACCTTAGTTGTATGATACTTCCTTTTAGAATTACAATTTAGTGCAGAATGATATTTTACGTGAAAGGTATATAAAGTGAATTTTATAGCTCTGATTAATCATTCGCAGTCCACTGTGCAACAAACAATAAACAAAATGGCCGCTAAGGTTTGTACAATATACTGAAATAAGTTTGTTTGTGTTTTAAATAATATGTGATTGCACTGCAAAATACAACATCTTCGAGAATTTATGATAGAGAGCAATAAAGCATTGATGAAGGAGAAGAACATTTTCGCAAAAAAATAATTCTCATACTATTTTAATTTAATCCAGAATAATAAATTGGAAATCAATTGCTAAAATAAAGGATTCAAATTGTAAAACAGTTTTATCGCAATAAATTACAATAATTTCGAAATCATAAATTGAACAAAAATTAATGGGTCCCGTCAACTTTTAAATTTTATTACGATCTTTTTAAAGTAAAACTTCTTCTTTTCGTATCAGTTTCCTTACAACTTACCGTTTTGACATTAAGTTAAAAGTAACTAATTTGGCTTAACAGTCAAGTACCCATTATTTCAATTTAATTAGTAATGGAGTCATCAACGTCATCTTCTTCTCCATTATCTCTTATGGATTTGTGATCAGTCTACATTTTCTATTCATTTGTGTTTACTTCAATTTCACCAATTACTTATCCTATGCATCTATTTATAGCTATTGTATTATCTATAGTCTGTGGCTGTGGCGCACTTTACTAATAAATACATGAATTTTTAACTCTAATTTCTAAAGCTAGAAGTAGACTCAACCAATTGTAATCCTTCTTTCCTTCACAGTTCTTCGTCGTCGCTTGCCTGGTGGCAGCTGCTCAGGGTAGCGCAAGGACCCCGCCTATGCTGCCCCAGTAGTTGCTCCAGTAGCTGCCGCCTACGGTTACAACAGATACAATGGTTACAACGGTTACGCTGCTCCCCTTACTGGTGCCTATGGCGGTTACGGATACGGCGCTCCCTACAACTACGGATACAACACCGCCGGTGTTGGTGCTTGGGGTAATGGTGCCTGGGGTAACGGTGCCTGGGGTAACGGTGCTTGGGGCAACGGATACCTTGGTGCCCGTCTGTACTAGATAATTTTAAATTAGTTTTGGAATACCAAAGAATGATGTTATGATCAAATATAATTAAAGCTAAATTGTATATAATTGATTACTATCTTTCATTTTATTTACAAAGGTTTCTTCTTCTTCTGACCTATCTTACTAATTAATAATATATCCAATAAACATACCTAAAATATGATGAGACGTATGATAAAAACATAAATGGATCATTTACAGATATAAAGGACCGGAACATATTGAAATAATAAAATAAGGTAAAGAGTAAAATAATGATAGATTTTATCACTTGGCACCTTATACACGGTGAACCCTCTCCGTGTATAAGGTGGCAAGAATGCACCTTCTAGGAAAGTACTGATGGTTAGGGTTCTGTAGTTCTATAGATAGTACACGGAACCGTAATTTCGATACTTAACAGGGATGTTATATATTAGTCACGCCATTTTATCTCGTTAACACATAATGCAATTCAAAGGCACTTCCTCACGACATGCTTATCTGGTCTTCGTAGTATATGACCGTGCCATCTCAGTCTGGATTCTTGGATCTTATCAGCTATCTGTGCTACCTCGAAGCTTCCCCCAATATGTTCTTTATGGACCCTGTCTATAAGAGTTACCCTTCTCGCCCAAGGTTTTGTTCATGCGTTTTCTTCACTGGCCAAGATTTGCTGTCGTATAGGAGTACTAGTTTCATAAATTTTCCCTCTTTGACTACTTTAATTCAAATTTTTTTTTTCCCACGAATAGATACCAACATTAAACAAAATTAAATAGAATGCTAATTACTTTCGCCTATTACACTGTCAATGTCAAATTACTTGTACATTATTTTGTACACGTACGTCGTACGCAGCTGATGTAATAGAACTAAATATGGCAGAATTTATATATTGCAATATTATAGCCTAGTGGTATGGGTAAAGGACTGCTGAGACGAGGTCTCGGGTTCGATCCCAGGTTTACCATGGCACACACCAATGACTATACGATGCTTTTCGAAGTTATGTGTGTATTTATCGCAGGTTTATAAGTGCCCGGTTGATGGCAATAGGCTCGCCACCTATTACATTGGGACCTAAACATAAACTGGCGAAATGTGGGTGCTAGCACCTCTGCCTACCCCTTCGGGGAATACAGGCGTGAGTTTATGTTATGTTATGTTATAAAATGTCCATATTCTTCCTACTACCATAGTATGTATATGAGAAAGTTTATGAAGATGTTTGGATATATATTATACTAGCTTTTGCCCGCGGCTCCGCCCGCGTGGATGTCGGTTATCGCGACCAAACATAGCCTATGTCCTTTCTCAAGGTCTAATCTACCCCTGTACCAAATTTCATCAAAATCGGTTCAGTGGTTTAGGCGTGAAAGCGTAATATACAGACAGACAGGTAGAGTTACTTTCGCATTTATAATATTAGTATGGATATGGATTGTTCAATCACGCTCTAACGGCTGAGGGGGGCTTACTCTTGAAACCAAAATCAATTTATTGTCATGCTATAAGTACGTGACTTATTTGTTACATTATGTAACTTTGTTTTAATTCTTAAGTATAAAGTGTTTTATATACTTGTTGTGATTGTTTATCCAGACGCGAAATGTACATTCGTCCACATTTAGCTATAAGGAAATAAATATTGTAAATTGACGTCTAAAAAATGCCGCAGTGGAGTTTGTTGCGCCGTTTCTTCTCGGTGGTAAACTTAGATTAAGTAGAATTAAAATTCACATCAATAAGAAACAATTTTATTGTTCTATATTGAAAAATAAATGACTATGACTATGACTATTGGAATTGAGCGTTTTCGTACTCTTGGACACCACACTAGCGCCATATTGGCTCAATGTTATGTGAATTTGAAATGCATCAAATCATATTGTATTAGTACGTCAAATGTTGTAAACGGTTGGTGCCTCACATGAAGCCTTCCTTCATTACACTGGGATCTAATTAAGGCACAATTCTAATTTCAATACAATGTTGACGATATTGATTTCGAGAGTAAGACTTTGAATCTGGCTGAAATTTTGGTTCAACGATGGACCCAGACCAGCATGGAATAGGTGCGTATGGATTTCAACTTTTTATGCCATGATTAGGTTCCCATCGGTTTCGGAAACGTGATTATTACCCAGGCAAGTAATTGTAAAGCTAAAATAGTGCAGAATGTTTTCCTTCTTTGTAAATAACCCATGTTATTTTGTTATTATATTAAAAATTATATTTCATGTTTGCTCTGAAACAATTTTTTTTTTAAATAATTTGTTTTGAAGGAAACCCGTGAGTTGGCAGGGAGTTGGTGCTTGGGGTAATGGTGCCGGGGTAACGGTGCTTGGGGCAACGGATACCTTGGTGCCCGTCTGTACTAGACAATTTTAAATTAGTTGTGGAATACCAAAGAATGATGTTATGATCAGAATATAAATAAAGCTAAATTTTATACACATAATTGATTACTATATATTTCATTTTATTAACAAACGTTTCTTCTTCTGATCTATCTTCCCTTATATTCACTGAATATACTTAAAATACGATGAGACGCATCATAAAAACATAAACGGCTGATTGTATAGTATATGGATATGCGCGACAGGCTGACCGCCCCAATTCATGAAGCAAAGCTTACGGGAACAATTATAAAATACACTGTATATGTATCTAATATTTATAATTATTGTCTTATATTGTCATAAAACCGTAAATTATACGTATGAAGGCTCTTTTATTCGCAAATATTACGTGTGACCAATTCAATTTATACCCTTTTATTAAAAAGGTACTTAAAATGTTATGTAATTTAATCATTTACGGAAATAAAGGACCATTTTGAAATAATAAAATTAGGTAAAGAGTTAAATATTAATAGATTTTATCACTTGGTAACTTATACACGGAGAGGTTTGTGACAAAAATGCACCCTCTAGGAAAGTATTAATTGTAAGGGTTACTGTCCTTCTATAGATAGTACACGGAACGGTTATAGATTCGGTATGTCCGTCCGTTTGAAGCTTAGTTCCGAGACTTGGCATGAATATTATATCAGTCATTCACGCCACGCTAATATATAGAAGAATTCGAGTTGAAGAAAATGATACCGCTAGTCGTCATAAGAGATCTTTTATCTCGTTAACACATAATGCAATTCAAAGGCACTTCCTCACGAAATGGTTATCTGGTCTTCGTAGCATATGACCGTGCCATCTCAGTCTAGATCTTGGTTCTTGTCAGCTATCTGTGCGACCTTGAAGCTGCCCCCAATATGTTCTTTATGGACCCTGTCTTTAAGAGTTACCCTTCTCGCCCAAGGTTTTGTTCATACGTTTTCTTCACTGGCCAAGATTTGCTGTCGTAATAGGAGTACTAGTTTAATAAATTTTCCCTCTTTGACTACTTTAATTCAATTTTTTTTTCCCACGAATAGATACCAACATTAAACAAAATTAAATACAATGCTAATTACTTTCGCCTATTACACTGTCAATGTCAAATTACTTGTACATTATTTTGTACACGTACATCGTACGCAGCTGATGTAATAGAACTAAATATGGCAGAATTTAGATATTGCAATAGTTATAAATAGTCCATATCCTTCCGAATAACAAAGTATGTATATAAGAAAGTTTATGAAAATGTTTGAATATATACTTTCCAATCACGCTCTAACGGCTGAACGGATTTGGCTGAAAATTTGGTTCAAGGATAGATCCAGACTAGCATGGAATAGGTGCGTATGGATTTCAACTTTTTATGCCATGATTAGGTTCCCATCGGTTTCGGAAACGTGATTATATATTTTACCCAGGCAAGTAATTGTAAAGCTAAAATGGTGCAGAATGTTTTCCTTCTTTGTAAATAACCCATGTTTTTTTATTATTATAATAAAAATTATATTTCATGTTTGCTCTGAAACATTTTTTTTAAAATAATTTATTTTCCCACGAATACATTAAATATAATGCTAATTACTTTCGTCTATTACACTGTCAATGTCAGACTCGACTACATTATTTGCACACGTACATAGCTGATGTAATAGAATTGAATATGACAGACTATTGCAATAGGTATAAACAATGGTATCACTCAATAGTTTTTTCTTATCCAGGACAGGTCAATTTGACTTCACCTCGCCTGATGTTAAGTTACAGCAAAGTCTCGGAAAGAGGGTCTCCATCGTAGACATGTACCATGTTAACCGTGGTGGCACTAAGCTTGACGGCCTCATTAGATGCGTTTTCACGCCCCGTTTACAGGATCCGGGACTGTAGGAAGAAGGAAGTGAGTGAGTGGTGTGGCATAGGAATGAGTCACTGAGAACTGAAACGTGAGTATTGAAACAAGTAACATTCTTGTGGATAGAAAAAGCGTGCGTATACCAAATCAATGTAGGCCAAGATGAGGAAGATGATGACGACTTAATAACCACCAAATTATTGCAATTATTATTGCAGTTCAGCCCGTGTGATGTTCTGATCCTATTTCTGCGACCAATGGGAACCTATTCCAGTGAAAAAAATAAATGTATGTATTTGAATGAATTTTACAGCATTGAGTACGCTAATTATACAAATCGAACACAGGGAAAAAGAATCTTCTCGGGCGGGACTCGAACCTGCGATTTTTCCCCAACAGGGGGAATACCTTGACCAACTCGGCTACCGAGACACGCCCGATGTGATTCAAATTTCCCTTCTTATCCGTATTTAAGGCGAAGGTGGAGTCAACTGCCGATATTCGATGATCGCGGGTTTGAGTCCCGCCCGAGAAGATAAATGTATGTATTTTCCAAACTATAATTTATCCCTGTACCAAATCCGTCATAACTTTTGTCATTTGGACTAGAGCCGTTCTGCTATTTGGGCATGATTAGTTAACAAACATCCAAGCATCATCACAAGCTTTCTTTTGTTTAAATATATTAGTAAGTATATGTATTTAACCATGCCTTTATTACCAGCGGGTTAGACAGGGCAAATTTACAATTATCGTCATAATAAGTTGAATATACCGCTTCAGACCCTCCGTACCCCTGGTCATTCCCCTGGAGGTACAGTCCGATCCGTTAAAGTTAATTGGTACCACCAAGTAAGCGACACTAGTGATGTGTTGACCAAGTAGGTCAACCTCTTGCATGATAAATGGGTAATTATACAAACTTTAATGTAATCAGTAAAATCCTGTTTGGAATTAATTATTCCAAAATTCTGATTGGAATCTCCCAAGGAATCTGGGAAGTTCGTTCTTAGGGTATACTCGCCCTAGCAACAGGCTTCCGTGGCAGGCTTCTGTGGCCTTGGTGCAAATGTAGCTTAAAAAAAATAGGAAAATACTATTATATTAATTTAAAAATAATTTAGATAATTTAAAAGAGTATTGGATTATTTTTTGTAGAATGTTACCTTCGTAACATTACTTCCTTTTATGATATTAAATTATTGCTCAATACTATATCCGAAAAGTATATAAAACGAACTATTAGCCCGAATTAATCATTCACAGTCTATCGTGCAATAAACAATAATCCAAACGAAATGGCCGCCAAGGTTTGTTTTATTAAATTATTTTTTTAAGTGAAATAACTATGTCAATTGTATCAAAAGAGTATAGAACATATAACATAATATAAACTCACCCCTGTATTCCCCGAAGGGGTAGGCAGAGGTGCTAGTGCACCCACATTTCGCCAGTTTATGTTTAGGTCCCAATGTAATAGGTGGCGAGCCTATTGCCATTAACCGGGCACTTATAAACCTGCGATAAATACACACATAACTTCGAAAAGCATTGGTGTGTGCCATGGTAAACCTGGGATCGAACCCGAGACCTCGTCTCAGCAGTCCATTACCCATACCACTAGGCATATAGAACATATTCATTTGTTTATTACTGAGGTAGCAAACTAACTCATGGTCCACGATGGTAAACAGGGGGGTACCATGGTATTATGATTCTATATTATCTGGAATTCATGGCCAAATATTATAAAACAAATAGACATTAAAATACTGGAGGACAAATAGACGGGTGCCAGTAATTATTAATATTAGGATGATTTTTATGGTTATCTGCGGTAGCCTAATGGACTGCTGAGACGAGGTCTCGGGTTCGATCCCAGGTTTACCATGGCACACACCAATGACTTCGATGCTTTTCGAAGTTATGTGTGTATTTATCGCAGGTTCATAAGTGCCCGGTTAATGGCAATAGGCTCGCCACCTATTACATTGGGACCTCAACATAAACTGGCGAAATTTGGGTGCTAGCACCTCTGCCTACTCCTTCGGGGAATATAGGCGTGAGTTTATGTTATGTTATGTTTTTATGGTTTTGATGACTTTTAATTATATAATCTTTTCCTATTAAATACTGGTTTTCAAGTTTCTGATTAATCTATTGCACAGGCTTACAACAGCTTACATTATTCCTAGGATCTTGTCTCTTTTCAAACCATAACTTCATTCACAATTGTTACGTTTGAAATTACTAGAGTGTACTCATTTCGTTTCTTTACAGTTCGTCATTGTTGCCTGCCTGGTCGCAGCTGCTCAGGCCAGCGGAATCCTTGGGGGAGCTAACAGCTTCTCATACGGGGTGGCAGACCCTTACACCGGTGACTTCAAGAACCAACAAGAAACCCGCGTCGGTGACCGCGTCGTCGGACAATACTCTCTCTTGGAATCCGATGGCACCAAACGCACCGTCGACTATGCTGCTGATGGCTACAACGGTTTCAACGCTGTCGTACGCAAAGACCCCGCCTACGCTGCTGCCCCAGTAGTTGCTCCAGTAGCTGCCGCCTACGGTGCTCCCCTCAACTACGGTTACAACAGATACAATGGTTACAACGGTTACGCTGCTCCCCTTGCTGGTGCCTATGGCGGTTACGGATACGGCGCTCCCTACAACTACGGATACAACACCGCTGGTGTTGGTGCTTGGGGTAACGGTGCTTGGGGTAACGGATACCTCGGTGCCCGCCTGTACTAGATAATGTTAAATTAATTTATTTGTGTATTCAATGCTAGTGAATGATGATGTGAATAAAAAAAACAAGAAGACGTACAACACCTACTTGAACATTTCATTTTATTTACTAAACTGGTTAGTGTCCCTAACTACGTGCATCTTAAGTTCGGAATATAGTTTTTTTTTCTTTAGACTCTATCCCAACTCATATCATCTAAGGTAAATATACCAGTAATCAGTCTCGCGTGAAAAAAATGGTTGATCTCAGACTCTCTCTCTCTATTTATTTCTGGGAACTCTAAAATTAAAACTAATCATAAAATGAATATTGATTTTGCTTAAAGAATAAGAGCCTACGGCAGCTAAACTTGTAAAAGCTAAAATTTCTCAGAGCATCACCCCAACACAGGCAAGAACAACCTGAGAGTATATAGTTGGGATTCAAGTTAATTCGGCAGGGGGTAGTACTGACCTGAAATTCATCCATACTAATATTATAATTGCGAAAGTAACTCTGTCTGTCTGTCTGTCTGTCTGTATGTTACGCTTTCACGCCTGAACCACTGAACCGATTTTAATGAAATTTGGTATAGGGGTAGATTAGACCATGAGAAAGGACATAGGCCATGTTTGGTCGCGATAACCGACATCCACGCGGGCGGAGGCGCGGGCAGAAGCTAGTTAATGTATAAGCTAATTTAGGTCCAGATCGATAGAGAATAAAGATTGCGGTAAATATCGTATTATAAGTAGTGATTTTTGTCAAACCAAAATAAAGGTTCACGCGGGCGCTACGTGACACTGCAGTCGGTTTCGCTGCAGTGTGAAAAATGTTTACAATCCCTAAGTAACCGGTCCAAATTGGTCCCAAAGTCAACTCGGTCAACTAACTTTATTCTCAATCTACATAACATAACATAACATAAACTCACGCCTGTATTCCCCGAAGGGGTAGGCAGAGGTGCTAGCACCCACATTTCGCCAGTTTATGTTTAGGTCCCAATGTAATAGGTGGCGAGCCTATTGCCATTAACCGGGCACTTATAAGCATCGAAAAGTCATTGGTGTGTGCCATGGTAAACCTGGGATCGAACCCGAGACCTCGTCTCAGCAGTCCATTACCCATGCCACTAGACTACCGCAGATGTTCTCTCAATCTACTTATTACTTATCATCTATTGTCAGCCCCTAAGTACGGTTGCAACCCCTTCTGAACACCCCTGAACTTCAATCTATATGACTGACTGACTGCCTTATCAACACAGAGCCTAAACCCCAGAATATACAAACTTAAAATTTCTGTAACCGGTGCCTTTAACCTCCGACGCAAAGAGAGGGGTGTTATAAGTTTGACATGTCTGTCTGTGGCATCATAGCCCCCTAACGGATGAAACGATTTCCATTTTTTTTTTATTTAAGGTTACTTATGTGCGAGTTTTCTTAGACATATATGATGAAAATAGGTTTAAACGTTGTGGGGGTGAAAGTGAGGATCGAATGTCTGCAAATATATCTACTATATTTGACAGCCTCTGTGGCGTGGCAGTAGTGAACGCGACGAGGACGCGCGGGTTCGATCCCCGCTCACTGCAAATATTTATATGCATGAAGGCTATTTTCTGTGGGTGTTTGTATGTATAATATTTATATATTTACAAAAAAGTATATGTATGTTTATCCGTTTTCTAGATTCCATAACACAAGCTATAAAAGCTTACCATGGGTCTAAATAGCGTTGTATAGAATGTTTTGGAATACGAAAAACATTGGAAAAAATGAAACGCTCAAGTGAGACTTGAACTCACGACCTTTCCCTTACAGGGGGAATGCTCTGCCAACTGAGCTATTGAGCCACACCTGATTCATTTCAAATTTTCCTTCTCTTTATATCCGTCTTTAAGGGCGACGGTGGTGCCATCTACCAAGATTCTTACGAACTTTTGGTTATGGAATATTTATATAAAGCGCATCACGTGCACATTACAAAATAATATGAAAACAATCAATGAAAGAAAGAAAACTCGTTTATTGAGAATTAGCATAAAATAGCACACAAAATACACAAAAATAACTATTTACGAAAATAGATAAAGCTGTGAAAAAGCTATGGAGGTAAAACTAGGAGATTGAATTTAATTTAATAGAAAATTTAAGTTTTTATTTTTATATTGTAAGCATCTGCAAAAAAAAGGATTTCTGAAAATATTGTTACTAAGGGGGTAAAATATTAAAAAGCTAGAAGCACGATATTCCATACGTTTGCATCTTTAAAAAAGTAAATGAGCTCGGTTTTTTAATTTTTTTAATTTGCATTGCGGTTCAAAGGGGTTAAAATCGTAGGTAGGTATATTGAATTCATCATAATGTGTCATGATTCCAATTTCATGGTTCGGGTCGCTGCCGCGCGCTGTTGGTGAGATGAAACCCTACTCACCTGTGGCCCCTATCCCTATCAACGGTGAGGTACACCAAATGCATTCTTAGTCCGTTTCTTATAATGGTTATTATCCTATAGTTAAAATAAATTATCCAACCAACCTTATTTTTATTTTTTTTATGGATTAGGGAGGCAAACGAGCATACGGATCGCCTGTTGGTAAGCGATCACCGCCGCCCATGGACACCCGCAGCACCAGAGGAGTCACAAGTGCGTTGCCTTCCTTTTAAAAGAGAGTACGCTCTTTTCTTGAAGCTTTGAAGGTCGTAATGGTTCGGAAATACCGCTGGTGACAGTACATTCCACAGACTTCGCCTCTTACGACACCCTGCGGATGAAATGTGGTGGTGATACTCGTATTCTTTCTCCGTCACTATACGGATATACATACAATTATGTAAACAAATTAATTGCAAAATAAATTTAAAACTACACACTAAATTAAGATGACAATTACATAACAAGAATCGCAAAATACTTACAATAATGATTATTTTCATAGTCAATGTCATGTTAATACGTCATTTTTATATTGCCATGTCATCCAAAATAATTAACACAAAAGAATTGAAAATTTTTATATTGTTTTTTTTTGTTTAAACTTTGGGTAGTAATGATATTTTTGTTAGATTGTAGATTAAGAAATTATACAAATTATTATTTATACTTTTATTTAGAATCTAATTAATTACTTTTTTTTTTCTATTTCCGTCCGTAAGTCCCAGTTGCCATACGAACACCTATGGCGGTCGTTACGGGTAGTTGTAAAACTCAAAACTCCAAATAGTCTAACTTTAGAACTTCGAAATCACGTCGAGGTCAGATGGCAGTCGCTTCACGGAAAATATCAAAGTTCAGCTGGATCACAGTTAGACTGGAAAGCCCCAACTAAGTTGGAAGAAAGAGTCAGAAAATGATGATTTAGAATGACCGTTTTTTTAGTAAATACAATATTTATCCATACTAATGTTATAAATGCGAAAGTAACTCTGTCTGTCTGTCTGTATGTTACGCTTTCACGCTTTAACCACTGAACCGATTTTGATGAAATTTGGTATAGATAGACCATGAGAATGGACATAGGCTATGTTCTGTCGCGATAACCGACATCCACGCGGGCGGAGCCGCGTCAAAAGCAAGTATATTATAATATAATATAGACAATAAAAAATATTTATTTAAAAACTATTTAATAGTCCTATTATTAAATAGTTTTAAATAAATAATTGCTTCATAGTATTTAAATTGAACAAAAATAATCACAAATTTTTTTTGGTCTTGGTACTAAGGTGCCTATATAAATTGTAAGTTAGTACCTACGTTTATGGGTCCTACCTTCTTTGAGTTATATCCATACCCACTAGCTGTTGCCCGAGGCTCTACCCTTGTAGACCTCTAATCCCGTTCCCGCAACCTATTCCAGGCATATAAAGTACTAGCTTTTGCCTGCGGCTCCGCCCGCGTGGAAGTCGGTTATCGCAACCAAACATAGCCTATGTCCTTTCTTATGGTCTAATCTACCCCTATACTAAATTTCATCAAAATCGGTTCAGTGGTTAAGGCGTGAAAGCGTAACATACAGACAGACAGACAGAGTTACTTTCGCATTAATAATATTAGTATGGATATTCCAGACTACCATGAAACTTTGTACTAATATTCTGTTGATCTTCCGTGATTGGGTAAGAAAAATTCAAACTTCTTCACAAATTTTCACATGACTGGGAAAGTGGGAATTGTGATTGCCCGTTTGATAATAAATTAGGGGTAATTTATAAATGCTCGCTCGAACATGACATGGATGGTCTCGATATGACATGGATTTATAGCAGATGAAATTGTTAATTGTGTACACCTTTGCTTAGTATACCTACTTAATTAATAAAAAATAAAACATTTCGAAAATTAAAAAGAATATAATTTTTAAATTTTAATTTCTTTTTCAAGAATACGACCTTAGTTGTATTACTTCCTTTAATAATCTTGTGTTAGTGATCCATAATATACGTGAACGGTATATAAGGTGCATCAGGTATTCTGGTTTATCATTCGCAGTTCACTGTGCAAGAAACAAGAAACCAATAACAAAATGGTCGCTAAGGTTTGTTTTACTAAATAATATTATGTGAATTTTTTTTTAAAACAGTGTTAGATATCAATTATCTATTGTTTTGATAGTAATAACCCTTGAAAATAACTATCCTTTCTTTTGCAGTTCATTATTGTCACTCTGCTGGTAGCAGCTGCTCAAGGCTCATTCTTCGGCCGTGACGCTTACTACCCCTTCGCATACGGTCAATCGGCATATCCGTACAGCCCCGACTTTAAATATCAGCAAGACTACTCTGCTCCAGCAAGTCCTGCCTTCCCAGCCCCAGCAGCTCCCGGATACGCAGCTCCACAATCTCCTGCCTACCCTGCGCCAGCAGCCGCCGCCTACCCTGCTCCGTCAGCTGCTGCCTACCCAGCTCCGTCAGCGACCGCCTACCCTGCTCCAGCTGCCGCTGCCTACCCAGCTCCGACCGCCGCCGCCTACTCTGCTCCCGCAGCCGCTGCCTACGCTGCCTCCGCCGCTGCTGCCTACGCTGCTCCCGTAGCTGCTGCCTACGCTGCGTCGGCTGCCGCTGCCTACGCTGCTCCAGCTGCCGCCGCCTACGCTGCTCAGGCAGCCGCGAACTACGCTGCTCCCGCCGCCGCCGCTAAGGCACCTGCCAACTACGCTGCCCCCTACGCCGCCCCGTATGCTGCTCCCTACGCCGCTCCTTACGCCGCTCCCTATGCTGCACCTTACGCTGCGTCCTACGCTGCGCCTTACTCTGGTCCCTACGCTGCGCCCTATTATGCTCCCTACGCTGCCCCCTACGCAGCCCCCTACGCAGCCCCCTACGCAGCCCCCTACTCTGCCCCCTACGCTGCGCCCTACGCTGCGCCCTACGCTGCTCCCTATGCCGCTCCCTATGCTGCCCCCTATGCTGCCCCCTACGCCTACGGATACAACGGTTACGCTGCTCCCTTTGCTGGCAGTTACCCCTACGGATACGCCGCTCCATACAACTACTCTAGCGCATACAACGGCTCCTACGGCTATGGTGCGCGTCCGTACTAGATAATGTTAAGATAACTTATTTCTGATCACCAACGAATGATGCTGTGACTAAATAATAACTATTATACATAATTACCTCGTTATTTTTTCCCTCCAAAAGGTCTCTCTAACCCATCATCCTATTGCTGAGATATAACACCCTATACTCATCCTTCCCCAACTGCATCCAAAACAAACTCTTCTATTTACAGTAATTATTCTCTGATCAATTATGTACCTTATGTTGTGAGAACTTTCTAATAAAAGTTATTTTTGATATTAGTGAATAATGTATGCTGCGACCTTTCCTCATCATTAAGTGTTCTGAAACCTTTCTTTTACAACCATGAACCAATGTCTCGATAAAATTCAATCGATCAGAAGTTACACTTTCCTTTAGCGTTGCATAAACGATTAGGTATGAATAAAGATGTAGTTATTCTAGTTATTAAGTTCGTTCCTCACAACATGGATAATAGTCCTACTAAAGTGATATGAACTGAATTTAATTAGTTCAACCAAATACCATTCTAATTTGTGGTTTTAGCCCGCCATCGTGGCCGATGTACGTTTCGGTCATCAGTCTTTTCAACCACATGTGGTGTTGTATTCCATAACTATCTATAATGAATTAATAACCATTTATCATTAAAATTAACATTATATATTATATATATATTATGCAATTAATTATAAAATGAAAGAAAGGTTGTAAGAATATTTTGTAATACATATTTTCATGTTGTCTCGGGAATGAAGGCCGTTGATATAATACCACGATGTTGGCCTTTTAAAAATGGTTGTGTAAAGAGTATCAAATTGGTAAGGATCACCAGATAAATAAAAAGGAGAAGTTGGGAAGATACTTTTACTGTTACCAGGATACAGGGTTAATTTGTGATGGACAAGGATAAAAGTTCAGGAAAGTCGGTCGGGACTATCTCTCTCTTTTCACATAGTACAAAATATGGCATACTACTACGCAAAATCGATCGTAACTGAAATAATCAAATACACAAGCCAAAATCATTTCTGAAATAAAATTTTTATTGGGTTTTAAAATTACTATCACGAATCATTAATCACTAGATTAAATCTCAATTATACTCTTTTGGATAGCAGTTGCAATTGAACACTGAGTACTACAGTAATATGCTACTAATTCTAATTCTGTTAAGCATACCATACGTCATGATAGTTACCAAAGAAAAATATCAGTCTAAAATGAAACCATTCATTGTCAACGGAAACCGGGCACAAATAACCGAATTTCCTCACGTCGCTCATCTAGCAGTTTATTGTGTTGATCCAAAGGAAGCTTTTACTTTACCATGGATCTGTGGCTCTTCTGTAATAAGCCAGGACGTAGTACTGACTGCTGGTCACTGTATCTTTGGCTGTTCTGAAGAAACTTTTGTTACAATATCTGTAGGCTATGAGTTCCCGTTGAGAGATGGATTTGCTACTGGCCATAGTTTTCTCATTCATGAAGATTATCAAGATATTTCATTAATGTAATGACATTGCTATAGAGAGAATCAAGAAACCATTGGTGTTCAATGCGACAATCAAGCGTGTGGCGCTAATGCCACATCCGCCATACCACAAAGAGGCTCTAATCGCTGGGTGCGGGATAACGGATGTGAGTTATACCTGTTGAATTTATTGTACTAACAACTATACAGTTCATCTTTTGCTTTTTAAAATCCAAGCGTTGCAGTGACTCATTCCTATGCCGCACCACTAAGACCTGGAACTCCCTGCCAGCTCACGTGTTTCCTTCTTCCTACAGTCCTGGGTCCTTTAAGCGGGGCGCGAAAAGGCTTCTGATGATGCCGTCAAGCTGAGTGCCATCACTGTTAACATGGTACATGTTTAACGATGGTGAATTGGTGACCCTCTTTCTGAGACTTTGTCTTTAGCTTAACATCAGGCGACGTGAAGTCAAATTTACGTGTCCTGTATGGGTAATGGACTGCTGAGACGAGGTCTCGGATTCAATCCCAGGTTCACCATGGCACACACCAATGACTTTTCGATGCGTTTCGAAGTTATGTGTGTATTTATCGCAGGTTTATAAGTGCCCGGTTAATGGCAATAGGCTCGCCACCTATTACATTGGGACCTAAACATAAACTGGCGAAATGTGGGTGCTAGCACATCTGCCTACCCCTTCGGGGAATACAAGTGTGAGTTTTTGGTATGTTATGTTATTTTATGTAATTCCTCAAAGAGAAATACAAAAAATTTAACGGTAGATGTTATATCAACTTCGGTATTTCTGTATTGTCTCAGTTAAGTATGGTTTTACCCTCATCAAATTTCATGCTGCTTTTGAGTTAGCGAGATGGGAGCTATAAACTAAAAATTGTAACAAATGCATTGAACGCAAAAAGAAGAGAATCGAATTTCATAGCATTGTAATGAGTGAGAATGAAACAAGACAAGTTAGAAGATAAGAAAACACAAACATGAAATATTAAGCAAGACTGTTGAAGATGTGGTTTGTTTAGTCTACAGTGACAAGGCACAGCGTATTAGACAATTCCAATTCTATTCTTGCCTCGTATTGATTGAGTTCGTTGATGAGGTTTGTCTTGCCAGTGTTATGTCTTCTCTTGGTCGGCTCTTGTAGTCATTATTTTTAACCGACTTCTGTATACATAATATTTTTTATTTTTTTTTATGTATGTTCACCGATATCTCCGCCAATTATAGACTGATTTCAAGTTTTATTTTTTTGTTGGATAGGGTTCACTTCTGAGGTGGTCCCATTTTCACCAGGTCAGGATCTGATGATGGGATCCAGGAGAAATCGAGGGCAACCACCGAAAATTGTACTTTTGTTACGTAATCGTGTCTTACTCAGGTATATGCTTCAGGGTGTCAACATCTGATGCTGCTGTGCTGATGATGAAGCTACTGAACTCCTTAACGGTTAGAAGTTGGGAGACAGTACTGACATTGGTGGATGATAAATATTAAGTAGTATGTAGGGCTAACGTGTTGCTTGTGAGTTATGCTTGAATCAACTTCTGATGCTGCTGTGTTGATAGTGAAGCTACAGAACTCCTTATCGGTTGCGTATGGTGCTTTTGTTACGTAATAATGTCTTACTCAGGTATATGCTTCAGGTTGTCAACATCTGATGCTGCTGTGCTGATGATGAAGCTACTGAACTCCTTAACGGTTAGGAGTTGGGAGACAGTCCTGCCATTGGTGGATGATAAATACTTAGTATACTACTAAATAGGGCTAACGTGTTGCTTGTGAGTTATGCCTGAATCAACTTATGATGCTGCTGTGTTTATAGTGAAGCTATAGAACTCCTTAACGGTTAGGAGTTAGGGGACAGTACTGCAATTGATCGATGGAAACTAGGTAGTAGTATGTAGGGCTAACGTGATACTCGTAAGGGTTGGTGCTACTCCTGAGATAATCACGAAATTTCAGAGTGAAACCGAGACAATTCCTCAATTAATAATAATAAAAAGTATGTTTATAAAAGGGTATATCTACTCCCGAGGTGGTCTTTTTTACCGTGCGGAAATCCCCTCAGATTCCTGCTTCTGCTGGGTATGACAGGTGGCTCCACCTGTCTTGTCCACCTAAAGCAACATACACTTGACCTTTAGTAAAAAAAATATTTTCTAAGTCAATTACCGCTTTATTTAATGTGGTGTCCTGAAGCTTATGAGCCGTTACAGCCCAGCTCAAGATTAACGGATTCTTCTTTCCACATCCCCATAGCCTTTTATTGCAATTGCAACTAAGCTGTATAACCTTTCAATCTAGTGCCAATAGTATCATCGTCGAATTTAGCCCACAATTTGGCCCACTAAAAAATGAAATGAAACCACTAAAAAATGAAATATTATATAATATAATAAATTTAATTTAGAATAAAAAATTGCCATTTATTGAATAAAATATTTACAAATTATATAAAAATGAAAAATAAATGATTTTAAAAAAATTGAACCGACTTCAAAACCAAATAGGAAAAAAATGTTTAAAATGACAGAATTTAGAGAGAGAATTTAGAGATTTTCGATCTGTTAGAAGTCAGTGCCCACTTTACAGTGGCCAAATATAACCGATTGACGCGTAATTTTTTTTGCAGAACCTATTTTTTTTTAGCTAACAATACAGGAGACTGCAGCTTTGCTTATTTTTACGCAACAACACGTGTGGAATAGAGAAGACTGTTTGCGTTTATTAGGATCTTCTGTGTCAGTAGGAACATTTTGCGCTGAAAACTCAAAAAAATCTGGATTTACGGCACAGTGAGTAATAATTTCTAATATAGATTAACAAAGTACAGATTTTCGCTTTAGCTGTAGTACGATATAAATCACAATAGCAACTCTTCGGTGAAAATACTGCACAGTTTTACATAGACATTGTTATTATGCAGTTCTTTGCAATTAGAACTTTCTTTCTTAACTACAAAAGTGACTTGGCAGTCGATAAAAAACAATTTAATAAAATTCATTATGCTGAATGTAGTACTTCCTATGTGTAATCAAACTGAAATAACACTAATTAACATACTTGAAATTGTAATCCAAATAAAAAATAAATGTTGATTTATGCACAATTATAATTTATTGTCTTTAATTGAAAAAAAAACAATTTTGAATAGAAAATAAGAATAGTATGTATGTAAATTTACCAAGAAACCGTTGCGATATTGTTATGGAAGGTATACTGTTTAAGAGTTTGTGAGCGATGTGATTTGTGAGTGATGTGATGTGTGAGTGCTGTGATGTGATGTGTGAGTGATGTGATGTGTGAGTGATGTGATGCGTGACTGTGAGTGACATCCTCTGTGGTGTAGCGGTAGTGAACGCGGCTGCTACGCAGGAGGCGCGAGTTCGAGTTCGAGCCAAACGTTCTTGGGCAGGTTGGCTTTTTTACTATAAAATATAACTTTTTTTTATATTCGAGCGGAAATCCCCTCGGATACCTCCCCTGCCGGAGCCGGAAGGGGAGGTTATGTCGGACTCGAACCGCACAAAACCGCACGCCGACTGTGGGTCGTGGTGCTAGGCTGGAGGTGAGGTTGTCATCGACATATCCCTCGCGCCCCGGCTGACCCAGGGCCCTCCCTTACGGTCTGGCCCTCCTCGGGGGCCTGGCCCTCCTCTGAGTCTGGCCTTCCTTAGGGGGTCTGGCCCTCCTCGGGGGTCTGGCTCTCCTCGGGATTCTGGCCCTCCTCGGGACTATAAAATATATCGAGGTATTGTAAATTTTTAACAATTAACTAGTCGTATATTGTTACAGAGGTGATGCTGGCAGTGCCCTGGTGGTAAACGGCTACATTCAAATTGGCCTCCTCTCCGGTAAGGACCCCGACCTAAGCGTAAGCGTTGCTGTCTATACCGATATAGGTTATTTCTATAATGTGTCACGGTAAAAAGTATGCTGAATAACGTTTAGTAAATTATTTAACGAACAGTATGACTTTGATTTATTACACAGTACTGATGTTAAAGTGGCAAGTAGGCTGTCACTTTATGTGGAACAATCGAAGAGCGTAGACTTTTTTTAAGAAACAAGATAGGCAAAACTTATTCTGCTGCAAGCCCATTGCACTAATTCCGATTTTCTCGAAGATTATTGAGAAAGTAATATCTAACAACTTGAATACGTACTTTGAAACCAACAACTTGTTTCACGATGGTCAAAAAGGGTTTAGACGGAATAAGTCGATTAACATGGCAATATATGACTTCTTGAGCCTCGTTATCAATAAAATAGACCAAAATCGCCAGTGTTGGGCCTATTTATGGACATGTCAAAAGCCTTTGACTATGTCGACTATAAAACCCTAATAAACAAACTTAAGTGCAATGGCGTTAGAGGAAATATGACTGATCGAATCATATCTCCACAACCGTCAACAAATTACTGTCATAAGCAGAACAGTCCAAGGATCTAAAGTAACTTTTAGATCTTCACAAAGAACAGTTACCTACGGTGTTCCACAGGGCAGTATCCTGGGTTCCCTGCTTTTCATTATATTATTATACACAAAATGATTTTCCGCAATCTGCCTCCTATCCAATGATAATGTTTGCTGATGACAGTACTCTGGTTTTTAATAATAATGATAAAAATAAATTAGAAAATGACATTAATGAGAATATTGTTACTGTAATTGACTGGCTTGCCACAAATATTCTGAAAATTAATTTAGACAAAACGACCTAAAACGACATTAATTGAATTTGGATATAGAAAAGATAAATCACTTGACATGAATATACATTATAATGGTAAATCACTTAATAAAACAGAGATCACCAAGTTTCTGGACCTTTATAAGGAAAAATAAAAAATATAAATTTATACAAAAAAAACCGCGGTAGCCAAGTGGTATGGGTAATGGACTGCTGAGACGAGGTCTCGGATTCGATCCCAGGTTTACCATGGCACACACCAATGACTTTTCGATGCTTTTCGAAGTTATGTGTGTATTTATCGCTGGTTTATAAGTGCCCGGTTAATGGCAATAGGCTCGCCACCTATTACATTGGGACCTAAACATAAACTGGCAAAACGTGGGTGCTAGCACCTCTGCCTACCCCTTCGGGGAATACGGGCGTGAGTTTATGTTATGTTATGTTAAGTTATGAAAGTACATTAAGTACAGCCTATCATGGTATTGTCTCTTCAATTTTAAGATATGGAATTATATTTTGTGGTAATGCCACTGGTAAGGAGAAGGTTTTCATAGCGCAAAAACGATGCATACGAGCAATGTGCCATCTACGTAGAACTGAAAGTTTTGTACCATATTTTAAGAAACATAAAATATTAACTATGCCGTGCCTATACATCTATGAGACTGCTATGTTTGTTAGGCAAAATATAGAAAAGTTTGAAGTAGTTACTAGTGCACGTAGAGCAGATAAATTGCATCTAGTTACCTGTAAAACGGCACCATATCATAACAACATCTTTACTATGGCGTCCAAAATATGTAATAAGCTACCAAAATCAATAAGGCTAGAGACAAATATAAATCTATTTAAAAAAGAATTATCAGTATTGTTGGTGAATTAAACTTACTACTCTATTGTACATTTTCTGAATGATAATACAATTATTTGACACTATACTTGATTGACTATATTTGATTGACATGTATACTTGATTGACATTTTTAATATTAATTGACATTTATTTGAATTATTTATCTTGTGTAGAATAAATTTACTGACGTTTAATATTAACTGACGTTTTATATCTGGATTCACAATATTTAATTATCTAATATTATATACCGACATAATAAATGTAGTGCTTAATGGGTTTTTTTATAATACCTGCATGTCATAATACTATTAAAATTTCAATTGTGTGTCAGTTATTACAATAATCTGTAAACCACAATGTGGTAGGACATAGCGTACATAACATAGCTTATAAGACCTTTATACCTAACCTATGATCCACAGAATAAATAAGATTACGATTATGATTATGATTACTAAGTTGGAGACAATAAAACACAACTTGTATTTGATCTATGTAATTGTTCAAAACTAATATGCTAACTTAAGATTATATACACTCATAATCCGGTGAATTTAAGCCAGAAAATGATAGTGAAGGTACATAAGTTTCCAACAAGCTGAAAATGAGTAAAATTATTCAAAACATAATTATAAACAATACCTGAAAGTTCCCATCATTCTCGTGTAAGGGAAAAACATTATTCAAGGTCAAAGGTCAAATAAATGAGTTTTTCGCGATTTTCAGCAAAACGGTAAGTTTATCATAAAAGGTACTCGAGTGGCCTGTGGATGAGTTACACGCAGCGATCCTACAACACCCTGCGTGTCCAGTACAACAATGCTTTCAGAATGTTGTTGGGGCTGCCGCGGCGCTGCAGTGCCTCCGGAATGTTTGCCGAAATGCAAACAGACGGGTTTAAGGCGATAATCCGCAAAAAAGCTGCTTCCCTGCTGCAGCGCTTGCGCAGCACGAACAACGGCATTCTGAAAGTCATTGCTCACAGGTTTGACTGCCCTATCCAAAAACATTGGGTAAGGGTTGTAAACGGCAATGTATGAATTTGTATTTCTTTAATACTAACAATACTAAAATAATTTTAAGCAAATTGTTACTAATATATTAACCCTATGGACTGAAACTATGGTCTGAAATAAATGATTATTCAATTCAATTTAATTTTAATTTAAAAGTACCTCAAATAAAATAAAATAATCTAATCATAAAATTATCTATAAAATATGTATCCATAGTTTTTTCCTACGAGCCACCGTTTCTGAGATATACCGATTCAAAAAGTTATCGTCATATTATGCATGAGTACGCGAAAAACTCATTTATTTGACCTTTGACCTTGAATAATGTTTTTTCCTTACACGAGAATGATAGGGAACTTTCAGGTATTATTTATTATTATATTTTGAACAATTTTACTCATTTTCAGTTTGTTGGGAATTTATGTACCTTGGAATGTTTAAATTGACCGGGTTATTAGCGGTAACGAAACCATATCGCCATATAACTCGATACCTACGCCATCTATCAAGGTTCAAGTTAAATTTTACAAATAAATCTATTTGATGCATGTAAAGTGCGAGTCGGACCTCGCGCACCGAGGCCCGAGGGTTCTGCAACTTGAGCTACATAAACCACAATACATTTAGATTGCGTTCACTTGGAAGTTTGATTTTTGCACAACTTCTAGGACCTTCAAGGAACTTCAACAACATTTGGTAAGAATTTCAATTTGATACCATCACCCATTCCTGAGAAAACACTCTTGACAGACAGATAGATAGACAACGAATTGATCCTAAAGAGTTCCATTTCTTTCCTCTAGGGGTACAAAATCTTAAAAACTATTAAAAAATCTTTAATGAATAGAAATTGGCATTCCATTATCTACCTGTCTTTGTTCAATTACTTGGAATCAGCGCAAAATTTTACTCTCTTCTATAAATCTATTTCCTATTAAACGTTATGCCCGTCACTCCTTTTATTCCTATACCCTATTTCACACAATACAATTAGATATATTAAAGTGTGACGAAATTAATTTTAGGCAAACGTTCATCCCTTACTTTCTCATTAGCAGTGAACTTTTCAAAATGCGTATTCATTTATTTCTAACCTGTTTCAAACTCCCAAGTAACTTACTCCTTGAAAAATATAATTCACGTGATGTTCTCAATGAAGGTTTTGACAGCCTTAGTATAGTTATAAAACTTTAACAACCAAACGTAAGTAATTCTTAATTAGCCGATCAATAAATCAATCAATAAGTCCGTCGCTGTCCACTGCTGGACATAGGCTTTCCCAACGTTGAAAACCACATAAAGCATAATAGCAAATAGCAAATAATGGTAGGCGTAACTTCAAATATGTTAGCAGCTTTATGTATATGTATAGCATCATGTCTGATAGGATTTGGTGATTATAGCTACATTGGTCAATAATGCAGACTTTTCACATGAAAGGCCTATGTCCAGTATTAGACTGCAGTAGGCTAATTGATTGATTTACAATAATATTAACGGAAATTAACGCGATCATGTTATAGGTACATACAGGAAAGTGAGGTTGTATGCTTTTCTGCGCAGTCAGATAGTCGGTCGACTGTTTGCTTACAGAATAGGGACACTGTCAGTGTGGTATGTGACGGTACATGGCGAAAAGAAAATCTAGGAAATATTAAACTCGATGACGGCGGACGTTCACCACTGAGCCAGTCAGCCAGTGACAGACAGCCTGTGTAACCTGGTCGAAACGTCTGGCAAATCAAAGGTACGACATGTGCGTACCTATGCCGTGATCGCGTTAATTTTTCACATGACGCATTTCTTGAACTGCGATGTGAAATGAAGAGAATTAGGTATTTGGATTGCAGTGCATCAATTTTGAATCAGAAGTAACTTCTCACTGCAGGACATTGCTTGGTTGTGAGTAGTGGAGAATTTATGTAACCCTACAGTCAGATATCAGCATCACTTGGACATATAAATGAGAAGGAAGAAATGCGTCTATCCGGCACAAGTTGTACACTAATAGAATTGTTTCCCCTACCGTGTTGAAAATTGAATTATACAGATGCAAGTAGACATATTCATGCATACAAATATTTCCACTGAGTGGGATCAAATCCGCGTCCCCGACGTGGCAATCAAATGCACTACAGCCAAAACCACATAAGTCATCAAACAATACATTATCGGCCATTATTTCGTTTTATTGACACTACACTGATAGGTTAGCTCGTAATTGTGGAAATTACGAGTAAAAGTTTAATCACTTCTCATTTCGTTTTATTGCTAACCACGGGATTATGCTAATGATTCAAGTTATTATGATCATATCATACTTCATGTGCATTGGTAATTGTGACGTGAAACCATTAATTGGTGGTGGCAGTAGAGCAGAAATAAAAGATTTTCCGTATGCCGCATTCCTTGGATGTGCATGTAAGCAGAAAAATAAAGATGAGGATAGATCATGGATTTGTGGTTCATCTATCGTGAATCAGAGGTTAATGCTAACGGCAGCGCACTGTGTGATTGGATGTGACGGAAGAATTTTCATGTATATTTCAGTAGGTCATAATCACAGGGACAAAGGAACTGCTTCTATGGTTCACAGATTCCATACTCATGATAAATACTGCCATTCAATGTTGAATAACGATATTGCCTTGATGAGACTGGAAACTCCGTTGTCGTTGAATTCTAAGGTCAGTCGTGTGGCAATAATGAAGAGTCCTCCGTATGATGAAGATGCCTATATAGCTGGCTGGGGATTGGTTGATGCAAGTATTTTTTTCTATTATTTGAAATTCAAAAAGATACATCATTATCACAACGTTAAAGTTTTAGAGTTACTTACATTTTAGAGTCATTTATCGCTTCCAAACATAGCCTATGTCCTTTCTCATGGTCTAATCTACGATTATACCAAATTTCATCAAAACATCAGACAGACGGAAAGACAAACAAAAAGACGGACAGACAAACAGACAGACAGACAAACAGACAGACAGACAAACAGACAGACAAAAAGACAGACAGACAGACAGCAAAACAGACAAACAAAAAGACAGACAAACAGACAGACAAACAGACAGACAAACAGACAGACAAAAAGACAGACAAATAGACTGACAAACAGACAGACAGATAGATAGACAAACAGACAGACAAACAGACAGACAGATAGATAGACAAGCAGACAGACAAACAGACAGACAGACAGACAGACGGACAGACAAACAGACAGACAGACAAACAAAAAGACAGACAGACAGACAGCAAAACAGACAGATAAACAGACAGACAGACAGCAAAACAGACAGACAAACAGACAGACAGACAAACAGACAGACAGACAGACAGACAGACAGGCAAACAGACAGACAAACAGACAGACAAACAGACAGACAGACAAACAGACAGACATACAGACAGACATACAGACAGACAGACAGACAAACAGACAAACAGACAGGCAAATAGAGTTACTTTCACATTTATAATATTAGTATGGATATGTATTAAACTTAACACACATGTAAAGAAAATTTCATGTTTCAGGAACAAAAGGTAATAGGAACACGCCAGCTAATATACGCTCAGCAAAATATATGGAAACCACAGAAGTGTCGTTGGTTATTCAAATCTATGCCAGAAGGAACGCTTTGTGGTGGTAGCCGCAACAAATCTGTTATTGTAACAGAGTAAGAAAATATATTAATATATTTTTTAGTAATAAAACCCTCGAACACACAGGCGCGTTATTATTGCAGCCTGGATGGGGCCTATTCTGGACCACATATAAAAAAAACATGGAAGTCCATAAATAGACTTCGGACAGAATTCAGCTAAAGTAACGAAAAGCAGGTACTCCAAAAACGCTCTGAGACAAAATATGACATGTTATGCCGTCAATCCGAAAGAAGAAGAATTGTCACATCAATGTGTCGCAATAACGCATGCGGTATTAGGGAGCGATAATAAATGCGACTGTGCGTATGGGCACAGATTACCTAATAATTAAGTAAAAACTAAAGCTTGTGCAATCTGCATCGAATTTCAAAATCTTCTTCATCTTTGCGTTAATCCCGGTCGCATTAGTTTTCTCGCTTTTTCGCTTTTTAGTAACATGCCACAATTTATTAACAAACCTACCCAAAAGTCTAATTTTGGAGATTTTGTACTTTAAGGGAATTCGGGATTTTGAATTTCGATTTTTCTATATCCTCTGCGGGTCTTTCGTACATCGGTATTTTGGACTTCGGGATTTTTATATGTTACTTTATTTTCAGAGGTGACTCAGGTAGTGCCCTAGTTGTTCGGGGGTACATACAAATCGGAATCGTCTCATATAAGATACCAGAAAAAAGTGGGAATGTGATTGTCTACACCAACGTCTCATATTACTACAAGTGGATACAGAAAACTGCAAATACATTGTGTGAATATTAATGCTGTTTTTATATAAAAAAATGGAACCCTCATATGATAACTTCGTAGTCCATCTTCGTAGACTGTCTGTCTGTCTGTCGAGACCTATTTAAGGAATGCGTGAAGTTATCAAGTTGAAATTCATACCACATACTCAGAACTGCAACATCTTGAAACAGCAAAAATCAAACTCCCGGAATGTAAAAATATTAATAAACTGAATTTTAAAATAAAAGATATTAAAAAGTCACATTAAAATTGTTTACATTTCCGAATGGAGTGCCAATATATTATGATAAAAGTTCAAAACTCAAACGTTAAATATTTGCCTAGTAAATACCGGTTTGTTATTACACTGGTTAGTTTGAATGCAACAAAATTAAGTGGAATGCAAATCGATGTTGAGTAGGTACATGAACTAACAAAGCTAAAAATAATCTGCACTGCACCGTACCTAAGCAAATATAACTACATTCCGTACTCTATGGAACAGTTATGATGTTTGATTCAAAATCAGTCTTACATTCAGTCAACAAAGTATCGGGAATGAATGTTTTGTTTATGGTTCCAAATTCAAATTTTAGTTTTTTTGTTGTTGTTGTTTGATTGGTACAACTGCTTTCCTTTTTGGCGCGGAGTTTGAGTTGCATCTGTCATTTATGTTAAAAAAAGTGCTGTTTTTAGTTTTATAATATCTAGTGTGTATTGCGAATTTCATAATGGACAAAAACATCGAACAAAGAGTTAGTCTTAAATTTTGCATCGCCAATGGAATGTCATGTTCGGAGACACTGAAAATGTTACAGAAGGCTTACGGTGAATCGACTTTATCAAAAACACGTGCTTATGAGTGGTACAAAGCGTTCAAAAGCGGTCGAGATGTGATGGAAGATTTGCCTCGTTCTGGTAGGCCATCAGAGTCTGCAACTAAAGTTAACATCGCAAAAGTGAAGGAAATAGTGACTGAAAATTCTCATTCAAGTTTGAGAGAGATGGCCGCCGAACTTTCTGTATCTCACGAGTCGATCCGTACCATTTTAACTAATAATTTGGGTATGAAACGTGTTGTTGCCCGGCTAGTCCCAAAAGACCTGAATTTTCTTCAAAAACTAAATCGCATGAGAGTCGCTGAGGACATGCTAGAACGGGTCAATACCGACCCAACATTCATGAAACGCGTTGTTACTGGTGACGAGACGTGGGTTTACGAGTTTGACGTGCACACTAGTCAACAAGCTTCGGAATGGCGCCTTCCAACTGAACCAAAACCGAAAAAACCACGACAAAGTCGATCAAAAGTCAAAGTCATGTTGACTGTTAAATAAAGAATATTATTTGAGCGTTATGCGACGTTTATGAGAACAAATTCGACGAAAAAGGCCAGATTTGTGGAAAGAACATTCTTGGATTTTGCACCACGATAATGTGCCTCCGCACAAAGGCCATCATTGTGAACGAATTTTTGTCCAAACACTCAACAAATACCATCGAGCAACCACCATATTCACCAAATATGGCTCCAGCCGACTTCTTTCTTTTTCCTACACTCAAATTGCCATCTCGTGACACCCGTTTTCAATCACACATAAAGGAGATTTCGCGGCGAGAACTGAACTCAATTCCGGAAACAGCGTTTAAAAAATGTTTTCATGATTGGATTATTCGTTGGCGTAAGTGTATCGTTTCTGAAGGAGCATACTTTGAAGGTCATAAAATAAATTTGGATGAAGAACTAATTTTTTGTGTATTATTGATTTTTTCCCGGTACTTTCTTGACAGAGTAGTACCTATACCTGCATTGCTTTTGCAAGCTTCCTATGTTTGAGCACGCGGGAGTAGTTTTTTTCTCAAATAACTTTAATTAACATGATTCAAACGGAAGAACCTAAATGGAAGAGCAAAACAAACTTTAAAACTTATGATATTGTTTTACAATCAAAAGTACAAATGTACAAGAAGTCATATTTTGTTCCAAAATATGACTTTTTGTATTTGGCGCTATTATTCTCGACCATTATCGGAGTATGTCTATCTACTGCATAATTAGTTAACCTATAATACTCGCTTGCTTTTCCTATAGATTTAGATCGGATGTTCCTGTGTGGACGTTCACTTTCTTCGATCCAGAACAGTGGTCAGCTGAGAAAAGTTTCTCAGAAAGGCTTTAGAACTGCCTTATACTCGTAGAATATATATAATATAAAATATGTCCTCAGATCTATTATATTTATAAATTGAGATTCTGGACAGTATCGTTATTTTTTTATACCACTTAGGTGGCAGACAAGCACACGGCCCACCTGATGGAAAGTGGTTATCGCGGCCTATGGACGTATGCAACACCAGGGGCGTTACACTCGCGCTGCCTACCCTGAAGAAACCTCCTAATGCCCCTCTTAAAGATCCCCATATTGTAGTCGCTTGGGAAAACCACGGCAGGGAGTTCATTCCACAGCTTGAGCGTAAGATAAGATAAGATAAGATAAGAAAAATCTTTATTGTACACTCATAATTTTTTTACATATACGGACAACATCATGAAAAATGTACAAATGGCGGCCTTATCGCTACAAGCGATCTCTTACAGGCAACCTTTAGATGGACATTTTTTTTAATCATCTCTAAACAATAATAACGTATGGGTTATTAATGTAGTCATAAACTTAAATTATATACATATATACACATATACACATACATATATACATATATATATACATATATATATATATATGCATACATATATACACACATATATACATATATATATATATACACATATATCCCTACATACATACATAAACATACTATTTACATACTTATACATATCATTTACATACCTAAATATAGTATTTAACATAAATCTAAGCACATCCTTACATGAGATTTCTATAATATTTACTTAGATAGGCATACATACAAATAACATTAGATATACCTACACATATTATATATTACACACAGCGAGTACTTACGCAAGACCTTAGGATGAAGTTACAATGAACTCAAATAATGTACCTTTACCTTTTTTTTGAAACTTGCCAGGGATTGTGCACGTCTAATAGTTACAGGCAGTGCATTCCACAACCGTACAGCCTGAACAGTGAAAGACTTGTCATAAAATTTGGTAGAATGAGAGGGCGTGGATAATTGTAATGTTACTGACGACCGCAAGGATTTTGAATGTGTGTCATTTAGGAACACGAAACGTTCTTTTAAGTAAGTCGGAGCACGAGGATTGAAAAGAATACTGTAAAGCATGGAAAGAATATGAGCATTCCGTCGAAGTCGAATTGGGAGCCACTTGAGCAAGTTGCGAAACTGTGATACGTGATCATATTTGCGAAGACCAAATATGAATCTAATACAGAAATTTTGTAGGCGCTCAAGCTTATCAAGTTGCTCCTCAGTTAGATCAAGATAGCTGACATCGGCATAGTCAAGTAGAGGAAGAAGAAGTGATTCTGCAAGTGCAATTTTAGTGGCTGTTGGTAAAAAGTTTCGAAGCCTACGCATGGAACCCGCCGACGCAAACATCTTGCGGCTGAGCTCTCGTATTTGCGGGCCCCAGGATAGTGTCCTATCTATCCGTATGCCTAGATTTTTTACCTCGTTACTTATTTTGAGGGCTACACCGTTAAAAACTACGTCTGGCAATTTTGACCAGTCCACTCGGTTCATCATACCAGAGCTGCCCACTATAATAACCTGAGTTTTAGAAGGGTTCACTTCAAGTCCATATTGCTTACTCCACTTACATACTTGCGTCAGGTCTGCATTTATAGTAGAGATGGCTGCCGGCAGTTCCTGTAAGGAGGCTTGTGCGTAGATTTGAAGATCATCTGCGTAAAGGTGGTAGGAAGAACGTAGTAAATTAGAGATTGAATTTATAAAGATTGAGAAAAGTAAGGGAGATAGCACGCCACCCTGCGGCACACCGACAGTTGTACTACACCAAGAGGAGAAAGACTCTTCGACACGTACACGCTGTCGGCGCCCAAACAGGTAACTATGAAACCAATCAATCACTGTTGGAGATATGTTAACAGAGCGTAAAATGCCGAGCAGGATATGGAAATCTACAGTATTGAACGCGTTGCTGAAATCAAGGAGAGAGAGTACTGTAAGATTTCCGTTCTCCATACCAAACCTGATGTCGTCGGTGACTTTTATCAGTGCGCTGACCGTGCTGTGCCCTGGTCGAAAACCTGACTGGAGGGGATTTAAAAGGTTGTTTTGTGTTAGGTATTTGTTGAGTCGACCATGTACGAGCTTTTCTAAGATTTTGGATAAAAAAGGTAATATGGAAATAGGACGATAATCGGAGGGGGATAACGGATTGGATATTTTGGGCAATGGAATAATTTGTGCCTGCTTCCAAGCGTCAGGAAATACGCTTTTGTTGAGGGAGTGGTTTAGGACGTGGCAAAGTATAGGGAGAATTTGATCCAGAATTGGTAGAACCATGTTTCGACTTATGCAGTCATTCCCAACGGCACTGGAGTTTATCGACATTATACACTCTTTAACACCACAATCAGATGCTTGATCAAAAACGAACGGGGAGTAGTCAGGAGTTGGAAGTGATGAAAGAAATTGCAAGGTAGTATTTTTGTTAGTCTGATCGTATTTAGACGAAGCTGAGAAATGATGGTTTAGTAAATCAATGTCAATTTTATTAGAAGTGGCATTTTGCCGTGATTTTCCAACTCCCAATGTTCTTAGGAATTTCCAAATTTTAGTTGGGTCACCGTTCTCGACCGACTTATGGATGTGTTGGCGTTGTGCTTTCCTACACATCTTTCCGCAGAGATTTCGTACTGCTACATATTTTTCACGGTTACTAAGAGTAGGCCTTATTTTATACCTAGTTTTGGCTGCCGCTTTTCTAGTTAACATTGCCTTAATATCAGTGGTAAGCCACGGTGCAGGCAAGTGCTTGACTTTTATAGCACGGACTAGCGCATGCTTATCATAAAGCTCTATCAAGTTGTTACTGAGTATGCTTATTTTCTCATCCATCGATTCAGTAGCTAGAAGTGAACTCCAATCGAGATTATCAGCATCCTCTCGAAGCTGGTTTATATTCATGCCACTAAAATTGCGCAGCATAAGAGTTCTAGGTTTTAGTTTAGGAGGACGAAGTTTATAGGAGAGGAGGATTAAGTCGTGGTAAGAAAATTGATCAGCAGAGCACTGGCCGTGCTTAGCGACTAAATTAATTGAAGATACGAGAATGAGATCGAGAAGAGACGGATTTCGATCAGGAACGTGGTGTGTAGAATCTGAAGGTAGAACAGATAGATTACAAGACTGAATAGTGTTAAGGAAAGTTGAAGAACGGGAGTCATGTTTCAGTAAACACGTATTGAAGTCTCCCATTATGATGGTCTGATTATAAAGAGGACAAAGGCGTTCTAGTAGTTTTTCAAAAGAAAGGAAAAAGTTTATTTTAGAAGAGGGGCAATAATAGACGCCAAGTAATAGTTTGGTGTGAGAGAGTTTTACCTCTAGAAAGAGGTGCTCACCAGCATTAGATGGTGGTGGTTGTGGTGACAAATCCACAATCTGATAGGGAATGCTGTGACGCAAATAGATAGCAACCCCACCACAGGCTGAACCCGTGCGGTCATTCCTAAATAAATGAAAACCGGGGAGAGAGTAAACGTTTGTGGAAAGACAAGGCTTTAGAAATGACTCGGACACGAGAATGGCGTGGATATTTTTTGAATCAAAGCCAGCCAGCATATCTGGGAAATGGGCCGGAATACTCTGTGCATTTATATGGACTACATTAAAATTCTTGGGTACGTCAGCAAATTTTGTCTGCATAGCTTCAGCCAATGAAGGCTTATGTGTAAGGCTATCATCATGACTATTGGTCGACATGAAACTTGAATCTGCGCTGCTATCATTCATTCTTATCAGTAGCTAATAAATAATAAATAAATAGTATATAAATAAATAAACAGTATATACAGTGTTTCAATTTCTAAAAATATTGTAAATAAGTGTTTTTTTTTTCCTGTTGTCCATCTGCCAGTTACGTGTTACCTGAAGTTACACATAAAATTAAATATAGACTACAGCAACAAAGCTTAAAAATTAAATATAGATAAATCCAAAGAAAAACATTGTACAACCTACACACCACTACTGCATAACCCTAAACGGATATGAAAATTTAAACTATTAAGTATAATAATAACTTATACGTGCACTCGGTACAAACTGGACAACCAATATTTACAAAAGTCGAGAGTGTCGAGAATATCAGACTTTCAACAAAAACATTTCGAGAATATTAGACAAACAGAAAAAAAACATTTAGACGGAACATCGGAAACGGAACGTGACCTAAGACAAATGACAACTTGTCAAATGTCAAGATGTCATTAGTGACATTTCAGATAAAATATGTTTATGTTTAATTTAAGATAAATCCGTAAATATAAGAAATACAAATTGTGTACAAAACTGAAGGTATACATGCTCGAACATTTTAAAACGTAGTTCAGGTAGTATCACATTGAAACAGTATGACTATATGATGCAATAGTGATGTCAATCAATCGAGTATTAAAACAACAATATAATTACAATGTTATGCTACAAGCTACTTCTTTGCGACCCGTCTGGGTTTGGTTGTAGCTTTGTCAACAGGAGTGGCCTTTGGTGTGTTTGGCACAAGCTGGTTTAGGTCACTTATGGTAGCTACCCGATGTCGCGTTCCATCGACGCCGAGAACATATACATGGCCCTCCCGCGTCCAACACCTGGAGATGCCGAAACGCTCACATAGTGTTATACCCGACCCTTTGAGCTTGGATTTAGAGAACCAGATTTTATCTCGAACAGTCATCTGCTGTAGCTTAACTAGAATAGGTCGGGGTTTGCCTTCCGGTCCATTCGCTGCATGACGACCCATTCTGTGACATCGCCTGATCTCATCGGTTGTGAAATCACCAATCATAAGGTTATCTCTGACGACACTCACCACGCTTTGCACTGTCATCTCGTCCTTCTGTTCCGGTACACCATGCAGCAGCAGCATTTTTCGTCGACTCCTCTGCTCAAGGTTGTCCACCTGACGCGCCAGAAGGTTCATTTGATGACGAAAAGTTGATAATGTACCAACTACAAAAGTTTTAAATGATGTGTAGTCCGAAGCAAGACCTGCTAGATTGGGAGCGCTAGTGCTTGGGTTCTTCACACTTTTACTTAGCTCAGCCTCAAAATGTGTCATCCGTTCTTCCAAACCAGCCATGATAGTGGAAAAGGACTCTGTCATAGCATCCATATTGCCTGTGTTCTGTGTTCAACTTTGATGAGAGATATAATTCACTATGGATTTATTTGATAGGAGATAACACGTTCCTGGTTAGTACTTCAGGTAGACATTAAGATTTGATGAAATTTAATTGGTAAAACTTGATCAATTTATTATTATTTATTTAAAAAAGCGAGAGCTTATAAACAGCTGTTATTGTTGTAGAACTACCCACACACCATTTAATGCGAGCGTACGTGGGATGAAGTTCCTTTCATACCGCACGGTGCGCGCCGTATTCGGATGCAATGTGTAGGGATGAATTCCTTGTCTATGGCGAGCGGTGCGATGATAGAATGTAGCTGTGGGCATCATGTCAAATAATTCATCTGAGCACAAACCATTAATACGCGCTACAATAAATGGGGTTTTCTTAGCGGTGAATGCACATACTTGTGTCTTGGTGGGGTTGAACTGGACTAGGCTTAGTCGACCCCAATCAGATACTCCCGAGAGAGTAGTCTCGATTTCTGACACAAGTTGTTTGCGACTCCCCTCCACCTCGGACTGGGGGATGTTTGCACGGCCCGTGTAACATGCGTCTCCAGTACTGTCGTACGCATAGCAATGAATGGAGTCGTCCGACAGCATGTCATTAATATGCAGCAGAAACAGGGTCGGAGACAACACGGAACCTTGTGGGACACCACCGTTTATGTCCATGCGGTCCGAGCGACTGCCGTTCACGATGGCTTGGATGCTTCTGTTGGACAAACAGCTGGTAATCGAATTACACAGTCCCTCAGGGAGTCCATAAGATAGTAGCTTCGCAAGAAGACCTCTGTGCCATACCCGACCGAAGGCCTTCGCTATATCTGGGCTGACAGCTAGTGCCTCAACCTGGCTCTCGATGGCTTGTGCCTAACGGTTTGTGAGATACACAAGAAGGTCACCGGTCGAGCGACGCTGGCGGAAGCCGTACTGTCGGTCGCTCAGTAGATCGTTACCCTCAAGGTATCCCAGGAGCTGTGTATTAATAACACGCTTCATAACCTTCGAGAGAAGGGAGGTGATAGCATTGGGCCTGTAGTCGTTATGGGATACCGGCATTTATCTATAGAAATACTATTCTTGTGTATATAATTAACCAATTCCTTAATTAGATATTTGCCCCTAGATCAATTTTATAGGGTTAATTTGTGATGGACAAGGGTAAAAGTTCAGGAAAGTCGGTCGTGACTCTCCCTCTTTTCACATAGTACAAAATATGGCATACTACCACTAAAAATCAATCTTAACTGAAAAAATCAAATAGGTACTCGAGCCAAAATCATTACCGAAATTAAAATTTTATTGGGTTTTAAAATTACTATCACGAATCATTAATCACTGGATTAAATCTCAATTATACTCTTTTGGATAGCAGTTATAATTGAACACTGAGTACTATAGTAATATGCTACTAATTCTAATTCTGTTAAGCATACCATACATGATAGTTACCAAAGAAAAATATCAGTCTAAAATGAAACCATTCATTGTCAACGGAAACCGGGCACAAATAACCGAATTTCCTTACGTCGCTCATCTAGCAGCTTATTGTGTTGATCCAAAGGAAGCTTTCAATTTATCATGGATCTGTGGCTCTTCTATAATAAGCCAGGACGTAGTACTGACTGCGGGTCACTGCATCTTTGGCTGTTCTGAAGAAACTGTTATTACAATATCTGTAGGTCATGAGTTCCCGTTGAGAAATGGATTTGCTACTGGCCATAGTTTTCTCATTCATGAAGATTATCAAGATAGTTCATTATGTAATGACATTGCTATAGTCAGAATCAAGAAACCATTGGTGTTCAATGCTACAATCAAGCGTGTGGCGCTAATGCCACATCCGCCATACGACAAAGAGGCTCTAATCGCTGGGTGGGGGTACACGGATGTGAGTTATACTTGTTAAGTTTTTTGTTAAGTTTTTTTAAAATGTTTCAGTGACTCATATCTATGCCGCACCACTAAGACCTGGAACTCCCTGCCAGCTCACGTCTTTCTTTCTTCCTACAGTCACAGGTCCTTTAAGCGGGGCGTGAAAAGGCATCTGATGAGGCCGTCAAGCTGAGTGCCATCATTGTTAACATGCTACATGTTTAACGATGGTGACCCCCTTTCTGAGACTTTGCCTTTAGCTTAACATCAGGCGACGTGAAGTCAAATTGACGTGTCCTTTATAAAAAAAAGATAGAAATTCCTCATAGAGGAATACTAAATAATATAGAACGGAAAATGTTATATCAACTTCAGTATTTCTGTATTGTCTCAGTAAGATATGGTTTTCCCCTTATCCAATTTCATGCTGCTTTTGAGATTGCGAGATAGGAGCTATGAACTAAAAATTGTGACTAATGAATTGGGCGCAATAAAAAGAGAATAGAATTTCATAGCATTGTAATAAGTGAGATGAAACAAGATAAGTAAGAAGATAAGAAAACACAAACATGAAATATTAAGCAAGACTGTTGGATATAAAATGTGTAATAGTATGGCTAGTCTGCAGTAAGGCACAGCGGATTAGACAATTCCAATTCTTTTCTGGCCTCGTATTCATTAAGCTCGTTGACGAGGTTTGTCTTGCCAGTATTATTTCAGCTCTTGGTCGGCTCTTGTAGACTTTTTTTTATCATTAAGTACATGTTTAGTCATTGCCCTATAGTCTATCATTTTACTTACAGTGTGACATCAAAGGCATATAATCACGGCAGACAGGATATAAATACTGTACTGGCACTTAGCACTTTTGTGGCCAAATATAACCGTTTGACGCGTAAATTTTTTTGCAGAACAATTTTTTTTTTTAGGAAATAGAACAGGAGACTTCAGGTTTACTTATGTTTACGCAACAACAGGTGTGGAATAGAGAAGACTGTTTGCGTTTATTAGGATGGATGTCAGAAGGAACATTTTGCGCTGAAAATTCAAAAGAATCTGGATTTACAGCACAGTGAGTAATAATTTCCAGTATAGATTAACAAAATACAGAGTATCTGCGCAGTTAGACTGGCAAAGCGGACCCCAGACTCCAAACTGAAAGCTTCGGATACGACTGGGATTAATGCTAAGAGGATGAAGATATTGTTTATGGGAGCCAAACGTTATTGGGCAGGTTGGCTTTTTTTATTATAAAAGATACCTTTTTTTTTTCGTGCGGAAATCCCCTCGGATACCTCCCCTGCCAGAGCCGGAAAGGGAGGTTATGTCGGACTCGAACCGACTACAACCGCACGCCGACTGTGGGTCGTGGTGCTAGCCGGAGGTGAGGTTGTCATCGACATATTCCTCGCACCCCGGCTGACCCAGGCCCATCCCTTACGGTCTGGACCTCCTCGGGGGTCTGGCCCTCCTCGGGAGTCTGGAGTCTCGAGACTATAAAACATACCGAGGTATTGTAAATTTTTAACAATTATCTAGTCGTTTATTGTTACAGAGGAGATTCTGGCAGTGCCCTGGTGGTAAACGGCTACATTCAACTTGGCCCCCTCTCCGGTAAGGACCCCGACATAAGCGTAAGCGTTGCTGTCTATACCGATATAGGTTATTTCTACAAATGGATACGGAAAAATGTAAAGGTTATAATGTGTCACGGCAAAAAAGTATGATGAATAACGTTTAGTAAAATATTTAATGAACGCTATGACTTTGATTTAACACACAGTACTGATAAAAAGCCGGCAAAGTGCGAGTGGAACTCGCACACCGAGAGTTCTGTAACTTGAACTACATAAACCACAATTCATTTTGATTGCGTTGACTTAGAAGTTTGATTGTTGCACAGTTTCAAGATTCGAAAAACATCGGAAAAAATGAAACGCTCAAGTGAGACTTGAACTCACGACCTTTCTCTTATAGGGGGAATGCTCTTCCAACTGAGCTATTGAGCCACACTCGATTCATTTCAAATTTTCCTTCTCTTTTATCCGTCTTTCTTCTATCAAACTTATTTCGATCTGTTCATTATCAGTCGGATTTTTTTATTGTTTTTTTTGTTCATGCAAACAAATATTTCCACTGAGAAGGATCAAATCAAATGCACTACAGCCACAACCACATAAGTCATCAAACAAGCCAGTACATTTTCGGCCATTATTTCATTTTATTATCACTACTCTGATTGGTTAGCTGGTAATTGTGTAAATTACGAGTAAAAGTTTAATCACTTCTCATATCGTTTTATTGCTAACCACGGTATTATGCGAGTGATTCAATTTATTATGACCATATCCTACTTCATGTGCATTGGTAATTGTGACGTGAAACCATTAATTGGTGGTGGCAGTAGAGCCAAAATTAAAGATTTTCCGTATGCCGCATTCCTTGCATGTGCATGTAAGCAGAAAAATAAAGATGAGGATACATCATGGATTTGTGGTTCATCTATCGTGAATCAGAGGTTAATGCTAACGGCAGCGCACTGTGTGATTGGATGTGACGGAAGAATTTTCATGTATATTTCAGTAGGTCATAAGCATAGGGACAAAGGAACTGCTTCTATGGTTCACAGCTTCCATACTCATGGTAAATACTGCCATTCAATGTTGAATAACGATATTGCCTTGATGAGACTGAAAACTCCGTTGTCGTTGAATTCTAAGGTCAGTCGTGTGGCAATAATGAAGAGTCCTCCGTATGATGAAGATGCCTATATAGCTGGCTGGGGATTGGTTGATGCAAGTATTTTTTTTATCATTTGAAATAATACATCATTATCACAACGTTAAAGTATTGGAGTTACTTACATTTTAGAGTCGTCTATCGACTGACGAACAGACAGGCATACGGACAAACAGATAGACAAACAGACAAACAAACAGACAGACAAACAGACAGACAAACAGACAGATAACCAGACAGACAGACAGACAGACAAACAGAAAAACAGACAAACAGACAGACAAACAGACAGACAAACAGACAGACAAACAGACAGACAGACAGACAAACAGACAAACAGACAAACAGACAGATAAACAGACAGACAGACAGACAGACAAACAGAAAAACAGACAAACAGACAGACGAACAGACAGACAAACAGACAGACAAACAGACAGACAAACAGACAGACAAACAGACAGAAAGACAGAAAGACAGACAAACAGACAAACAGACAGACAGACAGACAGACAAACAGGCAGACAAACAGACAGACAGAGTTACTTTCGCATTTATAATATTAGTATGGATATGTATAAAACTTAACACACATGTAAAGAAAATTTCATGTTTCAGGAACAAAAAGTAATAGGAACACGCCAACTAATATACGCTCAGCAAAATATATGGAAACCACAGAAGTGTCGTTGGTTATTCAAATCTATGCCAAAAGGAACGCTTTGTGGTGGTAGCCGCAACAAATCTGTTATTGTAACAGAGTAAGAAAATATATTAATATTATTTTTTTAGTAATAAAACCCTCGAACACACAGGCGGGATGGGACTTACCCTGGACCACATATTAAAAAAAACATGGAAGTCCATAAATAGACTTCGGACAGAAGTCAGCTAAAGTAACGAAAAGCAGGTTGGGTAGGTTTGCTCAGATGTGGTGAACCCACGGTGTGAATGTGGAGCTAAACCGCAGTACTCAGGTACTAACGTCTGCTAGTTGCCCACACACGTGTTCACCGGAGATACTCATGAGTGCCTCTAAAAACGCTCTCAGACAAAATATGACATGATATGCCGTCGACTCCAAAGAAGAAGAAAATTATCACATCAATGTGTCGCAATAACGCATGCGGTATTAGGGAGCGATAATAAATGCGACTGTGCGTATGGGCACAGATTACCTAATAATTAAGTAAAGACTAAAGCTTGTGCAATCTGCACCGATTTCAAAATCTTCTTCATCTTAGCGTTAATCCCGTTATCCCCTTAGCGTTTTCTCCTCGGTGCCTGAGGTCCGCTTCTTAGTAACATGGCACAAATTATTAAGAAACCTACCCATAAGTCTAATTTTGGTCATTTTTTACTTTAAGGGAATTCGGGATTTTGAATTTTGATTTTTCTGTATCCTCCGCGGGTCTTTCGTACATCGGTATTTTGGACTTCGGGATTTTTATATGTTACTTTATTTTCAGAGGTGACTCAGGCAGTGCCCTAGTTGTTCGTGGGTACATACAAATCGGAATCGTCTCATATAAGACACCAGAAAAAAGTGGGAATGTGATTGTCTACACCAACGTCTCATATTACTACAAGTGGATACAGAAAACTGCAAATACATTGTGTAAATATTAATGCTGTTTTTATATAAAAAAATGGAACCCTCATAGGATAACTTCGTAGTCCATCTTCGTAGACTGTCTGTCTGTCTGTCGAGACCTATTTAAGGAATGCGTGAAGGTATCAAGTTGAAATTCATACCACATACTCAGATCTGCAACATCTTGAAACTGCAAAAATCAAACTCCCGGAATGTAAAAATATTAATAAGCTGAGTTTTAAAATAAAAGATATTAAAAAGTCACATTAAAATTGTTTACGTTTCCGAATGGAGTGACAATATTATGATAATAGTTCAAAATTCAAACGTTAGGTATTTGCCTAGTAAATACCTGTTTGTTATTACACTGGTTAGTTCGAATGCAACAAAATTAAGTGGAATGCAAATCGATGTTGAGTAGGTACATGAACTAACAAAGCTAAAAATAATCTGCACTGCGCCGTACCTAAGCGAGTATAACTACATTCCGTACTCTATGGAACAGTTATGACGTTTGATTCAAAATCAGTTATTACATTGCTTTAGCTAGCTTCCTTTGTTAACTCAAATTAATTGAAGTCATATTTTGTGAAATAATGCCAACATCATTCAAACGGACGAACCCAAATGGAAGAGCGAAACAAACTCATAAAACTTTATGTTCATATTAAGTAACAAAATACGACATTTTGTGCTTGGTGCTACTATTCTCGAACATTATCGGAGTATGTCTACCTACTGCATACTTAGTTAACCAATAATACTCGCTTGCTTCTCCTATAGATTTAGATCAGACATTCCTATCGTGGAAGTTCACTTTTAGCGATCCAGAACATTGCTCAGTTGTGAAAAAGTTGTCAGAAGGACATTAGAACTGCCTTCTAGAATATATATAATAATATACTATAAGTTGTTTATTTGTTATAGAAGTCATTTCTGGAGTGTCAGTGAAAAGTGATTTATCTCGAAAATCATAGTTTTGAGAAAATCCAGTTTAAAGTTTAAAAAAATTGTCACTCATTTTACAGTGAACTAAAATAAAAACATGCTACTGCTATTAATAGAAACAATAATAGCGAAGGTTTTTATGGCCGAATTTGAGGATTTATATGTATAGTTTTTTTTTAATTTATGAAAATATACAGTTATATCAATAAACACATCAAACATTTATTAAACAATTTTGTGACCATTAATACAAATTAACTTGACTTACTTTACACACTGTCTAGAGGTTTCATGATAAATGGTACAAGTTTTTTACATTCTATTGTTGTGCTCTAGACAAATGAAAAAAAAAGAAAGTGTTGAAATAAATATTATTCATTTAAGTAATAGTGAGTTGTATTGAGCGTTTAATTATAAATTTGTCAGAAAAAACACATTCATATCATTAGACACCTCTAGAGTCTGTAAAAATATGATGTGTAGTTTGATACAAAGTGTGGTTAAGATGATACAACTGAACATATCAGCGTGTATATTGATATTACTTAAGTATATAGGTAGTACTACTAGTGAAATAATATGTTCTATGTTACCCAGTTGCGTAGAATCGTTGAAAGCTACTAGTAATGATGTACAATCAATCAATCAATCAATCAACTAGCCCACCGCTGTCCACTGCAGGACATAGGCCTGTCCCAATATGCGCCATTTCATCCGATCCTCCACCTTCCGCTTCCGTCTATCCCAGCCACCTTTTTCAGGTTGTCAGTCCTTCTGGCTAGGGGGTGTCCTACCTTGCGTTTGCTTTCTCTCGGTCTCCACCTTAGGACTCGTCTGCTCCAACGGCCATCGGTCCTTCGACAGATGTGGCCAGCCCATTGCCACTTGAGCTTGCTTATTCTGCGAGATATGTCAGTACCTTTGGTTTTGTGTCGGATGACCTAATTTCGAATTCTATCCTTCAAATAACTCCAAGCGTAGCTCGCTCCATAGCCCGCTGCGCGACTTTTAGGTTATAGACTAGCCCTACCGTCAAAATACAAAAGTGTCCACGTTTCGGCACCGTAAGTCATAACAGGTAGGACGCACTGGTCAAAGACCTTTGTTTTCAGGCAATGCGGTAGGGGAGAAGAGAAGACTCGACGTAGTTTGCGAAATGCTGCCCAACCCAGTTGGATAATTCTGGCTAGTTCTTTCTTGAAGTTTTTTTATTTATTTATTTATTTTATATACATATTTAGATACATCACCCTTAGAGTACAAACCAATACGGCAACGATCTTACCATTTTTATACAATTCAATCGTACGTTGTTTTTACCGAGCTGCATTACCTGGCCCAGATATAAATATTTTTGCACAACTTCGTGCGTCGCCCCTTCGATGGCAATCGGTTTCGGTGCAACATGTTCGTTGGAAATTATCTTGGTTTTATCCAAGTTTCCATCGAAGGCCGACGCGTCGAGAAAATCATACAAACAAACATGGCACAAATCCCTTCATTCCAAGCTACCAGCCTTTGGCCTGCCTCCCGGACTGTGCAAATGGGTTGCAAGCTTACTGCAGGGGCACCGTATTCGCGTCCTTTGTGACGGACGAGCTTCGGAATTCTTGCAGGTAAATGCTGGCTTGAAGCAGGGTTCTGTCTTATCTCCCACTCTCTTTCTTCTGTATATCAATGACATGCTTTCTAACGGTAGCATTCATTGCTATGCAGACGAAAGCAGCTTTACACGGGAGTTATTACGCACATACTGTGGCCAAGCCGTCTGATATCGCGGTAAAAAGGCAGCTGCTTGTCACTGAGCTGGACCGGATCCTGTTCTCTAGAGAACCTGTTCGACTTCAATGCCAAGAAGACGCAGGCATTTGCGTTTACAGCAAAGGTATCTCCTTTTCTTCCCCTTCCCACTCTTCAGAGCACGCCACTGCCACTACAGGATAACCTCAATTTCCTCGGTATGGAAGTTCGCTGCAAACTGAATAACAAAAGCTATATCGAGAGCATCATCAAAACAGCCTCGCGTAAACTCGGAGTCCTGAGCAGAATGAGACATTTTTTCACGCTGGAGCATCGGTGTCTTCCGTACAAGACTCAAATTCTTTCCTGCGTGGAATATTGCTCGCATCTTTGGGATGGCTCCGCAAAGTACAACTTACTAGATACGAGACGTGCGGTCCGCATTATTGGGAATCCTGAGGTAACGAACACCATCGAGCCTTTGCAGATGAGTAGAGATGTTGCGTCTTTGGCGGTATTCTACCGTATATACCATGGTGAATGTTCTGATGAGCTCTTCCAATTAGTCCCACCCTCTCCTTTCCTTCACAAGACAACACTAAGACTAAGATGCCATCCGTATACGGTGCAGATTATAACTTCTAGAACCAAGCGTTTCAGTAACTCATTCCTATGCCGCACCATTAAGACCTGAAATTCCCTGCCAGTTCACGTGTTTCCTTCCTTCCTTCCTTCTTCCTACAGTCCCGGGTCCTTTAAGTGAAAAGGCATCTGATGAAGCCGTCAAGCTGAGTGCCACTACTGTTGACACGGTACATGGTTACGATGGTGACCCTCTTTCCGAGACTTTGCCCTTAGCTTACCATCAGGCAAGGTGAAGTCAAAATGACGTGTCCCTTATAAAAAAAGCTTATGATCTTTATAATTGAATGCTACATTAATTTACTTTACTTAAATAGCATTATTATTTTCATTTGCATAAAACTTGTATCAAATACTAATAAAATAATTCCAATAAAAATATTACATATTTTGTGTATAATGATACAACTTACATACGTCGACTTACTTACTTACGTCGAAGGACTGGCGAGTCGGTCGCATCACTAAACAACGTTATTCCTCTTTCACTTGGGTATTCCTTCTTGTATCATAATATTACTATCTCGTTCACATAGTTCAACGCGGGAAGGGGATCGCGGGAGGTGTTCGCTGAGGATTTGTATTACTTTTCACTTAATTTTAGATGATGAAAATATTTGAATAAGCTTGTGTTTTTGGTACAAATATAATTGTATTATTCGACACATAAACCGACATTGTGTTTATATTGATACTAATTTAGTTATATCACTCGACACACTTAACGATTGTAATAATATCATGGTGTTAATTGATTCTCTAAGAATTGTATCATTTTACACATAACTTTATTAAAATTTATTTATTTTTTTACGTCATAAATATAATTGTATCACTTTTCACGAACGAATGTAGGAGTAAATTTAAAATGTATATTAATAGAAGTGTACTTATATTACAATGCACTAATTCTAATCTATACATCCACATTGTGTTAAACTCGTTAATTCAATTTGTATCATTATACAATACAGAAAACACAAACATTGTTCAGTTCAATTTGATATGATTTTAAAAGTATTATTTTACACAATTGAAATGGTAAAAAAACGTTCAGTTATATCATTATGCACCAAATCAGCTCGCTCATTTTAAACCCTAGAGATACGGGGATAAGAGTCAAAGATAGATATTTTTTTATAGATCTTCTATATGAAAAAATATAATAAGTAATATAACTCGAGATGTATCACTTTTCACTGACGCTCCAGATTTGTATATACTTATGATATGCTATCTATAGAATCCCTAAATATCTGTCGAAATGAAAGAGAAAAGAAGCAATAATTATATATATGTCCTCAGGTTATAAAATGAGATTCAGGACAGTATCTTTCTAGAATACCGACATTTATCTATAGAAATACTCTTCTTATGTATCTAATTAACCAATTCCTTATTCATAATCGTTGAATTTATTTAGATATTTGCCCCTACATCAATTTTATAGGATATAGACAAGTACATGTATAGTAAAATCTACTTCATTTACGGAATAATCATGTAGTGCTTAAGATGCAACTATGTCCAAATTGTAGAACATCTGAAGTAGGAAGCTAGAGATAAACATTGCAACAATTTAGTTCGCTATTACTGAATTTCACTAAAAAGAACAGTAGGTCATCAAAGTGATACCACAACATTGAATTCCACGCGTTTTAAGAAATACATACGGTTCGTAAACTTAATTATATCATTGTTATACACACTTATACACCTTTGTTCTTTATCTTCGTGAGACTGAGATAGTATTTTGTAATAACGTGTAAGTGAAGTCAATATTGTTTTTACCTTTTTAATTATGCTCCATTATTTTAATATGATGAGATTAGTGCTTAATTACAAGATATTTAAAAAATGAGATTTTTTTTTGCTCTACGAAAACTTGTAAGGAAGTTTTTTGCAAATACTTACAATAAATGTCAATTCAAGGAAACAAATACTATGTTGCCACAGTTATTTTTAGTTGATTGAATACAATGTGTAATTTTGTTTTAAAATTTTAAAGAGTTTTTTTACCACATTTAACGACATTTGAGATGCTTGCAATATTTTCAGTATAGGTTTATGGATAGATTTGTTCGACTAAGTAAGAATGCAAGTGAAAACGCCTTTTCAAAGAGAAATATATAATAGGATAATTAATTTATCATAATACACTTTACGGCACAATGATTACTCTATAACTGTACTTGTTTCATGAAGTTTTTGCCTTATAATCATCAATTTTTTGTCTATAGTCCAGACACTAAGAGAAATATATATATGTAGGTATATGAAATAAAATAAAATAGTATTATAAACATTATAATTTATTTATTTGTTGATAACTAAATCACAGATCAATAGCAGTCGTATTTATTCACCAGGCTCCAACTCCAGCTCCTGCGCCAGCACCGTAAGCTCCATTAGCACGGGCACCATGCCCTCCATAACCGTGAGGGAAGGCTTCACCACGGGTCAAACTGTTGTAACTGTGAGCTAGGCCACGAGCACCACCGATGCCAAGACCATGAGGAGCACCGAGTCCATGGGCAAGAGGGCCACCGAAGGCACCGTGTTGGGGAGCACCATATCCTCCGTAAACACCACCGTATCCTCTGTTGGCACCGTTGTAAGCTCCATGGGCACCATTGTAAGGTCCACCATAGGCACCGTTGTAAGCTCCATTATAGGCACTGTTGTAAGCTCCACCATATGCACCATTGTAAGCTCCACCATAGGCACCATTATTAACGCCAGCGTAAGGTCCAGCATAGGGGCGGGGTGCGTCGTGAACGACAGAGTGAGAGAAATGGGATACAGTGGGAACTCCTTGAGGTCCAGATGCAGGGTTACCAGCGTAGGCACCATTTCCGGGATAACCGTAGTTACCAGCTAAATTGTTGTAATGAGGGTTTACAGCGCCGGGGTGCCCGTGGGGCCCGAGCGCTCCAGGGTGAGGGAGGGTACCGGGATGAGCAAGAGGTCCGCGGTGAGCGTAAGCACCTGGATGGGGAAGAGCTCCAGGGTGGGCTAGAGCACCTGGGTGGGGGAACGCTCCAGAATGGGGAAGCGCACCAGGATAGGGTAGTGCACCATGACCTGGAGCAATAGGCGCTGGATGGCCGGGCGCAATCGGGGCAGCTGCGACTGGTCCAGCGGGGTGAGCTAGAGGTCCATGTCCTAGAGGTCCGGATGGGTGGACTCCATTAGCAGGTTCTTTGCGGACAACAGCATTGAATCCAGTAGCGGCATTAGCTTCGTACTCGACTATTCTTTTAGTTCCATCGGATTCCAATAGCGAGTATTTGCCGACGACGCTGTCACCGACGCGTTTCTCGTGTTGATCCTTTACATCACCGGTGTTAGGGTCGGAGACGCCGTAGGAGAAGCTTGAGTAACCGCCACTGCCATATACTGACGCCACCAGTAAGGACAATACAATAAACTGTGGAAGAAAACATTGTTCTGTTATCACGAGGACTAAAATTTTAGGAAGGATTATTGAGTGCTTTTACTTTAACAACTTTTTCTGTATGTTCTATTCGATTGCTGCTTTTTTTGTTAAACCTTTTTAATATTGTGGTATTTTTACCTTAGCTGCCATGATGAATTGTGTTCGTCTTCAGCTTGAGCTTGTGAATGATTTAACACCGTTGTTCTCAAATATTTATATTCACACAAAGGCTCCGCATTGTAGTTTTGGGGGTCATAGTTTGAAATCATTGCGCTCACATCAGCTCTAATGTGTCGAAATCATCTCTTTCAGAGGTTAATTAGAATCTGGAATACCTATTATGTAAATTAATTTTGATTAGATTGGTAGCATTGGCCTCGTTGAAGAGTTAACAACATATTTAGATGTCGATTAAGTTACTGTTTTTAATTAGATGATGGTTTTATCCATTTTATGAGTTTAATGATTCGTACCTTAAACGATATATAACTTGAAAATAATTTGCGATTTGTTCAAAATGTTAAATAATTATGTTATGCGAAGAGAACATTACATACAGTGATGTAATGATTTGCTGCACTCGGTGTGTGCAAAATTTACTTGCTGTGACAATAGAAACGACATTTATGTCGTATTTATTTACACAGCTAGTAAATTTTGCTTTTTTATCTTTATTATTTTTTTAATATGTAACCTAACCATTGTACTTATGAATAATATATAATATGCAAATTAACACTATGCTACCTCTTGGCATTGTGAGACTTATATAATTAGTTACCTTCAAGAAAAAATAACAGAAGCTTAGTTAGGTAGGTTATTAAATGAATTGTTGTTTCACGAGCTTTCCTCAAATCTGCCATATTTTCACTTGTTGATATACATTTTCACATTGATGATACGAGTACCTACACATTTTATTGCCACTAAAACATTTGAATGAAATTTTTATAGCATATAATATGCTAGCTTTTAAATTCGAAATACTTCGATTCTGGTGTGGCTCAATAGCTCAGTTGGAAGATCATTCCCCCTGTAAGGAAAAAGTCGTGGGTTCAAGTCCCAGTTGAGCGCTTCTTTTTCACGATGTATTTCGAGCTACTAAAGCATATAAAGTAAAAAAATAATCAAAGGAAATTCACTGAGCTGAATAAATAACTACAGCTAGGCATTCGTGTATAAGTGTTTGCAATTACATAATTAACGCATCGATCAATTCGATAGTATAAAAGAAGTCATGACAAAAAATCGATAAATTGCCCAATATTGGTCATCACCATCCTAGCACTTTTTTCTGTTGTTCCCCATTGATTCGAAAAATCCCTAAAGAAAGAGTAGAGTCACGACTCCGTAGCAGAATGAGGAGTCATTGCAATGTTCATCACTGGAGACGTCCTTGATACTAAGACCATGTTGTCCAAGGTCAGTGAAACCTATAATATTACTGATCCATAAACAAATTTCGATCCATTGCTCAGTACTGGATTCTTTTTTTAGGCTTTCAGCCAAATTGATGTAATTGTAGTACTATACCATAAGATTGTTGCAACTCCATTATGCGTTACAGAATATGTACATAGTTCTTATTAGTTTAATAAAGTACTACTTTAGATCTGTAATCTATAAGTATAACATATACTTATCTACCTATCTTCCTTTTTTATACTACCAAAGTAGTAAACAAGCATACCAAGGTCCATCATTTTGTTTTTTTTTTGGGATTCCGATTTTGTTTTTGCCATAATTCAGGAGGAAGAGTAAGACGACGGAACAAATCATCTAAAATGCAAGCTCCAAGTCGTGGCCTATTGACTTGTGTAACACCAGGGATGTCACACTCAGGCTGCTGACCCCGTAAGAACTTTATGATGGCCCTTCTTGAAGAACTCCATATTATACATACATACATACATTTATACTCAAATCTGACACTCTCTGTGGCGTAGCGGTAGTGAACGCGGCCGCTACTCAAGAGGTGCGGTTCGATCCCCGCTTAATGCAAATATTCGTATGCATGGATATGGGTATTTGCAATGGTCTGATCGTGACTCAGAGAGCACGTTGCGCCACCTGTCCCGGTTGCCATACGAATATCTATATCAGTCATTACGGGTAATTGAAGCCCTCAAAAGTTCAACAACTGGTCTAGCTGTAGTGCTTCGATATCGCCTTTGGGTTGTGAAGCTCAGTAGGCAATCGCTTGGCCAAATCAGCAGTTCCACTGGTAAAGCGGACCCCAGACTCCAAGCTGAAAATAGGATGCGATATGGATTACAAGGAATTGCGATTTGCGTAGCCTATTCCATCCTAAATCTTACTTAGTACAAAATTATGGAACACTAGCTTTTGCCCGCGGCTCCGCCCGCATGGATGTCGGTTATCGCGACCAAACATAGCCTATGTCCTTTATCATGGTCTAATCTACCCCTATACCAAATTTCATCATAATCGGTTCAGTAGTTTAGGCGTGAAAGCGTAACATACAGACAGACAGACAGACAGAGTTACTTTCGCATTTATAATATTAGTATGGATTCTGAGGTGATCTATCACTACTATAACTTAAATTAATCAGTTGGTAAAAAACGTGGTTATTTCGAAAATGACTATCATAAAAGTATTTAAAGTGGGAAACTTTCAACCAATGTTCAAATTAAAATTTTTTATACCATATTTTTCGACCTCTATTGCACTGATGGTTGCCAATTAAGTAAAGAAGTTATTATAGAGTATTCTATAGATATGTAGAAAAAAAACTACAAAAATATTAAATTGCCTATCAAGGTTAGGCGTGCAAATCTCATGTACTTCCGGCGATGATTGCGCTTGCACATATTTAAACGTACTATGAAGAATGCCTATATAAAGGCCTGAAATATTATCACTCATCAGTATCAGTGTAAACGGTACAAACTAAGATGTTCTCAAAGGTAATTGAGTAAACGATAGCTACAAAGAACAATTCGTTTGATAATTTAAAAAATCTCTAAACTTGGGAAAATTTAGTATTTGATTCTTGTGGTTTGTTTCTCAAGATTGCTTAATAAGTTTATAAAACTGATGAGAACGACCTCCCGAAGTTCAGCTATCATTAGTTTGATACTGTGAACTGTGATAATGTGGTAAATGTTAAGAAATGGATCATTTTGTGTGAAATATAGTCTGCAGAATAAGAAATTTCGAAATTATTATATTTTTCCCGTATTTTCGAAAGATATTTCTTCAGAAGTTATTCAGCCTGTTTTGTTTATAATTAAAACAATGATCATTGTTTTGATAGTAGATAAACAGACTGAATAAATCCATTTGTGTATAGATTATCTATTATTTGTTCAGTATTTTACTACTTAGTCTTATGATTTTAATTAATAAGAGAGGGAGTTTCTTTTTAAGGTTTAAAAAATCAATTTAAAAAGTATGGGTTTACAGGAGACTAAAGCTCTATCAGTCCAACCAATGTAATGTCGACGTTGGAAATTCAAAATATCGTAAGGGACATTTAGTAGCTAAAATATAATATTTTAAAAACCACGACAAAAAATACTAACAAATAAAAAGTAAATCGTGTTGGTTCTGGTTCCTTAAAGGCTACCCATGCTTAGTAGGTATTCGATTATAATTAAGTTTCCATTCAGTATGGTAAAATCTCTAGCATCCATACTTCCATACGAATATTATTAATGCGAAAGTAACTCTGTCTGTCTGTCTTTATGTTATGCTTTCACGCCTCAACTACTGAACCGATTTTGATCAAATTTGGTATAAGGGTAGATTAAACCATAAGAAAGGACATAGGCTATGTTTGGTCGCGATAACCGACATCCACGCAGGCGGAGCCGTGGGTAAAAGCTAGTTGTATAATATAGCCTGCTTAAAATCTTTGTATCTTTTTCACAGTTCGCCATCTTGACTCTGCTAGTAGCTGTAGCACGCTGCAGTGCATCAGGCGGCACCTCTAGTTTCTCCTATGGAGTATCAGATCCAAACACTGGCGATATCAAAGACCAGCATGAAAAAAGAGTTGGAGATAGTGTCGTTGGACAGTATTCACTTCTAGAAGCTGATGGAACAAAACGCGTCGTGGAATACTCTGCAAATCCTCAAACTGGCTTCAATGCAGTTGTGAAGAAAGACCCTGCTAATGGACTTGGATACAATGGCGCTGCTGGTTTGGGATATGCTGGCACTAACCAACTTGGATATGGTGGTTTAAACGGATGGAACTCTGCTGGCAATTTAGGATATTCTGGTTATGCCAATGGTGCGTACAGTGGATATAATGGTCTTGGTAATGGCATAGGATATCCTGGTTACGCCAATGGAGCTTATGGTGGGTACAACGGTCTCGGCAATGGTTGGAATCAGAATTATGGTCTCAATGGTGGTCTGGGCAACGGGTGGACTTCAGCTGGTATCAATGGCGGATATGGTGGTTTTGGTAATGGATGGGCTCAGAACAATGATGTCTACGGAAGGTACAACAATCTTGGTAATGGCTGGAACAAGAATTATGCAGCTGGTGGTGCTTATGGCGCAAATGGATGGTCTCAATCTCTGGCTAACGGCTATGGCGCTCGCGGTGCTCTTGCTACCAGTTACGTCAAACAGAATTCAGGATGGTAAATGAAAATGAAGATAATAACATTATTTCGATTTGATTTGGCATTGTTTAATAGGACTGATATCGTATGTTTCACTTAGATATAACCACCTTTTTATAAAATTTTATACAGTTTTGATACAATTTTTATATAACATTTTCGAACGACTATTGATAGCTGTGATTGTGGTCAAGCAAAATGCAAATTTAACACAACAATAAAATAGCGACTATCAATAAAGTATTTTGTGAAATGTGTTTTTTTCCTTTTCATTTGAGAAACCTGGAGAAATTAAGCTAAAAAGATTTCATTGTATAGTTTACTATCCTTTTATTGTAGGTTCTCCATCTTATGTAATTTTTAGTTATTTAAAATTACTCACTCACCAGTTTTATAACTTCACCCGTAGGTAAAAAAGCGTTCACAATGATGAAATTTCAAAAATAAGAAATAAAGTGACAAGTTTTTTAATAACAGTGGTCTTCGGATTGTAACAAAAAATATTATAATAATGATAATGATGAATGCGTAGTAAAATGAATTAGAAGAAGTAAAATGAATTATTTTTAGAGTCCAGTTTTTACAGAAGTTCAGTATGCATTTAATTTACAGTATTAGCCATTTATAAATATACAAACATATATTTTTATACGATAATCCAATCAGTAAGCTAATGAAAAAAATTCAACTTGGTATGTATATTCTGCAGAACAATTTCAATCAATAATTCTTTTGGCGCCAGAACTCTCAAAACCTGTTTATTATTGCGATTAACATAAAAACATTTTCATTCATTTACATAAAAATATGTTTTATAGATCATATAAAAATATCACAAAATATCTAAGTATGCCAAAAAACTTCAAATGAAGTTCAAGGTTACGAAAAAACATTAAATAGAGGATGTTATAATCTTAAGAACACTTCGAAATGCATATAATGGTAGTACGAATCATTAAGACGTTGTTACCCATTAAAATGATACATTTATGGTATACAAACTACTTCCTGATTGACTGGTTTTAATGTAATTAACTGAAAAAAATAGTAATAATTGTACCTACGTTCAAATATCTCAGAATGCTTTATAATGTGGGTGTATGAGGGCCTGCTACGATCTATCAGGCAGAAGGCATGCTTATTACTGTAAGTGGCTCTAACACAGGCCTTTCTCTTAAGGTTAAGAGGTCCAAAAGCAGTCCCGGAAAAGCCCAAATTACCAATCAATAAGTGGAGCTCCAAAGTTTAAATTTGGAGGTAGCTGGGATGATAATGATATAATCTTCATCTTCATAGATTTTTTCTTCACAGAAAAACCCTGTGCAAGAGGGAATTCTTAAATCTTCGAACCATTCGCCATTATAAGTACTTACTTGAACTTGATATGGCCTTTAAATATAAGGACAAATACATGTCAAATTGAAATTAAATTCAACTGTGCCGGATTTTGATCACACATGCCGTACACTTCTGGAATTTCAATTGTTGAACTTAAAATTCACGCTGTTACATGAGCTTATATCACTATTTTTTTCATCAAGCTGTTATATCCTCGTCGTGACAATTTAAAAAGAAACAGCTATTGTACTATCATAATAAACCTGTTTTAATTCATTTGGAATAGTAGATTTTTGACCTCTTCATGATTATGTTCAATAGCGCATACAATGCCAAGAGTATGTTGCAGTCTATTGAAATTAGCGTCTTTTTTTAGGTACTTAGAATATCCACATCCACCCTAAAGATACAAGCCAAAACATTAATAATAATTAGATACAATTCGTGGTTAAAACTTGCTAGAATTGTCTAGAAAGATTGGAGAGAAATATTCTATAACATCCTATACAACGCCATCGGACCTATGGTAAGCATAACTTAACCAGCTTGTGTATGCAGATAAACATACTATAATCCTTTTTTTTTAAATACATACATAGTATACATAGAAACACCCAGACTAATGCAAAACATGCATACAAATATTTGCACTGAGCGGGGATTGAATCCGCCTCTCCTGCATATCTGTCAAAGATAGTACCGGTTGTTGAGTATGAGAAACAAATGCGTTAGTACGTGATGGAGAGATTTTTTTTTAACCATGTTTAGTTTAGATACCAATACATATAAAGATGAAGCGAAAACCACAACTTTATATAAATACAACAGTGTATCTAAATCGATTCAACGGTTTTCGAGATAGTATGTAGCTTATATTTATCTACAAGAGTTGCGTGTTTAGTACTAGATATTTATTACACTTGTATAATCTTAAAAAGGATTGGCGGAAGATAGTTACAATAAAAGTCACTGACCTACATATACATACTGTTAATAAGTATGTTTATTGTATATTACAACTACATAGTTGTAACATACGTAGTTAAAATTTAATATCAAAAGTGAATTCATATTTTTGTTCACTTCAAGTAAAAACATAGTTATAAATATTGCTCAGTCTGCGTGAAGATTGCCTTGAGTTGTGAATCTAGAGCAAATGTAACGATAAAGATCTCGTTTATACCTCATTAATAATGCGGTATATCTCTCCTATCATTAAAAAGATTACCTTGTTAGTTCCGTGGTGTAAGTTTGCGATCATTTTAGCGTACTATCATGAAATGGTGGGTTCGATTTTAGGGTTGCGAATAAATAAATAAATAAATATTCCACAACATTCTACACAACGCTATCTAGATTCATGGTAAGCTTTTGTAGCTTGTGATATGGAATCTGGAACGCGGATAAACATACTTAATTTTTTTTGTAAATACATACGTATTATACATAGAAACACCCAGACTAATGCAAATAGCCATATTAATGCATACAAATATTTGCACTGAGCGGGGATCGAACCCGCGCCTCTTGCGTAGCAGTCGCGTTCACTACCGTCACGCCACAGAGGATACAGGTTTTCTGGAAATATTCTCGTGTAAACAGCAATAATAGACTCAATGTTTATCACGGAGCAATAAATACAGGTAAGAAATCAATCCTCACATGTAGCGACTAGAAACAGTGTGCGTACTGTTTCTTACTTCAGTCAGGTATGATAGGAACTTCATCCCCCGAATAAACTATGCCGTAGTTTTATTAAGCGACTACAATATAGGGTTCTTCAAGAAGGGCCTTAGAAGGTTTTCACAGGGTGGGCGGCGGGAGTGTGCACATGTCCTTAAGGAATAAAAAATATAGCTGGAGAATTGAAATGCATCAAAAATATGTACAGAATATGTGTATTATTACAAGGATTAAAAGAAAAACTGAAAATACTGACATATTATGCATTCCCGGGGAGGGCCAGACCGTAAGGGATGGCCCTTGGTCAGCCGGAGTGCGAGGGATATGTCAATAACAACCTCACCTCCGGCCTAGCACCACGACCAACAGTCGGCGTGCGGTTTTAGTCGTTTCGAGTCCGACATAACCTCCCCTTCCGGCTCCGGTAGGGGAGGTATCCTAAGGGATTTCCGCACGAAAAAAAAGGCATATTATGCATTTCCCTTATTTCCTCCCCTTTCGTACTAGCTTCAATTGCAGTAGCATCGAAAGCCTACATGTTGGAGCCCTTGTGCTTCTGTATTACATTAGTCATATAAAAATTTGCTGTATTTAAATGGTGTAGGTAACTAAAAGCAAGGTCAGTTGAAGCCGGTTTTCTATATTTATTTATTTTATCGTTTTCGGATGAAGCAAATAGCTTCCCTAATTCCCTTGGTGCAAAAACCTAACCATACAAGATTTATATAATTAAAATGTATACCATTTATTTAATTTTATAGTCGTTTCGGATAAAAAGAATTTGGGCACAGTTTGGATACCAAAATCATCAGGCGAAAGACCTTTTTTTTTTTTTCTTTCATCTGAACATTATTCCCATAGAATGTCAAAAAAACATTTTTTTTGGCAAATGATTTTGGTGTTTTTTATTTTTTTTATTTCAAATTTCTCCATATCATATACAATTCAAGACAATTAAGAATAAAATATAGCATACTCTTTCATACAGCAATGAACATTATGATTAATTTCACACCCTTGCTACTAATATTGTACATGCTTAGTAATACCTCAAATGTAAAGGCAGTGCTGCCTCAAATGTAAAGGCAGTGCTGCCAACTCCGTTGCTACATCCCCAAAATTCTCCAATCGCATCTGCCCCTCCCACTATCAGACAGAAAAGGACAGACGACCTATCTCAGTGAAAACCCGTCAAATCAAGTCGGCGCCCTGACGGCACCCTTTATATTTTGGTCGACATCTACGAACATGCGGCTTAACCTACTATTGAAACTTGATGATTGACTTGATGCGACTTTAAAGTCACCCAGTATAAGCTAAATAATTGTAGAATGATCTTCTTGTGATCATTTACTCTGGATGTTTTCTCAAGAACTGAATATGTATGTTATAATGGGTCATGTTAGTGCCACTTTTTTTGTGGTTTCGGACCTAAATCTACTCATACTGTCGGCCTATCTGGCTATATCATTCTAATTTTAATAAAGTATAGGGCAAAATGTATTAATTTAACAATAAAATACTACCCTGTACATAAAGTGAAGATTCCTTCACAGTAGTACCATCAACATAAATCTCAAAAAATACAGTTCCACATAAATATTACGAAGTTTGTAACAAATTATTGTACTTGTAAACCACGCCCTTTTTACTCAATAAGTATGCAATTAAATGGTGGAACAAAGAAACAACATCTCAGAAACAATTACTTTAACGTGTACAGTGATGCATGGGCCGAGGTTCAACCTTGTGGAACGCCGGAGCCATTTCTTCGTCGTACAAATTCTCATCGAGAGCGACCTTGCTCTTCCGGATCCGTCGACATCACAAAAGCGATTACGCTTGTCGCACGCATTTAGAGTTCCGTAGTAGCTATTCGTACTGATTGTTTATGCGTATCGATAATTGTAAGATTTTTCAACTTAAATTTTATGAAAATATAGAATTGTATAACGTGATATAATATCGATATACGTAGGGAAAAATAAATCTTCTAGGGTGGGACTCGCACCTGCAGTCTTTTCCCTTACAGGGGGAATACCTTGACCAATTCGGCTACCGAGACACGGCCGATGTGATTGTTTAAAAATGATTGTAACATCATTCATTGGTTCCGATAGTTCGTAAGAAGATCGGTAGATGACTCCACCGTCGCCGTAATCATCGGGCGTGTCTTGGTAGCCGAATTGGTCAAGGCATTCCCCCTGTAAGGGAAAGACTGCGGGTTCGAATCACGCCCGAGAAGATTTATTTTTCCCTATGTATTCGATTTGTATAGTTAGCATACATAATGCTGTAAAATTCATCCAAATAATGTCGTTAGTTAAACATAGAAATAAAACTATTTTCGCGGTATATTTTGTTCTAACATTATACTTGATTTTTTGGTTGCTTTTCAGCCGTCCCTGGACACAAGGAGTAATTTCAATTGTCAACCTAAATTATTGCAATTTAATGCTATTTAATATGTCTTATGGTTATATGCTTCAATCTGTCCCATGCAAAGAAAGTTATTCAATTTATTTATTAATTTATTGGTAGTATTGTTTAATGAAATAACAGAATCCACAGTTTTTAATTTCAACCTAATATTCTAAGGAAATGTGTTCACATTCAAGAAGTGGTTCATGTTGAGGTACTTTGGAAGAAAAAGTAGTAAAATTACATTCTAGATAATAATTAAAACTTGATGTTTTTTGAAATATATTGAGTAATTACAGGAACATGATCACGCATGACCTTAATAATCCTTATATATTTATCACTGAACCCACGCTGATGTATCGAAGTGTACTTCACTTAATTTTTAAAGATCAACAAGTAATCATAGTCGACCGGACGCCACGCCCTCGCGTACGAAGCTCATATAAAAGCTCCTAACCGACTCCACAGGTATCATTCGACGAGTGGAAAATCTCTAATCTGACGCAATGGCAGCTAAGGTAGTGATTATTTAATTATCTAGTGAAGTGTACACCTCATGTGACAATGTTAGGGCTTGTTGGAAAACTGCGTAGTGATTTTAGCCCTTTGTTAGAGCATTTGTGTAAAATGCTCAAGAACACGCTTGCAATAAATCGTTCCAATGTGTTTGTACTTACAAAGTCGGTTTTGTTTGTTGTGTTGTATAAGTTTGTGTAGGTATTTTGAGGTTTAGACTTACAGAGTTTGATCTCGTGTTAAGCAAAGTGTAACCTAGTTAGGTTGTCCTGTTAGATAGTTGTAGGAGTAGCAGCGGAGTCTGGAACGATACGTGATATAAAGTAATAAGCTCGCTCCTATTATCTACTTGATATCAAAAGTAAAGCTAGCAAAATTTAGTCACGTCTTTACAACGCTAAAATTTAAAATATTAGCGTAGGTAATTCTAGCAAGTAAGCATTTTAATTAGAAGAAAGAAAGAAACAATATTTATTTAAAATCAAATCTACAAAAGTTCCAACAAAAATAATAGATGTTTCTCACCAAAAATCCAAATAACACTTTACTTGACCCGGTAAATGAACTGAAGACTTCACGATCACACGAAAACGGAAACGTAGTCATACCAAGGGACTACCGAGGCAGTTCTTAAAATAAATTCTACTTTATTATCAAAAACAGTTCTTATTCAAATTCAGCCGGCAGCCCATTAAGTTACTGAACACGTACTAAAATTCCTTTTAAATGATATCAACAGAGAATAACTTATCACATTAGCCATTGAAACTTGAACTCCATGACTTGAACTAATAACATTTAAATTGTTTGTTCACAGTTCGTAGTTCTCGCCGCCCTGGTGGCCGTGGCCCACTGCTCAGTGGTGCCAGTAGCGCGAGTAGACGCAGACTACACCAGCTTCGCCTACGATGTCGCAGACCCCAACACCGGCGACTTCAAAAGTCAAGTAGAAACCCGCAGCGGTGGCAATGTAGTTGGCCAGTACTCTTTGTTGGATTCTGATGGCACTAAACGTACTGTGGACTACACTGCCGATGATGTTAATGGCTTCAACGCAGTCGTGCGCAAAGATCCCGCTTTCGTTGGGGCTCCAGTTGTGGCACCTGCTCCTGTTGTTGCATCTGCTCCAATTGTTGCTGCTGCACCCACAATTGTTGCCGCACGCACTGTTGCTGCCCCAGCTGTAGTAGCTGCCGGTCCAGCAGTGGTCTCTGCCGCTCCCGCCGTGGTTGCTGCCCGCACAATTGCCGCTCCCGGCCTTTACGCTGCCTCAGCTCCAGTCTTCGCCACACGTACTGTTGCTGGCCCAGTGACCTACGCAGCTGGTGTTCCCGCTGAGTTTGCGGCCCGCACATATGCCGCTCCATACGCCGCTTCATACTACACTGCCCCCGGTTACTTTGCTGGTCGTGGATTAGTAGCCGCCCGCACTTACGCCCCAGCCTACTATGGCGGTTCACCTCTCGCCTATTCTGCTTATTCTGCGCCATTACAATACTGGTAAACTCGAAAGCCTTATAGGTTTTATAATTTACACACCACGACGTGCTTCAATAATAGAAATGTAAATATTGTTTGTAGTTTGTAAATACATCGAGTTTATACAAAAGATTTTATTTTATTTTATCACAAGTACAACCATCGAGGTACGTGGTACGTGTTACAAGGTATTTGTTGATACTCTTCTGACTATCCTTTCTAGGATTTGTAGGTGTATAATGCTTATTCGAAGGTAAATAATTAAAGAAGGCCGACTAGATATACAAGGCGTGGGAACTCGCAACCAGCGAGAAAATCTACCAATGTTGTGATCCTCACAAGTATTTACCTGGCTATGCTTAGTCCGGGTCCAAGTGATGTTATGAAATAAACATTTCTTAGATTAATTCTAACTACTATTTTTATTTGAACTTGATTTTAGCTTGATTTGCTAGTTACTTATAATTAAAAATATTAAGTACTAGTCTACTATATCCTTTTCTAAATTCTAGTTCATCTCTGTACCAAATTTGATCAAAAGAAGTCTGGAACTAATAGACAGACAGAGATACTTTCGTATTTATGGTATTAGTAGATATGAATATCACGTGTAAAGCACGAGGCGAAGGAAGTGCATGCAGTAGGCCTGTGTATAAAGAAAGACAGCTTTATCAATAATGCATTAAACTGGAGGCCAACATCTATGCCAATAAATCTGATTCATCAAGAAACATGTACCAATGAGAATCTAGCGAAGGCCTTGAAATGTGGTTTGACGGAAACTAGCGATTATAATAAACTACTCTACTACTATACTATACATATATTTTACTAGCTGTCCCGGCGAACTTCGTACCGCCAATTTTTTAGATCCCGTTCCCGCTGCACCATTTAGGGGGATGAAAAATAGATGTTGGCCGATTCTCAGACCTACTCAATATGCTCACAAAATTTCATCAAAATCGGTCAAGCCGTTACCCTCATGGCGTCAGATCCCGTTCCCGCTGCACCAATTAGGCGGATGAAAAATAGATGTTGGCCGATTCTCAGACCTACTCAATATGCTCACAAAATTTCATCAAAATCGGTCGAGCCGTTTCGGAGGAGTATGGCATCAAAAACTGTGACACGAGAATTTTATATATTAGAAGATGAAGGTACAAATAGCGGTGCGAGTACTTGAGTAGAGAGTTAAAGACCCCAATTGCAAGATAGGATATTGTAATAGTTCTTCAGATCAGTAAATATATTTTAGTTCTTTTTTATATGTGGTATATAAAAAAATAACGGTACCCGTTAATTTTCATCCAGTTCATGATTTACAAATGGGTATCGCCTGCTATCAAACTTATTTCGATCTTTTCAGTATCAGTCGAGTTTTTTTATTTTTTATGATTATTTCTTTTAATACTTTTTTGTTAATAACAAAGTTAACTTATGTATTTTATAATCTCCATTTAATTACCTTGATTTTGAAAACGATATTCTACACAAAATTCAAAATTCAAAAATAGTTTATTCTGCATAGACCATTAAATCGGAACTTACAAAACGTCAACATAAAGTAAATATTAAATACTAACTAATACTAGTAAATGGACCACCGCCGGTTCGAAACGCGGCCCAGACCTGAGAAGATTAGACTCCGGCAAGAAACTCAGCGGGCATTATTTTTTGGTCTATTTACAAAACATTTACTTACTTAGCCTAAAACTTATGGTCTAGATACAATGTTTTGCTTGAGTAGCATAGCTGAGCGAACAGCTCATTTAAAAGCTCGTTTATCGTTTAAGGGTGAATATCAAAAGCAAAAAAAATACACGGCAAGCCTGAGAACGGTAGTGCAATGTGTTGGTTTTACGATTTTGATTACTTTTCATAGTATAATAGGTACTTCTCTACCATGGCAAAAAAAATTGTTGAGTAATGTCCTCTATTACATAAAAAAAAATAATTACAAAGTGTCATTTTATCATTTCGGTGACCTGTCCTGAATCGAATTTCACTCGTAAAATATCTTGCCCTGCAGTTGTATTTAACATTTGGACTAAAATCTAATTTTGTATGAATAAATTATAATATGGCCCATAGAAAAAAACTAATATTGTTTGTTTATCTTATTTCTTATACATTGTATTAAACAGTCTACTTTTGTCCTGTAAAAAGTTATCATTTTGGTGGACAGTAAGTTTTAGTTGAGTAACTTCGTCAACATAGCGTTTTTGCGCCCCCCGTGCCTTTCCTTACTTCGAATCAGGCCACCTCCATTCGTTGGAGCGCACGAACGCGTCACAAAATCATCGTGGATTCCCGCCGAAAAGTAAGTATATCATTTCAGTGATATGGGGACAAAAATAGTGTTGTAGGGACATAATACATACAACAGCAGCGCGGGACCCCGCAAACACGTCTGCACGCGGCGAACAATTTCCATCAATGCGACACACCCGCGCGAGCCGCCGCCTTTTACGTATGTGTCAGTTATATACCCACGACACAAGCGCCACACGGCAGAATTTGTAACTTATTGTATATAATAGCTTTAAGGATTTCTTATGTAAATAAATAACCTCTCCTGATTGGTGTAGCATAGTTTATAAGCTCGATGAAATAATGTCGGGTTAACGACAAATTTGGCAATATAACTAGCCCCATTTTGTGAATAAACACAGTTCCTCTTCGCTCTGTCTTTTCTTCCTTGGCTACGGTAACCCTCCGGTCCAAGTAGTCAGAGCACCCTAGCGACGGTACAAAGGTTCAGCAGTGAACCTGGCCGGTCTAGGGGCATCAGCCAGCTGGCACAGATATTAGGGCAGTACCTACCTCACGGGTCAGTGACCCCACTAACATCTGACCCCAAATCAGCTGGGCTGAAACTCGGTCAGTAGTCAGCTGAGCCATAGTCCGGTTAGGCGGAGGCCATAGACCGACATTGGTGACCCCTGACGAACCCGAACAGCTGATACCGACGTACCTACGGTATCATACGCACTTTTGCACGCACGCATCAGCTGATTGCAATACCGAGTGCAACAACCTACGTACATCATGTCTAAAGAAGAAATCACACCTGGTAGTAACACACCTGGCAACAACAGCAACGTCGCTATGATATCACTACCGGCGCGCCTACCACCTTTCTGGCGGCAAAACCCGCGATTATGGTTTGCTCAATTCGAAGCGGCCATCGCGGCGAGCAAAATAGGGGAAGAGCAGAAATTCAATCTAGTAATGCCACTACTGGGTTGCAACGACTTAGAACAGATTGCAGACATAATTCTCAACCCACCTGCTACCGGCAAGTACACCGTGCTAAAAGAAAGACTCATATCAACGTATCAGGAATCGGATCATCGCCAGCTGCAAAAATTACTTAGTGGTCTTGAGCTAGGCGATTCGAAACCGAGTCAGCTGCTACGTAAAATACGAGAACTAAGTGGAAAATTACTAACAGATGAAGCACTACGCGTCATATGGCTGAACCATTTACCGACTCAAATACGCGGCATATTATCAGTAAATACAGAATCATCACTTGAAACCCTAGCCGCCATGGCTGATAAAATGATAGAACATTTCGAACCCATCACAGCCGCAGCCATAACTACATCGATATCCGTGTCAAACCCATCACAAAGACAAAACGAAACAGTTGCTACATCTACGGTCGAAAAACTACAACTCGACTTAATTACGAAACAAATAGAGAAATTATCCCTCGAAGTAGCAGACCTACGTTCGAATCAATTTCGACCGACGATGCGAAGCGCCTACCGCCAACCACGCGGCAACGAGCGCTTTGACGACAGACGAAGCTATCAGCCGCGTTCACGTTCACGCACGCGTCGGCAGCCGGGCGACCCAGACTGGTTATGTTATTATCATCTACGATTTGGCAATAATGCTCGTAAATGTGCAGAGCCATGTGCCAAAAGTAATTCCAATACGAAACCGAACACAAATAAGCAACAGGAAAACTAAATAATACATCGACAGTGGCGGGTGTCGATGGTAATCAAAGCCACCGCCTATGTATAATAGACAGAAACAATAAAGAAAAATTCCTCATCGACACGGGAGCTGATATTTCAGTGTTAGCCGCAAGAAACAAAAAGTATTCACAGTCTACTGAAAGCAATTACAAATTATTTGCTGCAAACGGAACCCAAATTCGTACCTATGGCGAGCGGACACTTGAACTCAACTTAGGTTTACGTAGAAGCTACAAGTGGACATTCACTGTTGCCGATGTCAAGACTTCAATATTAGGCGCAGATTTCCTAGCAAAACACAAGCTATTAGTTGACTTGCATCAGAAGAAACTCATCGATAGTGTCACAGATCTCACCGTGAACACTATTAGCATACATAATACAGAAGAATCAGTCTACATTATCAACCAAAATCACGCATATCACGACATTCTGAAGCAATTCCCAGACATTTTACGACCCATGACAATCAAATCAACAGTAAAACACAACGTCACTCACCGTATAGAAACAAAAGGACCGCCCATATACTCCCGACCACGCCCACTTCCACCAGATAAGTACAAAGCTGCCAAGTTAGAATTCGCAAAACTAATGGAAATGGGCATCTGCGAACCAGCTAACAGCCCATGGGCCAGTCCACTGCACGTGGTAAAGAAAAAAGATGGTTCTTTACGTGTATGTGGTGACTACAGAAGACTAAATGCTGTCACAATTCCCGACAGATATCCGATACCCAGAATACTAGATTTTACCTACCAACTACATGGTAAAGTACTATTCTCGAAGCTCGATATGAAAATGGCATATTACAGTATACCTATCGAAAAAGAAGACGCCGCAAAAACAACTATCACCACACCCTTCGGTGCATTTTTTTTCAAGGTCATGACGTTTGGCCTAATGAATAGTTCGTCTTCATTTCAAAGATTCATGCACGAAGTACTACGCGGCCTTGACGACATCTGTTTCTGCTTCATCGACGACCTACTCATTTACTCGGGAGAAAACGAAGAAGAACACAAAAACAACGTAAAGAAAGTTCTAGAACGCTTAAACCACTATGGCGTAACACTCAACATCGAAAAGTGCGAGTTCGGCAAGAAAAAAATCCAATTCCTCGGTTACGAAGTTTCATCAGACGGAATCAAACCCACAGACGAACGCATTCACCCAAACCAAGTACAGTACAAGAATTACGAAGATTTTTGGGTATGATCAACTTCTATCGAAGCTGCCTATCCAATCAAGCCAATCATCAGTACCTACTCAATAGGTACCTACACAACGCCAAGAAGAATGATAAATCACCTATCCAATGGACACTCGAAGCCGAAAAAGCATTTCAACAATGTCAACAAAGTATTCTCGATGCAACTACATTAACTCATCCGATACCGAACGCTCCATTGTGCCTACTCACTGACGCTTCAGACACTGGCATAGGCGCTGTACTACAACAGAAGGTCGACGGCATATGGAAACCACTCGCATTCTATTCGAAAAACATGAACGACACACAACGAAGATACAGTGTATACGATCGCGAATTACTAGCTATGTATACCGCTGTTAAGAGCTTACGACGGCTGATAGAGGGCAATGAACTCACTATATATACCGATCACAAACCTCTGACCTTCGCACTCACAAGATCAGCCAACAACAGTGACACGCCGAGAAGAGAAAGACAACTTCACTACATAAGTCAGTTCTGTACGAGTATCAAGTTCATTCAAGGTGAATACAACACAGCTGCTGACGCCTTATCACGAATTACCGAGATTGAGATACTAAACAACACTATCGACTACAACAAATTATCCATAGATCAAGAGAAAGACACAGAATTAGAAACATGTAAACAACAGTCAAACCTCAAATTCGCCCGTGTGAGTCTACCCGGTCATCAACCCCTACCCATATGGTGCGAAGTATCAACTGCAAACATTCGACCATACCTACCAGTGACTTATCGGCAAGCAGCTTTCAAAGCACAGCACGATCTAAGTCATCCGGGCATTCGCGCTACTAGAAAACTCATAACATCCAAATTCTTCTGGCCGTCTATGAATAAGGACGTAACTACATGGGCAAAATCATGCATCGGCTGTCAGCGCGCAAAAATTCTAAGACACGTTATCAGTCCCCTCGGCGAGTTTCAAGAGTCATCGCGTTTCGAACACGTACATCTGGACATCGTCGGACCTCTATGCACATCGAACGAATATCGATACATAGTCACTATGATAGATCGATGCACAAAATGGATTGAAGCTGTACCTACACGTGACATCACCGCTGAAACAGTGACAAAGGCAGTTTACGACGGGTGGATATCACGATTCGGATATCCCCTACGAATCACAACAGACCAAGGTAGACAGTTCGAATCATCACTATTTCGCAAACTAATGCAGAGACTTGGTATTAATCGAATACGTACGACTCCGTTCCATCCTCAAGCAAATGGATTCATAGAAAGAAGACATCGGTGTTTGAAAGCTTCATTAATGGCCAGATGTGCAGGTACCAAATGGAGTGAAGAGCTACCTACAGTACTACTAGGACTACGCACCGCACTATGTAAAGATACATCTGTAAGTCCCGCACTTATGACTCACGGATCTACACTACGAATTCCGTCGGATTTCTTTTTGCCTACTAAGCCAAACACTGATGACGCAGAATTCGTCCGCCAGCTCACCGAAACAATGACGTCACTATTACCAAAGCAAAAGGTACATTCATCAAAACATCCCTTCGTATACAAAGAACTCGAAACTTGTACTCATGTGTTCCTGAGAAATGACACGGTGCGAAAACCTTTGACCCCACCATATGACGGCCCTTACAAGATTATTCAACGAAGTCAAAATGGCAAGTTTTTCACCATTCAACTACCAAATCGTCAGACATGTGTATCAATAGACAGACTGAAGCCAGCGTATGTATATAACGAGACCCCTGAAACAGACGAACCGCAATCTCGGAGCACGTGGCCAGCAACAAATATACTTCACGAACCTACTACGTCATCGAGTCCACCCAATTCCAAATACTCTACGACTACAAATTCCGAGAAAACTACAAGTGCCAGCTCTGCCAGCAACAACAAACAAGACCCTTACATGACTCGTACGGGAAGAAAGGTAAAACCAAACGTACGTTTCTCTTAGAGGGGGGTACCTGTAGGGACATAATACATACAACAGCAGCGCGGGACCCCGCAAACACGTCTGCACGCGGCGAACAATTTCCATCAATGCGACACACCCGCGCGAGCCGCCGCCTTTTACGTATGTGTCAGTTATATACCCACGACACAAGCGCCACACGGCAGAATTTGTAACTTATTGTATATAATAGCTTTAAGGATTTCTTATGTAAATAAATAACCTCTCCTGATTGGTGTAGCATAGTTTATAAGCTCGATGAAATAATGTCGGGTTAACGACAAATTTGGCAATATAACTAGCCCCATTTTGTGAATAAACACAGTTCCTCTTCGCTCTGTCTTTTCTTCCTTGGCTACGGTAACCCTCCGGTCCAAGTAGTCAGAGCACCCTAGCGACGGTACAAAGGTTCAGCAGTGAACCTGGCCGGTCTAGGGGCATCAGCCAGCTGGCACAGATATTAGGGCAGTACCTACCTCACGGGTCAGTGACCCCACTAACAGCTGACCCCAAATCAGCTGGGCTGAAACTCGGTCAGTAGTCAGCTGAGCCATAGTCCGGTTAGGCGGAGGCCATAGACCGACAGTGTCATTTCTGTGGCCGTTATAGCTCGTGCTAGGTTCATTCAATTTATTTCAAAATTGTGTTTTAAATTCGCCGAAGATATGTTTTGTTACAGCAGTGTTGAAATTTTAATATTAATTCTAATATCGGAGTTAAATGTAAAACTTATTATTTTTATCACCTCGGTGTTATCATTTCAGTGGATTCGGTGGACTGTAATACTGATAACAGTCCACTTAAATGAAATTTAACTTAGAAATGATAAAATCATAAGTTTTAGAGATCCTTGAGTCTAAGATTGAGTCATAAAAATTTGGTGAGATAATTCTAGATATTGTAGGTTCGATATTTGGGATAAATTTGATGTGTTAATATTTCTTTTTTTTTTTCTTTTATTTATCACAATACAATAAAAAAAACAGTTAAAAATGTCTTGTTATAAAATGGATAATAGATGTACTTACTTCTAGACAATGTGTATTCTCAACGATAATGTGATGTTCAATGTTTAAAAATTATGATTTGGATTTTAGGATGCCGCGACCTAAGCTACAGACCAGAAAGGAAAGGTTAGAAAAAAGAAGGTTATATGAAAGAAGAAGAAAAGAGAGAATTAAGTGCAATGACGTCACACGCGAAGAGTTTCTTAGAAAAGACAGGGAGAGATATGCTAGAAAAAAAGAAGCAGGATCGATTCATTGAATTCATTCATTTTGTTGCAATAGTGACTAGTGATTGGGCTATTTTCATTCTTTTCGCATAAGTACATAATCGGATTATATAGCCAAACTGTTTGCAATAATTTACGATAACGTGATCTAATTTTTTTTTGTTATGTTTAAGATGAAGTGTTTAGCTCTTTTGAACATACTTACATTATTTTTATAATTTTTCTTATTAAATCATTGTGTCGTAAAAATATAAGAGTTGATTTAGTACATTTTGAAGTTTTACATACAAAACACTATTATTATTACCAGTAATTAAAAAAACCCGACTGCCACTGAAAAGACCGAAATAAGTTTGATAGCAGTCGGTACCCATTAATTTTCTTTCGGTTTATGATTGGCAAATGGGTACCGCCTGCTATCAAACTTATTTCGGTCTTTTCAGTGGCAGTCGAGTTTTTTTTATTTTTTAATAATTTGTTTTATTTTATACTTTTTAGTTATGATATGACTTGTGTATCTTTTTGTTATCTCCTTTTAATTTCCTTCATATCGTATATACTTGAAATAAAAACTTATAACTTAATAATAACTTAAAATCAATAACTAAGAAAATTAGCGACTGTTTTGTTAAATAACTTTAAATAGTTATATATCCTAAACTATTATTTCAAATGAAAAATGAACCTTAAGATGATTTTAAAATACCTATTCAACGACACCCCACTTGACATAGTTCATCTACTTTTTTTTTCATTTTGACAAAATTTTGGCGTCTGGTTTTCGCCGTGGTAAATTTTGATTACTGTCATGTTTTTAGTGACACTCGCAAGGTTAAGACGAATCGATTGACGTAAGAATTATCAAAATCGGCCTATGCATTTGGTCTCTAGAACGCCACAGAAACAAACATACATACATAGGCTGATAAACACATTATCCTCCTTTGCGTCGCGCAGTCGGGTAAGAACACAACACTCGTTCCGCAAAAAAATTAACTTTTTTTCTCTAATATAATAGTTTGAACTTATATTTAATAAATATCACAAATACAGTCTAGTGACATCTCTATGGAATTTATTTAGATTCGTTTCAGACAATCTACGGAATCCTCCTAAAAATAAATGATGTCCTTGGCTGTATCATATCAGTGGGCTAATTTCAATCCGGTGCACAGTCTAGTCATTTCGGTGGACGATTTATCATTTCAGTGGACACTTTTCATTTCTGTGGGCTCCCAAAAATTCAATCTTTAATATTTCAGTAAGTTCTGATGTTACATGATGTCCACTCACGCATATGTTACAAATAAGATTAAAGTTTATTTTCGTTACAAAATATATTAACAAGACATTGTAATAGAAAAATCTCACCGAAATGATACAAAAAAATCACTTGTTGAAAATCACCCTTAAATATTCTTGCATTTTATAATAGCCTTCGCTATCTAGACCCATGATAAGCTTTTATAACTTGTGTTATGGAATCGAGAATGCGGATAAACATACTTATATACTGTTTTTTTGTAAATACATACATATTATACATAGGAATATATTAATTGAAGAGATAAAAAAAATTGCTATCGAAATATGGGTCAAGGGATGTATGTAACCCTTGAGTCAAAATCCCGAAGCTCTTAATACCGAGTTTCATAATACCGGCGTACGAAAGACCGAAATTCAAAATCCCGAAAGTACAAACATCCTGAAGTACAAAATCCTAAAGCTCAAAATCCTGAAAACTAGACTTTGGGGTCGTTTTGTTGAGATAGTTATGAAAAAAAAACAACGAAGGCTAATGCGCCTTAGTGAAAATAAATGAAGATATAGGAGCTACAGGAATAAAAAGCTACCTACGTTGTAAAAGGTAACTATAAAAATTACAAGAGAACGCCTACCTGAAGATTCTGAACTTCGGGATTTTGAACTTCAGTACATCGTACTTCGGTATTTTGTAGATTCGGGATCGTGTCATTCGGGATTTTGAGTTTTGGTTTTATGATACGTAACCGTGTGAAGACCCCCTATGGTTATCCCTACCCATTCAATGAAACACAGGTGTGAGTTTAAATATGTAATTTATGTACAATTACACCTGTATAATGAAACCTATAATCATCTAGAACTGTATTGAATAAAACTTAAAATACAGGTGGTTAATCGCAAAAGGTTAAAACAACTAAGATCCAATTAAGTGTGTAAATAAGTAGAAGTAAATCACGACCTTTCAAATCTAACTTAATTACGGCTAAGTATCTGTATTATTTTCACGGCAAAGTATATAGTAATAATAGTGCGAGCTATATTTTTCAATGCGACAGTAATTTCTATGCCGCACCATTAAGGGCTGGAACTCCCTGCCAGCTCACGTGTTTCCTTCTTCCTACAGCCCCGCGTCCTATAAGCGGGGCGCGAAAAGGCATCTGATGAGGCCGTCAAGCTGAGTGCCACCACTGTTCACATGGTACATATTTACAATGGTGACCCTCTTTCCGAGACTTTGTCTCTTACCATCAGGTTAGGTGAAGTTAAATTGACGTGTCCTTTAGTAAAAAAAGTATTTACATATCATTCAATTTATTTTTCTGTGTAGAAACATCCGCATACAACGGTTAGGTTTGAAATTTAGTATGTTTACCAACCCAGAAGAAGCTAAATTGTCAGTTGGTTATCAAAAATCAAGTTACAGTAATGGACGAAGCCATTCTACTATATAATAGTGCCCACCTTCATCTTAGAATAGATATTACAAACTATGCTCAATAATTCACATGAATAAAGCAGCTAATAATAAATAGCTAGATCGTTAATAATAAATCGTTTTCAATAAATTTTCAAGGAATGCGTTGTTAGACTTGCTATGTTTAAAATGGAATAATTTCATACATCATTATTATTATCACAGATAGTAAGAAGTTTGTTACTTGAGTAAAGAAAAGAACAAAATTAAATAGTTTCACTTTTTTTTTAATTCGAATAAATCATCGAGTACCCAGTACCCAGTAACCAGTAAGAAGAATAAGTTAAGGGCACAAGAGCGCCATATATGGAGGAAGAACCATAGACAGAGGGAGTAAGGGTAGCAGCACGGCGGCGGCGCGCTACGGCGGCGGCGCGCTAAATAGCGCGCCTCTCCATTCCGGGGGCGAGTTGGGGACACCGTTGTCCCCCCTCCTGAGGAGGGCCAGACCGTAAGGGATGGCCCTGGGTCAGCCGGGGTGCGAGGGATATGTCTATAACAACCTCACCTCCGGCCTAGCACCAAGACCCACAGCCGGCGTGCGGCTTTAGTCGGTTCGAGTCCGACATAACCTCCCCTTCCGGCTCCGGCAGGGAGGGTATCCGAGGGGATTTCCGCACGAAAAAAAAAAAAAAAAGGGGTAGCAGCAGGTACACACTACACAGGTCAAGCAGCAAATAGTAGAGGAGTGAGGTGAAAAGAAAAATACATTACAGGATATATACAGGAAAAAAAAATACAAAGTTTAGATAGTTTCACTTTTTACTTTAATATCACATTTATTTACATTTCAATTTACCAGTAAGTAGCATAAGGTAAAGGAGCGGCCACAGGTATGGAAGCACCGTAAATGGAGGGAGCAAAAGAAGCAGAATACACTGAGGGTGCAAGCCAAGAAGAGTATAAAGAGGGTACAGAGCCAGTTGCGTATACCAAAGGTGTGGAAAGAGAACGGGCTTCGACTACAGCGGGTTCAGCGGCAACTACTGGAGCAGGGGCGACAACAGGAGCAGTCAGAACTGGTGTAGCAACCACTGCGGGGTCATTGCGTACAACTGCATTGAATCCATTGACGTCATCAGCAGTGTAGTCGACAGTACGCTTGGTACCATCAGCTTCGAGAAGAGAGTACTGTCCGACTACATTGCCACCGGTGCGGGTCTCCGACTGGCTCTTGTAGTCGCCAGTGTTGGGGTCGGCAACATCATAACTGAAGCTGGAGCTATCAGTGTCTACTTGCACTACTGGCACTACTGAAGAGTGGGCCAGTGCCACGAGGGCGGCGAGAACTACGAACTGTAAAGAAAAGGGAAAAATACATTTAGTGTCTTTATCGTGATGATGATTTCGGAGTTCAGGGTCCGTTTTTTCCAGTTGAACTACGTCGCGAGTGAACTTCAATATTTTCCGTGAAGTGATTGTCATTTAACCTCAACAACCAATAATTGGGATTGCAGTATTGCAGTTAGATAGAACTTTTTAGGACTCCAACTACCCGTAATGACTCCGATAGATGTTCGTATGACGTAACTAGAAACGACAGGCTTAACGTGCTCTCCGAGGTATGGAAACAACCAGGCCAATTCAAATCGACATATTCATACATATAGAGTGGGAATCAAAGCTGCGCCTCATGTGTAATAGTCGAATGCACTATCACTACGCCACAGAGGCTGTCAACTTCATGTTCACCATTAACATGTAACACATTATATTATTTTGATGAACTTTTGACGACTGCAACGGTATATTTACCTTGACTGCCATTTCTGATCCTGAATAGATTCACTGATCGAATGATGCTGGTTGCTTAGATGATTTTGTTTATATACCCCATAGAGTTGGTGTGTCATACTGTTCAGAACAAATTTGACCAAAAATCATGTAGGTAATTAAAATTGATTTATTAGTTAGACCCAGTTCCTAATTGCTACTTGACATTTATTTTTTATGTTTACTTAACATATGTATTTCATTAAATTGTTAATTATGCATAAACGGATAAATGATAATTATGTAAGAAAAAATATAATTGCCTTAGATATAATTTTTATATTATGGTCGTTACTTATGTTGTGAGTAGTTAAGAACCGAATAATCAATTTTAGATATAAGGCAAGTTGGTACGTTACATACATCATACATGTATTGTACACATTACTTGCGGCACTAATTTAATTTCTTAAAAAAATATTTATCTCACATTTAAAGATTACATAAACAAAAATGGTATTACAGCATTCCTTCCAGTAACCTACCGGGTCTAATTTTATTATAAACTAGCAGCCCGTCCCGGCTTCGCACGGGGTAGACAATTATTTATAGTTTCGGCAGCGCATTCGACGAAAGACATTTTAAGACTCATTTTTCTACACCTTCGGTTACATTGTTCAAAATTTACCAAGGATCCCTAATTTTTTTCAAAATGAAATGTAGCCCATGTCAAATTGGAAGAATGTAGCATTCTATTGGTGAAAGAATTTTTTAAATCGGCCCAGTACTTTTTGAGCCTATTCATTACAAACATACAAAAATAGGTACAAATCTTTCCTCTTTATAATATTAGTGTAGATGTAAACCACAAAAAGCTTTACATAATATTGATTTTCTTGTTTTTTACATAATAATCAACGTTGTCGGTAGCTTAGTGTTTAGGAGTCTGTCTTAAGATCGAGAAGTCCCGGGTTTGAATCCTGACTTTAACGTGAACCTACTTCTGATGCAAAAATTTTGCTAAGCTGGGCGGGTATAGGGGAATCTTATACCTACTAGTAATTTTAGATGCAAATATTCTAAATACACATTTAGATACAATCATGCGAACGATTGAGAATCGCAGGTAAGTACATTTACTTCTAACCAGAAGTAGGTATAAAGTTGAAACGAAACTTCTGATAAATGTTATCATCATCAATGAGAATGCAACAGAAGAAGTGTATTATAGAGGTATTATTGTAATGTTAGTTAACATGTAAAGAAGGAAATAAATAAATTGTTATAAACATAGATTATCAACGGGTTTATTGATACAATTGTTATTAACCTAATATACATAATATTTATTATAGAAAAGAATATAGAATAAGACATAATTATGTGCAAAACTGCAGGTTCAGGCGTCAAAGAATTCCTCCCCATCGACTTCTGGGAGGGTGACCCTGGCCAGAAGGCTGGCGGCATTGCCACGTTGATTATCAACTAAATAAATATTAAAAGTCCAATGTACTACAATAAAGTAATAACCTTCTTCTTCTTTGGCCTCGCCTTTTCCCGTTACGCGGGGTCGGCTTTCCTGGTGCTGAGGCGCCACTTATTCCGCTGGTATGCGTCGTCATCTGAAAGCCCCAACTGCTTCATGTCCTTGCGAACATTCGACATCCACGTAGTTGGGGGCCTTCCCCTCCCTCTCTCCTTTGTAGCCATGGAAAGGCACTTTTTCACGACATGGTCGTCTGGTCTTCGCTGTATATGACCGTACCATCTCAGCCTAGACTCTGTGATTTTTTCTGCAATTTGTGCAACTTTAAAGGTACCTCTTATATGTTCGTTGCGCACCCTGTCTTTAAGCGTAACTCCGCCCGCCCAGCGCAGCATTCGCATCTCGGTCGTATGTAGCTTCTGTACATGGCTTTTCTTCGCAGCCCATACCTCGCTGCCGTAGAGTAGAGCTGGTCTAACAGCTGTTTTATAGACCTTGCCTTTTGTTCTAATTGGCATTTTGCTATCACACAGTACTCCTGTAAGAGTACGCCATTTACTCCACCCACAGGTTGTCCGATGAGCTATATCCGCTTCAATGGATCCATCCACCGAGATAACGGAACCCAAGTACTTGAAGGTGTTTACTCTAGGTAGAGCTGCGCCATCTAGCCTGACGTCCGCGTGCGTTGAGTTATCCGGATCGAAGTTAAAGACCATGTATTCTGTCTTAGTTCTACTGATGCGCAGCCCATTTGACTCAAGTGCCTCCCTCCATTGCTCTAAATTATCTTGTACATCTTGAAGGTTATCGGATATTAGTGCAACGTCGTCGGCATAAAGTAATAACCAATATTTTTAATTATTAAATAATTTAAAAAATGTACTATGTTTTTTTAAGGAGGTATAGCAACTATGTAGGTAAAGTAAAGCCAACGAAACGAGAGAAAAAAGATAAACAAAGCGACCATTACTCAGTTACGTTGCAATAACTAGCGATTATTGTCTCTGTCCTTGTCGCACACGTCACACGTACGCGACAATGGCCGAGCGACAGCCGTCGTAGCGTGTTTCGTAGTACAGGAAATCTGCCAGCACAGCAGTTGTAAACTGTCAGATCCGCCATCTTATGAGCAATTTCATTCCTATCTGGAGTGCACTTGAACTGATACGTAATCGTTTTCAAATAAAAATGTTTGGAACTTTGTTTACCATTTTTCTCTCTTTTCGGCGATTGGCACACTGCGACGCGCGACGCGGCGTCGAGCGTTGTTGCGTCGACGCGGCGTCGCGCTCGTCCCCTCTACGGCGCCCATTTTGTATAGAAAAACGCGGGGTGCCACACACTGACAACGCAATCACGCGCGTTGCCACAGAACACGCGCGTACAAGCAGAAAACGCGAGGTATGGCACACTGAAATCTGCAATCACGCGCGTGATTTTCGAGGGAGTTTTAGTCCGAGAGCTGTTAGAAATTTCTGTGTAGGAATTGAGACGAATTTTAAATTAATATTATTGCAATGCAACATGACTATTTAACGGCAAATTTAGAGCGCTTTCACATCAACTGACGTCCGATATCAAATATCCGATATCCGAGATCGGAGGAAGTCAAATATCGATGCCCAATATCGGGTATTGGAGCCGACACCACTGTTTTGGCTCGTTATCGGAACACGCAGAGATTGCAAGCGAATTTCAACCTAAATGGCATTTTCTTAGTTACGTCTCTTTTCGCGTTAATAGATGACGCTGATCACGAATATAAGAAAAAAAAATATTTACTATGTCATGTCAATAAGTCGAAAATAGCTTGCACTTCTAATCATTTTCTTTTCATCTCTTGCGTTCTTAATATAGTCTGGGCTATCGAGCTAATGGTCGGATGGCTTTACTTTCGGTCAGTCGGTCGGTAGACAACAAATCTATCGCGCATGTACTTGGTTGCCACTGCGCTTAGCGACCGGTTTGATTCTGACTACGATTCTCAAACTTTTTTGTTATTTTTATACAATCCTTTCATTAAATAAATATGTTCGCTTGCAAACGTTGTGAAGTGCAAAATAGTGAAGGTGCTACTTGCTCCGTGTGTGCGGGCAAGTTTGATTTCATCTGCGCAGGAATAACGGAGGGAGGTTGGAAGAAACTCGGTGACCGCAAGTCCACGTGGAAATGTGGTACCTGCAAGACATTGGCTGTAGCCAGTCCGAGGACCGGTTCCCAGAAGGGCTCAACGGTCGACACAGAGTCAATCCTGGCTGAACTGAAACGGTTATCGACTCAAATGGAAGCGTTGCCGTTCCTCGTGGAGAGTGTGAAAGGAATACAAGCGGAACTAACAGAATTAAAAGTGTTAAAAGCCAAAATATCTGATATAAAAACCTCAATGGACTTCGTATATAATACTGTGGATACTTTAACAAACAAGATTACCAGTATAGAACAAGAAGTCGAAGCATTAAGGAAGCAAAAGGATGAAATTTCAACTTTACGAGAGTGAATTGGGACTCTCGAGTTGCAGCAGCGTGAGAGCGAGCAGCGAGCTCGCATGAATAATATTGAAATCAAAGGAGTTCCGATTTCAAATTCTGAAAATCTATTTGCGCTCATTGAAAAAATAGGAGATACCATTAACTGCCATATCCCTAAGGAACAGATCAACTACATAGCAAGAGTACCAATGCGTAACAATAAAGTTGACAAAAATATCATCTGTTCGATACATAACAGCTATACTAAAAACAACTTTGTCGCTGCTGCAAAAAAGCTGAAAACGCTCAGTGCTGCTGACATTGGCTTGCAAGGCGGGAACAGGATTTATGTTAACGATCATCTCACGTTGTATAATAAAACACTGTTAAACAAGACCAAATTGCGTGCCAAAGAACGTGGCTTTGAACATGTCTGGGTCAAGAGCTGTAAAATATTTATAAGAAAAAACATCACCTCCCCAATGTTGCAAATCGGAACAGAGCAAGACCTAAAAAAGTATTTAAACTAGTTTATGCATCGATTCGACATTCTGGTATGTACGCGCTATGTATCTGTGTAATAATGTTGAGAAACGTTGACATTCTTTACCTACTTGCTACCCGCTATTCATTCCTAATGAGTTCTTTTGTTCGCTTATCTCTCGGATTGTACCGGTACAATCTTTGGTTATTTAATCCTAAACACTATTTACACTCACCTAACGTGCATTATTCTTCGCTCAAACATACATTTGCTATTAAAAAATATTATTTTTTACTTTGAAGTGTTTGCCAGCATTAAGTGTAAAATTATTATACCTACATTATATTTATTTCTTATTCTGCTTTGCTTCTATAAACTAACGTATCGGCCCTCACTTTTTAATAACAGAGCTTCCTTTTCTGTTAAAACATATGTGCTGTGCGACTTACTACATTTCAATGATAATCTTTGTATGCTTTATAATGGCACCATTTAGCATTTACTATCAAAATGTTCAGGGGCTACGTACGAAAACTAGTGAATTTTATAGGAATGTGTGCATTAGCAGCTTCGACGTCATTTGTATAACTGAAACATGGCTTACGGAGGGTATTTCGGATGGTGAACTATTTGACAGGTATCTTGTCTGGAGACGGGATCGGAATTATGCTGAAACGGGTCAAGAACTGGGTGGAGGTGTATTAATTGCAGTTAAACGTAAACTTGTGGCTGACGCTCGCGGTGAATGGTGTTCCACGGCCGAGGACCTTTGGGTCACTCTGACAATAAGTGGTGGGAAACCTAGAATAACTTTCAAACTACATATATGCGTGGTATACATATGCTCTCAGAATCGTGGTAATTCGCTATCCGTACAGTTGCGTAATTTTTCAGATGACTTATTGAGTACTGTCATGCGTCACACGTCGGATAAATTTATTATAGTGGGAGATTTTAATCAACCCCTAATAAAATGGCTTGATGCTGAGGATGGTTGCTCTCTGTATCCTACCAACGTGCATGGTGACTTTCAAAAAAATTTCATAGATACCTTAACCAGTTGTAGTCTAGTCCAATACAACCGCTACCTTAACAGTAACAACAGAATGCTAGACCTGGTATTATCTAACAATATAATGAAAGTCACCTGCTCCAATGACCCATTGGTGGAAGAGAACACTCATCACAAAGCGTTATGCGTGCACCCTGACTTCGTTCAGTTTCATAGCCTGCCGGCTCGGTCTCATGTCCGTTTTTTATACCACTTAGCGAACTTTGAAGCAATTGAGGAAGACTTGAGGGATGTAGACTGGCGGTTTGAGCTAAATCGTGGGTCAGTAGATGACGCCGTTGCTTATTTCTACGTTACGCTTCGCTCTCTAATTAATACTCATATACCAACCAGAACAGTAGTTCCTAATTCTAGGTTTCCTATATGGTATAAAAGACCTTTAATAAAAATGATCAGAGAAAAGGCCAAATTCCACTCCAAATATAAAAAGTACGGGAATGTGAGCGATTATCAATCGTTTATAACACTACGGCAACGAGTGAAAATGCTAGAAAAAGAAATGTTTGACGATTACATGCACAAAATTGAGTCAGACATACAGAAAAATCCTAAAGCTTTCTGGAGGTATGTCAAATCAAAAAAGCTTTCCAACTCCTATCCGTCTGTCATGCAATTAGATCAACGCACTTCTAGTGATGGTGTTGAGATATGCGACATGTTCTGTGAGTATTTTTGTTCCAACTTCCTTCAGCCGATGCCTGTCTCAACATCATCACCAGATAATGCATCAAACAATACCGAACCTGGCACTGACACTGTTCCGGATATTTCCTCTGTTGAAGTATACCCTGATGAAGTACACAATCTACTAAAACACATAAATGTGAACAAGTCGGCAGGTCCTGACGGTATATCACCGATTTTAATAACTCGCTGCGCCGATAGTCTCACTTTACCACTTTCGATTATTTTCAGACGGTCTTTGGACACTGGGGTTGTCCCGAGGGCCTGGAAATCGGCATATGTAACACCTATCCACAAAAAAGGCTCGAAAACTTGCATTCAAAACTATAGGCCTATATCCAAATTGTGTATCTTCGCAAAGGTCCTCGAAAGAATAGTGTACAAGCAGGTGTACTCTGTGCTGAGGCGCACCTTTACTGAATCTCAGCATGGCTTCTTGGTGGGTCGATCTACGGCATCTAATCTGGTGTTAGTTAGTGACTTCTTATCGGACTGCATGGCACGGGGTTCCCAGGCTGATGTGGTATACACTGACTACAGTAAATGTTTCGATCGAATCAACCACTCCAGACTTTGCAGCGACTGCTATCAAGTGGTATTAGAGGCAACCTCTACAGGTGGTTCGCATCTTACGTAGAGAATAGGTGCCAGATAGTTGTCCTAAATGGTTATTCCTCTAGGGCAATGCCGGTTCCATCGGGAGTTCCCCAGGGTTCACTGCTTGGTCCACTCCTGTTCAATGTATTTATTAATGACATCACCTCTATCTTCCTTCATGCAAAAATTCTTATGTATGCGGACGATATGAAGATAATGATGAAAATTGACAGTATTGCCGATTCAGTCCTCCTCCAAGATGACCTAGACAGGTTCCAAAATTACTGTAATACTAATAAGCTTGACCTGAACGTCACTAAATGCTTTATATGCTCGTACACCCGCAAACATCGTCCATACACTCACACCTACAAACTATTGGATGCGTCAATATCTAGAGTGGACACAATCAGGGACCTTGGGGTAACATTTGACTCGCAGCTCTTGTTTGATGCACACATTGACAACATAACCAAGAAGGCATCTCAAGCCCTCGGGTTCATTTTCAGGACCGCCGCCGACTTCGAGAATATAAAAACTATTAAAATACTGTACTGTTCTTTCGTGCGTAGCCACCTCGAATACGACTCTGAAGTCTGAAATCCGCACCAGATAACCTACGTCAATCGCTTAGAGGGCATTCAAAAAAAATTTCTAAGATACATTCAGTATCGGTCTCGCACATATGTCTCGTCCTACCTAGCACGATGCAAGAAATTTCATATACTGCCCCTCTATGAGAGAAGAAAAATTGCCGATTTGGTATTCCTTGCCAAAATTATGAATGGGTCAATCGATGCACCTGAACTGGTGAGCAGAGTAACGCTTCGCATACCGTGTGCATATCTGCGCAGGTACAATCTGCTGGGTGTGCCCGCGGTAACGACAGCATACAGGCAGAACTCATACCTGTTAAGAGCATGCCGTACATACAACGCGGCGTGTCGGGATGTTGATATCGATGTATTTCACACTAGTATCAACAAGCTCAAACGAATAATGTGTGATGTTTTTTTCAGTAGGTGTTGATGTTAATCTATTTTTTTTTTTGTCGTTTGTCTTATTCTTTAGTTTTGTTTACCGACTTTTCCGTAATTTACCTATAATTAATTTGTTTAGTGGTGAAAACTTTTAATTGGCCTTATGCATGCTATGTTCTCTTATTTATTTGTTCATGTAGCTGTAAGTTTTCAAGAGAAATAAAATAAAAATAAAAATAAAAAAATTTACTTTTCTCAAAATTTTAGATTACTTCACGGTGTGTGAAGTAATCTAAAATTTTGGCACACTGCAACGCTCGACGCGGCGTCGATCGTCGACGCGCGTGGACGCGAGAGAGCTAGTATAGTCCGAGAGATATTAGAATTTTTTTGGTAGGTAGGTGTGTGCTGCACTCCTGTCGGCTGCTATATTGACGGTACCTGTTTCAACAATTTTAGTTATGCAGATGACATGGTGCTGCTGGTTCCCTCGATTAATGCGTTGAGAATGCTGTTGAGTATATGTGAGGCATACACGGAGACGCATGGTCTTAAGTATAATTCGAAGAAAAGTGAATTACTTGTATTTCGGCTAGGCCAACGTCGATCGGCGCCTCCTGTATACCTTAACGGCGTTGCCCTGAAGCTGGTTGACAAATTTAAATATCTAGGTCATATACTGACTAATGACCTCAAAGATGATGAGGACATAGAGAGAGAGCGCAGGGCGTTGGCGGTGAGAAGCAATATGCTGGCTCGCAGGTTCACTCGATGCACAGTACCAGTTAAGATATCGCTTTTTAAGGCATATTGTCAATCTTTTTACTCGAGTGGCCTGTGGGTGAGTTACACGCAGCGATCCTACAACATCACATACAACATCCTGCGTGTCCAGTACAACAATGCTTTCAGAATGTTGTTGGGGCTGCCGCGGCGCTGCAGTGCCTCCGGAATGTTTGCCGAAATGCAAACGGACGGGTTTAAGGCGATAATCCACAAAAAAGCTGCTTCCCTGCTGCAGCGCTTGCGTAGCACGAACAACAGCATTCTGAAAGTCATTGCTCACAGGTTTGACTGCCCTATCCAAAAACATTGGGTAAGGGTTGTAAACGGCAATGTATGAATTTGTATTTCTTTAATACTAACAATACTAAAATAATTTTAAGCAAATTGTTACTAATATATTAACCCTATGGACTGAAACTATGGTCTGAAATAAATGATTATTTAATTTAATTTAAAGCCATCCGACCATTAGCTCGATAGCCCAGACTATATTAAGAATGCTAGAGATGAAAAGAAAATGATAAGAAGTGCAAGCTATTTTCGACTTATTGACATGACATAGTAACTAATTTTTTTTCTTATATTCGTGATCAGCGTCATCTATTAACGCGAAAAGAGTCGTAACTAAGAAAATGCCATTTAGGTTGAAAGCCGCTTGCAGTCTCTGCGTGTTCCGATAACGAGCCAAAACAGTGGTGTCGGCTCCAATACCCGATATTGGGCATCGATATTTGACTTCCTCCGATCTCGGATATCGGATATCGGACGTCAAATTGATGTGAAAGCGCTCTAAATTTGCCGTTAAATAGTCATGTTGCATTGCAATAATATTAATTTAAAATTCGTCTCAATTACCTACACAGAAATTTCTAACAGCTCTCGGACTAAAAATCCGTCGAAAAACACGCGCGTGATGGCAGATTTCAGTGTGCCATACCTCGCGTTTTCTGCTTGTACGCGCGTGTTCTGTGGCAACGCGCGTGATTGCGTTGTCAGTGTGTGGCACCCCGCGTTTTTCTATACAAAATGGGCGCCGTAGAGGGGACGAGCGCGACGCCGCGTCGACGCAACAACGCTCGACGCCGCGTCGCGCGTCGCAGTGTGCCAATCGCCGAAAAGAGAGAAAATACACACAATACTTTGGGTATCATCTGTGATCTATCCGAGGCTTTCGATTGCGACCACCATTATACATGAATCAGGTAATTACAACTTTATAGAATATAGTAATATGGCTCTCGAGCTTCTGACGTCATATTTGAACAATAGAATTCAGAGGGTTGATGTTAACAGTACACGTTCAGTACAATCTCTGGTTTCGATGGGCATTCCACAGGGTTCGATACTTTAGCCATTTCAGAAATTAAAATGACCTAAAATTCTATGAGGTTGTGTCGTTTCCTTGCAAAGTTAATTTAGCCACCAGACCTTCCAGTACCATCCACAGATCAACTCCATGTCATTATAATATTGCATTGCCACTCGACACGATTCATACAAATAAGACAGGTATTCAAAATTTAATTTTCAAGATTTATTTGAATGAAATTTTTATAGCATTTATTATGCTAATTTTTAAATTAGAAATACATCGGGACAAATGAAGCGCTCAAGTGGGACTTATTTGGGCGGAGTCATCAAAAATCAATGGTTGAAAAACCATTCATTGTTTCCAATAGTTCGTACCCTCCACCGTCGGATATAAAGAGAAGGGAAATTTGAAGTGATTCAGGTGTGACTCAATAGCTCAGTTGGAAGAGCTATCCCCCTGTAAGGGAAAGGTCGTGGGTTCAAGTCCCATTTGAGCGCTTCATTTTTCCCGATGTATTTCTAATTTCAAGATTTATTATACAATCTGTCTGTGTTGACAAACATCGGGACAGGTGAAACTAAATAAAAGCTTGTAAACTTGTAAATGAATTTAAAAAATGGAAAACGCTAAGAAAAATAAATCCGAACGATTAAGGAGATCTGGCCTAATAACATTTTGCTCCTGAACGCGTGCACTTTGAGCTTAGCTAACTTAGCCAGTGTCCGCTACTTACACCAATTTAGTTCAAGGGGTGTCGCCGACATTATTACAATAAACAAGTGTAATTCATTGTAGTTGGACTTTATTTCTTATAACCATATCTCACAAATTATAAATGTATTGGTCGCAGGGTCCATCTGGGGTGCATTTTCATTCATTTTGATGTTAACTGAAATTTTGTTAAGTGAAGATGTTGAATAACCGCATGAATCATAAAATGTGAGAAGCTAACAGCTACTGGCCTCCTGTGATCTTAGAAATATCTTTGTTGCATTCTTGAGATCAATCGTTGTCCAAACTTAGTTGGCCTTACTATAATCCCAGATCGTGTAACAATCGCAGAGCGTTCATTACGTGCAACCGCATTGAATCCATTTCTGCCATCTACATTGCCACCAGTGAGGGCCACATCATAACTGAATATGGAACTGTCGGCGTCTACTGGTACTACTGAATATTGAATCAGGGCCACTAGGACGACGAGAACTACGAACTGAAAGGAAAAAATAGATTTACTAATCTTGATCGTGGTGACGAAATTAGATTGCAAGAAGTTATTATCATTGTTCCATAAATCATCGTCATCCTCGTGTTAATCTCAGTTGCGTTCGAGGCCTTGACCTCGGAGTCCAGGGTTCGCTTTGTCTAGTCTGACTGCGATGTGGCTAAACCTCGATATTTTTCGTGAAGCGACTATCGGTGATATTGAAGTATATTTTTATTTTTATATACGACACGTCAATTTAACTTCACCTCGCCTGAAGTTTTCAATTCTGCCTTGAAGTTTTCAAACTTTTTATGGCTCCAACTACCCGTAACGACTGGCATAGATATACGTGTGACAACGAGGACCGATGGCTTAACGTGCTCTTCAAGGCACGGAATTAATTAGACCAACCATCACAGAGATTTTCAACAGATCAAATTAAAATTTTGAACGACTGCAATGGTATATTTACCTTGGCTGCCATTACTGGTCCTGAATAGATTCACTGACCGAAAGATGCCGGTTATTTATATGATATTGTTTATATACCCCATGCGGTGGGAGTGAAAGATCCTGTCATGTACATTTTAATTGATTTATTAGTGATACTCAGTTCCTTATCGGTACATGACATTAAATTTTTATGTTTACTTAACATAATTATGTATTTTATAAAAATGTTAATTTATTACTCACCGACCAATTATAACCTCCGAGGCTGTAATTCGCAGTAATTCGCACCCAGCTGAAAGTTGTTTGGATCGTACACCTGACATTTTCTTTATTCGAGGTTGAAGGTTTTTCGGTAAAATGGTAAGCTCTATCATAAAAATGTCTCAGACAAAGTTAAAGTTCTTTTTTTTATAAAGGACACGTAAATTGACTTCACCTCGCCTGATGGCAAGCTAAAGGTAATGATAAGATAAGATAAGATAATTTTATTGACAAATAAAAGAAAACAATTGAACATTTATCTATCAAATAACACTTTGAACACTTCAAGCCTAACATGTCTAGCCGCAACAGCCATCAAGACTAGCCGCTCCCGTTCCCGTACTAGTAAAATAACTGTGTTACAGGTAGTGTTGTAAAAACGCTCGAGTCGGAGCTTAAACGCTCGAGTCGGCGCTCGAACAGTTTGTAAACGCTTGAGTCGGAACTCTAGTCGGGTCTAAAGCGCTCGAGCAATGGCTTGAGCGTTTTAGTAAAAAAGCTCATTCGGAGCTTCGAACTCGACGCTTCCACGCTCGATTCGAGCTTGAGAGTGAAACGAGAAATAATTTTAAGAGAGATTCATTTCTATTTATGTTATATTTAATGATATAAATTTCCCACCACCCGCAGACATTTGCCATTCAGTAAAGTGCCCAAGTGAGGTGCAGGCAGCGCGTGCAGTCATGCTCCTGATACCGGCTGTAAAACTGCCCGGAGTATGGCCAAATCTGCGCCCGTTGCACCCTTCACCTACTTTTTTTTTTCGTGCGGAAATCCCCTTGGAAGCCCCCCCTGCCGGAGCCGGAAGCGGATGTTTGTTTTTTTTTTTTTTTTTATTTATTTATCAAATAGCATTACATAGTAGGTACATTATGATAACACCCATAAAACCCGTATCGGTTTATCTTGGGTGTGAGTGTACATATATTATCATCAATTACAATGCTTGCATACAATTTATATAAAACAATAATAACTAGGTACATACATATCAATAAAAACATATAAAAGTTTCACCAATGACATTAAATAGTCAGTGCAGAGTAGGTAGGTGCGCAAGTCTTTTGAATGTAAACCGGTTTTTGTTTACGCTTATACATTCGCTAAGAGCCTAGACGCGCTAGAGGTACAGCATGATTCACAATTCGTACTAGCAGTACTAGCACAGATAGTATAAATTATAATAGATACATTGTAGGTATATGTATTTCAATATACCTACAACTACAATACTATTTATTACTAGGTATTACTATTTATTATTATATTTATTTAAATTTTATTTATAATATAATAGGTAGGTACTTATGAGATTTATAATATTTTATTTAAAAATAAAGATGAATTGTATTACATATTAAATTTTATTATTATTATTTTATTTTATTTACTTAATAAATTATAATTATTTTGGTCTGGGTTCAAGTTAGATTATTGTTTAATTTTAGTTAGGTATATGTTTTTTACTATTCGTTGTATGTTGTGGGAATTTATTTTATTTCTGGTTTCTAGCGGTATTTCGTTTATTAGTCTAGGTACTAGGTAGTCCGTAGTTCGCGTGCCGTAGTAGTTGTTGGCTGTTTTAGTAATTAACCTTTTGTTTACTATTTGGCGTGTGGTTATGGGGTGTTCTATCAAATTGTTATTGTATTTAAAATAATTTTCTATCGTAAGCGTCATTCTTACCTTATCGTAGACAGGTATTATTTTACAATATTCAAATAGTTTTTCATCCTCATATTTAAGTTGGATACGCACATGTTTTGGTACAATAGATTGTAGCAGACGAAGTTGTAGGGAGTATATTTTTTGTAGGTATGACGAAAATGTGCGGCCGTAACTACTGAGCCCATATAATACAATACTCTCCGCTAGGGCTGTGTACATATCGAGCAAGGTATGGAAGGGTATTTTATATTTAAGGATGGAGAATTTTGCCAGAATGGCGCGAAGCTTGTCACACATATTGTCAATATGAGCAGACCAATTGAATCTATTGTCTATTGTTACTCCTAGGTATGTAATTTGAGATACTTGGCTAATGCATTCACAGTTGCATCGGATTTTTCGACCATGCAAACAGTCGTGATCATGGGCAACCAGTCGGATATCAACATCCGTATCCCTTTTATTGTATGCTGATGACACATGAAGCATATTAGTTTTTTGCGCATTTAAAACTAGTCCTGCATCGTGAGACCACTTTGTTAGCAGCGTAAAGTCCGTTTGTAGTCTATTAATTGCAACTGCTATATCACGATCGGCTGAGATAAGACATGTGTCGTCAGCATACTGATAAATCACACAGTTTTTTATGATATTGTTCATATCATTTACATAGGCAAGGTAGTGGAGGGGCCCTAGAACGGATCCCTGCGCTGTTCCTCCCACAACCTTCACTTGGTCACTTAGTTCGTCTTCTATCTTTACGTGGTAAGATCGATCTTTAAGGTAGTCTCTACACCAATCTAGAAGAGGACCGCGAATGCCACTATGTTCCAGTTTCTGTATTAGTATGTCATGCCTCAGCGTGTCGAATGCTTTGCTGTAATCTATAAAGACCATGAGAACATGTTCTTTCTTATCAAGCCTGCTGTTTACATAATCTGTAAAGCAGGAGAGCAGCTGATTTGTACTTTTTTGGGCTGGAAACCAAACTGGTTTTCTGACAGAATTTGGTGTTATTTATAAAAGTTATGGATTTCGTTACAAATATATTTCTCAACTACTTTATCGATAATAGGTAATATAGTAATAGGTCTGTAGTTGCTGTACTCATTAGTAACCCCTTTTTTATAGATAGGTCTAACTATACCTGCCTTGAGTTCGTTTGGATACGAGCTTACCTTTAAACTTTCTTTAATTAATTTTGCAATTGCATAAGATATTTTTTCTGGAATCATTTTAATGTCAATTGGTCTAATTCGGTCCATTCCAGGTGATTTATTGATTTTTATGTTATGAATAATTTTACAAATGTCTTTCTGGGTAGGGGTTTTTAACAACATGGTAACATTTGCGTCTTTGACATATGAACTAGGGCCCAAAAGTGGAGTTGCACATTTGGGCACTATGGCTTTTACAGAATTTTCGAATTCTTTAGCGAAGTTATTCGCTATTGTTTTACTACTTACATTTTGTTTGTTGAATGCTTTTAAAATTACGCTATCTAAGGAGGACTTCAGTCGACCTGTCATTCCATTTAATATTTCCCACAGCTTTTTTGGTTCGCCCCTATTAGTATTGATAATTTTTTTTTATTATTGGTTTCTAGTCTTCTCTACTGTTTTGTTACATTTTTTTCGTAGTTTCGCATATTCCAATTTCACTACTCTATTAGTTGTATCTTTTTTTAGTTCTATTAGTTTTTTATCTCTCAATTTACATATTTTAATTACTTTATTATTAACCCATTTCTTTGTATTCCTATCAGATGATCTCAACTTTGTAAGATATTTAGAATTTTCGTAACAGTTATCTATACTTGATTTGATTATATTATATATTTTGTTTGGACATGTGACATTCTCTATGTTTTTCCATGCGATATTGTTTAACTCTTGCTCGAGCACAATTTTGTTATATCGAAGCACATACTTACAATCATCCTGTATGCGTCCGATGCATGGGAGCGTGGCAACAGTGACACGGTGGTCCGCTAGTACTGTTCCAAGCGCCGCACAAGACACTCCCTGCGTGCGGGATCTTATAAATATATGATCAATGCAAGTTTTTGTCATAATTTCATTTTTGGATTCAATTCTTGTATAGTCTTTGATCCCGCACACAAGGCCGTGTTGGTACATTAAGTTTAAATACTGTTGTGCCTTGAACCGACTAAAACTGCACGCCGACTGTGGGTCGTGGTGCTAGGCCGGAGGTGAGGTTGTCGTCGACATATTCCTCGCACCCCGGCTGACCCAGCGTCATCCCTTACGGTCTGGCCCTCCTCGGGAGGGGGGACAACGGTGTTCCCGACTCGCCCCCGGAATGGGGAGGCGTGCTTTTCAGCGCGCAGCCGCCCTGATCTTCTCGCTTCTGCGGCTCCACCCGTCACCCCCCGGCCCGCGTTCATGGGGGACGGAGGTCAGTCAGTGCCCTCCGGCGCCCGAGTTGCCTGTCCGCGCGGGCGGCGCGTTCCTCGAGTTTCTCTCGCTCGCGCCACCTCTCCCGCTCCGCCGTCTCCTTCACGACCATTACCTGCTCACTGAAGGAGACGCCGCGCCGGCCGCCCACCCGTCCGCACAGCGGACCATTGCTGTGAGCAGGGTGGCGAGGGTGAGAACTCTCACTCCCAGGGCCGCCACTAGCTCCCGCCTTGGTTCAGCCCATGCTGGACACTCGGTGAGCGTGTGCAGCCCTGTATCCTCGCTCGCGTCGCAATAATGGCACTCAGACGTTGCCTCACCTACTAATCTCTAAGGCTGTCAGTAATGCTTTCATGAGATACAACCTGGTGACAGACGAACAGACAGATGGACAGTGGAGTCTTAGTAATAAGGCCGACTTGTTACTAAGACTCCACTTGTTGTCGCCTTAAAATTAAGATGGCCATTTGACCAATTTCCGGTGGCGCCATTTTAAATCCACCGACTCGTGTGTGTGTGTGGGGGTGTGCGAGGCGGCGGGTTCGGTTGGCCGGCGCGGCGGTGCAACGGGGCATTACTCGTGGAGACGGCTTCGGCGAACATTGTATTGGGAGCTCCGTAAGAAATAAGTTATCGTTCCTATAATTAAGTGCCCAGTATATTCACACTTTCTAATCCAATTGTAATTAAGTTAATTTGTAAAGAGTAAATAATCTATCAAAGAAGGTGATCATTAAGTCTTACTGTTTTGTGTTCTGATTTAATATAATTTCTATATAAAGTTAATAACTAGCCATGGTATTATTTCCAATGTAATAGTAAGAATAAATATCTACCCTACTATAACGTGTCTATTTTATCAGAAGTGGAATAGAATGGCGCCCAAAACTAAGCGACGAAGAAGAAGGTCACCCTCTACTTCGAGCTCGAGTTCCAGTACGAGTTCCTCATCCAGCAGCAGCAGCAGCTCGGGCAGAACAGTTCGTAGGAGAAAGAGACGTACGCGTCACAGATCGCCAACCGTGAGTCAAAATGTTTTATCTTCTGTAGTACCTGCATTTGATCCACTTATTGATGATATTAACATGTGGATTAATGTGGTAGAGGCCAATGCACGGGCATTCGGTTGGTCCGATCGTGTGATAAAATTCCAAGCTTTGCAAAAATTACAAAATACAGCTAAAACGTGGTATGATTCAATGCAAAAAAATGACACTAAGTGGACATCATGGCAATGGAAAGATTGGCGGCATGTGCTGTTAGATACCTTTCGAATTAAACGTAATATGTATTCTTTATTGAAAGAGTTAATGCAAATTAAACCTGGTGAGGGGCAATCGTTGTACCAATTCTACTTTGAGCAAAAGTGTAGAATTGATAGGTTGCAGTTATCTTTTTCGGAACGTGATATAATTTCCATAATCGTAGGGTCTATTGGTGACAAAAATATAAGTACCGCCGCGGAAGCGGGTAGTTTCCGTACTTGTGACGAATTATCATCGTTTTTACATAATAAAATTCATTCTATAGATTTGAAAATTACACATAAATCGAATCATCCCTTCTTAAAATCTAATAAATCAATAGGAAACAAAAATGATTACCTAAGTGATAGTACATCCAATAAGGTTAATACTAGTAAGAATTTTCAACAAAATATAATGTGTTTTAAATGTGGGGAAGCAGGCCATAAAAAATTCAACTGTACCTTAAAAGATGATATAAAGTGTGCTTTTTGTAGTAAACTTGGGCATTTAGAGGCCGCCTGCAGGTCGAAGGTTAAAACTAAGATGGAAAAAGATGTTGAGGTTAAATTGCTATGTGAACCAAATTCTAAAGAAAAGTTTTATAAGGAAGTTTATGTAAATGAGTTTAAAACTCGAGCATTTATCGATATGGGTAGTGATTGTTCATTAATAACAAGAGAGTTACTTTTGACATTTTTATTAGAGCCAAGTAAATTAGAAACCCCAATCAATTTGACAGGATTTAGTGCAAATTCTACTCTTCGTGTGAATGAAACGGTATCTGTCAGCTTAAAAGTGGATAGTGTCGAGTTAATAATTGATTTGTATGTAGTGGATTATTTGACAGGGTGTACATTATTAATAGGTAGAAATTTTACAGAAAGTCATAAAATAATGTATACTCGAGTAGGTAATAACCTACAATTTTGTCCAGTAGTTATAAAGGATATATCCTTAATAGAATTCTCATTGTCAAATACCGAACACAACAATAATGATGTTATTATTAAAGATATTTTAGATAAATACCCGAAGTGTTTTTCTGATGACTTGTCTACACTAGGAAAGGCGTCGGGGATTGAGCTTGATATCGAATTAACTACCACGAAACCAATAGCACAGCGTGCATATCGAATGTCAGAGTCCGAAAGGTTAGAAACTCGCAGAATAGTTGATGATTTATTGAAGAACGGTATAATACGCGAAAGTAGGTCACCCTATGCCAGTCCTGTGTTATTAGTTGGTAAACCGTCTGGTGAAAAGCGCCTTTGCATTGATTATAGACATTTAAATAAAGTAACTGTGAAAGAAAAGTACCCTATGCCCATTGTAGAAGATTTGATCGATAGATTGAGGGGGTGTAATTATTTTACGTCACTTGATCTGAAAAGTGGGTATTACCAAGTCCAAGTCAATGAACACTCTATACCCAGAACTGCATTTATCACTCCAGACGGACATTATGAGCATATCAAAATGCCGTTTGGAATTTCTAACGGTCCTATGGTGTTTCAAAGGTTGATGGATACAGTGTTGGGAAATCTTAGATTCGATAGAGTCATGTGCTTCATGGACGATTTGCTAATTGCCACGAAATCGTATCAGGAAAATATAAAGCTGTTAGAAGAAGTTTTACAATTATTTCAAAACTATGGACTAACGATAAATTTGGAAAAATGTCATTTCTTAAAGAATTCTGTAAATTTCTTGGGTTATGTTGTGTCTAATGAAGGTATTCGACCTGGAAATAAGAAATTATCTGCTATCGAAAACTACCCTACTCCTAAAAATGTTCACCAAGTTAGACAGTTTTTGGGTCTAATTAATTATTTTAGGAAATTTATAAAAAACTGTGCTGGGTTATGTAACTCACTAACAAAGTTACTAAAAAAGGATAATGTGTGGACTTGGCAGAAGGAACAAGAAGATGCATTTGTACGTTTAAAGTCCGAACTAGTTAGTGATTCATTGTTGGCGATTTTTGACCCTAAATTACCCATTGTACTTTATACGGACGCTAGTAGGGATGGCTTAGGCTGTATCTTAACGCAAATTACTGATAAAGGTGAGAAACCTATTCACTTTTACAGCAGACAAACGTCCGTAGAAGAAAAACGTTACCATTCTTTTGAGCTTGAGTTTTTGGCTATCGTTGCGGGGCTACAAAAGTTTAGACATTATCTATTGGGCAATACGTTCAAAATTATAACTGATTGCAATGCGGTAAGATATACAATTAATAAACAAGAAATTAATTCTCGTATAGGTAGATGGGTTTTACAAACTCAAGAATTTACATTCGAAATATTGCATAGACCGGGTACACAAATGCAGCACGTAGACGCCTTAAGCAGAAACCCCGAGGTGTTAAATATATATAATGAACCTGATCAAAATGTTATGTCTGTAACTGGATCGGACTGGCTACTTTCAGTTCAGTTACAAGATGTTAATCTTTGTTCCATACGAGAAATATTGTTGTCAGGTGAGGCCGAGGCTAATAAGCATATTTTTAATAACTATGAGGTATTAGGGAATAAAGTCTATCGTCGTACAGAATATGGTCGTAGGTGGGTAGTACCTAAAGGTTGCATATGGCAGATAATAAGGGCTAACCATGATGACGTTGGCCATTTTGCTGTTGATAAAACTATAGAAAGGATAAGATCTATGTATTGGTTTCCAAAATTGAAGAAAATAGTTTCAAAATATATTAATAATTGTCTTAACTGTATTTATTCGAAAAACGTATATGGGAAAAAGCCAGGTAAATTATTTCCTATTCCTAAATATGCACAGCCATTTCATACATTGCACATGGACCACTTAGGGCCGTTTGTCAAAACTGCAATGCAAAATACTTACTTATTAGTAATAGTAGACTCATTTTCAAAATTTGTATTTATTGCACCAGTACGAAATACTAAAAGTAAGGTAGTTATAAATGAACTAAATAAAATTTTCAAAGTTTTCGGCAATCCAAAGAGAATAATATGTGATGCGGGTAGCGCATTCACATCTAAATTGTTTACTGGGTACTGCAAAGATAAAGGCATAAGACATCACGTGGTGGCGACTGCAATGCCCCGTTCAAATGGACAAGTTGAACGGTATAACCGCACTGTTCTGGACGCTCTTCGTAGCATGGGAGCGAGTACAGACAACAAAAAGTGGGACCAACATATTTGCAAAATTCAGCAAGGTATCAACAGTACTATCAATAAAACAACGGGTGCCGTACCAAGCGAGGTGTTCTTTGGATACCGCTTACGAAATGACTCTGACAAGATAGGTATGGATGAAGATTATACAGTTGATGTTACTCAGTTACGGCAAACTGTAGACAGTAACATAAAGAAGAGTGCAGGAGTACAAAAACAGGCATTCGATTCTAAAAGGAAGGAAGCACATGTATATAACGTAGGAGATCTGGTAGTCATTAAAATACCCAGTCAATCAAATGATGGTCAAAGTACCAAGTTACTGCCGATCTTTAAAGGTCCTTTTCAGGTTACTGAAGTTCTGGGTCATGATCGGTATAAAGTTACCGATATGAGAGGAGCCGAACGGACAAGTAGACGCTACGAAGGTGTGACTTGCGTCGAAAATATGAAACCGTGGGTGAAAATTGCTAATTTCGAAGAATAAATCATGTAAGAATGGCTCCGGATGTTGTCAGGTATGCTAGAACTTGTCATATTTCAATATTCCATTACTAAAGTTGAACTTGATGTTGTTAGTGTCCATAGTTGCTGTCTAATGCTATGGCTTCGGACAGTTGGGACGTGGATGGCTATTTTCAGGCATTACGATAACACCAGTTATGTAGAAAGTGACTAGGGTTGGCCAAAGGCATCGCCTAGTGAGAAATGACAAACGGTGATCACATTTTGCTGGCAATGGTCCTCCATAGTCTCAATGTTCGAGGCTAATGGTATGCATCGTGTAAGCTGGCCGACGATGGAACAGTTACGATGATGTATACAAGAAATTGAGGGGGGAAATCAGGCCCGGGAGTAGCTAGCCGTTGATGGAATAGTACGCCCGGGGGAATTTTCAACCTCAACCTACCCTAGACGAGAATAACATTTTGGCTGACCGATGGAATAGCCAACATGTTAGCCTTGGCTAGTATAATAATAACTAATTCTAGTTGTTTGTCCTCAGCTGCGCATCAGACTATAACGCTATCCAGGGACGGATGCGTACACAGGACGGCCGGATGTTGTCGCCTTAAAATTAAGATGGCCATTTGACCAATTTCCGGTGGCGCCATTTTAAATCCACCGACTCGTGTGTGTGTGTGGGGGTGTGCGAGGCGGCGGGTTCGGTTGGCCGGCGCGGCGGTGCAACGGGGCATTACTCGTGGAGACGGCTTCGGCGAACATTGTATTGGGAGCTCCGTAAGAAATAAGTTATCGTTCCTATAATTAAGTGCCCAGTATATTCACACTTTCTAATCCAATTGTAATTAAGTTAATTTGTAAAGAGTAAATAATCTATCAAAGAAGGTGATCATTAAGTCTTACTGTTTTGTGTTCTGATTTAATATAATTTCTATATAAAGTTAATAACTAGCCATGGTATTATTTCCAATGTAATAGTAAGAATAAATATCTACCCTACTATAACGTGTCTATTTTACACTGTCCATCTGTCTGTCTTCCTGTTCCCAGGTTCAGGGCCCATCGTATCGGTACGTTACCTAATAAAGACTTTTGGTGGCGATAACCGATATCCACGCAGGCGGAGCTGCGGGCGAAAAGCTAGTATTATAGTAAATATATTGCGTATTAAAAATTATAACGAACGCTTCGACGCTTGAGCTGGTAGCTCGAGCGTTTAAGTTGCGAGTCTTAACGCTCGCAAACGTTCAACGCTTGAGCGTTTAACGCTCAAGTCGTTAACGCTCAAAAGCGTCGACTCAACGCTCAACGCTCGACTCTCAGCGCTTATATTTACAACACTAGTTACAGGTAGGTTTGGGATAATTTCAAGCAGCACAATTGTAGCCATCGCATGGTTACTTGATATGGATATAGATTTTCTGAAAAGCAAAGTTCATTTAGCCACCAGAACTTCCAGCACCATCATCAGATCAACTCCATGTCATTATAATATTGCATTGCCACACGACACGATTCATACTAATAAAATAGGCGTGCAAAATTTAATTTTCAAGATTTATTTGAATGAAATTTTATAGCATTTATTATGCTAATTTTTAAATTAGAAATACATCGGAACAAATGAAGCGCTCAAGTGGGACTTATTTGGGCGGAGTCATCAAATAGCAATGGTTGAAAAACCATTCATTGTTTCCAATAGTTCGTACCCTCCACCGTCGGATATAAAGAGACGGGAAATTTGATGTGATTCAGGTGTGACTCAATAGCTCAGTTGGAAGAGCTATCCCCCTGTAAGGGAAAGGTCGTGGGTTCAAGTCCCATTTGAGTGCCTCATTTTTCCCGATTTATTTCTAATTTAAAGATTTATTATACAATCCGTCTGTATTGACAAACATCGGGACAGGTGAAACTAAATAAAAGCTTGTAACCTTGTAAATGAATTAAAAAAATGGAAAACGCTAAGAAAAATAAATCCGAACGATTAAGGGGATCTGGCAAGGAATATTATTATTTTACTCCTTAACGCGTGCACTTTGAGCTTAGCTTGCTTAGCCAGTGTCCGCTACTTATATCAATTTAGTTCAAGGGTTGTCGCCGACATTATTACAATAAACAAGTGTAATTCATTGTAGTTGAGCTTTATTTCTATTAACTACATCTCAGAAATTATAAATGTATTGCTCGCAGGGTCCATCTGGGGTGCATTTTCATGTTAACTGAAATTTTGTTAAGTGAAGATGTTGAATATCCTCATGAAATGCAAACAGCTAACAGCTACTGGCCTCCTGTGATCTTAGAAATATCTTTGTTGCATTCTTGAGATCAATCGTTGTCCAAACCTAGTTGGCCTTACTACGAGTATAGTCCCAGATCGTGTAACAACCGCAGAGCGTTCATTACGTGCAACCGCATTGAATCCATTTCTGCCATCTACATTGCCACCAGTGCGGGCCACATCATAACTGAATATGGAACTGTCGGCGTCTACTGGTACTACTGAATATTGAATCAGGGCCACTAGGACGACGAGAACTACGAACTGAAAGGAAAAAATAGATTTACTAATCTTGATCGTGGTGACGAAATTAGATTGCAAGAAGTTATTATCATTGTTCCATAAATCATCGTCATCCTCGCGTTAATCTCAGTTGCGTTCGAGGCCTTGACCTCGGAGTCCAGGGTCCGCTTTGTCTAGTCTGACTGCGACGTGGCTAAACCTCGATATTTTTCGTGAAGCGACTATCGGTGATATTGAAGTATATTTTTTTTTTATATAGGATACGTCAATTTAACTTCACCTCGCCTGAAGTTTTCAATTTTGCCTTGAAGTTTTCAAACTTTTTATGGCTCCAACTACCCGTAACGACTGGTATAGATATACGTGTGACAACGAGGACCGATGGCTTAACGTGCTCTTCGAGGCACGGAATTAATTAGACCAACCATCACAGAGATTTTCAACAGATCAAATTAAAATTTTGAACGACTGCAATGGTATATTTACCTTGGCTGCCATTACTGGTCCTGAATAGATTCACTGACCGAAAGATGCCGGTTATTTATATGATATTGTTTATATACCCCATGCGGTGGGAGTGAAAGATCCTGTCAAGTACATTTTAATTGATTTATACTCAGTTCCTTATCGGTACATGATATTAAATTAATAAATTTTTATGTTTACTTAACATAATTATGTATTTATAAAAATGTTAATTTATTACTCACCGGCCAATTAAAACCTCCGAGGCTGTAATTCGCACCCAGCTGAAAGTTGTTTGGATCGGACACCTGACATTTTCTTTATTCGGGGTTGAAGGTTTTTCGGTAAAATGGTAAGCTCTATCATAAAAATGTCTCAGACAAAGTTAAAGTTCTTTTTTTTTATAAAGGACACGTTAATTAACTTCACCTCGCCTGATGGCAAGCTAAAGGTAAAGATAAGATAAGATAAGATAACTTTATTGACAAATAAAAGAAAACAATTTAACATTTATCTATCAAATAACACTTTGAACACTTCAAGACTAACATGTCTAGCCACAACAGCCATCAAGACTAGCCCCTCCCGTTCCCGTGCTAGTAAAATAACTGTGTTACAGGTAGGTTTGGGATAATCTCAAACAGCACAATTGTAGCCATCGCATGGTTACTTGATATGGATATAGATTTTCTGAATCCCCAAACTAGGTATGCCTGTTTGTCGGGGATCAAGTAGTGCATGTTAAGTTGAAAAAAAAAGAATAAAAACAATTAATTACAATTTTTGTTGATACTCGCGCGTTTGCTCGTTCGTGTGACGTCATATTTGACCAATAGAATTCAGAGAGTCGATGGTAACAGTACACGTTCAGTACAATCTCAGGTTACGATGGGCATTCCACAGGGTAGATACTTTTACCATTTCAGAAATTCAAATGACCTAAAATTCTATGAGGTTGTGTCCCTTCCTTGCAAAGTTCATTTAGCCACCAGAACTTCCAGCACCATCATCAGATCAACTCCATGTCATTATAATATTGCATTGCCAAACGACACGATTCATACTAATAAAATAAGTTTGCAAAATTTAATTTTCAAGATTTATTTGAATGAAATTTTATAGCATTTATTATGCTAATTTTTAAATTAGAAATACATCGGGACAAATGAAGCGCTCAAGTGGGACTTATTTGGGCGGAGTCATCAAAAATCAATGGTTGAAAAACCATTCATTGTTTCCAATAGTTCGTACCCTCCACCGTCGTATATAAAGAGAAGGGAAATTTGAAGTTATTCAGGTCTGACTCAATAGCTCAGTTAGAAGAGCTATCCCCCCTGTAAGGGAAAGGTCGTGGGTTCAAGTCCCATTTGAGCGCTTCATTTTTCCCGATGTATTTCTAATTTCAAGATTTATTATACAATCTTATTGTGTTGACAAACATCGGGACAGGTGAAACTAAATAAAGGCTTGTAAATGAATTTAAAAAATGGAAAACGCTAAGAAAAATAAATCCGAACGATTAAGGGGATCTGGCAAGGAATATTTTCATTTTGCTCCTTAACGCGTGCACTTTGAGCTTAGCTTGCTGAGCCAGTTTTCGCTACTTATATCAATTTAGTTCAAGGGTTGTCGCCGACATTATTACAATAAACAAGTGTAATTCATTGTAGTTGAGCTTTATTCCTATTAACTACATATCAGAAATTATAAATGTATTGCTCGCAGGATCCATCTGGGGTGCATTTTCATGTTAACTGAAATTTTGTTAAGTGAAGATGTTGAATATCCTCATGAAATGCAAACAGCTAACAGCTACTGGCCTCCTGTGATCTTAGAAATATCTTTCTTGCATTCTTGAGATCAATCGTTGTCCAAGCATAGTTTGCCCTATAGTCACAGATGGTGGTGTACTGGGGTAATTAGGTGGGGTATTAACTGATATGGGTTCTACATTACCACCGGTATTGTCAAATACATAACTGAATCTGACACTGTCGGGTATTCGCAATTCTGTTACTTCTGCAGAGTGAGCCAGAGCCACTAGGACGACGAGAACTACGAACTGAAAGGGAAAAATAGATTTACTAATCTTGATGGTGGTAACGAAATGAGATTGCAAGAAGTTATTATCATTGTTCCATAAATAAAAACAAAAAAAAAACATCGGCATCCTTGCATTTTTTTTCCGTGCGGAAATCCCCTCGGATACCTCCCCTGCCGGAGCCGGAAGGGGAGGCTATGTCGGACTCGAACCGACTAAAACCGCACGCCGACTGTGGGTCATGGTGCTAGGCCGGAAGTGAGGTTGTCATCGACATATCCCTCGCACCCCGGCTGAACCAGGGCCATCCCTTACGGGCTGGCCCTGCTCGGGAGGGGGGATAACGGTGTCCCCGACTCGCCCCCGGAATGGGGAGGCGCGAGTCTCTCTCGCTCATGCCACCTCTACCTTGATGATGATGGGCCTTACCGCCTCTATGACGGCACCTTGCATTAATCTCAGTCGCATTCGATGCCTTGACGTCGGAGTCCAGGGTCCACTTTTTCTAGTCTGACTGCGACGCGGCTAAACCTCGATATTTTTCGCAAAGCGACTGCCATCTGACCTCCGCAACCCATCGGCAATATTGAAGTACTGCAGTTAGACGAGTTGTCAAACTTTTTAGGGCTCCAACTACCCGAAACGACTGCCATAGACGTACGTATGACTACGGAGACCGATGGCTTAAAGCTCTTCGAGGCACGGAATTAACTAGGCCTACCATCACAGAGATTTTAAACAGATCAAATTATAATTTAGAACGACTGCAGTGGTATATTTACCTTGGCTGCCATTACTGATCCTGAATAGATTCACTGACCGAAAGATGCTGGTTGTTTAGATGAGATTGTTTATATAGGCCATACGGTTGGAGTGTCATACTAATTTGAAAAAAAATCCTATCAAGTACGTTATTTTAATTGATGTGGTAGTTAGAGGCAGTTCCTAATTGCTACTTGACATTTAATTTTTATGTTTACTTAACATATTTATGTATTTTATTAAAATGTTAATTTATTACACAGGCCAATTTAAACCTTCGAGGCTACTATAATTCACACCCAGTTTAAAGTTGGTTGGATCCGACACCTGAAATTTTCTTTATTCGGGCTTACCAGCCTACTCTATCATAAAAATATGTCAGACAAAGGAAATATATGCAATTATCTAGCTGTGTAAAGATTCCAAGGTAAAAATGCGTTACTTGAATAAAGGAAACATCAAGTTTGGATAGCTTCACTTTTTACTTTAATATCACATATATTTACATTTGAATTTACCAGTAAGCAGCATAAGGTAAAGGAGCGGCCACAGGTATAGAAGCACCGTAAACGGAGGGAGCAAAAGAAGCAGAATACGCTGAGGGTGCAAGCCAAGAAGGGTATAGAGATGGTACAGGGCCAGCTGCGTATACCAAAGGAGTGGAAAGAGAACGGGCTTCGACTACAGCGGGTTCAGCGGCAACAACTGGAGCAGGAGCCACAACAGGGACAGTCACAACTGGTGTAGCAACCACGGCGGGGTCATTGCGTACAACTGCATTGAATCCATTGACGTCATCAGCAGTGTAGTCGACAGTACGCTTGGTACCATCAGCTTCGAGAAGAGAGTACTGTCCGACTACGTTTCCACCGGTGCGGGTCTCCGACTGACTCTTGTAGTCGCCAGTGTTGGGGTCCGCAACATCATAACTGAAGCTGGAGCTATCAGTGTCTACTTGCACTACTGGCACTACTGAAGAGTGGGCCAGTGCCACGAGGGCGGCGAGAACTACGAACTGTAAATAAAAGAGAAATTACAGATTCAGTAATCTTTATCGTGATGACCAAATTATAATCCAAGAAATGATTATTAATGTTCCATAAATCATCAATATCATAATCCCGATCGTATTCGAGGCCTTCATATTGTGTGGCGTGGCGGTAGCGCGGAACGCGAGTGCAACGCAGGAGGTGCGGGTTTGATCCCCGCTCAGTGCAAATATTTGTATGCATGAATATGGCTATTTGCATTGGTCTGGGTGTTTCTATGTATAATATGTAGTTTCCATAACTGTAGACTCCATAACACAAGCTAGTTAAGCTATGCTTACCATGGATCTAGATAGCGTTATGTGGAATGTTGTAAATCATTTATTATTTATTTTCCAGTCTAACTGCGACGCAGTTGAACATAAATATTTTTGCGATTACTATTTGACCTCCACAACCAATTATTGGCGATATCAAAATATTGTAGTTAGATCAGTTGACGAACTTTTTAGGACTCCAACTACACGTAACGACTCCAATAGATGTTCGTATGACCACTGGGATCGACGAGCTATAGTGCTGTGTTGTGGAACGTGTATGTAAAACACTTCTGCCTCCAGGATTATAAAACATATAATTTTTATTGGAGAAGCTAAAGGATAGCTAAAGGCTTAGGGCTAGTACTATCATCTATTCTATGCTTAGGGTAAGAAAAAGGGTTGATATAAAATTTAGTTCTGTTTGTTATTACCTTAGTTGCCATTGCTGATCCTGAAGAGATTCACTGATCGAATGATGGTCATTACATGAACAATTTTGTTTATATATAACTCTAAACCGCTTCCGGTGGGTGTTATTAAGAGCAAGATTGGTTAAAAAGAGTACAGTACTTAATTACTATAATTTGAATTGATTTATTGCTTCAAATCATTTCCTAATTGCCATTTGACATTTATTTTTTTCTTAACACTATGGCTTCTGGCTTTATTATGCTCATGACAATATTTTAATTTTACATATGAAGAATACACGAATGGTAGTAAGGTTCTCCTGGCGATAAACCCGGAGTCAGATAAGATGAGAGTCAGGTAGTTGGGTGATGAGGTCCAGAAAGTTTCAAACAGCAAACCAAACTCCTTAGTTAAATATGTTTAAAAGAGTCCTTGAATTATAAAAATATATTGAACAAAACGAAAACTATAATAATATGATGAAAATCAAATTGACCACTAAACCAATTGACTGGTTTTATGTTTCTTAATTAATATTATATGATAATGTTAGTTTAGTGCAGGAATTTATGGCATTTAAAATAAACCCATTATATTATCAGTCGTTAATTCTTAGTTCTGGTGCGTGGCGTTAATTATTTGTCATATCTTAGTGTGCACATTTTTTCTTCTATTTGGCCCATAATTTTTTTTTGTATTGTAGCTGTCGGTTTTATCAATAAACACTCTTACCACAGATAATTATAATATCGATTACTTAATTCAATATGACGCGCACCATTTAACGATACGCGAATAGTAAAATAAAAAGTAACATTTGGTAGATTCACTTTATTATTTATCATTGGCACTGCCAATGCTGATCCTGAAGAAATTCACTGATCAAATGATGCACATCACATATGAATCTTCACTTATATACTATCCACAGTTGTATCGGCTCGTGAATTTGAAATATGTTCAAATAATGTGACAATACGGCAATGAAGCTAAAATATTTAGAGGAAGTAAGAACTGGTATGATGCGTAAATGTTACAAATTCTATTTAGTTGTAGTAATATTTTTATTGCGATTTTAATTATGCTAAGTGCTTAAAGTGGTCCATATTTTATTAGCTCCGTTGATCTATATGACTCGGGGGCATCGGCATCTAAAAGAACCTTATAGCTATGAACTTCATTAGGCATAAATTAACATTAATTGATTTGTGATTTGCTATGTATGTACTTAGGTGGTTGACAGCTTGAGCATGCTTGGAATGAAGTTCCTTTCATACCGCACAGTGCGCACCGTTTTTGGTCGCAATGTGTGAGGATGAATTTCCTGCCTATATGAGCAGTCCGATGATAGCATCATATCAAACAATTCATCTAAAGCTATGATAACTTGAAGTATTCTCAGTTCAAAAAATCATTTCAATTGATGACGCATTATCCTATGTGTAATATTGTTCTTGTCTTCTTCAGTTTTGTAAGTCATCATTATCATCACATAATAATATTACCTGATGTTTTAGGATCGTCTGATGAAACTGTTTTTGTAGAAATTTTAAAATAATATAGTAGGTACTACATTGCATTCAATATTTGTATTCCAATCACAGCTAATCAGTCGTACCGTTTCTAAGCTTTAATAACATAGTTTTACATACCTGCGGTATTAACTGCTCTATATGAGATCCTAGGTTATATTTCTAAATCGAAAGCGTTAAATAATGGGGCTTACTAAGACATTCTTTATTCGACAGCCTCTGTGGCGTGGCGGTAGTGAACGCGGCCGCTACGCAAGAGGCGCGGGTTCGATCCCCGCTCAGTGCAAATATTTGTGTGCATGAATATGACTATTTGCATGGATCTGGGTGTTTTCTATGTATATGTATGTATTTACAAAAAAAAAATATCTAAGCGGGGCGTGAAAAGGCATCTAATGAGGCCGTCAAGCTGAGTGCCACCGCTGTAAGTTAACATGGTACATATTAAATTTACAATGGTGACCCTCTTTCCGAGACTTTGCCTTTAGCTTAACATCAGGAGAGGTGAAGTCAAATTGACATGTCCTGTTTAAAAAAAATGTTTATCCGCATTCTAGATTCCGTAACACAAGCTAGTTAAGCTATGCTTACCATGGGCCTAGATAGCGTTGTGTAGGGGGTGCGGGTTGGGTAACCTCCACGTTGGTCTTTCCGTTTCTTCCCCCTTTGGACTGCGGTCCTGGGGAGCGGAAGCGGAGGGGCTGGTGCATCCTGGACAACGGCTAACAGACTCCCACCTTAGGAGTTCTGTTGGCCGTTGACGAATAACCCAACGGCCGACCTCATTGCACGAGGAGGTCGTGGGATGGCGGGCCTGCAAGGCCCGCGGGAAGGGATCCGTAGGATTCCTTCCATTAAAACAGCCCTTTTGAGGGCTAGCTGACCCAGAGGGGGTCGTGGTATGGCGGGCCTGCAAGGCCCGCGGGAAGGGATCCGTAGGATTCCTTCCGTTCAAACAGCCCTTTTGAGGGCTAGCTGACCCAGAGGGGGTCGTGGTATGGCGGGCCTGCAAGGCCCGCGGGAAGGGATCCGTAGGATTCCTTCCATTCAAACAGCCCTTTTGAGGGCTAGCCGACCCAGACGGGGTCGTGGTGTGGCGGGGCTTCAAGGCACGCGGAGAGAGATCCGGTTCCCGCTAGTCGCTCCCAGTATCCCTCTGCTCTCAGAGGGGACAGGGGAGAGGCAAGGGTTCCGTGAGATCCAGGGACGGGTCGGTCCACTGCTCGCGCAGGGGCCGACAGGCACTCGTGCCACCGTCGGTGTTGGGAGAGTTGGCTGCTCCCCCGCGTCGCGTAACCTCCTAGATATCGACAACGATCTGAGTGCTAGCCACGCTCGGTACGCCGGTATCCTGGAGGCCGCGGGGCTTGCCTTAATTGGCCGGCCCGCGACAAGGAAAAGTCTCTAAAACCCGACAGCGAAGTCGTTTAAAACCTGTGGACACCAGGGGACCTCCACAGTATGTACCCCGCTTCTCGGAAAGAGCGTCACCCGGGAAGTGTAACCTTTCGTCTCATGCTCGTGGGAACATTTATGAACTCTATTATCCATAAAAACCCCCCCTTACCAAGCGAAATAGTCTGCGCGGAGGTCGCGCAGCGCCACGACGCGGAGGTCGCGTCACCAACTGCGGCGGTGTCGGAAAACTTCGACACCGCCACCGAGAAGAGCAGGGCGAACAGCCCGGTGGGTCTGCAGACCCGGAAATCTGCACGGAGGAGAAACGGCGATAGGATAGTTCCTCCTCCACGGAGGGCTGAGACTGACACGGCGGTCACAGTGACCGACTCGTCCTCCACTGACAGCAGCGGGAGCGAAAATTCCCCCCCTCCCAAGGCTGCGATGATCGGCAGGGGGAAAACGCGGGGTGGCAAGAGAGCTACCCCTCAAACGTCCTCCTCACGGGTACCGGCCCTGAGGGACGCGGAAGTGCCGCCGAGCCCCTCCACCTCGGCGGCGCCCATGCCTCGTACCGACCCTACTTCTAGGGAGGTACTGGAGGCTCTGGAGACCGTGATGGGGAACCGTGCTGGGTCCCTGGGGCCGGAGGAGATCCGGCTGCGACAGGCGACGACGCGCCTCGTCGATGAGTTTGGCCTGCTGAGAGCGGAGCTGGCTGAGTCGCGCAACGACCGGGCTCAACTAGGCAGGCGGCAGGTCGAGCTCATCGAGAGCTCTGAGCGGCAGGCGGCAGAGTACCGCAAGGAGATGGCCAAGATGGCGGCCGAATTCACGGACCTGCAGAAGGTCGTCGCCGGGCTGCCGGAGGTGCGCGTCACGCGGTCGGCGCGGCGGAAGCCAGTCGCGCAGCCGGCGGGGCCGAAGCCGCCGGCTCGGCCAGCATCCCCGGCGCGGTCGGTGTCGCCGGTGCGGTCGAGGTCGCCGCTGCGGCCGGAGTCGCCGGTGCTAATGCCGGCCCAGCCTGCGGACCCGCTGGCGGCCGTCGTGGCCGCTCTGGCCGCCATGGAAAGGCGGCTGGAGGCAGCGCAGGCGGCGCAGGAGGCGCGGCAGGCGGCGCACGAGGAGCGGACAAAGCGTGGATTGGAGGCCATCATGGACTCTATCCGCCGTCCGCCTCTAGCGCCGCCTGCAGGGTATGCCGGGGCCGTTAAAAGAGGTCGCCCAGTAGCGGTCGGGACCCCGCAGGAGTCGGCCAGCAGACCATCCGCTGCGCCTGTGGCTCCGGCCGCTCTCGCTGTCGCCGTGGGAGTCGAGGGGCCTGGGGTTGCGCAGCCCGCTCAGCCCAGGGGCAAGGGAAAGGGGAAGGGCAAGGGGAAGACGTCCTCTGCCCCAGCCCCAACCCCAGCCCCGGCACCGGCCTCGACTTCAGCTTCAACTCCGGCTCCGGTTGCCTCCACGAGCTCCTCCCCGGCAGGGGGTTGGGAGGTGGCCGGCGAAACGCGCAAAAGGCGGAACGCCAAGCGTAAAGCAGCCAAAAAGGCCAGGAAGGCCCAGGCTGCCGCGAAGGGAGCGCCGGGAAGGCTGCGCGTCCCCCGCACCACGGCTGTCGTCTTGACGATGACGCCGGAGGCTGCGGAGAGGGGCGTGCAATACCCCGACCTGGTGAGGCGGGCCAGAGGCCTCATAGATATGAGGTCTCTTAAGCTGGCGAAGCCCCTCCGAGTCACGGAGACTCGGACGGGGGCCCGCCTCATCCAGGTCCCTGGCGCCTCCAGCGGTCCCCAGGCTGATGCCATAGCGGCTCAGCTAAGGGAGACGCTGGACGCAGCCGACGTCCGGGTGTCCAGGCCCATCAAGTGCGCAGAACTGCGCATTTCGGGCTTGGACGACTCCATCACGGCCGAAGAAATTCGGGCCACCGTGGCGGAGGCCGGGGGCTGCCCCCTGGAGGCGGTTAAGGTCGGAGCAATACGCTACGGCCGTCGCGGACAGGGGGCGGCAGTTGTCGGCTGCCCCATCGCGGCAGCTCAAAAGGCTGCCGATCGGCGGGTCCTCGTGGTGGACGGCGTTGTTGGGGTGCGGGCACAGCTCCTGCAGGCTCGACCGGCAAGGTGCTTTAGGTGCCTGTCGGTCGGGCACGTGGGGGTGCAGTGCACGGCGGAGGTGACGGTCGGCGACCGCTGCTTCCGTTGTGGCCAGCCCGGTCATAGGGCCGGTGGTTGCGAGGCTCCGCTGCACTGTTTCAGGTGTGCGGCGGGGGGCAAACCGGCCGACCATCGGGTTGGCAGCAAGGCCTGCACCGGAGGGGAGCCGAAGCCACGAGGCGGGCGTTCCGCCGATAGTTCGCAGCGGGATGCGGAGATGGTTCCATAATGGATCCCCAGCTCCGCATCCTGCAGGCGAACGTGGGCCACGGTGTCGATGCTCAGGCTCTTCTGCTCCAGAGCATGGCACAGTGGTCCATACACGTCGCCGCTGTCGCCGATCCGTACACCCACCGGCCCCCCGGGCCTGCCTGGGTGGTCGACCTGGATGGGTCGGCGGCACTGGTGCGTAACGCCGCTGCGGGTGCCCCTCCCTTTGTGGTGATCGCAAGGGAGCATGGCATCGTAGCGGCGCGTGTGGGGGAGATTGCGGTCGTGGCCGTCTACTTCACGCCGGCATCACACCGACGCATAGGGCAGTATCGGCAGTCGCTGGAGCGGCTGACCGACGTCGTCAATGCCTGTCACCCTCGCCCGGTTCTTGTGCTTGGGGACTTCAATGCCTGGTCTGAGGCTTGGGGGTCCCGGCACACGAACCCGCGAGGTAGGGCTCTGGAGAGCTGGGCCGCTACTCTCGGTCTGGTTCTCCAGAATCGCGGGGCCGAAGCCACGTTCTGGGTGGCGGAGCGCGGGGCGAGTTCGATCGTTGATCTCTCATTCGCGAGCGCTTCGCTGTCGCAACGTGTGCGGGACTGGCGTGTTGTCGTGGAGGTGGAGACACTGTCGGATCACCGATACGTTCGGTTTGATGTCTCCCCTCCCGAGAGTGATGCGCCGGTCACACCGGCCCCACGCGAGCCGCGCTGGGTGCTTAGGGGACTGAATAGGGATGCTCTCCTGGAAGCCGCCTCCGTGCAGGCCTGGGCCATGGTGCCGGACAGGCCTGACGACATCGATGACGAGGCGGCGTGGTTCCGGGAGGCCATGACTGTTGTCTGCGATGCGGGTATGTCTAATGCTCCAGCCTATAGTCCGAGGCGCCGGGTCTACTGGTGGACTGCGGAGATCGCGAGGCTGCGGCAAGCCTGCGTGATCGCGCACCGCCGGTGGGCCAGGCTCCGTAGGAGGCGTAGCCGCCCCGCAGACACAGATCCCCTAGTGGCGGAGTTGCAAGAGGGATACAGGGAAGCCAGGAATGCCCTCCGAGCGGAGATCAAGCGGTCCAAGGCAGCTTCCTATAGGGAGCTGCTGGAGACACTGGAGCGGGACCCATGGGGGCGGCCTTACCGCTTGGTAAGAGGAAAGCTGCGCCCCCGGGCCCCTCCCTTGACCCAGGTTCTCGAGCCGGCTCTGCTTGGAGGAGTGGTGGCATCCCTGTTTCCGGCGCGGGCGGAACACGTTCCGCCGCAGATGACTCCGCCACCTCGGTCGCCTGATGCGCCCGGCGTGGTTATTGACGACGACGTGCCCGAGGTCACTTGGGTAGAACTAGAGCTGGCGGTGCGACGGCTTAGAGCCAAGAAGAACACCGCCCCGGGACCCGACGGCATTCCAGGCCGTACGTGGGTCCTAGCTCTAGGGGAAGACGGTCTCGAACCCCGACTGCGAGGGTTCCTCAGCGCATGCTTGGAGCGGGGCCAGTTTCCGAAGATGTGGAAGACGGGGAAGCTGGTCCTCATCCGCAAGGACGGACGCCCGGCGGACGAGCCGTCCGGGTACCGGCCCATAGTGTTGCTCGACGAGGTGGGCAAGCTCTTCGAAAGAGTGATTGCCAAGCGCCTCGTCGAGCACCTCTCTAGAGTGGGGCCGGACCTAGCGGACACGCAGTACGGCTTCCGCCGGTGGCGTTCCACTGTGGATGCCATCATGCGCGTGAGGACCCTGGCGGAGGATGCGGTTGCCCGGGGCGAGGTGATGTTGGCGGTGTCCTTGGACATCTCCAACGCGTTCAACACCTTGCCCTGGAGTTGCATCAGGGAGGCACTCGTGTACCACGATGTGCCTCTCTACCTCCGCCGCATAGTCGGGGCGTACCTGACGGAGAGGGCCGTCATCTACCCAAGTGCGACCGGCGTCGGTAGGCGTGAGATGTCGTGCGGTGTCCCACAGGGATCGGTCTTGGGGCCGCTCCTGTGGAACATCGGATACGACTGGGTGCTTCGCGGTGAGCTCGCGTTCGGTGCCACCGTCACGTGCTACGCGGACGACACGCTAGTGACGGTGAGTGGCGCTACACACCGCGAGGCGACCCAGAGGGCCACGACCGCTGTTGCTCAAGTCGTGGATCGGATCCGGCGGCTGGGTCTCGAGGTGGCTCTGCACAAATCCGAGGCCTTGTTCTTTCATGGTCCTCGGCGCGGGCCACCCCCGGGATCCAGCTTGACAGTAGGAGGTACTCCCATCGACATCAAGCCCCGGTTGAAACACCTGGGGCTCGTACTCGACGGTCGGTGGGACTTCGGAGAGCACTTCCGAAGTCTGCGCCCCAAACTGTTGGTGTCAGCTAACGCGCTGATGCGGCTGCTGCCCAACTTGAGGGGCCCAGAGGACTCCTGCAGGAGACTCTACGCGGGTGTCGTGCGGTCCATGGCCCTGTACGGGTGCCCCGTGTGGGCGGACGCCCTGCGGGCCAGGTTCGTGCAACTGCTGCATGCGCCGCAGCAGACGATGGCCTGCAGGGCCATTAGGGGGTACCGCACGATATCCTTTGAAGCGGCGAGTCTCCTAGCCGGATCGCCACCGTGGATCCTGGAAGCGAGATCCCTTGCGGCACTGTATCGGTTCCGTAAGGAGGCGCGGGAGCGGGGATTTGATCCCGAGCCCGAAGACATTCGGGCCGAGAGGTCCCGGCTCCACGGGATCATGGTGGCGGAGTGGGAGCGACGACTTGAGCAACGACGCGCAGGGCATGCCGTCATAGAGGCGGTAAGGCCCATCATGGGGGAATGGCTCGAGAGGCCACATGGCAGCCTCTCGTATCGACTGACGCAGATTATCACCGGGCACGGGTGCTTCGGGAGATATCTGTGTCGGATCGAAAAGGAGCCAACGTCCGAGTGTCATCACTGCGACGCGAGCGAGGACACGGGGCTGCACACGCTCACCGAGTGCCCGGCATGGGCTGAACCGAGGCGGGAGCTAGTGGCGGCCCTGGGAGTGAGAGTTCTCACCCTCGCCACCCTGCTCACAGCAATGGTCCGCTGCGCGGACGCGTGGGCGGCCGGCGTCTCCTTCAGCGAGCAGGTAATGGTCGTGAAGGAGACGGCGGAGCGGGAGAGGCGGCGCGAGCGAGAAAGACTCGCGGATCGCGCCGCCCGCGCGCGCAGGCAACTCGGGCGTCGGAGGGCACTGACTGACCTCCGTCCCCCATGAGCGCGGGCCTGGGGGTGACGGGTGGAGCCGCCTGTCACCCCAGCAGAAGCAGGCCACGGCGGCGGCGCGCTGAAGAGCGCGCCTCCCCATTCCGGGGGCGAGTTGGGGACACCGTTGTCCCCCCTCCTGAGGAGGGCCAGACCGTAAGGGATGGCCCTGGGTCAACCGGGGTGCGAGGGATATGTCTTTGACAACCTCACCTCCGGCCTAGCACCAAGACCCACAGTCGGCGTGCGGTTTTAGTCGGTTCGAGTCCGACATAACCTCCCCTTCCGGCTCCGGCAGGGGGGGTATCCGTGGGGATTTCCGCACGAAAAAAAAAAAAAAAAAAAAAAAAGATAGCGTTGTGTAGAATGTTGTAAAATACTTATATAAAAAATATTTTCTAAAAGTAGTACAGTTGAGGGCAATAATTATATGTATCTTCTTTTTCATCTTAGCGTTATTCCCTTTCTCCTCGGAGTCTGGGGACTGCTTTTGCCATTCTAACTGCGAGTTTGGTTGCTCTTCGGTATTTTCCGTGAAGCGACTACCATCGAACCTTCACGATCCATTGGCAAAATAGAAGTATCACAGCTAGACCAAACTTAAAACTTGTTTAGCTCTAGCTACTGATATGGAGAAGGATTGTCATTAGATGTTTGTATGAAAACTGGGACCGATGACTGAATGTGCCAAAAAATCCAGAATAATCCAAAATACCCAGACCAATGCACATAGAAATATTCATACATACAAAGTGGGAATCGTACCCATACCCCCCGCGCAGCAATAACTTTCACTACCGATACACCACATAGGCTGTTCTAATAATTATGTATTATTCTAAAACAAGTTTATGAAAACACAGTGAGGGCATTAATACACTCTTGCTCACTCTTCTACTTAGTAATATCTTTATTCAGAGAGATAGGTCTTCTCTTTGAGTATGCAGACGAGAGTATATGAAAATATGAAGAAGTGCGAAGAACCCTTTCCATGTATATCAAAGAGAAGTGCTTGTTTGCAGTACAATCCAATTATCAATTCAATAATCATTTGAGCAGCTGGAAAATGCCTGTCCCCGCACTGTTCAGAATAGATTCAGGTCGCTCAGTTGGTGTAGTATGTGGTTGTTCGCAGGTTATTCCCAGATGTTAACAATATCTATCATTCCATAACTATTTATTAGAAAGAAATGACTCGTTTCATCAGAACTGATATTGCTACCACAGAAATAAATCGCGGCAACCATTGATATATAGGTATTGTTACTAAAGTTGCAATGAAGGATCTATCGAGAACGAACTTATACAACACATTTTAATGTATTATGTCGTAGCCAACTATCTTATTCCCTGAAAATCTGTTGGTGTATAATAAAGATATATCTATCTTAATCAGCCGTTCAATTAACCGCCTGGGCTGTGAAAAAGACGGTGCCTTTCAATTAACGGCCTGAATACAATTCAGCCAATTAATCGGCTAGACAAATGACTTGGATCGATGATGTTTACTTACCATTAAATCAAACAGCTTGGCAATTCATTTTTTTCTGCATGGTTATAAAAAAAAACCACGAAGCCTAACCTAACTTCTCAAAGTCGGATTGCGCTGCTTTTTTCAATAAACCTATCACTAACTTTCTGTCTCATTTCTGGTTGGGAAAAAGGCTCAGAGAATGGTTGTTTTACAGCAGTAATACTTAGACAATTGTATTGATTGAATGTATTGATTCTATTACTAACTTGAAATGTTGTATACTTTAGGTACTTATATTATGTATTCACGTTCTTGCAAATTTTGATAGGCGAACTCCCACTCGCATAAAAACCCTCGTTGCTTAAGCGGGCGGTTCAAAATGTATTTTCCATATAATATGTTATGATTTTGAACAATATAAAAAAAATTACTGACATACTTACTCACAGATTTACTACTAGATACTTAGGTACTCTCAGTTTTTAATACATAAGACCTATAGTTTTTTATAATAAGTCGGGGCTTCACGTGATTAACTTATTTTTGTTAAAGTTAGCTTAAATAAGGTGAAATCAAAGACTAAATTTCGGTAGATTAACTTTTACTTTAAAAACATAATTATTTATGTTTGAAGCAATATCAATCTACTAGTAACTCCATTTTACCAGTAAGCAGAATAAGAAGTAGGAGCAGCCCAAGGTACTGCAGCACCATACACAGAGGGGACATAAGCATTGGAGTACACAGAGGGCCCATAAACAGTGGAGTACACAGAGGGGTTATACACAGAGGGATTATACACAGAGGGGTTGTACACAGATGGGTTGTACACATTTGAGTACACGGAGGGTACGGTGCGGGCTGCGTAGAAGAATGGAGAGGGGTAGGTGCGGGCGCTGACAACCACGGGTGCTGCAGGGGTTGCTGGAGCAGGGGCAGCTGTTACAGCAGCTTCAGTAGTTACAGCAGGAGCAGCAGTTACAATGGCGGCAGCAACAACAGCTGGATCGTTGCGTACAACAGCGTTGAAACCGTTTGTGTCATCGGCAGTGTAGTCGACAACGCGCTTCGTGCCATCAGGTTGGAGCAGGGAATATTGACCAACGACATTGCCGCCTGTGCGGGTCTCCGCCTGACTCTTGTAGTCACCGGTGTTAGGGTCGGCCACATCGTAACTGAAGCTGGAGGTGTCAGAGTCTACTTGCGCTGCTGGTACCTCAGCACAGTGGGCTAAAGCCACGAGGGCGGCAAGAACTACGAACTGAAAGAAAACAATTACATACTATATTATTCTGAAATGTTACTGTGTAGGAATTAGTGAAATCGCCAGTATGTACCAAGCTAACAAGTTATAGAAGAAGCAGGTTCAAAATTACAAATAATTTTTAACTTTTTTTTTGTCTTTGACGAAATATTATGGATTTTTAAAATCTTTCGTAAGCCAGCCTACCTTAGCGGCCATTGCTGATCCTGAAGAGATTCACTGATCGAATGATGCATGTTTCATATAAACCTATGCTTATATACAATATTCCTTGTTGTATCGGTCACTTGGCGAACTTGATATATAATTAAGAATTCTAAAACGCGCAATTTATTTACGATGAATTTAATTACATTAGGCGCCTAAATGTGATCTACATTAATTTGTGTCTATAAACTATTGATTTATATTGTTACCATTGCTATAAACTGTTTTTCTGTGTCTCATTTAGCTTTGGGGTTGGCCTTTTGGTCACTGCATAATAAACTGAGACCATTGTTATGTACATTTCGTGAATAAAATCTTATTTCACTCATTGTAACAGCGTATTTTGGAGATCAAAATCACCTTAAATATCAACTTATACTAGTTAGTTAAAGACATGGACGACTGGAGATTAGAAAACATAATATTATACTCGTAGATCTACTTTTTGTATGGCTTTAAATTAATTCATCGTAAGCAATTGTAACACTAACGCGTCATACTAGTTTAGCAAAACTTCCTCTTAGCGGACTAAGCTTTATTACCGCATTATCAAATTCTTGAGGATATTATCTCAAGTTCACCAAGTGACCGATACAAGTACAAATTTTATATATAAGCACAATTCCATTTGAAATGTGCATCATTCGATCAGTGAATCTCTTCAGGGTCAGTAATGGCAGCTAAAGTAAGTTTTGCTGAAGTATTTCTAGCATATGAAAAATTTAATTCTTTCTTCTACCATAGTAGGTACTTCAGCTAATGAAACGAAATATCTAAGGTTTCATTAAATTATTTTCTCCAAAGACTTATTAGTCACTTATTGAGAAACAATAATCATTAATGCACAATGTTCTACCAATAGTTCATTGTGTATTAGTAAATAAATATATTTCTTATATAATAAACTAACAAGTTAAAGTAAGAATGACAATCGTTAAAGATAACTTGGATAGAAATAAGTTATCAAAATAACTAAATAATAAATCAATATCCTTATGTAGTTTCGGTTTTAAAAATAATACGAATTAATATGATTTCTTTCAGTTAGTATTTCTTGCCGCAATAGTGGCTTTGGCCCACTGTGCTGAGGTACCAGCAGCGCAAGTAGACTCTGACACCTCCAGCTTCAGTTACGATGTGGCTGACCCTAACACCGGTGACTACAAGAGTCAGGCAGAGACCCGCACAGGTGGCAATGTTGTTGGTCAATACTCCCTGCTCCAACCTGACGGCACGAAGCGCGTTGTCGACTACACCGCCGATGACGCAAATGGTTTCAACGCCGTTGTACGCAACGATCCCGCTGTTGTTGCTGCCGCCGTTGTAACTGCTGCTCCTACTGTAACTACTGAAGCTGCTGTAACTGCTGCCCCTGCTCCAGCAACCCCTGCAGAACCCGTGGTAGTCAGTGCCCGCGCCTACCCCTCTCCATTCTTCTACGCAGCTCGCGCCGTACCCTCCGTGTACTCATCTGTGTATAACCCCTCTGTGTACAACCCCTCTGTGTATAACCCCTCTGTGTACTCCACTGTTTATGGGCCCTCTGTGTACTCCAATGCTTATGTTCCCTCTGTGTATGGTGCTCCAGTACCTTGGGCTGCTCCTACTTCTTATTCTGCTTACTGGTAAAATGGAGTTACTAGTTGATTAATATCTTTCAAAACCTAAACCGTTCTATTATTTTATTAAAAAAAACAAAAAATTAAAGAACTAAAAAGGAAAAATTGTTGTTTCTGAACTTTTGTTTTTTATTTAATCTAACTATAACAATATAAGCTATTACAACTCTGGTGGTTGTGTGATGTCACAAAAATAAAGGTTCACGCGAGCGCCACGTGGCGCTGCATTCGGTTTCGCTACAGAGTGAAGAATATTTACAACCCATAACTAACCGGTTCAAACTGGTCACAAGGTTAACTCAGGATAGGATAGGGAACTCTTTTTTCCGCACTTAGCCTCTCTTTTTGGGCCATTGTACGTGAAGGTTAACTCAGTCAACAAACTTTATTCTCAATCTATTTGGCACGAGGTATTTATAGCTACATAGTCCCTTATATAGTAAATGATGATTCTGTGTAATACACATACAATAAGGTAAGGTTGCCGTGTTGGTTCCCAGAGGAGTAGAATAGGACCACCTCAGCTCATCCTGTGGGTGTCGTAAATGGCGACTAAGGGATAGGGCTGTTCTCCATCTGACAGTAAACATACAGCCCAAGAAAAGGGGCCCGATAGACAGCAATAGGCTAGCCCCCTATTACGTCATGGGACCGGAAATCATAATTGGCAAACGGTGGGTGCTGGTACACTTCTGCATACCCTGTCGGGGATTTACGGAGGCGAGTATATTAAAAAAAAATTAAAATTAAAAAGTCTTTATTTCTTTAACTCGTACAAATTTAAAGTTATCCGTGACGAGGGTATCCTTTTAAGTATACAATATACTTGTGTTAGGGTACCCCCCTCCTCCATAACAGTGTTACATAAACTTAAAATAATACCTTACTGTAGATACACAATAAAAATGCTAATAAAGCCATATAAAACTATATAAAGTGTGTGTGTGTGTGTGTGTGTGTGTGTGTGTGTGTGTGTGTGTGTGTGTGTGTGTGTGTGTGTGTGTGTGTGTGTGTGTGTGTGTGTGTGTGTGTGTGTGTGTGTGTGTGTGTGCGTGTGCGTGTATGTGTGTGGTAACAAGCCCTACGACCTCAGTCTTGGGATCAGCAATATAGCCACTTGTTAACAGCATATCGTTTACTTAGGAAATTGCGTTCATAAGGGCCTCAGTTTCAACATAGCTTTTACTTTTTAGCCATAATACTAGTGCCTTTTTGCATCTGTGGTTATTCATATGATAGATGTTAAGAGATTTGTTTACTGTGTTGTATAAGTACGCTGATTGTCTAGCAAATTGCCTTTCAGCATAGCTACTTTTGACTGCGATAACGGGAGCTACAGTGTATTGACGTCTTCTGTTAACCATTTCGCGGTTGTAACTTAGTGATTTATGTAATTTTAAGACAGCGTGTAGAATGTATAGTTTTCTAATAGAAAGGAGATCACTGGTTGCATAGAGTTCCGTAGTAGGAAATCTATATGGTTTACAGTACATAACTTTTATTAACAATCTTTGTGCTCGTTCCAGTTCTAAGGTTTTAGTTTTAGTAGCCCCTCCCCATACTGCTATGCAATAAGTTAATACTGATTGCGCCAGTGAAATGTAGATTTTATTTAAGAGATTCCTTGAAGCGACATGCCTCAAGGTCTTAAAGGTCCATACAAGTTTTCTGGTTCTAGACATAATCATTTCCATGTGACTGTGCCAGGTTAAACGCTGATCCACCATAACACCAAGGTACTTTGTCCGATTAACTTTAGTTACTGTACTGCATAAACAATTACTACTATTCCTACAGGTGTGGATTTTTAGTTCTAGGTCGTTTTTTGGTTGAGTTGTGATGTATTTAGTGAAGGTTATGTAGTTTGTTTTTGAGATGTTTAAGGTGAGAAGATTAGCATTCAACCAGCTGGCAATATGGGAAAGTCCTTTTTCAGTATTTTGCTTTACAGTAGCCCAGGTATCACCAGTGAAAACTACCGCCGTGTCATCAGCGTAGGAAAATATTTGTCCGCCAAGGTCCTTCATATCACAGAGACTGTTTATATATATTAAGAACAGTGTAGGACCAAGAACACTGCCCTGTGGTACGCCATGTGTAACAGAAACATACTCACTGGTATATTTGCCAATTTTTACACATTGCTTACGATCCTTAAGGTAGTCCGTAAGCAATTCTAGGGGCAGGCCCCTTATACCTGCGTCTTCAAGGCGTTTTACAAGGATGGTGGTAGAAACGGTATCAAACGCCTTTTTTAAATCTAGAAACACTGCCAGACATTTTTTATTAACATCAACTTGTTTGACAATATGTGAGGTAATTGCTATCACCGCATCTTCGGTAGAAATTTTGCGTCTAAAGCCAAATTGTGATTTTGAGAGTATACTATAATTGTCAAGATATTTCAGTAGACGATTATTTATCAATTTTTCTAGAATTTTTGATATTGCTGGTAAAACAGAAATCGGCCTATAGTTACAGGGATTGTCTCTATCACCACTCTTGTGCACAGGTGTGACGATAGCTTGCTTTAGTGGTACAGGGAACTTACCCTTTTTGAAACATAAGTTAGCCAAATGCGTTATTACGGGCACAACTATTCCACTAGCTTGTTTTAGAAACTTAGTGGGGATATTATCCCAGCCAGGTGCACTATCTGTTTTCAACTGAGTTAATATAGAGTATACTTCATTATCATCTGCTTCAAGAAGCACAAAAGATGTTAATTGGCTATTTTTTGAAGTAGTATTTATTTTTTGTGGGGAAGTGTTTTGTATAATTTCTTCAGCCAAAGTTTTGCCAATGTTGGCGAAATATTGATTGACAGCATTTATGGACTTTTCAGGAAATTTTTCAATGTATAAAAGATCCGTGCTTTGGGTTTTACTTGTGTTATTATGTGTTAAGTTATTTATTGTGCGCCATAATTTCTTTGGGTTTCTATAGGTGTTGTTTAATTTTTCACTGTCATATTTACGTTTAAGGTTTTTAATTAAGTTATTACAGTAGTTTCGATACCTTCTATATGTAATTTTTAATATGTCATTATAAGGTTCTGCCCGTAGTTTCAGTTGCATGTGATTTCTATTTCTGATGCATTTGAGTATGCCAGGAGTAATCCAAGGCTTAATTATGCGTTGGTTACTTGGAATTTGTGATATTACAGTATTTCGTAGTAAACAATCGGTTAAATGTTTCAATAGAATTTCAGCCAAAACGCAAGGATCGCTATATGACAGCAAGCTCAATAGTAACTCTTTGTCAACACAATCCAAGGCTTTATCAAAATGAATTGTTGTTTTAGTTTTTAAAGCTGGGGTTTTATTTTTCAATTTAGAAAACTTTAGGAATATCGTATAATGGTCCGTGATCGTGGTAGATATAACCGTTACAGCCGCACTCATTTTGCTACTGTTTATTTTTAACATAAAATGATCAAGGCAGTTTTGTTTGCGAGTAGGTAATGTATGACCGGGTAACAAACCGTGTAATGCTAACATGTTTAAATAGCTAAGTCTATTTATGCATTCATGACTCTTTTCATTTGAGTTTTGTATAATGTTGATGTTTATGTCACCGGTTATTACAATATTAGAGTATGACCTTATGGTTTCTAGATGAGAGTTAAGTGAGTTTATGAAATTAACGGCATTTCTGTTTGAGGGAGAACGGTATATACCCAAAATTATTGTATCATACATAGAAATTTGTAGACATGACGCTTGATTTAATTTTATTTCTTTAACTTTTGCATTATGACAATCTTTAACATAAAGTACCACTCCATCACAATGGTTAACATGATAAGACGTAGAATAAGACGTGTAGTTTTGAATTTTTGGAATAGGTTTATCCAAGTCCAATCTGCACTCACTTAAAACCATCAAATCGATCTCGGAGTAAAGACTAGTTAACGTAATTTGAAAATCATGTATGTTACTATATATACTTCGAATATTCTGCGATATTATGGTTAAATCGGTACTGTTTATACCAGCTACTTTATTAAAATCCTCTGTAGAACATACTAATGATTTTGCGATTTCTACGTTATCTATTTCCTGCAAAGTACTAAGTGTATTTTTATCCATGACAATATATATTGACGATACCTTTTGCTTTTAAATAAGTACGATATGTGTCATAGGTTTCTATTATCAGGGTTGTGATATAAATATAGATTATTTGCGTTGTTTTTTTTAATAGTAGACTGAATTTATGGTTGTTATGAGTGTGTGTTTGACGATCATGATACAAATAAATGAAGAAATCATTATTTGTGCATGAGAAATATGTGCGAGACTTGCGAGAGTAGTATGATATGTATGTAATATGTATGTATGTATATATAAATGTATTTTTGTATAAGCTTGTAAATATGTGTTTGTTTGTTTTTATACCTAGATAAGTATTTATGGGGATGTGTAAATCTATAGTATATCTGAGTTTATTAACAGATGTAAATGTATATATTTTTGTTGGGTATGTAAAGTATATTTTAGTTGTATGTGTAGTATTTTTCAATAATATCTGTTTATTTATACTTTGCGCATAAGGCTTCTTATTTTGCCAGTTTTTAAACAGCTGTTCAATGTTTTTTAATGGATACTTATGAAGTGTAGTGTTATGATTGTATTTTATATGTGTTGGTAGTGTTTGAGTATAAAAGTGTGTAAGTAATTTGATTTTGTATACAACAATAGTTCCATATAAGTGAGTTTTATAACACAGTAATTTTTTAACATATAAAGCAATAAGATAAAAGTAGGCTATAGCTATCCAAAAATTTGAGAGCGAGGCCGTCATATCACCGTCTAGTCAGGTACCTTGCATCAGGGTATGCACTTGAGATTCACTTTTAATAATGATAATAGGCGAATCATCGTTCTTCCTCACATAGACCCTTCCATAGGCAGTCCAACAATATTTGTAAAGTTTGGCCTTGGCGAGATCCCGAGCAATAAAATACAAACGAGCTCCCTTCGCCGTTAATTGTTCCGAAACAAAGACAGGAGAGTCTTCATTTGTTTTAAAACCAAGGTGCTTCGCACATAGTTTGTCTTTGTGTTTGATATTGTAAGTCTTGCACATCTTTAGGAAATTAGTTTTTTGGATAGTCGATGAAGTCTCAACAACTATTGGAGTAGTTGTAGAGGTTGACTTCTTTTTTCCTTGGACTCTGTAGATATCTCTGATGTCGGATTCCTGTATTTTGCAGTCTATAGTTTTTGATAAACACAATACCATATTGATAAGGTCATCTTTGGTTTCTTTGCTCAGATTCGGCACATTTTTAATTTCTAAATTTGTCTTTCGACTTGTACGTTGCATATCCTCGACCTTATCCTCCAGGAGAGTGATGTACTCTTTATCTTTTCTATTTTGGGCCTCGAGCTGTTGCAGTTTATTATTAAGATCCGTATTTTGTGCCATTAAGAAAGCTATGGAGCTTTCTATGTTGCAGTTTGTTTGCTTGATCTCCATTAGGGTGGGGGTGATTTTCTTCAGTTCATTTTCCTGCACAGCCATCATTGACTGTAACATAACCTTCATTTCTTCCTTAAAGCAGTTCAAGGTCGCATCAAGGTCATCATCCCGTCTTCTTTTCATACGCTGGCAAGCAATATTGATATTTGGATCCGAGGACGATAGATTCGACGCATTTGCCATGTTTATTTAATGCGCTTGAGCAACGGTAATAGAATAAAAGATTTCAATAATCCAATTAGGACTAAGTGGTAAAGAGGACTGTGGTAGCTGTAAAAATGTATTATCGTAATGAGAAATGTGAAAAATATAATGGTGTCTATACCGGCTAGGGTATGAGCAGAGAGCAAATAAAATTATTAAATTACAAATGAAATACAATATTGTATTCCAAATTAAGCGTTACTAAAATTTATTTTAGGTATTTTAGAATTGAATCTCAGGGATGGGATTCGTATATATATTATACGATTACGAGCTAAGTGCATACTACCATCTTTGCACTGCGATAATAATACCTCTATAAATGTATGTAACGCATTAACTTTGATTACAACATTGTAATTCAATTGTAAATGTAATTTTTTATTTATCTCCCTGCTCACGCCGCATACCCTAACCGGTATTACATTTCATTAAATTCATATTACAGCTCTCATAGACCGATTGTTTAACTCCATAAAGTAACAAGTATAAAATATTCTTATTTTGTTACACGGCGAAAATATGATAATTTGCCAGCAATTATTTATATTTGAGCCGTTTGGGGTCAAGACGCTGGGTTCGTGGGGTCCGAGCGCACGGTCGCTCTACAAAGAAATGCAAAGGACTGGTCGATGCTTCGCGTGACCAAAGGCCTGGCTTCTTTTTTACACAACGGATTACATGTTTGTAATGGTCAGAATTCAAACCCCGGACATCTTGATCGTAAGGCCGCATCTTATCTACTAAGCTAACGACGACGCTTTATTAGTAATGGATCAAAGGAGAATGGGCGTCATATGTTGTAACACTTTTCTACCTATATCAGATGAAAAGTCTCATAAGCGTATTATTCTTTTGTTATAGACATAAATCTGTATCTTGTGCAGGGTAAATTCCTCCCCATCGACTGGTAACGTGCCCAAAAAGCTGGCGGCATTACCCCGTTGGATGGCATTGCCAATCCGTTGTGTAAAAAAGAAGCCAGGCCTTTGGTCACGCGAAGCATCGACCAGTCCTTTGCATTTCTTTGTAGAGCGACCGTGCGCTCGGACCCCACGAACCCAGCGTCTTGACCCCAAACGGCTCAAATATAAATAATTGCTGGCAAATTATCATATTTTCGCCGTGTAACAAAATAAGAATATTTTATACTTGTTACTTTATGGAGTTAAACAATCGGTCTATGAGAGCTGTAATATGAATTTAATGAAATGTAATACCGGTTAGGGTATGCGGCGTGAGCAGGGAGATAAATAAAAAATTACATTTACAATTGAATTACAATGTTGTAATCAAAGTTAATGCGTTACATACATTTATAGAGGTATTATTATCGCAGTGCAAAGATGGTAGTATGCACTTAGCTCGTAATCGTATAATATATATACGAATCCCATCCCTGAGAATCAATTCTAAAATACCTAAAATAAATTTTAGTAACGCTTAATTTGGAATACAATATTGTATTTCATTTGTAATTTAATAATTTTATTTGCTCTCTGCTCATACCCTAGCCGGTATAGACACCATTATATTTTTCACATTTCTCATTACGATAATACATTTTTACAGCTACCACAGTTCAATTAGCACAATTATTTAACTTCATTTTACATTGCTCCCAATTCTATTGTTACATCTCTGAAATTAAATTTCTCTAAAAAATATCTAATTGCATCTCTTTCTTTCATGATCAGATAAAAAAGGACAGATGATTTTATTTAAGTTAAGACCTGTCAAATTAAGACAGCGCCTTGTTGGTGCGTAGTAAGTTAAGTCGCATGTTCGTAGATGTCGACTAATATTGAAGGGTTACGTCAAGGCGCCGACTTAATTAGACAGGTGTTCACTAAAATAAATCATCTGTCCTTTTCTATCTGTTCATGAAAGAAATAGATGCAATTAGAAATTTTTAGAGAATTTTAAGTTTAGAGATGTAACAACAGAATTAGCAGCATTATCAAGCATAAAATTTCACTACGTTACAGCCGTTTGAGGGTCTCCGCAGATGCCGCAGCAGCACAAGCGCAGTACGACGTACTTGGAAGATGAGAAGGCGCAAGGGTGTCGACGCTAGTTGCGTCCCACACCAAAGGCCTGCTCATCTTCCAAGGCACCAGAGACATACCGTCCGGTCTCTTGCCATCGTCGCGTACCAAACCAACTGGTTCAAGTATGGCTGGGACGCCGGCGGTGACAAGAGCCCGGTGGATAATGTCATTTAAAAGTGCATGACGTGACATGCGTCCTGCGCTCTTGCCGCATGATAGGCCGTGATGCCCGAGGCCGTCAACTACTTGTTGAGGAGGGGGGATGAGGAGAAAAAATATATATTTGAATTATTACTTGTCTACACGCTCGCTGGCTGCTGGGATATATTTATGTCGGACTCCAACCGACTAAAACAACCACACGCCTTCTCTATCTCAAGTGTCAATTAATTGGTTACAGCTCGTAGTGGCAGAGGTTGTAGAGTTCTACACCAAGTACACCAAATTACTTGTAGACTTGCAACAAAGTACATTAATTTAGTAGATACCTAGTTATTTTAAGTCATTTTAATAAATAAATGGCGACAACGATAACTTTATTGTTGTTAAGGCTCAGGCAGGTAACAGTGCCTGTTATTAGTTAAATCGGTTCGATTACCGGGTGCGGCAAACTTTTTCTCAAAAATCTGTAAATGCATTTGTTTCTTTCAAAAAAAGGTAATGTTTCCTTTGAGTGATATTCGCTTCTCCAGCATTTAGAGCACTTTTACTTAAAAAATATTTTTACTGACGCCCTTATGACTTTGGACCTGCACGATTTACTGATAAAAACCTTTAATGTTTACCTATAACTAGACTAAATGAACATGTTTACACTAGTCGCTACTTGTTATAAGGGTTCCATTCTCCTTTGCCGTTAGGTAACTTTACATAGCTGTATTTGATTACCAATTAGATTTGAACTTCCGTGCTAACACTGTAATGGAAATTAATGACGTAGCTTATTATTATATCTACCGGGTGTACGGAGAATGCTCACGAAGCCGAAAACCCGTAGTAGTACTCCAGGTACTTAACATAATTGGCATAAAAAAAATTATTTGGACAAAAAAAAACATATATTTTTTATTGTTTTTATTTTATATTTTACTTTCTTTACTCTCCATCGTGTTAGTGAAGCTAAATGACACAGTAATTTCATAAAAAGCACCACTATAAAAAAGCACGCGCTTGGCGCTAGTAATATTTTTATGAAATCATTTCACACAATTTCATTTAGCTTTCCTAATACAATGAAGAGTAAATAATGCAAAATAAACAATGAAAAAAAAAATTTTTTTTTTTAAATAATTATGTTTTGTTAGGTTTGAAGTATTTCTAGGGGCTTTCGGCTTCGGGAAACGCTCCCTTTACACCCGGTATGTAAATAAAATTTTCAATTTTCAATTCACTACAGTTATTGAAAGAGCGGTATTTCTCTCAAAAAAATTTATTAAGACATGCAAGGAGTCATATAATAAATATTTGAAAAAATAATCACCTTAGAAGCATATTTTTACAATTAATTTTAAATTGTAACACTTACGCATAATATTAATACTGTCGAAACTTCCTCATAACCACCTAAGCTTTATCACATTATTTACCATATCTCAAGTTCGTCAAGTGACAGATAAAATTACGGATATTTCGTATATAAGCAATGATCCGTGCGTAATACGCATCATTCGATCAGTGAATATCTTCAGGATCAGCAATGGCAGCTAAAGTAAGTCTTACTTAGAATTATTGAAGTTAGGCATTCTAATTGTAATACAACTAAGAAAAGCTATCATTTGATTGTTAAGAACTAAATTGAGTTGAAATTACTAAAATTACTTGCAAAAACCGTGGGCTCTAGACTCTAGAGCATTCGACTACTGCGTCGGAGGTTGCAGGTTCAATTCCCACTTTGTATACATATTTTTTATGTATGAATATGTCTATTTGCACTGGCCTAGTTAACATTACGTCCTAGAAAAATCTGTATAAAAATATTGGATAATTTATTAGGTATCCAATAATTTTCGAACTAGATATTCCCATTGTATCTAATAAGAAAAGGTCTCAAAATACTTTTGAATTCATTTTCATCTACCGTTGAGCTAAACCAGTATTAAGTATCATTTCATATTTTAATGAAGAACTTTAATTAACCCATCTCTATTTCACAGTTCGTAGTTCTTGCTGCCCTCGTGGCTTTGGCTCACAGTTCCGTGATACCAGTAGTGCAAGAAGACACCTCCAGCTTCAGTTACGAAGTTGCTGACGCTAACACTGGTGACTTCAAGAGTCAGTCAGAGACCCGCACAGGCGGCAATGTCGTTGGTCAATACTCCCTGCTCGAATCTGATGGCACGAAGCGCGTTGTCGACTACACCGCCGATGACGTAAATGGTTTCAACGCTGTTGTACGCAACGATCCTGTTGTTGCCACCGCCGTTGTAGCTGCAGCTCCTGCGGTAACTACTGCCGCCCCTGCGGTGACAACTGCCGCTCCGGTTGTAACTACTGCCGCTCCTGTAACTGCTGCACCCGTCGTTGCTGCGGAACCCACGATTATTGCTGCTCGCGCTTTTGGCCCTACGTTCGTCTATGGACCTAACGCTATACCCACTGTGTATTCCTCTGTTATTGGCCCATCAGTGTACTCTACCGCTGTTGGTCCGTCCGTGTACGGTGCTACCATTCCTTGGGCTGGTCCTGCATCATATGCTGCTTACTGGTAAAATTTATTTACTGGTTTTTTGAATTAGTGTTATTTAAGTAAAAAGTGAAACTACCAAAAAATGTGATCTTTGATTTATGCCTCCCTTGAAGTATCCCTCCCTACATTGACGAAGACAATATTGTATATCAGAGTGCTTATATTATTTTCGTTGGATGGATCCTTAAAAAGGGCTGAATCTCATAATTATTTTATACTAGCTTTTGCCCGCAGCTCCGCCCGCGTGGATGTCGGTTATCGCGACCAAACATAACCTATGTCCTTTCTCAAGGTCTAATCTACCCCTATACTAATTTTCATCAAAATCGGTTCAGTGGTATAGCCGTGAAAGCGTAACATACAGACAGATAGACAGACAGTGTTACTTTCGCATTTATAATATTAGTACGGATTTAAGTTAACAGTTGGTAGGATAATATGTTCTTCTGACGGTTGAACTTCTGAAGGTTGGCTTCTGGAACTTGTTTAAAAAGTTGGTTGGTTATTTATTAAAAAGGATAACTAACCAACTTTTTAAACAAATGAATTTTGCCAAATGTAAGCTGCGTTTAATGCTATTTGACCAATTTCTAAAGTTAGTCAGCTCAGATCATGGCTTAGAGACATAATTATATTTGACATAGGAAAGCTAGTTTTTCAAGTAAGCAAGGTGTCTAACAGGTTTTTACATTGTAACTATATGAATATCTATACAATACATTTGCAATTTATTAACATGAAGATTAAAAGAGGAGCAACTAATAGTTGTGATCACAGATTAGTAGATATGTACTACGTAGTTGTGATCTAACTGATATTATTTATTTTAAATATTGACATACAGATTACCATGAAAGACGTAAGCCATTGAATAGGCCTTTTGCTTCTTCGTGTTCTAATATCTTTAAATTAAAATTAGTATTAATAACAAAACTCAAGCTTCCGCAATAGCGACACTACCACTAAAATAATTGATGTACATAAATAAATTTGGATGTAAGGAAGTGATTGCATATGCAATTCTAATTGATCAAGTTAAGAGACCACGATGGAATTAACACCCGAGGCAATGAAATACCTTAATAACATCCTGAAGTTTAAATAACCCTCCTAATAGTAGAGAAAAACACTAAGACTTTGTCTTTAAAATATGGACGTCAAAATTACCTCACTTCTTCAAGGGGTATGTAAAGTCTTAAGAATAGTGACCATAGGGACGGCTCCGCAAAGTACTTATTAGATGCTCTCGACAGGTTGCAGCGACGTGCGGTACGCATTATTGGGAATCCTGAGGTCACGAACAACCTCGAGCCTTTGCAGATGCGTAGAGATGTTGCGTCTTTGGCAGTTTTCTACCGTCTCTACCATGTTGAATGTTCTGACGAGCTCTTCCAATTAGTCCCACCCTCTCCTTTCCTTCACAGGATGACATGTGCAGGGCTAAGATGCCATCCTTAAACGGTGCAGAGTATACCTGCTAGAACCAAGCGTTTCAGTGACTCATTCCTATGCCGCACGACTAAGACCTGGAACTCCCTGCCAGCTCACGTGTTTCCTTCTTCCTACAGTCCCAGGTCCCTTAAGCGGGGCGTGAAAAGGCATTTAATGAAGCCGTCAAGCTGAGCGCCACCACTGTTAACATGGTATATGTTTGCGATGGTGACCCTCTCTCCGAGACTTTGCCTTTAACTTAACGTCAGGCGAGGTGAAGTCAAATTGACGAGTCCTAGATAAAAAAATCATTATAGATTCCAACAATGGTCAATGTTAAGCTACGCAACGTGGTCTTTACATCAGCTACGCCATACCGCAACTGCCGGCGAGTGCCTTTGTAGCCGAAATCGCCGGATCTGTCTGCCAATCAGGCCAGTGACCGTTTAAATTGTTTGCAAGGGGTTGTCGCCGCCATTTCTTGCAATAAACCTTAGTATTGTAAATTGGTTTTTATTAAGCCCCACCTCACTGAGAAAAAAATATTGCTCGCGTGGTCCCTCTGGCTGATCCAAGAACCACCAATTATAAGAATCTTATAGGAACACACAAAAACTCATGTATTTATGAAAAAAATTGAGGTGACACCTTAGTCCTGGAAAGGTTATTGTCCAGTAAAAGTAATAATCATCTTACATTTTTATTTCTTCTAGCTATATTATATTTCTTAGCAAGCATGTGCACCTTAAAGTACATGGGAAAAATTAAAAATAAATAATATAAACATTACATATTGATAATATCACTGGGTCCATTGATTATTAAAATAAATAATGTCTCTTTCACAGATGAAATTCATGGCCTCTGTACAGTAAAATTCATACAAAACCCCATTAGTAGCATGAATTGCAGCGCATCGGCCTTTTTTACGAAGGTGCATAAATCGATTCTGATGATATATCTCGTTTAGGGAATGTCCTGGAAAAAAGAGAAGAAGCTTGCTAAAACAAAACCTAATATTATTAACAAAAACGAGTTTTGAATAAAAAGTATTATTATTATTTTCGTACTGAAATATTGTAGGAAAGCTTAGTTTTAAAAAAAGTATATTTTACTAGCTGTCCCGGCGAACTTCGTACCGCCAATTTTTCCCACCCCGCGATCAGCGTCAGATCCCGTTCCCGCTGCACCATTTACGGGATGAAAAATAGATGTTGGCCGATTCTCAGACCTACTCAATATGCTCACAAAATTTCATCAAAATCGGTCAAGCCGTTTCGGAGGAGTATGGCAACGAAAACTGTGACACGAGAATTTTATATATTAGATATAAATGAAATAGACGTGAGCGTATGGATGGATGGATGAAAATACCAATTTCAACGTTTTATTATAGCAAAGTGCAAAGTTAAAATTATCATCTAAGTCTAAGTAATCTAGTCATTTGTGCGATATACCTAATTTTTCCAATGCTAGCTATTGAATATTTACTATTTATTATTTCTTCAAAATTCGAATACATCGGGAAAAATGAAATGCTCAAGTGGGACTTGAACCCACGACCCTTACAGGAGGAATGCTCTTCCAACTGAGCTACTTCAATCACTTCAAATAAGAGCGACCGTGGAGCCATCTACCAACTTTCTTACAAACTGTTGTTGTTTATTATTTGTTCTTTTTTTTTAGATATTAGAACCGAAATTACTAATATTCCCTCTAACTCCTCCAGCTAAGGCAGGTTGTTTTTGAGTCAGAAAACACTGAATAAAGTGCGCATCTTACCTTGAACACTGCGCCAATACCCTTGTCCTGTCTCGTCTTGTAGTCCAGTCCATGCTATTTGAACATATGCATCTCGTAATATTTGCTGAACGGTTTTTGCTTCATTCGCATCGTTAAGGATTACCAAGTACCCGCCTTCACTTTCACATGCAGTCTTCGCATTGACCCATTTTTCACGAATGAAGTTTACTTTATAACAGCTGTCCGTTTGTGGATAGTATTTGTAGCCTGAAAATTTTGGTCTATTTCAGTCTTAATCACTATTTTTACAATTTATAAGACAAGGAGTATGTATGGCTTTTTTCCGTGCGGAAATCCCCTCGGATACCCCCCCTGCCGGAGCCGGAAGTGGAGGTTATGTCGGACTCGAACCGACTAAAACCGCACGCCGACTGTGGGTCTTGGTGCTAGGCCGGAGGTGAGGTTGTCATCGACATATCCCTCGCACCCCGGCTGACCCAGGGCCATCCCTTACGGTCTGGCCCTCCTCAGGAGGAGTATGTATGGCAAGATTGTATGTACTAGAGTGAGATAATTTCACTACCATATGTCTGTATAGACACGGGAACTAAGGAAATAATTTTAAATTCAGGTTGGTACGGTTAATGGAGTATTTTTAATAAGGTTTCTAAAACTGTAGTTTAATTAACGAGCAATTTTTCAAAATACTCGTGTTACTTTTATCTACTTTTTAAATTAAATGTTAAATTAAAGTTTACCTTCATAATTACAATCTGGAGCACGCGGTGTTGTGGAGGTTATTACGACATATCCTGTCGTTGCACGGGGTGTCGTTGAGGTCACTTCAGCATATCCTGTCGTGGCACGAGGAGTCGTTGAGGTCATTACTGTGTTTTTTGTTGTGCCACGTGGTGTCGTTGAAATCACTTCTGCATATCCTGTCGTGACACGTGGTGTCGTTAAAGTTACTTCTGCATAGCCTGTCGTTGCATTGCGTGTCGATAAGTTCACTTCTGCATATCCTGTCGTGGCACGAACGGTTGTTGAGGTCACTACTGAATTTTCTGTCGTGCTATGCGGTGTTGTTGAAGTCACTTCTATGTATCCTGTTGTTGCATGATGTGTCATTGGCGTCACTTCTGCATATCCTGTCGTGGCACGAGGGGTTGTTGAAGTCACTACTGTATTTTCTGGCGTGTCACGTGGTGTCGTTGAAGTCACTTCTGCATATCCTAACGTGACATGCTGTGTTGTTGGGGTCACTTCTGTATGCCCCGTCGTTGCATGCAGTGTCGTAGACGCTACTTCAGAATATCCCGTGGTGGGGCTCGGTATCGTTGGAGTCATCTCAGCATACCCGGTCATTGCACTCGGTGTTGTTGATGCCACTTCTGCATATCCTGTCGTGATATGCTGTATCGTTGGAGTTACTTCTGTATATCCTGTCGTGGCACGAGGGGTCGTTAAAGTCACTACTGCATAATCTAACGTTACACGTGGTGTCGTTGAGTTTACTTCTCCATAACCCGTTGTGGGACGCGGTGTCGTTGGAGTCGCCTCTGCATACCCTGCCGTTGCACGTAGTGTCGTTGAGGTCATTTCTCCATGTCCTATCGTGGCATGCTGTATCGTTGGAGTCACTACTGTATAATCTGTCGTTGTACGTGGTGTCGTTGAGTTTACTTCTCCATATCCCGTCGTGGGACGCGGTGTCGTTGGAGTCACCTCAGCATACCCTGCCGTTGCACGCGGTGTCGTTGAGGTCATTTCTCCATGTCCTGTGGTGACATGCTGTGTCGTTGGAGTCACTACTGTATAATCTGTCGTTGTACGTGATGTCGTTAAGTTTACTTCTCCATATCCCGTCGTTGGACGCGGTGTCATTGGAGTCACCTCTACATACTCTGCCGTCGCACGCGGTGTCGTTGAGGTCATTTCTCCATGTCCTGTCGTGGCATGCTGTGTCGTTGGAGTCACTACTGTATAATCCGTCGTTGTACGTGGTGTCGTTGAGTTAACTTCTCCATAACCCGGCGTGGGACGCGGTGTCGTTGGAGTCACCTCTGCATACCCTGCCGTTGCACGCGGTGTCGTTGAGGTCATTTCTCCATGTCCTGTCGTGACACACTGTGTCGTTGAGGTGACTTCTATATACCCTGTCTGAGCTGTTGTGTTATGAGTAGCTGTGAATAATAATAATGTTATATTTACAATATCTAAAATACATTATTGTAAAATAATATAGGTAAAACAATGACAGTGTCATGATTACATCGTCGTAATTGCAAACAAAAGGATACGAATCCTATCCTATGTATCATCGACTCATTATCTTAATACCTATAATAATAATTAAATAATAAAAATAAAATTAAAATATAATTGAAAATATAATTTACATTATAATAAACTCCTTATCAGTCAGTAAAGAAAGTCAATAACGATGACAAAATTCATCAATAATTCTATGGCATTAGTTGTGTACTCTCAATCCATGTCGAAATAATATTAGTTTTTACCGTACAACACAAAATCTTCTTCATCTTAGCTGCATGCAAAGTTGTCAGCTTGGGGCCGCTTTTCTGGGGTCCACTTTACCAGTCTAACTGCGGATTCGGCTGAACTTCGATATTTTCCGTGAAGCGACTGCCATTCGACCTCCACAACCCAAAGGCGATATCAAAGCATTTCAGTTAGACCAGTTGTTGGACTTTTTAGGGCTCCAACTACCCGTAACGACTGTCAATAGATGTTCATATAGCAACTGCGACAACGACGGCTTACCGTGCTCTCTCCAAGACACGACCAGACCCATGCAAATAGCCATATTCATGCATACAAATATTTGCACTGAGCGTGATCGAACCCGCGCGCCTCTTGCGCAGCGGCCGCCTTAACTATCACTACGCCACAGACTGTCGAATTTTCGAATTTGATAGATAGCGATACTTAAAAATATTCACTAAATGAAATCATTGAACAACACTGCCTGGCAGAAATTGCGTAAAGCGATAAGGCCACCCTTTATACTGCTCTTGTTTTCCTAATTTTCATGCTATGAATATTGTAACTGGCGTACAATAAAGTATACATACATACATACATAAAATCACGCCTGTTTCCCATAGGGGTAGGCAGAGATCACGGATCTCCATTTGCTACGATCCTGACATACTACTCTCGCTTCATTCACTCTCATTACATTCTTCATGCATGCTCGTCGGTTTAGGGTACTCCTGACCTGCCCCTAAAGTAAATACAAAAAAAAAAAGTTAAAAAGTAAAGTTAAGTAAAGTTGGTTAAGTTATAAAGTATATACTAAATAAATAAATAAATAAAAACACCAAAATCCCTTCTAAGATTGCCGTAATTTATCAAAATATTGTGTATTTGATAAATTACGGCAATCTTAGAAGGGATTTTGGTGTTTGTGTTGATTTTGATTAAGATTGTACTTTACCTTCACTGCCACCTGGATATGGTGTTGAATGTTGTGTAGTCCCTGCGATGGTTGTATTCAATACGCTTATTGGTATCCCCGGCATTGTTCCATTCGTTGTCTTGTTCGTGTAACAAATATAAGGTAACCGATGCCAGCACGGTTCAGCATGAATACTATCATGGTTCATGCTCAAGCAGTTGCCATCTAGCGGATCCAACTGTTCTATCATATCTACCACAGCGTCTGGCATATCATCTAGTTCAATACCTGGTATATATACAAAAGTAATATAACAATAAATGAGATTCATAATACCATTATCAAGATCTACTATGGAACCAAATGATTATTGAAAAATAATATATAAGTATAAAATGACTATTTCAAACGTTAAAATATATGATTTTTGACTTTGACTTTAACTTTATCAAAGTGATGCGGTCTTTTTAAGGATGTGTCAACTAAGAGTAGCATCTCACGACGGGTACGTACTTAAATGGCTATATCTGAATCAAATCGACAAAAAACACCATCGTCATTTAGATTTTTTTATTACTCACCTTCCACAGATGCATATTGTATGATTAGTCCAGGTCCTAATCTCATCTTCATACCAATAAAGTAAGAAATGCGATGACCATTAACAGCAATATATGACTTCATATACTTCAGTAATTGTTCATTAATTGGAGATGCCAGAATTGCACCTGTGGCACATAAAACAGTGATATGAATACTATAATTTTTGTAATAGCCCCACAAAATAAGATCAGTGTTACCTGCTTTATCACAATTTTGTTTGGCCTGCTCCCATGTCGTTATAATCTTATGTTGTCCTATCCACCGTTGCACGTCTGACTGGTAGACGTACTTGCTTTGCACCACATCTATAAAATATACATATTTATACTCATAATAATTTGGAAAATCCCAGTATCATTCAAAGTTTTCAGCTTGGCGCCGCTTTTCTGAGGTCCGCTTTACCAATCTATCTGTGGATTTGGCTGAACTTCGATATTTTCCATGAAGTGACTGCCACCTGACCTCCACAACCAAAAGACGATATTCGATATCGTCTTTTGGTTGTGGAGGTTTGCAGTTAAACCAGTTGTTGGACTTTTGAAGCCAACTACCCGAAAAGACTACCATAAATGTGGACAACCGGGATCGACGGCTTACGTTCTCTCCGAGGCACCCCCAGAACAGTGCAAATACTCATATTCATCGTTGTCTTTGAAATCTTATTAAGATTATTATAAAGAAGTTTCTATTAATGCCAGAAATAATATCTAATATAAATATTTTGGGTGAAAATTAAATAAATATACAGGGTGTAATCGTTAAGTCGCCGTCCCCGGAGAATAAAATGATAACTGCAAAAACACAACTTTTCAGGAAAAATAAAAAACATGTTTTCAACGATTACTCCGGAATTACTGGGAATAGATGCGTGATAGTTAGGTTTTCTAAAACGTATTTTTTTCTACATTTGAATCGTTTTAGTCAAATTTGTATAACACCTGTCAAAATTAAGATATTTTAAGAATAAAAAGTTAGTGTAAATGAATCCTCATCAAAGTTTTATAATGTCAATTATCATTTTATTCTCCGTTCAGCGTGATCAAAAAAAAATATGATACTCGTTACATATCATTTTCTTCTACGAGTTTTTGGGATGGGAGTGATGATGATAATACTTTAATATCATTTTATTCTCATAAATGGTGCATCGAACGTCATAAGTCGTCGATCCGAACTTCTTAAGTCGTTAGAATAACGTCTTTATACAAAACGAGTGGGCGGTTTTGAACGAGAATAAAATGATAACATGCATTTATCATATTAAGTTTTATGTTTTTTTACGAGAATATAATTATATTACTATTTGTCAATATAGCAAGTGAGGATACGTTTATGGTAATATTATATTATCCTTTTATTCCCGTTCTTTTAGGCCTGTCATAAATCTTCGCATACTATTGTAACTCTGTAAATAACGGTAAAAAAAAATATGAAAAACATTAAGTAGATGTATTAACACTCAAAGATCTCAAAAATGACATAACATTAAAATCAAGATAATGGTAGTTATCATTTTATTCCCCGGGGGCGGCGAAGTGTGTCCAGGCGATTATTCCGTAACTATTACAGATATCAAAAAACTTTAAACTAATATCGAAAGTACGTTACTTAATGAGTAAAATGACATCAATAACTTTTTAAAAATCAAACGAGTGGTATCTAACATTTGGACACTGTACACGCTGTAAAGCGCGCCTCCCCATTCCGGGGGCGAGTCGGGGACACCCTTGTCCGCCCCCCGACGAGGGCCACACCGTAAGAGATGGCCCTGGGTCAGCCGGGTGCGAGGGATATGTCGAAGACAACCTCACCTCTGACCTAGCACCACGACCCAGAGTCGGCATGCGGTTTTAGTCGGTTCGAGTCCAACATAACCTCCCCTTCCGGCTCCGGCAGAGGAGGTATCCGAGGGGATTTCCACACGGAAAAAAAAAGTAGATACACGTGTAGATTAATAAACAGTTTCCTTTAATATCAGTACTAAGCTAACATATTCTTTTAAAGTAAGGACACTAAAACCTTTCTACTAATCTCATACTAAATGTATGGGAGTGTTTAATGTCAAAATGTTAGATACCTCTCGTTTGATTTTTAAAAATTTATTGATGTCATTTTACTCATTAAGTAACGTACTTTCGATATCAGTTTAAAGTTTTTTGATATCTGTAATAGTAACGGAATAATCGCTTGGACACACTTAACGATTACACCCTGAATACGACTTGAACTTGTTTGCAATATGTAATTCTTAATTTAATCGGTTGAATCATAAGAAACTTAAATCGTACTTATTTTCCTCAATAGCCAAAAGTCTAAACAGTGTGTTAATTGTTGAGTCACACACTTTTAAATTAGAATGTAATAGAACTTTAGCACGACAAAGCACTCACTTTTTACAGGACGGCAAGTTAAAATTTAAGAATACTTATACACTGACACAGTAATAGTTCTGAAATAAACGAATATGAATTTTATTGTTATCAGGAGTTCGGTTCAATTCTTCCTTGGGCTTTTTGAATTGGGCTTCTTCCTTGATGTTAAACATGGTATTTCTAATATATTAAAGTTTGAAATAACCTCCACGTTTGGCCTTCACAACGAGGAAGAAGAGGAGAGTCTGTAAGCTCGCAAACTAAAAAATAGACCGTACCTACCTGCAGTATTCCACAGAAAGATGGCACATGTAAATAAATAGAACTTTTTGAGATACAACATCGTGTTAACGCAATAGCTCTGTTAGTAAAACTGTTTAACATAGACGGTATCTCTCTATTTATGAACATATTTTTAATTTTTAATAAGGATAGTTCAGTTGATGGCTACTCCATCAAAACAGATAATCCGAAAGCCGGTTTGAGAACTATCAGAACGTGAATAAAATACAATGAATGAGTAACGGCGTCTAGAGATGTTCCCAATATTTATAATTAATTATTCAGTTTGACAAGTATTTTATGGTTATTACTGCTTGTTGCTGATTCTTTTTTACTTACTGATGCTTCAAAGGTTTACATTATGAAAAAGTACAAGTGTATTATTACTATTATTCAATATGTGTAGTAGATTTCACCAAGTGCCAGTATAAATAAAAAGTCTAATAATAATGGAATTTAACAAAACAATGCTTCTCGTATTAACTATCATTATTCCATTGCTCTTGGGCCCACTGCTTGGAGCAATAATTTTAAATGCAATCGAAGTTTGCATTGAATCAATTAAAGAGGTCAATAACTACAATAAAAAACCTAAAGAATTAAGTACTGTGAACAGCAGGCAGGTAATATTTAATAATATAAATATTCCACAACATTCTACACAACGCTATATAGACCCATGGTAAGCTTTTATAGCTTGTGTTATGGAATCTAGAATGCGGATAAACATACTTATATACTTTTTTTTTTGTAAATACATACATATTATACATAGAAACACCCAGACCAATGCAAATAGCCATATTCATGCATACAAATATTTGCACTGAGCGGGAATCGAACCCGCGCCTCCTGCGTGGCAGTCGCGTGCACTACCGCCACGCCACAGAGGCTACCAATAATAAACTAAGGTAAGCTAAGATTTTTGACCGTATTTGAGATTTATTAAATGAATTATGATTTGGTATAAAAAATATTAAGAATGCCGTTGAAGTTTTTGACAAACTGTTGAATCTACCCAAAAAAATATTGTAACTCACGGTGATTCCTAACGTATTACTGTTTTCTATTCATATTGCCACTATTATTAATGTTTTAACTGTAATGACAAATATAGTAGACAGTCAGATAAAACAAGTGTTCATGACAAATTGTCATTGACCATGTTTAATGTTACGTGTAACTATTATTGTTTTGATGTTATTTTTATTTGTCAACTAGCTAGCGAGCCCGCGGCTCCGCCCGGAAATTATTTGAATTTTTCTCACCTTTTAAACCTTCCCTAGACCTCCACGAACATTTCAAGACCAAGATAAGATAAATCCGTTCAGAAAAATCAGTTCAGTTTCTCGAGTTTTAGCGAGACTAACGAACAGCATTTGATTTTTATATATATAGATAAAGAATATAATATACTATTAATTTCATCGAAAATAGTTTTTATCCGTTATAACAGAACAAACTCCTATATATATTTGATTTCACCTTTAACAGATTCACTAAAATTCTAAAACGCATCTGGTGGAGCGCTTATGTACTTTCAATTATTTCCCACATAATTTAATTGTGTTTCAATTTGTAATTTAAGAAACCGCTTCTATGTATCGAAAGATGTTTGAATATTGGCGCTCATTTGTTGACCACTTAGTGTTGAAGAAGGCCAATGAATGGCGCTGTGAATGGATCTGTTCGAACTATATTTTGAGAACGAGGTTTCTATGAGCGGGACTCTCAAGCTTCAGGGCTGACGTTCAACTCATTCATTTTTTAATCAGTCACTAAAACGCCGCAGCATCGAAAGGTGCCTCTTTGACTCCGCTAACGCACTAACGGAAGTTTGAGTGATTCAACTCCTCGTTTCTTTTTCTGTGTAATTCTATAAGTTCCTTTGGCCACATTCTCAAGTCAGTATAAGTGAAGTGTATCGGAAGAAAACAACAAATTCAAGAAAATACCGGCCGGTCGAAAACATACCTACCTACCAGCACGTGCCAGGAACCACGCCTGTCTACAGCTGAATCCTCACGAGGTGGAACTCAGGTCAGTGCCGGTTTTCTTACGTTTTCATTCATAGAAGCGGTCACATGAGTATTTCCTTTCTATTACAACCAAACGCCAGGTTCTTTACGCTCTGTGTGCAAACACACCACTTTGGTAGGACTATTTTACACGTCCTACCAGAATTTATGGTCCTTACGAGTCGGATAGGCCAGTAAATAACATATTCACGTAATTATTGGTGAATAATATTTCTTTCCTATTCATTTAATTAAAAGATTCACGTAATTTTGGTGAATTCTTTCCGCCATCTTAGTTTCATTACTTTCTTTCGCTAACAGATTTACGTAAATTATTTGGTAAATTCTGCATTTAAAACGCTAAATCTACGTAATAATTGGTAGATATTTATAATAGTTGGTGATTTACGTATTAATTGGTAAATAATCATCATTCTATTCGCATACGCGTAACTTTGTAGGTACCTACCTATCTAGGTACGTAGTTAATTACATTCCCGCTCCGCTGTGCTACTTGCGCTATTATATAATAAGCCGTAGTACAATTTTCAATAAAAAAGTAGGTATATCTAAACTGTTTGTGTTGAATTACTATTATATTATAGTAGGTACCTTACAGATAATCTTCTTGTTATATTTCAATAGGTAGGTCTTACCTATCGTTAATTTGCAAACATGTCGTCAGATCTCGAATCGAAGCTTATTCTGTTGAATCAAAAGAAGGAATTATTGTTTGCACGCATTAATCGTTGGTATAAATCGTCGAAATCAGTTGTGTGTTTTGACATAACGACGCGAGCGAATGAAGATTTTCTGTCTGAGACCGAGAACATCGATGTCGTTCGCGATAAGTTCGAGTCGATTGTAGATCAAATAAATAGCTTAAATTTATCATTACAATCCCCTGTAGAATCCGACTATGCTTGCCTTGACTCATTTGATGAATTGTATTCGAGAATAAAACGCATTAGAAATAAATTATCTACGCTCAAGGTCAGGGAGGTCGCCTCACACGGGTCGAATAATTCAAACGCGTCTGTAGTGAAATTGGAAATGCTTGTTATTCCGAGTTTTGACGGACGCCCTGAAAACTGGAATACATTTTATCAGTCCTTTAAGGCCAATATTCATTCAAACAACCAATTGTCTGATTCGCAACGTGTGCAATACCTATTCTCAAAATTAACCAAAGACGCATTAAAGTTCACTGCCGGTATTGTTCCGTCAAGTGAGACCTACAGTATAGTGTGGGACGCCTTGGTCAAGAAATACCAAGATAAACGCTCATTAGGTTCATATTATCTTAATAATATATTAGACTTAAAGAATTGTTCACCTAGTGTGAACTCACTTGATTCATTTATAGGTATATATTCCTCCTCTATCGCCGCGCTTAAAGAGTTAGGTATAAATGATTTAATGGACTTCATGTTTCTACAATGTGCCTTGAGGAAAATGGACACTCTAACCATCCAAGCCTTCGAACTTTCTGTTCGAGGTGTCGATATACCTACGACGCAACAGCTGATCGACTTTGTACAAGATTATGCTAAGATGATTGAACGGTCAAGCCCGCGGTCTTCGTCATATGCGAAGTCGTCCACTGCTGGGACGCCACAGTCTAATGATAGGCGTGTACAGCGTAATTCAAAGTCGTTTGTTGTCAGTGTGCCGATTAATAATAAGTCGAATGCGCCCGCCGCAGGTAACGCGCCCTGTTGTTTATGTGGCGGCAGTGACCACCGACACCTGTATGACTGCGCTCAGTTTAAAAATATGCAAAATGCAAAGGCTAGATATGAGTTTATTAAATCTAAGCGTGGTTGCGTGAATTGTCTAAGCACATTACATAATCTCCCGCAATGTAAAAGTACGTCAGTTGGTTTCTGTCAGAAAAAACATCATAAATTATTGCATTTTGAGAATAATATTAATAATTCGCACTCGCATGCGACGACTGTTGCCGCATCCCCGCCGCCCCAGTGCGACCTTGACGGTCCCACTCCTGAGTCATCGCTCGCTTCAAGCACTGTGCATTCGTATGCCTCTAGCCATAAGGGTGATATTCTCTTGGCAACCGCTCAGGTGTATGCTCGCCCTAAAGGTAGCACTGGAAATAAATCTGTAGTCAGATGTCTAATTGATAATGGCTCACAGAATAACTTAATAACATTGTCCTGTTGTCGTTTATTAAATTTACCAATAATACCAATGAGTAATTCTGTTGTCAAAGGTGTTGGCTCCACTTCGCACACGATAATAGGCTATGTGTATTTAGACATTGAATCTCGTATTTATGCAGATCATAAGTATACTATACATGCGTTAGTTATGAATAGCCTTACGGATCAATTGCCCTCGCAATTAATTAAGTGTGATCGCGAGTTAAATCTTCGCGATTTACCGCTTGCTGACTTAAGCTGGAACATTCCAGGAAACATTGATATAGTATTAGGTGCACAGCTCTTCCCGTATATCTACTTAGGAAATAGAGTCGAGTGTGGTCCCAGTGCCCCTTGTGTACTATCAACCGCGTTTGGGTATGTACTTATGGGTGATTACCCACGTAAAGTTGTTGTGCCTACAACCGCATCCTTTTCTGCGCTAGCACTAACTGATTTAGTGCAAAAACCATGGGAACTTGAGGAAGTTCCTGTGAAGCGCCTATTGTCTCCAGAAGAAACCGAGTGCGAGAATATTTTCACATCTACTGTGACTCGCGATGACGTAGGTCGTTATTCTGTTGCGCTGCCGTTCTGCAAGGATCCCTCTGAACTAGGGAACTCGCGCGGCGTCGCTCACCGCCGGTTTTTGTCGCTCGAGCGTAAACTTCGTCAATCACCAACCGTACGCGAAAATTACAATAAGGTTATTCGGGATTGTTTGGATAACGGTTGTCTTAGTCTCGTTGATGACTCTAATTTGTCTATGGATGGTTATTACATACCACATCACGCAGTAGTTCGACATGACAAACCGATGCCGCGTATTGTGTTAGACGCGAGCGCTAAAACCCACACTTGTCTTTCGCTCAATGATATTTTACATATTGGTCCCAATTTACAGGCAGACCTGTTTTTATTATTATTAAATTTTAGGTTATTTCCTATCGCAATGAACGCTGACATAAATACTCACCGCAAATCGCTTGAGTTTGATGTTGGCAGTCATGTCGCAAAGGTTTTAGGTCTCTCGTGGGAGCCGTGTGGAGATAATTTTTATTTCACATCCACCTTGGTAGATGAGAAGTGCACTAAGAGAAATATACTCCCTATAGTTGCACGACTATTTGACGTGCTCGGGTTGGTGACACCTGTGATACTCTACGCCAAGTTGTTAATTAAGGAACTTTGGCTTAGTAAGAGTGATTGGGATGACCCTGCCCCAGAGCATATACGCTCACGCTTTTCCGCTCTCGTTCAAGAATTAAAATTGCTTGACACATTAAAAATTCCGCGATATATAGGTGTCGAAGTTGATTGCGAATTACGTCTTGTCGCATTTTGTGATGCCAGCCTGAGTGGCATGGGATGTGTTATTTATGCACATTGTACCTACCCATCTGGCATTCAAACTCGCATTTTGTGTGCGAAATCAAAGGTCACTCCGACAAAGATTACTACGCTTGCTCGATTAGAGTTATGTGCTATTTTGCTTATGTCAAAGTTAATAAGAACTGTACGTGATTCGTATGCATTACGCATTCCCGTTACTGACATTTACGCCTTTTCTGATTCCACGATTGCCTTATCATGGGTTCACTCGTCACCACATCGGTGGTCGATTTTTGTTAGCAACCGGGTCGCTCAGTGTCAAGAAAACTTGAACACTAAACATTTTTATCACGTCGCCGGAGACATTAACCCGAGTGATTGTCTATCACGCGGCATGCTCCCCTCGCAACTTTTGACTTATGATTTGTGGTGGAACGGTCCAGCATGGATCCGCGGCCCCCCTGATGAATGGCCTATTAAGTCATTCTCTCCCGCCAACTATTCTGACTTACCTGAGCATAAGGCAAATGTGTTGAGTGTGACAACAAAACACACAGAGTCGCCATTGTTATGTACATTAGCACAACGTGTTTCTTCTTGGCAGAAACTACTACGTATCATTACATACGTTTTAAAATTCGCACGATTTAAATTTAAGATCGAACCTCATTCTGTATCAGGATTACATCCTGTCCTTCTCCCTAAACGCGATCACGTTGTTGATCTAATAATTCAGCATTTTCACGTTGTCAATTGTCATACTGGACCTGGACTCCTCATGTCTATCATAATATATAAAACGCGTACTGGTACTTACAAACTTGCTGTAACCAAATTGTATCCTATCCCAACGCAATAACTTACAACGCTAAATAGAATCTTAAACTTTAATTTTTAACTCAAACTTTAAACATACTTTAGATAGAATATTGTTAGTCTAAGTTGTTATTTTGGCTATGTGTATTATTATGTTATACAAATTCACTATGGGCTCTAATCAGCCAGTGTTCGCTTGTTTGTTTCGTAACGTCTTGCGACGTTCCAAAGCCGGGTGCATGGTGGAGCGCTTATGTACTTTCAATTATTTCCCACATAATTTAATTGTGTTTCAATTTGTAATTTAAGAAACCGCTTCTATGTATCGAAAGATGTTTGAATATTGGCGCTCATTTGTTGACCACTTAGTGTTGAAGAAGGCCAATGAATGGCGCTGTGAATGGATCTGTTCGAACTATATTTTGAGAACGAGGTTTCTATGAGCGGGACTCTCAAGCTTCAGGGCTGACGTTCAACTCATTCATTTTTTAATCAGTCACTAAAACGCCGCAGCATCGAAAGGTGCCTCTTTGACTCCGCTAACGCACCAACGGAAGTTTGAGTGATTCAACTCCTCGTTTCTTTTTCTGTGTAATTCTATAAGTTCCTTTGGCCACATTCTCAAGTCAGTATAAGTGAAGTGTATCGGAAGAAAACAACAAATTCAAGAAAATACCGGCCGGTCGAAAACATACCTACCTACCAGCACGTGCCAGGAACCACGCCTGTCTACAGCTGAATCCTCACGAGGTGGAACTCAGGTCAGTGCCGGTTTTCTTACGTTTTCATTCATAGAAGCGGTCACATGAGTATTTCCTTTCTATTACAACCAAACGCCAGGTCATAGGTTCTTTACGCTCTGTGTGCAAACACACCAGTTGGTAGGACTATTTTACACGTCCCACCAGCATCCTCTATAGCAGTTTGGCCTTGAACCAAATTTAAACACGTCACTTTTATACTTTTATCAACTGTTCCGATTTCAGTTATATTGTTTTAACTGTGTGCACATGTATACCCCGTCCATCATATTATTGTATTTTAGACAGTTGAAAGTAGTGATTGCATGAAAATTTAAAATATCGACAAAGTTAAAAACCTCGATAAAAAAAATAGATATATGAAAATATTATGATAAATATTATAAATGATTTCAGGTGGAACTATTATCTATTATCTTTCTAAAGTAGTACTTAGATATTTCGTGTCTGTACAGTTTACAAATGTAATAGAAAACGATTGTGGGCCATAACGCATACGCTAATCTCCAAAACAAAACAACTGACTTCTAGAAGAATATTCCAACATGCTGATTTCCTGATATTTATTGAAGAGTTCCGTGGCCTGTCTCTGAAATCCATCATCAGATCTTTATGAAATTTAAATGGGACCATTTTGGAATAAACCTCTTTCAAAAAAAGAAAGAATTTTGACAATCTGTCTACAAATGACGGAGTTACAAAAAAACATTTTTTCCGTATAAATCATACAAATATAAATAATTATAAACATCCGATTTGTTGTTTAGAAATTGGTTAAAAATCGCCAGTTAAGTAATATTTAAAAGAATATATTTTCTGTAGTCGATATCAATTGTGACATTTTCAAGTTATTATAATAAAAACACAGTCGATTGACTAATTACATCCCTAAAATTGCTTTCTGGCTGATGTGACGATGTCAATGAAAAATGAGGTATTGGTGCCTAATTTTCGTTAGGATTTTCAGGAGTTGACGCTAGAACAAAGTTATACCGACCACTGTCAGTGAGCTGTCTAAAATACAATAATATAATGGACGGAGTATAGTTATGTTACAAATTAGTCATGGGCGTTTTTATATTTTAACGTAAACCGATAAATATTCGATTTCAGGTTTGGAAATCGTTTTCAAAAACCGCTTTTGTGATAATTGGAGGGGAGGGCTATGACGCCAAGCCAAAAAACCAACCAAACCGATAAATATTTGCTTATCCTTTTTACTCTGCTAAGGTATCGCTTGATTAGAAAGAAAGGAAGTGAATTTCTTATCAAAACGTAGATAAAACACCAAACCAGATAACTAATTAAACTGAAAAATCTTCGCACTATCCTTTTTACTCTACTAAGGTATCACGTGGTTAGAAAGAAAGGGAGCGAATTTCTTATCAAAACGTTTGAAACTACCAAAATAGTTTTAGATTTAGTTTGCGTTTGGTTCTTATACATTTTGATATTTCACACGGTTGCGTTTTCGTATCGGATTGAGGTTTTTTGAAAATGGCTTTTACCAGTTTGCGATATCTATATATTTGCGATACGATTTGGTTTGAGCCTAAGAACGGTTTTTAGTTTGATTTAGATATATCGGACGCATGGTTAGTTACAATGCAGTATGGATTGGCTATTATTGTTCAAAAGATTGTAATGTGTTTTGTGGGCCTGAATAAAAAAAAAAATTTTGGCGGTAAGTGAACAAATATCTTCGCACTAAAATATTGTAATATGAATTTATGGCTCTTCACTGTAAACTGGATACGTGGTTTGAAAGAACGCTCTTATCATGTATCAACCTCATATACTCATGTCTATAAATCACCAAAGCGGTAGGCAGTGGTGTATTAACACCCACATTTCATCAAATATGATTTTCGGTGCCATATAATTGGAAGCGAGCCTATTGCCGTCAAGCGGGCACTTTTTCAGCGAGTCTTTATGAGAACAATATTTGAATGCAGTAGGAATTTCAAAAATAATCTGATCCTGAGACTATATTTATTATGTAATAAAAGGTGCACTGAATTTTTTGGTATTCCACAGGGAACTATATTTGGTCCCTGGTTTTAATATAAGTATAGATAATAAATAAAAGTTGTAACGCTTATGCGAGTGAATATATTTGGACAGCATTGTCTATGCTGTGAGGTTTAATTTCAACATTGCAAAATGGATCATTTATTTTAATTATCCAGAAAGTCAATAATAGTTCAAATATCGATCGTAAATATAGTTCAAAATCATACTTGAGACTTATAATTTTATAACTTATTTTAATTTGAATTTAAAAAGATACTTTTACTAATAATAACATTATTAATCTGTGATCTATTACTATCTACAAAATAACTTTGTGGATAACGCTTCTTATTCGAACTGCATCATCAAGTAATTATAATAGCTCTGAAAAGGCTGGCTATAAATTGAATACTGTGCAAATATTAAAACAGGAGAAAGAAAACAAAAACATAAATCAATAGATGATTTACTATTTACATTATTTACAACAGCGCTCCTACAACAAATTTCACTTCACGTTGTCCGGTTTAGTAATAATAGGCTGGAACTCCATATGCGGAGTATACAGAGGGCACGACACCAGCTGGGTATATGTTAGGTACGCCGTAGACTGTAGGAGCAGCCAAGGTACGGGCAGCAATAACACCTGGAGCAGCAGCGACAATTGGGGCAGGGGCAACCACAGGGGCAGGTGCGACCACAGATGCAGCAACCACAGCTGGGTCCTTACGTACAACAGCGTTGAAGCCATTCACGTCATCAGCAGTATAGTCTACAGTACGCCTTGTGCCATCGGAATCGAGCAGGGAGTACTGACCAGCGACATTGCCACCGACACGAGTCTCCACCTGGCTCTTGAAATCACCGGTGTTGGGATCGGCAACGTCATACGCGAAACTGTTGTAGTTAGTGTCTACTGGCACGACAGGCACCACTGAGCAGTGGGCCATAGCCACGAGGGCGGCGAGAACTACGAACTGTAAAGAAGACAAAAGTTAAACCGATATCCATAATATTAACTAATACAAACAAAGGCTTTTTCTTTATTACTATGTGCTTAGCGGTGGATGGCTAGTATCACATTTTATAATTATTTATGGACAACACAATGAATTAGATCACTAATTCAGTTTAGAACTTTTATTTATATATTGACAGTAGATTCGGATTATTATATCGATCAAGGGCAAAGTAAGCCTTTATAGAAAACATTCAAATTTCGTTTCGAGTGTCTTTCATTCATTAAAAATGTTATTTTCCAGTATTAGTTTTAAATGGGCATGTACAATTAAGAATAAAATGTGTACCAATAGGATAGTTAAATAGTGGTCTATTGAAATCAGATAGACAATAGACAAGATATTTTTTTAGATGAATTGAAAAAACTATTGAAACAGATTTCAATAAAAATATATTAACTCCTACCTTGGCTGCCATTTCTGATCCTGAAGGAATTCACTGATCGAATGATACTCGTTACTAACTAGAGCGTGTTTATATACGTTCGTCCTGTGGCAGTCTCGAGCGGTCACTTGTCGGTCTTGAGATTTAGGCCGGATTATGACATAAGGTTGTCATAGCTGATGAATTAGTGTGCATGACGAAACAAATAGACCACGTTACATTTTATCATTATAATAAGAGTAACTGATAGGACCTTTGATAGGGAAACATGGAAGAGAATTACACGAACGGAACCCAAATAATTTGGAACAAACAAGTTCAGACAGTTGATGATGATTTATCTTTGATATAGTCAATTAATACAATGTGATAAATTACAATCTACTATCAGGAAAGGCACGACTATGGGATGGCCAAAGTCAATTGCTAGCAGCAGAGGGGGGAAAAGTTAAAGGTAAAGATGAAGAGGAGAAAGCTACAGCAAAGTTCTTCAGTATCCAGCATTAGGTATCGTAAACAAGGGAATAAACTTCAGTAGCTCGTTATTGGACATTGATTGAGTGAGAGAATCGAACTTGCTCGAGGTAAACCAAAAGTCAGTCTATTAAAACGCTGGGAAGTAGGTCTGCTTCTTTGGAAGAAAGCTAATTCATTGTTCAATAGAAACCCCGTAGTCAGATAGTCAAAATTATACTCATTTATAAACGAGTTCATTCGTTCTGATTTGTTAAATTAGTTGAGTTCTCAAATGTTTCAACTGACAACCCTATTTTGTCTACATACAAGTACATAGATGTAATTAATATGAGTACACGTATCGTGTACTAATAAATCTATTCAATATTGATCGGAATAAACTAAAACCAGTTCTAATGTATGTACCAAAAATGCGGATCGTAAGCCGATTTATCATAACTAACCAAAATTCCAACAAAAAAATTTACTCGTAATGAGTATACTGTTAGTTCCTTAAGTTACATGTTCTTGTTGTGAATCAATATTTAATTAAAGTAATTAGAACGACCGTGATAGCTAGGCACTCCCTTATAAACGTCACTTAATGCATCATAATAAAATATACTTGTGAAATCAACAACACAAATATAAAACTTTCTGTAACCATTTTCATATTTTTATTTGCAGACAATCCATATTATTATGTAATGCTACGTGGTAAATAACTAATGGTTGGAATATTCTTTTTATAGACATATTTTACCAAAATCAAACATTACATAAACATAACATAAACTCACGCCTGATTTCCCCGAAGGGGTAGGCAGAGGTGCTAGCACCCACATTTCGCCAGTTTATGTTTAGGTCCCAATGTAATAGGTGGCGAGCCTATTGCCATTAACCGGGCACTTATAAACCTGCGATAAATACACACATAACTTCGAAAAGCATCGATAAGTCATTGATGTGTGCCATGGTAAACCTGGGATCGAACCCGAGACCTCGTCTCAGCAGTCCATTACCCATACCACTAGGCTACCGCAGATATAAAATCGCAATACATAAATAATTTTGTATAGTTGTCAAATTATCAGTGTGAATAAGTTGAATTTTTAAAATTGTGAAGCCATGTGAACTACAAACGTAACTTGAAATATCAGATTTCAAATCTCTGTCGCCAAAGGGCTGGTATTAGGTATCTTGATTAAATATGTTCTAGTTCTCATCTGAGAGTATTCTTAAGGCATTTGGTTAACTTAATTAATGTTTCTTCCTTACTGATAATATTGTGATTATGTTGTACTTGCTGTTTCGCACATTAGTTTAATTTCAATCTTCCGTCTGGTGATACTTCCCGAGTATTCATTTCACTAGCTTCCGCATCATATATATCCTTGAGACCTGTTGTAGGTTGTACGCCTACAAGTATGTGACCTATAGCTATTTACGTTTGTTATAATAATTCATTAGTTTCGAATTAATAGCTATAAGAGTATAATTTTAAAACCGGTCAAGTGCAAGTTGAGTTACCGCACTCTAAGAGTGCAATTACAGTGGCGGCGGCGGCGGGGCGGGCAGCGGAATCCGCTGGCGACATAGCGGGTATCGCGAGCGGGTGGGCGGGTAGATGCAAGTTAGTTTACATTTCCCGCTTAATATGTTCGGACATGCCGTTTACTACTGATGATCTAATAAGTGCCGTATTGGCTCGTCCACCTTTGTGGAATTTTAGTGATGCAGATAATTCGAATCGATAAATAATAAATAAACTATGGAAAGGAATAAAAACTATTAGCAGAGATTCTGATTGTAATATACTAGTTACTATACTAGATAGTAGTTATTTCCATTGTTATAATTATTAAAATAATCCGTAAATTCAGTACGTACTGATCTAGTAGGTACTCATTGTACTGTTATTGGTTTGTCTAGAACTTGATGTTGAGTAATTAAGTAGGTATAGAAGTTTTGATTTCTCAAATTTGACCTCACAGACAATATAAGTTTCTGCTCAGGAGATATGGTTAGGTAATGGGATAAAGTTAGTTGCAGTTTTCGATAACTGTTTTTTTTATGGGACTTAATATATTATCAAAACTTGTTATTGTCATTCGGGTGTAATTGTAATCATAAAATTTATCTTCATGATTTCGCAACCTTTCGTATATCGTATAAAATTTCTCCATTTCTATATCGATCAGTAGTGATGTTGTGGCGATTGCTTTTAGAAAAAAATGTCCCACTTTATAAAAGCACTGGCTTCCAAATAATCAGACAATGTTCCGCCTAAACCGCCACCCGCACTAGCAGTACGCCCCGCGCCACTATAATTGCACACTAAATTCCGTACAAAACTGGACTGAGGCTTCTTAAGGTCGCGGCATAGGTAACGGGAAAAACCCCCGGACGAAACGTGGACGTGTGGGGCATGTAGTTGAATGTGGTGTCAATGCATACAAACCATGACAGTGATTCGGATCCAACGTTTTGATGCAGTGAACAAGGAAAGATGCATTTTTCATTGCAAGAATTGGCTTTAATCTAAATCGTCGGCAATGAGATTTTTCCCGCCCTACACGTGACACGTTCCCGTCCCGTCCGTGTCACCGTGATATATGCACTTCCGCATACATTTTGTATGAAACGATATTTCCAAAACGGCTTATTCCACTTTTCCCCGTTGACAATCCCCGTTGATGGGGATTATTGAACTTTTTGTTCGCTATTCCCCGTTGATGCACAAAAATAATCAATTAGCACTAAAAAGTTCAAGAATACCCATTAGGTACGTTAAAAATAAAATACTGTAAATGAATTATCTACTTTTAATTTTTTATATCTAAGGTTACTTATAATTTAAAAAATTTTAACGTACCTACCTAATGGGATTAGTGAACTTTTTAGTTCACTAATCCCCATTAAAATTATTTTTGCGCATCAACGGGGAATAGTGAACAAAAAGTTCAATAATCCCCATCAACGGGGATTGTCAACGGTGAAAAGTGGAATAAGCCTTCCAAAACTTCCCGCCCCGTCCCGTTCGCGTCCGTGCGAAAACTAACGGGTTTTCGCAGGGACGGCTTGCAGCGAGCTTTTATACTAGGTACTTAACCACTAAGCTACCTTATTCTTCGGATTGCACTTATACTTAAATAGAAGTATAGTTATACCTTTGTTAGACGTTACAGACCTGATTTTCAGTTCTGTTGAGCTGGCGGGTGAGGTCAGTTTAGGCCCTAAGGCTCTTGATGAGACCGTATACTTACAGTAGAAGCTGACAGCTTGTTAACCTTAACCACCTGAAGATATCGCTAATCTAAATAATCATAATAAATATATTGGCGATAAACAATTTATCTAAAATTGATCATGATTACAAAAAAATTGAAAGGTTACTTGTTACTGATATTTAACAGCCTCACGCTAAACGTAACTAATAAATAAACTTTATGCTACAGCCTTATTTGCATACAATAGGAGTGAAAGTACTAAATACGCACACACCTGCAGATCTATCGACGAAATATTGTAAGCGAACAAGGAACAAATAGCTTCCACTTTCTCTGGTTATATTTTTGATCCTGCATAGTACGGGATGATATTAGTGGATGTCCTTTGACCTTGACCTTTGGGGCCCAAGACATCAGTTCTGGGGGTATCCGAGGGGATTACGGCACTATAAAAAAGCTAGATCCCTCATAGTGTGATCTCCGAGAAGGAAGCCTACACAAGAGTGATGTGTTGCACCCCTGTGAGTAGATACCTACCTACGGTATTGCATGATTGTATATGTTACCGGAAATGTATGAAATCAAGGAATTGTATACAAATCCTAGGAAATGTGTGTTAATACATAGAATTCCTGCCGTTCCACCGGAAATGTGTGAAATAAATGGGTTATTGTCTATATTTGCGGATGATTTTGTGGAAAAATTATATTTTTGAATGAATAAAAAAAAATAACCACGAAGATTAATGCGGGAGCTTCGCTCCGCTCCGCTCCCGCATTAATCTTCTAACCTAATCTATCCAAGTTAAATTGCGTGGTGTGGACACTGCGCCCCGACCTGGATATATTATAGGTTAGAAGACTGAAGCGGAAGCGAGGCTCCAGCATTAGCCTAAGTGGTTGCATTTTTTATAACCACCATCAATATTCTTTGATACCATTTCATACATTTCCTGCTGCGCACTCGGCATTGTATAGAATGCCTAGGCATTGTATAGAATTCCGGATTATACACATTTCCGGTAACATATACAGCAATGTAAATACAATTAAACAAACCGAATTATATATGGAATCTGTTTTTTCTATCAGAGCAATAATTTATTGTTACACAAGTGTGAGTCGACGGTGGCAGGCGGTAATATATTTTTGGGTTTTCGTTTTTCCACATGACTTTAGAATCCGCCTTTATCATTATCCAACAATGATAAACTGCAATAAACTTTTTAATATTTAAGTAATAGAGTCTTGTGTATTTCAAATCAAATGTGTCTGTACAAACAAGAAATTAAGATGAGAGAAATCCTTAAATGTATTTTTTTTGAAAATCGAATGTAGATTAGCTGCTTCCTATAATATACCTTTTGACGTATAAACCCATTCTAAAATTAATTCATAAGTCTTAAATCTACAAAAAGGATCTACATCTAAAATAAAAAACACAAAGCATAATTTTAGCAACATTTTTTTATTAATTTAAGAATTCCACAATGGAACAAATTTTTCATCAATATAATATCTAGACCTATATCAGATTGTAGGTATTGTGTTGTGGCGTGGGATCTGTTTTTATTTATAACTATTTTACGCAATTTATAATTAGTGCACGTATGGACAAATATAATACCTGTATTATTAATTCTATAGTCTGCTTCGCGTTCCTGGTTCACCCAGGGAAATAGCATTTGTTTACATTTTATTTTCATTATCATATTTTTCAATGTTTTCTTGCATTTTGTTTACTTTAATGGCCATTTCCTTTGGTGGACATTTTACATTCATTGATTATTTGTTTACTATCAGTTACATGTGCTGATCTTTTGAAGTCCTTGACTGTTCCAACAATGCCGCCTACAGTTATTTTACGACTATTGATCAATGTATACGATTGCTATTAGTAAATCCTTTTATGTGTATCAAAGTAGATCATTTTAATGATTTTAGATCATATTTATATTTTATTATGACTTTAAGTTTTGTTGTTATTGTAATGTTTGTTTTGTGATACTTATCTATAACTTTACTAAGGCCTATAATACATAGAACGACACTCAGGCCCATATTACTTTATTATTACATACTGAATCTTGATTTACCTGAGGACAAATTGTTTAGCCAGAATCACAGATTTGACAGATATATATGATTAGTGATTATTTGATATATATATATGATTTTATATATTCTATCCTTAGATTAAAATTCAGAACTGACACTATTCTAAAAAGCTGATCTTGCCGATAACAAGCCACGTTTTGGAGAGTACTAAACAATCTCCGGGCTCTAAGAATGGAGCCTAAAGTTAAAGGATAGGGTAGCTGTACTTGCCTCTTTAAATTTCAGGAGACTGAGGTTGTAATTCTTGAAAACTTTTCCTGGAAACAGGTTCCAGTAACAGCACACTGTGTTTTTGTTTCTAATTATATTCAATAACCACGTCATTGCTCGTTATTTCTATTGAGGATACCACCTAAATCCGTGTGCAGTGATGTGAAAGATTTAACAATTCCAATGTAGGCCTTATATTGTCAAAATCTGTCAATCCAATTTGTGTCCAATAGGCAGCATCGTCATCAGCACATTTAACTGAAGGTAAAATATTTACACGCAGAATTTGATAGCTGAAGAAACACCCCATTTATGAAAATATATGGTATAGTGAAATGTACCTATAAATTCTTAATTTTAGCCATAATACAATTGTTTCAAACCAAATCGGTATAAGCCAGATCTATTATTTTTGTTGCATAAACGGGAAATACGATATTTTAATACTAATTTGTACTTCTTACTTTACTTTAGATCTGCGGTAGCCTAGTGGTATGGGTAATGGACTGCTGAGACGAGGTCTCGGGTTTGATCCCAGGTTTACCATGGCACACACCAATGACATTTCGATACATTTCGAATTTATGTGTGTATTTATCGCAGGTTTATAAGTGCTCGGTTACTGGCAATAGGCTCGCCACCTATTACATTGGGACCTAAACATAAACTGGGGAAATGTGGGTGCTAGCACCTCTGCCTACTCCTTCGAGGAATACAGTTTATGTTATGTTAATTTGTACTTACAGTGTTATTATGTATATATTCTAAGAACTCATAGAGCGAATTTCACCCGCGCCCGCCGCGGTTGCGGACGATTCTCAGACTTTTCTCGGCCCCGCAGCGCATCTGCCGCGAGCCCGTGGCAGAAAAAATCGGGGAATCGCCTCAACCGAGGCGAATGCGGGTAAAAACCATAAACTGGCGAAATGTGGGTGCTAGCACCTCTGCCTACTCCTTCGAGGAATACAGTTTATGTTATGTTAATTTATACTTACAGTGTTATTATGTATATATTCTAAGAACTCACAGAGCGAATTTCACCCGCGTCCGCCGCGGTTGCGGACGATTCTCAGACTTTTCTCGGCCCCGCAGCGCATCTGAGAGCCCGTGGCAGAAAAAATCGGGGAATCGCCTCAACCGAGGCGAATGCGGGTAAAAACCACTCCGTGAGTTCTTAGCCTTACGATGCCAAAATTTAATGTGGATATTTATTAACCGTTTTATCGGTTATTTATTCCACAAAGAAATAAATTCCTCACATTATCGGTTCCTGATTCATTTATGTAATATCTTATTTAAAATACTTAGTCATATATAATTAATGTTGTAGTGCTGTATTATTCATTACACGGTGTAATTAAACCATTAAGGGGTGAACTCTTCAGCTATCACAAATTCATAACACCCGAAGCAAACATAACAGTTAACTACTACGTTTACCACATAAATAACAAAATACGCCAAAATGTTTACCACACTAAAAAATTCGCTAGAGCTTGGTAAGTAATTACCTTCCACATTAACGCACAAATTAATTTACTAATACCGGAAAGAGTCGCGTGTCCTTCATTATTGTAGTAATTAATTCGTATATAGCCTTTCAAACGGCCTTTTTGAAAAACACGCGACCCAAAACAAACGAAGCATCGCATGTGGTCTAACCATTTGCCAAACTTTACCCGATGTTTTAAAACTTGTCCTCCTTTTAGGGGATCACAAATATGTTCCCCACGCATGAGGTACTCAAAATATGGCTAGCCTATCTTGCAATCCCCTACTAAGAGAACGTTTATCATTATACCAATAGATTTATTTATACAGTATGTATACTATGTACATTCAACCCGCATTTTCTCCACTACACCAATCGCTACATTACCCTATAATATAGTACAAAAAAATGAAGTCAACTAATAAATTTCTAATGTAAAAATCACAAATAGTGCTAATCTTACTATTAAAGAATTATATATTCTTCCATATATATAAAAAAGTCGCTTAAAAAAATCACAGACAATCACTTTTCCTTTACAGACATAGACCACCGAACCGACGACCATTTTTTTTTTCATTAAGCATTACATAACTACGTACAAAATCCTACTTAGTTTTACAACCATCCTGGTTTACAATCGATAAGTCAATATTTATCGTTCTATTTTGACCACTCACTCAGATGTCGGCCTAATTGTATACTCGCTTTCAAATGACAAAAATGCAACTGAACTACATAATTTTGTGATAAATGAATCAAAATCACGCATCACCCATAGTCCAACCATCAACTGCGGGCTGCTGTACACTCTGCATAATTATCGTTTTTGTACTTCCCACGAAATAACCTACACTAAATTATTTTACTGATGCCCAAAAAATACAATTTTGGCAACATTTACATAAAAAACGGATACCATTTATTTATTTTTTCCCCATAATTTATTTTGTACTGGCAGTAACTTTAAGACTTCAGAAATTTGTACTTTAGTTTTTTGCAGACAAGAGTGCTCGTTGCTTTTAAATATTATTAAATTTATTTGCGTATTAATAAGAGTTATATCTCGTACACTTACACAAAGAAGACACCGAGAACATATTTTAAGTGACATCGAGACTTACCTCAACCGAACTTAACGAGATGAAAGTTAAACATGGTGAGTAAAATTCTATGAAATATGTTCTATATACAGCCATGAATGACTATACTCCATTAACGCGAAACACCAAAATTATTGTTAAACGATGATAATTAATTTAGAGTCCGTAGTTTTAATGAAAAGTGAAGTATATGGAATATAATTACGCAATGATAAAACGCGTTCCTCGTTACATACCATCGTATCAGATCAGGATCTACCACCATTCCAGGTCAGTCCAAATATTTGTGAATTATCTAGTGAGGGAGTGAGCATAAATTTACTTCTTACATAACATTAAATGCGATATAACATTTTTTTTTCTTTATCAAATTCGTAGAGATCTCGAGGCAATCTCGCGATCGACTCAATATTAGTGCACCCTTAAAATATAAAAACATCCAATGATTACTTAAATATTACCTGTTCAGTTAAGTGCAACTATTTTATGAATATTAGGTACTTAAATGTCAATTCCTTAAATAATGTACTTAAATTTATTACAATAAACATTTAATACGATGGACGGGTGTAACTTGTCGAAGATAAATTAAAAGGGAACCAAAAATGAAACAAAAGGAAAATAAAATAAAAACAAAAATAAAGATTTTGTTACATTTTTTTTTAATTCGCAGAAACCTAACAAACAATAATTTCTCCATTTTCTCTTTTATCTCCTTAAAACATAGTAACATCTATGAAACACAAAAAAGTAACTGGGAAAAATTAAGAATAATAAAAATTACGAATAAAAATTTATACTCCGAGGAGTGCAGGAAGGTACAATTAGATTACGCTGATGTGAAACATGGCCGATCCCCCGCGAAGTGTGGTGCCTACAAGTGTGGTACACCAATGAGATTATTACAACTAACCTAATTAACACTTAACACTACGTTAGGCCGCCAACCCAGAGTCGCTAAACACAGACGTCGATGTATAATCCTCTTTTGAGCATAACACACTGAGTTGAAAGCACTGACTACCTTGCAGAGATTCAAATAAACGTACTCACTCTGTCACTTTCAAAACTGAACTGTTATTCCTTATTTACCCTTAACTATTTTCGATAAAATTCCAAAATGTAATTTACCAGTAGGTACTTATCAACAACAAGTACTTAGAAACATTTGTTACGTATTTTATTTTATTTTTAAACGTCACAATATATCTGCATGACAATTATAAAATTTGAAAAATGACTAAAGTTGAATCCTGAGGTAGCATATTTGTACTTTAAATTTATTCTTTTTTTTTTCTTTTTCGCATTACTCTTATACACTAAAGATTTTATATTTTTTCATTCATATAAAAAATCTACTTAAAAGCTTACTTATAAACTAAGTTACAATCCTCGAGGTAGATAAACGTACATTATACTAAGAAGACTATGTAGGAAGTTACATTCAAATTACTAGATTGTTAGTAGGTAAATACCACTTTTTCAGTATAGTTCCCTCTCGAGACGAAAAAGTCTGAATGTAAGATCGCCACATAGCCCATGTGACGGCAGAGGGTCACCATACCCGTAACAATCTTTGGCTTTACCATCACGACATCTCGCGATTTATGTACACAAAAGAGAAAAAAAAATTAAGACTAAAACTTAATATATAACCTTATGAACAAAACTCAAATCGGAACCAAAAAATGTGCTTAACTTAAATGCATTTTGACCCCGTAATGGAGCCCCTGTGAGCAAAAAAAAATATTACACCCAAATATTTTGACTCAAAAAATATAATCGCTCATCAGAAGCTATTTGTATGGCGCATTGTAGGATCCATTCTCATTACTGATATCGTGTAAATCTCACAAATATTACCGATCTACAGAAACAATTTGTTAAGATTTCCACGACAAACCTTTGTCAAACCATTCCATCTAACCAGAATTACAGCCACAAATATTGGGGAGATCGGCCAAGTCCAATAAAGAGGGATTGCAATACACCGACTAAATGTGAATTTACCTATCACATCAAATATAACATTACAACTATTAGGGACCACTAGTAACTTGCCCACTAATTAGCTTTAACAATGCGACAACTTAATTTAGACGTTATTCAATATCCCATTTATATTGAATTTGTTACAATCATCAATCATTTGAACTTAAATTCAAAATGATGTATAATTAAAACCAATGACAAAATTGTTACAGAATCAAAATTGACATATTATTATTTTATTGTAATCTTTGTACCTTATGATATTTAGATAGACGCAAATCTAATTATTGATTTCAAAAAAAAAAACGAGCCCCTAATGCCCACTGCTAATATTAGCAACCGTCCATGGATATGATCAAATCCTTCCTTCTACTTAAACAAAAAGCTTAAAAACGTGATGCATTAATGCAAATCTTTATTACGTATCACAAAAACATTAAATGTCAAAAGAAATCACAACTATGAATTTTGAATTCATAAGAGATAAAACGAAAAGACAAAAAATAGAACAATATTTTTCTCATCAATAATAATAAAACATAATGTTAACAATTTGCAATTGAAATAGCAAAAACATTTTCTTAACAATAATACACTTACCAAAAGAATGCCGATAGTGAAAGATAATATTTCGTACACAATAGTTTCATTAGATTCGGACAACGTTAGAAATAAGATTGTGGATTCCCAAATCTTCCTATAGACCGTTCGTTTAGGTTAGGACGAGCAAACTATAACGCAAATGCAGAAAATCAGCGCGACATGGATATAATCTAAACTAATTCATTTAAAACACCACCCTTCCAACTCCACGAGAGGTCACAGACTAATGTGTAAATGTGCGATAATTACAAAAACAATTATTTGCAGGTCACTCTTTCAAACAGCTAAGCATACTATTTCAGAGTAATCTTTCATCCGTGATGAGTTTCTGAAAAATACTATTTCATTCAGTTTGTCATTCATAGCAAATAAATGCCCGCCATATTTTATTGAATTTTTATTAAAAAGCAACGCCTGTGAACTCTTACCACTTTTTACTACCCTTCCATGGCCCATCATTTTAATGATTCATATGAAATCAATACAGATTTACATTTAACTTTTTTTTAATTCTGGGAAATTCCCTAGCAGTTCAGTATAGAGATTTTTCATAAAAATATCAATTTATGTATAGAATCTAAAATAGCCTGTTTATTCGAATCTAAAAATATTCAGATAGTTACTGTAAATTAGCTTCTATTCGGTCTATTGTTACTACTAATAGATTTAATTCTATTCATATATTATAATCAAAGCAGTTTCGTTATGGTTACGTATACTGAAGGATACACCTTTTCATTTATACAAAATTGTTCAAATATTCAACATTTTGAAAATTCAGATGTAGTATTTTTTTCAATTGGTGATAAATACTACGAAACCTCTTATTGATAGTAACATTTGAATAGAACTCAACAATTTTGCATTTCTAATAACCATTAAAAGATAACTAAAACGCTGTCTTACAAATGGTAAAAATAACTGTAACAAAATATTTCAAAGTCACTAAGCCTTAGTAAATTATTTCCGTCATAAATATATGCAATAAGACGTGTATCCTAAAATATAAATATAATAATAAATATGAATGCAACTTATTCCTAAATATCAGGAATATAACACACAGTCGCTACATTCACACTTAACAAAAAAATAATATAATAAATAATATGATATGAACTTAAAATTGAGGATATTTGGCACTGTACCATCTGCTTTATGAAACTAAAACCATTTATTGCAGTTGAATGTATACATAGGAAATATTATACTTGAGCACTGCCGGTGCCAACTCAACAAAATATAATACAATGTCACCGACAATCGCCCCAAGATTTATTTATATAATTATTTTCCTTAAAAAATCTCAACTGGTTGCACTTGAAATGACTAGGAATATAAAAGTAGTAAGTGGCCTTTATATAAATGCACAACGACGAAAAAAATCTTTATATAACGGAATGTTAAAATCGACACCATCCCACTGAAACATATAATTATTTGGTCTCAATAGTAACATCCGTCCAGGCGAGCCTGTTACGAACGACAGTGATGGATTTGTTAACACATTCATGCTTCAAACCTTACATGCATTTTTTAATAACACGATTTTTTACCTAACTACTTACGTGTCTAGGGCAAAATTGTACTTTGTACAAAACTAAAACCGTTCTTTATTCACTGTACAGTAAAAAACTGCTGAAATTTTACTTTTCGTATATTCTCGCACTTTTCCATTGTATCCTTATCGACAGTGTGGCAATTGTGATAAACTATAGAAATAAACAGCCTGTTTCTATGGTATCACAGATATGTTGAATGCGTAACTAAAACCATAATATAGGTATAATCTATTGTCAGTGTGTAATAAAATGCAGTAAAAAATAAAATAAAAATAAAACATTTGTACAACAGAGGTAGTTTTGCCACATTTTGCCAAAATACATGTGTTTCAACCTAGGCCAAGGCGATTTACAATATTCTCCTATTATTTACATACACTTAGCCTATGACCATCAGTCTCAACATCATTTCTAAGATTCTCTAGCTCAGGTATTTTAATATAAGCTATGTCATAACTCGACCGAGAGCACAAAATAAATCGTCTATAAAAGGTAACTTCATCTCACAGTCAACTGGATATATTACTAAAAGTTTGCAAAAAAATAATTAAGGTACTTTAACGCAATGAGGGTGCAATAATAGGTACAACATATTTAAAACACGGTACCAGACCGAGACGAGTACTGAGCAACCATTCATAGTCACACACGATTACTAAATTAAGTAACAATTATCGCACAATTTCAAAACTTTAAAATCTTAAGATCAAATTCTGAGGTAGATACTGATTACATAATATGCATCAACGAGGTATATTATTGTACGTGTTACACACAAGGAGGCCCGCGACCGCGATAGATATCCGTCTCATTGTTCCAATCGTTAGCCATCTTCTTGATTCGTTCAGAGGTAGTTGGGGCGGTCGCAAGTCCAAAGGGTAGAGGTAGTTCGGTTGAAAAAATCGAGAACAAAAGTGTGTGTGGGGTTCTTACTGCGCGTGGTTGTGCAGCGGGCCCTGGGCCAGCTGCGGCGCGGCCTGGTGGCGGTGCTCGCGCGCGATGTGGCGCCGCACGGTGTTGTTGCGCGTGAAGGTGCGCGAGCAGTGCGGGCACGGCACGCGGATGCCCTGGTGCCGCTGGCGGATGTGCGCGCGCAGGTTCGTCTCGTACCCGTACAGTCGCTCGCAGTATGGACATTTTAGCTTTTTACCTGTCAATTTATTTTTTATTAGAATACTTGACTACTAAACAACTTTTTTTGGGAGTTGGAACATCCAAAACCTTTGGTAAATGTTAACCTTTGAGCATGCTGTAAGGCGAAACCGGTCAAGTGTAATAAAATAATACAGTGGAAAAAGTACAAGTGTTCTCAATATTTGTATTAAAAATAAATAATGGATATTAGCTACGTATAAAGATCTGGCCCTCGATTCTGCTAAAACTAAACCACTACCACAAACACTGCAAAAAATTACATTAAATTTTAGACTATATTCTTATAGGTGTTAAGTCCAAAATTAAATGAAAAAAGATTAATTACACTTCTCCATTCACTTTATAAAAAGAAATTTAATTTTGGACTTTAACAACATAGACTTGAAGTCTAAAATTAAATGGGTTTTTTAGCAGTGTCCGTTGTATTAAAGAGGGATTGCTATAGCAGAATCGAGGGCCAGTACGAAATAGAACAAATTCAAAAAGATATTTTTTTTCTGTTATCTGAGATCGTACTAAATAGAACAGATTCAAAATGATAAAATTAAAGTTTTTTTGGGTATCTCACCGTCAGCTGTAGCGATGCCCCCAGACTTGCTAGTGATAAGCTTGGCGGGCCAGATGTCGGGGCTGGGTTTGGCGGGCACAGGCGACGTCTCCATAGGCTTGTCGTGGTAGTTAGCGTTCGGAAGCGACGTCGCTGGTGGTGGCGAATTGTTGTACCCCGATGGCTGGTAGTCATTCTCGCTTTTTATCCGCAAATCTGGAAAAACGTGAATCACTGTGTTCAATTTATTATATGGGAATTAATGATTGCGTAAACATTGGAAATAACTTGAAATACTTGATTTATATTCAATCAGATCACAGCTTATAACGAATCTTAAAAATTGCATGATAGATGATAATAGTTCTTAAATGGGTCTGATAAGCAGTCTGGAATATTGAGACATCCTAGTTATAATGCGAGATATGTTTAGCAAAAGTAAATAGGTTTGGTTTATATTGCTTAGTTCCATAAATATTCGAAAAATATTATTGTGTGGCAGATTTTCTTTATGTTTATAAGGACAATCAATAATCTAAAACCAACTATATAGATTTCCCTAATCTTATATAGATTATTATCGAATGCTGAATAAACGTGTAAAGAGAATTTAGTTTTCTTAATCACAGGTAATAAAGTCTTACACAGCTGTGAAATAGATTAGTGAATATGAAAAAATGAAGGTGACTTTGATCATTTAAGTTACATTTCAACCCTAAATAAGAGATATGAGTATGTTTAAAACATATGGGTAAGAATAAACTTTAAACAGACAAAGTTGATGCATAAATAGCATTCAACTAATTCGAACCTAGAAGGGTTGACACAATTGCATAGTCCTGTTAATAAGTTACGTACTAAAATTCTAAGTTTACTTTATACAGTATTAAAAACGTTTTAGATGTATTTTTTCGTGCAAAACTCGTGCAGGATATAAATCAAAACGAACAAAAACACAACAAAAAAATAACAAATTAGGGAACAAACTACTGATTATTTTGGGGATGTATAGGTATTAGATTCAAAGAATAAAACATTATAAACTACACCTGCGTTATTACTAGTTTTTCAACACTTTTAACACTATGAGTACAAATCTACCTTTATTATATTATATTCTATGATAAAAAGCGTTAACATGAAGCCTTTATTCTACTAAATCAATCACAAGCATTCCTCAATGATCTGATCACTTCTTACCTTCAGCTCCTTGGTCATTAGACAGACGTTCAATCATTTCATCATTAGCAGACGCGCTGCGTTCATATCCATTATTCTTGATCGGGTTGCCGAGGGTAGATGTACAGTCCGGTTGATTTTCTTCATATCGTCCTCCAGCTCCAGGCGAGGAACGGGTATCAGGCTCATCAGCCACGCTGCCGCAGTGGGACGATGATGAGCTTTGCCTAGAATTAATAATAGTTATTCGTTAATATCGAAGTCGCTTCACTGAAAATATCGAAGTTCAGCGGCTTCACAGTAAGACTGGAAAGTCGACCCCTACTGAATTGGGAAAATCCTCCGAGAATGATAATGACTCGTTAATATTGTTTGCTCTTCTTCTTCTTCATCTTAGCGTTAATCCCAGTCGCATCCAAAGCTTTCAGCTTGGCCATCTCGAAAGAGATGGTCTTGGGTCTGCCGGGGTGCGAGAGATATATTATGCTTTTGGCAATCTCACCTCCGGCAACCAAGGACCCAAGACGGCGTGCGTTTTAGTCGGTTCGAGTCCGACATAACCGCCTCCACCGGCTCCGTGGGGATTTTTCGCAAGATAAAAAAAAATCCAAAGATTTCAGGTTGGAGTCTAGGGTTCGCTTTACCGTCTAACAGCGGATTTGGCTGAACTTCGATATTTTCAGTGAAGCGACTGCATTATCGTTTGCTCTAAGATACAAGAACAAAATAAATAAAAATTACAATTGATAAAAACTTTGTAATAATGAACAAAGGAGTAGAATAAAAAAAAATAGTAATTTGCATTTACGTTACTACCTAAATAGATTTTTTATTACTTCAGATCATTGCTTGATGTCTGTAGTATTTTTTTCATGTCATTTTGATTATTGATTCCAAGGATTTGGTCTTGTTTTGAATTTTCATTTTATTTTAAGCATTTTAATAAATACTTTATATCGCGTGTATGTGAATTATGTACTCTAAACGATTATCAAACTTATTAAGAGTATTTGAACAGCTGTTTCTTTAAAACCAAAACCCCATTACAACACAAACTTGCTGTGTATAAAATAACTATTCACGTTGTATTCAATGCAAATATGAAATCCTAAATCCATATTTATTTTACTACATAACATCATTGCATACATGAGCACAATAAGATTGCTATTTGAATTTAGAGCCTCCTGGGCAAGTATCAACGAATTATAGAAATCTGTGATGAAACAAAGCTTGTTGATAAATGTTATGATTCGATTGAGATGAAGGACCATTACAGTTTTAGAGGGGTTATCAGTAAGGTCGGTATCACATGAATGACACCTATTTTATGGTAAACATTATGTCTATCCCGATAACCGGTATCTCACCAATGGTCCATGTGTTTATTAGCCTTTTAATACACCCACTCCTAGAATTTTCTGAAAGAATGATCAGAGGTATGTTTTACGTCCACATCAGGCCAGCTTTAATTTCTTGCTACATAATAATTTTAGACACCGTTCAAAAATATTTGCCACAGAATCAATAACTCAGTCAAGGCTACTGCGTAAAATATTACAAAGTAGGAATTAATCTTACCTGTAATTCCTAGCATGTGGACTTGGAGAAGGAGACGGTTTCGGTGGCGCTGGCCTGCGATGCGAGGCAGCGTGAATTGGCAAGTGAGCTGGTGGAGCATACCGCCCCATACCTCCGCTGCCATGGATCGGCATTCCATATTGTGGCATGATCGGAGTGAAAGACGCAGAATGTGGCTGAGGAGGCACTGACTCCTGAACCTCGCAGTTCCCTGAGCCTGAGACCGGACTAGTTTTCACACGGGTCTGGTGACGTTCTCCGGAGTTCTGCTGAGTTTGTTGTTTCACCCATGCATCTTGCGACATCTCCATTGAGAGGCCTTTGACCTGTAATTACACAAATTAGAACTATTTAATATGAATCAGATCAATTCATTGTACGAACACCTGAATACATTATAAAAGTTGACGAATATAGTCAATAAAAATACAGGTGCGTGTTGCCCTGGTAATGACAATTATATTTTTATATTCATTTTTAATACAGTATTTTTTTTCATCTTCAAGAGCCATTCTCATAAAGAGAATTGGACGAAGCACTCTTTACTCCTCCGACATAAGATTACGTTTACGGCAATTAACGCGATCATGGTTATAGCTTTGAATTGCCTGATGTTCCAATCAGGTTGCAGTGATTGTAGTTACAGGCTGTCTCAGGTGGCTTCAGCGTATTTAGGATAAATGCTTAATAGAATGGAGCTAATATTCATATTCTTCCCCCTTTTCTCCGACCAGGAAATGCAGATAGGCTTTTTATTTTTTATTACCCTTAACTACCCATTTCACGATCTTATTTTACTATAACCAAAGTGACGAAACGGGTCATACCTGCATGTAGAAAGTAATTCACTTACAGTGAGACCTGTAAGTAGACATCTACCCTTTTTCAGGACATCATACTCAGTAATGGTTTCAACTGTGTTTATTTTGGTTCTGCCATAATTACCTCTGTCTATCAAAAATTATAGTAACGGGGACAGCGCACTATTATGATGGGCTCGATGCGTTTTAAAACTTTCATTATTACCCACCTGCAAATTTTCTCCACTCTTGAGGAAGCTGGATAGCGCATCCTGGCTGACGTGGACTTCTCCCTTATACATGAATTCGAGGAGCGCCTGCATGTTGTCAGCCGTTGTGGCTTCCAGAATGACGTAGCAAGCACCGGCATGACTTGGGGGTGCTGAGTCAAATAGTTCTTGAAAATGTTTACTGCACGCTGCCAATATCACCTTGTGAGCTTTGAAGTGGCGACCTGAAATAATGAAAGGACAAATATTTAAAATATGCTGGATGCAAACAGGCTTGTACAGCTGAGGAATGGACTCACTGGAAATAGAGTTTAATTTGCAGTGTTATATTCGTAAAGTTGAAGATAGTACTGAAGATGTGGCCACCTTCCTTTGAGTACGCAACAACTACTTCTTTTCCACTTATTTCTCTATTTATTTTATTTCCCCCCCTTCCTGTTGGAATTTGAGCAATGCCTCAACATTGCGAGGAAGACTCGTGTCTCTACAGCATTTTCGACCAAAGAAAAATCTGTCAAATCAAAATTACTAATTTTATTGGTCAAAGAGACTTAAAAATAAAAATTTGTGTTACTGTTGTTTCGAATGTTCACAGGCTGCTGTAAACTCTCACGCAAAGTTAAAAAAAATACATCCAACATGTAAAAACAAAATTAGAACAGCAATTTAGGAGGCGTTCAAAATTAATCTAATAGTCAAATAGAAAAAGAACTGTTTATGTCTTGTTTCTGTGTAAAATTATGTTTACGTTGTGTACTCTTAGGAGTAACCTTTTGTATAAATAAACTACAATTCTACACTAGTATTCTGAATTATTTATGGAACTAACAACTGCTAACAGATCGGCATCTCAAAACCGCAAGAGTAAAAGACTATTTTATTATCGATCTTGGCTAATCTTGTTGACCCTATTGTCTATTTTTATATGTTTAAATATATTAAAGATACGTATACGGCCCACGCGATGCAATAAACAATAAACAAAAGTCAAGGTAACTGGTCCCAGAGCAATTCTACGAAGCGTACGAGAGGGGAACGACTTGAGTTACGCTTATATTGGAAGGAGAATTTATTTTCTTTTGTTCATTCGTAGAACACGACCACCAATGTAAGAAATGACATAACTTGCAATATTTGCAATTGTTTTTTAATCGTTTCTATTATTCATATTTTTAGCTCAAAATCTTCCGGTCCAACGTGAAATCCGTATTGCTGTACGGGTGCGAAACGTGGAAGGTCACAAAGGACATCTCGCACAAGCTCCAGGTCTTCGTCAACCGATGTCTTCGCAGAATCCTGGGTATTTACTGGCCAGAGAAAATTTCCAACGAGCAACTCTGGGAACGTTGTGATGAAGTCCGGATCGACCAGCAGATCAAACGCCGTAAATGGAGTTGGATAGGCCACACCCTCCGAAGGGATCCAAACCACATACCGAGGCAAGCCCTAGACTGGAATCCCCAAGGAAAGCGCAAACGTGGTCGTCCAAAACAGACCTGGCGGCGGACTATCATTGGCGAAGCGAAAGCCATTGGAAAAACCTGGAGCGAAGTCAAACGCGAGGCTCAAGACCGTACGGGATGGAAACTCACTGTGGACGCCCTCTGCCCCAGCTAGGGGCCAAAGGACCTTAAGTCAAGTCAAGTCATTATTCATATTTTTAATGATTGTCTTTTTAAATATACGTTATATAAATAATCTATAGTCAATACTCAATAATTCATATTTTATCAACTATGGCTATATTGATCGAACATAATAATAGTCTCGCCTATTACTGTTTTTTTACTATCAGATATAGAACCGTGATTATCTCATTGCCAGGGATGGTCATAGGCCAGGAGGACGAGGAAGTCCCGGAACGCGCCACCACGCTGTTATAACATCATCATCTTCTGTGAAGACAGTCCTGTGTTTTAACCATCATGTAGTGTACCACTTTTAAATAAAAATTTAATTTCCACATTTCACTATTTATGGTTCCAATTCAATTTAAAAAAAACACTCTGTAGGGGAACCCGGGGCATCGCGGGCCCCTTAAGGAAAATCGTAAATAAAACCATAGAATTACATTATATTTTATGTAATCAACAGTCTTTTATCAGTCTTATTAATTAGCTTTAAGCTTAACATAAAATTATATTTTTTTAATACCTAACTTTGGTACAAATCACATTTAAAAAAAAAATAGGATCTGCCTATTTTGCCCCGGATATGGGGTAAAATGGTCCTATGCGGGGCAAAATAGGCATATAAATTAAATTGGTTAAAATCGAGTACAAAAAGAACAAATATGAAGCGATTCGTCGTCGTTGTCCTCCTCACCCGCGCAAGAACAGTGGGCCCACCGGTTACAGGCGCGGCATGTGACCCAACCTTCAGCAGATTAAGAGTACCAATCACCGCAGTAAAGGCATTCTACGTCGTCGTCTTCTTCTATATTTGTTTTAGTCTTCTTTACTTTCTGGCTCTTTTTCTTATTCTTACTTTTAGTAACTCCTGTCTTTTCTTTTAGAGAATGTTCTAAATCTTTTTATAGGGCGAGCCAGTGATCAATGCTGTTTTGCCGCGTTTCCTTGTGGCTTCTAACTCCTGTTGCCTTAGGTTTTGGCATAATGTCACCTGGTGATATAAGGCAGCATGCAGCATGTTCTTGTGCAGCAGAAAATATAGATCTATAGCTACCTAGTTTTGCATGGGATATAATTATGCTGTTTATTTTTATACTCTTCAAATTTTCGCTGCAACGTGGATCTTGGTACATTATACTCCACAGCGCAGCGGCCCGTTTACAGCTTAATCTTCCACAACTCACTTCCCTAACAGCTATTTCCATATCCTCAAATATCCACTTGGCACGATCTGTTTTCCATCTGAACCATTTTGAAACTGTAAAAAAAGATATAACTTTTTAATTACCTGAGGCAAAATGGGCACCCTGCCTGTTTTACCCCGCTCATAGTGCCCCCAACGACAACAAAAAGTAAAGTTCAGGCAATAATAAAATGATCTAGTTATTTGAAGAAGTTTTTTTCTAGATATTTACATACATAGTCGAAATTAGTAATGAAAGCCATGACAGGTAATTTAACACAATCATAAGTTAGCTATAACAGAAACAAATAACATAAAATTTATATCAAAAGCACGAACTTACGTTTTTTTGTTCTGTCGACCCGCAAAATGCAGCACCGCACATGAAACCACTTCGCTCGCTCGCGCGAGGTTGACTGACACACGGATCGACAAGTTCCGAGCGTCTCGGGCGAGAGTTATACAGGGGAGAGGGGGTGCCAGCTTTGCCTCGGGAGCCCGTTATGCCCCGGGTTCCCCTACTGCTGAAACCGGGAACCAGAGATTTCGTGCAAAACAGGAGTGCCTATAATTATATAATTATATTACCATCGTTGCTTTTATCACGTGTGCAAAATCCAAATTATACGGAAGTAGAAAGTGAGCAAAAATTTAATTGCAAAATTCCGGTACACACCTCTACACTACATACATACATGAATGTCATTAATGCACTAATAAAACTACGCTCCTTATTTTATAAACGCGAATGTTTGTGAGTATAGATGGATGGATGTTTGTAACTCTTTTAAATCTAAAGATCTGGATGAATTTTAATAAAATTTGGCATCTACGCGGGCGGAGGCGCAGGCAAAATCTAGTATAAAATACATAAAGTTTTGCTCCGTTCGTTGGCGTGAAAATGATGTTGGAAAGGCTCAAAAGATGGCGTTACGGAATGTATGAAAGAGAATGACAACTCCGACCCCAAATAATAATTAGGACGAGGACAGGCAAATTATGATGATGATTCAATTAAAATTCTTGTTAAGTTTTAGGTATTTGATGGGAGGTAAATATATAAGGGTATAACCTCATTGTACCCATATATCGCAATAAAAATATTTGAATTTGAATTTGAATATGATTAGTCAATATGCAATCAACTTCTTCATTCTTTAATCTCGGTCCTATCCATAGTTTTCAACTCGGAGTCCGGGGTCCACTTTTTCAGTCTTGTTAGTCTAGGTACTTATAATTTAGGCGTTTTTTTATAGAATGTTGCCAATGAATATTACTATACTCCATTTGTTTAGGTACTTAAAAAAAGGTAAACAAGAAAAATGGTGGATTTCAGAAATTGTCAACCTTCAATGACAATAGTATTTTTGTGCATGATTATGGGCAACACAAAGACTACATTTACCTTAATAAATCATTTTAAAGTTTATAATATTAAACTGACACGTTCAACACATTCACAAAATTATGATAACAATCAAAGTGATTTCAAATTCAATTTCACTGAATAAAATTTTAGTCTGAGTCCGAAGTACTACCACCAACACTAATTACAAAGTGAACATAGGTTTCCTCAATAATCTTATCTAGGGCTCCACTTCTTTCAGTACATGCCCTTCGCAGCTCTATATGGTACCGCACAATAACAAAATACAAACTGCGAATAGACTTTGACAGTCACGCATGTATGGCGCGATCTGGAGAAAACTGTTTTGAATATCTGTATTTTTAGTTTCTTTATGGTAGGCACAGTGCAATAGTTTTAAAACTTATTCTAAATAATATAATAATTATAGTTTTTTAGCTTAGGGAATAATAATTGCAACTTAATATTAAACAAAGTTGTTAAATATAGAAAAATATAAGAGAAGAAATGGTTTTTAAGTTCTAAAATGATTTTATATTGGTTTCTTTTTATTTCGGAACGGAAAATGCCCCTATAAAAGAACCCTTTTTACGATTTGTTTACCTTTTTTTAAGTACCTAAACAAATGGAGTGTAGTAAGTATTCCTTCTAACCCTTTCACCTAACCTAATTGCTAGTGTTAGGAATGAGTTTAGGATGATGCTGCGCAAGCTCTTCTTGAATTAAACTTCAACCTGAGACCTCTCAATCATAAGGGTAATTACTCACTAAATCATGCAACCATGACGTTAATTCTGTGACGTGTAATCTGCACGTGTGCTGAATTTCAGCCAAATCTGTTCAGCTGTTTTTGCGTAAGAAGCGCACACACTAATTTCCGCGTTTGGTTAAATTTAGTTTTAAAATGTTAGAGTGACAATGAGAGGAATGGTTTTAAAAATAAAAGTTAAAAATATTTTTTGTTACGTAGATACCTTATCAATTTTTCTATACAATTGAGCTAGTGAATTATGATATCCATGTAATATAAAGAACAATAATTTTCCTGCAGCTGGCGAAGTAAGCAAGTAGATATACACAGATATAAAAACATACTATTCCAACACATCGACACTGTCAATTCGACCAAAAAAAAAATTGTATCAAACGTATCACTTCCTTGAAAACGGCCGATTGCATCTCTTTCTACCCGTAACAAACGACAAAGACAAAACATTCACGCACAAGCGTGAACGCACACAAATCTTCATTAAATAATTTATTATCATCAACTCGTTACCTCTCCACTAGTTCAATGTTTTCATCACAGATGGCGTTACTAGCCAGTTATCTGTTCGTAGCGTAAACTTCTGACACCCCGTTGTTTGTTTTCCACACTTTTCTTCTACGTTTTTTATGGTTTATTACTTCGCTGAAAGTTGAGTAAATTACTATATTTTTAGATTAACTGCTGATTTCAAGGCTAGTGCTAATATGTAGGTACTTCAATAGCACAACACTCATAGATACGGTTCAATAAATGTATAGTCTCAACTCTGTTTATTTTATACACATATTACTTGACTCATATTACAAATAATGTACTTATACGTGCAATTATGTAATGCTTCTTTTGTCAGCAAAGTTTTTACTATGCGTCGATATAGGGCGCGCGTTGTAGGTATCTGTCGGCCGGACTATAGATAGAGCCGAAGTACTTACATCTATTACGTCATTACTCACGAACCGCGGAACAAAATACGGTTAGCCTTGGACCCGCGGTCGTATGCGCTGCCGAAGGCCGGCCACACGCGGTAAGATTACGCGACGCGATGTCAGTTTTATAGACCATTATAAAAATTTGTCAAGACTGAAGTTAAAATTCGACATTTTGTTTTAAAGTACGACAGTAGTTAATAAGTAGCAAGCTCAATAAAGGGTAAGTAGTAGTAATTATCAGAGGTGTATCTGTTGCGTAGGGAGGGAGAAATTTATATCATGAGAAGTTCGTCACTTTTCAAGGACGAGCCATAGAATTGAGTAGGTTCATGTGGCTAGTATAAAGGTCAGGATGGGAACCCAGAATCTCTCACTCGTATAGTTGAATCCATAACCACTAAGGTACTAATTAAATTCTGTTGTAAAAGAAATTCCACTTGAATTAATTGATTTGAACATCGCACTATGTAAATTTTATGCGTTAACATTCAATAGTTAGAATAAAGTACGGCATAGTAATGAAGTACAGCTAGTTCCAATGACAAACGATCATTGTTCGCAAATTCGCATGCACCTTGAAGTATTAGTAAATAAAACAAGTCAATACATATTCATGGATATTACATTACGTTTCGATGCTAAACAGTTAATACTATGTACGACCTTCTGAAGATGTGTTATTCCTCATATTTAAGACGGTAAACTAAGAAATTGTCTAACAGTAATTTATTAGGGGTATTCATTTGTACCTATGAGTATGAGGCCAGCCTTTTGAGAATGGGTAAATTATGTATGACATTATTTCGAACGTATTAATATTTGAATAATATAATCGCACAAAAAAGCGAACTTTAACCTTTAGTGCTTAATTGCATACATTTTTCTTTTCATACATCTAAGCAAAGGGTATTTAACCTCTAAATAAAAGTAAACTTAATACATATATTATGATTCCTGTTCTGAGTAGGTAAAAAAAATGTTGAAAATGAACAAAATCATAATAGAATAATCACTCCGTAACTATTAATAATTTAGGGAAGTCCTTGAATGAACTAATACAACACGGAAAAGGGTTTTAACAACTACTAAAATTTATCCTTTCATTGTTACTATATGCAACTTGATGTTTCAATTGTGCATATATCATTTTTGATCTGCGTTAGAGTGCGTAATACGTGATAGAACACAAAATAACTACTTGTACGTTCCAACAGAAATGAAGTAATTATGCAAAGACTTCTAAAAATAGACGAAAGATTTACGTTACAGATTGATTTCTATAAAGATTATGTTACAGAAAATATCGTGTTAGTTTCTTTATTGAATAATAATGAAAAATGCAAATAGCAATTAATCGCACAAATGCAGCCAGCCTTACTTTGAGGCACAGCGTTGCACGACCGCTTCGCTCCTACAAACTCCGCCCACGGATTTATTTCAACGACTTCCTCGTTCTTCGATTCATTTTGTTACCTATTTTTATTACAATAGAATTTGTTTTGCCTATTATGTATAAGTACATGTACGCACACAACATATTTCTGATTATGTAGAGGCTCCGAATGGGAGTTCGAGATGACACATGCATTTATTCACTGTAAACTATGCTGCAATTTCCTTCTAAATTATAGGGCGGTGTATCCTCGTATATTATTTTGAAAATTTATTAGATAAACTGAATAAATAACGTTAGTCAAGTTCGTTAGATATTTTTGATATGATGTGTTATAACAAAACGAGAATATATTTGCAAAAACTAACGATTTAGTCAATTTTATTCAACGATTTTTAAGTAAAGAAACGTGTTTTTCGGAAACGGGTTTTTGTTTTCGTCAGTTATGTTGTGTTTGCAAGAGCGCCAGTACGAATACGTACTTACATCACTATTTATATTCAATTCTGCTGTTGTTTTGTAGCATATGAATACATTGTTGCTAACGTAGGCAGCTACACACTACGAACAATAATATTAACACCAAAAAGTCAAGTAGAATAATTAATTATTATTAAAAAAAAATATATTGAACTTGCTCTTTCTGGTCCGTTTGTAATTGGGTAATATTTATTATGGTTTTTTAAGACCTTGGCGGATTTATTTTGTTATTACAGTTACAAATTTACCTACCTATTCATCTTATGTGGGAATTATTAAATATATTGTCGGTGTTTAAATAAATATATTTTTAGAATTAATTAAGTCGCTAGTAGAGCCATGCCATTTTTTTTATACGTTCTTTTTTTTCATGATGCTGATGGTGACTATGATTCGCACTTACATTCACACACACTTTTAGCTTTGTAATACAAGTATATTATTAAAAATGTAAACGTGTAAATGTAAACTAAAATTGATCAGCTGGTATAAGGAATTCAACATAGTTTTCTATAGTAATATTGGTTACTTATTTAAAAGAATTGACTATACTATACTATGGATAGTAAGTCTTCAGGAAAACAACTAATTCCCGCATTGTGACGTCACCATACTTTAAATTTCTAGTTTAAAAAAATATTATGTACTTTACTAACACATAAAAATACACAAAATATCTACGTTTTCACCAACTAAGTAGTGCCCTACTTAGTTGGTGAAAACGTATTTTGTGATCTATTGTTAATCCTATCAACCATAATCTAACGTGTCCAAGTCACGCCAAACTCTGCACTGATAAAATACATACCTATAGGTAACATGTGATATATTTATAATATATATATATATATAAAATTACATTACAATTGAATACGGAAACACGTGTCCATATCACATACAGAGGTATATATGTATACATATATAATTTATGTAAATTGACGAATCATGTATTTAACGATGTACCTGGCTTAACCTTGGAGAATTTAGTATGGGTTTGTAAGGGAATAACAAAAGTTTCTACTAGTTACTCTGCCTTTCAAATAAAAATGTGTCTTCTATCTTATTTATTTTGAGGTTATTTTTCTTTAGCAACATTAAGTACATAGACTTTAAAAGAACTAGACAAAGTTACAGCATCATGTTTCATTCAAAACATTGTTTTAAGTAGTTCAGAAAGTTTTAAGTTTCAATAAACAAAATGTTTAAAACTCTTGAACTACTTTCAACGTGTTCACTCTACGCTATCGGACATCAAAAGCTCCGCTATAACTATCAGTGCAGTGTTGCAACGGTTGCAACTGCGCTGACCCGCCCGCGCTGCGCCCGCGCTTCTTTAACAAGGAAATGAGCGACGACATTGGTCGACGCGCACGCGGCTTGCAACACCACCACTGACATTGGCCCCATTACGAGACCTAGTTACCGCTTATCATGCATGTGTGCAGTGGGCCTTATATTCGAATCGGTTTAGTTATCATAATTTCAATGTGTATTTAGGTGGCATTTAGTAGACAAAAATGTTCAATTTGAAGGTAAATGTGATTATAAATGTAAGATTTTACGGGTACGCACTGAAAAAAATCGGATTTTATGTTCATGTTCTTTTTGTGTGACTTTTTTTGTAACTATGACATTTGAGCTTTGTTTTCATGGCTGAGTAATTGAGATACGTATAAAAAAGTTTAACATTGCGGTGCAAAATACTAATTAAAAACATAAGCCCTCATCAAAATTGATCCAACTGGTTCTAGATCTGGAATAGATAAGAGTGGCATCACTTCAACACGACATCCATACTCCCATATCCATACTAATATTATAAATGCGAAAGTATTTCTGTCTGTCTGTCTGTATGTTACGCTTTCACGCACTGAACCGATTTTGATGAAATTTGGTATAGGGGTAGATTAGACCATTAGAAAGGACATAGGCTATGTTTGGTCGCGATAACCGACATCCACGCGGGCGGAGCCGTGGGCAAAAGCTAGTCTTAAATAACTAAAACTGCGCTGAAATAACTGAATACAACCAATCATCAAACTATTTTCTTTTTACAATTCTTTTTTTGTTTGTTCCAACAGCCACAAATTCCAACCAGTATCTAACAATTATTTAAATTATCTTGACATCACTACTTTACAACAGTGAATTATTGTACAGTTTACTGAGTGATGTTCCAATTCGGTTGAGTACAGCGAAAATGTTCTTCGCATTGAGGGCCCTGCGACCACACGACATTGCATCGTCCGACAATTCGTAAATAGGTCAGCGGCAACTGAATAGATTATTTATAAGGATGGTTCTTTATGTGGAACACCTTTAAAAATTCAACGATAGACAGTTTTCAATGACAAAACGTTATTGATTGAATAGTTACGTGAATAAACTAGTAGCTTGTGAATGAGAATTTGTGACAGTAAAACCGTTAGAAAAATTCCATTGTTCGTATTTTATTAATACAGGAATTAATCGGCATTCAGAATTTAAAAATAGAAAACCTTTCTATTGGTTTTATTTATTGTTGGATTTAGTTGTATTGAACAATATAATGACATAGGTATGTCTTTTAAATCTTCTAGAACCTACTTTAATATACCTACAGCTCCACAAGTCTATTGCTGCTATGTGTTGAGTCATTTCATTCTCAATAAAACTATTTATGTGGAAACATGCCTCCTTTGGGGTTAATTCCATTTTTTAGGCTAAAATTAGTGGCATACAAAATATTATGCAAAGTGAAATGCAAAAAAAAAACCATTTATTTTGAAGATCTTGTTATGTTTTAATGTCTTCATCACTCTTGTTTCTTAGTTAGTTTTAAATGCAACCTGTACATCATGTTATCGCAATCATAACAATGTGTATGTTATTTTAAAGTCCACTCCGTTCACTCGCCACAGCTTTTGTCTCTCATAACAAAGACATAGCAACTAGCTATTATATTACAATTATTTACGCTATAAAGTGTATTATCATAAGTCAAACACTGCGTATCTTGCCGAAAGTCAGTTAACTCGACTCTATGACCAAACATTAGAAAACAAGTGCGTGAACATGCTGGCTGGCGATCGGTAAAGTCGATTTTAAATGACTGACGATATTCCACTGAGACGCATCACACGTATTTGGACGTATAAAAAATGCCAAGGTCTCCATAATTCGCATAATCAATAAATTAATATGTGAATTTTATCGTTACGTTGTCGTGTCGTGTATTATAATCAGCACGGCCCTTAGCAAATATAAACAGATGCGGTTTTTGTGTGTTTGAATTTGACGTTTTATATTTCACAATGAAATTTATTGAGACGATTAATGTATCTCGGTGACGTAATCAAATATTTTATTTGATCGTCCTTACTAGTGAGAATGTTAGTTTGATTTTTTTAGATATTTCAATAAAGTCACACGAGAATTGACAGATTTTCTAAATGTACTTTAGAAAAGTACTAAATAAAACAAATAATTATAATACTGCAATTCACATTGATAAATGCCTATTTCAAAAAGCTCAAATATCCAAGATATCTAAACATCCGAAAGGGAAAGCCGAAAATTCGGGGCAAATGCGAAATCAAATTGAAAATTGAGTTCCCCCACCATAGATATAAGCTTCAAAGCCCGGATGCAAGTGAAAACGACATCAGGGGGGTACGACTAACCCCATTCCACGGCCACCCACACGCACACATACACAAGCAGTGTCGAATATACATGACAACGCATCCCACCCGTCGGGCGTAAGCCACCCAAATTCAAGGTCGACATGGAAGGCACACAGCCTTGGCAGAGCGAGACGGCGACACACACCCCTAACGAAAGTGCAAGCGAAATGCGTGAGAGAAAATCAATCTTGCACGGAGTGGGGGCAGCTGGAAAACTAGGTGAACCGTTTCGGACGTTCGGTTTCAGTACGTGCGTTGATTGCTAATGGTGTTGCAATTAGAATTTCAGGCTACATTTTAGGCTAAGTGCGTTTAGTACTCTTGTGAGAATCGATAATCGAACTGGTGAAATAGTACCGTTGGAATCATAAATAGGTTACACAAATACATTTCAATGTTAAGTATTGATTTATTCACTGCCTCTGTCATGTTAGTGAATAGAAATCGATCTTGAAGACGTTACCTACAATATTTAGCTTGTAATATCTTATATGCCTTACTGAACTACACACTGCAAAATACAATTAAATACTTATGCAGGTTTGAAGGTTGCATTGCAAGCGTAATTTTTTCACAAAATTATATATACGTAACGTAAAGAAAAAATTAAATGTAATACTATAACCCATTACATCGAATAATAAAATACTTTTCTATTCCAAACGAAGCCAGAATACTTAATATAAAAAAAAAACACTAATGAGGCTATTTTAATGGAAAAACTGCCAATGTCCCCCTTGCCTAAACGCAAAGTAAGGCAAAATGTCCCACTGAACAGAAAATGAAACAAAAAGTGTCCATGTTGCACACGATCAACCAACCGCTTTGATTACCGAAACTGCTCAATCATCGTGACTGAGCATTTTGTCAAAGGTAAATTTAACCCTTCTGCGGCATCCCTCGCAAATCAATAGGTACATCCCTGCACACCCCGGGCAAGGGGTAGAAATTAGGCCTACACTAAATATGCACAACTATACAGGAGAATTCCAGGGAGGGTAGTCTGTTTTACGTGTATAATGCACTCGAGTATAGGCTGCGAGGGTGACTCCCGCTGCGGTATCGAGGGGGTTGAACCCCCCCCGCCACCACTGATGTTTGGCCGACCGCAGCAACACCTTGATTTTTCGTCCAAACCTTCGTGATAATATATTTTTTAAACAAATATCGTGCGAGTTATAGCCTGTTAGTTTTTATAAATATTTTGCACGTAATCTCATTCGTTACAACAGAGTAGTTTCGTACCAATACACGAAACAGGTTTACCTACCTATGAGTTTTAATATATAAAAAACTATAGATGCGAGTGCGTACGAAAATCGTGATTTATCTGTACGAATCATTGATAGATACGCAGTATCTGCTTAGTAACACGAAATAACTTTGAAGAGTAGCAGTAGTCTTTAAAATTAAGTATAGTTTTGCCATATAGCCTACTTAAATCAAGTTTTTCTGTAAAAAAAACAACAACAATGTCCAACATGGGCACTTTTTGTTTCATTTTCTATTCAATGGGACATTTTGCCTTACTTTGCGTTTAGGCAAGGGGGATATTGGCAGTTTTTTTACTAACTTTTTTATTAATAATTTTATTATCTTTTAGTACCGAACTATTTGATTGATCCGGATTGCATTGAACCAAACATAATGATGATATACCCAATTAAATGTGAGTTTCTACCAACTCCTACATGGTGTGATTATTATGTTTTTTGTTTTGGGTATTAATCAGTTCTGCATAAAATATAAATAACATTTTTTGCTTTAACAGTATTAACAATGTAAATATGCTTTTAGGAAAATAGAAAAAAATACTTTGTAGCCAACCAAGGAGTTTAAATAACCGGTTGCAAGAGTTGTATAACCGTAATTATGTTCAGTAAAATATTTAAATTAAAACAGCTAATTCAAGGAGACTCAACAACCGGGCCTATTTTTATTGTTCAGAGTACAATTTCAGTATTACTTTAGCCATCAGAAGCAAGTTTGATACCGATCCATTTGACGATATTAGGTATCAAGTACTCACCTACTATCGATCTCAACTCTTCCATCAAAGCAAAGAGCTATAGCTACTTTTCTCATACACCCTACTAATCAAGTCTGCAGGGTTTTCCCCTTTCAATGACGTACAGGCGTACCCTTCTTAAAACGTACAATATTATTATATACTAGTATTAATTAACTCATATTATAAATATCTTTACTATGCTACACCTTGCCATTTCATTTAATTAAAATAAACACTTAACTTACACTTTGTTAATTGATTTTAACATTTACGTAGCTAACACTTTTACTGTCAAATATTACGTGTCCATTGAAGCATAACCAACTAAATGTGGAATTAGAACAACCGGTTTTATGACGTCAGTTTTCTACATTAACTGAATTCACAGAACTCTATGCAGATTACGATGCTCGTTAATAACTTCGAAATTGGGAAAGCTGGATAAAAAACTTAAATATGACTTATCTACTACATTCGTAGGTGTAAAGTCAGCCGGCATAGTAAAACAGGTGTAAAAATCGTGTAGATATAAAAATATACAGGCCGATAATGCAAAAAACTTTCACTCGTAATAGGAAACCATTACTTTAAAAGTAATGGCAGTTTTTAATGAATGCACTCCTTGTAGCTTTTTAATAAATTTTATAACAGTAAAGACGATTATTGTATAGCCTGTCAATGAGAATAAAACAGACAAAAAAGAAGAAATGTAGTAAATATAAAAATATGTGACAGACATAGAAAACGTGAAATACAACAGTTGGTGGCTTTTATCAAATATTCAAGAACCAAAACTCGAAGTGTTGTTAGTGATATAGAGCTGTCAATAAAAACGAGGAGCAGTAGTTTTGGCGCAATATCAGATAAACAAGAAATACAATGAGGAAGCAAGAATATTGAGCATACAGCTTTTGAGTGTGCAAGCTACGAGCTTGATATCATAAACAATTGACATATTCGAACCGAAATACTGAACTTGTCACTTACGTAGAATTAAATGACACTTCAGATGAAAAATACTATTTTTACAAACATGTTAAATGAAAAAATTATCTTGCACATGACTATTTTATTTAGAACGTATACCTTGCTGCCATTATTACCGATATTATATCAAGTTTCTATGATAAAAATAGTAAAGTGGTGATATCAATGTTGATAACAAATTTGGAATAGCTTTATATAACATAAAAAAGATACCATAATCTACTTAGAGAACTCGTTCTGTCTGAAGGTAAGTAGATGTTCGGAGCAAATACTGCACATTTTCACGTTATGAAAGGTGCAAGAATACTTGTCGAACAAATGAACCAGCTGCTACGATCATAAAACATAAAATATTGATTTATTGCGACGAACGATTCGACATAAAATATTTCAGGCCAAATTTGAATAAATGCAAGCACAATTCACACCAGAAGGCGAAACCATAAAAATGATGCAAAAGAAATTGGAGAAACCTTTCATTTACCTAGACAATGAAACAAGGACACCCTTCGTACAAACTTCTGAAGAAATAGAAATAATTTTATTTGAAGCAACGTAAAAAGCAGATGAAATTTTACAAATTGTGGAATATTTATCAGTTAAAATAAAATAAGCAAAAATAAAATATTTTAACGAATTTATATAATTTGAAGTTCTTCTTAACGTGATTCCCCACGAAAAACTTGGGCACATGCTACAAACATCCCAATTACGAAGTATTGGAAACTTGTCCAGTTGGAAAACTGACACAGTAGTTTCTGTGTCCGTAGCTGAAATACGGAGACAGCAGGAGGGTGGGAGTTCCGGGGGGTGTCTGGGGGGCTGGTTGCCTCGCGACACATATACCGGCTCGGTCGATAAGGAAAGCGGGCCGAGTCGATGCGTTCCGCATAGAGTTTGAAAACGCACTGAATTCGACTGTTAAAATGAAATGGAATTTAGATTCGACGGAAGCGTTAGGAAACTAAAGGATACTTACTTGAGAATGAATATTAATAAAATAAAAATTAGAATAATACGGTTTTGCTCGAATTGAAAAATAGCGACTACAAAATATATTACTGACATTAAATAAAATTAGAAATTGAATCAACGAATGCATGCTTTTCGTCAAATTTTTATGCATTAAAATTCTATTTTGAAAGATTTCTTCAAAGGCAACATTTTTGACAGCGACAAGTGATACTTCAGGCAATTCTTCAATTGTCAATAGACACCGGAACGATACGATATTTACTGATATTAGTGAAGCGAGAAGGAAACATGGTACAAGCAATAACGAGGCCGTGAGTCAGGCATGCAGAAAACGAGATACTCGTTGAAAATAGCTAAGGAAATGTAAACCTTATCCATGTTCTTATATTGTATTCTTAATTCTCATAAAATTGAATGCAGTCTTAGTATTATTAGTGTTGATTTTGACGATTTTTATTTTACCAACTGTACCTTTTGCCAGCAGCCGGGCACTCCAGTATCTAACAGTTTAGTGCTCACTTTGGCAATTGGTAGATTGGACACTTAGGATCCTAAGACAGGTAGGACTGAACCGTTTTATTTTAGCTGGTTTGTCACTTACGTAAACTGAACGAAATACAGCAATGTATGCAACTTAAAGTTGAATATAAGTGAGAGCAGAATACTTTTCTAATCTAGGTGGCCTATTCATACTAGTGATATTAGTACTGTGCTAATATAAAATACTAGTAAAATTAAATCTTATGTCAAAATATCACCAAAACAAGTAATTCAAAAGTTTTATTTTATTTTTTTATTATTATTAAACAATTTATCATGGACATTAATTCCAATGAACGTCTAATTAATTTGTAATCGGTAACGTTCAAACTAGAGCGCTTGTATGACAATGACTAACTATAAACCAGCCATTTTCAGAAGGGCCGTGAATGCAAACTTCCCTTCCCCTTCTTCCTCCGTTTACACGCGCCGCCGGGGGAAACCCACCCTTACCGTCAGAGCCGACCCGAGCCGTCCTCCCACCTCCATAGTCTAGCTCTTGTTCGCTGCGACCTCGAAAACTTAGGTCTAAAGTTGTCGTATATATAATAACGTAAGTAGGAGAAGTAACGCCTAGATTTTTCATGTGCAGACTATAATCCTTGGGGTATTTGAGATTACAGACTACCTAACTAGATTTACCTAGGAGCTTTCGATAGTAGTTAACTATGTTAGTCGGATTCATTAACTATAATACTAAGTAAAAATAAATAAATACGATATAGTGACAATTTGTTACGTCTTTTGAATGTTTTTTTAAAGCATTAAGAACCGTATTCTAGAATGACACTCAGTCTGAATCTTGATATAGCTGAGGACAGATTGGCAGATTTTCCAAACAATCTCTCGTCAGCTAAATCAAGATTCAGACTGAGTGTCATTCTAGAATCCGGGCCTTAGTATGCTAACTATACAAATCGAATACATCAGGAAATTAAATCTCTGATGTATTCAATTTGTTAGTCACTAAACAGGTGAGATTTTTTTACAATAGTAAGTCAACGGTAAAGTAGAAAAACAAGTTTATAAATAGAATAATAACAATGAACTTATTATTCTATCACTGAATGAATATAACAAAGTCTCCGTAAAATAAATAATTTCTAGACATAATTTTTCTGAGAAGCCTTACAATCCAATTGGCAAGTAACTTAAGGTATTTTAACAAAAATATGTTGCAATTACTACGTCATTGTTACGTTTTAAGGTCACTGTTATTGTTAAGCCTAATGAATTTTCATTCAATCTTTCAGTAACGTAGTTGTTTTTTTTCTATAGAATAAAATTTTATCACGTTTCAGCTGTCCTTGAATGCTTTGCAAATGTCAAGTTATTTAATTGACAGAATCTTTAATGTATAATTTGTAGATGATCAAATTATATTAAACGTAACACTATCGATACAATTTTAGACTAATTGTTACCCCCTGACGTTAAGGGGGACCACACATCAAAACAGCAAGCTCAAAGTAAATTGCCCTACATTTACGCATCAAATGCGTCTTGTCAAGAAATATTTGCAGTGTGCTCAGGTATATAATACTTGCAGCCCCGAAAGATTTGACTGCATAGTAAATATTTGCCTGCGTAGTAAATGCGACTGAGTACACATATCACATACCATATAAAATGTAGCATTCTGCTACCTAATTATCGGTAATATCCATTATTTTTCGCAATGCTGTGCTGCTGTGAAAATCATTGCTCTATCACTTACCAAAAATGCAATACAGAATACTTAATTTTACAAATTGTAACAACTTTACAGTTTCGCGTGTTACTCTCAGTAGCCAAATGAAAGACGTGACACGTTGTATTAACAGTCAAATTTAAATACATATAACACCTTAGTGTGCATGCATGGGCTGTATCCTGATTTATGTTATATATATATAGAGGGTTGAATACCGCCAAGGCTGCTCAAAACTATTGGCGTTAATACCGGGGTGAAGAGAAACCAGCATCGACAAATTCTTGTAAATTGGTAAATTACTTCCTCTTGTCTTTACATTAGATATTGTGTACTTGAACTTCAAAAACCAAACAGATTCAAGTTGACTTAGAAGACTGGGAATCATTTGAAACGGGGGCATTGTCGCACTTTTTGCCTTAACATGGGTGTATGCGGGCCCCACTGCATGTATGAGAGGCCCCACTAAGATTTTGGGGGCCAAACTTACCTCACCTGCTAGTCATTACACCTGTTAATTAACGGCTTTACTCTTGGAGTAGCGGGTTCTGATGGTAGTTAGACCCGGGAAAGCTATCATATCGATTAAAAACCAGAAGCGATCCTCAGGCTTCAAAGTGCAAACATAAGACGACGAGGAAATTGCTATTGATATTGTTTTGTATAACAAAACCAAACTGAATAAAGCTTTTCTAGAAGAATTGAATCAATCAAAACGAGGTCACTTTTACTACGGAACCACCTGTGAAAACCTGCTTCGTATAGTGTGACGTATTTTCAGCTGTCAGTTTTCCCACGAACGTGCAACCTGCAGCGAGCTACCGACTTTCCAACGGACGACGCGCGCGCAATTAGTATTTCTATAACATAAATCGTGCTGACTGTTTAAATTGCTATGGCGCTTTAATATATTTTTATATTTTTACTGTTAATTATCAAATTGCCCTACATTTTTATATAATTAAGTTGGTATTTAATTAAAGGCCCAAAGAACACCTATACTCAAGATGTTTCGTGAAAATTAAACTATGATTCAACGGTTTACCGGTGGTCTGTTAATACTGTCAGTAATATATTTTCTCCATTTCCGTTCTAACTTATTCTTTTTCAATCTTTAATACACAATGTAGACTTTTCTCTATATAATTAACTGTAAGTATCTATTACAGCGAAGGTGCTTATTAACGATGTCTTTAGGTCTCTGGTGAAAATTCATTATTCATGCACCCCAGCTAGAAAATAGCTTTGTCATTTACTACCGATAAAATAGAATATTGGTATAATAGTTATAGGTACTATTCCAGGAGGCCAGGATTCAAACCTCGTACCTCGCAATCTAAAAGCTGACTCTTTACTACTAAGGTAGACGCATCTAATCATTGTTTGATATTCCTACTAACGATAATATAGGAAGTCTATACGTAATTATTGTATGTTTGATGAGTTCGTAAACAGACAGATTCCATATTAATGACTAGCAAATAAACGAACATAACTAGGACATCATCCATCTGATCGTGATAAATCTTCATTGGATTATATTCCAATCTTATTAGATTATATGAAATAATATTATTATTGACACTCGAGAATCTTCTCTTTTTATGACCTTACTAGATATTTGAATGAATTTTTTATAGCATTTATTATGCTAACTGTTAAGTTCGAAAAACATTGGAAAAAATGAAATGCTCAAGTGAGACTCGAACTCACGACCTTTCGCTTACAGGGCGACTGCTCTGCCAACTGAGCTATTGAGCACCACTTGAATCATTCCAAATTTTCCTTCTCTTTATATCCGTCTATAAGGGCGACGGTGCAGCCATCTACCAACATTCTTACGAACTGTTGGATACAATGAATGATTTTTCAACCATTTTTAAACATTGAATTTTGATGACTGCGCCCAAATATTTGAATGAATTTTTTATAGCATTTATTATGCTAACTGTTAAGTTCGAAAAACATTGGAAGAAATGAAATGCTCAAGTGAGACTCGAACTCACGACCTTTCGCTTACAGGGCGACTGCTCTGCCAACTGAGCTATTGAGCATCACTTGAATCATTCCAAATTTTCCTTCTCTTTATATCCGTCTATAAGACGATATAAAGACCGTCTTTATATCGTCTTATAGACGGATATAAAGAGATATAAAGAGAAGGAAAATTTGGAATGATTCAAGTGGTGCTCAATAGCTCAGTTGGCAGAGCAGTCGCCCTGTAAGCGAAAGGTCGTGAGTTCGAGTCTCACTTGAGCATTTCATTTTTTCCAATGTTTTTCGAACTTAACAGTTAGCATAATAAATGCTATAAAAAATTCATTCAAATATTTGGGCGCAGTCATCAAAATTCAATGTTTAAAAATGGTTGAAAAATCATTCATTGTATCCAACAGTTCGTAAGAATGTTGGTAGATGGCTGCACCGTCGCCCTTATAGACGGATATAAAGAGAAGGAAAATTTGGAATGATTCAAGTGGTGCTCAATAGCTCAGTTGGCAGAGCAGTCGCCCTGTAAGCGAAAGGTCGTGAGTTCGAGTCTCACTTGAGCATTTCATTTTTTCCAATGTTTTTCGAACCTTACTAGATACTTGGACCTTACTTTTTATAAGCTACTCTACATAATAACAGAATTTATGTTGTCGACTCCACCCGCGTGGATGTCGGTTATCGCGACCGAACATAGCCTATGTCCTTTCTCATGGTCTAATCTACCCCTATACCAAATTTCATCAAAATTGGTTCAGTGGTTTAGGTGTGAAAGCGAAACATACAGACAGTCAGACCGAGTTACCTTCGCATTTATAATATTAGTAAGGATTCACAAATTGAAACTATATTTTTAATCACACTCAAGACGGAGCGATCCTGTTGCCGTCAACTGGGTACTTTTAACATTCCAGAAGGATAATCTCTACAGCTCTATACCTTAATCGCTAACTACAACACTCATGGGATGAGAGAGCGGTCCCTTGTGGGGAAACACGCGGCTTATTAATAATAATAGCTACTATTGGGTTATTACGCGTAGACTATTAGTGATTATTTCTATTTCATAAAATTGTCACTATATTTTCCGGGAATTTATTTCATTTTAATCATGTTTTTCCGTAAGGTAAGGTTCGTAGTAGTAGGTACCTATTAAAATTACGGTTTGGAGATTTGTCTTTGCTTCCTGTGGCTATTAATTTTGGAAAAATATTTTTGATCACTCAATTACGCGTCGAGATGGTTGAATTTTATTCCCGAAAAAATTATTAAAGAAATAATTGACACAAAAAGAAGTAGGTTAGTTAATATAAAACGGAACATTTTAACCTTACGATGTAAAACTAAAATATTTTTGACGTTACATAAATACTTAATGAAGCAATAAATATTCCACAACATTCTACACAACGCTATCTAGACCCATGGTAAGCTTAATTAGCTTGTGTTATGGAATATAGAATACGAATAAACATACTTAGATAAGTTTTTTACGAATACATACATATTATACATAGAAACACCCAGACCAATTCATGCATACAAATATTTGCACTGAGCGGGTACATTCCCCGTTAGAGTATTGACTAGCGGGAATGAGTCCGGAGAACGAAAGCGTCAACCACAGTAGAACAAAATATTCCTAGTAGTTAATAGTGTTAACTACGGGGTATTGACCAACGGGAATGACCCATAAGTTATTGCCGAAGCCTTTAGTTTAAAGTAATAATGAAAATATCAGTAGTTCTGTTCAATCTAAGCAATCTAATCTCTAGAAGGGTGTATTCTCTGAAAATGAAGTTCATCCTACACTAATTTTTTATGTTACTTTAAAATATGTAGCACAAGAAAATTGAACCCTAGACTGACAAAGTCTAATATAGGTATTAAATTAGTTTTGATCCATTGTGAATATTCACGATATTTTTTTTTTTTTTTTTTAAAGAATATTAGAGCCGTAGTTACTAATATTCCCTCTAACCCCTCCAGCTAAGCTAATTGAATGATGTGTGTAAAATGAATATTCACAAAAAGAACAAAAGTAAAGTAGCAATATTATATAGCACTTTGCATAATCACAATATTATTATGAATGAAAAACTTTACACGTGGAGAAAAGGTATAGAAATCAAGATAAAAAGAACTGTCAACATGTTTTTATAACACGCAAAGATAAAAAATAAATGCACTCTTATTATGTATGTTTATAAAAACTGGCTACAATTAGATAACCCCGTTCATTATATCCGACTGGCACGTGTAAGTTTTAGAGGCCGAATTTTTTTGAACACAGAAATAAATGCATTGGTTGTGTAATATATTTAAAGAAGATCTTTTCTATCTGCGCGTGCACAATCACATTTTGACCTGAATGATAGCTATTGCGACGGCAATTTGGCTAGCATCTCAAATTAAAAATGGCCTACGAGACTAAAAAAATATTTTAATTATTATACGTCTTTCAGTGTTTGCAAATGACTTTTTTTCTTAGTAAAGTTTACACGTGCCAGTTCAGGGTTAAACTTGACGATAGTGCTAATGCAATGCAGATAAGTTTTTATCACGTTATTGTCAATGATATTTACTTAAATTTTAACAGTAAGTTTTGTTCCTCACTTGTTTTATAATGTTTTTTTACTGACAAATAATTATAGATTTATTCTTGGTTAAAAGACTCCGAAGTCAATAAATTTGCAAAAATATACCTACATGCAATCCACATAAAAGTAAGCGGTTTTCGTAGCCTACTTGAAGCACTTGAGATATCATTTTAGTTCTCGTGTTGCTTGAAAACGATGTATTTGGCTAAAGTAGTCTTAACAAAATACTGAAAAAAAATTACGCATACATACATGACACTAAAATATCTCACCTACCTACCATGTCTACCCATTCGGGGAAATTCAGATTATGAGTTGTTAATAATGAACATTATCGGATACTAAAAGATTCTGATCAGATTATGTTATTTCTGATTAAATATTATTTAAAATAAAAATGCTAAAATAGGAAAATCTAAATATGCTGCGCCTTAACAGATAGCCTTCAAATTTGGAACGTAGAATATGTACAACGTATTATTATATCAATATGCATCCGACGATAGCAACAAAAAATGATAATGTGTATCGCAAAGTTTGCCAAAAAAATATTATACTACCAATTTATCGCTATAGTGTCAATGACCCGTTTATCTTCAAAAATGATTTCGTAGACGTGCATGCGTATGTGTAGCCACGAAAAGTATTAATGTTAAGATAATTGCAATCTGTATGCTACCGAATATTCTAGAAATCGTTATCATAATAATTGCGTAGCATTTATTATAATAAACATTTATATAATAGCTCTTAATAATGCTCGAAATTTAAAAGAACTGGTTACATTGCAGTAGAAATTTTTAAATTAGTTGCAGCATCAATTAATGGCAATAGGCTTGTCCTCTATTACGTGAGTCCGGAGTTTGTCGTTAGCAAAATATTGCGTGTCGTTTTAGCATAGATCTGCTTGCCTCTCGAGGATTTCGATGCGTGTACGCATAATCTCCGTCTATTTTCATTCTGGACTGGCATCTACTTTAATTCTACCGAACTTCGCATCTACAATATTCGGGATAAAAGGCCCACAAACCCAAACAATAGAATTTATTAATTAAGAAATTATTAATTTCAGAATGCCTCATACTAATATGCGTCCATATTTATCTATCACCAGGATATCATAATACATTAAATTGTGACGAAACTTCAAGATGAAGTTTCTTAGAAACACAAATAGTCAGTTTTGTATACTAGTTGTAGGACTATCGATAATGTTCTCAATCATTCAAACAATAGGATGCACAGATAAAGAACAAAGTTGACAAGGTAAAGAAATGCTTATATGCTGTATTTTTTATATAAATACACTTGAAGTCATAGGACAGTCAACGATTGTATAAAATTGGACGCATTAGTGAGAGGCCTCCGAGCGGTTGAACGACACGAGCGAATACAATTTCGAGCATTAGATAACGTTATAAAACTTCATATCTACAATATGAATCACTTCAGCATATGCCAATTTTTTGTATGAAATGACTAAGGGTTTAATCAAAAATAGCTTCGGGCTGCATGTTATCGAAGCATAATATTACAATTTTGACATACCTTTAAGGAAAATTATCGCGTATACTGTTTGATTTATAATTCATAATAATTACCTGAAAACCTAACAACGCTCAATTGAGCATCGATTTACACAATGACAATAGAACTGTTATTTAGAATGCAATCTTACTTCAACTATCGCGGCGTTTACTCATATTTTTTAATAATACGTTTCGAAATTTTTATATTTTTTAATTTCAATAGCTTCACGCACAATCCGTGGATAGTAGTGGCGATCAGTGGAGAGGACTTTGGGTTGATGAAGTTTTTCCATTAGGTATATATCGCGTGAAGTCCCGAAAATTAAAAACTATGAGAATGCAATCTGTATATAAATCGAGATTGAGCACTGTAGGTATATTTTTGAAATACAGACATTATATTTCTACCATCTTTTACTGACTATGTCTACTGTAGTTAATCCGATTTTCTGCCAAGTTGCTACGTAAAATGTACAACAATATCGGTATAAAATTAAACACATTATGTTGTCAATAACCAATGAATATTGAATATAATAAAAGGAATTGACACCTGCTTGCGAAGAGACTCTGGCCTGGAATTTGCTACGTGGGATGTGTCTCCATTAGCATTTTCGGATTAACCTGAACAGGGAAATAGGCCTAATAGACTCAAATAGACCATACATCGAAGGTCACTAAGACTCAATCGGATAAATTGGTTAAAATCTAACAAATTTCTCTTAAGGTTAATACTATACGATAAGAATGACGTCATTAATTTAATATCATGTCAATTTAACAAATATATATAGCCAAACCCACTCCATTCGGTTGTCATTTGAATTTAATATTTCTATTGCCTTTAAATATTTGTATAGTAGTAAATATTAGGCATAGAGATGGCACTTTAAAAAATATATGGAGATGGACTAATCTAGGTAGATTTGGTGGCTTGAAAAATATTTTTTTTAAGTATCATAAACAACCACGAGGTCACGGAATATTTATTGTAATCTTTGATAGAAGAATCAACTGCACAATTTGTATTGTGTTATCCGTATCAGTCGTACTTCATATCACTAGAGATAAAGAGCTGATTACATACACTTTTCCAGACTAAATAAAAACAGCACCTACATAAAAAGTACGATAATAATATTTGTTCGGAAAGTTGATGAATGATGATTTACCTTTTTTAGATTTCACATCAGAAGTAGAAACAAAAAAGTAATTTCAGGCCCAAATACTGCAGGTGCTATTTTGCTGCATGCTCTAATGGATACACCTTACAATCAAGTGATCAAACCGTTTCATATATAAGCTTGAAGTCACAGAGGAGGAAAGAGAGAAAAAAGAATAAAAACTAAATCCCACCGTCATGTCCTCTGAGTCCTCTCGCAAACGGACAAAATTCAGTATTCAGTATTCAATCTAAAGTCAATATATGTAAGTGAAAGTATGGAGCTTAGATTGAAGTCGTTACACAGAAAATATCGAACGTTTCGTAGCTAGACTTAAAGCCAACCCCAACTGAGTTGGACAAAGGCTCGATGGAGGATGATGATTAGTGATGAAAACCATAACTGATTAATAAATTATTTTGATAGTCTTCTTCATTCATGCCATATATTTTTTTGCTAGCAATCAATCTGGCACCAAATTTTTAATAGCTCTTGGTTAAATAAAACGGGCACTATTAAACTTTAAAACACATCAAAATATGTTTATAATAATTGTCTATCGATAACAATAAAAATATAAAAATACATTCGAAAATCATGTTTGTCAGTTATAAAAAAAGATTATGGTTGAAAGGTTCATTAATATATTAATTATTTTATTATAGGCTTTGATGAGATTTTACAAAACATAAATTTTATTAGTAATAATATGATATTTCGATACGAGACCAGTGTTCGTAACCAATGATCGAAAGTTTATGATTCGCACATAAATTATTAAATCAGCTGCTTAGTAACATCATGTTCGCACAGAAGAAAGGCTTCCTCAAAATGGATAGTAGGTTCTTAAACTGACTCATAGTCAAAATATTCTAAGGCAAATATTTAAACGTGGTCATTTCCGCTTATCTCTAAAAGTAATGTTTTGTAAGCGAAACCGCTGTGTCGCAAGAGAGTAGTTTTATTTCTTAGACCCAGATAGGGAAATAAACCTGTTCGCAAACATGAGAATTAACTTTAAAAACTGCACAGTCATATTTTATTGTGTGCCATTTTCCAAGAAAAAAATCTTATCAAAATTACGTGCTGATTTTGTGCAATATCAGAAAATGTCAATATATATCATTTTTCTATATCTTACACGTGCTCACATTTGAAGATATGCACAAATGCCATTGATACCTTTGTTTTCATAATTATTAGTTTTCATTTTGTTTTTATCTTTTACTGAAATTATTTTTGATGTACTTCAACTTAATTATAACTATTGGCTTCTTTTTTAATAAGGAATGATTTCATTTTCAATTTATTTTTTCACCTACCTTCGCAGTACAGAGTGACGTCGGCGAGACTCTCCGAGTTCCACAGGTTCGCGAACGAAGTGGCCAGGTTTGAACCGAAGCTGTTCCATTTTAGACAGTACTGTTGCTGCTGGGAGTCCATGCCCGGGCCGCCTCTAATACCTGCCCTGTAATAGAAATCTGGAATCAATACTAGGTAGACTATCAAATACTTGATGAAGGTCGCTAGTCGTTCAAGTAATAAATCCTTATATTAATATCGTAATTTTCATAATTAGTTTTCTCAATAAACTAGGTCTGTTCCATATTCATACCACTAGAACTCACACCATTAGGAATTTTATTAAATCATACCGATTTAGTTTTACTCATGGAGAAGGACCCAATCTTATTAATTTATTTCATTAAGAATTTATACATTTTTTTTCCGAAAAATTAATTCATCAACTCTCGTCATTGATACGAAAACCCTTACAAAAGCACAACTTGTTTTTCCAGACTTGGGATTCACAGAGCTAACGTTAAAATAACATAATAAAATAAAGGGTTGTTGCCTTAATTTCAATGTTGGAGACCGGGTTTGGCTCCGGCTTGAAGGTCGCGGGGTGAACAACCGATGCATGATCGATGCCGGGCACGCGGCTGAATACGTAATACCCTGGATTCCCACGGCTAGTTCCCCAGTAATGTTCAAAGGGAACGAACAGACGATAAGTACTACGACGAACATCACCAGTTGAATATATTTGCGAATCCCGATCTTGCTCAGATGAAATTAATTCGGGAAAGAGACTTAAAGGTAACTGTAGAAAATATTTTGGCTTTTTACAAGCCATAGGAAGTTGATAATGTATAACACATTACTGGTTATAAACGAAATTCAACTAATGTGATCGAAAACGGTATTGGTCAAACCGAATAGGGGAAGGGACATTACTTATGTATGATTAGGTACCTACCCTCTTTTAAATTCTGATTATGTCAGGACTACAAATATGTAAATTATGCAAGTTGTAGAAGAGCTTTCAAAGGTAAAAATTGACCAGTAGCATAATTATAATGATGTAACATTTTTGATGTATCTCGTAAACTTTACAATGATAACGACTGATTAGTCTCCACACGTAACTTGACAGCACGCTGCAAATAAAAATAATAAAACAATGCCATAAAAGTTTAGCTTCCCAGATGAATCTCATAAATCATTTAATATATTTTACTGTAGATATAATTTTGATAATAAATCTAAATTTAGATATATTACCACAGGTGAAGTAAATGAAATAGTAGCAACTATAACATTTGACATAAATGCATGTACAACAACAGGTGCAAACAATTTCATTCCGAATCTATTGATTGACCTGTTAACCTGTTTTAGTAAGTGGTATAAGTGCTTTGTGTCTTCTAATTAAATAGTCATGGCGTTGTATATTTCAAGAGCTTTGGTTCTTTGTCACATGTCCAATTATTATGCTATTTAACTTTGAAAATTGTGTTAATGTTTCATTTACCGTTATCTACTTGTAACATCAAATTCTTAAATGTTTTATTAATATAATATATTAACTGAAATATAATCATATTTATCTGTTGTGTGTAAGCAAAAATATATTTCCATGTCACTTTACATAAGAATTCAATTATGTATTTTTACTTTAAAATATTTTATGCAAATTTTTTAACAGAACAGTTGAAATGGAACCAAATATAAAGTGCAAAGTTCTATGGGTTTATAGAAGGTATTGTAATTAACGCAAAAACTGTACAAAATAAACTGTTCTTAAAAGTTAAAAGAACTCATTTAACTGATAAGGATGTCATTCAAACCAAAGTTTTATAAGTCCCAGGGAATTGTCAGCTAGAAGAAATTAAGCACTTTGTTGCAATTAAAATAATAATTATATTGAAGTTAAATTGCAACTGTCCGTGTTATTATATTTTATCTAAAACTCCACGAGAGTTATTCGTGAACAACACGTAAAAGAGGCTTTAATTCTTGAGTTATTCCCACAGACGGTAACAAAGAATATCAACTATGACGGTAGACAAAGGTACGTTACAATTTTTAAACTACTATCATGCGTGGGTCGGATATTATTTACATGCTTGGTGGATTTCTGTAGTTAGAGTAGATTCATATCGGTAGTAGAAATTGTACCTAAATGGTGCAACTGATTCGTCACATCAATCTGTTGTTTTTTTTTATACCACTTAGGTGGCAGAAAAGCACACGGCCCACCTGATGGAAAGTGGTTACCGCGGCCTATGGACGTATGCAACACCAGGGGCGTTAAACTCGCGCTGCCTACCCTGTTGTTCTTTATTTCTTAAAATTCTTTTTTTTTATATTAGATTTATGTTATTCCATTTCTTTCTGCTTACAGCTTCTTTATACTAGCATTTCACGGAACATTACAATCATTGTTGAATACTAATGTTTTAATTGTAAATACTGTTATTAGTATTCGAACGGTTCAATTGTAATTATGCTGCTTTAAATGCTACAACCTCCAGGTAGATTGTAGATTAATATTTATTTTTATGAGCTAAGTGTGTTTGGTTTAAAACAAAATCATTGCAAGTAGTTGCATGCTATCAGCTAAGTTAAAATTAGAAGACAATTAATCAAACGCATAAATTATAATCCATGTTCAGACCATCCATATACGTTGGATACAGTACAAACGTTGTGTTCTTAAATTCAAGGTCATTTCTCTTTTCTTTTAGTTGTATACACATGTCAACTTTATCTGAAGCTTATTTATCATTCACAAGGCTTTCACAAGCTTTTGTCCTAACACGCGTTTCAGTAATTTTGCTAACAACAAAGAGAACACTTCAGTTCAGGCTAACACAATTTGAAATCTAGTTACACTAGAGAATCTAGTTACAGGAAACAGAGCCGACTTCAACTGAAAAGAAAATTGATAGTGAAACAACTGAAAAATCTTACTTGCTACGCAACAATAGGGCTTATGTTACCTTGCTTTCCGAAAAACCGCGCGAACCATGATAGAATTACAGATGTAATCCAACAAACTTCAACACAGTCACCGCCATAAATTTCTCCTGACGTAATGAAACTGGAGCAGGTAGAGAACTAACAAAGGTACGCACACTGCACCAACAGTCAATACGCTATCGATTCGATTCCCATCAGCTCCGTTACAGCCTAACTGTATATTTGCATGCGTGCACGTATACTACCCAGTTAACATTGATCCACAATGACTCTATTAGCGTCCACGTTTTGGAGCACGTTTACGTGGTCGCGGGGCGGGGTGTAGGCCTAGATAGGCTGGTCGATGTGGAATTTCGGCTGCGACCCGGTTCCGGCATGCAGTACACGCGCAAGCGTACTAGCCGAGGAGTGCGGGGTGGCGAGAGGAGGTTGCACCGAGTTGCGCAAACTGCCGCATCGGTCACTCTGCAACCGGGCCAGCGTAATTGAAGCCAAATTATAGCAATATAATGACAGGATACAACCCTATTACGAATAACGCAAACTTGTAGCTATTTTTAAGATATTTATAAATACAAATTCAGTTGTTTGGAAAATTATTATGTCCATCATAATAATATTTTAAAAACAAACCTTTGATTACAAGCTGATATTTATGCAAATTTTGTGTAGGTAGCCGCTATGCATTCACAAGATGAAAGAAACAATATTTGCATTTTCTAAAAATAAACTTTAAATCGAAAAGTTATTTATTTTGATTAAATTTTCATGTCTTCAATTGAATATTATCTAATAAAATTAATCAATCGCTTTATTTCAAACGATTGATTACGAGTACACATCGAAATCGACCAACTCATTTAAATTACGAATCGTAAAGAAGAAAAGATTTCATTATAGGGATTCTTTTGTTAGATGGATTTTCTAATTTCAAATCTTCAAAAGTTATCACAACTAACGTTTTAAATATAAATTCAACTATTTATAAGTGCCACTAAAAATAATATAACAAATATGAGTTTTTATATAACGGTACTAAAATTCAATCGTATGATCTTTATCTATTTTGTGGCTTCATATCATTATAATATTATGCGTTTTTATTTCGTTTTCTAACCTCAAAATAACCAATTTCACTACTCTATGTTTATAGGCGGGCCCCTAACGGTGTTTAAACAAAGGCCTGCATCGAACGGCTCGTAACTATTGCACTGAGTTCCCATCGCCCTTTTGCCCCCACTCCCCCTCTATTCAACTAAACTATACGTAGATATATAGTTATATATAGTCGGCTTAGAGAATGTACTGAAAGTTTTCAACTTGTAGGCGGGTAAGCTCGATTGATGTTACTAGTAAGCTTTTGTTTTATATCTACTACTTGTTTTACTCCGAGGTTTAATAAGATAATTCATATTTAAACTATGAAGGTTGAGTAATGTTTAGCACAGTCATGATATTATCGTTTATATATCGTTTGCAATAATTAGGCTATCTGACCCAGAAATACTTTTTCTAATCAGACTGGTAGTTCCTGAGATAAGAGCGTTTTAGGTTAACATAAAAACTACATAATGTTAGCATTGTGAATATTGTGTTGATTTGAGAGACTACAAAAAGCTGAAAATTGATGGGTTTAAGTTAGTTTAAAAGGTATAAAAGCAATGTAATAGATACAAAATTGTATGCAACCGTTTTTTTTTGTAGGCTTACGACACGTGCTCAGAGTAATATTAAAACGATCTACTATAGAAATTCACGCACTTTACCAACTGAATATTTAAAATCCCATCACATTGTACTGTCATGTGACACTGCATGGAATACAATTATAGGTACTTGAAACTTCCTCATACAACGCCCCACATTTCTAGGTCATCGTTGGACGACAGTCGAAAATGCATTCTGTTGTAACGCTTAGCGCACACAAGCGAACCGCGGTTGAATCACTGTGTTCTTGTTGTTTGAAACAATACGGAATATTCCATGCTACGTGATTTACCGCAATAATTGATCCAATTTAACGCTCCCGTTGCATAAATTGCTCAAAATATTGGATTTTCGTTTTTTTTTACTAAATTCTACACCATAATACCAAGACTGATGACTCTACCTGTGGATTGATTTATATTCGAAATATACTTAATATACTTTGACTAACATTAATAATAATGAGTAATAGGAACCCCAAAATGGAATACGGATATCCCAAACACCATTTAAACAATACAATTTATAGACGTTGCATAGCATAGGCAAGTGCGTGCTTTTGTCGCATGCGTATAAAAAAAATAAGGAGTTCCATTTTAAAACTACCGGATATTCATAATACATGATTCATTATATTATAATTAGAAATTGAAGTACGCAACTTTTGACGTACCTAGTACACGCACAATATTTTGAGCCAACAATAGCTCAAAATATTGTTACTCGTAACTTCATAGGAAGCCAATTTACAGTTCAATTAAACACATGTTTAAAACTAAGCTCAGCAATCAAAATTTATTAACACCTCGTTGATAATGAGGTACATAAAGCAGTAGTAATCATTTAAGTAAGTGCGCAATGTATTTAAATCAGTGCTCACTAATCCGTATCCGAATCTTGCATCTCATATCCGCAAAACGTTAATTGTATGAACAAGCCCTTAGATCGCTCGCGCGTTTGTAGATTACGCAAGCAGTGTCGAAATTGTAGGCACTCCGAGAACGGGTTTTCTAAATTCTCACACACAGTAAAGATGCATCAATTGAGTGCAAGTTGAATGTGGGAGAAATAATTCAAACAGGTTGATAGTGAGAACGGTTGTAAAATGAACTGATATGTCATAATTCCATATTTGAACTCGTAAAATTTGATGTGTATTCAAATTAACGGTTTATTTGTATTGAGAATTCAATCAAACAAATTAATATGCAGTTAGTTGATGGTACGTATAAACGTGCTATTAATTGATTCTTTTTACCGTAATATGCGAAATACAAATTATAATTTTTAAATTTGAAAACACAGTACACAGTAAGTTGACTATGACCAATAGTTAACTTACTGTAAGCCTTAACCCATTATAGTAAGTAAATGAAATTCGTATTCGATCTTTCTGAAATAATTACTTCAACTCATGTTAACTTCTCTGTAATTTTAGCAATTATTTCTGACTTCAATATATTTCACGTAGTTTTCATTATAAACTTTCATGAAATGAAAAAGATAATTATATACAAAAACTACATTAACCTACCAAGTCGTTGAATACCTACCCGACGACCAAAAACAAAGCCTAAGTTGCTTTTGCATTGCAAACAAAAAACTTTCTAATGCAACGTTCTACGGCACAATGCCGTAGGCTCGTCAAAATAGAAAGTTGCATGGACCTCGTTGCATGCGTACGCGCAACCAGCACTAAACTGACATATTAGAATCGTATTGAAAATAAAGCATTGTAAAAAAAATCCTATTCAGTACAATATTGGGTAGTGCCAATATGCGGTGATGTGGTTTCATTCATTTGCTAAAGTGAATTTCAGTAAAATATGATTTGGATTTTACCGAGATAGTGCATCTACCTACACATACCTACAGGTGTAATGTGTAGCAGTAGCGAGTGCTTTATGAGGTTACCAGTTCTTATACTTATTAATGAAAACAGCATGGCGTTAGGTCTCATCTCGCACTTCTACGTACCTTTTACATAGATAGATGGATGGATATTATAGCATCAACCACAAATGATAATTTATATACAAACGATATGATTTCAGAAATTAGTTATACCTAGGTACTAATTTTCGACATTACCTCCCAAACCATCCGTTAAATTATAGGAGAATCATAATTGCTTCATTATATTTGAATGAATTTTTTATAGCATTTATTATGCTAACTTTAGGAAAGGTTGTGAGTTCTCTTGAGCATTTCATCTTTGCCAATGTTTTTCGTATATTTTAAAAAACAAGTAACAAAAAACATGACATAATTTTATTGTAAGTAGTTCACAAAAGTGTGCTCGCATTCAAGCACCAGTTTTGTGCAAATAATAGTTAATATCGTGCAAGTAAATTGCACAATAATTGTGCAAAATGTAATCAATCGATCAATCAAAATTATTATTCGACAAAATTATTTTATTGTTTATAATTTACGTTCATTTTAGTACCCAGTAGGGTGTCATTACTTTTACTTAACATTTCGGTAGCCTAGTGGTATGGGTAATGGACTGCTGAGACGAGTTCTCGGGTTCGATCCCAGGTTTACCATGGCACACACCAATGACATTTCGATGCTTTTCGAAGTTATGTGTGTATTTATCGCAGGTTTATAAGTGTCCGGTTAATGGCAATAGGCTCGCCACCTATTACATTGGGACCTAAACATAAACTGGCGAAATGTGGGTGCTAGCACCTCTGCCTACCCCTTCGGGGAATATAGGCGTGAGTTTATGTTATGTTAACATTTCTTAGGACAACGATTTTGCAGTTCACTCATTTTATAATATTGTTTGTATCTCTTTCTGTATTTATTTTCATACCCAACAAAATGCTCTTCTACAGCCCTCTTACTTATATCCTGGTCTAGTAGAACTAAATCTACAGCCACAAACTAGTGCGTGCATTATGAAATACTTGGGCCTTTCACTTGTTGCACACGAAAGCTAAACCTTTCTCTTATACAACGGTATCATAGTAATCAGTAATGAATTTATTTGACATGAGTAATTACCTGCTTAGCGAAAAAAACCGCTTGTAAAAATAAGGTATATTTATACAAATATATGCAAATATTATCAATTGTTTGCGATTTTTTGCAAGGAAGCACTCTGTCTTTCTAATGACCAGCAATTAGTAGCCAGAAGTCCTTGTAAAGACGAAGAAGGCTTGAAAAAAAGGATAAAAAAAGAAATTAGCAAAAGCAGGAAGGTCAAAAAGAAAAGCAAACTATTCTGATTCTGACAAAATGGCTCTTCTCTGAGTCATTCACGTCAGAATGAAAGAAAGAAAATTACTAGGAGTATTCTTAGGATAGCTATGTCATGCTATGTGCCCAGTATAAAATAGAAGATAACATGACTAGCACACCTAATAAAATTTCAGACAGGACAAAATCTAATCTGAACATAGTTGGCGCCTTGCAGATTACGCAGACAGAAGTAGCAATACGACTACAAATTCACACTTATCACAGAAATGTCTACTATCTGTCATATCTACGCACATAAATTCTATTATCTATCACACCCGTGTGATACCTGGGCTATCACTTGCGAATTGCGGCGTTAGTGAATGCCAAATGGATTGTGTATTGCACAAGGGGTGAATAGCGATAAAAATTAGATTCGGACATTAAGAATGTTGATAATGTTAATACTATTATTATGTATTTACGTGATGATAAATATTCTCATTTTATGAAATGTGATAACGCAGTTTAAACTAAATTAAACGCGTTTGTTTCCATCGAAGAAGCTGATATGCAGCTACCCAACATTGATGCAAACTTTCAAGGAGCGAACAAAACGGATTTAGAGAATTCCGTCTCTTGAAGTATTCCAATTCTGAAATCTGTACCCTATGAAGAACTATGTATAAAATAGATGCCTTTAAATTCACTACTGGGTAAAGGAAGCCAATCAGTCGTCCACTAATTGCTGCCTATAAAAATAACCGTAATCAATATATAATTGGTTGAAACGGTTTTCGGTAAATACAAGAGAGTAATCATCGTATTAGCTTGACCACCTAGCATGTGTGAACAGAATCGTAAGCCATAGAACAGACTTTAAGGCTCATAATTTTATGATAGCACTTAGATTGTAAAACAAGCAGAGAGTTATATTTAGCTATAACATACACGAGAGAAAGAGATTCGTAAGCCTTAGAAAAATAAAGATTTAAGTTAGTGAGATATTATCAAAAGATAGATATGAGAAGTAACTAAAGAATCACAATAGAAAACGTATATGTACTTATCATCTATTAATAATAGAAATCACTTTTGTTTTCGTGATAGAAATGTAAGTACTCTATGATAAGAGGTTAATAGCTAAGTAGCCTGAAAAGATATCACGTTTCTTTAAATTTCACGTTTCGGAGACTAAAATATTTCTTGTATTGTATGAGTTTCATTAGGTCTCTACCATGGTGAATGTTCTCACGAGCTCTTCCAATTAGTCCCACCCTCTCCTTTCCTACACAGGACGACACGTGCAGGGCTAAGATGCCATTCATTTACGGTGCAGAGTATACCTGCTAGAACCAAGCGTTTCAGTGACTCATTCCTATGTCGCACCATTAAGACCTGGAACTCCCTGCCAGCTCACGTGTTTCCCTCTTCCTACAGTCCCGGGTCCTTTAAGCGGGGCGTGAAAAGGCATCTAATGAGGCCGTCAAGCTGAGTGCCACCACTGTTAACATGGTACATGTTTCCGATGGTGACCCTCTTTCCGAGACTTCGCCTTTAGCTTAACATTAGGCGAGGTGAAGTCAAATTGACGTGTCTTATATAAAAAAAAAAGGTGAATAAATAACTATAACGTTATCATCCTAAATCTCAGCTCAGATGACAGGTCAAAATCTAGAGCAAAAGTTAAGATATCAATCTCTGAGATACTTAAAACACATGCACTTTATAATTATTACTTCGGTCACTTTCCTAAAGTATATCATAAACGGTTTAACTCTCCTCATAATTTATATATCTCACTAACCGGCCAATGTTACTCAACACTATGATAAAATAGAGGAAATTGTCTCGTCATTAATCAAATATAAGCCATTAAAAGTACCGAAAGCTATAAAATATTACGTAGCTAAACTTGTCCAATGACGCCGCCTCTCCTTGCGACTTTCGTACCGTTGCATAATTTTTGTCCATAAAAATGAAGTTTATAGAATATAGGTATGTATTAAATGTTATTACTATTTCAGAATTATATTTCCTTAATGTTTTCAATATGGCGGACGAAGATTAAAAAATAGTTCAAAAATAGAATACGCGTAGCACGTTGCTCATGGCGGAATCCATGTTTAAAATTATTAATTAAATATTTACCTTATTGTATTTATTTGACGGTAAAAGTGCAAAAGCACATAAGTGCTTCATATGTTACATTTATTTTTCATATTATGTATAGAACCACAGCATGTTGCATAGCATGTAACCTAATAATAATACGCGGTACATATGCATTAAATTCTTTCACTTTAACTAGGTACTACAAAAAAAAAACATTAATATGCTCCAGAATTACTGATTTTACTCTTACCTTCACCACAAAAAGTGACAGAAACATTATCTTCTTGCGTATATTTGGATAATAATAATATCTTCCCTAAGTTCCGTGTAGGGTGACCAAAATAATGCAACAACCGGACCTCTGTCCCTTTTATAAAAGAAATAATCCTTGACCTGAATACGTCAAAAACCAGATGGAAGACCCGTTTTGGAAGTGTCCCACACAGGTTAGATTACGCATTGTCACGGCATCACATAAAATAATTATAAAGTGCATCGGATTGTCTAATTTAAAAAATGTTTAGTTCCTGCAATTGAGATAAAATGCTGTACAATTCTGAACCTTATTATCACAAGGAAATTATTTGGGGATACGATTATTTACCAGTTCATAAAATAATGTAAGTTGTGTGACTACAAATATTAATTGTATTTTGTGTTGTAGATAGTAAATTTAAATTATATTTTGTTTATTAGTAAATTTAATTTTTATTTGGTTTCTTAATAAATTTAATTTGTGTTTTGTAATTAGCAAATTTTTAATGTATCTTCGTAACTGGTTCATTGGTTTTCATTATTGTGTCAGTTAATAGTTTTCCTCTCACGTAGTCCTAGTAACAGGAAACGAATATGTTATTTAATAAACTTTTTAAATATTTATTTATATTAACTATGATGACTATTACCATTGAATGATCTGATCGATCGATGATGGCAAATTACTATCGTCAGCCAGTTTTCAAACATCGAATCGATAAGACCAAAAATTGGTTCCCAAGTCTTTCAAGCCGATTTGCAAGATTATGTTTATATACATAGTAAGGTTACACGTGACACTAATAATAAAGGCGTTAAAAAGGATAAAAGAAGGGCTCAGAAAACTGCAAAGTAATTGTAAGGTACTGATAAAAAACACACGTGTCGAGATAGTACTATAGTTAGACTTAGATTAAACGTAGTGGAGCTGATCACAGATAAGACAAAAAATCAAGGTAATCGTGTTTCAGATAGCCTTAATTTATTTATATCGATGCATTTCATATACTAGCTTTTACTAACAGCTTCACTCGCTCTACGACCAGTGTAGCGAGCTGGTAGAGCATTCGTTTACTACGCATATACTTATAATGTTGACGGTATAATGCACGTATAGTGCAAATATATGTGAATTTTTTTATTAATTTTGCTAGCCAAATATACAAAATCAAATAGTATTTTAAATTTTGTTAATGTGAAAATATGTATCACTAAACACTCCCACGAAACAGTGACGTAGTTAGTTATAATTTTGGACGGAAAACAAGCCCTAAAACTTTAATGACAGTTAGTTGCCAAATTGTCCGTAACATTTTCACAGGGTTATGGTGCAAAAGCAACGGTTGTGGTACATTTATTCTGTGGGTAACCACAGAAAATGACAATGCACCACAACTATTGCAGGGTGTTTTTAAATAGGTACTATCATTTATGTAAACAAAATGCCAACAAACAGCTGAGCTACACTTTTTATATGAATTTAGAACTTGTAGTAAAACCAGTTTCAAGAAATCTCTTTCATAGCAAAAGGAAGGGTTACCCCTCAAGTACAGTGATAGTATCATCACCATGGAATTACGAATTTTGTAGCTAGATATATCTTGTGTAGCCAATTAATATATAATTTATTTAAAATTCGACAACGCAAAGCATTGACGTCAAGCCGTAATCATGCAAGGCCAGCCGAACAATCTGAGTTTCAGTGTTCGACTCAGAAACACCTGTGCAATATCAGAAATATGGTCGTGAAATGAAAAGAAAACAAACTGACTGTAAATGAGCTACAACGAAGAAAAATATTGAACAAAAATATTTATACTTACGAAGAGAATGAAGTATTGATAAACTGGTATAAAGTTGCTTTTCATTTGTCAATACTTTTCTCAAATCATTTGGTTTAACTACTGCGTCTGCGACATGAAATAAGTTCCATGCTATAAATTCAAGCAAGTGTATTTTAGGGATTTCTATTCTTTATGATAACGTCAGCACTAATAAAAAGCTGGCTAAATAAAGGATAGAATCAAAACCACTGTCTCGCTTAGTATCGATGTTCTTTCGTTGCGACTGACAAAACAAAACCTTTTGTTTTAATTTAAGTTGTAATTTTGATAATAACCCTTTTTGTCTTGTAGAGCCTAAAAAAAATTCACTAATGATAGGTCTTGCAGTCGAGGCAAATCAATCTGTATTACTACGTTTTACTAAATATATTTCAAATCAGTTTAGTAAACGCTTTTTCACTGCCAAAGTCAATCCTAAATCAAAGAGTTAGTATAGTGGAAGTTAGTAAAGAACGAGTAATATATTTGTACTTGTCCAAAAATATAATTCGATCATTAAAATCAATCAATCACACTGGCGCATTGACGTTGCGTCAATATTAGAATTACGTAACGACTATCAATAACAGATACTCACGTCTGCACATCAATCTGTCACACTTATGCGCTTTATTAACTCAAACACTTACGTGATACCGTCTACAAATAAAGCTTCGAATGAACACTGTCTCAATGATATCAATGCATTTTTCATTGGTTTGAGATAATTCTCATCACAATGTTGTACGTCTTATTATAAATACTATTGCTATTAGTTGAGGAATATGAGCATCAAAAGGTGCAAATTGAAAGAGTTTAGGCAAAGATATTCGACGCTTGAAAAGGTTTTATGACCTGTCGGAAATATTCGTGTAAGTGTGAATACAAAACTAAAAGAGGTTTCGTCATTTCTAAAACGACAATGTAGGTACACATTTGTGTTTCCTGGTTGTTCCATGATTGTATACGTACTAAAAAGGTATTATCCTGTATTTAAATGTAAATACACTTTACAAAATTAATTTCTCGATCTATAGCTGATGAAGTACTTTAAAACTTCAGGAAAATGTAGACGAGGTAGTTTCAGGCCTATTTGACTCGCTTTAGGTATAACTATTCACCTACACAAAATAGCCACGCGCTAGCTACGTGGCCTATATCTCAGGGGCGGCGCACGCTCGATACGATGAGCTCAATTAAAACGAAATTTACGTGAATTTTCGATTTGAATTATTAAGCACTTTCAAGCACGAAATTAGGGCTACTAGCTTACAGATGCATGAACAGTGCTTGAAAACATTCGCTCAGATCGAACCTAAAACATCTGCTTAGTAGTAAATGCCGAGGGTTATGTGATACTAATAATGAATACTATATTATCCATCATAGTTAACAACCCTAGCGGTTGAGCTAAGACGGCGTGGCGGCAGTGCGGTGGTAAATTTCAAACACACCAATGATACGACGCTAAAAAAATTTACAGCATATCTATTTAAAAAATCGGCTTTATAATATCTGTTTCAAGTTTTTGGACGGAATAATCAGAAATGAACTGGGCAAATTCATAAAGAATCCACAGAATTACTTCCAATCAGCTGGGCCTTATGCTTGGCTGCCACTAAGTGGTATAAAAAGAGCTTGCTAAAAATATAGTAATAAATAAAAGGTCCATTAATCTAGTACAACAACTTTTTGGCCTGATCACCTGTGACTGAATTTGACAACTGTTCAAAGAAAATGCCATTTTGTAGCCAATATCAGCCTGCTACAATGGCTTTTGTTTAAAGTGCTACCCAATTTAGAGACAAATATATGCAAAAAGTGTGGGTACATATTTAAAGACGGTTTAGCCTTGAAAATTCATTTGAGACGCATCATGTCGTTGCTACACGGCACGACAGTATTGTTCTAATTATAGAAGCCGACTGATTATTACAAACACTGAGTGTTAATTGGAAATCCTCCAATTTTTATAATCACGTTTATCTTAGAAGAGATTTGTTTAATTTTGTATAATATTTTCTAAGTGTAGGCAGCGCTATTGAAACGTTTTCGTGACGTTGCCTCAGATTTTTTGATAGATATATTATCTTGGGTAACTGATATCTGTTATAATAGCAACTGTTATCTGCTATAATAGTTACTACTATCTGTTATAATAGTAACTGCTATCTGTTATAATAGTAACCTTTATCTGTTATAATAGTAACTGCTATCTGCTACAATAGTAAATGCTATCTGTTAGAATAGTAACTGCTATCTGTTATAATAGTAACTGCTATCTGCTACAATAGTAAATGCTATCTGTTAGAATAGTAACTGCTATCTGTTATAATAGTAACTGCTATCTGCTACAATAGTAAATGCTATCTGTTAGAATAGTAACTGCTATCTGTTATAATAGTAACTGCTATCTGCTACAATAGTAAATGCTATCTGTTAGAATAGTAACTGCTATCTGTTATAATAGTAACTGCTATCTGCTACAATAGTAAATGCTATCTGTTAGAATAGTAACTGCTATCTGTTATAATAGTAACTGCTATCTGCTACAATAGTAAATGCTATCTGTTAGAATAGTAACTGCTATCTGTTATAATAGTAACTGCTATCTGCTACAATAGTAAATGCTATCTGTTAGAATAGTAACTGCTATCTGTTATAATAGTAACTGCTATCTGCTACAATAGTAAATGCTATCTGTTAGAATAGTAACTGCTATCTGTTAGAATAGTAACTGCTATCTGCTATAACTGCAACTCCCAAATAAGGTTGTAAGCACACTAGACGTTGCTGGGAGTCGTGTGCGTGTTTATGTCAATGTTAGAATAAAAATTACATTTTCTGTGGTTAGGGGATATCCTGTCAGCACTCAGCATTAACCTTGAAAATAAGCTTGATTCAATATTATCAAATGCAATAGCTGCTATTTGTAATTAAACCGCAAACTGAACAGTATGACTCACAAATAACATATTTACTTAAAAAATATTTATACATTGTAAACTTCGCCGTTTTTAAAACGTTTCACGATCTGAGAATATAATATGTATCTGAAAAGATGTTCAGAATTCTATACAGATTTAGGCTAAATACCTATGACATTAGTGTTTTTAGACAGTAGTGCCCAGTGTCTCAATAAAAGCGGTTAATGTATTTAGACACTGAACAAAGTTCCCAAATACATTAATAGATATTCCTAACCTTATTTCTACACAATATTAGTTATACAATAAGTTAATATCCTCGAAGCACAGGATTAACAATTACAGGACCTTTAAAATGCATTTTAATTAGGTCGTCAGCTCCTGGGTTATAATAATTTAATATGGTGTTACAAACCTCTTAAGATAATTATTATCGTTGCTTGCATTCAGTTACAGTAATCAGACCTTAGGGATATTATTGTACACGTGTAAGAAATTTAAGACTCATTGATGTGGCTGGGTGGTGCATCACTAATGATGTTCGTGAAAGGGGGGCCACACACCAAAACAGCAAGCCCACAGCTTTTGCAGCAAACTGCTGTAAGCTTCCTGACTTGCATTTAATTCAATTGGAATGGTAAACGAGAAAAGTAGTAGGTAATGTTTTTGCTTACCTTATTTTGCTGGTTACTTAAAAAAAATCTAAAGTTAAAACTGTACGATATTGTAATTGATTGTTTAGTTAAGAGTAAAGTAGAGGGGAAAAAAGTTTAGTTTGTTTTTCTTGGAAAAGAAAATATGAAAAGAAATTAAGGGTTTAGGAAAAGAAGCAAGTAAAGATTTAACTCTTTCACAAATGGAACGGAATTTAAGTTTTCAACTACTTAACTAGTCGAGCTAACCAAGTCATGCAGGTAAAAATATAAGTAAAAATTTTAATAACAAGAATAAAAATAATAACCAACCAATACAGTATCAACTAAATCATAAAATAAACCATCCACAAAAATAGTTTCAACAAAAGTTGGATCAAATGTTTGCCACATCGCCCACACATATCACAGTGTACATACTATAGTACTTATTGCACGCGCACTAACGCATAACGGCCTTGGTTGCCAACGTTACGTAAGCGTCGCGCCCCAAAGGTCCTCGGGAGGGTGTCCTTGGCACTCGCCCCCCTCCCACGCCTTCTACCATCGCCCCCACCCCGCCGGGACCTAACCTAGAGAAGGCAGTTCGGAAATGAAAATAATATTCGGTACATTATTAGAAAATCAGTAGCTAGTAGTTAAATAGTATGAACTATGAACTATGATTTCAAATATGTCTCGAATAATTTAAATGCTGGGGTTTTTGTAATTTCTTTATGGAATTTGGTTTTTTGTATGATTGCAGTGGTAAAAAGTATACCCTATCGTAAAATGTAGACGAAGGCTTTGTTATACCTTGACATAACTATAGCCATTAAACAGTTTTCCTTTTTTAGTTTTATAGTTACTTCTAATACAGGTATCAAATATATAGTTCATCTGATGGCAAGTGGTTAAGATAACAAGTGTTGCTTTCAATTAATGTGACAGCCTCTGTGGCGTGGTGGTAGTGAACGCGCATGCCACGCAAGAGGCGCGGGTTCGATCCCTGCTCAAATATTTGTATGCATGAATATGGGTATTTGCATTGGTCTCCGTGTTTCTATGTATAATATGTATTACCTAACGAAAGGTTGAAATAGAGATCAATAATCATAATATAGGGTATTCGTTTTATTGTACGTTCAAGAACTCGAAAACATACCTATTGAAGTTGTACCAGAACCAGTGGACCCTAGTGTGCTTGTCTGCCACCTAAGTGGTATAAAAAAGAGTGGACTTTTCACCACATATTTTTGTGTAGGTACTCAAAATTTATAATGCAGTTGTTGTCGAACGTACAACAAACACTAACATGTTTACAAAATAATATCAGACTAAAGCAATATGTAAATTAGAATTTGTTAAACTACTTTTGTCACAGACTGTACCATAATTTATACCTAGGTACTTTGCCTAAGTCGTAGTAAAGCTTGTTCAAAATGAGAGTTTGTTCTAGACATTGATGAATTGGGCTAAAAAATATTATGAAGTCTAGAACTGACAAGGGTAGGTTAAAAGATTACTTAGAAAACATTGTCCTTAGTGTTTCGCAAAGTCACACCGCTGTTTATCCATACATTCTAACTAGAGGCACATCATTGAATATCAACTTTAAAGTACCACGAGGATATCCTTAAACAGACTTTGGACACACTTGAAGTAAGGATAACCGCTCTAGATGGGGCTTCTCAGATCAGGCGAACCTGCGGTGCAAATATGAAGTTACTTCACAGACTATGGCCTAAAGTGTTCTGCTTACTCATACACATGTACACTTCTACACCGTGGGAGCTCATGATCACCTGGTGGTCACTCTGTGGCTCTCCAGTGGAAGGGCACACACTGGATAAACAAAATTTGACGAACGACATGCCATGGACATGAAAGAAGGAGAAAGTAATGTGTAAATGTATCCACCCGAAAGGATCTTTCACATTCGTGTGTGCCTTCGTAGGTGTGACAGAACTGCTAGCTCGACATCATAAGGGATCGTTCGAAAAGTCGAGAAGCGGACTGATGAGGATAGTGCATTCCGTTTTACGTGTAGATGCTCCCTTCCTTTCCCACCCATCCTAATCTTTACTGCGTTAGAGATATAAAAAAAAATACTATCATAAATAGTATCGCATGCAATATCTGGCTAAATATTCGTGAATCGAAAACTGCCGAGAAAATAAAATTACGTTCGTACATAATCTATAAATGAATGTATATTTTATAATACATTAAGAAAGGTTATGTCATTGTCCAATCGTATTCATATAAAAGCAAAAATGTAATACTATAGATATATTTTTTGCTTTCAAACTAGTTTCTAGCGGCTACAGCTTTTTTTAAACGGAGTAGGCCATATCAAAGTAGGTATTTAGGTATATTATTTTTTATGTTATAAGCGAGCACACGGGCCACCTGATGGTTATCGGTTAGCAAGGCCAGCACGCAGACCATACACTTCTAACTGAATTGACCAAATGTGCGTGTTACCGTATTTTCTCCTATGACCTAAGGTAGGCAATATGATCTAGCAGGAGACGTTATCAATTATTTTATCTCAATTTGATGTCCTTCGAGGTTTGATGACAAGTTTAATGTATTTTAAACTATCATGGTCATCATGATCATTACATTAATATTCAATTCAATTCAATTCAAATTTATTTGCACGAATATGGTAGATACAAAGGTGTTAGGGATATTATTGTGAGAGATTATTGATTGTATTGTTGAGGCTTCTCGATATTGCGGCAATGTTGCATGTGAGTATGAAGTGAAACCAGTGGTAGAATTTTAAAGAGAATATATCGATATTATGCAATCTTAAAACTTTTTCGGCGTTAACCGCTAGCTTCAGTTCTTTCGTGATCAACTGATCATGGTGCTTGCAACAGTACCGAAATATAGAAAACTTAAAACCATACATGGTAAATAATTCCGATATCTCTCATTTTATTATGAAGGTTGAAATTGTGCTAAAAACAATAGAATGAAGAAAACTAAACCGAAAAGTACACGTCACCAGACTTTTTACTAATCATTAATTATGTTCGTGTGTGATTTCCTTATCTTCACACTAAGTTGACAACATAGATAAAATAGCAGGTCGACGTTTGATTTTCATTTTCTTCGTCATGACAAAGTTTAAAGTGTTAAACAAGAACAATTTCGCACGTTGAAAATTGTAGTTTATTTTTAATGTAGTTGCATAATGATAGTATCCACACGTAATACAAAATTCTAAATAGTTGATAACCTACGAGCTCGGCATTTAATGGAATTCATAACTTATGATAGGAATTAATTAAATTCTAGTGCTACATTTAAAACAATAATGAGGTTATTGCATTTAGATTCAAATTATGAAGAAAAACTGACAACATTCGTAATAATTATAATATTGATAACATAAATAGAACAATTTTGAACATTAATAATCAGTTTTTTATGAATTTAATGGCATTGTAACATCGATATACAAACGTGACATCTATGTAACGCAATGTAATAAAAAGAGTCACACTTTTTTGACTAATCAATGTTATCAACATGCGTTCAGCCGAGGTTATCTACATTGCAAAGATATCACGTACATATACCTACCTAAATTGTTTCTAACTTGTTCTTAGAAACTTGCTACTAATCAATAATTTGATAGCTTCAATACCAAATTTTATCGCATTCAAGGATAGTTTGAGTGGAATCATTTTATTTTTGTATTATAGCCTTATTGATCTATCCCTTAATCTATACTAATATTATAAATGCGAAAGTAACTCTGACTGTCTGTATATTACGCTTTCACGCCTGAACCACTGAACCGATTTTGATGAAATTTAGTATAGGGGTAGATTAGACCATGAGAAAGGACATAGGCTATGTTTGGTCGCGATAACCGACATCCACGCGGGCGGAGCCGCGGGCAAAAGCTAGTGACGATATAAGGCTTAATGAATTTTGTTAGTCTCATTATTATACACGATGATAGACTTAACGATGTTACTTGTTAATTTTTTATGATAATTTCTGTAGCATAACTTAGTTGCAGGTTAAAAAAAAATATGTTCCTCTTAATAGACATTACTACCGAACTTACATTCGCGAGATAAATTCTCGTGCATATATTTGCATATGATATTGGTTCAATATCCTAGGAAAATTAATAGTTCTTGGATGTTGCTGCCACAGATTATTCAATCTTTAGTTGTCTTACTGGTGGTTCATATATGGGATACTATAAGAAACTTAAAAAATATTGAATATTACACTTTTACTTTTCCACAGAGTTAAAAAAAACTGAACAAAGTTTTTACCTATGATTCATGGCGGAAACTGTAATGTCGTTCATGAGAAACACACACATCTGCTCAATCTGGTTACCCATTAGATGTAATTCAAGATGAAAAAGAAAATCATAGATGTTCAAGAAATGAATTCAAAAGAATAACATATTTATCATAAACTCATCAACGAATTAGCTACTCACAAGGTAGCCTTTGAAATAGTTCCGACGACGCCGTTGGTTTAAATGCGTATTTTGTATTGAAAAGTGTAAGATAAGATAGTCATTTATCAATTCTCACTATCCTGTGTTATACCAAACAGGATAGTTAGAATCGTATAACTTTTTACTTATCTGATAATAATTAGTATGATATTGAAGTTCTGAATTCTTCATTCAAGTTTGGTCCACACCATTAAGAGCCCTTTCATATGTATTGAAGGGGATCCCATTTTTTCTCATAATGGTTTTTGTCCTAATTTAAATTGTCATAATAAGTTAGGCATAATTGGTCTTTAGCATACTGTGTTATTAAGCATAAATATTGTATATCCTAATGTTTTTATTCATAACTTTGATATGCATAAAGTTGTAAAGCATATTGTTTATTTGTCTAATAGTTATTTTAACACCCCGACTCAGTGCAATCCGACTCGGATAGGTTAGGTTAGAAGACTAAAGCTGGAAAAAAAAACCACGACGTTTTTAAAACCACCCAGAAGTAGGAGCCCCGCGAAGCGGGGCTCCGTCGAGCTTAGTTAGTTGAGACCATTGTATGCTTAAAATAGTTATGGTTACGCGTCGTTATGCTTAAGTAAACTTATGCTTTGGGATAGTATGCTTATAAAATATTATGCTTATAGTAAATTGAATGAAAAAAAATATGATTATAAAGTTATGGCAAATGAGTAGGTATTATGCGTAAATAATGTTAGGACAAGCAAATTATGCAATGTTACATTATGACATAAAATCGTAGGAATAAAAACAGAGAACCGTATTGAAGGTACGACTTGAAATACACTCTAAAGGTGCAAAGTTTGTTTAAGGATGATGATGCATCTGATGCGTCAAACTAGTTAATTAATAAGACTGTCCCACAATTCACTATGATGTCCAATATAACTTGTAACACGAAACACAAAAGAAAATCTAATTTGAAATTAGAATTTCAATTGATCATAAGATTCTAATATAAAGTTTAAAATCTGCAACAGTTATGTAATGCATATTCTATTTTAATGCATGTTGCTTTTTTCAAGTATTTTACTTTTTTTAAGCTGACATAAAAATTAATAATAAGTTTTGTATACCTACTGTTCCATAAATTATAATTCGAGCGTTGATTGATTGAGGAGATGGTCTGGCTACCTCATAATTCAACAAAATTGTCATTGGTAATCAACTATTACATATTATTTTGTTTTCAAGCTTCGAACAACCGCTTCCTATTAGCTGTTGCTAGATGTGACGTGACACACACAACACACAAGTGTAAATTCTGTGCGACCTTCATGAACACGTATTTAGGCATTATATAGGTAATATTAATGGCTGCATCACTTATTAGTATTTTATCACCATGAGAAAGGACATATCCTATGTTTGGTCGCGATAACCGACATCCATGCAGGCGGAGCCGCGGGCAAAGGCTAGTAATAAATATAATTGATTATGTCTATTAGTTTAGCTCTTTTAGAAGTCAACAAACTAAATGTGAATATTTAAAATTTATCAACGCGTTAAGTTAAGTCAACAAGTAGGTTAAAAGTGGATATAGATAAATGAATACTTTCAAAAACAGTTCCTATATTCACTAATAAGATTCTGTTCCTTCGAATATACATCACTATGTTTAATCCAATGAACAGAATTGCTTATGTTTAGAAGGTACGAGTAAATGTATGACAACACATAGCGTAGGTAGACCAGCCCAGGTCTAATTGTATAACACAGGTCAGTGAACTGTATAGCCGGGGAAATGATGACATTAGTACGGGAAATAAAATTTAACATCTTCAAAAAGCTATTTTCTCTGCTAAATTAGCGGACAAAAATGTCTTGCTTTGAAATTTTAGATGTTATTTAATCTGATAAAGAGAACAAAAGAATTATCTGTTATGTAGATACCTGTTTTGTCAACAAGTGTTTTGAAGATTTGTGTTTATCAAACTAGTCTTATTAGAATTCGCAACACGCACAAACTAAACCAACTTAACTATTTTTCGCATTTACATAAATCTTATAATACAATTTGTGGTAAAATTCCAGTCAATTGTTTTTTTTTTACCAATATCTCTAAACTTTTCACAGCAGTACGATAAACAGTCCTTAACTTTAAGCTGCTCAGCAGATTTTCAATTAAATTCAAACTATATTGAAATCAGTACATCCTTTAGAAACCATAGAGGCATAGACAGACATTTGCGTTAAAACACCCCTCGTTAACCGACATCGGGGGTTAAGAACAACGGCGTACCTGCAAATTAATAACATTTTTATACGTAACTTTCATAAATAGTAATATTGACCAATTCGTAAATACAGATGTTCCTAATGTGTTTCCATAATCAGATGAAAATAATCATGATGAACACGATTCGAGTCATAAAAATTGCGAGCTGCGTATAAAACAGGAAATACAAGTTAAGTCAGTTACAAAAATGAATGATACAAGGCAGCAAACAAAATGAAGATTAAAAAGGAAATCTTCATAGAAATAATTCTAAAAATAAACCAGAGGCTTGACAATCACGAGTTAGCGTAGGCTATGCCTAAAAAATTGTGATCCTCTCAAATGTAGGTATGAATAATACAATTTAAAAAAGACTAGAAAGAAGCCCTTACGCCAGAAGAAGGCTATTAAAAAGCCGTATAATTTTTTACAACATTTAATTCAATAGTAGACACCATTAAATAACAGAAATCAAACTTGTTTTTATTTTTTTCATGCTTATCATAAATAGGTACCTATATGTTAATTATTTTAACAGTCCAATCAAAATTGAGATCTGACACAAGTGTCATTTATATTACTCCAGCCTATCTATTTAATTTTTGGTTGGTTTTAGTGTCCCTTGGGTTACCAGCTGGTATAGGTGCCGCGTCATCATAATCAATTATAGTGATCGATAAAGATTGGTTTAGTTAATAAATAATTATCACATTTTCATACAAACGGGGTTTAAGCGGTATCTTTGCAATTTAGCGTAAAATTATCGGAGAATTTTCTGTTTACACGAGATTTCTGTTAGCAAACATCTACACAAATACTAACGAAGATGAAAGTCTCAGACAATTAGATAACCGAAATTTTTGTCCCAAAAAGTATAAATGCAACAATGTTATATACGACTATAATACGTAGGCTCTAAACAAAAAATCTATCTCACGGCTTATTGGCCGTAGAGTGCCGGACAATGCAGCTTATGTGGAAGGGCATAAGGTTTATTGTAATGGAAGTGAGATCTGTGACGTGAACTACAGTAAAGAAGACGTACAAATACGACGTTTTGCAGGAGCGCAAACGCAACATAGAGCGTTCCTTTCTCACTCGTCGCTGGCGACTGACCGCGGCCCGTGTTTAGGTGCTAATAGTTCGCCCATGGACGGCCGTCGTACGAGGCCACTTTGACAGTTTCTATGCAAATGTTAATGCGTTGCGAGACCAGTTTTCGCCTCACAGAGCGGTTCCGGGCCGAGTTTGGAGCGCGATTAATACGTACCTATTAATTATTAATCCCAAGTGGCAGGACGGGATTTTGTACAAAGTTATTAGATTCATATGAGCAGTAAATGATGACTCGGAATAGATGGCGTGCGTCGGTACGAACCACGTGAATCATCTGATAGATAACATACCTCAATTTACGGCGAAATATATGGGAACCGGTCGGCGAAGATCTAGCAGAAAGACTTAGTGATGCAATAACGTGGAACAAAAAATAGTCTCATTATCAAGTTCAATAGCCCCGAGACGACAGCACGTGTATGCAAAACTTCGAGGACGATTCGAAACTGCGCAAAAACGTTCTCATGCATGAACAACTTAAGGTGCAAACTGCTGTACACCCTCGCTCGCGCTCAAAATTTATCGCATGCCGCGGGGTGTCATGTATTTATCAATGACTAGATATCTCAATACCAACTCTTTAGCAGACCAGATTGACTCTCCGTTGGATTATAAGAATTATATGCTTTAACCAATCAAACCAGAAAATTCCTGTAATTCTATTACAACTTCCTGGTCACACCCAAAAAAACCCAGCTAGCCGATACTAATTCCATTTGGACTAATAAAGACAATACTTTCCTCGAGTCCATGTCGCAAATTCCACAGTCCTTGTATCGTCAATAGAATACCATTAGATCTCTATCGAGGTGTGCACAAATTTCATAGTTCGTATCACTGAATATGTGTTCACTACACTTGAGCTACACTCGTTTAGTTTAGCACCGCTGGTTCGTGGTCGCGATCACTTCCGCATATTGCATAGCGCGTTTGCGCTCGCGCCGACCGCTCTATCTGCAGGCCGTGTATGCCGGTGCGCGCTTCGCTCCTAGCCGTGGGGAGCCTCGCTCGCGAATGCGACCGCCGAAAAGTCTTCACGCCCGCCGAATGCAGAAATTTCGGACGCGCTGAGTGGGGGACGCTCTACGTCTATCCGAAACTGCGCGCGTACGTGCAGCGCTTCGCTATGAAAAAAATCCAAGGTTAACGCGCGCTGCCAAAAAAAGACGCACGCAAAATGAAAAAAGATGGCTAGAGCGGCGCCCCTCGGGGCCCTCGTGATGCAGCCGATTCTGCAACCGCCACGACGCTCAACTGCCGCATTTGTGAATTTCCACGTTAGATTATCGCGCATCATACCGCCTAGTTGCTTTGTGATAGATCGCCGTGTACTGCCTAGGCTCGCGTTAGGCGGCTAGGTACTCGATGTTGCCGGTTATTGACATTGAATGTATTACATACAAATGTTTTAGTTCAGTCTTTAGTTGTTACTATTTTAATTGTTCATTAGTTACATTTCATTTTCTATTATCTTTGTAGTCATTACTTTACATATTAAGTAGTTGCTTTATGATGATAATTTAACTATTGACTTATATAACGATTAACGAATTATTTAAATATTAATAGAGTAATGTTGTATTTTATTTTTTGCTCTGTAATTATAAGTACATCCATATTTGCTTAATATATCGCATTAAATGTATTAATAATTTCAAATAAAGCAAAATTTTGTTAAAATTGTATACTTATTAAATTGTATTGGCTTATCAGATATTATTATTGTAACAAAATATAAAAACATAATTAATAATTTTTGTTCCTAAAATCTGACTTAAGTTTGATTAATTCCGAAACCAATTTCATATATTAACCGATCATTGATGAAAAACAAAATAATTGAACTATTTTATATTGTATTCTTTCTAACCTATGTGGAATGCGGAACACAAAAAGAGACGAAGCATTTAAAACATGGCACTTGGAAACAATACTTACCATATTATTTACTGTTTAGGTACGTTCACTAACAGCTACGCAATGCAATAGGTAGTAAATATATTATATAAATTCGACTAGCAGTAAAATCAAGGTTATATTTTAAATACATATTAGATTTATTTATTTTTTTCCTTGCAAACTGTTACCAAGTAAGATTACTGCTATCGCAGCGTATCTACCTACATTTTTGGCGTAGTGATTGATTAAGTTAACTAACTAGACGATAAATCTATTACTAGGCTTCTATTTTATTTATTAATAAATAAAAAGTCACAACAGATTACGTTATTAGGTACCAAAAGTCTCATTTAATAGGTTACAGTATTTTAAACTTTCCGTAGCATTATGTAGCGTATTGTAGCAGTTTTGTAGCAGGTTAGCATACCTAGTATTAATAAGACTATATTACTCTGACGTTCGGTTCCCATGCCTGCAATCGGTCTCACTACCTTGGACGCCTAGGATCGTGCGAAGTGGAGGAGGAAGAGCCGGAAGGCGGACCATGAGCTCCGAGGACACCGTGGCCTCGGATGCTATCAGGACTAACGTCTTTATGTGGTTGATGATGACTCTGACGTTAGGTTCCCGCCGTTTCCGGTGGAGTAGAATAGGACTAAGGAATAGGGCTGTTATCCATCCGACAGTAAACAAATAGCCCTTAACGAAGAGCTCGACTCCTATGACATGGGAACAAAAAATCAGTGTTTGTGTAATCTAGATGTAAATAAACCTCTGCCTACCCCTCCGGTATGAATTATATATTATGTACGTTATTATTCTGAGACAAATTATCTATTAAGAAAGTTCAATAATACTATACGCTGGAATAGATTCCCTCACGACCGCAAGCGCACAAACGAAAAAGCTACAGCACCACGAGGAAAAGGTCAATTATTTTTTTTCTCTTTATTTATTATTAGGGACTTTTATACACATGGCGTATCTTTTACTCGTACTTAATTACTCGAAAATCTTTAAGTCAAATGTTCTGCTAATTAACCTACTAAAGACTCGTTTGAGTTACTTGAAATTTGAATTTAGCTGATTTTAATGATAGCTGCGGAGTGTGGAGAACTCCTGCTTTGCCAGGTGTTCTTCAAGAACCCTCTATGAAGAACACCTGGCAAAGCAGGTCAGAAGAATCTAAACTTCGGGAACTTTTAAAGGTTGACGAAATCCTTGTAGTGGCTGTGTGCCGCCATTAACCTTCCTTATAGGTTAATCAATTTCCATCAATTAGTTTATAGCAAATCACTACTGGACATAGGCCTCTTCCAATTTGTGGGAAGTTTTGGTCTACTGTTTTCACGCTGTCGTTGACGGGTTGGTACACGGTTTTGTATCGAGTTTTCCTGCCTTAGCAATGACAATATAATCAAATGTATAATCATAAATACATACATATATATATAATATCACGCCTTTATCCCCAGATGGTTAAGTAAGTAGAGGTGAAATGCCACCCATAATCCAACAATCAATGCATTCGGTTCCACGTTATAGGGGATAAGCCTATTGCCGATTTGCCGTATTTCGAGCACTACTGTTGACTCGAGCCATGAATTTGAGGCTGAGTCTGAGCTGTATATACTATCTGTCTGATGTTAAACAGCCCTATCCCTTAGTCGCCTTGTACAACACCGCATGGGAAGAGATGGGGTGGACCAAATTCTATTCAGCCAGGAACCAAGCGGCGTATAATGTAATATGTAATAAAATAAAATCTTACCTTTTCATTCCTTATGCGGTCTTAAGGTGGGACATGTGGAAAGAATTTTCTTCGATTATTATTTTGTTAACACAACACAAAGCATTGACAGATTGACACAAGCATGCAATTGCACGTCATAAATAATAATATGTCTATGGATACATACTTTTGTGAGAATAAATAATGTTCAAAAATAGCGTTAGAATTGAAAACCTCTTCCGTTTTTGAAGTGGGTTAAAAAGATATACATTTCCAATGTTTTTGGAACTTAAAAGTTAGCATAATAAATGCTATAAAAAATTCATTCAAAGATATACATTATTATACTTTAGTTCTTGTAAAACTTCAAATTCTTAAGTCCTTATAAAACTGAAAGAAATATCCCAAAGTCCAGCAGATTGAAAATGTCCAATTCGACAGATAGGGATGGCCCTGGGTCAGCCGAGGTGCGAGGGATATGTCGAAGACAACCTCGCCTTCACAATTTTGACCAAGTACAGTGTATGTAGTATGTAATATTGTTTTACTTACCGCCCAGGGTAGAAATCTATATATCGTAATTTATGTATCTTTATTATATATACGTCTTTACGTCTTTATTGTACACCGAGGATATAACAATACATTGAGAGATACAAAATAAATGGTAAAGGCAGATGGCGGACTTATCGCCTTATAATATTGCAAAATACTATTCTTTCTTTTTCAAAACCGAAATTACTAATATTCCCTCTAACCCCTTCCACTAAGCTAAATTGCTTGTGCTAACAGTTGGTTCACGTCGGTAGTGTAGTGGTCAAGATCCGAACTCGGGACCTCTCGGTCGTAAAGCCGACTCCTTAACCACTAAACTACCGGCGCTTCATAACTTCATGTTTAGACACTTGTACACCGAAAAATCATATGAGCGGGAAAACGCAATCTAGATAGTTTCCTAGATTAGGTAGGTACTCGTAGCTGCTAGCAGCACAGAGAAAAAGCAGAACTTCAGATTAAAAGTGCTGTTAGATTCGACAGAGGAAAAAAAACAATATATTTATGGTTGTTCCGGTTAATGCAATTGAAGAGTTCATTCTACATAATGCAGGCGGTTGATTTATTCTTATAATCTACCCAAATACAACTTTCTAGGATGGAAATAAATGGATGATCTAATGCCTAAAATCCATTTTTCACTTTTTTAGTAGAATTGTGAAAAATCCTTAGGGGACATAAATAAAGATACAGTGAAATCATAGCACTAAACATACTCTATATTTTGGTAAAAACCATAACAGAGAAGGACATTCTAATTCCTTTCTTATTTTTTTATTAAATAGTGAATAGGACTCTTTTTACGGGCCCTGTATGTCTCCCCCACTGGAGAGGGAGATTATGTCGGACTAAAACCGACTAAAACCACACGTAGTCTTTGGGTCGTCGTACTAGGCCGAAGGTGTGGTTGTCTGCGACATATCCCTCGCAAATCAACATTTTAAGAAACTATTGCAACGCATGATCTATACAAATAAATAAAATTGGAGTGTCTGTTTGTAATACATACAAATAAATAAAATTGGAGTGTCTGTTTGTAATATTAAAATAACCGCTTTCTACTACATGCATATGAATGTATATACGGTACACATACCAAAATATATATTTTTAAATTTTTTGTCTGTCTGTCTGTCTGTCTGTCTGTTTGTTTTGGCTAATCTCTGGAATGGCTGGACCGATTTGGACGGGACTTTCACTGGCAGATAGCTTATGTAATAAGGAGTAACTTAGGCTAAAAAAAAATGCCAAAAACAAAAAAAATAAACTGTTTTTTTTTATTAAGTACATTCCACGCGGACGAAGTCGCGGGCACAGCTAGTATTAAATAAGACGTAGTATCAACCTCACCAACATCAGGATGTAGCTCTTTAAAAGTTATAATATATCACGCCCAAAATGCAATGGTCTAAATAGTACAATAACAAAATTGACACGCTCGCCTTATCTGTGGCAGTTGACAAGGACACAAGAATTATGATAGCGATGTAGTATGAGGATACGGGGCGTGCGTAACGCATGCCCCGTTAAAATAATATCACGCTTCTTGTTACAGGGATACGTAGTATTTGAAGTTTTAGATTAAATTTCAATAAACAAATGTATCGCATTTATTTATAAGTGTATGATATAGATTTTAGTTTCGTCTTAATATGTCATAAATATGTTACTTACATCACTAGCGTGTTGTTAGCAACATACATCATCAGAGGTAGAGCCGTCGCAGTAATTTTTGGCCAGGTGGCCAATTCTCGTAATAAAATTTTGTTCAAAATCAGTGTCAGTTTAATTTGCAACTCAAACATATCAGAACGATATTCCCTTAACACAATTCTCAAAATTGAATATCGTCATTATATTGCTCGCAACATACATATATCTTGGACCTGAAATGTGCTCTAGGTATACGGGCAGTACCCGTTTCTTGGGACACCCATTTTGACGAAAGCACGGTGTTACAGCGGTGAATGAGCTTAATTTCACCAAGCTTATATTTTATTACAAACAACACGCGCGCACCAGGGCATCGTTTGTCTCGGGATTTAGGTCCAAGACACGTGTCCCGAAATATATAACATTTAAGAAATCAAGATTAGATCAAAATTGAATTTAGAACAAATTGTCATCACGAGAATTAACCCTCAGGAGATATTTATCTTCCACGAAACTACCAGCCTTATAAGTACATTAAGTCATTGATGCCATTCTAATTTTGGTGGCAGCCAAAATCATTTAACATACGACAATATAACGTAGCCTTAGGAGATATTATTTCCCTTTCTTAAACTACCAGCTCCATGAGTACAAGTCATTGATGCCATTGTAATTTTGGTGGCAGCCAATATCATTTCACGTACGCCAATCTTGCACGTTTAGTTTATCAGCTAGATACGCACCTTGATTAGATGGCTGCAATGCTTATCACGGATATAGTACAAAAATAAGATAACACGAGATATTTTTGTACACTGTTAGACACTAAATATGCATATTTTTACGCGTTAATATAGAAATCATTAATTTAGATTACGTTTACAATTTTAAATGCGTATGTGGTTATAATAAATGCGCAATTGTGCATATAGATTGTAAAATGGAATGTCATTGATGATATCATTTTTTTTTAAATAAAGGACACGTCAATTTGACTTCACCTCGCCTGATGTTAAGCTAAAGGCAAAGTCTCGGAAAAAGGGTCACCATCGTATACATGTACCATGTTAACAGTGGTGGCACTCAGCTTGACGGCCTCATCAGATGCCGTTTCACCGGTGTTAACCGCATGTTACAATATTTATCGCTTAGTACGAGGTTTGAATCCTGATTATTAAACTACTGACGTAAGCACACTCCTAATATAAGTACTTTAAGCTCGAGGAGTTAACGAAAACGCTTAGCGGTTACTAATTCCTATATTTTTTTTAAATTAACGGGCATATTTACATCATACTAGCGGTTTCCTACGGCTTCACCCACATCGATGGTTATCATGACCAAAAATAGTTTGTCCTTTCCCAAGTGCTTTTTCATCACTGTACCACATTCCACCAAAATTGGACCAGTGTGGTTTAGTGACAGCGTAACAGACAGACAGACAGGACCTGTGTCTGCAGTAACTGTATATTTACGCATTTATACTTATTATGGATATTCAATATAATAAAGTACAGCACTTTACAAGCACTGATTTGACGTGATCCGTACTCTCCCATCCATCGATCGCGGATCCCCTTCTATTTCCGCTTTGTTATACTGCAAGCAGTTGAGGACTCTACAGGTATCCCCTAGCAACCCCCTAAATGAATGACGAGAACTTCGATATTCGCAAATTGAAATACCAATAAACGTCACCCATAAGCAAGAACCTTTAAAAGATATATATTTTAAAGAGTATAATTGAAAGAGTATTTTTTTTTATATAAAGATTTTTCTTAATAAAAATTGCACTATAACTACCTACAGTTGTGCTCTTTCTCTCTCAAAGTTTAGAAACTTAAATGTTGAAAATAGAATAGAATCTAAAATGTGGGTGCAATGGGCATCTAAAATTTAGATGCCCATTGCAACAACATTTCATGCGCTGCTAATGAATACAGACAAAAATACGACATACGAACTTAGTGCGATTTGATCGCAATTACTTTAACTGATGAGTGATGAATTACGTCGTCAAAAAAAAAAATTGAAAAAAACAAGTTAATGGCAAGTTATCTGAACTCGACTTTGCTGAAAATAAAACATGCGCCTTAAAAATATATTAGGTTCTTTTTGATATCAAAGTATCTACATGTAATTAGAGTTCTGCTTAGGGCCCACGCGTTACATAGCCAGTTTTAGGACATGCCTCCCACCTTCCTTGGTCTCCACCACTTCGTTTACATTCCAATCAATAATTCCTACTAAAATCCTATGTAATAATTAACCTACATATATATTTATTATTATCAAAGGCTACCAAATTATTCAGAGAAGCCATGATTCTCTTATTTAAACAGAAAATTAGCTTCGGCTTTTTAAAATGAAACATTTTTTACTTGTAAGAGCAAATGTGCACACGTTTGAAAGTAAGCGATAACCTTCCTTAACCCATTTCTGTCGGCATCCCCTATATGTTAATCGCGCATTATCAGCTGTAGGCTGTAGGGGAAACGGGAGTGAAAGGAGGAGAAACCGAATTGGTAATATAAAGTTAGAAGGGTAAAATCTATGGCACTCTAACAACACAACTTTACAAAATTGTAGAACTTTGCTATTAAAGTCGACCATAGTTAAGAAGATGCTATTTTGCTTGAGTCAATTTATACTTGGAGAAAATACATGACTCTACTTACAAAGTATACTATAATGTCTTAATATTATAGTACAATCAGCATCAGAAAGATGTTGACGAACTGAGTACGAAAAATTTTCTTAATTTCGTTTTTTGACCCCCTTCCAGTTGACCGATTGTTCTGATATTTGGTAACACCTTTAGTTCAGACTATAATATTATATAAATCAATAAAACAGTTTGATTTGCTCTTAATACGAGAGTTTTAAGATCGTTTTGAGCCTTCGCCGTCAAGATTATTATGACGCTGACTGTACGTGAAAGTATTTCATTTATGTTATATACCTACAAGTAGCTTAAAGTAAAGTAAGACATTAGACAATTCGTTTCAGTTTGCTTGTACGAGTATCATGTTCATTGGTGCTTTATGCCATTATTGATGAAGTCGTTTAAATAGAACGTAGTGTAGTCACGTCACAGTGGATTCATTATACGTCATTTATATTTACTGCTTTGCTATGCATAATGCTATCAGTTTGAATTTTTGACATTTAAATCGCACCATTATTGCATTGTGGTATCGTTTTATTATATTTCATTAGGCTTTTCGTATTTTAAAATATCGATTGTTACCTATAAGTATTATACAAGCACCCAAAACTTTCTTGCACAAAATATCGACTCTTACATCTTTTTAATTTTTTTTAATTATTTTATTTCACGTGATAGATAGATTAGGTCAACGTATTTAAATAAAAAATGTGATATAATGAAGTAAAATCTATAATAAATCGCTAACAAAATAAAAAAGATACAAAAAGATTACCTACCTACGAAAATGTCAAAACAAAATAAAGACGAACAATTAATAAAAATGGCCGCCGAATTTCGAATTTCCAAATTCGAAATTGTAATTTACAAACACGGGTGCGTTCGAAATTAACTTCTGCTACACCGGCAAACATACGTACCTATACTAAGTGTACATCTGGATAAATATTTGCGCATGCGTAAACACACATACACCGTTCAATGTCAAACTCTTGCATCTTACTTGATAAATAGGCACTTTTTAAACGATAAAAACGGGGAATGTCGGTAGGTACAACGAATGTAAATATAGGCTGACTCGTCCTATCACTATCCCTAATTTTATTAATACTTTATTATGCAGTTCAATTGTTTATTTGACATATTTTATGGTACAGAGTAAACAATGCTTTATGAAGATGGTAATATGATATAAAATCTAATGTACAAAGCATATCTCGTTCTAAGCGAACTATTGTAGTTCTTATGAGAAATAAAATTCTTTAAAACGAACTGCAATTAACTCTATATTAAAGGCCTATAAACAGACAAAGAAAAATAGTTATTATTTTTCGTAAAAAAATGGGAAAAAGAAGTTAAAAACCAATAAAAGAAAACGAGACGAACTAAAGCAAAATATAATAATCCACACAAAAACATAAAAATACGCAACATAAAACTAAATTAATGATATTTATTATAATAAAATTGCCTTAAAATTTTACGAATATTGTTTCGTTCATACAATGTTGACACAAAGATTATGTTAAAAGTTTATATTTATAAGGAATGGTTTAGAACTACAGATTAATAGTTTCCGCTGAATGAACGTTTTTTGAAGTATTTAAGATATAATTTCAAGAATTTTCTGGAAATTCAGTAAAAGAAAATTAATTTCTTAAGGTTTCGATTCACTTTAGTTTAGTTCATATTATTCATGTAAAGGTCATTGTGAAAGTTTTTTTTTAATTCACAACTTCAGTATGAACCTTCAAATTTGGAATATAATACAAAATCAGCCGTAGGCAAAGTGCAAGTCAGGATAAGTCCGGTTGTTCGTAAAAAGTCTCCTTGACTTTTCAGCTGATTTCCTATTCATATCAATAAAACGTTTAATGCTAAGTGTAGTGCTAAGTTGCATAAGCATTCGTATTTTACCTTTATTAAGTCATCGTTATGCAATTAAAACTTGTTTTTATTTAATTTTACGTCGGTATTATGTATTTGAATCTACTAAAGCGTTATTCAAGTAATTAACATAAGGAAGTAAAAAAACGCACAACACAAACACATTAACGCACGCACGTCAAATTAAAAATATAATAAAGGATTGGCTCTCAGCTCTCAATGTTAACTTTTTTTACATTTTTTTACTGAAAAAAGACAAAAACACGAACAAAAAATTAAAGACGCAACTATAATGCAAAATATATGACATAAATGAACTTACCTGGTAAATAAGTGAACGATAGCTTAACCACATAACATTCAACACTTATAAATCATCCAATAAAATTTCAGTTCAATCCTTTATTAGTCATTAAATAAAATAAACAATCACAGAAAAGAAGACACCATAACAGCTGAACGGTACAAAATAACACGTACCAAAAGAATGCTCTACGGTTTGAAAAAGGAAAACTATTCAAATTTTCATAAAGTTAATTAACCACAGTAAATTTATATCAATCGAACATGTAACCTATTTCCAATATCGTAGAACACTAATTGGCTTGGGGTGGTGCGTCGTATGTCGTAATGCATCTGTAGGTACTCACGTGGAATGAGCGTATTCAGTATGCCATCGACGTGGAGTAGTCGGTGCGTAGCTGTGCGCGGTAGCAGCGCCAGGCGCGGGGCTCGGCTCGGCCTGGATGCAGCGGCGCCGCGGACGCGCGGTATCGAGGAAGTAAGTCCCGGCGAACTGTCATTCGCACGGAAATCGGGCGGCGGCGGGCGCCTAGGACTCCAGCGCGCATGCGTCACGCGCCCGTCAACAGCCGCCCTGCAGCCAGCCGGGGCCTACCCACCCCACGCACCTACCCTTTAAATCGAACGTCATATCCCGCACACCGTTCGCACCACCACCCACCGCCCTGTGTAATTTCTGAAAAGCGCTGACTACCGGCGCCGACCCTAAAAAATGCATTGCGTAACGGTTTTATAAATTCCCGTGAATGTTTGCCCAATCAATTATCCACCTGCTTTAGGCGAGGACACAATGCCTTAACTAATGGCCTCCTGAGCTGCCGTTAAAATTTTAACAGAAAATACATAACTAATATTCCTACTTCCTAACAGTGTTATATCAACGTATTTTGTTGTAAAAGCGTAAACAGATAATCTGTTTGACTACACCAACTTTAGTTCTGCATGAATCATCCCCCAGATATAGTGTTTACGCGAGCATGGTTACTCCGCCTCTCGGTCGCTCGCTGTCTAAATACTACGGCCTGCTACGATCCCGTACTTTCCTATATCCACAAGTTCGATAGCCAATCTTGAGTGATTTATTACTATGTTATTTTCACCTCACTTTTCCTAGCTAACATGCGGATTTAGGAATGAAGGAAAGACGAATTCGTACACTTATTTTGTTGGTTACTTTCTGAAAGAACTATTAAAAGGTATTCATTATTGAACTGCGAAGTTTTTGCCCTTCATTCGATATTAACAGGTTGTAATGTCGGGTGTTCTGCTGTTTATCTATCCGTACGCATATTTAGATATCATCTCATTTGCCCCTTGAGAGATAAACTGAAAGAAACAAGACAGGAGCGATGAACTCATCGTGAAAGGTGTACGTACCCTAGCTTCTACCAACCGAAATGCGATACGAAAAATTACATCCTCTTGGGACATAAAGAAAATATCTAAATGAAAATAGTTTCGTAATATTAATTATTCAAAGCTTTGAAGAGATTGAGAGCAATGATCTTATATTTAATTAGGGTAAGTTATATGTCGAAAGTTATAAGTCAATACGTTCCTTACTTTAAAATTCAAATTAACATTTCAACTACTGGAGTAGCTATGTGAGATTTGAGGCTGGACGTGAGCGTAGCCGTATTAAAAATATAATATCTGCTGATTGAATGTAGTTCTATCATAGACCTTCTGACCTCCCGAGGAAGATTAGGCGGCAGTCACTCGGCAGACAAGTCTTGAGTGCAAGTTTTGAATGTAACCGAGGCGATTGAATAATATAAATTCGATAATATAATATATAAGTAAGTAAGTAAGTGAAGTAAGAATGCCATTGGCATATTCCTCGCACCCCGGCTTACCCAGGGCCTTTGAAATAGCCCTCACGGTAGGCTAAACAGCCTAGTTAGTATTAAGTAGCCGTTTTGAAGCGCCAGTGCCGTATCTACCTCATTTTAATACAAGATCATTGATTGAGACTTGGGACCCTGTAATGTCAACAGAAATAGAGTTCAATTTCCCGTTTAAATTCTGAGCCTCCCGATTGGTTAAATAATTTCGATCTACGGAAAACCACAGCCTAACAACACTAATTGGTTGGCTTTCTATATGAATTGAAAATTTCTGTCTGAGCTAACACAACGTCGGATCTAGTTAGGCGCTGATCAAACAGAGAAATTGCGCAATTACATATTTACGATTTTTCAGGAAAAGCGCTTTGAAAGTTCTTTTTCGAGAATAACAAGTAATTAATTACAAAACTCAAAAAACTACTTCAGTTGATAATTTTTAACTGTGTTGATTCTCGGTGGAGTAGGATAAGGCCACCCTATCGCTTGCTGTGGGTGTCGTAAAAGGCGACTAAGGGACAGAGCTATTCTCCATACGCCAGTAAACATACAGCCCATAAGTGCCCGCTTGGTGGCAATAGGCTCACCCCCATTACGTGGGACTGAAAATTATAGTTGGCAAAATGTCGGTGTTAATAAACCTCTGCCTGCCTTCTGCCTCTAAAAACACTTTTGGTATCAAAAATCAAGCTATCTTCATCCTTACCTGCCCGGATTCTTCTTCGCAATATCAATCCATTTCCAATCCTTTGGTAATTCCCAGTGATACTTACGTAATACCTGATGAACATAATGACTACTAATTTTTCCTGACCGCTAGAAAAGCCTGCGCTAGAACCTCGCCCGTTCTTTAGCTGGTACACTAACTAGCAAGAGAAGTTGGCTTGGGCACTGAAGATCTTAGTGTTCATACACGTAATAAAATCAGAATCACTTACGGCCGTTCCCAATAACATATCTACTGTCAGTTTCTGGATACTAAAGATAGAAAACGTCATCAATCTCTGATTTTACTGTCCCGATATTTCTATCATTGATCTGTAATTCTACTGCCTATTGATTATAGGGCTTGTCCCATGAAACGGATAGAGATTGGTAATTATAATATTGAGACAGCAGTCACAGATACTTCAAACTTGACTGTTAATCTGGAGGTGCGATCTACACTTAAATGGTTACCGTGGCATATGGATTCTTCCAGACTGCTATAAATACAAAAATCATCGCAATAGAGAGTACTATTCTTCATACATAAAAGGTCAAAGGTGGCAGTGTACTCGTACTTATCAAGCATACACTTCTCAAAAACGGACATGCACTTTTCGATGATAGTCAAGACTTTCTGGACTGATCAGCACTTTGCTCTACCGTCATGTCTACTGCTTCTCTCGGCAATGTCAAAGTCAAAAATCATTTATTCTGCATACAAAACGTCAATATAAAATAAATATTAAATACTAGTTTAGCAAATGGACCACCGATTCAAAACGCGGCCCAGACCTGAGAAGACTCCGGCAAGATACTCAGCGGGCATTTTTTTGTGGTCTATTTACAAACATTCACTTAATCTAATACTTATGGTCTAGGTACAGTGCTTTCAACAGTTCATTTCCAAGCTGGTTTATAGCCTTTTTAAGTTTATTTACAGGAAAGTATAATATATTAAGCAATAGGTGTAGTATCCGCGTGGCTAGATTTTTTTTTATCAGACGTTTTGTCATGCTCCAACGAGGTGACGATGCTTTATATAGAAAAAAATGAAGATTTTTATACACCACCACAGTAAGATAACCCACTAAAATACATCTGACAACAAGCATTCCATTTATTAATATATAAGTAATAAAATCTACATAATATGTATGCTAATGCATTAACGTAAAAAATATAAAGCCTTGGCCTTTTGTACAAAATCGTAATATGATAAAATTCGTTAAATTATAGTAAAAGGAAGTATATAATATTAAAACTAGTTATTAAGGCATTTTATTTAGGCTTTTGAGTACACAAATAAATGATGCAGTAAATCTACTGTTGTCCAAGGGGCTCTACGAATTTCTACGAGATTCTTAGTACTCCTGCTGAGCCCTATCCCTATTTAGATAATATTGTTGTCTTTGTGCAGAGCCAAATAAGGAGGTTCTAGCTATCACACTCAGTATCATACACTCAATCCCACTCATTATGTAACAATTATTAAGTTGTAAAATAATTATAGATTTCTAGCTGACCCAGCAAACTTCGTTTCGCCTAAGAAATTAAAAAAAGGGTTTAGGGGTGGAATACCCTTAACATTTAGGGGGATGATAAATAGATGTTGTCCGATTCTCAGACCTTCCCAATATGCATATAAAATTCCATGAGAATCGGTCAAGCCGTTTTGGAGGAGTTTAACTACAAACACCGCGACACGAGAATTAGGTATAACTTAATACTAAGGTTAGATGTTTAGTTAGATAAACTATTTACACACAATGTTGTTCACAGCTCTAAATAAAATAACGGTAACTCATCATGTATGATTTCCACGATACAGACCATGAGTCTAGTGTGGAAATTATTAGAAATATTTACCCGAAATGGCTTTACAATATACTACTACAATATAAACTTGAAAAGGAAATATATCTGTAAATTGCTTATGAATATATGTTGTTAATTAAAGAATTTATTAAAGCTACCAATATTGTTTAGATGTAGTTCCAAAAGACATTTTAAGGATACTTACATAAGGCCATTACTTTTTTTTTTAATTATTATAATCAATGCAAATAATGTTAATATACTCGTATGTGTCAGTGTGTGGCGTAGCCGCCCTAGGACTAAGATTTTACACTTGCAATCTGTGAATAATGTGAAACTGCGGTTTCTAACCCCAAACGACGTATATTCAATCCTAGGTAACTCATTTTAGGATTCCATCCAGTCTTGAATAGTAGATGTATTTACTAGCTGTATTTAAGGATACGAGTATACTTGATAAAGACTTAAGTATACGTTTTTTATGACTTATCCACTACCTTACGTCAAAACGAAGAGAAGAGAAGAGGTAAGCGGACGCTCTAGGCCTCGAAGTGGAAACCTCGAATGCCATGCTAATATAACGCTTAAATGAACTACTGCTATCCATACTAATATTATAAATGCGAAAGTAACTCTGTCTGTCTGTCTGTATGTTACGCTTTCACGTCTAAAGCACTGAACCGATTTTGATGAAATTTGGTATAGGGATAGGTTAGACCTTGAGAAAGGACATAGGCTATGTTTGGTCGCGATAACCGACATCCACGCGGGCGGAGCCGTGGGCAAAAGCTAGTATTCTATAAGACACTTCAAAATTCTTCAAATCAGCAAATAACAAAAAATCGCACCTTCCTTCAACATTCAATTCTTTTAACCCCAAAAATGTCCGGTTAATGGATTACACTTGCCTCTTTTACATGAAACCATACAGGTGACGAAGTGTGTGTATGTGTATGCATCAAAAATAAGCCTGATTTCTCATACTCTCAAGTGAAAAAGCATTTGATGAAGTCGTCTAGGCTGAGGACCGTGTTAGCGTCTTTGATAGTGACCCTATATCCCGAGGCTTTGTCTTCAGCTTACCATAAGGCGAGGTGAAATCATATTAACGTTTTATGTAAAATAAATCACAAAGTATCTCAATAAAAATTCCAACTACCAACTCATAAAATATAATTTCTATAAAAACAGGAACCCGTAATCGCCGCCATAACAATTCACCTCATAGATACACTCACAAACACATACACTAGAGCCCTAGATACCTTGATATTTATTACTCGTAGACAAAGGATCTACTCCCAAGGCGCCCGTGAATCCAGGTCACCATGGCTGGCCAAAAAGTAATGCAGCTACTGTGCTCTTTTCCGAAATAGAATCCGCTCCAATAACTGGGTCGGATCATGCGTCCGCGTTTCGATACGTAACTTTTTTCTTATATTTGTTGTGACAGTAACACCGTGCGAAATTTAGGGAGTTTGTGCCGCTTAGATAAATGGCACTGTAAAATAGAAAAATCTTTGTTTGTTTTGTTTATATTAAGATTTAAGTATTTGGTTTAGTTTACGTGCTGGGTTAAGAAACTAGTGACTTCCATCCATCCCATCTTTTTTTATACCATTATCTGTCAACACCAGGGAAGTCACACTCGTGCTGCCGACCCTGTACTTAAGTACAGAGAGTTTTTGTGCCGTCAGTGCAGAAGACAAAGCAGGACAAGCCTTTGGTCTTCCCACCGACAGCACAGATACTCTCCAGTGAGCTCTGGCTATCGTCTTTAAATGCCATTGCCGTATGTGTAGCACTGACATTTAACCATCATTCATTTAGAATGCTAATTCACCTGCCTCTACGCAAGCAAGAGCGTTCAAGCTTCGTTCAATGGATGCATCACTTGCAGCGCTTATACCCCGAACAGTTACACTGCTAGGGTAAACCCACTCCTAAACCATTGCACTATAACTTAATTTTGTACAATCAGGGAGAATACGTACTCTCAAAATCAGTCGTTACCTAATATTTTTTAGGCAAATAAAGGTGCATACTCAGTTTTGTTAATTTTTCTTGTGCGCATGTAACTTTCTGAGTGCGCTTTCAGGAAAAGAAGGTGAAAATGAGATCGGCAAAAAAGTTAGAAGGGATCTAAGTCTTCCAACAAAATAAAATAGGTACTAAGTAGTTATGTTTTTATCTTTACTAACTTTTGTGGTTTATTCAAACTTTGAGAATAGAAAAGAAAAATGGCAATAAATTGAGGAAGGTAGTAGGGCTTTCAATAAAATATGGCCAATAATACGCAGATTGTCACGATATTTCATATTTAGTTGATTTTGAACTGGTGCAATAAAAAATGCTGACAATGTAGGTTCCTATGCATTTAGTACTGCTTGTTCATAGCATATTCAATGCAATATTCATGTTGTTTAATCTCATTGATTGCATAGTTTTAAGTACATACTTTGTTTTGTTTATTTAAATTATTACGGAAGAGTCAAAGTGTGAGAAGCGACCTGTTTCTCATGTAATATAGAATATCAATTACATGATTTATTTAAATGCCAAAATAAATCTTTTTTTTTTCATAAATATGCAAAACCTTAGACACACTCTCAGCCTATTGCAATAGTTCAATAATTTCAGAACTATTTTTAAAATTAGTAACGCACTATCGAAGCACTTATAATTATTTTTTCATTCGCTCTTAATCCAATAAATTGAACGTAACCTACAATAAAAATTTATTCTAATTGCGTTTCTTTACACTTGTGGATCGATTGAAGGCTTAAAAATTGAAAATCGCTAGCTAACGAAGTTGCATAACTTTTTTGCTAAAATTATATTGCACGGTAATTTAGTGAATTTTGCACAATCATAGGCATGACTGCACAGACATTCTTTCTGTTTCCGCACGTTTTTCGAACTCTTGTTAACATGAAACACGAAATATTGGACGTTCATTGGTTGTCGATCTATCATTTTCAGCCAATGAGAGTACAACATTTACTCGTTTATAGAGTTGCATTGTGAACTCCGTCTAGTGCTCCGAGTGAGATGACCATAAAAGATATTCATGATGGTTATCTTTTTCAGTATAAAAGCAAAGCTATATTATACAATAATGTTAACGAGAATAAACGGGAAAGTTTAAAATTTAGCAAATACATACTTTAAAAATAGTAAAAAATAACTGTTTTAACCGCTCTATAAAGCTATGAAACTGTCATTCCGATGTGCTATAGAGACAATGCTCTACAAAACCGAAGCAAACCGATATTAACCGAACTCTCACTCTATTACCCGAAGTGCTAAATCAAAAGGCGGGTATTGTATACTGCGCTGACAGTTAAAAATATATCGAAGAATGCATTTGGTAGACGTCCGTTTAGTAAAAGCTTCACAGCTGTAGTTTTATTTTTAAAGTGGGTCATATCATAGGAGAATCAATTAAATTCGAATATAAAATTAAAACAAGCGTGGTAGCGTGGTACACAAAAAGAAGTTGTTAATCGCTTTATTTAATTGATGGCTTAATGGATGGATGGATGGATGGAACCTTGTAATTTAATATGTATAGTAACCATAAATAGGGGCCAGTTGAAAACCAGCGCTGGGTACGTCGTGCCCAGCTTTATGCTAAACTGGTCCCTTTCTTGGTGCAACACAAATGTGCCCAATAGTTTTAATAAATATTATAATTATTATATAACACTGTTTAGTCTTAAGTTAAGTTTGTGTTGCATTGATAATAAAATGTATTTTCTTTCTTTTTTCTTTCTTTCTTCTAACCAACATCCCGTGAACGTAGCAAGGCCGTTACTTTCCCTTCAATAATCGAGTAAATTTTTATTTTCAATAAAACATGCATCTGACAGTGACAACCGTAGCTCCTATTTTCACCATTTTACAGAACCATTTATTTTTTAAGTAACTTTATAATATTATAACATCAATATTTTTATTTTATACACACATACACTGGCCATTAAATTTACCGTGTTTGTTATGATTGAAATCATCTAACTATATTAATCATCTAACTATATAAATTACCGTGCAATAATACGCCGATTGTAATGATTTGGGAGTATCCGATATTTGGCGCTGTTGCCCGGGGAGTGTTTTACTATTAATGCAAATGACCATGTCAATCTCAAAATCATACATAAATATTTCTGTTTGTTCGTATTGTATGTGCTACCGTATCTTTAGACCATATAAGTACAAGCTGACACAGGAAGGTAGCACTGCAATCATAATTATATTGTTAATAAATTTTGACTAACTCAGCACATAGTCGTACCAGTCGAACATTGACAGCCTCTGTGGCGTGGCGGTAGTGCACGCGACTGCCACGCAGGAGGCGCGGGTTCGATTCCCGCTCAGTGCAAATATTTGTATATGTTACCGGAAATGTGTATAATCCGGAATTCTATACAATGCCGAGTGCGCAGCAGGAAATGTATGAAATGGTATCAAAGAATATTGATGGTGGTTATAGCAACCACTTAGGCTAATGCTGGAGCCTCGCTTTCGCTTCAGTCTTCTAACCTATAATATATCCAGGTCGGGGCGCAGTGTCCACACCACGCAATTTAACTTGGATAGATTAGGTTAGAAGATTAATGCGGGAGCGGAGCGGAGCGAAGCTCCCGCATTAATCTTCGTGGTTATTTTTTTTTATTCATTCAAAAATATAAATTTTCCACAAAATCATCCGCAAATATAGACAATAACCCATTTATTTCACACATTTCCGGTGGAACTGCAGGAATTCTATGTATTAACACACATTTCCTAGGATTTGTATACAATTCCTTGATTTCATACATTTCCGGTAACATATACATGAATATGGCTATTTGCACTGGTCTGGGTGTTTCTATGTATAATATGTATGTATTTAGAAAAAAAAGTATCTAAGTATGTTTATCCGCATTTTAGATTCCATAACACAAGCTAATTAAGCTTACCATGGGTCTAGATAGCGTTGTGTAGAATATTGTGGAATATATTGTGGAATTGTTTGTACGACTGGCGCCATCCTTCATCACTGTGAACTGAAGGATGGCGCCACCGTCCCTTCAATGTTGTCAAATCGTGTTAAATTGATCTTGATGTAAATGAAATAATGGAATTTCACGGATTCATTGGCCAAGGCCCCTTAGTCTTTATTCTTGATAAACATTTTACTTTTTTCATCACAAAGTGAAGAGATTCTATCACTTTAAAAGTGCCTAGTATTTGCTACATCTCTATCGGAATTTAAAGCACATCATAATCGTAAAGCAATGAAGGAAATTACGTAAAAAAGTACTCTGTTAAACGTATTATACCTAAGGGCAGGTTTCAAATGTCTGGACCAAGCTGATTATTCTAGTGTAAAAGGTAGAAGTGTCAAAAGTACTGCTTAATAAGGTTTCTAGGTGTGGTCGGGAAATGTATGTCAAATTATTACGGAAGGGGCAGTTGATGGGTATCAACTGAGCATATGAGCACCTAATGGATTTGTAAATAGTGACCCCTAAGTAACTACTGGCTGAATGACACATTTTATAATGGACTCCACATAGGTATCTATTTATTGTTATGAATTTTGTTTCTAAGCCTATTCTATTATGTTGTTTATTACTCTTAATATTAAGTTTCTTTTTTGTAAAGAATATTAGAACCGAAATTAAAAATATTCCCTCTAACCTCTCCAGCTAAGCTAAATTGCTTGTGTTAGGAAGGGGTTCACGTCGATAGTGTAATGGCCAGGATTTAAACTTGGGACCTTTCGATCGTAAGGCCGTCTCCTTTAAGCTACCGATGCGACGCTATAAAACACTTATACACTTGCATATCACTTAAGAAACACATTGCAAAATATGCAAATAATTGAATTGATGTGGCCTACGATGCCGATATTTGAAATGATTTTTCATACCGGGAATCACCATACAACTATGGGAGAAGAGGGCAGTTTCGGGATTTACAACCTCTGTTTAATAATCCAGGAAGGAAGCCTAGCCTTGGTTAGCGTAGCCTAGCTAAATGGTTTTGAAGGACAGCGATTAAAGTAAATTACATAATAACTACCTTTCTCTAGGTTGAAGCAATACTGGTGTAATTATTTTATATACATACTTGGAAATAGCTGTCGGTATAGATGTAGAATTAATTCTTAGTAAGAAGGAGATATTGAAAGAAAAGTGAATATAGTAAATCGTGTGAACCATGCTCTGTCATCGGAATACTGAAAGCTAAAATACTCATCCCACAAAGTTTTATGGCAGTTTCTTCACTGTTACGATAATTTGATTGTTTGTGGAATAAGTGCCAAGTGGAAATACTAGGATTTTCACGAATATTCCGACTATAGAACTGTGGCACATATTTTTAAGAGATAAAAAAGAGATATAGAAGGATGTAACCCAATTTCATTATCATCCTAAGGATCATGCTGGTTGCAATCATAAGTTCCTGCATTGCACACTCTCAGGTCCATATTCTAGAATGACACTCAGCCTGAATCGTGATTCATCTGAGGACAGATTGTAAAGACAATATGTCAAACTATAAATCTGTCTATACAATCTGTCCTCTTTTTTTTTCGTGCGGAAAACCCCTCGAATACCTCCCCTGCCTGGAACCGGTAGGGGAGGTTATGTCGGACTCGAACCAATTAAAACCGCACGCCGACTCTGAGTCGTGGTGCTAGGCCGGAGGTGAGGTTGATACAATCTGTCCTCAGATGAATCGGAATTCAGGCTGAGTGTCATTCTAGAATACGGGCCTAAGTGTGACCTCTATCATAGGCTCGTTTAGAAAATACATGCTTTATTTAGCAAAATAATCTTCGTTATAAAGATAGTTCAGCCACATTTGACGTTGACCGTACGGTTTACATTACGAATATCAAAACAAGGTTTCTTTTCTAGACCACAAACTCTCTAGGCTAAAACAACAAATCCTCCACAATCAATATTAATGTAAAGAGTTTATATTGGGGACACAAGTGTGCGTTTAGCCTACTGGGTGATGCAAGCAATATTGCCGACCTGACACATTACGGTTTTGTGAACAAAAAAAAATGATTTCCATGTATAATAACATGATACAATACATAGAACAAAGCCCCCTAAACCACAGAATAAATAATAATACTACGCCTAAGTTAAGCCAGTATAAATATTACCAATAAATATTGTTTTTGTTCTAAGCAAATGCGCACTGGGCAAATGTTAATAAAAAAAAAATACGAATGATATTCCATCGATGGCGAAGGGTGAACATTTTCAAGAGGGAATCCAGTGGAAGAAAACATTTTATCTACCTAGTTTTTAATGCATTGCCCAGCGGACCTTGGGCTCTGAAGTACGAGTTTTAAATGGACGTCCAAATGACAAAAATACAACTACGAGTATGTAAATTATTAGATTTTTCTTCGATAACTCTATCTGTAAAAAAATCTAACACAAAATTCGCGTAGCTAGCGAATACATGAGAATTAAACGCTGCAGGATGATAAATTTACACAAAAAAACGCTCACAAAAACACTGCTTAGGTACCCAACGAAGCATTTATTCCGATTTCCGATGCACAATTTTGGATGCCTTGAACCCTATGACCTGGTTGAAGGTGAGGGTGTTAGAATGACGTCATTTTCTTTTCGGCCTTGAATCACTTCCTTATAAAATTTGGTTATTATATTTCAAGTTCTGGGAACGAGCGTTTTGGGTGTCAAAGTAATAGGATAATCGGTTCGTTTGTGAATAGGTTTGTTGTGTAATATTTGCACGGTATGGATTTATTCTCGAAGTTTCCAGGACTTTTAGTGTAGGTATACCTGAAGGCAAATTGATCACAGAACAAAAAGTTATTAAAGAGATTGATGTTAAGTTATTAAGTTATTATGCTCATCAAAAATGTATTACTGTACTAGATTTTGCCCGCGGGTCCGCCCGCGTGGATGTCGGTTCCCGGCAATTATTCGAATTTTTCTACCCGTAAAATCCATCCTTGAACCTCAACGAACATTTAAAAAAAACAAAGAAATTTCTATTGAATAATATTAAATAAATATCAGTCCATATATACCACTGTACAAATAAATAAACCAATAATTATGTTCCTATCACAGAAACAGTTTTGTGAACCAATAGTAAATGCAATACGTATCAATTGTATGATTAGTAAATAAATAAAAAATAAAAAAAGAATTGGCCAAATTGGTCCCGGCGTTGTTGAGTTATGTGCTTACCAACACATTTACCGATTCATTTTTATATTATAGATATGGAGTCATTAGTTTAAAGATTTGGCCTTCTGTGCCAGAATAATGGATGTGCAGTCCACTACTGGACATAGACCTCTCCCAATATGCGCCATTACTCCCGATCCTTCGCCTTGCGCATCCTTGCCCTGCAATTTTGTAGCTCGTTTCTTGCTGAGGAGTAAAGGTAATCAAATTTTTTTATCTTCTTCTTCGCCTACTGAACCTCATCGAACTCTCAAAATAAACTAAAGGGGCTAAATTCCTTTCCTTTATTTTAATGACTTTCATTGTGAAACAAAAAAAACATGAAAGAGTTAATTTTGACTTTAATGACGAAGCCACATAGATTCCTACAGTTCATAATTGGATTGGCGAATTAAAACGGAATCACGCCAACTCAGTGGCGACGTACGTGAAGGGCGTCCCTTGACGGTGACCCCTTGTTTGTGTATGGAAACCCCCTAGGGCTTCACCGCACCGGAGCTTTCGGTGAGATGGTATATCGAACTTGAACCTACCAAAACCAAGCAGTGCCTTTCGTGTAGTACAGGAAAGCCTGGTGTAGATACTGTAGAATGGGAAAGCTTAAGGAAAGCGGGCATGGAAACACAAAGCGCCTTTAGCCTCTTCTGCTTTCTGTTAGGACAAGAGCCGACCCCAATGATCACCTTCAGACAACCCCTTGTGCTGTTTATTTGTTTCCAAAAGACCAGTTTAAGTATAAGCTGAAAGAGTTAAATGCAATGAACTGAGGAGAACCAGAAGCGGTGTTAAAAAATCATAAAAGAGGTGTCTAAAAAAATAACCCAGTCTGTCGATTTCTCTCATACTTGTATGAATTTTTACAGCATTAAGTATGTATTCGATCTCTCATACTTTTTGATAATAAATTAGTGAATAAATGATACACATGCTGACTTCACTTTTTATGTCAATCCTACGTCAGATTAAGTCATAAATTATGTACTTTTTAAGACACAAATAGAAAACGAATTATCACACTTTCGTAGACAATTACAGATTTAGGCAGGATGTTGCTGATGAATAATAAAACTAGATGTTCATTGGTGAGATTCAGCTTCTGAGTAGTTCTATATCTCTGCGATTAGTGGTGACAGTAGAATTTTAATCCATCCCATACTGGCACCAATTTTGAATGGCAAACCTATTTATAAATACGCGCGTTCGCAAAAGCCAACATATTTAAGTCGGTCTAGTTTAACGCTAGTTCTCTCTTGTTAACCAATTATAAAAACCGTCTTCTCACGCTGAGACTACGTTTCAGACTCGATGACACTCAGACTATTGTCCCTGATCTATAAAATATTAATTCTAACGATAAGATTTTACACGTGTACATTGCGTTTTAAAAGCAACAAAACATATTAGGTGTATTTACAATACATATTATTAGATATACATAATCTATGTGCGTCGTACTTTTTGCGACGCAGCTAAATTCGTATTATTTCGGTTATTTTCCATACTCAATGCATTTCCGTGACATGTTTACCAGTCCTCGATTAAAATACCTAGCTGATATGAAATGTTTATTACTGTTTTTGTATAAGCTTTGGTAATTCTGTCAGGTTGAAAAGTTACCGTTAATTACAATCATTACATAGTATAAATTTTATATATTACTGGAGACACAAGTTACACAGGCCGTGCAAACATCCCCCAGTCCGATGTGGAGGAGAGTCGCGGACAACTTGTGTCAGAACTCGAGACTACTCTCTCGGGAGTATCCGAATTGGATCGAATAAACCTAGTCCAGTTCAACCCCACCAAGACACAAGTACTTATGTGTATTCACAGCTAAGAAAACCCTATTAATTGTAGCGCAACGCTCGCCATAGTCAGGTAATTCATCCCCACACATTGTAACCGAAAACGGTGTGCACCGTGCGGTATGAAAGGAACTTCATTCCACGCACGCTAAACCTGTGCAATAAACTCCCTGCCGTGGTTTTCCCAACGACTATAATATGGGGTGCTTCAAGAAGGGCTTAGAAGGTTTCTTCAGGGTAGGCAGCGCCAATGTAACGCCCCTGGTGTTACATACATTACGTTATAGCTCGCGGTAACCACTTTTCATCAGGTGGGCCCTGTGGTTGTCTGCCACCTAAGTGGTATAAAAAAGCATAAAACAAAGTCTCTTTTTCGGTCTGTCCCTATGTATGCATAAATCTTTAAAACTTCGCTACGGATTTTGATGCGGTTTCTTTTAATTAAATAAATTCTAGAAGAACGCTTATACGTATAATGCATGCTTAATATTATATAAGAGGATTAAGTGGGAAAATAAGGGAAGGCGGTAAAAATTTAGTAGTATGAAGTTCGCCGGGTCAGCTAGTTTCCAGTTTAGCTAAAATTAATTTTCATTTTAAATCAATGCATGCTTATTAACTTGACATTTTGTACATTGGTCGAATAGAATAGAAAAAATATAAGTTTACGAGTTCAATTCGTATAAATATGTATAGTTACCGGCACATATCTTGACCTCCATAACGTCATAAAATGTATTTATTTATGCAGTACGCGTTTTTGGGTGCCTTTTGAGGATAGCACGGGGTGCTACGGCGACAACGGAGCTCGAATTCACCAAGCATAGAATACATTAAACTATTATTTTCAGCGCCGAGGAAACGGCCGCCACGTACCTAATACTGGAATGCAAGGCAATAGCCACCCAACTATCCCAAATCCTCGGCCCAACTAGGTCGCTTCGCGAAGCCTGTGAAGCCCCCCGTAAGCTTCTGCGTTTCTGGGCGGAGCTAGGCTGGCTGCTCTAGCCAGTACTCTCTACGCACAATAGCCCAAGAGAGAGGCTAAGTGTGGATAAAAGAGTCCCCTATCCCATCCTATCTTACATCAAACTAACCAACGTATATCAGGGCCTCGTTTTTCTCGCCAACATAATATGCCAGTAACTATACCTATGTCACAGATTTGAAAATAATGTACATAGCATGTTTTAGTAGGTAATGAATATTTATGATAAAAAGACAAAATACAATAAATAAATATTAGATTCAAGATTTAATGTCCCGTTTTATCAATCTTAATAGATATTTATCACTTCCTTCTTTAACCCTCTGCGACTGAGGTGTCATTTTTGTAAACATTCTGCTGAGGAGTAGTCTATAAGACGTGTAATTAAAGTTCAATTTATGGTCGTAGGTATTATAAATTGAATGATGAAACAATATTTATGCTATCTATTGACATGTATCCTAAATATTAATCATAAAAAAAAACAGAATAAAACACAAATGTAATAATCAGGAACTGTATTTGTATCACATATGAGATCAAGGCATATTTGAACCAAGCTTTTAATAAATTTTAAAATAATATTAAAAATTAATAATGACATGAAAAAAAGCTTATAAGTGCCTTCTTCTGGCTTTAATGAAAACATAAAAAAATTAAATTAAAAAATTCTTAGAGTATTTTTTTTCTAATTCAGTCTTGCAGTCAGTGGAAACTTGAGCGGCGCATTATAAACAAATTGGTTTTGTGCAGACACAACATGTAAATCTCGTTTGGCGCTTCAATTTACTTGGACATATGCTGCATAACTTTCGTGCCGATGATGTGCCAGGGTCACTTGGTGGTGGAGGAGGTGGTAAATCTTGCCCCAAAACACGCCGAATAGTTAAACGTAGCTCTCTAGGCTCATCATCTTGACGTTATCAAAAACTTGACGTTAGGTTTCCTATGTCCCAAAAAAAGACAAGGCGGTGATCCTCATGTCTTCTTGTCACCATAATAGGTCCTCGCTGCTCGATTTCTCACTATCTTGGTGGACTTCTTCCTCAACAACGAAATCTTGATCGCCAAATTCATCGTCGATATCACTGAACTGTGAGTCGATGTCCTCCTCCAGCCATTGCTGTATAGTATGGTCGTCAGTAGCCTTTCTTTTTCTAGAAGGTCGATCATGTGGTTGTTGCCGACTGCTATCGATCTAAAATCAACGAAACATATACATTACTAGCTGTCGCCAACATTAGCCAGACAGACAATTTTTTTTAAATCGTATTACTGGTATCCTGTATTTAACTTTCATAACATGCATGTAGTATTTTTTTTTATTTTGATATTACAAACAGACACTTAAATTTAATTTATTTGTATATATTTGAAGATAATAACTATAATTTTCATCATTTAACTGACGTGTAGTCTGTAAGACACTATAATTTTACTGACGTTACGTCCATAAGACAGTATGTGCATATAATTATTTTACTGACAATACGTATATAAGACACATCACTTAATACTGACCTTACGTATTACGGACACTCGGCTGCTGTAACTGACCACGTGGAAACGCTGCGACTGCCGTCGGCACACTGGCGGGCGGGGGCCGCGGGCGGATGAAGGTACCGAGCGTCCCGGGTAGATTCTCGCGAATTGGGCGACACAGCGCACAAAAGTTTATTTTGCGGTGTCTGACAGACGTAACCTCAGTCGCAGAGGGTTAAGGATTGCAAGGTCGACGTTACATATACTTATAGGCGACTTAATTAACACATTTTCAAACACATTTAAATGTAAATATGTAGAAGCATCTATTATTATTAACTAATATAACTAACGTGTTAATATTATTGTTTGAAGTTACTGTTTTTAAAAGGCTGTTGTGGAAAAAAACAAGTGTTTAGACCACATAAAAGGTGTAAAGGGCAATGTGCATGGTCAAAAAGCAGACAGATGTACCTACTAAAAAGGTATATTAAGATAATATCTATTAAAGTTTGACCATCTGCTATGGCTATAAGTCGCGATATATCTATAAGTCACGAACTTTCACTCCCTAAACTACTGCATCGATTTTAGTGATATTTAGTACAGAGATAGATGAGACCATGGGAAAGGACATAGGGTATGTTTGATCGTTATAACCGAATTCCACGCGGTTGGAGCCATGGTGAGTTTTGAAAATGAATAGAAATAAATAATTATTATTTGTATTCATTTTCAAAACATATTATATTAGGAATCTGCGGTAGCCTAGTGATATGGGTAATGGACTGCTGAGACGAGGTTTCGGGTTCGATCTCAGGTTTACCATGGCACACACCAATGACGTTGCGATGCTTTCGAAGTTATGTGCAACCCACCTATTACATTGGGACCTAAACATAAACTGGCGAAATGTGGGTGCTAGCACCTCTGCCTACCCCTTCGGGGAATACAGGCGTGAGTTTATGTTATGTTATGTTTTATTATATTATGGAATCTAGAATGCCGATAAACATACTTAGATACTTTTTTTTATAAATACATACCTACATATTATACATAGAAACACCCAGATCACTGCAAATAGCCATATTCATGCAAACAAATATGTGCACTGAGCGGGGATAGAACCCGTGCCTCCTGCGTAGCAGTCTTAAAAGCTCTATACTTCCACGCCACAGAGGCTGGCTTACTATGATTGGTTTTTTTTTTATACCGGACGCGTCAATTTGACTTCACCTCGCCTGATGTTAAGCTAAAGGCAAAGTCTCGGAAAGAGGGTCACTATCGTAAAATGTTAACAGTGGTGGCACTCAGCTTGACGGCCTCATCAGATGCCTTTTCACGCCCCGTTAAAGGACCCGGGACTGTAGGAAGAAGGAAACACGTGAGCTGGCAGGGAGTTCCAGGTCTTAGTGCTGGGTTTTAGCAGGTATACTCTTGGTGAGTAGTATTGGCGTACGCATTCAGGTACATATTTAAAATGATCAACTGGTTTGATAAGCTTATTAAGGATCGTGTCGAGTGGAAATAGCGGCTGAACAATTTCTTTTGCAGTTAATAGTTGGTTATGCTCGATTGAAAAATCTCTGCTGACTTCGCTAACATCCATCTTACAGCACAGCGGTCGTAAGCGGTACTTTTTTTATTACTATACATTTAATTGACTCAGAAACAACGGCTATGATATTCTCATTAGTGTGTTCTAGGATCTTGACAAAGACACATGATCAGCTATCAATCAGAGGAATAACATAACAAATCGCAAGAAGTATAAACAAAATAGTTAGTAGTTAATTGGTCGTAATCTACGGCTTGCCATTTCGTAGTACCTACCATACGAAAAATTTTTTTGCTTGGTACCGTCGCCATTAGATATACTCAATAACTTCTGAACAGTTAAAATGTCAAAAAGTTCTATACCACCTTACAGGGTCGTCGGCAGCACGGATGTGACTATCTAATTTTTTTTTAATTCGTTTATTATTAAAACAAAACATTACATATTGACTTTATATAACACAAAAAACACACTAAGGTTTGTACTTGCTACTGCTAATACAATACATTCACTAACATATAAGGATATAAAAAATAATATTCAAAAAGGGAAGATCAAATCAAAATGTTACACACATCCATAGGCCAAGGTAACCACTTTCCATCAGGTGAGCCGTGTGCTTGTGCCGCCACCTAAGTGGTGTAAAAAAGAACTTTCGTCGTAACTTTTTGACGTCGTTCATTATCCTATTTTTAACCATAGGTACCTAAATATACCACACCTAAATTATATTTTGTTGAAGCTATTGTTAGGATGCACGATATGTTTTATGCGAAGTCACTGGTGACGGGTTACCGTCAAGCATGCGCAAAAAGAAGACTCAAGATGACAGAAAAGCGCACAATAGACATAGCAGTTTGATCATCTACAATCAATGAGTTTGGGTAGATCATGGAAAAAATAATTAAATTTATATTCGTGGGTAGACTTCGGAAAGACCTGTGGTTAAAGTTCGGAAATATTAGTGGGTAGAGTTTCGTGGTACAAAATGGAAACACTTGTGTTTGTATGTAGTCTTTGCTACAGCTAGATTGAATTTAGATTTACCAAAATGGCCAATGGACATCAATGGACATTGATGTCTCACCGTTAATAAATTTTATGAACATTTATTGCAGTGATTTTGCAGCAAAAACAATAAAAAAGAAGAAAAAGCAGCAGGTTCCTACAAGTTGGGAACTCTACGAGATGTAAAACGAGACGTAGTCATGCATAAATGTAGAGTCGCTTCGGCTTCACCTCGATGTAGTTATTGCATCTTAGCTATAAATTTGCCAAAAGTTTTCTTTCCAAAGTCGTTGTGAAGACTTCAGTAAAAAAGATCTAACTTAAAAACGTGACCTACTTATAAATTCTTATAAGTCATAATACCATCCTGCACTAAATACAATGTAAGTCCTCATAGCGACAAAGAAAACCAAAGAACAATAGTTCCCAAACATTAAAACGCACCAAACAAAGTATTATACTATCTATGCGATGCGTGCACATGTAATATAGGCAAGAAGGGGGAGGCGCGGGGCGCGGGCGCCGAGTCAAGGCTCCGGTGCGCAAATACTCGCTGCATACAATGAGTGCCAAAGATCGCATCCCGGACAAAAACCGCGGCACGTGTAAGTACAGTGCCGAATTCGACACACCCAAATTTATGCACTTTTTATTTTGTTTGTACAGAATAAAAAATATTTATTTCTACTTTTTTATGGGTATTTGTGTCTGTGGTCGATAGGGTAGTTGAATGTATAGATATTATTTATTCATACTTCACCAGATGTTAGCGGTCCCACCGTCCGCGTCGCACGTAATTATAGGCGAGTATTTTAACCGTAAATCGATGTATTTTCCAGCACTATTGATATAATGTTCTCCTAACCTAATAGAACTCAAAAAAAACTCGGGAAACCACTTATACCACTGGAACCTTCATTTTTACTAAGAAAAATTATGAAAAAAAAAAGATCTGCTTATCATCAGGCTTAAATTTTCCGTACTGAAAGCTCACAAGTACCCTAATAAGTAGTTACCATACTTGTAACCCCAGAAGTGTATGTATAAGGGGTATAATAATAAAAAACAGTAAGTTCTATCAAAAAGGTCTACTGGACGAAGCAAATTGCTGCAATGGGGAGCATAGTCAAAAGGACTATTGCAAAATATAAAACCATTTTTATTTTTTCATTAAATTAAATTTAAACTGACCAAGTACATCCTGGAATACACGTTGCATAAACACCTGCTTATCATTCAATACATGTACTTTACGGACTTATGATTGACCACGATACGAGCATCACTATGATTACAAATTATACTAATACAATAAATTACCAATTATTCAATTTTTACATCGCTCGTTATCAGTCGATAACATCAGGAACTATTGGACAATAGCGAACAGTGTGTTAAAATGTAATATGCATCGCACTATTAAGAAGATTTCGATACACGACTTGATTTGTTGATTAATTTTGTATTTGACTGTACTTTTAAAGACTTGAACCTTTGTAAACTCAGGTCCTCTAAGCTCCTCGAGTCAGAAGAGCTGAACTGATTGATTGAATTCATTTTTGGGTCTAAGAAATATACAGTAGGTAAGCAACTTACAGTAAGGGGCAACTACTGGAAATGTCATAAGCATATACTATCTAAGCGCCTGTCTACAGAATTTACCGCATTAACACGATAATGTGTTAAAAATAACGATTTTATCTATTTACATATACACCTACCTGTCTTTGTGTAATTTCATACAACTTTTTTTCTAACTGATGTGTAACAGCTTTGTGTAAATATTATGTTTAGCACGATTTGCAAATGATGAAACACCTATGAGGTATACAGAACGGCAGACACAGTGCGACTTATAAACGTACTAGCTTTTGCCTGCGGCTCCAACCGCGTGGATCTCGGTTATCGTGATCGGCCTATGTGCTAATCCAGGGTGTCAGCTAACTCCATACCAAATTTTATGAAAATCGCTCCAGCCGTTTACACATGAAAGAGTAACAAACATACATCCATGCATACAAACTTTCGCGTTTATAATATCAGTAGGATTTGATACGAAATACTTCTACTTTCATTTCCAGTCTGGCGTAAAGCTGAGATTTTGCTTTACGCCAGCATTCTTGCCTCTATGTTTTTTTACTTGTAAGTAGCTTACAACATGCAAGTTTACTTACTGATCGCCAAATTTTAAAATCTTTCAACAATAATCTTTACAACAATAAGCAAAAAGACCATTTTGAATTATTATGTATTGTAAATATTTCAATGATTAAAGCTTTTTTGATTTGTAACCCCAAAAAGGTAAAAGGTAAGTATTAGGAAAAGCTTGTTTTCTGAAAATTACCAAAACACTCAAATATTTATTCAAATATTATTACAAATTCAAAGATCACTTTGTAAGTATTTTTAGTGCGCAGTCATTTTTGAGTATATGTACAAATCATTTGTGAATAGATATTTCCTAGATTAGCACGCTTCATCATAGTTTACATAATCAAAAGCCTATAAAAATTATAAAATCTAGGTAAGAAATCGAGAACTTTGTTTATGCAATAATCTACCTTCAATATTTGTTATGTCACGATTTATGCATTTTGGGCAAACCTATTAATTAACAAACGGCATAAGCGACAGCGTATTGGATCTCTCTAGTAGTAGAAGAAAAAGAAGAAAAGTATTTTGCTTCATACATTGAGGTTTTCAAAATGATTATGGTTAAATACAGTCAGTAGAATTTATTTGGCTTATTATCAATAGTCGTGGACAAAGTCCGCCCTAAAAAGTTCGATAATTACTCTAACTACAGAATTTTGATATTGACAGTGGGCTATAGAAATCAGATAGCAGTCGCTAGTAGCTAGACTGAAAAGCCAAACTGAGTTGGAGAAAACGCTCGTAAAATGATGATGATTATCATAGGCAAAGATGGGACTTACTCAGAGGGTACTTACTATACATAAACGGTTAAAAATGACGCACGTCCAGCTGCAAATGTATTCACAAAAAGTTACTCATATAAATATAAGCGCGCAAACATAGCTTCAAGGCATTTTCTATCAATCCTATTATGAAACAAAAAACATACCTACGATAAGCAAAATAAGTACTGTGGTACCTACGTTGTATCAATGTTTATTCATTTTTATGAATGTGCCTATTTATTTTTACTTGCCAATCGTAGATATTTGTCGCTAACAAATCCTTGCCAGTTTGGCTTGAAGGTAAATATTTTTTTCTTGGCAAATCTCACAGTTTCAACTTCCATATTGTAACTTTCCTACATATCATGTAAAATTGAATGTAAGTGAACTCCAAATAAATGTTATCTAACTTAAATGCGTAGTTAACTAAAATAAATTCCAATGCGGACCTGTAATCGCATTGAATAACAACGTCATTCACGCACACACCTAAAGCGACTGCCGAATTTTGTAGATGTATTTTTCTAGTTAGTGTGTATGTGTGCAGCGCAGCGCTGGTGGCCAGTGAGACAGAACTATTTAGAAACGACCGCATGCGAGCGAGACGTAGATACCTAGTTATATAACGCATTATTTTTATAATTAACAAACAAAAATTGAGAGATACGACTGCGCGACCCTGAGCGAGGCCAGTGATCCCGCCGAACGAAAATTTGCACAGATCGAATGTGGGCGACCTCGCTCATAGTTGCACGCGTTTCTATTATACACACACATGTGTATTCACGTCACACACATACAAATGAGGGAAAATTCTCGATTTCCGCATACGAAATTGATAAATGCGATATATTTGGGTACGTAATGCAGTTTTGGGAGGAATAAAATCATATTGGAGCAAGTAGTGAAAAAATAAACAAATCTTTAGGAAAATTGGATTTTGTGAGACGTTTTCGCATGACGTGTTATTTAGGTTGTCTTACAAATATTTCCATGCGCATATTTTAGTTATAATTTTTCTTGTTGAAGTTTTAAATAAATTAGGTATCTAAATATAAATTTATAACCAAAGGTTAATATGTTGAATATTAGTTTTTTCTTAAAGCATGTTGAATACTTTAGCTCTGTAGGTAAGTATAAAGACTAATAAATACGATATATCTATCGAAAACGTGACTTTACTACAACTTTTTAAATCAATGAATGTAGCAAACAGATATAATATATTATCTCGTCGTTTTGTTTTAGGTAGTTATATTGAAGTCCCATTCACTCATTTGAATGAACTGGATTTTTTCTTAGTTTAGTTGTTTGCTTTTTACAACTGGGAAGTAATTGGATCTCAGGAATGACATAATTATAATGCTTTATATAGTTTTGAACTATATTTTTAACAACATAACACATACGGTCACAATCGCAACCACATAAGTATATTAATGTTTATTTATAAGATTTGAATTTTAAATTGCTCGCAATTAAAATGAATTTTTAAATTTAAATTTACATTTTACATAAACAGCAGAATTTGGCAGTAGGCACCACTATACTAAGAGAGCCTCTACCTAATTATTTTGCAATTACATACTTTAATTATACCTATTTTTTCTATCAAAAAATAAATGAATCAAAATGCCTATAGTTATTACATATAACTATTGTAAGTAAGTTTATCAATGAACGAACGGTCTGAATATATTATTATGCTGTACCACAGCGATGGCAAATACGAATGCTATACAGGTCCGGGGTTCAATCCCTGGATCAGACAAAAACCAGACACCTAAAATACAACATTATTTGACATGGATCTGAGAACATAATTAGACCTCTTACAATTCCTTTACGAATATACCAGCGTGATTGTATACGTAAAAATAATGCAGTGTTTAATAATCTGTGAAAGCAATGAAACCTTTATTCTCCATCGCCATGTCAACAACGATGACTTTTAATTTTGGCAAGATAACCACTTATTAAGATTACGATTAATAAACAACAATGTAGAAACTCAATGCTTGCTCAATGTCTAAGTCCAAATCGTCCGCATGAACTTTGATCTGAGAACTCTAATTCTTTTTTTTTATTTAAATAGTCTAAATGATGGTTTATAAAGGTAGCTATTTGCTTATGAAAACTTTGTCAAGATCGGAAAAGCTACAAGAATAGCCAAAACAAACATACAGAAAAACAGACAATAGTTAAGTAATGCTGAGGCCCTACTTGTACGTTGCGCTGCGTCATCGCAACGGAGCAGGTTCATTCTTAGAATGCTATTAATACTATTATTATATTATATTATATTATATTGCTATAAATACTATCATTTTATTGGAATATTTTTTGGTTTGGTATTTATTGGTTTCGCCTTACGGCATTCTCAAAGGTTTGAGAATGCCGTAAGGCGAAACCGGTCAGGTTATATTAAAATAAATACTGTGGAAAAGTAGAAGTGTTCTCAACATGTGTAACAATGAATTCCACCAAGTGCCGTTAATCAACAGTATAAAAATAAATAGTATTACATAAATACACAATTTTTAATTTATTTGTGTAAATGTATAAATAGTGTTAATTTGTTGGCACGCGTGGGCCTAAGGATATAAAGACGTATTAGAATTATGTCCTTTTCGAAGTGTATGAACTGTGGCCTCGAGCTACGTGGCCTTAACGAAACAGCAGTCAAGGCCAGAGGGTGACGTCATCAATAATATAAAAATGTGACCGCATGCACGAGCCAACGCTACCCAATGTGATTTGAGAATATTGTATTGACAGTGAGAGCTACGGTTTGTATCTAATGATGTCATATTAAAAAAGGAAATAGATACGGCAGTGTTTAGACAGAATTGCTGAAAAAGCATGAGCGCAACAAGATATGCTTTAAACAGTAAGTGTGAAAGAGAAGGAAGTCGCTATGACTTCTGCAATACAACGCAGTAACCTTTGGCAGAGTAGCCTTTTAATATCGCTTTTGATTTTAAATAATTGTTTATTAGATTGAGTGCGTCTCTACCGCAAGGCAACTTAATACACCTAAATAAATAGACATAATACGAGTATGTATCCACATAATTGGGTATTCTACTGACTAGTTACTTTTTACTAAACGTCAAAACTATAAGTAATAAGGTAACTTGTGTGAAAAAAGATTTAGTGACGTCATAAACTTTATATCAAATCAGATACTATTATAGGTTGGGTGGATGATTAAATATAAATAAAAACTATAAAATAAGAACCGACGCAATTTTTGGCGCTCTTTTTCTTAATTTAATAAGCTCGGTTAGATAATTTATTTTAACTATAGAGTAATACCCAATTCCTTGAGTTACCAGTACATGTGTTGTCTCTTCTTCGTACCTAGCTTCCCACCAAATTAACCAGGCAAAATTTTAAATGAAAGTCTTGGTTGGATCGCTTCCTAAAATAGAACGAACCACCCCGCTCTATCGGTCGGTATAGTCGTCTCGTCTCATAAAACACCCACGGGATGAACTTGTCCCATGAAATCTATTCTACGTCAATGAAAACCTACATACGAATGTAGTATCATAGCAAGGAACCCGGCAACTAAACAGGTACCGGATTCGCGCTATAATCGAGGACAGAAGTGGGACGAAAATCGATAATAGACTATTAAGTACATAAGTTATATAGAAAGGTAGTAGGGATGTGTTTTCCGGGAGCAAGCACATCCTGTAATTGGGTAGGTATATGACAAATTTTGGAAACCTATCTTAAAAGATTTAGAATTTTATTTTATGCCTCTTAGAATTAATTTTTAATGCGAAAAAACATTATAAATATGAAAGTGGATACAATTAGCACGCCGAGATCCAAATTTTACGAAGATACTCTTATTTACTTTTGCGTAGACCACTTTTGGTGTATCATGTAAGTAGTAAATTAATGATTTACCTTTCAGAATATTATTATACGGAACATAACATTTTGCTGAACAAACAACTTAACCAATACTGATCAAAGGCAGTAGGTACCTTTTTAATGACGTCACGCAATCTGTCAACTGATTCGCCGCGTTTTGCTTTATGTAAAATACAGATGAAAAAATCGCAACTTTATTTTGTACAAAAAGTCTTACTTGAGCATTTCATTTTTTCCGATGTTTTTCGAACTTAAAAGTTAGCATAATAAATGCTATAAAAATACCTATGTATAGTTATTATTTACATATAAGCAATCATATCCAATATATTTCATAATTTAAGTATTGCAATAGTTGTCAAACACCCAATCAAAAAAACGTTTCGAACGATGAAAGTGTAGTGAGATTTCAATTTTGCATGGTCTAAATTTGATGACGTCACATTGTCGAGCACATAAACATACATCACTGACGACTTGTGCTCGAGAATGTGACGTCACCAATTTTAGAGCATGTGAAATTGAAATCTCACCGCGGATTCACCTGTCAAGGTCTTTCTTACGGCATGTACCTGCAGATGGACGACTCGATCAAGAACGTAACACTCTCTCACATAATATACACGTTAGATAGCGGAATACTGCATTTCGTACAGGTTATGAGTAGAAAGGGCTCGTGGCTATGTGGTAACCGATAATTGCAAGGTTAATCAACACTTGCTAATTCTGTCTCAGGATAGGTGACCATTCTACAGACACTGAGATTCCGCACCTTGGAGAAGCACATCCGTAGGTGATTCCGGTTGCTATACAAACATCTACGGCATCGTTATGGGTAGTTGGCGTAGTAAAATGTTTGTCAACTGCAGAACTTCGATATTGCCGATGGGTTGTGGAAGTCAAGTGGCGAGTCATTTTTAGCCGCGTCGTAGGTAGATTGGAAAATACGAACTACGGACACTACGGACTCTGAGGCTTCAGATGCAACTTTTTTCTACACCTCATACCGAAACCCACCGGAGAGGGCATTTTTTTTTATCGTGCGAAAAATCCCCACGGATACCACTCTCACGGAGCCGGTGGAGGTGGTTATGTCGGACTCGAACCGACCAAAACACACTCCGTCTTGGGTCTTTGGTTGCCGGAGGTGAGATTGCCGAAAGCACCCCCAGGTCAGCGCTCATGGAGGACGGAGGTTGTTCAGCGACCTCCAACGTCCGGTTCGCCTTTGCTCTTCCGCCGGAGAGGTTATGGTGCATGGTCAGCCCGATCCCTTTATCATCTGGAAAATGATTGATTACTCGTTTATATTTCATATTTCCTCCAGAGTAGGGCAGATCAGAATGATATCTTCGGAACCAGCTGTAGGGTTTCATAAAAGTTTTAATGACAGTAGTGAAAGCTCGTGAAACATGTAAGGACAGAAGCATGTAGCGGGCTTTTGTCTCTGCTTATCCCAAAGTATTATTCTACTTCACCGGAAATTACGCAGCCGGATAACATTTAGGCATACATTTTTATTACTAATAAAAATTCTAAATGAAAGTAAGAGTAATATTTATTTATAAGTTCAGTAATTAAAATACCAGTCATATCCGTATTAATATAATTATCAAAAAAAAACATTCTTTTTTTTATTTCTAATTGGCCGTTTCAGTTTCGTTCTTACCTAGGTATATCTAGTTTTTTTAGGCCTATATTATTATATCGCAACATAAACGGCACCGACGTAGTATGCAGCTTACGGCCGTTCCCAATAACGTATCTAGTTTCGGAATACTAAAGATAGAAATGTCATCAATATGTCTACCATTGATCTGTTAACCTACCGCCTATCGATTATAGGGCCTGTCCCCCCATGACACAGATAGAGATTTGTAGGAAAACGCAAAAGAACGCGTCCCAATAACGTCTTGACAGCTATCTCTCAGTTAAAGTTAAAGGTAAGAAGAAGATATCGTGTTAGGTCTATGGTTGGCGATTGCAGCGCCTCAAGCGACTAGTGACGAAGTTAAAAAAATCCTTATTAAACCAATAATTGATAATTTCGAAAGTTTATGTGAATACACGTTGAAATACAACTAATTTTAACGGATTCCATCGTCGTTTAATATGTGCAATACAACATTTCCAGTTCAACAATACTTGAACTCCAGAATTCCGCGGAACACACTTTGAGTATCGCTGATAATGAACTTATGAAACTTATTAAACTTTCCTCTTCCCCTTTTCATATTTCCATTCTTTTCTCGCCACGATGGATGTGATTCAAGAGAGTGGATGTAGTCTGAAGCACGCACACACAGTGTACACTTGGTGGTCCGAGATTTTATAGTGGTCGTAGACTTACCACTAGCAAATTCAAAAATAGGTGCTACAAAGCCGCTTGACGAGTTGAAACAATTTTCAGACTTAACAAATTATACCCTCTAATTCTATAGTTACAATAGTATAGTAAACTGGTATCCAATGCATATCACAACAACAAACTTCCAATATGGAGCGACATAGTCATATTGTGGCTAAGCTCCTTAAATAAAGATTAAAAAAAAAAAAAAACTTCCAATATGTCCCAATCAAGAAAATCTAGTAAATTTTCCATATTGTAATACAACAAACCAGTTAAAAAGTCATTTGGTAATCACTTCCTGAAATGAGTTACAAACCAGAAAAATATATCTTACAACGACCTTGATATAGAACCTTTTAGGTGTCTCATAACGGCCTTGGCGCGGAACATTAGAGTAATAAACTGCAGGGTCATCTCCATTTAAATAACTACGATTGTTCAGTGTTCTATTCGCTAGAATAGAATTAGTATGCAACTTAAAAATATTAATTATTGTTTTATGTTTATTTAGTGTTTGGTGTAGAATACAGGGGCCATACTATTTTTCCCTTTCGGATATCGTATGTCGTATTAGGAGTGGGTGTGTTGACATTATGTTACAAACCTTCTTTTAGCTTCTCCGTAGTCTTTTTATTGTTACTAACTTTTACTTTTACCATTTTCTACCTTTCTGAATGCTTTTAGTCTGAGGTATATGAGTGCTCCAATTTTCTGAATTCAGGTGACTACTTGCATATATTTTTTTATATATTATATATTTGGTCCGCCAAATGACTGAACCCCGCTAGATGGTAACAAAGCTGAGGTGCAATCCAGAAGATACGGACCACCATTCTCGATGCTATAGAACGTAAAATGGTGGTCCCTAACTTGAAGGCCTTGATAGATGCCTTTTCACGCCACGATTGAAGAACCCGGGACTGTAAGAAGGAAACACGCATGCGCGCAGATTATTCCAGCTCTTTACCGTGCGGCAGAGGAAGGAACCCTCAAACCGTTTAGTGCGAGATGGTATGGATTCCACCTTGTGTGGATGGCACCGCACGACTTGTTATAGATATGTGACATAACTCCTCAGGACATTCGCCGTGGTAGAGGCGGTAGAAAACGGCTAGAGAGGCAATGTCCCTACGTGACTGCAGAGGATCCGAGGTGTTGGTAACCTCAGGATCACCTATGATACGAACTCCACGTCGGCGTCGCTGCAGTCGAGCGAGAGCGTCTAACAGGTGTTGTGTGGAACCATCCCTGAGAGATGAGAGCAGTATTCCAGAGCGAATTTGTGTCTTGTGCAAAACAAAATGAGCCGTGTTAGTTCCGTGTGGAGTAGAATGTCGTAAAATGCGAATAAGGGAATCCCTTAAAGGGATAGGGCTGTTCTACATCCGAAAGTAGACGTGCCCGTACCTAACCACGTACCCGCCAGACGGCCATCGCCTCACACCTATAGGACCGAGTATATAATTGACGAGATGTGGGTGTTTAATACAGCTGTGCTTACCCATTCAGGGATTCACAGACGTATATATAATTATGTAACTTTTTGTGTTATTATCGTTGAAAAGTTAAATGCCGTAAGAGACAAAAACAGTTGACAGGAAAACTACTATATTACAAAGAGTTTTTGATATGTTTTCGGGCTTTTTTTATATGAAAAGTCGATATCGCTTGTACTTTTTTGCTTTTTTACAATTGCTATAATGTGTCAGTTATGATATGGAATGCAAACATGAAGGTTTGGTACACTACAGGGTGTAACCTAAAGTATCTGTGTTATATTATTAAAAGATATGTCAGTACGTGTTCCGCAAACAAAGTATTTCGCCATTGGCCATTCACTTGTTCATTCAATCGTTTTTTTACGCGCGCTTAGTCACTGTTTCTAACAGTGACAGAACTGCTGGCTTTGTGTCTTTCTGTTGCAAACAAAATTGATAGGTATTCATTTAGCCGTGGCTCTTTTGACTTAGAGAGAGGCCATCCTTTTTAGCGCACAGGTTAATAACACGTCATTGCCCCTGCTTTGGTCTCTTGTTTGTTAGTGCGCCGTAATGAGGTAACAACAATAAGAAAGGTTAAAAAAGTTTTCGGATATAAGGATTTGTATTCTAGAAGCTCATATCTCGATTCGAGTGTTCTAAGTTCTCTTGAACTAAACTTAATTGGAGCTGTTATGAATGCTCAAGTGATTGAAGTTTATAATAACTTCCAATCAAAAATTCAGTTTTAAAATAAAATCTGTATGTATTTGAATGAAATTTTTACAGCATTTACTAGCTGTCCCGGCGAACTTCGTACCGCCAATTTTTTCCCGCCCCGCGATCCTCGTCAGATCCCGTTCCCGCTGCACCATTTAGGGGGATGAAAAATAGATGTTGGCCGATTCTCATAGATACCGGATAAGCACAAAAAATTTCATCAAAATCGGTCAAGCCGTTTCGGAGGAGTATGGCAACGAAAACTGTGACACGAGAATTTTCGAAATACATCGGGAAAAAGAAGCGCTCAAGTTGGCACTTGAACCCACGATCTTTCCCTTACAGGCGGAATGCTCTTCCAACTGAGCTATTGAACCACACCTGAATCACTTCAAATTTCCCTTCTCTTTATATCCGTCTTTAAGGGCAACGGTGGAGCCATCTATCAACATTCTTACGAACTGTTGGAACTAATGAATGATTTTTTCAACCATTTTTAAACATTGATTTTTGATGACTCTGCCTAAAAATGTCCCTGTAAGGGGAAGGTTGTGGGTTCAAGTTCCACTTGAGCACTTCTTTTTCCCGATGTATTTCAATCTGTCTGTACTCAAAACTATGACAGAGTTTCGTTCTAAAATACAGCCTAGGCCCATTCAGGCGATTAACGATCATAATAATACCACGCAAGCATAGTTCTATAATACAACTTTGCCCTCCGTACTAATTATAAATCGAGATTCTGGATTGAGTTTCGTTCTGGAATACGGTTCGTAGTGTTTTATGGTAATGTTCCAATTAAGCCAGACCATATTTCATTCTTTCAACATTTGGTAAAATTCACTTCTCACGCATGTACGATAGACACTTAGCAAGTACTAGAAAAAGCAAAACTTACCCAACTGCTAATGAGCTAATGACTCAAGTACCTGTAAAAATAGCATTCAAATATACCCCAGCATCATCTCAGATTTATTTGAATTGAATATTTGTAGAGATATTGTCCAGATTGTAGAGTTTTTTACTAAAAGAATAGGTACAGTCAGCATCAGATCGATCTTGATGTGAAATAAGTCTTCAATAAAAATTAAATTAAAAATTTCAAAAACCCCCGTCTCAAAAACACTTCCAAAAAGTTTAAAATAAATGGAGTTTGCCTTTTAACTTTAACGGTTGCCATGTCGGGGGACCCTAATTGGTTAAACACTACGTTATATTATCGGAACAATTCAAGGTCCCCCGACATGGCAACCGTTAAAGTTAAAAGGCAAACTCCATTTATTTTAAACTTTTTGGAAGTGTTTTTGAGACGGGGGTTTTTGAAATTTTTAATTTAATTTTTATTTTATACTTTTTAAAGTGATCTACTAGTCAAGCTCTTTCATTTGATACCCATATTGAGGGAGTTATGAAGAAATTCGTATTCCGATATGTTGTGGCGGCGGCCATCTTGGACCGATTTTTTCCAAACATAGCTAAGAACACTCCCGACTAATATACCTTTCAAACAAAAAAAACTACATCCAAATCGGTTCATCCGTTTGAGTGCTACGATGCCACAGACAGACACACACACACACACACACACACACACACAGACACGTTAAACTTATAACACCCCGTCGTTTTTGCGTCGGGGGTTAAAAATGATCTTAATCCTTGATTTTCTTACCTTCCAGTTGACGAATTGTTCTGATATTTGGTAGTTACGGCAATACTACAATTTAAATCAATAAAACACTTTGATTTGCTCTTAATACATTGGTTTTAAGATCATTTAGAGACATTATAGTCAAGATCATCTTTCTAACGCTGACTGTACAGTTGGACCCAGTCCTATCATAAGCAATTTAGCTTAACTGGAGGGGTTAAAGGGAATATTAGTATTTTCAGTTACCAATATACTTAAAAAAACTATTCCAGTTTATGGTATTACCGATTTACCGCCCATTACGTAAGAAGAAGTAGTAGTGATAAGAAATATATTTGATTTGTTTTAACAAGTCTCATCATCATCATACATTCGTATAACAATACTTATATAATTGGTATATGAAGCTCAAGCAACTTCATGAAATACTTTAGGTAGGTACAACTACTTAAGTATATTTATAGAAGCATAATATAGTGTCCACACTACACTGTAGGTAGGTAAGTAATTCATGTACGAAAACTACGAACTTGATCATGACATTCATGGCCGTGAACTCGATGCGAGCACGTTGCAGTGACGTCATACAACAAAACTACGGACAAATTGCATAACATTAAGTATACGTACAGTGAAGAGTGGGGTAAGTGAGTTTTATGTATTTTTATTTTGATCGGGTTCTCCTTCAATGCTGTATCTACTTGATACTCGTAACTTGAAATTAATGATGTCAATACTTTAGTAATATGTTTGGGGATCTTCAAGCTAACTGAATGTATTAATGTAGATTTAATATGTTGAGATATACGTAATACTAGCTTTTTCCTGCGGCTCCGCCCGCGTGGATGTCGGTAATCGCGACCAAACATAGCCTATGTCCTTTCTCAAGGTCTAATCTACCCCTAAAATTTCATCAAAATCGGTTCAGTGGTTGAGGCGTGACTGAATGTTTGGGCGCAGTCATCAAAATTCAATGTTTAAAAATGGTTGAAAAATCATTCATTGTTTCCAACAGTTCGTAAGAATGTTGGTAGATGGCTGCACCGTCACCCTTATAGACGGATATAAAGAGAAGGAAAATTTGGAATGATTCAAGTGGTGCTCAATAGCTCAGTTGGCAGAGCAGTCGCCCTGTAAGCGAAAGGTCGTGAGTTCGAGTCTCACTTGAGCATTTCATTTTTTCCAATGTTTTTCGAACTTAAAAGTTAGCATAATAAATGCTATAAAAAAATCATTTAAATAGTCCTATTAAGTTTCTGTTCACTATTCTATATTCTATGTTCAATATTCTATGACCGAAAACAATGTTATGACAAAACAATGGGCACATAGGTACCTATCGCAAATAGAAAAGTAGACATACAATTTAAAAAAACTTGCTTAAGGAAATAAGTGTATTATTATTGAAAGTATAATTTTCTAGTATCATAAATACCCACATCTCCCAAAAATAAAAAAATAAGACAAAGAAAAAAAATCCTAATATTTTATTTTAAATTTATTTTCCAAAAAGAACTGAACCTAAAATTGATACCTAAATACATTATTAGATGCAGATTACGTTTCATATTGCATACACGCGCAATATTTACATATATAAAGATATTGGTGTCATGAAAAGGCACCAAGAACAACAACAAAAAATTTGTCGATTTACATAATTCATGAAAACACGAAAATCTACAGATGTAAATTTGACTTTATAATATCGTGTCATGAACTCGAACACACGATGACGATGATTTATATTCATGATGCAAACACTGAACTCCTAGAAACGAATAAAAAACATATTGCAGGAAACATGCACTCCATGCATGATTTGTAATAATTAGGGATGGCCGAAGTTCGTTTCACATTCGGTTAGACCGAATTTCGGTGAATTAAACAAAACTTCGGCATTCGGCCGAAATTCGGTTCAAAATGAAGAAATTCGGTTCGAAAATGAAATGATTCAAGTATGAGATGAGAGAAGTAAATAAAACAGTCTGTCATAATTTTATAATCATTTAGTATGTATTATTAAGAAAATCAAATTTCAGAGTAATCAGTCCAATTTGTAAACAATTTTTAAAAATATTTATTACTTAATCTATTTGTATATAAAATTTACTAATGGTAAATTGTGGTGCAGAAACACTAGAGATTCTGCTGTATCTGGGCGAAGTCTGTTACGTTTTTTTTTCATATATGTTTCCTGCTTCTGAGAAGAGTCGCTCAGAATATACTGAGCTTCCAGGAGTTGTTAAAAAAAATCGTGCCAAAAAGCTCAGATTAGGAAACTTGTCCTTGTTCTTAGCCCACCAGCTGAATGGACATTGTTCTTTATGCAGCAAACCATCACTCAAATATCTATCTAGTTCAGACGCAATTGGGCTTCTGGTTTCTTTCACATTCGTCGGCTTTGCTGCTGCCAGTTCCTCATAACAGCTCCAGAATGTTTTGCGTGTATGTTCAATGTTCGATTGTGAGGAAGTCTGTGTTGTCTGATTAACTTCATCCTCGTCACTGCTTGAAATTTCCATATCTGAGCTCCTTCTTACATATTCTGCTAGAAAAGCACGTCTGATAAAAGGTACATTGTCTGGGGTGAAAAAATTCATTTTGAAGCGCGGATCCAGTAATGTAGCCAAGGTGTAGTATTTATCATCTTCAATATGCTGAAAACGTCTATCCAACTCATTTTTTAGTGACAACCGAATAGCGTCCGTATTTAAACAAGCCGATTGAACTTCTTCTTTGGCTAAGTATTTCGAAAGTATCATAACGTCGGGAATTACTTCAGATATACAAGAGTATGTGGAGCTGACTTTCTTGGTGACTTCTTCAAAAGGCTTGAGTAAGGACAAACATTCTTTATGAAGATCCCATTGTCTCTCTGTCATATTTTGAAAATTTATTGTAGCACTATTGTCTGATATGTACAGAGAAATTGCTCTTTTTTGTTCCAATAACCTCTCAGCCATATAAAATGTACTGTTCCAACGTGTGCTGACGTCTTGGACTAATTGATGTTGTGGTATATGTAGCTCAGTCTGTATCAGCTTTAACTTTTCTTGAGCTGATTTTGAGTGATGGAAGTGAGTTACGATACGACGACTCGCCGTGAAGGTTTCGTTTACATTTTCTTGCTCTTTTATAGTCTTGTCTATTACTCGCTGCAAAGTATGGATGAAGCATTGTTTTCCCACAAAAGGACTCTCATCTACGGCTTTTACAATATTGCGTCCGTTGTCTGTCACCACAGCATTAATTTTCTGTGAAATCTGCCATTCATTAGCTATTTCTTCTATAACACTGCGGATATGTTCCGCCGTATGCTGGACTGCGAATGATTTCATTCGCAGTACTCCGTGGTTCAATTTAAAATCGTTGTCAAGCCAATGCACAGTAAAGCTTAAGAAGCATAACATATTATTGATGCAAGTCCACATATCACTTGTAACTGAAATCGTTTTGGCTGTAGATAACTGATTCAAAATATACTTTTTTAATTGTTCATACAGTTGCGGTAAAATAGTTTCAGTCATGTGTTTACGGCTTGGAATTTGGTATTTAGGCTTTACTACTGCCATTAACCGATTAAATCCAGTATCTTCTAAAATTGATATAGGCTGATTATCTACGGCTATCATTTCTGCAATGGTTTTGTGAATTTCTTGAGATCGTGGATCATCTATCCTCCATTTATTTTCAAAGGAACCTTCGATAGATGCTTGACGTAACGAGGACACACTTATAGGCGCGGCGATCAGTATGTTCGATGTCGAAATTGTCGAAGCACTAGTAGAAGGTAAGATTGGATTTGGCGTATGAGGTAAATGTTGGATTTGTGTTGTAAACTCTTGATAATGCTTCACTCTAAGATGGTTGGTCAAAGCAGAAGTAGAAGCTGAACGCCCTTTTCCACCACGAGATATTAATGAACTACACAATGTACATTTCGCTTTATTTTCTTCATCGGTTTCTGTTTAAAAATTCCAAACATGTGATTTTTTTCTTCCACTTATTATTAAAGTATGCAAAGTCACTTGCAATGAATAAAATATTAAGTATTTGTTACTTTATTCTTCGGTAGTCTACTAGAAATCACGTTAGATATTTATTTATTTAGTGTAAACAATAACGCACGTGTCGCAACGGTAATAATGACGCAATAACTGAACTGATGAAATGAGTGACCGGGAAGCGCGGGGTACCGCGCGGGGTTGCGGGCGGGCAGCGTAGGCATCGCAGCTTAAACACGTCACAACGTGTCCATCTCAAGAAAGCGGAGTTGCAGCAACCGAAATTCGGCCGAACTTCGGCCGAATTTTTTATTTTTGCCGAATGTTCAGCCGAAGTTCGTATTCAGTACAAATTACATTCGGCCCATCTCTAGTAATAATAAATCGTTACTTTTTATGTCTAATGTGAAAAATATATACATAACTAGGAAATTATCGTCTTTAAAATATCCGATGCTTCCTTATAATCTGACATATTTATAAATGAAAGTTGCAGTACAAGTCAAAAAAGTCAAACTAGTGCCAATCGTTTTGTTTGCGTTAGCGCAAGAGACAAATTTAAAAAAAAATACTGTCGAAATTTTAGACGAAATAATAGTAGATTACCCAACAAGTGAAAAAAGTGAATTCTTTTCGAGACACCAAGTTGTATCCGGGGAGGAGCGAAGGTTTCTATGGTAGTAGAATCCCGAGCGTAGCGAGGGATTCTAGATAGAAACCTGAGCGGATCGAGGGATCCAAGATGAATAATTTTTTCATGTGTTAGGTACTCACTTTTTATCATTGACTACGTGAAAATTATTACTAGCTGATGATAAATCAATTTTTCTTAATTTAAAATTTTAAACTGAGCCATATTCCATACAGCCTGTTCAGTTTCTTTTTTGGTGGTTTTTAATACGTTTTTATACAGAGAGTGGGCAACCTCTTTGCATGTTTTTTTTTTCTAACTTTACCAAATTCATATATTTACGCATGTTCCAAATTCTTTTTTATTTCACTTAGTGAAAAAAATAGCGTTTTATTCACTGTTTTTGATGAATCACGGGCCTTTTTTCGAGAGTCAATAGTAAAAAAATATTTTTTCATCCCACCATCTCGGAAAGAGTATTTTTAATCTTCAATATCTGAGTGGAAAAGCCGTTTTTATTCTCTAGAGGATAAAGTAAATTGAATTTTAGAACATCGTGTGCACTAAGTTTGTGAATTAAAAAAACATTAAACCTATTTACTGCTACCTCTATGGTGCCGAATATATCATACAACTTTTTTTTAATTTGTTAAAAACTCAGACTCGAAACCTTCTTGGTGTTCTTTTTTCAATTTGCTTTGTACGCGGTTCTTTACGCGGCATTTTTTCACGTCATTGTTAAACCTTATATTAAAAACAAGAAAACAAGTGAAAAAACTAAAATGAGTGATTCTAGTGACGAGGAAGTTTGTTTGACGCCAACAGAATTGACTGAAACTGTTAATAATGCGCAAATGAGCTTTCTCCCTCAACAATCCCGCGAGAAGTATTATTTTGTTATAATTTAAAGATTATTCTGTAATACTTACCTGTCATAATGTAGTAATTAATACGTATTTATATTTAGTCATTTCCTCGCTGAGGTGGAATGAAAAGTTACGTGTTGCACTCGAGTGCAAAGATTTTTCACCTCGTGCTCTTTTGATTCCCTCGCTAACGGTTAAAAAGCAACTTTGCACTCTTGTATAACAAATAACTATTAACAGACTATCACAATTTATCTGTTATTATTTTATTGTTTCTGAAAAGCAACCAGAACGCCAGTATCTGTAGAAATACTACAATCACAACCTCGTCGATTAGTGATTTTTGGAGAAAAACTATGAATTGTCAAAGAAGATTAAACCACAATAAAATTAGATTGTGCCATAAAAGCGAATCAATATAAGGCAGTTAGATATAGTCATTATTTAACACTTCCGCTATTTTTCAACGTCTTCGTCGACCGACTTGTAGTCGTAAGTAATTTGTTGAGCACACATCTACTGCGAAGTTCAGTCTCCATTAAATTGAAATGGTAATAGCTTCATCTCTATAAGCTCGAGTTAACTTAATTATCAAACTTAGTAAAATTATGTTAGACCACGTTTCGTATAAAGATTGTTTAGTGCAGTACAGTTACGCTATATGAATTTCTATGAATGGCCACTTGGTGTTTTTTTTTGTTAATTTCATCAGGGAAAGATAAAATACTAGAAAAGTCAGGATCGAACTCAAAGCGCAACAGTCACTTGAAGGCGAGTCAACACGAACAGCCCTCAAACCAAGTAACTCGTATATCCACTAGGCACCTGAGCTAAAGTAATTGGATCAGTATTTTGTTCACAGTATAAGTAAGCTAAAGTGGCAGTGGGCAGGCCACTTCTGTCGAAGCACCGATGGCCGTTGGAGTAAACAAATCCTAGAATGAAGACCGCAAGAGGGCAAACGGAAGGTAGGACACCCCCTAGTCAGATGAACTGACGACCTGACGGTTGGCATACACTGGATGCAGAAGGCAGAGGATCGGACCAAATGGCGCACAGTGGGAGAGGCTTACGTCCAGCAGTGGACTGCGGTGGACTTATTGATTGATTATTCATCGATTCCTGAAAGTGAGCTATCAAAAATTCGCTCCAAAAAATATCGAAACAAATTTTTTAATCAGACTATGATTGACATTATGTATTTATATGTTTAATTTTATTTCATTCAGGTACGACCGACGTTATTTCAAAATCAGCGTGACAGTTTTTTAAATAAATTGTTGCGTATACATGCATAGGATATTAATTATAAATATATTGCAAATGAAATCTCCGGTACACATATAATACATAAATAAAACTGTTTTATGTGCAATTTACATGTAATTTATTTACACGTGCTTACTTAATGTGAAGTCTGAATGAATTAATTCATCTATGATATATTCTGTATGTATACTGTTTCGTCAGATTACTGAATTTATTAATATATAAGATGTATTTCGTTCAATTAACACACATACGTTTTGTTGGGTTAGTTCCCTGGAATGCACAGTGTAGAGATTTTTGTAATATTTATCGCATTTGACATAGGTAGGACCGTCACAAGAGGTCACGCTTAATAGTGTCGGTTGTATGATAATCATATTATTCTAATATGTAATACTATTACGAATAAAGTTACTTATAAAAAAATCAATTACAACCAGCATTGCCATCTATGCGAAAAAACCGCTAAAGACCACCTCTAGAGCTTATTTTATGTTGTCTTAAAATTGAGCTGAACATTTTGAGTTTCTGAATTTTGACACCATTTTGACACTCTCAAATAGGTAAAGAGACTAGCTGATCCGTCCTTGAATATCCAGAATTTCAATAAAAATAAATTCTACTAAAACCCTTCTAGATCGATTCCTTCAGTGGTCTTTCCGTTGAAACCATGAGTTCCATACAAAATATAACCAAGCGTTTCAGTGAATCGTTCCTATACCGCAACATTAAGACCTGGAAATCCCTGCCAGCTCACGTGTTTCCTTCTTCCTACATTCCCGGGTCCTTCAAGCGGGGTGTGAAAAGGCATCTGATGAGGCCGTCAAGCTGAGTCTACCACGGGTAACATGGTACATGTTTACGATGGTGACCTTCTTTCCGAATCTTTGCATTTAGCTTACTATCAGGTGAGAAGTTAAATTGACGTGTCCTTTATAAAAAAAATCGTCAACAAATGAGAAAACATTCCTAAATTTGCTCTCAAAAATGTAATATTAGGAGTAGAATACAACACGACATGGTGATAATAACTATTATACTTATTATCATCTCAAAGAGCCTGGCCTTGTGACCAACCTTGACACCTACATCTAACACTCCGAATAATATCATAAAAAATATAAATGTTTTGACTAATGCAAAGACGTGTTAGTTAGACGGTAATTCTATTTAAAACTTTATTATTCTTGTTTATTTAAGTTGCCTACGAATCTCAAGCATAGCCTTATGTATCCTTTCCTAAGCTAATTTAACTTCGTACCAAATATTATATTACCAAAATCGGTTCAGTAGTTTAGGCGTGAAAGCGTTACAGATAGAGACAGATACACACATAGAGTTAATTTTGCATTTACAATATTAGTATTTATTTAAAGTGTATCCATATACCTACATAGCATTAAACAATTACGGCCGTTCCCAATAACATACTTACAGTTAAAGATAGATCGCAACAGTCTAATTTGACGTATCGGCTGTTTCAGTTCAAAACACGGTCACTGATTTTTTTGCGGGGAAGCGCATCGTGGTATAATTTTATTTTCCGAAATTCGTGTGAAATAGGAGTTACTGTGTTTTGAATTTAAACAGCCGAGCACTTTATCCGTAGATGCGATCTATCTTAAACTGTAAGTATGTTATTGGGAACGGCGCGCGGCGGTTAGACGACAATGAACAGATCAACACAACGGCACTTCATTTTACGTGAGATAGATCTAAAAGTATAATACCAAAACAGGTACAATTGTGATTATCTTTTCCTTCTACTCATGTTTTGATTACTTAATTTGAACAAAAAGCAGTCATTGTAACTTAACTACAATAGTTAGGTACATATTATAGCCATGTGGACCTAATAATAGTCATCACCTGTAAAAAAAAAGTAATGACGAGTACTATAAATAGCTAGTACCTATAATCCATACTAATATTATAAATGCGAAAGTAACTCTGTCTGTCTGTCTGTCTGTCTATGTTACGCTTTCACGCCTAAACCACGGAAAATTTGGTATAGGGGTAGATTCGACCATGAGAAAGGACATATGCTATATTTGGTCGCGATAACCGACATCCACGCGGGCGGAGCCGCGCACAAAAGCTAGTAATTTATAAGTTTAAATTTCAGGGTTTTTTCTTTTTTTCATTTATTTTACCATGTTCGTTCGAGATTTGATCCTTATGATTGCCACCACTATCGATTGAAGCTATAAAAATACAGGATGTATTTTTTTCGGGTGAGTCAAGCCAGTTTTTGGAAATACATGAATGCAGTTTTGTTTCTTTTTAAAAATAAAGGAATATTTCCTTTGAGTACATTTCTATCATCATCATCCACATAAAGACGTTAGTCCTGATTGCATCCGAGGCCACGGTGTCCTCGGAGCTCAGGGTCCGCCTTCCGGCTCTTCCTCCTTGAGTACCTACAATTCTATATCTTCGGTATTTCGAGTACTTCCCTCCAGGGGGCATGAAAATCTTCCACCCTGTATATTATCATTAATAGTTTTCGCAGGAAATTCACAGTTTGGTTTTGATTTTCTCGACATCTTCTACACTCATCGTACTTCAGTCAATTTACATGAAACCATCTATACAAATAAATAAAATTGGAGGGTCTGTTTGTAATATTAAAATAACCGCTTTCTACTACATGCATATGAATGTATATACGGTACACATACCAAAATATATATTTTTAATTTTTTGTCTGTCTGTCTGTCTGTCTGTCTGTCTGTCTGTCTGTCTGTTTGTTTTGGCTAATCTCTGGAACGGCTGGACCGATTTGGACGGGACTTTCACTGGCAGATAGCTTATGTAATAAGGAGTAACTTAGGCTAAAAAAAAAATGCCAAAAACAAAAAAAAAATTAACTGATTTTTTTTATTAAGTACATTCCACGCGGACGAAGTCGCGGGCACAGCTAGTTTAATAATAAGAACGGTCAAAAAAATATTTCAGTAGTTTTTGAGCTTATTTCGTTCAGACAAATAGAAAACTGTACTGCACATTGCTGAACTCATAACACTGCATATTTTCATATATTGCTACGTGGTTCCCGGCTGATTAGAATTAGGGCCACCCCATCTCTCATGCGGTGTCGTACAAGGCGACTTAGGGATAGAACTGTTAAACATCAGACATATGATATACAGTCCACACTCAGCCTCAGATGCATAACTTGTGTCAACAATAGGGCCCGGAGTGCGGCAATAGGCTCACCCCCTATAACGTGGGACCGAATACAATGATTGGTGAAATGTAGGTGTTAATTCACCTCTACCTAAGCCTCCCGGAATGTAGGAGTGATAATATCTAATATATAAAATTCTCGTGTCACAGTTTTTGTTGCCATACTCCTCCGAAACGGCTTGATCGATTTTGATGAAATTTTGTGAGCATATTGAGTAGGTCTGAGAAGCGGCTAACATCTATTTTTCATCCCCCTAAATGTTAGGTTTTTTTTTTTTTAATTTTTTGACAAAATTTTTAATTTCTATTTTTTTTATGATACAACATACAAAAATACATACAATCCTCAATTTTCACCCTTCTACGATCAACCCTTATTTTTTAATAGCCATTTTAGTAATTTAATCATTTTTTCTTTCCGGTAGAAAAATGATCAATCGTCATTTAATTATTATCTATTTTTCATCCCCCTAAATGGTGCAGCGGGAACGGGATCTGACGCCACGAGGGTAGGAAAAAATTGGCGGTACGAAGTTCGCCGGGACAGCTAGTGTATGTATATTATTATGTAAATGGTATCAATCACGTATTTGTGAACAATTCCAAAACAAAAATTAAAGTTTATTACGCTAATCGGGTCAGAAACCTTACAGTAATCTTGTACAGTCACTCACTTCAATTCCAGGAATCATATCGCTCACCTACTTATAATGATAGCCGTTGACTTTAACCTTTTAAAAGTTTCACTTTTCATCCTGATGTTACTTTTTAAGTGTTTGCAAAGTATTAAAAAAATTAACGCTTTTTGCTGTATTAATAAAATTATAGGCCTATGTTGGTGCTACTTGTGACTTGCTAGGAAGTGGTTGATGATGAATTGATACGGTGTGGGTAGAGGCTAGCGAGTGCGGCCGCTATGTAGAAGATCCTAAATTCGAATCTGGATTGTGTGAATGGTCTTTTGGTAACATTTACATACCTATCAAAATTTTAGGTAAAACCTTGTCATAGTTAGATACTGCCCAATTGAATGTTATGATACATTTTATGTGTAAGCTCAAATCTGCAAAATTCTATATGTTAAAATAATCCAGAACTTTGGAACTTATTTCCCTCTTATAAATACTATCTTTGGAGACAGCATAGAATAAATAAATATTCGACAACATTCTACACAACGCTATCTAGACCCATAGTAATCTTAACAAGCTTGTTTTATGGAATCTAGAATACGAATAAACATACTTAGATACCTTTTTTTGTAAATACATACATATTATACATTGAAACACCCAGACCAATGCATATATCCATATTCATGCATACAAATATTTGCACTGAGCGGGGATCGAACTCGCGCCTTCTGCGTAGCTGTCGCGTTCACTATGCCATACAGAGAAATATTAGAGGATTAGAAATATTAGAATTAATAACTTAAACACTGGTTGTCACTAATTACGTCACCAATGAAAATGTTGACGAATAAAGTACTCAAATTATCTTAGTTTCATTTTTTAACCCCTTCCAGTTGTCGGATTGTTCTGATATTTGTTACACGCCTTTTGTTTGAAAAATAATAAAAAACATAACATAAAATAAACTCACGCCTGTATTCCCCGAAGGGGTAGGCAGAGGTGCTAGCACCCACATTTCGCCAGTTTATATTTAGGTCCCAATGTAATAGGTGGCGAGCCTCTTGCCATTAACCGGGCACTTATAAACCTGCGATAAATACACACAACTTCGAAAAGCATCGAAAAGTCATTGGTGTGTGCCAAGGTAAACCTGGGATCGAACCACTAGGCTACCACTAGGCTACCGCAGATATAGGACAATAATACCATTTAAATAAAACAAACAGTTTGATTTGCTTTTATGAGAGTTTTAAGACGATTTTGAGACTTCGTCGTCAAGATATTTATGACGCTGACTGTACTTACTAAAATATTTATACTCCATTTGTTTAGGTACTTAAAAAAAGGTAAACAAGAAAAATGGTGGATTTCAGAGATAGTCAACCGTCAATGACAATAGTATTTTTGTGCATGATTAAGGGCAACATAAAGACTATATTTACCTTATTAAAAAATTTTAAATTTATAATAATAAACTGACACGTTCAACACATTCACAAAACAATCAAAGTGATTTCAAATTCAATCACTGAATAAAATTTTAGTCTGAGTCCGAAGAACTATCACCAACACTAATTACCTACAAAGTGATCCTAGGTGTCGTCAATTATCTTATCTAGGGATGACATCTTCTCCACTTCTTTCAGTAGGTACATGCTCTTCGCAGCTCTTTATGGTAGGTACCGAATAATAACAATAAATACAAATTACAAACTGCGAATTGACTTTGACAGGCACGTATGGCGCGATCTGGAAAAAACTGTTTTGAATATCTGTCTTTTTAGTTTCTTTATGGTAGGCACAGTGCAATAGTTTTTAAAATCATTCTAAATAATATAGTTTTTATAGTTTTTCAGCTTAGGAAATAATAATTGCAACTTAAAATTAAACCGAGTAGTTAAATATAGAAAAATATAAGATAGAAATGGATTTTAAGTTCTAAAATGATTTTATTTTGGTTTCTTTATTTCGGAACGAAAAATGCCCCTATAGAAGAACCCTTTTTACGATTTGTTTACCTTTTTTTAAATACCTAAACAAATAGAGTATAGGTACAATCGCAGTATCAAATCCTACAAAAAATCACGCTAAACATATTAATTGCACGACTATATTTAGGTACCATGTGTGTAATAAAGACTAATATACGACTAATATCTATCTATCTTAAGTTAAGGCCCTCTATTCCTGCAAAAGTAGGCATTTATAGCGATCCCGGCCGCTCGTAAAATATTACGCGCGAACGCAGTGACGGTGAACTCGGCGATGACCCCGCCAGCGTCACAGTATAGAAATATGCAGTAGGAAAACTTGATTCGACTTAGAAAATTAAATGCAGTTTTTTTAACTTTATTTAGTTATATGATTATATATATATATATATATATATATATATATATATATATATATATACATCTTGAAGGACTTGTTGCGTCCTACATGGCGTTATTTACCGATGATGCTGCGTCCGACTGACTTTGTGCGTCCGGAATACGGACGCAAGATTGACCGACCCTCATTTTTAGCCCAATGGTCCCTTATGATCCTTAGAATGCAATGGCGAAAAATTGGCATGGACGTAATTCCATCACTACAATGCCTTTTAGCGTATAATATAGTTCCGCCATCGTCCGACTGAAATTTGGAGGGCACTAGTGTTCAGCGTATAATTTACCACGTATACTTTGAGTTCAGTTCACCGATCTTATCGTGTCCATTGAATATCGTATTTGTAAAGTTTTTATCATGTTTTCGTGACAACAATCTTGCGTCTCTTAAGCATCCTTAAACGGGCACTAGGTACGGTGTCTGAGGGGCCTCCTCGGGGTTCACGAGGGACGCATGGCGCGGGGCGCGGAGCGGCAGGCTTTAGCGCGCTCGCGTACCGAAGTTTGTAAACCAACAGACATGTGCCGGCCGTGATGTAAGCTTATCTGTTCACCCCAGCCTGTGCCTCTGAGCTTACCGGTTTATACATTTTTTTTATAGTGCGCTAAATCTCCGCGGATACCACCCCCACGGAGACCCCCCCGACTAAAACGCACGCCGTCTTGGGTCCTTGGTTGCCGGAGGTGAGATTGCCGAAAGCATATCTCTCGCACCCCGGCAGACACTTCGGGCTGTGGGGACCTCGGTGTCCCCATCTAGACCCGGGTACGGGGAGGCGCACTTGGTGGCACCGCCGCGGCCTGCTTCTGCTAGGGTGACAGGAGACTCCGCCGTTCACCCCTAGGCCAGCGCTCATGGAGGACGGAGGTCGTTCCGCGATGACCGGTTCGCCTTCGCTCTTCGTGGGCTTCCCGGGCCCGTAGTCTAGTCCGGACCCGACCAGCCGCCTCCTTCTCGAGCATTAATTGCTCGCAGAAGGAGGCGGCCGCACCCCAAGCATTTGCGCATCGTACCATCGCTGTGAGCAATGTGGCGAGTGTGAGGACTCCCACCCCCAGAGCCGCCACTAGGACCTGCCTGGGCCGCCGTGTCCCACGCCACGCTCTGCGTCCTCGCTCGCATCACAGTGATGGCACTCGCACGTTGGCTCCTTCCGCATCCGACACAGGTAGCTCCCGAAACACCCGTGTCCGGTAATCACCTGCGTCAGCCGGTACGAGAGGCTGCCGTGTGGCATCTCTAGCTATTCCTCCATGATGAGTTTAACCGCTGCTATTACGGCGTGCCCTGCGCTTGGTCACCCAAGTCGTAGCTCCCACTCAGGGTGGAGATGGGACCTCACGACCCGAATTTCTTCAGGCTCGGGTTCCCGGCTCGGCTCCCGCGCCTCCTTTCGGTACCGAAAGGGTTCTCGCATCCAAGTTCCACGGTAGAGATCCGGCAAGGAGATTCGCCGCCTCCAAGGATATCGTGCGGTACCCCATAATGTCCCTGCTGGCTATTGCACGCTGCGGCCCACGCAGCAGACGCGCATTGTGGATCGTCAGGGTCTCCGCCCATATCGGGCACCCATATAGGGCAATGGACCGCAGGACTCCTGCGTAGAGTCTCCTGCAAAAGTCATCCGGCCCCCTTTTTTTTTATACCACTTAGATGGCAGACAAGCACACGGCCCACCTGATGGAAAGTGGTTACCGTGGCCTATGGACGTATGCAACACCAGAGGCGTTACACTCGCGCTGCCTACCCTGAAGAAACCTTCTAATGCCCCTCTTGAAGAACCCCATATTGTAGTCGCTTGGGAAAACCGTGGCAGGGAGTTCCTTTCATACCGCACGGTGCGCACCGTATTCGGATGCAATGTGTGGGGATGAATTCCCTGTCTATGGCGAGCGGTGCGATGATAGAATGTAGCTGTGGGCATCATGTCAAATAATTCATCTGAGCACAAACCATTATATAGGCGGTAGAAAACACACAGTGAGGCAAAGTCCCTCCTGAGGCTGAGAGGTTCCACATCGCCTGCGAGTATGGGACTGTCGACGAGCCTCAACGCACGTCTTTGTACCGAGTCGAAAGGGTTAAGCTGGCGTGCGGGCGCTCCGGCAAAAAGATGACAGCAGTACTCCATGTGGGGTCGAACCTGTGCCTTATAAAGAAGGAGTCGCTGCCCCGCAGTGAAGTACTGCTTCGCCCTGTTAAGAACTCCAAGTTTCTTTGATGCCAGCTTAACCTTGTCCTCTAAATGACTGCGGTACTGGACGTCACTTGAAATGTCGACGCCTAGGATCCCGATACTCGGGGCAATGGTAAGCCGTGTGCCCAGGAATTGCGGCGCTACAATATATGGGGTTTTCTTAGCGGTGAATACACCCCTTATGTTGGGCAGCAGCAAGCGGCAGCTATGTCCTTCAATTTGGGGGCCAGTCTTCGGCGATGCTCCCCGAAGATCCACCGGCCGTCGAGCACGAGCCCCAGATAGTTCATCTGGGGCTTGATGCCGATGGAAATGTCTCTCACTATGAGGCTGGAATCTTCCGGTGGCACGCGCCGAGGCCCTGTGCTGGCAGTGGCGTTGTGCACCAGTGCCACCGATTCGTCCAGGTCGGTTTCCCAGGCAGGCCCGATAAACCGGCGAGTGTACGGCTTGGCGACAGCGGCGACATTAATGCCTCACTGTGCCATGCTCTGGAGCAAAAGTGCCTGAGCATCAACACAGTGGTTCGCATTCGTCTGCAGGACGCGGAGCTGAGGATCCATTATGGAACTGCCAACCGGCTTCGGCCTCCCCGCGGTGCAGGCCTTGGCACCAGCCCTATGGTCGGCTGGCTTGCCCTCTGCTGCACACCTGAAGCAGTGCAACGGAGCTTCGCAACTACCGGCCTTATGATCGGGTTGGCTACAGCGGAAGCAACGGTCACCGACCGTTACCTTCGGAAACTGGCCTCCACCGTGCACTGCACCCCCACGTGGCTCACCGACAGGCACCGGAAGCACCGTGCTGGTCGGGCCTGCAGGAGCCGTACCTGCACCATCTGGAAGCCGCCAATAAGCAGGCCCCGCCCATCGGCAACCTTTGGGGCTGCCGCGATGGGGCTCTCCGACGCCTCCGCCGTCAACGTAATGACGACGGCCGTCAATCGTGGGGCGCGGAGCTTCCTCAGCGCTGTTGCCATCGCGGCAGCCTTGGCCCTTCTGGCCATTTTGGCTGCCTTTTTGGCGGCGTTCCGTCTCTGCTTGGCGGCTCCAGCTACCTCCCTCCCTGGATTCACCCAGAGCCGGGCCGGGGTCCGGGGTTGCCCTTCCCCTTATCCTTGCCCTGAGCGCGACCCACGATTCTGGCTCTGCTGGTCGAATTGGCGGCTTCACCGGTTGCGCTGTTTGCGCTGGCCGCTCCGGCTGCACCGGCCGCCCCGCCAGAGCAGGGTGCGCCGACCGCTCCGGCTGCGCCTTCCGCATTGACCGAGTCGCCACTCCCGGCAACTCGGTCCCTTCTCTTGAGGGCCTCCAGCTCCGCCGTAACTTTTTGGAGTTGGCGTCGGGACTTGGCCTCCCGCCGCTGTGCCTCAGCCTCCCTCCTCGCCTGTTTTGCCATCTGGGTGGCCAGACCCTCACCGGCAGCTGCGATCTGCTCTACGCATAAGCAGAACCTACAAAACTTCGAGCTAGCGTTGAATGGTGTTGCAATAAGCAGGGACAGTCATATTCGCTTCCTGGGTCTCATTAGATGAACACTGTAACTGGAATCTGCATGTAGATACAGTATGCAAGAGAGTAAATAGATTCGTGTTTGCTCTACGCCAGCTTAGAAATACAACTTGCGAAAAAACAGCTCTTATGGCGTACCACAGTCATGTTGGCTCAATCTTAAATTATGGCATATTACTGTGGGGTAACTCAACCGACGTAGACAGTGCCTTCATAAAACAAAAACTCGTCAAAAATGATTATATTGCTTTTTAACCCCCGACGCAAAAACGACGGGGTGTTATAAGTTTGACGTGTCTGTGTGTGTGTGAGTGTGTGTGTGTGTGTGTGTGTGTGTGTGTGTGTGTGTGTGTGTGTGTGTGTGTGTGTGTATGTGTGTGTGTGTGTGTGTATGTGTGTGTGTGTGTGTATGTGTGTGTGTGTGTGTGTGTGTATGTGTGTGTGTGTGTGTGTATGTGTGTGTGTGTGTGTGTCTGTCTGTGGCATCGTAGCTCCTAAACGGATGAACCGATTTGGATTTAGTTTTTTTTATTTGAAAGGTATATTAGTCGGGAGTGTTCTTAGCTATATTTGAAAAAAATCGGTCCAAAATGGCCGCCGCTACAAAATGGCGGAGTATATAAAAATTTCACAAGTCCCTCAATATGGGTATCAAATGAAAGGGCTTGACTAGTAGATCAATTTAAAAAGTATAAAATAAAAATTAAATTAAAAAATTAAAAAACCCCCGTCACAAAAAACATAAAATCCAAAAAGTTGAAAATAAATTGTGTTTGCCCTTTAACTTTGATATAAGTACCTATTAATATTTTGTTTCAACCGTTGCCATGTCGGGGGGACCATGTATCGTTCCGGTAATATGATGGAGTGCTTTAACAGTCAGGGTCCCCTGACATGGCAACGGTTGAAACAAAATATTAATAGGTACTTATATCAAAGTTAAAGGGCAAACACAATTTATTTTCAACTTTTTGGATTTTATGTTTTTTGTGACGGGGGTTTTTTAAATTTTTAATTTAATTTTTTTAAGATTTTGTTGACCACCAAAGTGAAAATACCTACGCTATACATTGTCATTTTTGTATGCTAATGCTAAACGCATTGAAAACATTAAAAATTTCACTACATTCAGTGGACGCCGCAGGGTGGTAGTTTGTAAAGACGCAAGAAGTCCTTCGCGATTTATATATATATATATATATATGTGAGAGATAGTCGATTTACGCGGATATACGACGCCACTTATTTTATTAGAATGGCAATACAACACAATGTGGTTGACATCTTATAGCTTGTCAGTTGTCAAGTCAATGTCAACGTATCTGTCAGTAGTGCGTGTGATCGCTTTGTCAAACTCACTTGCTCTCGAAACAACGCCCGCGCCGGACGTGCGCACTGACTGATAGAAAATACAACATGTCGGACGACGACGACGGCCATCCAGATAGCAATCCGTCTCCATCTCTGACAGCAGCGGTGGGAACGATTCCAAAATCATCTCACGTGTCTACCGAGATGCCTGCTACTCAAAATCAAGAATATTTTCGGTCGGAACCTGAAACTCAAGAAAATAGTGCGACGGGTCCATCGACTTCAAGAAACGAAGCACATGGCGCACCTTCACCTGAAACGTGGGCTGTGTTTTTCCAAAATATGATGGCGGGCTTCCAGAATTCCAATCACAAGTCTACGAGTGTTGGCGATTCTAGGAAGCTGAAGGCGAGCGAGATTTATTTACCGCAATTTGATCCAGACGATTGTCAGTTTACTGCGGCCCAGTGGTGCGACGAGATTGAACACCATATGAAGAACAACTCGTGGACGGATTATGAAACCAGGAATGCTGCCTTTACTCGTCTGCAGGGACGTGCTAAGAAATGGGCTGCACGTTCTTACCCGTTGTGCAAAACTTGGGAAGAATTGAAGGAGCGACTTACTCAACAGTTCATCTCGACCAGGAGGTTCTACGATTTGTTTCGCGACATGGTGGAGTACACGAGCGACCAGGCGTCGACGTACATCGAGTATTCTACCAACAAGGTAGCGCTGATAGACCGGCTGGATACTGGTTGGGGTGAGTCCAATAAAATTGAAGTGGTGATCTCCGGCATCACGGACGTCCAGGTACGCACAGATTTACTTAAAAATACCCCTACTAGTTTTGTCGCACTCGATAGGCATTTGAATACGTACCCTAAAATTAAGAATCTTAAGCGAAATTCTGATAAGACTCGAAGTGAACATGAAACTCCTAAGCGTCCTAGAGTAGGCGAGTTATCTACCGAGCGTCGGTGCCATTATTGTAATAAGATAGGCCATTTGAAGCGACACTGTTTATTGTTGCGTAACAAAAACAAAGATGAGGGTACTCATTCTCGCACGTCTGTCGATAAATCTACTGATAAGTCAAATGTTACACAATGTTCCTACTGTCACAGAACTGGACATTCTGAATCTACTTGTTTTAAGAAACAACGCGAAGAAAAGTCGAAGGACACTAAAGATTCTACATTGCAAACAAAGTCAGTCAATGTTTGTTCATCCTCTAAAGATTCTTTGATTGAAATATGCATCGGTGGCTATACTTTGCGAGCACTGATTGATAGTGGTTCAGAATGTTCATTGATTAAAAAGGAAATTGCTGATTGTTTACCTGATAAGAAAGAGATTTCATTTACTCGTCTCACAGGTATTGGTTCCGTGCCATGTTTTTCATTTCGTAAAATGACAACGTATGCTGAGTTCGATGGGTTACATACCGAGGTCACGTTTGTGATTGTTGACTCACATTTGCTTCCGTATGATGTTATCTTAGGTAGAGAAATATTTAAGACCCCTGGTTTGATTTTCACCCTCGATAGCGACGGTGCTAAAATTATACGCGATGCTAGTGTCAATACGTGCCAAACTTTAAACATGGATACAGAGTTAGATAAAATTAAGACTGATTTGACCGAAGCTAATGATATTGATAGGCTGGGGTCCGTATTAGCGAAATACAAAGATAATTTTACTAGCGGCAATTCTAAAACTACCGTGAATACGGGAACGATGCAAATTAAGCTTAAAAACCCCGACAAAATTGTACAACGACACCCGTACAGGTTAGCCCCTTCTGAACGAACCATAATGCGAGAGATTATTGCTGATTTAGAAAGTAAGGGTATAGTGCGCGAGAGCTCTTCCCCTTTTTCTAGTCCTGCATTGCTCGTTAAGAAAAAGGACGGATCTGACCGCCTTTGTGTTGACTATAGGGAGCTTAACTCCAATACCGTGCGTGATAGTTATCCTCTGCCATTGATATCGGAACAAATTGATGCTCTTGGGCAAGCGTGTTTCTTCTCAAGCTTAGACATGGCCTCTGGATTTCACCAGATTTTGATGGCATCCGAGGCCGATATCGAAAAAACCGCGTTTATTACCCCGGATGGTGTATGGGAATATTTAAAAATGCCGTTTGGGCTTTGCAACGCCCCTTCCGTATACCAAAGGGCTATTAACAAAGCGCTAAAAGGGTTAAAAGACAAGATAGCACTTGTTTATATGGATGATGTCCTAGTATTTTCGAAAACCAAGGAAGACGCTTTGCGGGACCTCGATCAGATATTATCTGCGTTATCGCAAGCCGGTTTTGCTTTTAACTGGAAGAAGTGTACCTTTCTGAAGTCTTCAGTAGAGTACTTAGGCTATATTGTCGGTAACAATAGTGTCAAACCCAACCCTAAAAAGATAAGGGCTTTAGCAAACGCTCCCTTACCAACCAATGTGAAGGAGCTGCGCCAATTCAACGGTCTCGCTGGGTACTTTCGAAAGTTTGTACCTAACTTTTCCTCTATTATGGCGCCTCTGTACGCCCTTACTAAAAAGGAAGTTAAATGGATTTGGACCTCTGAGCATACAAAAGCTCATGCTACCATAATAGGCTATCTGACTTCCGCACCCGTATTGACAATATTTGATCCTAGCAAACCGATCGAACTACACACAGACGCGAGCTCGATTGGATATGGGGCAATTTTATTTCAAAAGGTCGACAATCAGTTGAAAGTTGTCGGTTATTTCAGTCAAAGGACGACGGATGCAGAGAGTAGATACCATAGCTATGAGCTAGAAACTCTAGCAGTATTTAAGGCGCTGAAACATTTTCGACACTATTTACTTGGTAGGGAATTTAAAGTCGTTACAGATTGCAACGCTTTAAAGGCTTCACGTCACAAACGGGAACTTTTACCTCGCGTACATAGGTGGTGGGCGTACATGCAGACCTTCGACTTCGAGATAGAGTATCGAAAGGGTGAAAGGATCCCGCACGTAGACTACTTGAGTCGTAACCCCACTAACTGTAAGCAAGCAAATGTTTCGCGTGTAAGTGATGAATGGTTGCAGGCTGAACAAAAGTTAGATCCCGACATTAAGAAAATTATAGACTCTATAGAAAACGATACTATCGACGCCAATCTTAGATCGTCTTACACCTATAAAGATAATTTATTGTATAGAAATTTTCAAGTCGATGGTAAAACCTTTAGCCGCGTGATTGTCCCCAAAAATTTTCGTTGGCAATTAATTCAAAAGTTTCACGACGAATTAAAACACCTAGGCTGGGATAAGACTTTGTCCAAAATTAGAGAGTATTTTTGGTTTCCGAACATGACTTCATCTGTAAGGACGTATGTTGACCATTGTTTACCGTGCAAAATTAACAAGAATCCCTCTGGTAAAAAGCAATCTGCGTTACATCCCATAGAGAAGGTTGCAGAGCCATTTCATACTATTCACATTGATACGAGTGGTAAATTGACTGGTGGTAGGATTTCCAAGGAATATGTGATTGTTATAGTCGACGCTTTCACCAAGTTCTGTCACTTAACTGCTGTAAAAGATCTGACTTCTCGATCTGCTTGTGAGGCCCTTAGAAGTTTTGTTCACGTATTTGGGACTCCCAAGCGTATTATCTCTGATCAGGGCACATCTTTCACAGGACAAGATTTTCAAAAACTTTGTAAGGAATGGTGTATTGAGTTTCACGAAATCGCCAGTGGTGTGAGCCGTGCCAACGGGCAGGTAGAGCGTCTAATGTCTGTTCTAACTAATTGTTTTACAGTCGCTGAGAATCATGAAAACAGATCCTGGAAATCTGTTATCGGCGAAGTCCAACTAGCCCTGAATTGTACTGTATCGAAAAGTACGGGTAAAAGTCCATTCCAGTTGTTGTTTGGCTGTAATAAGATACCGCCCAAATTAAACTATTTTGCGATACATCCCGATACTAGCAACCAACAAAATTTGTTCGAAATAAGACAAACGGCTAAGAGTAGGATGGACGAGCAAGCGACAAAAGATAAAATTCGTTACGATGCTAATAAAGCCGCTATTCATCCTTTCGCAGTTGGTGATCTAGTTCTAGTTCAGAAAAATCCCCGAATAATTAATAAGTTGAGTGAAAAATTTAATGGTCCATGCAAAATTACTAACGTCTATCCGAATGAGCGTTACTTGGTTGAACCATTATCTGGGGGACGGGCCCAATATGTGTGCCATGAACGATTACGTAAATATCCAGCTAGTTTACCTGAATTGTCAGAATGTCTTGATCCTGTAGAACCCATAATTGAATAGTTTTATTTAATTATGGAACAAATTGTATAGATTAATTTGGTATTTTAATTTGGTGTAATTAGTAATTTGGATTGAATTACTGTATTGAATCATGATCATTGTTTGAGCTGAAACGATAATTACATAGTTTTGTTTAACGTAAACCTGTGTTTATAAAAGACTTATGTTCATTGCTGATTGATAAAATGTTTTATTTTAACCGAAAGTTTTATTTTAAACTACTACGCTTTATTGAAGGGTGGATTGAAAGCCTTATCGCTTTGTCCTGATGTCCTGCTGAAAGCCATCACGCTTTGCAGTAAGGTTGGGCTCATTGACCCAAGGTCGATGCTGAAAGCTGCAACGCTTTGCAGCGTGTTTTAAGTGCTGCCTCTGAGCAATGCTGAAAGCCCCAACGCTTTGCTATACGCCAGGGCTGTGACGTGCTGAAAGCTTTTACGCTTTGCTTTGTGGGAGGTTGAAAGCTGTTTGTAAACGCTTTACTTGTGTGCTATGCGCTGTGGCGTCTAGGCTGGACTTGACGTCGATAAATCAACGCGAGAGCGCGTTGAAGAGCAGAATGGCCGTGTGAGAGATAGTCGATTTACGCGGATATACGACGCCACTTATTTTATTAGAATGGCAATACAACACAATGTGGTTGACATCTTATAGCTTGTCAGTTGTCAAGTCAATGTCAACGTATCTGTCAGTAGTGCGTGTGATCGCTTTGTCAAACTCACTTGCTCTCGAAACAACGCCCGCGCCGGACGTGCGCACTGACTGATAGAAAATACAACATGTCGGACGACGACGACGGCCATCCAGATAGCAATCCGTCTCCATCTCTGACATATATATATATATATATATATATATATATATATATATATAAATAAATACGAAATTAAAAAAACTGTATGAGTTTGAGAACTGTTTGTTCTATGTGTTTAGTTGCTTGGGCGAAAAAAACTTACATTATAATAATAATAATGCTTGTAATTTTACAAACATTTGTTTGAATTGATGCTAACGGTTACTTTATATAATCGCACCGTTCGTCGTCGACAGGGCAGTTAAATACCTAAAGTTAACGAGATTAACAACTTTTTTCGTGCGGGAATCCCCTCGGATACCCCCCTGCCGGAGCCGGAAGGGGAGGTTATGTCGGACTCGAACCGACTTTTTAGTCGGTTCGAGTCCGACTGTGGGCACGCCGACTGTGGGTCGTGGTGCTAGTTTTTATGAAGTATTTATATAAATTTACACTGCACCTTCTTTTTTTCGTGCGGAAATCCCCTCGAATACCTCCCCTGCCGGAGCCGGAAGGGGAGGTTATGTCGGACTCGAACCGACTTTTTAGTCGGTTCGAGTCCGACTGTGGGCACGCCGACTGTGGGTCGTGGTGCTAGTTTTTATGAAGTATTTATCAAAATTTACACTGTACCTTCTTTTTTTCGTGCGGAAATCCCCTCGAATACCTCCCCTGCCGGAGCCGGAAGAGGAGGTTATGTCGGACTCGAACCGACTTTTTAGTCGGTTCGAGTCCGACTGTGGGCACGCCGACTGTGGGTCGTGGTGCTAGGCCTGAGGTGAGGTTGTCATCGAAATATCCCTCGCACCCCGGCTGACCCAAGGCCAGTAATTCTCCTGGGTCTGCTGGGGTGCGAGAGATATGCTTTCGGCAATCTCACCTCCGGCAACCAAGGACCCAAGACGGCGTGCGTTTTAGTCGGTTTGAGTCCGACATAACCGCCTCCACCGGCTCCGTGGGGGTGGTATCCACGAGGATTTTGCGCACGATAAAAAAAGGCCAATAATTAAACTAACCTACCTAAATATTAAAATTATTCTATCCTAAACTAAAACTAAATTTATATTTATTTACACACACACAAATTATATACAATGTACGAATATTGTAGGTACTAGGTACCCCTGTACTGATATAGATAAAATATGAATTATAGAAAATCGTAAGTAGCATCTTCAGTAGTAATACTGATATTCTTATACTATGGCGCTATGAGCGTAATACTTAGGTATGATAATTTTTTAAATTACCAATCGGAGTTAGAAATTTAGTTTATGGCTTTGCACGACTTCTTTAGCTTGCGTTGTTTATTGCCCATATTGAATGACTTGCAACAATTTATTATAAATACGTAAAACCGATTGATTGGTGCACGAAACTGTTGCGCAAAAACTGGCACAGGTCCTACTTCGGTAAGCGCCAGCGCGCGACTGGCGCAACTTTTCGGGCCTCAGCGGCGCGAGCACTCGCGAATTTAGTAGGTATTTAAATATAACTTTAAAAATTATTTCATAATATAGTCAAAATCTGCGAAAATGTCTAGACATATGTAGTGGCTTTAGTTTAGTACAAAAATTTTATAGAAAGCATAAGTAATTTAGTCATAATATTAAAAAAAAAATAACGAAAAGGGGTAACTTTGGGATTTTTTCTATCGAGTGAAGTTCATCAGATCTGGTAACTGAATGCGAATGGATCCTTAACTAATATATATCTTTTTTTCGAAATTTAAAACGCTTTTTCCTATGATTCAAATGCTTTTAAAAAACTCAAAATGCGGCCTACCTGGCCGAGCTTCGCTCTTGTCGGTGGAGTAATCGCCATTCTCTCTCCTCCGCCAATCCTTTGACCTCCTGATACGATGCGACTTGTATCTTTTCCTTTATCTTGGTCTACCTCTTCTTCTCTTTCCTACTACCTTCCCTTCCATGATATTTTTTTTTAATAAATCGTGTCTTATCACTCCACAGACCATGTCCCACCTGCTAACGTGTGCTGCATGCCCAATGCTCATCCACTTGTACACCGGAGGAACTTATGAGCGCTTCCGAGAATGCAATCCCGGTGGCGGCACACTGGGAACATAGAACTAAAAGTTGAGGCGCCGTCGATTCGACAGAAGAAGAAGAAGGTGGCCAATCATCTTTCCTCTTCGGTTCTCCATGATTTCCAATATGGACCTTCTTTCCTGTACCTTGTTTAATAGTCTATCGTTCAACATTCTTTTCTTCCAGGTTATCCCCTCCATCCTTCTCTAGCACCACATTTCAAATGCCTCCATCCTGTCTCTGTCAGTCTGTGTCATAATCCACGTCTCACATCCATAGAATGCACGACTAATATACTTTTATACAAATACAAATGAATATACGTCTATAGGTACCATACCCACCTTATACCCACAAATATTCGACTTATACCATACAAACTAAAAACTACAAAGTCATTCTAAGTAAATTGTTTTGTCAATACTAAAATGTTTATTAAGGAACTAGCATTAACCTTAAAATGCGATGCAACAAGTAAACGACACGTCAAATTTATTACAAAAAGTACAAAACAAATCTCAATCGTAATCATCAGTAATAGAGTTTATTTTCCATTGAAGTTTTTTTAAGGAAAGATGAGCACACAGATTACGTAATGGCCGCGATTCAAAATTCATGGTCACGGCTATGTTTGTTCAAAAGGTCAGCTTATAACTCTTATAGCAATGATTGTATCACTCGCTTGATGCTGTTCAGATTGTGAACTTAATGAGCTTGTGCGTATGTTTCCGCAATGTAAACAATGCTGTAATGCGAATTAATTTTTTGGAGATTTTTTTACTGTGTTAAGTTTTCTGATATATTTAATAAAGTAAGGTAACAATATTTCTGAGAGCTAGCTGGGTTTTTCTTGATATCGTATAAATATCATAAAATGTTCAGTTCAAGTCACTGTTATTATTTTTTAGTCTTTTCAGGATGCTCTTAATTGGAAATTGAACCCAGGAACTCAAGCTCACGAACCGCACTGAATACCGCGGCACCACATAGTAGACAATATAAACCATAGTGTCAGCTGGATCTACCCAACTGACAAAGAAAAGTTATGTTTTAATTAAAGCCTTTCAATACTATATTTTAAATCTATCTTAAATAATATGCCAAGTAATCTTGTTTTGTATTTAAAATACCTACAGTGATAATTCCGATGTATTTTTCTTAACCCACAGCTCCAAGAAATGATGCAATATGCATCAATTCTTGGAAAACTTTGAATTATATTATTGACGCATATGCGGACAAAACAAATATAAGAAGTCGATTTTTTTAAATATGTATTATGCACTCTATTTTTTTACATATTGCTTGAAAAGACGTAAGTATTATGCAAAACCATTAGAATAAACTAAAGTTTTTGGTGGAATTGCCTCTCTCTCCCCTCGAATATAAGGATGTCTATCAAAAATTTAGTTGTACCTACCCACTATTCTAATTTCTGTACGAACACTACGAACAGGGTTGAGGTGTAGACTATAAAGAATGAATTTTTTGCCAACACGAAACCGTGAGCAAGTACCTAGGTATATAAACCCAAGTACTACAGAGGCCGTAATCATGGAGACCGTAATTTTATCATCCTTGCAAAAAAATATCCTAGAAAATCATTTGGGGCCAATCCAAAAAAGTCACTATCAAAGTTGGGAAGCCCAGCCGACCCTGGAATCTAAAATAACCGCCTCGAATGCAATCAAGATTATCGTTAAGACGAACATAAATTGTAATCGAAAAATATACCTCCATGTTTCAAGGTTTTTTATGACAATTCGGGACTTCACGCGATAAAAAATTTCGCGTTTCGGGGATGCTTTTCAAGTCGTAACCACGGGTGCAGCTTCTATCATATTTTTATTACCTATATTATTAGCATCGCACCCGAAACGTCGGCGTCGTCGGCAAAAGTAAGTTAATTTTATTATCGCGTGAAGTCCCGAATTGTCATCAAAAACCATGAGTTTACACTGCCATAGGTTAAAAATAACATGTTACCATATTTTTGTAAAATGTAAAATCTTCTCTAACTATCATACAGTTAGTTGATGTTATAACACAGTTTAAAAAAATCATTATAAATATAAAACCATACAAATTGGTTTCAGACGCACCCTAAGGGATCTATACGGGATATACAATACGGAATTATTACGTTTCGATTTTGTAAACTGGCTGGAGCTGCTTCCCCGCACAGTTAATCCGGATGTGCCGTTCATTTAATGACAAATATTTGATACTACTATTTGGGGTACACTCAGTGACAAAATTTGCTGAACTGGAACAAATTCACAAACAACTGAAATATGTGAATTAGAATATGATTGAATAGGTATAAAACGAATGACACATAAAGTATGTTAGGCGCATGTGAGTTGGTAAGGCGGGGTCATTTGTGTAGAACATGAAGTTTGAAATTAGTTTTTCACCTCGCCTGATGTTAAGCTAAAGGCAAAGTCTCGGAAAGAGGGTCACCATCGTAAACATTTACCATGTTAACAGTGGTGGCACTTAGCTTGACGGCCTCATCAGATGCCTTTTCACACCCCGCTTAAAGGACCCGGGACTGTAGGAAGAAGGAAACACGTGAGCTGGCAGGGAATTCCAGATCTTAGTGGTGCGGCATAGGAATGAATCACTGCAACGCTTGGTTCTAGCAGGTATACTCTGCACCGTAAGTGGATGGCATCTTAGCCCTGCACGTGTCGTCCTGTGAAGGAAAGGGGAGGGTGGGACTAATTGGAAGAGCTCGTCAGAACATAGTAGTGAAGTATTGAAAAATGGTAAATAAACGTTTATGAAATAGAGTGCTAATAGAAGTAGATAGTGAGCTGTTATCTCAACCTACCCCAAAGAGAAAAAGGTATGAGTAAATATGTGTATGTTTACATGAATGTAAACTTGCTAAAAATTTGGTTTTATTACGGATGAAACCGCGTCCGTCAGCTAGAATCTATCAAATAAATAAGCAAAGTATTTTGAACAAAATACTGCGAATATCACAAAATGTTTTCATAATATAAAACGCGTATGTATGTATTATTTGGTGCCTACCCGATTCCCTTTATAATTAGGCGTCGGCCTCGCCAAAGGGATTGTTGCTATAGGAACCACAGATTCGCCAGGTCTCAATTTAACAGGAATATTGATCACACGGACGAAATGTTCTGTGAATGAGTAAACATCTCCAGTTTACTAATGTTTTGATGTTGATAAAATAGTCCATATTTTGATGTTTCTGGCAAAATAAGTGCATTATTTGTAAAATTTTGTTTGTGTTATGGTTATGTAAGCAATGGGGACACCGTTGTCCCCCCTCCTGAGGAGGGCCAGACTGTAAGGGATGGCCCTGGGTCAGCCGGGGTGCGAGGGATATGTCTATGACAACCTCACCTCCGGCCTAGCACCAAGACCCACAGTCGGCGTGCGGTTTTAGTCGGTTCGAGTCCGACATAACCTCCCCCTTCCGGCTCCGGCACTTCCGGCTCCGGCAGGGGGGGGGTATCCGAGGGGATTTCCGCACGGAAAAAAAAAAACAAAATTTTCGAGAACAAGGCAATCTCACCTGCTAGCCGGTACACACCTGCAGATTAATCGACTTTCTGGGTTAGGAGATCAGACGGTAGTCGCTTCCCCAAAAACCAAGACAATCTTAGAATAAGCGGACCCCAGGCTCAGAGTTGAAAACTTCGGATGCGACCTGACCAATACTGACTGAGGTACAACTATAAAAATTTCTTCAAAAGTGAACACGCGATCTATTCATTCATTCATAATCTCCTCTTGTAAAATGACAAAACAAAATCACAAAATAATGCAGTTGGAATATTACAAACCATGAAATATTATGTTAATTCCAGTTAAAAATAATAAAAGGAAGTGAGTATAAATTTTTTATGCGTAAGTGTCCCTATGTGTGTTTGTGTAAACACACACAATCACATATATGCGCACACGCGCATGTATGTGTACTAATCTATGTGTGGAAGACTGATTTGTGTGTGCACTAGTACCTAGATACATTATTATATTTACTTTAAAAATGCTTTTAAAATATTCACTGAATCTTAAAAATAAAATACCTACTCGTGTTGCATTCTGAAGAAGTTTATTCACCTCTCGAAATGAGTTTCATTGAGGAAATAACTACTTAGACACACAAACACATAAAGCCACTTTAGGTAACTAGATACATCTAAGAGTTACGATTTTATTATACATTTATCTACACTTTTTATAGCCACGTTTGTTTTTGGGCATTACACTGAGATCCAAAACAACAAAAAGTCGGTGTTCTGCAGTGAGACTCTCTAAATATGACGTTTGAAACTGTTCCCATTAGCCCCAACCTCTCATACAGGACAATGGCCTTAGATGTCACCTGCATACGTACTAATTTTCTTTATCGCACCATAAAGTCTTGAAATTCTTTACCAGCACTGTGTTTCCTTCTTCCTACAGTCCCCAGTCCGTTAAGTGGAGCGTCAAAAAGCATCTGATGAGGCCGTCAAGTTGGTAACATTGTTGATATCTGTAATAGTGACCTCTTTCCACTCTCTTTTATTATTTTCTATAATAAGTAACTTGAAATCATATTGACGTGCCCTGTATTAAACAAGAAAACACTTTTTTTTAAATTCAGGAATCAAACTTGAAACTTCCTAAGTTCCTATCCAGTAACATGCCGTTTACATCTGCACTATTGAAGAAGTTATTATATATGGCTTTTATTTGGCAATTCAGTGTAATATCCTCATTGTTTTATGGCTTCTCTCTATAATAGCGATCCTGGAAGAGCTAATAAAAAATTCTATTAACATATTTATATTAATCTCGCGGTTTTTATGAGAAATTTTAATCAGATTTCTGTGTAAAGTAGTTGTTTCCCGCTCTATCATGATGGAACACCAAATCCGTTCCCCCGACTGACTAAAACCTATTCCCGGGATCAATCAATTAGCCTATCATAGTCCACTGCTGGCATAGACGTAGACCTCGCCCAATGTGCGCCACTTTTACCGATCCTCTGCATTCCTCATCCAATCTATCCCAGCTACCTTTTTCAAGTCGTCAGTCCATGTGGCTAGGGACGTTCTGTTTTCCATTTGCCTTCTCGCGTTCTCCACTCTAGGATTCTTCTGCTTCAACAGCCGTCGGTTCTTCCAAAAGAAGTGGCCAACCGTCTACCCCTTCAACCTGTATAAGCTACGAGCTATATCGGTAAATTCAGTTCTTGGGGTAACATTTTCAGTTGTGTTCTATCTGTGTGCAAAATTTAAGAAAAGACCGTCCAACCGCTGTCACGTGATGAAGTATCAATCACCACGACCCTAATTCGGTGTACGGTTTTAGTCGGTTCGAGTCCGACATAACCTCCTCTTTCGGCTCCGGCGGGGGAGGCATCCGTGGGGATTTCCGCACGAATAAAAAAGCCGTAACATTCATTGTATCGTGCACTTGCATGAAGGTTTGTCATAGTTCAATTTTACGGTACGGAGCCCGGAGCCGGTCAGGTACTTTATATTATGAGGATTAGGATGCAAAGGTCAACAAGTCACTACAACCTAAACATTGAAGTCCTTTTCTATTTTCGCCACGTCCCTTAAATCCGTATTTTTTTTTATCCCCGGCTAATGTTTTGTTGAATTAATAATTTCTTTTGATACCAACCATCATCGACTGATCATACAAGCCAACTAACTCGCTAAAGGCTGATTATCTGTCCTCTGGGGTAGTTCATTCAAAACAAATATTTAGGGTTATAAAATCAAAGGCTGTAATTTTTTTGGGATATTAAGAAGTTAATGTAAAGGTTAAAATAGCTGTTGGGGTCGTAACCCTTGTCTATAATTAAAAACTATATATTGCAGAAAAAAAATATAAAGACAGTTTTGTTGCAATACAATTCCCCAAAAATTCTAAAGGTTCCGAATTTTAGCCCTAAAACAGTAAATTATATCTAAGATATAGACGAAGTTAAACAAAAATTTGCGCATACAGGTTTACTTGAAGATATTTTTGTGTTACCAAAGCATTGTCCACTCTGTACTTACATATTGACATTAGATCGAAAATTAGTGAATAAAGCAAAACATCACAAATGACTTCAATGCTGGAGAAGATTGTTATTTGTTGGTACTAATTTTCGATCTAATTTTCATGAATAAGCCAAGCCACCCTAAACCTACACCTGGGTCGCAAGTCCCAGGCGCCGTCACAGTGTTCCTCTCTGTACCACGCCATGGACCCGGCGACCGCACGGTGAATCCATGGAATGCTGAGAACCGGATCTCTTGACAGGGAACAACACCATGTGCTGCACTTCGTCGGTGTAATTTTTGTATGTTTCTCTTTCGTAATTAGTCGAAAAATAGTGGATGTTTGATGATACATCCTCAGTTTTTCAAATAATAGCAACTTGTCAAATAATTTCCGTCAATTGAATTTACTTATTATAAACTACATAATACTCATCTGTTCAGGAGATTTTATATCTAACCTTCTTTCAACGCAAAAAAGTGATATCTGCATTCGTCTGTACTTGAAACAGAGTATGTGTATGAGTATTTCTATTACACTGACGGACTCATAAACTGCATCAAAGTTCAGGTTTACTCTAAAAGGATTTTTTATAATAAGTATGCAAACTTTTTAGATTAAATTATATAAATATGGAAAGACTGGCTCTTAATCTTAAAAAAAAAATTAAATTTAAAAATAGAACTGCAGTAAAACAAATGAATATAGCCGGGAAAAGAAAATTTACTTGTAGTATCAGATTTGCGTGTTATTTATAGCAAAGTTTTAAATTGATTCTCATTGATTTTTTTTGTTTTGTCAATTGAATTATTGTTACCAGCATAATTGTTGGGTTAGTTTTTTAACACATCGAGAGTTTTTGAACCATAATATGGATACTTCGTCCGAACAAGCGGCACAAATTGTAGCATTGGTGCGGGAGGGCTTGGATCAACGGCTTGGAGACATGGTCCGTCAAAACGGTAATAGAGGGGGTTTGACAGCACATCGCTACATAACAGAGATATTAGAAGATCACGTGGTGCCTTACATGGGATTCATAGGCGAAAATTTTACTTTAATGCAGGATAATGCCCGGCCGCATGCAGCTGCACAAGTTCAACATTATTGCGAAGAGGTTGGGATACGTACAATGAATTGGCCAGCACGCAGCCCGGATCTTAATCCCATCGAGCATGTTTGGGACAATTTAAAAAGAGCTGTATATGCGAGAAACCCTTCGCCCACGACAGTGGCAGCACTAAGAACAGCACTTTCAGAAGAATGGGACAATATTCCGCAAGATCTTTTAAAAACCCTTATAAAATCTATGCGGAACCGATTAGAATCCGTAATAAGGGCACGTGGGGGTAATACACCTTATTAAAACACAAATAAACCCTTGCATAAAGTTTGTGTCTATTGTTAAAACCAATTTTTTAATTAAACCAATTTTTCTTAAATTTTTGTTTTTTCTTCAAAAAAAGTCTTAACCCTTTATAGGTCGCCCCATACAAAGTGGCCACTATACTGGACAGTCACTTTAAGGTCGATATTGAGTACAGTTTGGTTACGAAGTTGAACCTAATGAACATTTCCGCTTTGTGTTGAAGTACGCCGGCCCGTAGACTAGCCAGCGTTGATATCTGTTGCACACACAAAGAAATTCGCGCCATTTTTCAAGGTGGCCTGTGTACTAGCCACTGACTGCCCGCGCGCTAGTTTTCACCGTCACCACGTGAGTGCTGTATGTGTTATTAGTTAGTAAAGTGAAATAAAATATGTCTGGATGGAAAAGGTAGGTAAAACTGATGTATTATAGTATATACTTTGTTTTTATGTTCGATGATGATAGAAAATAATAATAAAAACATAATTTTTCTATGATCGAATGTCAGCCGGTGTGTGGAAAAAATATAACCTAACATTTACATAGTCAACTTTGACTTGCTCTAATTTTTTTTTCTTTCAGAGTAATGGGCTGAAATTTTTTGTAATAATACATAAATAAGGCTTTATTCATATGTATTAATTACTTCATACATAAATATTCTGGTTCGGTAGTTATAACCTAATATCACGCGAGTTCTTGTAAATTTTCTGTGCACTTTTCTGCTAGTGTGTAGATATGTATAAAAACCATTAGATTTGATATAGGTAATTGTTATTTTCATTGTTTTAGAACGGAATTAACTTACGAGGAGTTGGAGAATTTAGATGAGGATGAGTGGAATAATTATTTTATGGGCATAACGGATGATCAGGCCATCCAGTCAGACATCGGCGGTGATTCTGATGCTGATGATTGTCTCGACGACTCCTTCGCTTCGAATACCAGCAGTTTCAGTACCCGTAGCAGGCACGAAGAACCCGTCGCAGGAACATCATCAACACAACCTACACAGGAAAACTCACAGGAGATACCTTCAACATCACCTATCCCGTCGTCGTCGATGTCGCCGCCACCGCCGCCGCCGCCGCCTCCATTGCAACCCGAAGTATATGAAGATCTTAACAAATGGAGCAACAAACAATTTCGCGATCCACCCATTTTAATTAAGTTTGAGTTTGATTAGAGATAGAAGTAAGTTTTAGAAGAAGCATTTTTGTGATAATAATTAAGTTTGATTTTGATTGAAGATTAATGCTAGAAGAAGATTTTTTTTTACAGAAATTTTATGCTGAGGATGTGCTCATTTGTGTCCTTAATTAAAAAACTGATGATTCTTTACAAAAAGTTCTTTTTTATCCTTCCAAAATACATATTTAGTGTATGTCCAGTTTACTGGCCAGTGAAGAGGCCGTGATAGTTACATATGCTGAATGATCAGAGGCCAGTTTACTGGCCACTAGATTTTTACGTTTTTCTCGAAAAATATCCATTTTTAAGATTTTTTATATATACATCCCATTATTGCTTGAGCCTTAGAATATATATTCATCAAAATATATCGCAAATTCAAAAAAAAGGTAGGGTGTCCTATAAAGGGTTAAGGTCCTTTCCAGTACATAAACTTAAACTTAAAGATATGACCCTACGCTGTTTTAAAGTTCACGAACCAATCTAGAGGTTTCAATTTAAATCTGTATAGAAAGTATGCATACTTGGTTAAAATATTTATTTCAAAGTCGTCTATTACTTTGATGCAGTTTATGAGTCTGTCAGTGTATTTTAATGTCTTGGTGCTCTTACTGGATACTTCGTGGTTGCCACTGTAGTAGGAGCACCAGGACATAGGTGTCCCGGTCCTACCAGTAGGACTATTTAGTAGGAGCACGAGGATGCACTCGGACTAACTGTTAAATCCTATAAACCGCTAGTTATACATAAGTTTTTAGATTGTTAGATTTCGGTCGACTTTTCTTCTCAATTTGAAAAAAATTCACGTACCATGTCTTACAGATGTTATCGCGCTCCAGTGCGTGGATTGCGTAATTTGCGGTAGCAATTATGACGTGTGTCGTGTCGTGTAGCGTATACTAGCCATGTTAACAGATAAGAATTTATGAATGGTATAGTACATTCTATAGACATGGTACGACTATTAATAGAATATTTTGGATCCGAATTATTTATCTTGCGTATCATCCACATAGCGATCTCTTGGCTGCGTTCAAAGTTTGTATTTTGGAGTCCTACTTATGATTATGGATAGGATTATTGACTTGTACGACAGCGTCTGCCGTCCGACCTTTAAAGGAATAGTTACGGAATGATCACCCTGTTATGGTTTTCCCTAGAGATTACAATATGGGGTGGTCTCAGTAAATTCTTAGAGGATCGGCAATGTGTTTCGAATAATGATCCTATACATAGATTGATGCTAGAGAAGTGCAAATATTTATAGTTTTAGATTTTAGACGGTTTGTGAGTCTGGCAAGTGAGCTTCCGTACGTTTTTACTATGCAGATAATGTTGTTTGAGTAAATTTTCATATCTCCAGTATAATATACTACTAATAGACGTTAAGTTAGTATGTAAATTTACTTGTAATGATTCCAGGTATATAAAATAAACTAATTACCAAAACTTGTAATGATGCCAGGCAGTTAATAATTTTGTACTCTACGTAATGTAATGTAACTGAACTGATTGAAAATAAACATTTATTTTATTATTTATTATTATTATCTAAATACAAAAATTACCCAAATGAAACGAAACAGACCCTACCTGGAGGGAAAAATAATTATTTATTTTAATGAATTTTTTATAGCAATTAATATGCTACTTTTAAAATTCGAATACACCGGGAAAAATGAAATGCTCAGGGAGTTGAACCCACCAACTTTCCCTTACTGAGCTATTATGAGCCACACCTAAATCATTTCAATTTTCCCTTCTCTTTATATCCGTCTTTAAGGGCGACGGTGGAACCATCTACCAACTTTCTTACCAGCCCTCACGATATAGGGGACAAATGCCCGTGATGATATTATATTTATATTATTTGCACTGTAGGTATTGCTTATTCATCCGAGCCAATTAGCAGACAATCAATCGTTCCTTTAGCAGTAAACATCAAAGGTATATCATCTATCACAAGTTAATTAGGGCAAACAACTTATTAACCACGATATAGTATTGTCTCTCTTCTCTTTCTATCTAATTTAGATGAACTGAAAACAGAAAGAGACAAATTGATGATACGAACGCACTCTTATAATGATTTCTAATAGTTTACATGTCGAGATGGTTCCGTCAGTTACAGATATTTATAATAATAATGTTTTAAGTCATATTACACAGTGCAATGAGAGCATAATAAGTATAATTTGCACTGTGGGTTCCAGTATGCGCATTGTTGAAATATTACAAAATTCAATCTCTTTAATGTGGTAACACTACCTGGTTAACTATACCTTCATAGATTCAATCACTCACTCACTCTCTTCTCACTCACTCGATCATTCTTTCCTTTACTCTATTGTCTTTTTGAATATTTTTCCACTCGGAATAAATTGAATTGAAGCCAAAATACGCTTTTATTTTCCTTCCTACGACCAAAATCCTCACACACATGAACATAGCACCGTCAGTCCCGGTTTTTAGCTGGTCGCCATTCGAAAACAAGGCGCGCATGCAAGAAAATATACTGAAAAACTTTAACGTATCGATTGAGAATCAGCAACAGTTAAACATCTCTCACTATCACTTTGAAACAGCAATACCAAGTACAGTCAACGTAAAAATCATGGAAGCTGAATCATTCATGACTGAAGTGTGTACCCTAAATTAAACTATGAAAATTGAATTTCTGTTCCAATTTGGATCCAACCAAATGGGAACACTTTCACCAATCAGAAAACTCCAGCATTAACAGCACTAGCTGTTACCGTGAACTGCACTAGCCGCCTGAACTGTCCTGCCTCTTTCCTCGTGATCCTGACACTGTATCGGTATTTCCTTCTGTCGATGTTGGCCTATCTATTTCGTCGAGAGACAAAGTTGTAAAGAGACGCGCCTATTTTTTACCCGACTACGGCGAAGCCAAAAGGAGGGTTATGATTTTGACAGGCTATGTATGTATGTATGTATGTATGTATGTTCATTTGTTCCCTCATAGCTCCTCAACTACTGATTAGAACTGGACAAATGAGGTATCGTTACAAGTGGCTTTATCGTCCGATGGTTATAGGCTATATGACGTGTCACTCAATCGTGTGTGGCGCCCTCTAGCGCTCATTAGGTACTGTGTTAAAAAATAAATTTGAGATAAATATGCCGTGTTTGGTATCAAATGAAAGGGCTTAATAAGCACATTACAAATATCTATAAATTATTAGGTTTACCTTGGCCCAAAATAATATAAATAAAAAATAAAGTTTAAAACTAAAACCCGACTACCGAAAAGTAACAAACAAGAAAATATCAAGGATAGCCGTAGTCGTATGCCACTTGCTCTAAAAAAACAATATATTCTAGGGAAAAGTGGCATACGACCACGGCTATCCTTGATATTTTCTTGTTTGTTACTTTTCGGTAGTCGGTTACAGGAGAGATTACTGTATATCATTATATTGCAATTTCTTCAAAAACTTCATAATGACCTGACCATAAGTGTCACCAATGGTGTCAACGGGTGAGCAATATTATTATTATATTTTAATGATAGCGGAAAATACTTTACAACAGGAAACCTCCTAGGGCACGCCGTAATAGCGGCGGTAAGACCCATCATGGAGGAATGGCTAGAGAGGCCACACGGCAGCCTCTCGTACCGGCTGACGCAGGTGATTACCGGACACGGGTGTTTCGGGAGTTACCTGTGTCGGATCCGGAAGGAGCCAACGTCCGAGTGCCATCACTGTGATGCGAGCGAGGACACAGAGCTGCACACGCTGACCGAGTGCCCGGCGTGGGACACGCCGAGGCGGGTCCTAGTGGCGGCTCTAGGGGTGGGAGTCCTCACACTCGTCACATTGCTCACAGCGATGGTACGATGCGCAAACGCTTGGGGTGCGGCCGCCTCCTTCTGCGAGCAAGTAATGCTCGAGAAGGAGGCGGCCGGTCGGGTCCGGACCAGACTACGGGCCCGGGAAGCCCGTGCAGAGCGAAGGCGAACCGGACGTCGGAGGTCGCAGAACGACCTCCGTCCTCCATGAGCGCTGGCCTGGGGGTGACCGGTGGAGCCGCCTGTCACCCTAGCAGAAGCAGGCCGCGGCGGCGGCGCAAAGTGCGCCTCCCCGTAACCGGGGCTAGATGGGGACATTTTGGTCCCCACAACCCGAAGGGGGCCATCTCGATAAAGATGGTCCTGGGTCTGTCGGGGTGCGAGAGATATGCTTTTGGCAATCTCACCTCCGGCAACCAAGGACCCAAGATGGCGTGCGTTTTAGTCGGTTCGAGTCCGACATAACCACCTCCACCGGCTCTGTGGGGGTGGTATCCGTGGGGATTTATCGCACGATAAAAAAAAAAAAAAAAAAAAAAAAGGATAGCCGTGGTCGTATGCCACTTACTCTAACAAAACAATATATTCTAGGGAAAAATGGCATACGACCACGGCTATCCTTGATATTTTCTTGTTTGTTACTTTTTTTGAACAAGTATCAAAATATTACTTTGTTTGCTGACGGTGTGTATTGATGAACACTTCAATTAAATCATGAACAAATGCCTAACTACAATGCGTCCGGTTAAACTTTGGAAAGATCTTTTGCAGGAGGTAGAAGATGGAATAATTATTATTCTTTTAGCTCGTGGGTAGAGTTTCGTGGGTAAGAAATGGAAACACTCCTCTAGCATGCTTTTTACAGGCATGGGTGTCATGGAACATTCTATTAATGCGTATTCTAACAACCGTAAGTTAGAAATTATCAACATAAATTTAGAAAACTTTACATTAGCAGTAGTTTTTTTTAAATACAATTTCTAAGATATTTTATGTATTTTTTTCTGTTTCAACAGTGGTGTTGTTTTTAAGTAAGTTGTAAATCAGATGGCAAGTTTGCACATGATTGAATTGCAAATATCCAAATCCGGTATAGATTCAAAACATATTTTTTTGGAACATGCATTCGTTTGTGAGCTTGTTTGCACTAAATGCGTAGTTACGAGAGTAGCAATTTATTTAGGTGTCCGAATATACTGATCGATTGTCGTGCGTCACGAAAAAATCTAAAATCAATAATATGTACCGTTAGCAAATGAAATCGTTAAATATTTTGAATTTTAACGTACATGCCTATTACAATTATGGTTTCAGTGTTATGCATGCATTACATTCGCACCAGTAAATCTCCAAAGTGGTAAGTAGAGGTCTAATAACAACCATATTTAATAGGGCCTCAATGGGCCAATTGGCCATCTTGTCATGAGCTCTATGTTTACTGTCAGACGGAGAACAGCCTGAACAGCCCTATCCTTGAGACGCCCTTTTACGACACCCACGGGAAGAGATAGGATGGGTCTATTCTACTCCACCAGGACCCAACACGGCACTTCATTTATATCCAAAAATGTCACCTCGGCAAACTTTATTGTTCATTTACTACTGGTTCTAACTTAGGAATGAACGTATGCATCAGTTAGTCAAGTCATTGTTATAGAATTTCTTTATTTTGTCATCGGTAGCATCATAGAGTCATCGGACTCGAGTAGTTGACTTTACTCATGATAGATACACAATACATGATGAATAAACGTATCATCTGTATTCAATGTAATACAGCTGACGCTACAGTTCAACTTATGAACGTAAAACAATAAATAGGAAGAAATACATAACTTACAGTGATTGCGTGGATAGTGCTATGATGAAAATTTGTCTCCACATTGCTATAATGACAAATAATAACAATATAGTAGAATTTTCTGTCGAAAGTCAGTAATTAGTCACTACTTAGTACGTACGTAGTGACACATTGAATAACATGCCAAATTTAAGTGCAGATAGATAGTGGAGATATATGAGGTAATTTAAATACAAATACATACTTACTAAACGTGACTATTTTTAGCTTTTACGTTATGTTAGTGCCTAATTATCTATGTTATTGTCAGTCTTTAATTGTTAACACTACTATTTTTAGTTTTAAATACCTTGTTTGTAAAAATAATAAAACTTAAGGTTACATTCCTGAACCCGAATGTAATATAAATTTATTTTTTATTTATTATTTTGTTGTCTGTACCACTGATCGCGGCAAAAACAAAATGTTACCAATAAATAAAATAGGCACGGATTGCACAAATAATTTAAATAATTTATGCGTTTACGTCATACAATGTTTTCAGAAGAATATTTTATTAAAACTATTCGTAAAGATAATAATACCCAAAAAATATATCTTGTAAGTACGTAAATTATTGTATTAACTTCCGTTCGAATATGCTGGTTTAAATTTGAAAACCGATATTGAAGAATGTTGATGGATTTTGTTAGTCATTATTTGCAATCAATCGTTTTTGGTGCAGTCGTTCGGAAGTTAGACATGTCTAGAGTGTCTGCCATCAGCATTTTTCACGAAAAATACATTTACCACAAGGAAATAGCTTTTTTTTTAAAGAATCAACAAATATTTGAAAACTAAATATTCTTGAGATTTATAATAATATATGAAAAAATCAACGTCACTGAACTGCACAAAGGAGTGCTCTCAAAATCCATAGGAGGGTCATTGGTTTCATTTAAATATAACATTTACATTTAACCACATTTAAAATTACAATCTACCTTAGCATTGTAAATGTAACTTATTGGTGCTAAGATGTAACGGGTTTTTGGACCCGACTGTGCAGTTCTTCGCGATGTACGAATGATTCGTAAATTGGGCAGATTCTTGGACTCGGTAGATTGTATACACGACTGAAAATGAACAGTAGTGCAACAATGTTAACACTCACTCATACAGGTATTTATGAAAGGTTCATGTTGAATCACATAAAATCCCTACAGAAAACAGTGGTTGTATTTATCTATCTAAACAAGCAGCGCTTAATTTTGTGCTTCTAGAGTTGAGTGACGCACTATACCACCTAGAAGACCTGTACCTACCCTAAAGTCAGTCAAATTTAAGTATGTAGGTGGGATACTTGGTACTCTATTGAGTGCCCGGCGGTTATTATTTACTGTGCAGCGAATCTAATAATTTATTTATTTATTTATTTATTTATAAAACTTCATGCACAAGTACATAGGCGGACTTGATGCCATAGGCATTCTCTACCAGTCAACCAAAGGTGGTGCAGAGAAAGACTCAGTAGGTGCATTATTAAAGTGAGGGAGTGACACTATAGGTACCTACATACGTGCCATGAGGCATGAATACCAACATACCTCGCGACTGGCATGCACCCATAATGTCTGATATATAATTTAGATACATATAAGTAAACAGGTGTACTTACATAAAATATACATACTAATTAACAATACATAATAATACATAATATACACAACGATACAATATACACATCATAAATAGCACAAATATACTTAATATATATATCTGCCCAGTCACGAATCTATCGAATTGGAACTCTGTCAAATCGGGACTTTACAGGTATAAAATGCATATCAAACTTACTATAAGTTAAGTAAAGTGATTTCAATGAGTAAATAGTTACCGATCAAGATATTTATGACGCTGACTGTACCTATGGTTGCTTTTAATATCAAGGTTACGGTACGATATAATTTCTATACGGTTAAGTAGAAATGTACTCACACCCACGTTTCGCCAAACGATTCAGCTGGTGATAATATTATCTAACAGAAAAATGGAATAACACTTTCCCTGACTCATGAATCTTACCTTGAGCATGCATAGTAGTGGGACTTACCACCTTTGCGCAATGAGACATTCTATCTTCATAGACTTAATTAAAAACAAACTTGCCTGCTGAGAAACAACCCCTTGAACGGGTTCTATCGAAACGTCACGTTTGTTTCTGATACAGCAGTCATGTTTTTATTAAATTGGTCTCACATAAAACAGAAATGGAGGACTTTACACATAGAAAACACTCACACTTTCCAGTTTCGTTTCAGTGACTCATTCCTATGCCCGCACCATTAAGACCCGGAACTCCCTGCCAGCTCACGTGTTTCTTTCTTCCTACAGTCCCTGGTCCTTTAAACGGGGCGTGAAAAGGCATCTGATGAGGCCGTCAAGCTGAGTGCCACCACTGTTAATGGTACATGTTTACGATGGTGACTTTCTTTCCGAGACTTTTCCTTTAGTTTACCATCAGGCGAGGTAAAGTCAAATTGACGTGTCCTTTATAAAAAATATATTTTTTGGAAGGAAGGGAGAGTTCAAACAAAATACTATTACTAAAACTTCGCTGTCTGCTTGGGACCTCATGAAGCCTAATCTCATCTCATCATCTCATGAAGTGTAATAGCAGGTAATGATTGAAATTATCACAGATATTGTTTCTGTTGCCACTATAACAACAAAAATACTAAAAAATTTAAAAACCCCCGTCACAAAAACACCTCCAAAAAGCTTCAAATAAATTGTGTTTGCCTTTTAACTTTTGATATACCTAGTAATATTTTGATTCAACGGATGCCATGTCGGGGGACTCTAACAGATTAAGCACTCCCGAACGATTCAAGGTCCCCCCGACATGGCAATCGTTGAATCAAAATATTACTAGGTATATCAAAAGTTAAAAGGCAAACACAATTTATTTGAAGCTTTTTGGAGGTGTTATTGTGACGGGAGTTTTTAAATTTTCAATTTAATTTTTATTTTATATTTTTTAAATTGATCTAGCTCTTTCATTTGATACCCATATTGAGGGAATTATAACTAAATTTGTATTCCAACATGTGGCGGCGGCCATCTTGGACCGATTTTTTTCAAACATAGCTAAGAACACTCCCGACTAATATACCTTTCAAGCAAAAAAAACTACATCGAAATCGGTTTATTCGTTTGGGTGCTACGATGCCACAGACAGACACACACACACATACATACATACACATACATACATACATACACGTCAAACTTAGAACACCCCGTCGTTTTTGCGTCGGGGGTTAAAAACAGAATAGTACGGAACCTATCGGGCGAGAACCTGACTCGCAAATGACCTGATTTTTATTCTATTCAGTTTATTACGCGTAGCAACCCTAATCCACGTTGTTTATCTGCCGACCTTGATAACGGTTGTTTGTCAGTTCTTCCTCGTCTATCTGACAGATATCGATCCATTTACTTTCGAGCCAATCTGACATTAACTACGAATGCAGTACTATCCAATGACGTATTATTATATAGACAGGGCATGTAGGAACATTGCGGCTTTCAGAAATGGCGTAAACACTAAATTTAAAAAGACAATTATAGCTACGAGTACTAACTCGCGTGAAGCAATAATAAGTCATTATTATTATTAATATATGAATTATATATTACGATTTATATGAATAATAATATTATAATTACGAATTATTGTGTGAAATGTGTGAAAAATATGATTATTAATGACGTATTCTTTTGCGTATCGCACTGTTGTGTCTCGGATTGGTTGCTCATTTTTGGTTGACATTTCAGACTTTAGAGTGCGGACAGCGCATCTATAGTTTATAATATATCATGGTGCGACATTTTGTTTCCTTAATAGATTATTTCCTTGGAATTTTTGATAGTCATTTCAAATTAGTATTTTTTAGATAAAAGGTGCTTATTATTGAAAAGGACTACGTGACTATTGACTGATAGTCATCCGATTAACGGGTCAGGGAACTCTGTGGCGCAATATACACTTTTTAAATATAATATAATCCAATGATATAATCGATGCCCGCTCAGTGCAAATATTTGTATGCACGAATATGTATATTTGCATTGCCATGGAGGTTTCTGCAGATATAAATGTATGTATGTAATAAAAAAAATAGGTATATTTTCATCCAAGGACACATATTACAAGCTATCTTTACTTTGGATTTTTTTATTTCGGACTTGAAACTGTGACCAGTTCCGTACAGGGGCTTACACTAGTATGTTCATGACTCGCGGTGGCGAATGGTGAACATTTTTAAAAGGGAAGCCGGTAAAAACACCTTTACGATACATTGGAAAGCCAGTAGGAATTGGGTCATATGGCTCTAACTCGCGCTTATACTCTTGGCTGAATAATTTATGTGTTTAAGAAACGTGTGCGCAGTATTATTTGTCTTTCTAATAGGGTATTTGACTAAGTCGTCGATTCTTCCCAATACTGCTTAACATGATAGCTTGGTCTGAAAAAATATGCCTTGCAAAATAAAATATTGCATATCTAAACTGAAACTATGACTTTTCATTAGTTGAAATTCCCAAAAAAAGTCAAAATATAAACAATCAAATTCAATTCAAATATATATGACTTTTTAGATTCCTCATTAAATTGTAAATAACTTTTATTATGAACAATATAAGTGTAAACGCAACGTAGACCGAGATAAATGCGATATTATCTTGCACTCCATACATTTGCACTACGCGCTACCGAAGCGTGACGTCACAATTTCATACGATTTTGTATGGAGCGTTTTCGGGCGGCGCGACAAATTTTTCAAAATCAAATATTGAAAACTATTTGTCGTACGAAAATTTTACTTATACAGTTCATTATGGGTCCATATTGGGTTGCATAAAATTGAAAGTCCTAATTTCGAAATGCATAACTGGTTTTAGCATAATCATCTTTTCGCAAAACGCTGTTTCGGCATAAAATTTTCACGCATAATTTCTTTCGCATAATTACTTTAGTCATAATCATCTTTAACCATAAAATTATTGAGCATAATGGTTTATCGTATAACAATATTTAAACATAATTTAACTCCTTAAATTTTAATTACATTTCAAACGCACATAATCCATTTATTTAGCTGATTGGAAGCAGATAAATTTGTATAAAAATAATTAACTCGATGAGTGCGATTCGCTTCTGGCACTTCGCCGGCCGCTACCGCGGCACGCTCGCTTCGCTCACTCGGCTTGTGCGTTGTTTGTCATGTTCTAACCTAACTTAACCTACCTAACTTTTATTTAACCTAAACCAAAGCTATTGCAAATATTCCTTATTATTAATCATTAATCAATCAATCAATAATGAATGACATTACATACTTTGATTTATCATATTTGTTTCATTTATGCGTTAAGATTATTATGACTTTAAAATTTATAGATATGTTATGGTCAAGACAATTAGGGAAATTGATAATTATGCCAAAGAATACGTTATGCGTAAAGACCATTATGCCAAAAGACCATTATGCGAAGTGACTATTATGCTAAACATTTTATGCCATTCGACATTAGGATAGAAAATGTTATACGAAAAAGGGGCACCCGTTCATTCTATTATAAGACAGTGGTCATTTTTCGAAAGTAATAAAAATAGTCAAATAGCCCATTGAATATAACTTTGTAATAGTTACCATATTAACGTTCAGTTATTTTTTGTGGAGATTTAAAGCGTCTGACAAAAGATCTATTCCATGGAAAGTGTTTTAAACTTATTATGTTACTTTAGTATAATATTCTAGAAAATATAATACAAAATCAGCCACTTAAAATTAAGTTAAGTAGCACTTATTTTTAGTTACCTTTCTTACCTGATACCTGCCCAGGGACTACAAGAGGGGGCTCCGCAAGGATGCAGGTATTTAAGGTCTCATCCATTTGAAAATAAGTTATGTACGTCACCTTGAAGACGTATAAGATGGGAAATTTGAATCATATCGGGCGTGTCTCGGTAGCCGAATTGGTCAGGCATTCCCCCTGTAAGGGAAAGACTGCGGGTTCGAGTCCCGCCCGAGAAGATTCTTTTCCCTATGTATTTGAGAAGTTATGTCTGATCGGTCTGGATCTCCGTCTATAAGGGCTTTCACACTTCGTATCCTGTAATAAGTTGCTAACCCCGTTTTGAAGAATCTTATATCACATTCTTTTGGCAAAACCGTAGTACTGAGTTCATTCCACATCAGGCTGTATGACTATTTTTTTTTACTTTCGAAAAATGACCACTTTCTTATAATATAATGAACTGTAAAAGTAAAATTTTCGTACGACAAATAGTTTTCAAGATATTTGATTTGGAAAAATTCAAATTGTCGCGCCGCACGAAAACGCTCTCTACAAAATCGTACGAAATTGTGACGTCACGCTTCGATAGCGCGTAGTGCAAAATGTATAGAGAATATCGCATTTATCGCGGTCTACGTTGCGTTAACACGTATATTAGTACATAATACAATTATTTTTTTGGGAATTTCAACTAATGAAAAGTCAAAGTTTCAGTTTAGATAAGCAATATTTTATTTTACAAGGCATATTTTTCTAGAACAAGCTAACATATTAAGCAGTATTGGGAAGAATCGACGACCTAGGCAAATAGTCTATTTATTCATTCAAGACAAAAACCACCCCTCCTTTTGACGTGTGATGTGATGGCAAAACAGGTTTTATTTTTCCAACACATCACTTGAAAAAGTTTTCTTTCCTAGGCGTGATCTATCATCAATATAATTCAGTTATATAACTATATAATTTTAGTTTTAATAATTAATTAAAAGTGTCAGAAAACAGCAATAATTTGCTCTCATTATGAAGGACTAAAGTTCTACACTAAGATATACCTCAACCTACAAAAATGAAGAAATAAATTAAACATTAATAAATGTACACGCGTACTTTATTGAGCACAACACATCAAAAGCTGGTCTATAAATACCACAGAATCAGAGCTCAGGTCCCAGGGCTGTATCACATGCTTCCAACGGCCTTCAGGTAAAGATTTAGACGCCATTTAAGGCGAATTGAAAAGAGGCCGTAATAAGCGGCCGGGCGGCAGGGGTATGGGGAAGAGGGACGTCACTATCGCAACGGGCCCGCGATTGCCATGGATACCGAGACCCGGCGTCGAGTTCGGCCCTGGCCAACCTTGCAATGGTATGGGGAGGGCAATACCCTCTGTTACTTTCAAGTCGCTATCAATTCTCATGTTTTTCGACGGTCGCGGACTGTACGTCGCGTTTTCCGCTAATTTATGGGTATTTTTATTTTCAAGGTCGCCATATTTGTTGATATGCACTTATGTTTAGTAGTTTTATTATCTATTCTGTGGTTTAGTGTTTATTTTGTGTAGTATCACAGAATTGATAAGTACTATTAAGGTAACAAATGGGATTATGAATTTTTAAGCAGTAACCTTGGTCAATGAACGATTATAATGTAAAAGATGTTATGCGTTATATAATGGGGATAATTGAAAATCAGGGAGACAAGAGATTGGACAATTCCACTTTGCCCCACCAGTGGGGACGCTTGGTGGGGCAAAGTGGAAGTACCCATTCTTACTTAATGAACAAAATACAGTATTCTTATAGGTACCTACTTAAAATCGATATATAGTTGGGCGATTGGGAGGTAAGTACTTCCCGATCAAACAAAGGCAGCATACGGCTGACATAACGACAAGTGGGCTGTCTTTGACGGGGTTAGCAGAGGTATCATAGCACTCATATTCTGCTAAGAATATGTCTATTGTTACCAGAGTCACAATGATTACCATTAACGTGCTATGTTTACCTGTATTGATATTTGCCAATCAGGAATCAAATCTGGGACTGAAAGCACTAAGAAGGTATCATCACCGAGACATTTTTGCTATCGTGCGAAAAATCCACACGGATACCACCCCCACTGGAGTAGGTGGAGGTGGTTATGTCGGACTCAAACAGACTAAAACGCACGCAGTCTTTGGGTCTTTGGTTGACGGAGAGGTGAGAATGTAGAGAACTTATCTCTCGCACCCCGGCAGACCGCCACCGAGCCACCAAGACAATGGAATTGCTACCGACTAAAACGCACGCCGTTCCTGGGTCTTTGGTTGTCGGAGAGGTGAGAATGTAGAGAACTTATCTCTCGCACCCCGGCAGACCACCACCGAGCCACCGAGACAATGGAATTGCTTGCTTAATTAATGTAATATTTAATCTATGTATGTTGTAATGTTATTATATAATCTGTATGTAGGCATAATTCTTTTAACGTCTTACGATGATAGTGTAATCAATGTAATGTATTTACATTTTTTTTAATTCACGGATGTGTATATTTTGTTCATATTACTGTGAAACAGAATACTTCATTATATTTTACTTACTTCTTTTGTATAAAGAAATCACATTACTTAGATATAATTACCTAGTAACAACTTATTTAAAAAAAAATGTATTCACAATTTCATCTAAGACCGTGTGTTGGTTCCCGGTGGAGTAGAAGAGGACCACCCCAGCTCATCCTGTGGGTGTCGTAAAAGGCGACTAAGGGATAGGGCTGTTCTCCATCTGACAGTAAACATACAGCCCAAGTCAAAGGGCCCGCTAAAGAGCAATAGGCTCGCCCCCTATTACGTTGAGGGACCGAAAATCATAATTGGCGAAACGTGGATGCTAATACACCTCTGCCTACCCCTTCAGGGATTTACAGATGTGAGTACATGTGTGTATGTAATTACATCAAATTTTTTCTAGCCTTTTAGCGTGAAAAGCAACAAACATATTAGGTGTGAGGTACACACACACACACACACACAACCCCGCATACACACACGCGCAATCAAAATTCCCATTATGATCTTCATAGGACTCATAATCACGTATAGAGGAACTATGATATCTTTTAAAACAGGCCAATACTGAACAAAAATGTCCTAAAGAGGACAGACTTCACTGTGAGAAAAGTCATTAGTCTTAGCTGGGAGGTAGGCACAGTTACAAATACCTGAATTATAGGTTTAGACTGGCCCTTATGCGTTTAAATTCATGTCACATAGGCCCTTACACTTCAATAAAAAATCGTATTTCCTGCAGAAATAGGATTTTTAATAGCTCAAATTATTAATCATAATCGATAAGATGCGTTTACCATAAAAAAATTCAAAATGGTCAAATTGTTAGTTTGGCCCATATACATAGAACCCATCGCTATATTGACACTGAATCTCGATATTGGATTTCTGTTGCCTGCCTAATCGTGCCTATGACACTGTAACTCCCTACTGATATGCTAGATTACTAACTTAGACTATATTTCATATATACCAGTAAAAAAAAAAGTTCAAGTGAACAAGGTCGCAGTTATTTTTATTAACGTTAATGAATACGCGCTTTGTTGTTAAAAAAGAATTGGACAAAAAGTGTTTTGGGCTTTAAAATAATATTATTGTATAGCTTTTTAATGAGCAGGTAATTTATAACAAAATTCTTGTTCGCGTGTACAAAACCTTAGCACCTAAAAGCAAAACCTAAAATGTCTCTGCGGAAGCCCTAGAACAATCTTTGAATATTTAATTCGAGTGATTCTCACCCTTACTGCTTCATCGTAGAATATATTATCGCTCGTAATAGAATTGCGACGAATATCAGATTATTATACACGCACACCATACACGCGAGAAAATGTGATCATGAAACATTATTGCTTTACATCGGCGCCTGACTAGGGCGTGCGAAAAAGTATTTCTGTGGGTAGTGAGCAAAGTAATTCGTTTTATTAGATGGTGTTTTCGATGGCTGTGTCGTAAGCATTGTCATAATGGAAAACAAAACTGGACTAGCGTGAATTTCAGTGCGTGTCTCAAGTCAGTTTTCCTCAATATCAGACTAGGCGGCCTCAATTTTCAACGCTTATGCCTCTATAAGTTATTCCGCCCTGCATACGATGCGTAGACCTTTGATTTTTCTTTTATAAGGCCTATTTTTTGTTGCCAATAAATCTTTAGGACTTTCTTTTTCATCGTATCCACTTTGCTCCGATTTTGTGCAAATAGATTCCGGGAATTTTGATCGCGAAGTCAATATAAGTCCTGGTCAAAATGCAAAAAGTAAGTTAAACCTGTAAAAACATTATGTCGGCTTCAGCGCTTCTATCTCCCACCTAACAAAAAATAAGTCCAAAAAGATACCGTTTCAGGAGCTCTTCGTCCTAGCACCAATACCGGTTGCACCCAAAGCCTGCCCTTTGGTGTTCAGGATCCATTACCCTATTCCTCATAGTTAAATTCTTTTTTTAACTGCTACGTAAACGTCTGCAGTCTAACCTCCGACCTCGAAGGCAATGCCTCGGCCTTTTAAAAAAAACACAACACAACACATCAAATATATAATAATCCTACATCAAAAATATGTAAATTTGAATTGTAATAATAGTATCTGACTCGTCTTACAATTCCATCATGGTTTTTTTTTCTATTCAGTAGTTGTTGTCGCTGACTATACCCAAGTCGAATAACTTCGAGTTAAACTAGGGATATCCGGTTCTGCCCTACTTCTAGAAAGTTTTTTACGTTAACTTATACGTAACATTTTCGTTTTTAGTACTATCCATTCCCAAATAACAGATCAATAACTTGTCGCTTTCCCTATTCACAAAGAATCATCCTGATGTGTTCTTTGATACAGGTTACGTTTAATAGTACTAGCACAGTCTAACGATTCATACTACATACAGTCGGTCAACGAAGCCGTCTAGACAGAGCAATCGTGCGGGGGGAGAGGGGTGGTGGGGGACGGGGTATTACTCGGTACGCCCATACATTTTACTCGGTACTAAGGATTCAGGGCTGTCTCATTTTTGTAATCTCACTAATCACGTGATTTTTTTTTCAAGGCTCGTTTTGTTTGTTAAAATTGTTTTTTTTTTTCGTTTTCTATATTTAGCTATCCACGATGGCAGACACGAAATTTTCACAAAAATCGATATATGGGTATCGTTTTCATGGTTTTTGGGGTCGCTGATTGCGAATATAACATCCATTTCGCGATCCAAGATGGCGGATTCGAAATTCTTACCAAAATCGATATGGGTATCGTTTTCAGGGTTTTTGGGGTCGCTGATTGCGAATATAACATCCATTTGGTGATCCAAGATGGCGGACTCAAAATTTTTACTAAAATCGATACGGGTATCGTTTTCAAGGTTTTCGGGGTTGCTGATTACGAATATGTTATTCATGTAGCAATCCCAGATGACTGGATGGATGATATATTCGTAATTAGCAACTCTGAAAACTGGGCGAAATGTGGGTGCTAGCACCTCTGCCTACCCCTTCGGGGAACACAGGCGTGAGTTTATGTTATGTTATGTTATGAAAACCTCCAAAACGATGCTCATGTTAACTTTGTGGGAAATTTCAAGTCCGCCATCTTGGATCGCTAAATGGATTTTATTATACGTAATTAGTCACCTCGAAAACCTCGATTTGTTTTTTTTTTAAATTTCAAGTCCGCCATCTTTGATCGTCGGTAACATGGTCGTCAAGCCCGATAGCAGACAATTGCCGGCAGGCAATCATACGATGGGAAACTGTCGACTCCCAACTGATCGTGTGTAGCCGCAAAACTGACAGCAGGGCATGGCCACCAGGCCAAAATCGCTTTCGTGTGTGGGCGCTGTCGACTTAGGACTGCAGGCCACCCGATACGATTTGAAACTGCAGGCGAACTGATCGTGGATAGGCCCCTTAAGAATATATCATCAATTTAGTGATCCCGGCGATTAGCGAAATTCGAATTCGAATCCGAATCCAACCCCGAACCCGAACCCGAATCAATATCCAAATTCAAGTCGGAATCGAAATAGAAATTCGAAATCGAAAACGAAATCGAATTTGAAACCGAAATCGAAATCGAAACCAAAATCCAAAAACTCAGACTTAAAATATTACGTTTGCTTGATCATAATTGGTTGAGTAGAACCGGAGCTATAACCAAAAGTCGCAATAGCCGACATCCATGCGAGCGGAGCCGCGGGCGTCACCTAGTAATATAAATTAGCGTGAGTTGATGTGCCTTGACAGAACAAAGAGAACGAATAGGAGTTATATATAGAATATTACAGAAAAATTATATATAAAAACTGAAGTGACAACCCTGACAAAACTGCAAAAGGCGGCATTTCCGCAAACATCAAACGCGATGAACTACTGTAAGATCTCTCGTTATACTGTGGTACTAGATTAAATGACTTTTCTATATATCTAGAATATTAGTAGGTAACCGAAATTGCAAATATGACCATTTAACCCTCCTCTTGGGTCTTTGGTTGCCGAAGGTGAGATTGCCGAAAGCATATCTCTCGCACCCCGGCAGACCCAGGACCATCTCTTTCGAGATGGCCCTCTTCGGGTTGTGGGGACTTTAGTGTCCCCATCTAGCCACGGGTACGGCCGGCCGCAGCGGCCTGCTTCTGCTAGGGTGACAGGCGGCTCCACCGGTTACCCCCAGGCCAGTGCTCATGGAGGACGGAGGTCCGACGTTCGGTTCGCCTTCGCTCTTTATACTTACTGTGTGGATTATATTCAAATATGCAGTGTACTGCGTCGATCGAAGGTAGAGTTCTACCTTCGATCGACGGCTCGCTCAAGGCTAGGTCACAAGGCGGTCTAAAATCAATAAATGCACGTGTTGGTAAGTCATTCAAAACAGATTAACTATTATTTCTCTGTATTTATCTGTAACAGACCTGATAATACTCATCGAAAAAAAATAGGTTCATGTTTTTGTCGGCTTGCTTTATCGGTGGCACATTTGAGTCTATGCGCCGCTCAGGGGCCGGGATGAAACTGGCGCGACAACCCTCCATCCTCATCCTACGAAACTCCCTCCCCCCGCCCTGAATCCCAGTAGTCTAAAGTCTGATGGTACTGTATTTGACAAAACGTTCTAGTTACAATCGCCGAACTTAACACAAAACGACAGAGTCCTCTGACCTTTGTAAATGGAACGTTAATTTTTTCAGCGCCGAATTCAAATATTAATGCGATGACTAAAGATGGCGTGATTTATCAAACCGCGTATAAAGTCATTTTGGAGATATTATTCTCTTGCGGGGTAAACGCCTGCGCTTAATTTGATTCGGCGCTGAGGACAAAATGTCGAAAACATAATTTAGAGCCCGTCTTTCTCGGGAATATTGAATGCATATTTTTACGTAACTGGAAAAATTGGGAGCTATTTTTCTTTCTTTTATTAAAATCCCGTAAAAATGACTTCAACCCACTTGATATAATCTGGAGGTGAAGTCTAAAGGAATGCTCTATAATTGCGGGTTCCATTTTGATGATCTTGAAACAATGATTTTTCACGGATTATTGACGAAACACGTTTTGATTATTGTGTTATTGTGCCTTATAGTAGATAGGTTACCTATACTAACAAATAAGACTACTGCCTATCGCCCAATACCTGCCATATCAGAGAGCGTTTTTACAATGTGAAAATCCTCTCGGACCCCAGCCAGACCTGGCGGAGGTGATTATGTCGAACTGACTGAAACCTCACACCGCCGTCTTGGGTTTTCAATGGTGAGAACTGTGATTGAGATGGAATAAAGATAGACCGGAAGTGAGATTGCCACAGGGCATATCTTCTGTACCCCGGCTGACCCAGGTTTTCAAATGCCCCCCTCCCACCGACAAAGAGGTTAAGAAATAAGAAAAAAAGGACAAAAGACCTAACATCGTCGTACAAATATAGCACAACTCTACTTACCGTCCACTGAAAATGCGGCAACTATATTAATAGACTTCCAGTGAAGAATCGATACCACCTTATACTGACATGTAAAATTAAATTGTACCTACTATTATTTTGTCCACTTGTAAATTGAAGTGGAAGCATCTATGTAAAAAGAAATATAGGCTTCTAGTCAAAAATTATTATCGACGGATACTTTTAATTGTAAACTATTACGAAAGTAGAAGTAGCGTAATATAATATGCCTGAATTGATGGCATAATAAGTATACCTGAGAGATTCTGCCTCTGCCTACACTTATGGGAAAGAGACGTGGCTGTATGTAGCCTCTGTGGCGTGGTGGTAGTGAACGCGACTACTACGCAGGAGGCGCGGCTTTGATCCCCGCTCAGTGCAAATATTTGTATGCATGAATAAGGCTATTTGCATTGGCCTGGGTGTTCTATGTATATACCTATGTACGTATTTGCATTAAAAAAGTATCTAAGAATGTTAATCCGCTAGATTCTATAACACAAGCTAGATAAGCTTACCATGAGTCTAGATAGCGTTGTGTAGATTGTTGTGGAATAATATTTATTATTTTGATGTATTTATTTAAATCTGAAAAAAGGAAATACCAACTTCAAAGACCAAAAAAGTACTAAAAAGACAATCCAAAATACAAAATACGCCTAAAATATATTTCTGTAGAAGTCGGTGCATCGCTAAATAAATATGGATTAGGACGGAGATTTTAGAGTCGGTTCTAATATGTTGGACATAAATATAAAACATACAAACATAGAACCTCCTTTTTTAAAGTCCAATAGTTCGTAAGAATGTTGGTAGATGGCACCACCGTCGCCCTTAAAGAAGAATCAAGTGTGGCTCAATAGCTCAGTTGGAAGAGCATTCCCCCTGTAAGGGAAAGGTCGTGAGTTGAAGTCTCACTTGAGCGTTTAATTTTTTGTTTAATGTTTTTCGAATAGAACCTCCTTTTTAAGTCGGTTACAAAGATAACAATACTACACTGTTTCAGAACATGTTACTAGCCAATGACGTCGTAGTCACCCTATGGCAATATAAATTACTAATGAGTTTTAACCTTTAGTGGCTGAGTTCTCACTAGCTGACCCGCTCATTAAATTATTTACATCGAACTGAAAATCGAATTCATCACCTCTCGATGAATTTATAATATGTAAGTGGTAGGGCCAATGTTTTTAATAGCACGCATCACGACTACGGATGTTACGGAAGTAAAAACACACAAATAAACCGAACCGTTCGGTTTACTATACCTAGCAACCGTCGTCGTCGGTATTTTATACCAAAGTATAGCAACGACCTACCGTTGGTATACTTTTTCGAATATAATTCGAAATATAATTCGAATAATATATTCACTTGCCTCCGCTTAGGAGCGCCGTGCTTTTCTCCCCATCGTTGCCACTGCGGTGAAGCTATCGACAGCCTTGGGCACCATAGCCTTTCATGCAGCAGAAGCGCTGGGCGCATATCGCGACACGCCTGCATCAACGACATTATCCGCCGTGCTCTTGTCACCGCTAGCGTACCAGCCATTCGAGAACCTAATGGGCTGGTGCGTGATGATGGCAAGAGACCGGATGGAATGTCGTTGCTACCTTGGAAGATGGGTAGGCCTTTGGTGTGGGACGCAACGTGTGTCGACACCCTTGCGCCTTCACATCTTCCAAGCACAGCAGGCTGTGCCGGCGCTGCTGCTGCATCTGCGGAAAACCTCAAGCGGTGCAAATACTGAAACTTAACAGGTGATTATGCTTTTGAGCCGTTTGGGTTGAAACGTTGGGGACATGGGGCCCAAGTGCCCGTTTTCTTTACCGAGATCTAGCAAAGCGGCTGATCGACGCTACACGTGACCAGAAGGCTGGTTATTACCTTGCACAGAGGTTAAGCATTGCCATTCAACGTGGCAATGCAGCCAGCCTTTTGGGTACGTTACCGGTCGGTGACGATGCGGAGGAATTCCACGACGCATTATGTATGTAAATATTTTATTCATTTCTTTATTTTCTTAGGTTATTTTATCTCTTAATCACGAATATTTTAGATCGATTCGAGTTTCATGTATATATGCGAATATTGAGTTTTTTTTTTCAACACGATTTTTTTAATCTCACTATTATCTACATTCAAACATATTCAACCCTAGTGGAGACGATTGCGCCGAGAATTTATAAGGGTATAATTTTTTACTTTACAATGAATTTCGTGGGGCAAAGTGGATTTTTTTTAGGTACATATTTTTTTAAATTCCACTTAGGCTCATCAGTGGGCATTACAGGTGGGGCAAAGTGAAATAAACGTTGTTTAGATTTAAACAATTTTCGAAATCCATGGGAAAGAATTCTTAGATGCCTAAAATTGAAATCTCCTTTTCTCGTGTTATTTTTTTTTGTTCATTTGTATACCATTTTTCTTACTTTATTATTTGTTGTATGTATTATTGTGTATTATGTATTATATTATTATATATAAAAGCGCATTTTTGAACTATAACCATTATTATTAACCTCAATCTAGTAGTCATTAAATAATATACCTGAATAGAACATATTCTACTAAATTACGCCACTGAATTCAACTCCAAATTGCATGAATGTGTGAACAAAAAGTGTCCGTAAAATGTAATCAATCATTCTATTTGAAGTTAACACTGTCTGGCCAAGATCGATTTTCTTCGTCTACAGTGTCTGCGTATAAAGGTGATTACATTTATTACACAATGTTTACTTATAATGGTATTACACACACATTGTACGAAGAATAATCCTTAACTTAATGCCTGACTTTGAGCTACGATCAAAAATCGCGCGAAGAATTATCTCCCTTGCCGTGGGTATAATATCATTCTGATGCTGACTTTACAAGGCAACTAAGGGATTCTGGGTGGAAAAAATGCCCCTAAACTCCGGCTATTTTAGGACCCAAGACGGCGCGTTGGCGCTGGGGGTAATCGGAGGGGATTTCCATACGAAAAAAAGCCGTATCACGGTCAACGGGGCAGTTTTCTAGCTACTGTTGCGGATAGCAACACTTTTTTTTTTTTAATTATAATCTTCACCTTTTTATTTTGTGCTAGCAACACAAACGATCTCTTGCCTATATGCCTCAAAATTGTGCGGCCGTGTCTTCCAAAAATCTTATTGTACCTTCTTTAAAATAAAATATTATATTACTGTAATTCAGCTCCTGCCTTTGGATTTACACGCCCAGAACAACTATCGAAGCAACAGCTACGTCATCTTAGAGTTAGTTTTCAGCAGCGTACAAATGTTTTACCTCAGAGCCCGGAGCCGGCTTTGATTAATGATTTGGCTAATTTAGTAAGCCAAAGGCTCCTAACATTGGGAGGGGCCCATGTCCAGCAATAGACTGCGATAGACTAATTGATTGGTCATGAAAATGCTTTGTTACAGCGATTGCCATCTGACCTCATGTCCCCGAAAACGGTAACTACATCGACGATCAACAAGTGCAACAACTTGCAGGTGAGGTACCAGATGAGGTGTTTATGTCCAACTCGAACCGACTAAAACGCACGCCGTCTATGGGTCTTTGGTTGCCGGAGGTGAGATTGAGTGAGAAAACATATCTCTCGCACCCCGGCTGACCCAGGACCAGATGGCCCCCTCTCTGATCTTTCGAGATGGCCCCCTTCGGGTTGTGGGGACCATGGTGTCCCCATCTAGCCCCGGGTACGGGGAGGCGCACTTTGCGCCGCCCGTCGCTGCTGGCTTCTGCTAGGGTGACAGGCGGCTCCACCGATCACCCCCAGGCCAGCGCTCATGGAGGCTTGGGCTCCAAAGATTTTGCTGATAATTTGGTTAATATTGTAAATTAGTGTAGATAAGAAATCTTTCACTGAATGCAAAAAAAATTCTGTTGCTATTTCTAAACTACAAAGTGTATCTATACTGAAAGTAACCGTTTGACACTCTAGTGTAATTGACACTCTAATGAAGAAGAAGCATGTTTTACTTCACATCACTTCACGTTTTAGGTTAGCATCGAACCAACAAAAACAAATTAAATTGCCCACTAGGCGTACCAACAACAAAAATATACAAACAAATTATAAACTAATTTCCATTCCATCAGATAACGAACTATAAAAGTACCAGACAATAATGCAACAGAACAATTACAATATTAATAGTACCACAGATTAAATAATACGTTCTGTAGTACGGTGTAGTAATAATTAGTCGATTCAGAATATAAAACAACTTTACAATGGCGCGTGCTCTTGACATTGACACTGTGGCGATATTGCAACAGAGCGTGGAGTGTAAACAAAGGAGCAAAATGTTCCACTAACTTTTATAGAGGGGAAATTCTTTCTAAGTTTATTTTTATAACATTGTGACTAGTTTGGTTATATATATTTATATAATATTATAGTGCACAATTTACAGAGTTATCTAGATAGACCTTTGAGTATAAGAATGCCGTATTATATAAGTGCGCTGTAGCATACGGATAATCATATACTTAATTTCTATTCAGCGCAATTGGGCACCAAGTGTGGTTAACAAGAAATCTGACGTTAGATTTTTATTGATGAACTGCAATGGTAGAGATGTGAAATTGGGTATTTGACTCAGTAGTCAAATTAGTAACTTTATACTAAACGTCAAAACGGTAATTTAAAAGGAAATTTGAATGAAATAAATTATTGTGACGTGTCATAATATTTAATAGTCAAATCATTTACTATAGGTTGGGTGGATCATTCAAAATAAATAAAAACGATAATACTTAGATATAAGAACTGATGCAACTTTCACCGTTCTTGATTTTTAATTAATAATTTATTATAACTACAGGAAAATACTCAATACTCGAGATTGGGAGGTCACACTGCAGCTGCTTCCCTGCAGGTCAAGACAAACCATATTTGGAGGAGAATTTGGATGCCAGGCTCCAAAAAGCAAACTTTGGATGCAACTGCGGACACCGGCCGAATGATGATAAAGATTGTTGATTTTGTTAACGTGGAGTATTAAACAGTTCACACAAAAAGAGTCCATACACAAATTAGTCCGACGTCAATTAAAATTAATGAAGACTTTTGTCGTATCGAAATTCTCATATATTAATTTCTTTGTTGGGGCTGTTAGGGGCTATTTCAATTCATTCGTCATTCATTGACGACCCACAATCCAAGAACGAATTCGTGTACGACCTTCTGGCGATTTTTTGACGAACATTTTGCAGTGCAATAATAATAAATTAATAATTTTTGAGCATAGGCACTGCTAAGAAGTGAGAATATGCGTTTTCAGAAATATGTGTTTTCAGAAAGTATTACTTGAAAATCTTCAAGTCTAGAGCGAACCAATATAATATATATTTTCATAAATATACTACATCAGTGCCTGTCAATAATAAAAAAGAAACTAATTCAGTACTTTGAGAGTAAAGACCACCCACATCAAAAACGTGCCCGGTAGACGAAAACAAAACTCGCCCTATGCGCAGGGGTAAAAAAATATAGATAGTGTTTCGAAATGTAGGTGTGACCGCGTGGTCTTAGATAAGGGTATTATTTAGCTTTACCAGTGAAACTCCAAACTCTCGTCCAAATCGGACTGCCTCCTGTTCAAAAAAAAGCGTCGGTAGCTGAATGGTTAAGGAGTCGGCCTTACGATCGAGAGGTCCCGGGTTCTAATCCTGGCCATTACATTACCGACGTGACACCACTGCTAACACAAGCAATTTAGCTTAGCTGGAGGGGTAAGAGAAAATATTAGTAATTAAGGTGCTAATATTCTATAAAAAGAAACAGCCAAGTCAAACAAAAAGACAGACATACAACAGTCCCTTTTTATATCAGAGCCTAGGTAATTTATTCACTAAAAGCTATTATTTTATAATCACAAATAGATACTTCACTCTTATTTATTTGTGCCTACGAAAATAGATATGTTTATTTAGGTTCATGGCTTAGGCCTCCAGTGGCAGACGCCTCCATCTCCCAGGCCCCGTGAATTCAATTTTGTATTATTTCTGCTTTTTGCAATAAGCCGGTTGATTACGGGCAAGTAATTTCTCTCATTCGCCATAGTACTCACATTTCATTATAGCTAATAATTCAACATGCCTATCTATACTTTCAACCTTCAATTATTCATGAAGTTTGAACAGTTTTAATTCATACAGACCTACATACGAGTCCGTATGCCAGGATAATATACCTACAAACGTTTGAGCAACATTAATATTTGCGATCATGTGAAGCATAGCGCTGAACAAACAGAATTGACTTCACAACTAGCTCTTTCATATACCTCTTAGATTCCAGACACAGTCCACATGGTTTTACTTTGACATTGGCATAGGCCAAAGTCCATAGCGACGTGTGCATCACCAGTGTAGTCGCACTTGTGCTGCCGACCGATTAGTCCGTACTTCAATTAAAATTAATGAAGACTTTTGTCGTATCGAAATTCTCATATATTAATTTCATTATTAATGAGCTGTTAGGGGCTATTTCAATTCATTCGTCATTCATTGACGACCCACAATCCAAGAACGAATTCGTGTACGACCTTCTGGCGATTTACTGACGAACATTTAGCAGTGCAATAATAATAAATTAATAATATTTGAGCATAGGCACTGCTAAGAAGTGAGAATATGCGTTTTCAGAAATATGTGTCTTCAGAAAGTAGGTATAGGTACTTCAAAATCTTCAAGTCTAGAGCGAACCAATATAATATTATATATTTTCATAAATATACTACATCAATGCCTGTCAATAATAAAAAAGAAACTAATTCAGTACTTTGAGAGAAAGACCACCCACATCAAAAACGTGCCCGGTAGACGAAAACAAAACTCGCCCTATGCGCAGGGGTAAAAAAATATATATAGTGTTTCGAAATGTAGGTGTGACCGCGTGGTCTTAGATAAGGGTATTATTTAGCTTTACCAGTGAAACTCCAAACTCTCGTCCAAATCGGACTGCCTCCTGTTCAAAAAAAAGCGTCGGTAGCTGAATGGTTAAGGAGTCGGCCTTACGATCGAGAGGTCCCGGGTTCTAATCCTGGCCATTACCGACGTGACACCACTCCTAACACAAGCAATTTAGCTTAGCTGGAGGGGTTAGAGGAAATATTAGTAATTAATGTTCTAATATTCTATAAAAAGAAAAAAACAGACACACAACAGTCCCTTTTTATATCAGAGCCTAGGTAATTTATTCACTAAAAGCTATTATTTTATAATCACAAATAGATACTTCATTCTTATTTATTTGTGCCTACGAAAATAGATATGTTTATTTAGGTTCATGGCTTAGGCCTCCAGTGGCAGACGCCTCCATCTCCCAGGCCCCCTGAACTCAAATTAGTATTATTTCTGCTTTTTGCAATAAGTGAAGCCAGTTGATTAAGGGCTAAGTTATTTCTCTCATTCGCCAAAGTACTCACATTTCATTATAGCTAATAATTCAACATGCCTATCTACTTTCAACCTTCAATTATTCATGAAGTTTGAACAGTTTTAATTCATACAGACCTACATACGAGTCCGTATGCCAGGATAATATACCTACAAACGTTTGAGCAACATTAATATTTGCGATCATGTGAAGCATAGCGCTGAACAAACAGAATTGACTTCACAACTAGCTCTTTCATATACCTCTTAGATTCCAGACACAGTCCACATGGTTTTACTTTGACATTGGCATATACCAAAGTCCATAGCGACGTGTGCATCACCAGTGTAGTCGCACTTGTGCTGCCGACCCTCTAAGAACCTACTAATACCCTTCTCGAAGAATCCCATATTGTAGTCGCTTGCAAAAACCACCAGCAAGCGCTTTAAAAGTTTACCTCACACTGACAGTTGTTCTTTCCGAAACCTACGCGTTTCATTACTATATAATGTTAACTTGAGTTCGGAATCCGTTAAGGTAATATGCAGATTACCTGATACGATCAGTTACAGTGCGAAATTTTTGTTTATAAAGCTTATTTTCGCATTTTACCTAGTTAATCTGCCGGCTAACAGGTGGTACATCGTTAAAGTGCGGAAGACGGTGAACGACTTAAAAGTTAGCATAATAAATGCTGGTGGGACGTGTAAATAGTCCTGACCAACTGGTGTGTTTGCACACAAAGCGTTTAAGAACCTCTGACCTGGCGTTTGGTTGTAAGAAAGGAAATACTCATGTGACCGCTTCTATGAATGAAAACGTAAGAAAATCGGCACTGACCTGTGTTCCACCTCGTGAGGATTCAGCTGCAGACAGGCGTGGTTCCTGGCACGTGTTGGTGGGTAGGTATATTTCGACCGGCTGGTTATTTTCTTGAATTTGTCGTTTTCTTCCGATACACTTCCCTTATACTGACTTGAGAATGTGGCCAAGGAACTTATAGAATTACACAGAAAGAAACGAGGAGTTGAATTAATCAAACTTCCGTTTTTTGCGTTAGCGGAGTCAAAAAAGGACACCTTTCGGCGCTGCGGCGTTTTAGTGACTGATTAAAAAATGCGAGCGGGTAGATGATCCGCCGTGGTGCTTGAGAGTCTCGCTTGTAGAAACTTCATTCTCAAAATATAGTTCGAAAAATCCATTCACAGCGCCATTCATTGGCCTTCTTCAACACTAAGTGGTCAACAAATGAGCGCCAATATTCAAACATTTTTCGATACATAGAAGCGGTCTATTAAATTACAAAAATTGAAATACAATTAAATTATGTGGGAAACAATTAAGAAAATACATAAGCGCTCCACCATGCACCCGGCTTTGGAACGTCGCAAGACGTTACGAAACAAACAAGCGAACACTGGCTGATTAGAGCCCATAGTGAATTTGTATAACATAATAATACACATAGCGAAAATAACAACTTAGACTAACAATATTCTATCTAAAGTATGTTTAAAGTTTGAGTTAAAAATTAAAGTTTAAGATTCTATTTAGCGTTATAAGTTATTGCGTTGGGATAGGATACAACTTGCTTACAGCGAGTTTGTAAGTACCAGTACGCGTTTTATATATTATGATAGACATGAGGAGTCCAGGTCCAGTATGACAATTGACAACGTGAAACTGCTGAATTATTAGATCAACAACGTGATCGCGTTTAGGGAGAAGGACAGGATGTAATCCTGATACAGAATGAGGTTCGATCTTAAATTTAAATCGTGCGAATTTTAAAACGTATGTAATGATACGTAGTAGTTTCTGCCAAGAAGAAACACGTTGTGCTAATGTACATAACAATGGCGACTCTGTGTGTCTTGTTGTCACACTCAACACATTTGCCTTATGCTCAGGTAAGTCAGAACAGTTGGCGGGAGAGAATGACTTAATAGGCCATTCATCAGGGGGGCCGCGGATCCATGCTGGACCGTTCCACCACAAATCATAAGTCAAAAGTTGCGAGGGGAGCATGCCGAGTGATAGACAATCACTCGGGTTAATGTCTCCGGCGACGTGACAAAAATGTTCAGCGTTCAAGTTTTCTTGACACTGAGCGACCCGGTTGCTAACAAAAATCGACCACCGATGTGGTGACGAGTGAACCCATGATAAGGCAATCGTGGAATCAGAAAAGGCGTAAATGTCAGTAATGGGAATGCGTAATGCATAAGAATCACGTACAGTTCTTATTAACCTTGACATAAGCAAAATAGCACATAACTCTAAGCGAGCAAGCGTAGTAATCTTAGTCGGAGTGACCTTTGATTTCGCACACAAAATGCGAGTTTGAATGCCAGATGGGTAGGTACAATGTGCATAAATAACACATCCCATGCCATTCAGGCTGGCATTACAAAATGCGACAAGACGTGATTCGCAATCAACTTCGACACCTATATATCGCGGAATTTTTAATGTGTCAAGCAATTTTAATTCTTGAACGAGAGCGGAAAAGCGTGAGCGTATATGCTCTGGAGCAGGGTCATCCCAATCACTCTTACTAAGCCAAAGTTCCTTAATTAACAACTTGGCGTAGAGTATCACAGGTGCCACCAACCCGAGCACGTCAAATAGTCGTGCAACTATAGGGAGTATATTTCTCTTAGTGCACTTCTCATCTACCAAGGTGGATGTGAAATAAAAATTATCTCCACACGGCTCCCACGAGAGACCTAAAACCTTTGCGACATGACTGCCAACATCAAACTCAAGCGATTTGCGGTGAGTATTTATGTCAGCGTTCATTGCGATAGGAAATAACCTAAAATTTAATAATAATAAAAACAGGTCTGCCTGTAAATTGGGACCAATATGTAAAATATCATTGAGCGAAAGACAAGTGTGGGTTTTAGCGCTCGCGTCTAACACAATACGCGGCATCGGTTTGTCATGTCGAACCACTGCACGATGTGGTATATAATAACCATCCATAGACAAATTAGAGTCATCAACGAGACCAAGACAACCGTTATCCAAACAATCCCGAATAACCTTATTGTAATTTTCGCGTACGGTTGGTGATTGACGAAGTTTACGCTCGAGCGACAAAAACCGGCGGTGAGCGACGCCGCGCGAGTTCCCTAGTTCAGAGGGATCCTTGCAGAACGGCAGCGCAACCGTATAACGAAATACGTCATTGCGAGTCACAGTAGATGTGAAAATATTCTCGCACTCGGTTTCTTCTGGAGACAATAGGCGCTTCACAGGAACTTCCTCAAGTTCCCATGGTTTTTGCACTAAATCATTTAGTGCTAGCGCAGAAAAGAATGCGGTTGTAGGCACAACAACTTTACGTGGGTAATCACCCATAAGTACATACCCAAACGCGGTTGACAGTACACAAGGGGCACTGGGGCCACACTCGACTCTATTTCCTAAGTAGATATACGGGAAGAGCTGTGCACCTAATACTATATCAATGTTTCCTGGAATGTTCCAGCTTAAGTCAGCAAGCGGTAAATCGCGAAGATTTAACTCGCTATCACACTTAATTAATTGCGAGGGCAATTGATCCGTAAGGCTATTCATAACTAACGCATGTATAGTATACTTATGATCTGCATAAATACGAGATTCAATGTCCAAATACACATAGCCTATTATCGTGTGCGAAGTGGAGCCAACACCTTTGACAACAGAATTACTCATTGGTATTATTGGTAAATTTAATAAACGACAACAGGACAATGTTATTAAGTTATTCTGTGAGCCATTATCAATTAGACATCTGACTACAGATTTATTTCCAGTGCTACCTTTAGGGCGAGCATACACCTGAGCGGTTGCCAAGAGAATATCACCCTTATGGCTAGAGGCATACGAATGCACAGTGCTTGAAGCGAGCGATGACTCAGGAGTGGGACCGTCAAGGTCGCACTGGGGCGGCGGGGATGCGGCAACAGTCGTCGCATGCGAGTGCGAATTATTAATATTATTCTCAAAATGCAATAATTTATGATGTTTTTTCTGACAGAAACAAACTGACGTACTTTTACATTGCGGGAGATTATGTAATGTGCTTAGACAATTCACGCAACCACGCTTAGATTTAATAAACTCATATCTAGCCTTTGCATTTTGCATATTTTTAAACTGAGCGCAGTTATACAGGTGTCGGTGGTCGCGGCCGCCACATAAACAACAGGGCGCGTTACCTGCGGCGGGCGCATTCGACTTATTATTAATCGGCTCACTGACAACAAACGACTTAGAATTACGCTGTAGACTGTGGCGTCCCAGCAGTGGACGACTTCGCATATGACGAAGACCGCGGGTTTGACCGTTCAATCATCTTAGCATAATCTTGTACAAAGTCGATCAGCTGTTGCGTCGTAGGTATATCGACACCTCGAACAGAAAGTTCGAAGGCTTGGATGGTTAGCGTGTCCATTTTCCTCAAGGCACATTGTAGGAACATGAAGTCCATTAAATCATTTATACCTAACTCTTTAAGCGCGGCGATAGAGGAGGAATATATACCTATAAATGAATCAAGTGAGTTCACACTAGGTGAACAATTCTTTAAGTCTAATATATTATTAAGATAATATGAACCTAATGAGCGTTTATCTTGGTATTTCTTGACCAAGGCGTCCCACACTATACTGTAGGTCTCACTTGACGGAACAATACCGGCAGTGAACTTTAATGCGTCTTTGGTTAATTTTGAGAATAGGTATTGCACACGTTGCGAATCAGACAATTGTGTGTTTGAATGAATATTGGCCTTAAAGGACTGATAAAATGTATTCCAGTTTTCAGGGCGTCCGTCAAAACTCGGAATAACAAGCATTTCCAATTTCACTACAGACGCGCTTGAATTACTCGGCCCGTGTGATGCGACCTCCTTGACCTTGAGCGTAGATAATTTATTTCTAATGCGTTTTATTCTCGAGTACAATTCATCGAATGAGTCAAGGCAAGAATAGTCGGACTCCACAGGGGGTTCCAATGACAAATTTAAGCTATTTATTTGATCTACAATCGACTCGAACTTATCGCGAACGACATCGATGTTCTCGGTCTCAGACAGAAAATCCTCATTCGCTCGCGTCGTTATATCAAAACACACAACTGATTTCGACGATTTATACCAACGATTAATGCGTGCAAACAATAATTCCTTTTTTTGATTCAACAGAATAAGCTTCGTCTCGAGATCTGACATGTTTGCAAATTAACGATAGGTAGGACCTACCTATTGAAATATAACAAGAAGATTATCTGTAAGGTACCTACTATAATATAATAGTAATTCAACACAGACAGTTTAGATATACCTACTTTTTATTGAAAATTGTACTACGGCTTATTATATAATAGCGCAAGTAGCACAGCGGAGCGAGAATGTAACTATGTACTTACGTACCTAGATAGGTACCTACCTACAAAGTTACGCGTATGTGAATAGAATGATGAGTATTTACCAATTAATACGTAAATCATCAACTATTATAAATATCTACCAATTATTACGTAGATTTAGCGTTTTAAATGCAGAATTTACCAAATAATTTACGTAAATCTGTTAGCGAAAGAAAGTAATGAAACTAAGATGGCGGAAAGAATTCACCAAAATTACGTGAATCTTTTAATTAAATGAATAGGAAAGAAATATTATTCACCAATAATTACGTGAATATGTTATTTACTGGCCTATCCGACTCGTAAGGAACCATAAATTATGGTAGGACGTGTAAAATAGTCCTACCAAACTGGTGTGTTTGCACACAAAGCGTTTAAGAACCTCTGACCTGGCGTTTGGTTGTAAGAAAGGAAATACTCATGTGACCGCTTCTATGAATGAAAACGTAAGAAAATCGGCACTGACCTGTGTTCCACCTCGTGAGGATTCAGCTGCAGACAGGCGTGGTTCCTGGCACGTGTTGGTGGGTAGGTATATTTCGACCGGCTGGTTATTTTCTTGAATTTGTCGTTTTCTTCCGATACACTTCCCTTATACTGACTTGAGAATGTGGCCAAGGAACTTATAGAATTACACAGAAAGAAACGAGGAGTTGAATTAATCAAACTTCCGTTTTTTGCGTTAGCGGAGTCAAAAAAGGACACCTTTCGGCGCTGCGGCGTTTTAGTGACTGATTAAAAAATGCGAGCGGGTAGATGATCCGCCGTGGTGCTTGAGAGTCTCGCTTGTAGAAACTTCATTCTCAAAATATAGTTCGAAAAATCCATTCACAGCGCCATTCATTGGCCTTCTTCAACACTAAGTGGTCAACAAATGAGCGCCAATATTCAAACATTTTTCGATACATAGAAGCGGTCTATTAAATTACAAAAATTGAAATACAATTAAATTATGTGGGAAACAATTAAGAAAATACATAAGCGCTCCACCAAATGCTATAAAAAATTCATTCAAATATTTGGGCGCAGTCATCAAAATTCAATGTTTAATAAAATGGTTGAAAAATCATTCATTAATTCCAACAGTTCGTAAGAATGTTGGTAGATGGCTACACCGTCGCCCTTATAGACGGATATAAAGAGAAGGAAAATTTGGAATGATTCAAGTGTGGCTCTATAGCTCAGTTGGAAGAGCAGTCCCCCTTTAAGGGAAAGGTTGTGAGTTCGAGTCTCACTTGAGCATTTCATTTTTTCCAATGTTTTTCGAACTTAAAAGTTAGCATAATAAATGCTACAAAAAATTCATTCAAATACTTTTTTTTCACTTGCGCACACTGTTCTCGAAGTGAAGTAACGTCGACGGAGCCCCGCTTTGTCACAGGGCTCCTAATTCTTAGTGCATTATCACAAGGAAACCCACGAAAGGTACGGTAGAAATGAATTAAGGCCAAAGAACACATACTACTATAATCTTCTGCACGTTACTCTCCTAACTAATATAAAAAAAGATATCTGAAGTGATCTCAGGAACCTATTTCTCCAGATAAACAAGTGCTTATAAGAATAACGAATGTAACGATTCCTCAGATGATATCTTGGTCATCTCAATTTCCCTGTTATTCGAAATGAGATGACTGAATTTTCTCTCATGAAGTACAAATTTACGATGAATTCTTGATTTAGTATTTCTAACGTCTTTCGATTATATATATAAATTAGTTAATTCAATAACAGCGTGGGTAGTCTGCCTGCCTACCTGTTTAATTTGAGAGTAGGTATCTACTCAGCTTTAGTTCCATGATCATCACAGAGGAAGAATTCAAAGTGTGTAGATATGCTGGTTATTTAGTGATTGAAGAAAGGTATTGTTTGACATTCAGCTTTAACCCTTTAGGGGTGTGATATCTTCAGACAGCCTCTGTGGCGTAGCGGTAATGGACGCGGACGCAGGACGCGCGGATTTGATCCCCGCTCAATGCAAACATTTGAATGCATGGGATATGGGTATTTGCATTGGTCTGGTCGTGCCTCGCAGAGCACATTTAGCCATCAGTCCCGGTTGCCATACGAATATCTATGGCAGTCGTTACGGGTAGTTGAAACCCTAAAATGTCCAACAACTGGTCTAGCACTAGCATCATCGCTTCACGAAAAAAAATCGAAGTTCAGCCAAATCCACTGTTATACTGGTAAAGCAGACCGAGTCTCCAAGTTGAAAGCTTCGGATGCGACTGGGCTTAGGCTAGGATCAAGAAGAAGAAGGGGTAAAATCTTCAAAAATTCCAACAAAGGAGGATGGGCAAAAATGTATGGAACTTGGGACCACCTTCCGATAGCAAAAAGATATATGTCGTTGCATAGGTCTTTTCAATTGGAACAATGATCATTATGACAACTTTGTTGTTACTGCTGTCCGTTTGAAGCTATGAAGCTTGTACATTTATTTCTTACTATGAGTTCGAGTTTCTTAGTCATACGACGATAATATCATACCCTTTTACCTCCAAACTTTAAATTATTTCTTTGTTCAGACAACTTTGCTCACCGATTTCGGTTAGGAAATGCCTGACAGTTCCATTTTCTCTTCGAATTCTTAAATTAATAAGACCGTGCATAGGAAATCCGCCATAAATAATAGGTAACCTTAGTCCCAATAGGCATTTCCTTCCTTGACACACAACCAAATATAACCATAATTAGGGCCTTAGGCCTTATAAATCCAACGTTCTATAGTTTTATTACATAGGTCAAACATTTCCTTACCATTAATATTGTAGTATGGAATTAACGTACAAAAAGTCGTTTAGAATATAACCGCAGTTTTGTTACGATAAAATCTGCCCCATGGTGAACGAATCATAATAGTACGGACCTACATTACAGAAATTGCCCACAATTTAATCGTGATTGCATGCATGCATGTTACCGTCCCATGATAGTTTATGATGCGTGCACGATAGGCTCAAGGCTTTGTGATTAGCCGATACAGATCCAGTTTAGTGTTTGTGTACCAACCGCTTTAGATTGACTAGAATGGGAGGTAAATTTATTATTGATTTCAGTGATAATTCGGTTATTCCTCATGTTAACCACGTGTAATAGTCTAAAAGGCTTCTTGGTTTAATATCTTTGGATTTTTTAGGTTTTGAATTCAATCAAAATTTCGTTTTTTATATTATACCTGTAACAGTTTTTAGATTTATCTTGTAGTAGGCACTTACCTTTGTAGTATATAGGAATAGGTACAAGAATTATCTGCCAGTTAACATTAGAGTGATGCAGAGGTTTGTCGAGGTTATATTTCCTTTATGCGTTAGGTGAAACTGGTCAGAATGTATTTTCAGTGAGGGGAACTTCCGCCCGCCCATGGAACACACAATCGAGTTTGTTATTTAAATTGGGAACTTCCTGTTTTATTATTTCATTATTTTGATACTTTCAGTTTCAAAATCTCATTATGCCATTATGTTCCACCACAAGACAAAATCAAAGAACCTAATAAACTGCCGTTTTGAGAGGTCTAGATAACACGATTTTCATTAGTTCCCAATCCTGAAATTTAATGTTAATAAATTTAATAAATCATACTTAAGCCAATCATAAAATTTGAATACGAAAATCTGGATCTTACTTCAGAAATAGCCTAAAAAATATTAGAAAATTTTAAATCATAAATACAAAAAGATGAATAGGACGGTTCTGTCTTTTAATAATTCTCATTAAATTGTATAGAGCCACTATTAATTATTTCCTTTTGATAATAAAATATGTCTATAAAACGAAGATATTTACAAAATGTCGAAGAAACTAATTAGACCTCATAAAGTCCAATCAAATCGGGGAAAGGCACTTAAATTAACGCCGATGTTTAGTTGAGATAAATTTCAAAACAAATTACCAACGTTTATTAAAACATTTTCTAATAAACAGTTTACAAAGTTTATCAAACAAGAACCTTCTAGGAAGTTGCGCAAGTCAACGATCTTTCGATAGACATAACTCATCCGTACTGTTGGTAGTCCAAGAAAAAATCTAAACACAATTTGTAATTGAACTGGTCCCCTAAAGGGTTGTAGGTGTGAAGCCGTCTAGACGGACCAAAAGGACGGGTTTTGATAAGGGTGCCTTGGACGACCTTGAACTTTTGAATGGCTTTAACAAATGAGGCAACCTCCGCCTTATATATGTGTCTGCACGTAACGTATTTTTTACGCCTTATAGATACTTAGATACTTTACGTCGTGTCGTGTTGAACATTGACAGAACCGTCTGGACACGAACATTAAAACGTTTAGATATCGTTAAAATGGTCAAAAGCAGGTTCATTTTACAAGCGCTCACATTAAAACCATCCCAAAAGTTGGTATTTATCCAGCGTAACGAGCAAATTTACGGTTTGCTGATCAACGTTCAAACAAAATACAACCAATTACTTATCGTGTCACGGCTATAGGAAAAGGATTTCTATGTTTCACCGCCTGTTGAAAGGAACAACATAATTGATATCGGACAGAGGCGGACAGGTACACAAAGATGGCGTACGTCCTTTGTCATCGACATATCAAATCACCATCGGAAACTACAAAAACAAGCGAGACCCGGCCGGGTACAGACGTACCAAAAATAAGTTCAGCCAGTTCCTAAACAAAAAGAAACTGAAATAAACAAGGTCGGGAATCAACGCCGCCGTCGCCGCCGCCATAAAGACCGACGGCCGTCCTTGAAAATGGGGGGTTCTTACAAATTGGGTTATTACGGTGCGTGGGGGTATGGAGGCACCGACGGGGGGGTACGACACGAGCGCGGGGGTGGCGGCGCGGGCCGGGGGACGGGGCGCGTCGCGTGGGCGTACCTCGGTTGCGCCACCCGCTCGCCCGGCACGCCTCTCCAGGAAAACTCCCGTCCCAGACTAGGGTTCCGGCGCCGATCATTATAATTACTCTCCAAGGTGAGCCGGGAGCTGTGCAACCCCACCGGCGACCTAATCCGGCGAGCGCGCCTCCGTCGGGACCGGCCAGATATCCCCGACATAATATTACGAGCGGCAAACATTAAAAGCACTTAAACATCATCTGCCTATCCGAACGGTGCCAATTATGAAGCAAATTGAAAGGCTCTCCACAATTTTGAGTGTGGGTACTGAGCTTTATTAAGGTTTTAAATTGTACCAAGTTCGTAAACTGACGAATGTTTCTTTATCTAAAAATATTCAAAGGTAGTTTTCCAAACCCTTTGTTCTAGTTCGGCCCTTAGAATTTGACTCATTAGCGTCACCGGAGTTCGAAAACTTTGAGAACAAATTGTAGGTCGCCTTTGTGCAGCGCCTAGTCAGATAATGCGGCATTGATGTGGAGGCTCTCGGGCGAGTGTCAGGGACGTAAAACCACAGACTACCTAATAGTTGGTAGAACTAGGCAAAGTCGCCATTGAAAACCTAGCTTTTGAAACTTTTGTAGTTCCTGGTTTATTTGAATTTAAAAAATATTGTAAAAGGTAATTTCACGTAATTTCTGAAGTATTATATGCATCTTGTGATTACATTACAGCTTGTATTTATTGTAGGGCATTCGCATGCGAAACTCAGGTACCCTACCCCAAATGTCAGTTATCAAGTATATATTTTACTGCAGCAAACGAGTCTGTTTTAACACCTTATTCTATTTTACATTTTGGTTAAGTTCATACCTGGATGGAACACACAAACATAACATAACATAACATAAACTCACGCCCGTATTCCCCGAAGGGGTAGGCAGAGGTGCTAGCACCCACATTTCGCCAGTTTATGTTTAGGTCCCAATGTAATAGGTGGCGAGCCTATTGCCATTAACCGGGCACTTATAAACCAGCGATAAATACACACATAACTTCGAAAAGCATCGAAAAGTCATTGGTGTGTGCCATGGTAATCCTGGGATCGAACCCGAGACCTCGTCTCAGCAGTCCATTACCCATACCACTAGGCTACCACTCGGGTACCGCGGACACACAAACATGTACTTACAAATTTTGATAATTTTTAACCTCATCGCCAGCTTGATAGGAGAGTGTGAACGTAACCCTGACCCATTAACCACAAGTAGGTCGGGCTTATCTTCACGCTATTCTATAGCCACTACCCAGTGGCCATACGCTTTTTCCTTTCTTTTGATGCCTGAAACTGAATTGTATTCACCAAGCTTATTCAAATACATCTAACGTTCAAACACAATTCCAAATGCAAACGGCATTTGATCTTTTGAAATAACTTTATACACGAATGGTTGACTTTATTCTTCACAAAATTCAGTCGTAGAATATCACCTTTCATAGAACTGGGACTGTCTGATAACACTGTCGTAGATACAATACTTATGTCTAAAAATAAACTTGCATGAACTTCTCTACGATCAATCACTTTCATCGATCTTCAGACCTCCTTATAGGGTCGTGGCTATTCTCAGCATAGTAACTATGTATATCTAGTGCATATTACTTGCACTGTCAGCATAACAGGTTCTGAAATTCTGAAGTACTCTGCATAATTTTTCGGTTATATTACTTGCATTATCATCATCTGCTTACCCTTGTCCGCAATATTTGAGGTCAGTGCAATATGTCTCTTGAAATAAGAAGTTTTCCTGTCAGACGGGGCTATTACAGAATATCTGTCTGATGTTCGATATAAAATTGATACAAGATAATCTTAGTTGAACTCACAGTCATCTTTCCGATGTGCCTAAACAAAATCCATTAGCCTCTCGTGATGAGCAATGAAATCTAATGTCGAAGAGTAACGAAGAGATATGTCTCAGTCGCCAAGCTTTTTTTTTTCTTTTTTACACAGGACACGTCAATTTGACTTCACCTCGCCTGATGTTAAGCTAAAGGCAAAGTCTCGGAAAGAGGGTCACCATCGTAAACATTTACCATGTTAACAGTGGTGGCACTCAGCTTGACGGCCTCATTAGATGCCTTTTCACGCCCCGCTTAAAGGACCCGGGACTGTAGGAAGAAGGAAACACGTGAGCTGGCAGGGAATTCCAGGTCTTAGTGGTGCGGCATAGGAATGAATCACTGAAACGCTTGGTTCTAGCAGGTATACTCTGCACCGTAAATGGATGACATCTTAGCCCTGCACGTGTCGTCCTGTGAAGGAAAGGGGAGGGTGGGACTAATTGGAAGAGCTCGTCAGAACATATACCATGGTAGAGACGGTAGAAAACTGCCAAAGACGCAACATCTCTACGCATCTGCAAAGGCTCGAGGGTGTTCGTGACCTCAGGATCCCCAATAATGCGAACCGCACGTCGCTGCAACCTGTCGAAAGCATCTAATAAGTACTTTGCGGAGCCGTCCCAGAGATGTGAGCAGTATTCCACGCCGGAACGAATTTGGGTCTTGTATAGAAGACACCGCGTTGAGTCTTTCTTTACCATCACAAAAGCATAACCAAAATATTTTGTCTTTTTTTGCAAGCGCTATGGCCCGTATTCTAGAATGACACTCAGTCTGAATCGCGATTTATCTGAGGATAGATTGTATGGACAGATTGATAGTTTGATAATATATTACCTACAATCTGTTCTCAGATAAATCGAGATTCAGGGTGAGTGTCATTCTAGAATACAGGCCTTTAATTTCTATCACGGTCTATGATTTGAATTTCCATTATTACCATTTGCCGTGACAACCATACCATGTGTTCCCTGGCATGAAGGGTGACTTCTATCGGGGAATTACCACCCCTTTATTTAATGTCGACTTTGAGTAGCAGTGTAATGCAGTTTGGTTTTCCCCAATCCCCTCATTCAAAGTGTCTAAGTGTACGTTGATAATGAGTGAAAATATATTTTTGACTTTCCTTTACCGTCACTTACCATCACATTTTAGACAGTCGTGTATCACCCTAATTATGTGCATATCTTAACTGTTAAGCAGATTTTGCTGCAATTTCTTGAATTTGAATAGGTACTAGAGTAGTGTAAATCACAATAGGACCCGTCAGGCGGCACTGCAATCGAGTTCGGTAACGTGTTTCTTTCTTCTTGACAAGGTCTTTTATGGTCAGGTCAACCTCTGTTAGCTCCATTTATACATAACTAGCTTTTGCCCGCGGCACCGCCCGCGTGGTAGTCGGTTATCGCGACCAAACATAGCCTATGTCCTTTCTCAAGGTCTAATCTACCCCTATACCAAATTTCATCAAAATCGGTTCAGTGGTTTAGGCGTGAAAGCGTAACATACAGACAGACAGACAGACAGACAGAGTTACTTTCGCAATTATAATATTAGTATATGGTATCGCAAACAAACCACATCGCCTTCAAACCTTCAAGGAAAGAGCGTACTCTCTATTGAAAGGAAGGCAACGCACTTGTGATTGTGACTCCTCTGGTGTTGCGTGTGTCCACGGGCGGCGGTGATCGAGTTCACTGTTATACAAAGGCCTCCCGCAATGTTGGGAGCCTTTGGTTTGCTGTTTCTACACTGGCCAGGTTGGTACAGGATATTATTTTGAGTTTTCCTTCCGTCGCAGTAATATCGTCTGCAAATTTTCCGTTAATCGCCTCTAACGACACCCTTCAGATGTTCACAGGTAGTGATAGTTGTATTCTTTCTTCATCGCCACACGGATTACCTACTTTTTAGAATAACATTTATTCACAATAAATAACAGTCATGAGTCACCTTAGTATTATAACAAAGTGTATAGAACCGTTACTCTATATCGCCATCCTTAACGTAACGTAACGTGTTCGTGTTAGATCTGCACGGTATATTGATTTCTTCATGCATACCATTTAATTTAAAATCTAAACAACTTTACGGTATGACTGTGACTAAACAAGTTTGTTAATTGATAGCAATAAAAAAAAATAAGTCTCCAAGGACTCAAATTAACCATAATGGTATCTTAATGACACCACCTAAACCTTACAGACACACACTCACTGGTGCAATGATGAGGGATCCCTATAACCCCCATTGCATGACAGCGTGTGTGAGGCCCCTAGTGTTACACACGTCTATAGGCCATTGTAACCACTTCCATCATGTGGGCCCTGTGCTTTTCTGCCATCTACATATCATAAAGAAACTAGACTAAGGTATTTATACTGTTGATGGATGGCACTTGGTGGAATCTGCTACGCATATTGAGTGAGACACTTTGTACTTTTCCACTATATTTTATTACGAGTACAATAATAATATACAATAAAAATATAGTGGAAAAGCACAAAGTGTCTTACTCAACATATTACAAAATATAGTGGAAAAGTACAAAGTGTCTTACTCAATATATATAGACTAACTAAGGTACTTAAGTCTTTTTCCACTCTTCGCAACTGGTACGGCGCTTCTTTTCTATGCTGCACCATAAATACTAGGAATTATTAGTTAGTATACGTGTTACCTTCTACCTACAGCCTCGGGTTCTATAAATGGGGTTTAAAACAGCATTTATGATGAGGCTATCGAGGCCACCATTGTCGTAGCATTATTGATATCCAGTATGGCGACCCTCAATACTGAGACTTTACCTTCAGCTTACCAGGTGTTTACGAGGTGAAGTGATATTACTGTGACCATCGTAAAATTGATTGAAATTGCAAGTAGGTCACAAAGTAACGCTTATGACCGTCGATCGTCAACTTTTCGATTTAAATTCTGGTATCCACTAAACATCATTGTTGCCATGTTGCACAACATGTTTACAGAACGTTACATAACAAAGACGCACAGCAACAACGAAGAATACAGTTTTCTGTCCACGCATGAGAAATCGTTGAACAAACAATATGTTGCCTGTAACATAGTGTGTGTTGCGCAACGTTGCCCAACTTGTCGAGCGCCACATGTTTTGGTGTAATATGTTATCTAGTGGTTATGAGGGCTCATAAGGCAATCAGTATTGCCTGTGAGAAAAGAATCAGGCAACAAAACAATCATTTTAATTGCCCGTAATTACGGTAACTGTGTTTGTAAATTATACACGTAGCCGTTACTAATACAATACTCGTGGAAATATAATAACACCTTGTACTTACATGTCATTTTTATAATTGTATCATTATTTTAGTACAAATGTGTCCACATCTTTAAAAAAATATAGAGCAGGGGCTACACTACATTTTTTTACATAAAAAGACATGTCAATTTTGACTTCACCTTATTATGCCCAAATGAACTTTATAATGGTAATCTGAAATTCTGTACTATATTTAATAGTAAAGTCGTATAGAGAAAGATCGCGGGTTCGAGTCTCGCCCGAGAAGATTAATTTTTCCCCATGATGTATTCGATTTGTATAGTTAGCATACTCAATGCTATAAAATTCATTCAAAGAAACCCATTAAATAAATTTCCATAAGGTACCTACCTACGTGGTTCTTTGTATTGATTAGTGAAATTCAGCCTTAATAAATGAAAACCCAGTTTAGTTGAACCTTTTTTACTTATGAAACCTGACCTTAGAAACCAACATCAAAATTCAGTTAATTGTTCAAAAATAGTGCGGTCTCATCGCTTCAGTACAAACAAGGCGTTCCTTACATTCTGATAGCACATTGCGATGACGTAATGCTGCGACCGGTTGAAGGCCAATTATGCGTGAACATAGCCCTTAGCAACAAAGTGCGTCGCTTTACTACAACAACCACCATAAAGTGACATCTAGCTCTTAGGCTAAACGCACCAAACTTCATACAAAAATCAACGCCCACGCGGGACAAGGAAGTTCAACTTATAGTGGAAATTGAATTTGAAGTCGAATTCTAGCTTCGAAAAATGGCCATTATTAATTAAATGTGTTTTGGTATTTGTCCCCTGCACTACTTCTTCAGCCGTCAATAATGTAGAGTTCGTTGACCCCACCATGTGTTTAGTTGGTTTAGGCTCACGTGTTGAGTATTCAGTGCGCGTCCGCTAAGCGGTTTTAATTCTCAACAAAAACCCCACCGGCATTCGTTGCCGCGAACTATAATTTAGTTATATACTTATAATAACGTTGCGCTGTAACTAGCTATTGAGTGTAACTGTATAATTATTATATATATTTCATAATCGATTTGTTCGATAAATTGATGGCGGAAATTATATAGTAGGTAATGTTTTTGAATTACATACCTTCCGACTAGAGAAGTGTTAGAATATTACAGTTTTTGATATCTTTATGTTATGTAGAAGCTGAAGCCCAATCTGAAGGCAAATGGTTATCGTCGTTCATTGCTTGTGGAAGAGGAGGGATCAGTGTTAATTAAGTAGAAAGTGACAGATATGTATCAATACCCACATTTCGCCTGCTATACTTAAACATACTAGTTTTTTTACAATGTCTTTGACTCTCTAAACTCTTTCATAGGCTGTTTGATTATTGTCGAGCAGAGAACTGCCTTATCCCTTTATAGTCTTAATACTCACGGGATAAGATAGGGTTGCATCAGTACTCTCACCTACTTTGCCACTAGGAGAGGAGCAGTGCAAGAGAGAAAAAAACCGCCTTCGGTAGGGATACTGTCAATCACATACATTTGCGTGTAGTTTAGACACTTGGTCCGCTTTTTCACTGCTCCTTTCGTTATGATTTAGTGTATCTTTGTTAGTAATAGTAGAATAGAAATAGTGGAATAGTAATAGTGGCATAGTAATGGTGGAATATTAATAGTGGAATGGTAATAGTGGAATAGTAATAGTGGAATAGTAATAATAGAATAGTAATAGTAGAATGGTAATAACAATAGTAATAGGAGAATAGTAATAGTAATTGTAGATATATAGTGATCGTCATTTGCGAATAGCAAACCTGCGCTAAAGCCTTGATCGTCAATCAGTAGATATACTGGCTTGTAAATAAGATTGGCTTGGATCCCGTAGACCTTAGTAGAGCTACTTTAAACCCCTGAAATTATAATACTACTAAGATTTTTTTGGACAGACTTTATGCTTTTAAGTGCAGTTAATTGATTTATTTATTTATTCTTTACGCAGAAATATAAAAAAAGAGTAAATGCGGTATTAATGCCGTGGGCATTTTCTACCAGCCAACCTTAGGGTGATGCAGAGATTTGAACAGGTAGGTGCTCGAAATATGGAACTAGTACGGAGTAAATAGGAATCATACAAATCATTTAGTCTATTGCAGTCCACTGCTGGACATAGGCCTCTCCCAAAGTGCACGATTTATCCCGTTCTTTCTTCCGCTTCGAATCTGTCCCAGCCACTTTTTTCAGGTCATCAGTCCATTTAGGTCGGGGGTGTTCAAGTGTAAGTATTTGTTCGCGAAATTTTCCTCAAACCGTCGCGACCAAGGACCCGGTTTCACTCCATTGCACCATAGATTCGTTAATTTTCGTTGACTATTATTTAACAGAACGCTCTTAGAGGAGTAACAGCTTAATTGATTTGCGATCAATTGTGTAACCTGTTACCAACACAAATCACGGTCATTGAAACTAACAATTTGCAGAAGTTTTAGGTGAAGAACGGCACATTTCTTTTTTTTTGACCTGAAAACTTGTTAAGGCGCGTTGTCACCGAAAATTTTGTATAAGGATAATTTCTCCAAATATTTTTCGTAACTATACTTACGCCTGTATAATTCTAAAGAAACTAACAGAGGAAGGCTAGGATATTTCTATCAATCTGTCACTTTGTATGGATTGGTTACGGCGGTAACCGCCGTTCCCTATACCATACTGACAGTTAAAGATAGATCGCATCTACGGATAAAGTGCTCGGCTGTTTAAATTCAAAACATAGTAACTCCTATTAATTATACCGCGATAGGTTTTTTCGCAAAAAAATCAATTACCATGTTTTCAATTTAAACAGCCGATGCGTCAAATTTGACTGTCGCGATCTATCTTCAACTGTAATTATGTTATTGGGAACGGCCGTTACAGTTAGATGAAGAGCAACCCCTGTTCTTTGGTTATTTGCTACTTAGGTTAAGTATATTATGTAAAAAAAGACAAAGGATATATACAATGACTATGTCAAAATTTTGTTTGGAAATTTTGACATAACTAATATATGCAACCTGTGTGATTTTTTATTACTAACATAAATAGGTAGGTTTAGAATTAAACAAAACTTCTATACGCAAACTATACGAGTAACATTCCACGGCCAACCTCGTTTAAAAAAATATATTGCACATTACTAGATTTAGGGAAAACCGCAGTCAAGACCTTGGCAATATGATTCACACCGCACTTTGCAGACTCAAGAGCGTTCTAGGAACATCTGCTTTATATCACGGTGCAATCTATTCGGTAAAAGTGCCAAGTGTGAGTCGTACTCTGACGGTTCCGTACCTTCTATACAACGTTGATTGATTGAACGGGAGAGAAATGAGTCGGGTAGAATGAGGGAGTACCACGTTTTAGGCATAACTACTCTCTTTACAAATAAATCTAGTATTTTATTGAAAACTAACAGGCAAACGGAATGTACGATTACCTACCTATGGCTGGGACAAACTGGATGCGGAAAGTAGAGAATCGAAAACAAAAAAAACTTACAATACTAGGAACAGGGCCGATGTGCCAAATATGAGCTTATCAATTTATTTTTATATTGTTGCACTATGTAATTTGAAGAAAAAATTTTTTAAAAAAATTTATACATTGGAAAAGGCCGATGTCTAGCAGTGGACTATAACTAATAGGCTTTTTCTAATTAAATTACGGTAGCCTAGTGGTATGGGTAATGGACTGCTGAGACGAGGTCTCGGGTTCGATCCCAGGTTTACAATGGCACACACCAATGACTTTTCGATGCTTTCCGAAGTTATGTGTGTATTTATCGCAGGTTTATAAGTGCCCGGTTAGTGGCAATAGGCTCGCCACCTATTACATTGGGACCTAAACATAAACTGGCGAAATGTGGGTGCTCGCACCTCTGCCTACCCCTTCGGGAAATACAGGCGTGAGTTTATGTTATGTTATATTATGTTATGCTTTTTCTACTTCTTGAATTCATATAACATAATAATTTATCATTTCTCAATTCATTTTAAGCAACTATCATTCACCAAGAAAAACATTATTCACACACATAACCACGCTAACGCAAAATGTGGCAAGGATGATTACATGGACATGTCTATTATGCGATCCTTTTGCGTGAATGAAAATTACAAATATCACACAATTTTATACAGTATAAAATAACTTTATTACTTAACACCACAGTCAACACTATTCGACTACTACTAAAAATGATGCACAATTGGGTGTTCTATCTGCTGACTAGTCAAATTAGTAATTTTTGACTAAGCGATAAGTTATAAGGTAACTTGTATAAAAAAAGATTTAGTGACGTCATAAAATTTTATAAGTAGTCAAATCTGTTACTATTATAGGGCTATTATAGGTGTGTGTTTATTTTTAATCATCCACCCAGGATGATTAAAAATATACAAAAACTATAAAATAAGAACCAATGCAATTTTTACCGCTATTTTACCATTCTTAATTCAATAAGCTTGGTTAGATAATTTATGTTAACTATAGGTTAACTATATATAACCCAATTTAAAAAACTATTGATAGGTCATTAAATTTTTAAAATAATAATTGCACTGTGTGGTAATTTCCCCTTATCACGCACGAACCCCCAACCCCTCACGGTAACTAGACTGAACTGAGGGGAAACCCATCAAAGTAAGTGAAGCCTAAGGGCCGAACCCCTTATTCCCTGACTGAATGGTTGTCTTTCTATTGCAATTCGCTGAGGTTTATCCCAAGGCTTTGATCTCTTGATTAGAACGCTGCGGTCCTGACAGGCATCGGCCCTTACTCTTCACAAATCAATTACGTAAACTTAGACAATACCGCAACAAAATATCATTTTATACATTTTCTCTACTAATAATGAGGCTGATATCGAATAATGTATAAGAAACCGAGTCAAAATCAAAATCAAAAATCGTTTATTCTGCATAGACCATTAACTAGTTTAGCAAATGGACCACCGCCGATTCGAAACGCGACCCAGACCTGAGAAGACTCAGACAAGAAACTTAGCGGGCATTTTTTTGGTCTATTTACAAACATTTACTTAGCCTAAAACTTTGGTCTAGGTCTAGATACAATGCTTTGCTTGAGTAGTGTAGCTGAGCGAACAGCTCATTTCCAAGCTTGTTTATCATCTAAATATTCTTGGATTTTATAATAGCCTTTCTGGCACAGTTTACTCTTAGCTGTATTTTTAAATTTACTTAAAGGTACTTAAATCTCTAATTTCATTACGAAGCTTGTTAAAAAAGCGTATACAGTTGCCCTGGAAAGAATTACTTATCCCTTATCGCAATAAAACAATCTCTTCAGTTTGTTAGCTGTTGTTATCATGATAATGCAAACTGAGAGATGGCTTTCGCCACCTAACAACTAAGTATCGCCATCATGCACAGCCTTTATTCTCAGACACTTCAATGTCAGATGGAATGACGTTCTAAAAAAAGTAGCTGGGGTTAAATGGATGTGGAAGGCATATGATCAGGTGCTATATCATTATGAACAGCAATAGGCTAATTGATTAAGTGCTACAACGCCTATTTCGATACGTTAGAAACGATTGTTTCCATTTTTTCCTGTGCGAAGCATTTTATTTTTAGAAATTATTGTTTCTTATTTGTTTATCTTCACGGCATTCCTATGCGATTCATCCGACTACGATCAAGACTTAGTAAGTACGTTATTGGGCACATTCCTGAGAAAGTTTGTGATAGAATACTATTGATATTGTAACGCTTGGTTTTAGTTAATGGAAAAAAGAAAAGGCCAAGGAACATTAATAATGATTCTATCTTTTGTCATTTCTTTCTTTTTCCGTCCTATGGTTGTATGTAAAGGATTACTAAACGCCAAAATTAGGAATTACTCCTAATCTTTTAAGAATACGATGATTCATCATAAGATGGATAATGGAACAATTCAAAATCAGTGAACAAATAATCTAATTGAGATTTGAGATAAATCATGTCCACTACAAAGCTCAACTTAGATATTTGAAATGTAATCAAATCATTTGACAAAAATAATAATAACGATTATTATGGTACGGAAGAGATTGTTTTATCGCGATAAGGCCACCAATTGTGCGTGTTGTCTTTGTTCGATATATCTGTATATATCTGCAATTATGGTATACCTACAGTCGCCCTCAGAATTAAGTTAAAAATATGCCAAGTCATCTTTTCTGTTTTTTTTTTCGATGACAGTGCTATTGTATCCAAATGTTGTATTTTGAAGCCTGGAATCTGCTCTCCCATCCTTTTTTTTATAAAAGGACACGTCAATTTGACTTCACCTCACCTGATGGTAAGCTAAACACGAAGTCTCGGAAAGGGGGTCACCATCGTAAAAATGTACCAAGTTAACAATGGTGACGTGACACTCAGCTTGACGACCTCATCAAATGCTTTTTTACGCCCTGCTTAAAGGACCCGGGACAAAAAAGAGGTAGTTTTGTTTCTCTCGATTTGAATTAACTTGGCTTTTAAGAAAGTAACTGCCATCTAACCCCTCGGCCAAAAAACGAGGAAAGAACCCTGCGACACAACCTTGCCTAATAATGTAATCTGCAGGTTTATCAGCCGCTAGGTGACGGTTTGCTTACCTCCCCACGATCTAAATAGGTCATATACGATAGTAGCGAAGTGATAATTTTTAAAAGGGTATCCGGTGAAAAAATCTTACTCTGATCTCAGAGATTTTTAGTTTATTATACGCCATGTGACCTATTGGAAAGCAGGCAGGAATCGGGTTGTAGGGACTTATACGGCTCTTTTATGTAGTATTAGTATTTGGAGATAACATGTACAGCTTATTAGCCAACTTATTTATAGAACAAATGTGACGATATCCAAAACAATACAACAAAGGATTTCTTGCTTGCACTTTAAAACGATTCGCAGAAAAATAGTACTTTGGGCTATAAGTGCGAGTATGTGTGTAACAGACATTAGACATGTGTTCATCTATGAGTGTATGCTATTATTATATAACTTAGATTCAGCAAAGCGTGGATAAGAAGTGTTTTAAAAACAATAATACTTAAGTATCAAGGCCAATGTGTAATAGAGCAGCAGATTCTAGGGATATGATGAACTAGCTTTTGCCCGTGGCTCCGCCTGCGTGGATGTCGGTCGTCGCGGCCAAACATAGCCTATGTGTTAATCCAAGGTGTCAGCTAACTCCATACCAAGTTTTCGAGCGACTCTTCAGCCGTTTAGACGTGAAAGAGTAACAAACGTCCATCTATACTTACAAACTTTCGCGTTTATAATATTCGTAGGTAAGAGTAGAGTAGAGTATTAAGTTTTAAAAGAATACATTCTGTTTTCAAATTAGTATAAGGGCGATATATGGGGACTCAGATTTTCAAGGTTTAAGTTAAATTCACTGGTATGTCAGTACACCTTTTAATTTACGCACAAAACTAGTGTAGGCCTTCCTTTAGCTAACGAGCTAGATATTAATAAAATCATCATAATCATAATAATACAATAACTAGATTAGAGAATAAATATTTGTATGCATGAATATGGGTATTTGCGTTGGTCTGGGTAATTCTATGTATAAAGCCGCGGGTAAAAGCTAGTTCGTCATATCCCTAGAATCTGCTGCTCTATTACACATTGGCTAGATAGATAGATAGATAACTCTTTATTGTACATCAGTAAATTTACAATATTACAAGTAGGTATCAAGTAAACAGGCGGCAAGAAGGTGCTTGAGCCTAGCTTTTTTCAAACCCATAAATTGATGTCATATATTGATATTATTGGCAGTTAACTAAGGTTTGCGCAATGCGTGTTTATGTTCACAATGTCTTACCTATGCAGTGACTATAAGCGAAAACTTGTTACTGGCTTTCTATTGCCTAATCCAACGCTATTCATGTTTTGTAGCTGTAAGTTTTCCATGTAATAAATAAATAAATAAAAATAAATAAATAAATATGTATGTATTTACAAAAAAAGTATCTAAGTATGTTTATCCGCATTCTAGATTCAATAACACAAGCGAGTTAAGCTTACCACGGATCTAGGCAGCGTTATGTAGAATATTGTGGAATATTTATATTAAAAAAACTTATTTACAAAAAATATTTTTTTTGCATATAACTACTTACATTGTTCATCTTAAAACTAAAACCGTACAAACTTCAACAATCCTAAATAATAAATTCCTCATCTACGTGATTAGATTAAATATCTATGCGTATAACACATTCTTAATAAAATGTAATTTCAAATTTACAGGGTGTCCTATTAGTATAAGTACAGATACAACAGGTATAGCAAAACATTGACGTAAGTCCCCACAGAATATAGTTCTAACCTTCGAAGGACGTCTACGATATTATAACCTTAATAGACGCAGTCAGTCACATTGTGCTTTATATGGTCTTGTGGGATCATATAATACCTAGGGACATTATATCTCCAAATGGTACTTAATATAGCTGATTGGTAGACCAAATTGAGCTTTTTACTAAATGATAACCCTTGTACCCTCCTTACGGGGAAGGTAGGTACACAACAATTATATTTTGCCCAGACTAGGTATCGTATCGTGTTCCTACTCACTAGCTATGCTGAACTATAGAAAAACCTTTTTTCCGTATATAGTCAATAAATGACCCTGTTGCGGTAATAGTACTGAATTAGGTTTCACCCAATGTGCTCACCGCATTCATTCAGTCTCCTTTTTGCAGAATGTCAGACCAGCTGGTTACTTCTAAACAGATAGTCAAGTGAAACGGATTGGAACGTACAGAAACGTAATATGGGATGCCCTCACATCCCTCCTTCCGTTTGACTTGCAGTCTCTACTCCACCGGAACGGCCATCGATCATTCAGGATTCACTTCATCATTTGCTCTCTACCTACTCCAACGGTAAAGAAATGCGAATTCCGCGTCGTCCGATCAGTCGGACCAACACCAAGATAAATTTCGCGTCGTCCGACCGATTGGAGCAACACGAAAAAAGAGTTCGTGTCGTCCGATCAATCGGACGAAGCGGTCGGACTACGTGACCACAGCGAAAATTTCTTGCTAGTTCAACAGCCACCTATCCACCATTCACGAATCCACGACAGCTGCGCTCGACGCACCGGCCAAAACATAGGAATGAAAATAAACTACGTCGAGTTCGTTACCCGGGGCCGTTCTCACGCGCATCTTATGTCACGATATTCGCGCATGCGTACACTGTACGAACACGTACCAGTTAGTACAAACACTTAATTAAACTACCGCATAATTAACTTTTAAAAATATCCTGCATTTATTTTTATACACACGAAATGTGATTAATAATGGTTTATCTAAAATCTATGTAAATGATGGTGGATATACAAGACGAGTATGTTTAATAAGGAAGATGATGTATTTAGATTTGGTTTTATTTGATTTTGTGATTGTGAGAATGTAGGTTCGAATATTACTAACAATTTAACTCAATGGGAGGTTAACAAGTCCAGATGCCACATGTTTGTTTCTTGTACTCCTATCATTGTTTTCATACATTTCTTGCCTTTTGCAAGAAATGTAGCGTAGTAGGTACAAATGTAACGTTACGTAAAAGAAATCACTGCCTTCTCGATCCTTCAATTTAAAAAAAAAACTCTACAATCATAATGATATGCAATATAATAGTAGTTATATTTGCAATTTATCGTAGCATTCAAGTGTTACACAAATATGCAAGCGCATTGTAGAGATGCGCTACGTATGCGCTACGGCTGCATCGATGCACCGTAGCAATGCAGCTACGTGTTCCTACGGAGCTACGGTACGAAATGTAGCAATGCTACGAAATTGCATATGTGCAAAAATATTCGCACTTACCACAATTTTGATAATTTTATTTATGCATATGTATGTACTTCCAAAACGTGATAAGCGCCTATTATATCCAGCAGAAACTGTTAACTTTGGTGAGAAAATAATTCAATATTAGGATTGTTCTGAAAATATTTTTTAGTATTTCCGTAACATAACATAACATAACATATACTCACGGCTGTATTCCCCGAAGGGGTAGGCAGAGGCGCTAGCACCCACATTTCGCCAGTTTATGTATGGGTCCCAATGTAATAGGTGGCGAGTCTATTGCCATTAACCGGGCACTTATAAACCTGCGATAAATGCACACATAACTTCGAAAAGCATCGAAAAGTCATTGGTGTGTGCCATGGTAAACCTGGGATCGAACCCGAGACCTCGTCTCAGCAGTCCATTACCCATACCACTAGACTACCGCAGTAATATTCCGTAAAGTTCCGTAATATTGTAATAAATTAATTAATGAAAGTAATTTATTTAGTAGCTTCGATATTATTACATAATAATAATACAAATGCACTACTTAATGAAATATGTACAACTAATTACAAACTAAATGATTTGAGAAATATTATATGTGTAAAAAACGAAAATGAAATTATAAAAGTATCGACTCTATAAGAGAGAAAGAATTCAATTAGTCATTATTTCTATAAGACTGACTAAAGATCTTTACTAAAATGCTTGTATCAAACAATCGAAGCCATAAACAGAAAAAGGGTACATTCGACCAAATGCTGGTATATATTCTGGTTCCTATTCTGGGCCCTAAGAAAATAACTCTCACTTGTTCCACGGAACAAAATTAAGACCTCAAACTACTAACAATAACAATCATTAATTTATTGAAATCTACACATTGCTCATTTAAATCTTTACAATTTGTGCACAACTGCTACCGACGCACAATTTTGCAATATCGGAAACAATTAGCGTCTAGAATCCGTCAGCATCATTAAGCGGCGCGATCGCACGTAAACAAAAACGTCTGTCTGCAAACAAGACGTAATCACTTTGCAAAAAAAGACATTGACGTGAATTGCAATTCGATGTCTTACCTAAAAAGCTAAAAGTCATTCTTGATAGGGACGGTGAATGAGGCCCTAGGTTTGATATCCGGGTAAAGTATTATTGGATTGTATATTGGGTGAAATCTGACAACACTGTCTCGTTGCAGATAATAGACTCACTCTCCTATGTCACCAGGTCTGGGTGAAATTCAGTAAATACACGCACATAGATTGAACTAAACACAGTGTAACTTGTTATATAATATTATAATGTGCTCATTCCTATGCCGCACCACTAAGACCTGGAACTCCCTGCGAGCTCACGTGTTTCCTTCTTCCTACAGTCCCGGGTCCTTTAAGCGGGGCGTGAAAAGGCATCTGATGATGCCGTCAAGCTGAGTGCCACCACTGTTAACATGGTACATGTTTACGATGGTGACCCTCTTTCCGAGACTTTGCCTTTAAGCACATCAGGCGAGGTGAAGTCAAATTGACACGTCCTTTATAAAAAAAAAAGGATGAAGATCTGTATCAGAGATTCGTTTTTCTAAAAATCATTGGCCACGGTAACCACTTACCACTAGGTGGGCCGTGGACGGTGTACTTGTTTATCATGTATGTCGTATTAAAAAGGAGAGGTTACCTTAGGCCGTAAAAAATTTAGTGAGGCCTCATAATAAGTAATCTTATTATAAACACAGTTGCAAGAAATTCATTCTTAAAACACAATTTTAATATTCATTAGTATAACGTCATATATTTAAAATTTAAATTATATTAAACACTTCTGAAAACAGGAAGCGAAATTAACAAGTTAACCTTTTATTTGAACATTTACATATTCATAGATAAAGATAACATTGTACTGCGCCGAAAGCCTGTATCTGTGAGCACCGCCTGCGCCATCTGGGTGAGAGACCATAAGGATCGAGTAGTCTTCATTATTGCATAATATGTTACCAGAAACGTATGAAATCTAGGAATTGTATACAAATCCTAGGAAATGTGTGTTAATACATAGAATGCCTGCAGTTCCACCGGCAATGTGTGAAATAAATGGGTTATTGTCTATATTTGTGGATGATTTTGTGGAAAATTTGTATTTTTGAATGAATAAAAAAAAATAACCACGAAGATTAATGCGGGAGCTTCGCTCCGCTCCGCTCCCTCCTTTTAGCCTAATCTATCCAAGTTAAATTGCGTGGTGTGGACACTGCGCCCCGACCTGGATATATTATAGGTTAGAAGACTGAAGCAAAAGCGAAGCTCCAGCATTAGCCTAAGTGGTTGCATTTTTTATAACAACCATCAATATTCTTTGATACCATTTCATACATTACCTGCTGCGCACTCGGCATTGTATAGAATGCCTAGGTATTGTATAGAATACCGGATTATACACATTTCCGGTAACACATACATACATTATATTCACGCCTGTAAATCCCAGAATGGGTAGGCAAAGGTGTATTAGAACTCACATTTTGCCGACACTGATTTTCGTTGCGGACTACACTCGTGTCTCGGAGAACCACTGGCAAGTTTAGGCTCTCGAATCCTATTTCAAGGATCGCAGGTTCGATTCGGCTAGTGTCATTATTTGTTGGGTTATCATTATAGCAATATTTTTATCTACAATAATGACCCTCATTCCTGAGAGTAGTTTCTACGCCATTAGCCTATCTTCAAGCGAGAAGTTATATTGACGAGCCCTAAGTAAAAACTCGCACATTAGCGAGTTCTAAAGCTGAAATCCGCCATTTTCGAATAATATTTTTAATAATATTTTAGTATAATTTGTAAATATGTATTTTAGTTTTAGTTTATTTAGTTTTAGTTTTATTTTAATAATATATATATATTTGATTGTTTGAAATTAAATTAAGTACCTTATTAAACGCCTTTATTATCGTTAATATAGTGACAGACAAGTAATAAAGTCGAGTCATTCATAGGCAGAACATTCAAAAAAATCAGCTCAGCTCTTTAGTATTTACAATGAAACATAGTAACGGACATCCTTACACCCAAATCAAACACACTTCTCAAAGTCTGCACTCAGTTACTAAGCTTAAACTACTTTTAATACGCACTCACGCACTAAATAGTTTTATACAAAAAATATAAGAATATAAAATGTAATCTGCCAACGCATCATTGATTTAGTGGGACTCGGGGACCGCATAGAAAACCTTCCGCGAAACCAAGGTCATGGCAACCAGTTCTGAGACCGGTATGGTGAGGGCCCCATGAACCAACCACACTTTGCTGACGTTGGTTCAAAATATGCGAATGTGCGTAGATTGTATTGCAAGGACCTACAAAGGAACACACAATATACTATAACTAGGTTTTGCCCGCGGCTCCGACCGCGTGGATGTCGCTTCCCGGCAATTATTCGAATTTTTCTTGCCGTAAAAACCATCCTTGAACTTCAACGAACATTTAAAAAAAGAATTGGCCAAATTGGTCCAGGCGTTGTTGAGTTATGCGCTTACCAACACATTTAGCGATTCATTTTTATATAGAAGATATACAATAGGAACACATAGTAATGAACTCTCATTGTGTTTTGTTTAAAAAAAAAACGCATAATTATTCTTCACGTGCCTATTTATTTTGAATAAAGAAATATATTGAGAGACATTGTTAGGGCTGCCCGCTTTTAAATCTAGGTTAACAAACCATTTATATTGAAATATAATATTTCTTTTTTTACCTGGATAGCGAGGATGGGGTTGTGTGTGGGAGTGTAGGTATTTTTTTATTAATTGTAAATTCTTCATTGAATTCAAATTAATTTTAACGAATTTTATCGGGGCAGTGTTATTACATTATTAAATACTAGCTTTTGCCCGCGGCTCCGCCCGCGTGGATGTCGGTTATCGCGACCAAACATAGCCTATGTCCTTTCTCAAGGTCTAACCTATGCCTATACCAAATTTCAACAAAATCGGTTCAGTGGTTTAGACGTGAAAGCGTAACATACAGACAGACAGACAGAGTTACTTTCGCATTTATAATATTAGTATGGAAGTATGGATTAATCACGTACAAGTGTTTTTAAGTTAGATATATATCAGAGGTGATTACTATAGTTTTCTTTAACACTGTGTTGGTTCCCGTTGCAGTATAATAGGGCTACTCCATCTCTTTCAGGAGGTGTCGTAGAAGGTGACTAACGGATAGAACTGTTCCCCATTCCACAGTAAACATGCAGCCCATGACAAAGTGCCCGCTTGGCGACAATAAGCTTGGTGCCTATTACGTGAGGCCGAAAATCAGTTAGCGAAATGTGGGCGTTAATACACCTCTCCCCAACCCTTCAGCGATTTAAAGGCGAGAATGTATGTATGTATGTATTTCTGAAAAATAAGTAACTGAAAAGACACTCGGGCAAATTTTTTTTTTTATACCACTTAGGTGGCAGACAAGCACGCGGCCCACCTGATGGAAAGTGGTTACCGTGGCCTATTGACGTATGCAACCCCAGGGGTTACACGTGCTGCCTACCCTGAAGAAACCTTCTAATGCCCGTCTTGAAGAACCCCATATTGTAAGAGGACCTACAAAGTTTAAAAGTCAAAGTGTAAAAATCTTGACACATTCTTTGATTTTCATCAGATAAAGCATTAATGTCTTTTTAAATAAATATTACCTTATCAATGAATTATCAAATAAATTGACACAATCTAAAAACTAATAAAATTGACATTAACAATACAGAGAACATTATTTAATGAAGCAGTTCGATCGCGTATAGATTTATTTTCGATATAGTCCATTGAATAATTTGCATCTGATTTATTCTTAAATAATTGAACTAAATGACTGACTGTTATATAATTTAATTCGTTAAAAAGTGGAATCTATAACCCGATTTTAGTGCCATCTACCGGATTTATATTTGAATTTAAAATTTTTAAAAAAGAGGCTATGTACAGGCTTTATCCTTGTACTAAACCGTCTTATCCGTTTTATTTGAGCTTGATTGAGTAACAAACAAACTAACATCTTCACAAACTGTCACGTAGGTATATGATATTAGTAGGACCAATTAGCATCTGGTGGTCTACCGTGAGATATTCATCACCGTAACTTCGGGCCCGCAAGAAATACGAACGAAAGACATACGTGACGTTACTTCGGATTAATTTCAACGAAATTTCAGCCAAACGAAGTAAATAAAAATGTAAGTCCATGGAAAAAACTTGGAGGTCGACACGTGCGTCAAATATAGGGCAAAATGGTTGCAAAATACTTGCACAGTCGTTATAAAAGTATGGCTGCCACAGGAAGGGCAAATGTTACTCAACTTTTGAAAACTAAGCATTGGTAAGGGTTCCAGTTAACCAACTCCTAACCGAAGTTGAGTGTTTTCGCAATAAATTGTTTCATAATACGGAAAATATGTTCAATTGTGATTAGGTTAGGTTTGGTTAGGTTCAGACCTTGACCGGTGAGAATTGAAGCAATGGTGGAAGCCCTCAAAGGGTAATACCGGTCAGGGTTAGAGGAGTGACGTCCATTTTGGTGTAATATTCCTGTGAATGTAGAACTATATTTGAGGACACTTATTCACACAGTGTTTCAATGTTAAATTTCCTGCATTTTCCTTCAAAAACGATGCCCTTTTTTAATCCGATGAGATAAGTATGTCGGATTCGAAGCTACTAAAACCGAATCGTATCTCTCATCTAGTCTCAATTCTCACCCCCAGTCCCACAAATTTCAATTCAAATTTACGATGCCTAAATTTACAGTCCCCCCCTTTTAATCATTTTTTTTTTTTTTTTGTATGTGACAATAAGTATTTTAGTTAGCATAGTATAGTATGTTGTATACTTGTCATGAAGTCAAATCTTATCATTTGAATTTCCAATGGTTTGGTTTTTTAACCGACTTCAAAAACGCGGAAGTTTGCAATTCAACTGTATATTTGTTACATGATTCCACCGCCAATTATGAAAAGATTTTTTATGAATTCCTACGCAAAGCTGACACTGACTGCTAACCTAATATAACCACGATTTAAATAGCCCTTCTTCCCCTCACGCTGCATTCTATCCTGATCAAAGCGCTATTATGATAACGTCACCGCCATTTTGACGGTCCGCGACGCGAGCGGCTCACTGGCCACTAGTTATACTAATTTATACACATTTATACTACACGAGGAAGTGATTGACGAGCGCTATGCAGCCGTTGGCATAATAACAATGAGTCAGTTACACGTGCCGACTTTGCACCGAAATAATACGAATAAATTGCACTTTAGTTTTTTTGGCTGGTTCTAGAACAACAGTTTTTATCGCTTGATGGAAATTTATTCTGTTGATACAGGAAATGTTTACATTGACAGTAATTTTTTGCTGAAAATTCGTTGGTTTTTTAGATTTGCAGTGGGATAAATAACATGTGATGACGGATAATAAGCGACTGTAAGTACTTGAGTGGGTTTAGTAGGTAGGTTACGAAACTAATGAAATGAAGAGACAATCTAAACTCCGAACCAATATATTGGTTGTATTATGCTCCGTGGTCTACACGTAGAAACGTAGTACGAGCGAATAAATCGTATTGTACAAGAGTTATATACAGGCATTTAGTTTAAGTGCCTTTTTTGTGTGCAATTTAGTATTTTTGGTGATAATACTAATAATCCCTAATATTTTGTTGAAAATATTTTTTTTTAATATAATTGCTATCAGTAAAAATGTTTATAATTAAAATTTCGTGACCGGAATACAGCAGTAGGCCATTACGTGGGACTGGATAGAATGATTGGTGAAATGTGGATGTTAATTCACCTCTGCCTAACCCTCCGGGTATAAAGGCGTGATTATTGTATGTTAAAAATTCGTAGTCAGTCAAGGGCTGACTTCAAAATTTTAACATTCAGAGGAGTTCAAAGTGACCAACTCAAAGATACTTGGTCATTCTAATCACTGACAAATGTTATCTTCAAGAGTAGCTTATCGTTTGTAGAAGGAAGGTCTTTCTTTTCGAGCAGCTGACAGTGCAGTGCAGCTGTTACAGTTTTGACTAGGCTGTATAATATTTGAGTTCAATAATTTCATTTCAATCGTTATTTGTTCACTAGTAAGTTTTAACTAGGTATATTGCAACATTTGAATGAATTTTTTTTATAGCATTTATTATGCTAACTTTAAATTTCGAAAAACATCAGAAAAAATGAGATGCTCAAGTGAGACTTGAACTCACGACCTTTCCCTTACAGGGGGAATACTCTTCCAACTGAGCTATTGAGCTACACCTGAATCACTCCAAATTTTCCTTTTTGTCCTGTCTTTAAGGGCGACGGTGGCACCATCTACTAACATTATTACGAACTGTTGGAAACAATGAATGATTTTTCAACCATTTAGGATAGGGATACGGGACTCTTTTTTTCCGCACTTAGCCTCTCTTTTTGGGCCATTGTACGTGACCATTTTCAACCATTTTTAAATATTGAATTTTGATGACTCCGCCCGAATATTTGAATGAATTTTTTTTATAGCATTTATTATGCTAACTTTAAAGTTCGAAAAAACGACGGATATAATCTTGTCCCTATGAAGCCCTAGTAGCTGTACTGAGTAGGTACATGACAATACAAACGTATGCCAATTGTTCGCAAAGACTTCCAACAAAAGAGTTGCTTTAGATATCCACCTATTATACCGCTACCCTTCGCTAAGAGTACTTACGCTTTTGATCTGATATAACCCGTTTAGTTGAAAAACTGGGCCCCTGTCACTATGGGCGGGACTGATTGATTATAATTTTAGACAAAGAGTAAGTGTACGACTTTAGAATCGAGCTTCCAATTAAATCATCAAAGTGCATGGAGGGGTAATAATTCAATAAAGGCCTAAGTGAAAGGTACTTGGTACGGGACACGTATCTTGAACCCAAATCGCGAGATATACGAAGTAATAAATCTATGCTTGGTGAATTTTAACACGTTCAGCGAAAGAAAGTTTATTCGTTCAAAAGATACCCAAGAATCGTATAAGGTGCGTATAGTGCAAATTTTGAGCGCATTTTTGGTCCAAGACATGTCCCGAACAACATGAACGTACGTAACAGTTACGCGCAATTCATTGCGGTTTCTCAATGGTTCCCTTTATCCATATCGAAGTTTAATAAGTAATGTATGTACTGCATGCATCGGCAGTTGTAGTTTCGGAATAACTATTTAGGTATCTATCCCAAGTAGGGCCAGACCGTACGGGATGGCTCTGGGTCAGTCGGAGTGCGAGGGATATGTCGAATAGAACCTCGCCTCCAGCCTAGCACTACGACACAGTCGGTGTGCGGTTTTAGTCGGTTCTTGTCCGATATAACCTCCCCTTCCGGTTCCGGCGGGGGAGGTATTCGAGGGGATTTCCGCACGAAAAAAAGGTATCTAAATAGTTAATCTTAGATAAAAGTGATTGAAAATACAGAACAAAAACATAGTAACTAATGATCTAGTCTTATAATCTAGGTTACTTAAAAATAATATACATATATATATTATTGTGCGAGCCCAAATAAGGTCGCTATCTCAGCATAAAATATACTACTGGTACATTATTGTGTGCTACTTATATATATACTACTATTATATATTATCTTGACCTCAGATAAAATGTACTGCATATTGCACTGTGTACGTCTGTTTCTCAGATGGCTGATATCGACATATAATTTAGTACGAAATTAGAAGCAGATATTTCAAAAGCCCTGGCCCTTCACTATGTATTTACTGTATAAAAACTGACTATGAATTTAGTCGTTCAAACAGTAATTAATCTTGAATAAGTATTACTTTGTGTCCTAAATAAATACAGAAGAAATATTTCAAGTTTTATTAAGAAAATCATTGTATTTCCTCAATTAAACTACTCAAATTGGCCTGTTGGTTCCCAGTAGTATTCCACACTCACACATACACATAGGCCTCCCCAATCTCTTCCCATGGTTGTCATAGAAGGCTCATCATCTGATAGAAAACATAGAGCCCATGCTTTAACCCCCTTTTGGCGACAATAGACTCACCCCTTATTACGTGGGATCGTAAATCAAAGTTAGCGAAATGTGGGTGTTAATACACCTCTGTCTACACCTTCGGCGACTTACAAGCTTGAATATATTTATAACTAGCTTTTGCCCGCGGCTCCGCCCGCGTGGATGTCGGTTATCGCGACCAAACATAGCCTATGTCCTTTCTCAAGGTCTAATCTACCCCTATACCAAATTTCATCAAAATCGGTTCAGTGGTTTAGACGTGAAAGCGTAACATACAGACAGACAGACAGAGTTACTTTCGCGTTTATAATATTAGTATGGATTCGAAAGGGAATTTTGTTGTTTCCTACATTATCTAAATTGCTCACGTAACTGGCGATCCGGTTCTACAGATTGGTATGTTAGAATTAACAACATAAGTGTCACAGCGCCCATAGTATTGTGATTTCACGCTTAAAATATTTTCATTTCGTTCCATCTAATGTTTCATGGCTTTGTCTAGTTCTAACATCAAACCACAGGTGTGGCGTAAAGTTTTTGTGGCGAGTATGTGTCGTAACAGTGCATAAGTACATATCAGTGGCTAATGATGAACATTTTTGAAAGGAAAGCCGGTGGAAAAACGCTTATCTCCATCTTATTACCTTTAATTTCAATAAAATCAATAGGTTTTCAACTTATTTTACTCGATAAGATAGATCTATCTTACCGGAAGGTATTATATAAGAGATAAAATTCATATCCAATCACTGTCAATAAAATTAATTATTTATTAATTAAAAATTCTGGGCTACATAGGTACATAGTCGTAATTAATATAAATCTACGGAAACAAATAGTTGTACGGCCTTGGCCCTTGGCCGTGAATATTAAGCTATCGATAGTCAATTAACGATTCGTGTTTCATTATGTACCTATCATAACTTGAATCCATGGTGTTTTCTTGTACACACCATAAAAATTCGGAATTCTTTACCAATCTCCAAGAGTGCTGTGAAAAAATATTCCTTTAGGTCTTTGTTATAATCTACTTATGAGCATACTTCCGACTTCCTATCGATCAGGCGAGGAAAAGTTAAATATTGATTTGCAATAAATAAATAAAAAAGAAAAAGACATGACGTATGCTTTTCATAACTTACCTGCATGCGCGCAGTCGAAAGTCAGCTCGAAAGGAAATGGCAACGCCACAATGCACCGCTTATACTGACAAAGCCTGCAACCTGCGTCAGGGCAGGTTTTCTTCGCGCGATTGAGAGGTTATATTTGTTTTTTTTTTAAAGATAATTAGAACCGTAGTTACTAATATTCCCTCTAACCCCTCCAGCTAAGCTAAATTGCTTGTGTTAGGAGTGGGTTCACGTCGGTAGTGTAATGGCCAGGATCGAACCCGGGACCTCTCGATCGTAAGGTCGACTCCTTAACCACTAAGCTAGCACTAGCCTTTTATTTGGCCCTCTCTTAGCATAATGATATATGTAGCACTACATTATTAGCTGTAAGTTTTCCTAAGATGTAATAAATAAATAAATAAAAACCTTACAAACCAAATCTAAGCTAGAACAAAAAGCCTCTAATGCAACTGAGAATCACGGTAAGATGAGAAAATCTTTTAAAAAAATCATTCACAGTAACTATTATTAATGTATTCTCAAAACTATCGCAGTTTTGTGAGTATAACAATAATATTTGGAGTAGCTAGTCAATATATAGGTAGGTCGCCGATCTACCCAAACACGTTGCTAATGCACGTGATCCAATTTGTTATGAATCTTCCTAGAGTATCGATAGGTATGTTGGTCTGTTTCCCTGTTACGCTGTGTTTAAATTTAAGTAAACAGTCTAGGATAAACCTTCTAGACCCAAAGCGTAGTTTGTAACAGTTCTAGAATACTATCATTACTGGTGACTCCAAATCAATAGTAAAGAATTGAAAATTACAAAATAGTGTATATATTGTTTTTTTTAGTTTTTTATTTCTAAAACACACACAATGATACATTAAGTTATATTCTACATACCGCACAAACCATCTGGGGTTTAACAACGGTATGTTGACACTCATCTCGCTACAAAATAATTAAAAGAATGGAATGACTAGGTAAGCAGATAATATTTCTTTAGGACACACAACGCACCCAAAACTACGGCAGAAGTAAGTGTTCCATAAAGGTTATCGCGACAAGGCCCGAAGTAGTATAAAAAACTATGAGTTTACACCGCGATAGTTCAAAAATAACAGATACAATAAACTTACTTTACTAAAAAGAAAAAAATATCCAGATTGCATCCAAAGCCTGCCTTTTGAATCTCAGGGTTTGCTTTCCTACGCTTTTCCTGCAGATATAGCTTACTTTACCTTTGCATTTTATGGGAGCGACTACCGTTTCAGCATATTATGTCTTTTCAGACTCGTGTTTCTGAACTTAACGGGAAAAAAATCCACGACCTCTGACGTAGCTTTCGAATGCTCTACCGCTATAAGTCGTCATTACTACTAGATTTAATGCTTACAATATATCATGGAAACTTAACATTTAACTAATATTACACTAGTTGTAGTCTGGGGCTTTGACCGCGCAAATTGCCCATTTTACGAAAAGCTAAGTACTCTTTCTTGAAAATATTCCAAAAACTATTTTCTCTCAACATCAGTGTAAAATGTTCAATCCTTTGTTTCGTTTTCACCCGACTACGTCAAAAAGAAGGTTTATATAACACTTTGTTTCTGATTTATCACTAAAAGTAAAGGTAATAAGTAATAGTTGATTCCTGCTGCAGTAGAATAGGGCCACCCCATTTCTTCCGGTGGATCTCGAAGAAGGCGGCTAAGGGATAGGGCTGTTCTCCGACAGTGAACATACAGCCCATAACTAAGTGCCCGCTAGCCGGCAATAGGCTCGCCTCCTATTGCGGGGGACCGAAAAACATAGTTGGCAAGAACGTAAGTATATGTTATGGTCTTTATTTTGAAGAGATAGTGCGCTCGTGGCCAGGTACACTCACTGTTCAATTAAGCTTATATCATACTAGCTTTCGCCCGCGGCTCCGCCCGCGTGGATGTCGGTTATCGCGACCAAACATAGCCTATGTCCTTTCTCATGGTCTAATCTACCCCTATACCAAATTTCATCAAAATCGGTACTGTGGTTTAGGCGTGAAAGCGTAACATACAGACAGACAAACAGACAGAGAGAATTACTTTCGCATTTATAATATTAGTATGGATTTAAGCGGACTCGGAGGTGAAGTCTTAAGATGAGACCCGGGCTAACGCAAGAATCAAACTCAAACTCATTCACCTATATAAAATTGTGTAACTTACAACTTTTTGACGTCAAATTCTGCCTAAAACTAAGCTTACCACCGCTTCCTAGGCACCAGTGAAAAAGAAACGGCGCAACAAGAAACAAAACTAATGATGATATTTGCATAGTCACCGGCCTTCTTGGCCTAAGATACTAACCGAGCAGGTGCTATTCGACTGGATGCTCTTACTCTTGCAATTCCTCGAGTGTATTCTCTTTTATATAAGAATCTTTTAAGTTCAAAAGAATACGTAGCTAGTTTTCTTGTTATTTAACATGAATAGCTAAAGATGGGGTGTCGTATCCAACACGTGTTCTATATTTAGACCGGACAATGTACTCGTAGGTACACGAAGGGCGATCACTCAATTTAGTCTGGACTACTTCTATCGTAGTTGGTGTAATAAATTGATGATTCGAATCATTCCTTCGTTTTAGAACTGCAATGGCTTTAGTCCATTGAAAAGTTACATTTGGGGTTACAAAAGTTTGAGAACGTAATTTTTAGATGGCAAAAAGGGGTTCATCCATCAAAGTTTGTGAGATCTCGGCAGTCACTCCCACGGAAGTCTAAACACAAATTCCAACAATATACTAACTAGGTAAGAATGCAAGAAAGTGCTGCATATAGTTACATACCTAAGTAGGTACCTATTTGTGTTATATCTTGGACCCAATAATGTGCTCAAACTGTGTTCTATACGCGCAGCACAAGTTTTTTGGGTGTCTTTTGAAGAATCCCTTCTTCAAAAGACACCCAGCGGTTGGCGTGCTTAAATTCACTATTTTATTACAAGACAATCCGCATGCGCATGGGAATGTGTGTCTCGCTTTAGATCCAAGATATATGTCCTGAGGTATACATACGAGTAGTATATAGGTACACCATTGGTCTGTAAGTCTGCACTTCATAGACCGTACTCCCGACACCAGGTGTCACGTAAAATGGGCATACTTGCCAAATTATACAAAATAATCGTTTAATTTGGACTATTGCCAGCTGTAGTGTCTTTGGCTGTTTCCATTGACATTTTCCGGGGTGTGCAATATTATAATCGATACGAATTAATAGCCTGCAATTAGATAATATTTGCCACAAGTCTAATGAACTCGTCTTCCAGTCTGGAGTTTAAGAAACAAATCTGTTATCGGCGTTTACCCATGGTCCTACCAGCAGGAACGACCCTACAGTGGGACCACGGGGAAATCGTTTTCCCCGTAGTCCCATGCACGGTTATACAGTGGGGTTCCGGAAGATTTTGTCCCACGTTCTCATACTCATAACCACAACTTTCACTAGTTATACCTCTGTATAGCTAGTTTTGGCAGCAATATCCAAGATTTCTGTTGACAATATGCTTGTAACAAAATCTTGATGAGATACAGTCTGCATACTGAAATCCATGCCAAAATTGTAATCTATATAAAGTTTTATGAACCTGAAGATTCAGAGTGAGCAAAAGGACTAAGTGGTAATATATAGCGACCTCCCCGAACATGTAGATATTCATTACCATCACTTATAGTTAAGGATGGAGAGGCCCCGGCTTCGAATCCTAGCAATTACACCACCAATACAGGAAAACTCAAAATAAAACCCTGTACCAACCCGTCTGGTCAACGTGGAAATAGTAGGCCAAGGCCTCCTAACATTGGGAGAGGCCTATGTACAGCAGTGGACTGACGCCACCAATCTCGACAGCCTCCGTGGCGTGGCGGTAGTGCATGCGACTGCCACGCAAGAGGCGCAGGTTCGATTCCCGCTCAGTGCAAATATTTGTATGCATGAATATAGCTATTTGCATTGGTCTGGGTGTTTCTATGTATAATATGTATGTATTTACAAAAAAGAAGGTATATAAGTATGTTTATCCGCATTCTAGATTCCATAACACAAGCTATAAAAGCTTACCATGGGTCTAGATAGCGTTGTGTGGAATGTTGTGGAATATTTAATATTTATATCTTAACTCACTCCTAACACAAGCAAGTTAACTAAGCTTAAAGGATGCACCTCTCTGATTCTCACCACTCCTTTTTCACAATGACTTCCTGGCAAAATTATGTGATTGCGTTCGCGATACAACAGCTGTAGAAGTGAGATTTGGAGTGAAGAAGGCCGCCAGCGGGAGATCGATTTTGACTGTGTAAAAAAGTATGCGTTTCACCACCCAGGCTAGATAAACTACAAATGTATGCTGCATACTCCTCGCATTGGTAGCAGGCAGGATTCCTTTGCATCCCCGTGACTGAGCATAGGAGCTTCAAGAAGTAGCCCTGCCCTGAAGAAAACGATTCCCTTTAAACAACCAAATCCCGTTAGAGCGTAACTATAAAGTCTAGAATTTAAAAAGATAAGTGAATAAGCAATGAATATAACGCGATACGCATATTTACAGTTTTTCAATATAACTGTATATATATCTAAACTGCATTCGTTAAAGTAAAAATATAAGTATACAAATGAGTAGTTATCCACGGGTTTTAAACGTAACGACCTCGCACAGAATTCTTAACACCGACTATCGACAATATAAAATCAACTCAAGCAGAACGTTATTAGGTTTTCGAGTTATTTGCAATATTATTTAACTTACGGTTTTTTCGTACTGAGACTAGTATTCTTATTATGTACATACTTTATTAGGTAATTTAAATTTGGTGTTTTTGAACCTAACTTTATAGGCAAAACAGTTTTGTTATGGTGTTGAAAATGTAAATGATACTATTTTATATGCGAAGTGCAATCAATTTCGACTGTATTCAATAGACTAGTATTGTTATTATTAAAGGAATATTGATTCGAATCTATCTAGAAAAGAATATTTCCATGCCTAATGCATTTTTGTATGAGATCTTATAAAATAATCCTTTTGTTGAACTGAAATTATTTTGACTAATTAAGAAAGTATGATCAAAGAAGAATAGTTGGGTAGGTATGGGGCACTACCAAGGACTTCAGGGCCTAAGACCTTTCTCTTCGGGTTGGGGTTCAAACAGTAATCGCGCCTGTAGGTAAAAGCCAATTAACGGTGAGGAATGAGTAGAAAGAAGGTAAGTAAAGACGATAGTGCTACAAGGTACAGGGTTTGGATTTAACTGATATTGGCACTCGGATGAATAACAGATGAATGGTTAGTCCGAGAAGGATTAACCTAGGCGTAAGTATGTCGATCAGACCGTGGGTATTCCACGGGTTCCACCTGAGAGCACCACACAGCGCTCAGTGTCAGGGCGAGTGCCAACTCCCTCCTGAAGATGATTGCTGACCGGTTAAATTGTCCGTATATAACCCATTGTTGCAATCTACACCTTCCATTACTAACATTTAAGAGGAAATATTAATATTAATGTAAGTGCTAACAATATATGAGTGTTTTATATGCTTGAAATAAGATGTTAAGTAAATAAATAAAAAAAAAATTATGAAAACAATCTAAGTAGAAAAAGTGAAAAGGTGTAGGTATATTTATTATCTGTTTTTGTGACCTAAGTGAAAAGATAAGGTCACTGCCTACCTCATAAGGCAAGAGGCATGACTATGTAAACCCATCGAATAAAAACAAAATGCGTGTTCGATAAATATAGTTCACTACAAAATCGCTACCTCATAAAATAAGTTCACATCGCGTTCGTACTATTATTTGATTGTGAACGCTAATTGCTCAAATATTCCAGTGAGAAGTCGCCATGACATGCACGCAATATGTGTCAGCCGTATGCGGCAATAAATTCATTGTGTAATGGGCAGAGCGCGCATCGAATTGGGCCGCGTCTCTCCCAAGTGTGCCCCGCGCATCACCGCCATTTATCTGTCGTACAAAACACAACTATTCAGTTCTGAAACGACTATTAGAACTGATTTAAAATACTACTTTTAGCGCCATCTGTGTCGTATGATCAGAACTACGTAGTAAAAACTGCCATAGATATAAATAAAATGTGAAAAAATTTGCGTGACAATCGCATCGGTATGAAAAGGGCTAATCCCTAGAAACATTGCGTTTTCATACTGCCAACATCAAAACTCCTTTTATTCTTATAAAACCCATAAGATCAGCAAAGAACAGAAAATTTATTCAAATTACATAAATATTGTTTTCAAGATAAACCTCCAATGAATTTTGTGGCTATAGGTTTGTAGATATTATTAAAATCGTTAAGGTAAACTCAAAACCATGAGATCAGATTACCTGCTTTACATTCATAGGCATGACATTAAAAATTATCACTTAATTATCTATGTTAATAGTTCTAACAACATACATTCTTTGATGTGTTGTCCCTTCCCTACCCAAATATCTACTACTGTACCTATTTTATGAGCGATAAAAGTTAATGTTTTCTTATAAAAATAGTATTTTTTTGTCTTATCTTACCAACGATATTTTATTGTACCTATAGAATATTTAGTATGTAGTCCTTAATATGTGTAGCAATTATCTCACGAGCTTACCCTAGCTCGTGAGATAATTGCTACACATAGAATGCACAAAGACTTTTAGGAATAGGTTAGAGTACTTACTCCCCCACTTACCTACAATAGTAATTGCCTACGTAGACAAGTACCTTGTATCTACACAATACATACTTACCCACTTACGCATTCTAAACTTAAAATTCCAACAAAATAAATAAATGGAAAATAATTCTTGACGCACACAATTCCACTCCGTAATCTCAAAAAGCCAAATATTTTTACTGCTGAAAGAAAAGGTATCAGCGCGTGGTACATAATTCCATGCAAAATAAACGGACGAAGAACAATATACGTAGCGCACGCAACCAAACTGCGTTATTCATTGCCACGCGTTTGTACGCTTGTGTGCGTAACTCAAGGATTATTTCGTGACAATGTGTGTGTAAGATTATGTTTGTGTGAGTGCGGGTTGCCACCTGTGGTGTAATGGTTCATAGTATGTATTTTACTGCAAGGTCGGAGGAATATGCCTGTTTCAGGAATGAGTAATGGTTTATGATTGCTTTTAATTGAAAGTGAAAATAGGTAGGTAAGGCAATGTTGTATAAACATTTTTTTGTAGGCGTGACTTTATGATTAAGTGAATTAGGTACCTATATACCACAGACTTTACTATTATAGGTGCATGCCATGTAAGTAAGATGATAGTTAGTACCCTATATTTTTTTCAGGGTATAAGTATCTTAGATCTAGGTAAGGTTAATTTATTAGCTTACAATTTTCTTCTCATATGTATGTTTTAGGAAAGAATTTCATGATTTACGTACTTGTAATTTAAAAAATAAATGAATAAAAGGGCTTTCTCTATTTCTCAAGATCCTCAATAAGCAGGTTAACTTTAGAATTTAGATTGCAACTAAAATACAGAAGTAAATATGAGCTAAATTATTTTATGTTGTGTTATGAGAGTTGTGACAACCCTAAATGTATTCACCTAAAACGCCACGTGTATGATGTGCGTGGCTACGGCGGTGCTCACGGGCGCCTAACAAAGCGCAGCGTTGGCCATGAAATTGTTTGTATGGCTGCGTAACAGGGCTGTCCCAGAACTAGGAAATAAATATACAATAATAACTGTAATATGCAATAAAAGTGAATACTGTTTTATTTTCAACTTCATTATATTTTAATTATTTAGCGGTCAAAAATCAGGAGAAGCGTTTCCGAAGTCAGTTCTAACCAGCTGGATTCGTAGTAGTTGTTTCACCCGAAGCCCGGTTAAGGTGCTACGTCAAGGGGTGACCAGACCACGCGTCAATAAGAAAAACATTTTAATGTTTCTGAAACTATAATTTACAATTTCAAATAAAGGTTACACCAATTCACATTATTTTTCAACAAATGATTCGAATATGTCCTTCTTTATTTTTACTGTTGATAAAAAGACCTAGGTATTGTCATAGTAAGCGAAATTTGGAAGTATACCTCCGCCTACCCCTTCAGATATTTCCAGGTGTGAATATAAAAAAAAAAATAAGGCAAGTTTGTTAAAAAAAGAGCTAGATTATGAACATTCCAAATATTTTAATAATTTATATTTTTATTTTTTTATTTATATTTATTGAAGGATTTTTTACAGCATTAAGTAAGTAAGTAAGTAAGGGAAAGACTGCGGGTTCGAGTCCCGCCCGAGAAGATTCTTTTTCCCTATGTATTCGATATTTATTTTTAATTAATTTTCAATCTAGCATCCCTAGCTCACTATGATACACATAGGTAGTAATTCATATTCACTCTAGAAGAAACCAATGTTGTTATTATTCAGTTTTGCCACACGGTGTGTGTAAAAATGCTTATTTATCACAATCCCAAAGTGACTATCAGTGAATGGTACAAATTATGTATTTTTAGAAACAATTTACGCTGTTTCTTTATTTTTGTAGGTATGATTCTACTAAGAATATTTTTGTATATAGGTATCTAGGGTGATTATGGTACTATATTCTGCTGTTTTCATCTTTCATCGCTACTATTTTCAGAGTTATAGTGGTAGTGGCTAAGTGGGAATCGAGGAGGTTAGCACATTACAAGATTAAATATATTTTTTTTAAATACATATAATCACGCCTTTATCCCCGGAGGGTTAGGCAGAGGTGAATTAACACTCACATTTCATTAATAACTAGGCGGTGCCATGTAACATGTGGTGAGCCTATTGCCATAATATTCCGGGTACTATTGTTGACTCGAGCTTATATCTGAGCCTGAGTCTGGGCGGTATATATCTGTCTGATGTTAAACAGATAAGATAAGATAAGATAAGATAGATAAGATAATATTTATTTGTTCAATCATAATTATTACAATTTCATATCATTAATTTAATACAAGCAATATATTTGATTTTTGTATACAATAACTAGGTTTGATATGTTGAACGTTGACAGCCGTACTAGTTAAAACTGTGTGACAGCTGTCAGCGCCTTCAAAAGTAAAGTACAATAACTTAGGTGATCATTTTCAGGGAACAGGTAATAGTGTTTGCTTACTTAGAAGATATGGCAGAACATTTAAAAATAACAAAATTAAATTAAATAAATTAAATTAAATTTGATGTAAGTGGTTGTGTGTGTGGGTGTGTGTGTGTGTGTGTGTATGTGTGTGTGTGTGTGTGTGTGTGTATGTGTGTGTGTGTGTGTGTGTATGCATATGTTTGTTGGAGAGTTTATATTGAAAATTAAAATTTTAAAATTTATGCACTCACTGCTTCAACACAACAACAGCCCTATCCCTTAGTCGCCTCGTACGACACCGCATGGAAAGAGATGGGGTGTCCTAAAATTCTTCTCTGCCGGGAACAACGCGCTTGAAATGAATATTCGTAACCAAAATTACCTAAACATATTCCCACTAACCCCCAGCCAAGCTAAAAAGCTTGTGCTCGAATTTAGCCTAACTTGCCTTCCGCTTTGGCTGTGCAAGGCAAGTAAGGCTTCTTAGCAACAAGCACTTCATAAATTAACTAATCAAATCTTGTAGGTCAAGAAACAACAATTAAGAAAACGTATCACAAGTTCAAATGATTCCGGAATATTTTCCTTCGAATTGATGGTCATGGTCAATGATACATTTAAAAATAACTATTTATAATAATTATGGTAAACCTGACTGACCTATGCCATTAGGAAAAACGTGAAGTAACGCACATGTCGAGGTCACTTTACACGAAATACGGTCATTAAATTATTTAAAAAATAATTCATGTTAATAACGCGATTTTGTAGAAAAGATATTATTGTTTCTTAGCGCACTTTGACTATACGTAGCGCCATCTAGTTATTGGTACATGTAATTAATATGTTACGCATAATATTCACTTCAAAGTCCATGCTGTCTTTGCGCTTTAAGTCCTGAGACATGATTTTAAGTATTTTTTTAGTAATATAATGGAATGTCATTCGAAACCGGCGGATTTGCATGAAAGGTTTAATGACATTGACATACCTATGTAAAGATGGAAGCTTTGGTCTGTGCCTACCCCGGAGGGAAATAGGCGTTTCGGCCCGGACGGACTACGTATAAAAATAAAACCTCAATATACCTACTAACTTTACTTACTGTATTTTTCCATGGCAACCTCGTAGCGGTAGAATGTAAAGAAGTGCTACGTCAGATTACGCGATTTCGATACACGCTTAGCGCAAATACTTATTTGGTGTAATGGCCAGGCTTCAAACCCGAGCCCGAAGGGGGCCATCACGAAAGAGATGGTCCTCGGTATGCGGGGTACGAGAGGTATGTTTTCTGCAACCAAAGACCCATGGAACGGCGTGCGTTTCAGTCGGTTCGAGTCCGACATAACCACCTCCACCGGCTCCGGGGGGGTGGTATCCGTGGGGATTTATCGCACGTAAACAAAAAAAGGGTTCAAACCCGAGCCCTCTTGGTCGTAAGGCCGACTACCGGAGCTTAAAAGGAGGACCGAGGAAGATGCAGTAGGATGGTGGAGTGATACTTAAATATTTAGAGTTAAATTATGCAAAATCAACGCACGGAACAATGCGAGTATTACCACATTTGGTAATGGCGCCTATAGTTGTAGAAGGAAATAATAAACACTATATTAGTGCAGGTTACAAATCAAGTCGAGTTCGCCAGCTGAATAGAAATCGTTCGATATGAGCTCCGGTCTTTAGTGTTTGGTGCTACGAACACGTCCGAACGCATCCGGGCCCGGTATGATATACGATTTCATAGTTTATAGTCGACTTATAGTAAAAAAGAAGTATATTGGACTGTTGGCCGCTGATGTTGGTATATGTCTATTTGGTGTTATTCAAATAAAAAACATACATTTCAGTAGGCCGGGGAAATTTTGTTAAAAATTTGCTACGTGCTTAGATTACCTACTTCGGTAAGTAGGTACAATAACGTAGTTGGTAGATACACAGAGACACATATAATTATGACAATGAAAACCTCCATGTTTGTATCAATTTAGTGTACCTTTTTTTTTCGTGCGGAAATCCCCTCGGATACCCCCCTGCCGGAGCCGGAAGGGGAGGTTATGTCGGACTCGAACCGACTAAAACCGCACGCCGACTGTGGGTCGTGGTGCTAGGCCGGAGGTGAGGTTGTCATCGACATATCCCTCGCACCCCGGCTGACCCAGGGCCATCCCTTACGGTTTGGCCCTCCTCAGGAGGGGGGACAACGGTGTCCCCGACTCGCCCCCGGAATGGGGAGGCGCGCTTATTAGCGCGCCGCCGCCGTGGCCTGCTTCTGCTGGGGTGACAGGCGGCTCCACCCGTCACCCCCAGGCCCGCGCTCATGGGGGACGGAGGTCAGTCAGTGCAATGTAGTTTACCTAGCTAGGAATCTACATAGAATATCTGCTCTTCTTTCATCAATCATTTCGGATAAAAAAATTTTAGTTGCGATAGCAAAATCGTTTGAAGTATTAATTTGACGGCAAAAATGTTTTTTTACAACCCCCATATAGCTCCCCATACAGGTCCTTTCAGCTGTACGAATAATTATGTTCCTAAACATTTTTTTTTTCGCCAAATTAATGCTGCCAGACATTTTGCTTGACGAAAATAAAATCAGGGTGTTTATTATAGAGGAGTGCCAGTGCAAAAAAATGCTCTGGGTTTTTTTTTACTTTAAGTACTTACCTAGTAGAGCTGTTAGAAAGTGTATAGATAGATACCTATCAGAATTATTCACAAAGGCTCTTAGCTGATAGTAGGATTCTCATTACCATTATATTTTATTCACAGGCCGAACAGGTTGCCACCTCGAACCGAATACTAATTTTATTGCAAAATTTCCCGATCAATGAATAGTTATTTGGTGCCTAAAGCTGAGGTATAAGGTCATTTAATACCTATTGATGGATTCATGAAATCACTAGCTTTTACCCGCGGCTCCGCCCGCGTGGATATCGGTCTAATCTCTATCCCAATACCAAAGGAGATTGCCCACTTTTCAATGGACCCCCGTTTCAAAACAAATAATTTTGTATGACGGCGAAACTCGGATATTATATTGGATTGATATCGTACTTTTATAGGTAATAAAAAATATTCTGTTATTTTGTGGGGTTTTCTCTCATTCTTCGTTTTACTGTTCAAATTAGAGGTTAGTTTTGAAGCAAATGTCCATCAATCCGTCAAATCAATTTTATCCAAAAAATGCCAATCGTTACATGGATGAACATGGATTTAATTCAAATAAGATAGAAGTAATAGTTCAAACACACTTATATAATTCGGACCCGGTAGGTATGCAATCATGTATAGGACTGTGCCGTGCGAAGCCGGCTAGTACTTACTAAGTTAGGTACCTATGCCAAATGTTCCTACAGGTTTATAGGAAGTAGAAAATGAAATTGCTAGAATATCTTTAAGCAAGTTTTATTAACCTATGATGTCTAAGTATATCATCATCATTCATATTCATGAAATATATAGTCCAAAAATGCAGCTGGCGGTTCAAAGGATTTAAATCGAGCCCAACTTAGATACCAAATATAGTAATAATGTGGGCACGCCATCCCAGTTGTGAGAACGTTCTAACAATCTAAATACACCAGCACAGGAACAGCACAGTCCTCAAAAAGGTTCTAGAACGTGCAAGAATCCCAACACTGGACTTTACAACTCAATACAATAATAGGCTATTAACACAAAACTTAATAATACATACATAATACATAGTATACATAGAAACACCCAGACCAATGCAAATAGCCATATATTTGCACTGAGCGGGGATCGAACCCGTGCCTCTTGCGTGGCCGTCGCGTGCACTACCGCCACGCCACATCCACCCATCCATGTACTTCCGTCTGTAAATGCACCCACGTTTCGCCAATGATGATTTGGCGGCGGATCCTTTGTCTTAAGCTGTATGTTTTTAATCCAATCATTATTAACACTATCAATAAAAGATGAAAACAAAACCACACATTCGTTACTGGAAAAATGTTTTGCTTGAAAGGAGCTCTACCATGACATGACACGACAGTTTTAAACCTTTTTTAACAGTTCGTATTTCGTTTAAAGAGCTAGCTCTTAGCTTTTTTCGCAAATTCACAAACGGCATGGTCTCGCGTCTTATAACAAAATAGCACTAAAAGCTTACTCTACGAACCTACCCTCAATGTCATAATCACATAGATATATTTTTATTTAGATAGAATACTTCATGATTCGAAACGCAAATGACATTGTATTTGGTCAGTTAAAATAATTCCCATTTACTGATTTTCTTATATATAAAATCTCTGAGAAACGTGCTAAAAAGTACCTGAAAAAAATATTTTTTACCGTCAGTATTTACACTATTTACATACATATATAGGTAACTATTTTTATCCCAACAACATTATTCCTACTCCATTTGAAACTATCTGTGTTAAGTGCATTTGAGTAAGAAGACAATTATAAACGGAAGTTGTGGCAACACACAGAGGCAATTGAATAAGAATCGAATTGAATTGACAATTATAAACGATTACACCACGAATTATATCAAAGTTTAAACCCCACATACGATTTTGTTCGAGTGAATTAAAAGATTGTTAAAAAAATATAACATGATTTATCAAGTTACATAAGTAGCCATACACTTTTTATTTAAGTTTTTCAAAAAAGAAACGAACATTGGCATTCTCCTTTTATCAAAATCGGTCACTGAACCGATTTTTGGCGTGAAAACAATACCCATATGGATTTTAGTGAAAATTTCGAATCCGCCATCTTGGATCGTGAAATGGATGTTATATATATTCGCAATCAGCGACCCCAAAAACCGTGGAAACAATACCCATATCGATTTTAATGAAAATTTCGTGTCCACCATCTTGGATAGCTAAATATAGAAAACGAAAAAAACCAATTTTAACAAACAAAATGAGCCTTGAAAAAGAAAATCACGTGATTAGTGTGATTACAAAAATGAGACAGCCCTGAATCCTTAGTACCGAGTAAAATGTATGGGCGTACCGAGTAATACCCTGTCCCCCACCACCCCTCTCCCCCCGCACGATTGCTCTGTCTAGACGGCTTCGTTGACCGACTGTGTGTAGTATGAATCGTTAGACTGTGATATTAGTATGGATCATCATATTCTATATGGGTTTTATGATGATTCTTTCTCCTATCTCCCATGACTTAACGGCCATAGGCTCGCCTCCTATTACGTGGGACCGAAAATCATAGCTCGTGAAATAGAAAAAAAAAGAAAAGAAAGAAAATATTTTTATTCTGCACACTACATGAAATGACAACAACGAAATGCGGTATTAGTATACCTCTGCCTACCCCATCGGGGATTTACAAGCGTGGGTATATAAGTATGTATGTATTTCTCCTAGTTATTTTTCTCTACTGCAATCTCAAGTAGGTAGTTGTCAACCTATTCAAGTCAACATGATACAATAGGCTATTTGACTAATTTTCGAAAACCATTTTAAATGATTCCTTAGTACAGTTTATACATACCACATTAATATTTCTGTAAAAAAACAATAACTTATGTTAAAATTTCAATGATAATGTTTAAATTTTCGAAAGTACGCGAAAAACGCTATACTTAAAAATGGCGATGCGTGTGACGTCATAAACACAGTGGCTAGGGGTCCAAGTAAACCGATTCCCGTTGATTCTCTCTACAAAGATGGCAGATAGCTATATATAATTTACACACACAACGTTCATAATTTTGCCAACCATCCAATTGAATCTTCTCAAAATTTGTTAAAAAACGCCTGCACTTAAATTATAGCAATTCGCAAGATATATACATTCCACAACATTCTACACAACGCTATCTAGACCCATGGTAAGCTTTTATAGCTTGTGTTATGGAATCTAGAATGCGGATAAACATACTTATATACTTTTTTTTTTTGTAAATAAATACATATTATATATAGAAACACCCAGACCAATGCAAATAGCCATATTCATGCATACAAATATTTGCACTGAGCGGGAATCGAACCCGCGCCTCCTGCGTGGCAGTCGCGTGCACTACCGCCACGCCACAGAGGCTGTCATCATAATTTTTAAGTTTGTATACTTGCAACAGGCGCACTTTATTTGCGGCGCCGCACACTGTAAGAAAATCATAATCTGGCGGGATTTAATTCCTGATGATACAAAACCCATTAATTTTATTGAAATTAGTTATAGTAAGTGTTCTATATAATAATTTTCGTTTAATTTATTATTTAAAATAGTGAAAAAATACAGAAAATAGGCATATTACTCGTATAATGTGGGTAGGGAAAGCATCGACAAAACGTCTGGCTCCAATTTACTTCTATTTATTCGTGGTATGCTCCTTAATGCTGCTAAAAAGGGGTCAGATGATATTAATAGTCTATTTAAAAGGTCTGTATTTGTATCCACCCGCGAAGTTTTTCTTGTGAAGAATTTCCTATAATATCGATTGTCTTTATTGCGTGCCTCTTGGGCTTCTTCCGATAGTTGGTACTATACATGATGATATCACATCTTTAGCATGAAAAATAATTTTATGAACACTGGTAGGCATATTGTACCAATAATATTCCATAAGATACAGTTCCCTGGTATTTTTTACAAACAAATACAAGGCATTTAAATTATATGAAAGTGTTTCAAAAATTATATGAAATCGATGAATCAGTTCTGAATTTACGCCAGTTATCTTAGCTGTCTGTAGAAGAATGTCGAAAAAAACATCTGGCAGTGTTGCCATCATTGGTATTTCCAGTCTGCTGAGTAGGCATATCCACCAATAACCCCATTTCATTTTTGAATCTTCTTTGAATCTGCTCCTTCTTGGTCTTATCTAAATTTTTATTTTGATCACCTCTAACTTGCCAGACTTTTATGTCGAGCCTATATGTAATGTGCAGTATGCACTCCATGAATCTTATCCACGAATGTAATGGAGAAAGACCAAAAGTCATTGCAGCTGCATCCGGGGTTTCTTCAAAATACCAGCAGGCTTATTCATTTCGGATGGCCTTTCTCCACATATATATAGCAAGTTTGAGAGGAACACGATACTGTCGATAAGGCAGTGCAAATTTTGCCATCAATCATGGTAAGCATGAATACCGGTTTCACAAAAATGTGAACGGCATCCATATGAACTTCAACAGGTGATAATGTTTCACAGACAAGTCTTTTACAATGGCTGCAGAATCTCTTTTACCAGCTTTGAGTAAGTTGCATTTATTAGCAAATGATATTTCTTCTGGACTGGTCGTCTCTAAAAGCTTTTGAATTTTTCTTTTTTGAATTCTATCACAACAATCTCGAAAATGTTTTGCTGGTCTTCCTGGAGTAACTGAGCTAGAGGATGATGGAATTTCTTGTAAAACACTATAAGGCAGTGTAATATATGAACTTAACCAATTTATATATTTTTTTAAAAACGGTCGCGGTGTCGACCACATTGACTCCATTTTACATCTATTTGTTGACATAGTGCTTCCAATAAAGCCTTGATTTTATTTTTAGAAGGCTCAGAAAAAATTGCACGATGATAATTATCCATAAAAAATTAAAAAACTTCGTCAAAACGATCACTACCTCTGTTAGAAGACCATATTTCGAAAATTTGCAATTTCGTTATCTCGATAGCTATACTTACTGAACATTAAAAAAAATGTATGGGCGTCGCAAAAAAGCGCAAAAGTTTTGAGTTGCATCAATTAGTTAAGACTGTCAGCTTTATTATGATGGTATATACTTTACTATAAAATGCTATAAAATAGGGTTTCGAGTCCAATGAATTTGAAACAATCAAAAATCGAAGTCATTTTCATGTTCTAATAGACATGGTTGATTTTAACAAATATGCCTATAATAAATCAGACAAAATGTATATGTTCTTACGTATTAAACACAAACACTATAATATATAATGTAAATAACGCTATTGACTTCATAATCGCTTCGTAATCATAATCGTAATTTGCACAAACTAACACTGCAAAATGCGCAACGAGTGTAACTCAGTTTTGATGCCGATATTAAACATTTTTAATATTTAAGTTAAGCTACCCACAACAAAAAAATATACGCCACTGTTTTAAGTAATCGTTATAGAATAATTAGACATCAATAGATGATAGGTAAAACAATGTTCGAAATTGGAATTAAATCCCGCTAGATTGTGACTTTCTTACAGTGTGCGCCGTCGACAAACGGCCAGAATGATATTTACGGCCGTTCCCAATAACATACTTACAGTTGAAGATAGATCGCAACAGTCAATTTGACGTATCGGCTGTTTAAATTGAAAACATGGTAACTGATTTTTTTGCGGGAAAGCGCATCGCGGTATAATTTTATTTTCCGAAATTGGTGTGAAATAGGAGTTACTATGTTTTGAATTTAAACAGCCGAGCACTTTATCCGTAGATGCGATCTATCTTTAACTGTCAGTATGGTATTGGGAACGGAGGTTAGCCGTATCGTTTGTTACAGGATTTAACGTAAGGCCGTTCATACGATGGGGTACCACCCAGAAATAAGACAGAAAATTACATACATACATACATTATACACTCACCTGTAAATCTTCGAGTAGGCACTACGCAGAGGTGTATTACGCCATTTTTTTCATTCATTCACATAAAATGAGTGATAATTTGTTGATTGAGAAAGCTGCGCAATCTGACTTGGATAGCTTAGGTTAGATTTTTTATAAACATGCAGAAATAAGTCATTTTTTAGCTGTTTTATAAAATTGCTAGGCCAGTTAATAAACGTCATAGACCCAAGCCATTTGCTAAGCCGTTTATTGAAATGGCTGAACATCATTCAGGCCGTGAATGGAGCGGAGCCGTTTAGTAAAGAGCCTAGGAGGTTAATTGAATGCGACATCACAAAACCAACTTGCGGCAACCGCCCAGCTACGTGGGTAACAAATGCCTGGCAATTGCGCCTCCACCGGGTTCAGGTAGAAAAAGTAGGACCAAGAAGTGCTGGCTTGGCTTCGTGGAGGGTGACATGCGTGCAAACGGCCTCACTACCTTGGACGCCCAAGATCGTGCGAAGTGGAGGAGGAAGATCCTGAATCCAAAAATATATTTTAAGCATTTTTTTTATTGGTCTGATTATCACGACTAACGCAAAAGCTACTGAAGGATTTCGTTGAGAATTAATTATTAGAAAGGTATTGGTCAGACTTCAAAATCTGCCTTAAATTTTATTGCAATTGGGTATTTGATAGATAGATAGATAGATAGATAGATAAATCTTTATTGTACACCAGTAAGACAGTAAATGTATGGACAATACACGACATTATGTACAAATGGCGGCCTTATCGCTAAGAGCGATCTCTTACAGGCAACCTATTACTGTTTTACTTTCGAAAAATGACCTCTTTGTAATAATAGAATGAACTGTAAAAGAGAAATTTTCTTACGACAAATAATTTTAAAGATATTTGATTTAAAAAAAACAATTTTTCGTGCCGGCCAAAAAGCTCCATACAAAATCGTCCTCCTTACTTATGTTATGACGTCACTCGTCAGTTGCGCGTAGTGCAAATGTATGGGGTGCAAGAGAATATCGTATTTATCTCGGTGTAAGTTGCGTTTACACGTATTTAGTTGAAAATAAAAGTAATTTGAAATTTAATGAGGAATCCACAAATTATAATCTTGAACTGGTATATTTTTTGACTTTCTTTTGGAAATTTGAAACTATGAAAAGTCATATTTTTAGTTAAATTAAGCAATATTTTATTTTGCAAGGCATATTTTTTCAGAACAAGCTTTCATATTACATACTAGCTTTTGCCCGCGACTCCACCCGCGTGGATGTCGGTTATCGCGACTAAACACAGCCTATGTCCTTTCTCAAGGTATAATCTACCCTCTAAAATCGGTTCAGTGGTTTAGGCGTGCCCGCGCGCGCAGGCAAGTCGGGCGTCGGAGGGCACCTCCGTCCCCCATGAGCGTGGGCCTGGGGGTGACGGGTGGAGCCGCCTGTCACCCCAGCAGAAGCAGGCCACGGCGGCGGCGCGCTCAAAAGCGCGCCTCCCCATTCCGGGGGCGAGTCGGGGCACCGTTGTCTCCCTTCCGAGGAGGGCCAAACCATAAGGGATGGCCCTGGGTCAGCCGGGGTGCCAGGGATATGTCGATGACAACCTCACCTCCGGCCTAGCACCACGACCCACAGTCGGTGTGCGGTTTTAGTCGGTTCGAGTCCGACATAACCTCTCCTTCCGGCTCCGGCAGGGGGGGTATCCGAGGGATTTCCGCACGGAAAAAAAAGTGGTTTAGGCGTGAAAGCGTAACATACAGACATACAGACAGACAGAGTTACTTCCGCATTTATAATATTAGTATAGATTGGCAAGAATCGATGACTTCGAGTCAAACCAAGTTAAATAGATAAAATTAGAAGTTTGCCAAAATAAAAATATTGTCGCCATCTAGTAACAACGCATGCGGATTAAAAGTTGCCTGTCTTTTTTGATCTATTTTATTTTATGCCAAACACCAAACACAAACATGCGAAACATGATAATTTATAGTATGTTTTGTTGGTTTTCAATTCAATTTTCAATTTTTCAATTTATTTATTTATTTGCATGAATATGGTACAAGTTAAGATGTTACATTATTGTTATGTTACTACATATCCTGCCACATACGGCGTGCAAATTATTGCCCTGGTTATACGACCATTCTGAAGTATTTATTTTATTTCAATTGTGTTTTTTTTTTTATTTTATAGGCCTACAAATCGGAATGTTTCCCGAAATTTGTATCTCCTATCGGCAATGTGTATAATCCGATATTATATACAAATGCCTGCAATAAACACATTGCCGCTGCCGGTAACCAACGACCATAAGGTAACATATCTACCTACTGGTTAAGTGTACTATGGTATATATTGGATTTATTTATTTTCCCGCGAAATATTGTTTATCTTTCCTATAAAGATAAATAACTAATATATCATGTTATATAAACAAAACAAGATTCTTATAAGAAAATAAAGTTCCAAAATACTATTCATTAATTACGAAAAAAAATTTGCAAAAAACTTACCACTTTGTTTATCTCGTATCTTATCACGTTATTACAAAATTACTTGTCCTGAGTAGTTCCTTTTTAAGTATTTCGGCACATAATACACTACTTTTGAGATAAGCACAGTAAACTCACTAGATTTATTACTTAAACACATTTTAGTTCCAAAACTATGCTGTAACGGCTAGGTTACAAAAAGTTTACAATAAGTTTATGTACTTTTGAAGATGATGTTATTTACGTATTTTCATATACCTATTTTGTACATATCACAGTTAAGATATACACTAATGTGAATGTGAAATATATAATATTTAAAAGGGTTTTTACTTCACAAGACACGTAAATACACTCGATAAACAAAAAAGAATTCAAACAACTTTCAAGCCCTACAAAATACAAATTAAAAACGGCCATAGACTAGATACTAGATCATAGATTATTATATATACTAGAGATGGACTAGAGTCTGGCTAACGAAAGCTGGCCCCAGAATATTGGCGGCAAATTTAAAAAATACATGCATGATAACACTAAAATCATACTATGATAATTGGAATAACCTACTTTGATACCTGGCAATTCATTATTAAAAATATCATATATATAGACTGTATAAGAAAATTATGTTAGGGAATATATAGGTGTTGGTATATGAGGTAAATATGGGCAGAATCCGAAAATAAATAGGGAAATAAAATACGATAATATTCCACACATAATAACTTAGTTTTATTCATCATAATCAAAATCAGATTCTAACATTTCAATGCCAAAAGATTCATCACTGTCACTAGTTTCGCTGTCTCTAACATTTATAATAAAACTTTCTAAATTTTCTTCTGTTATTTTATCACGTTCTTTATATTTATTTTCAATATGTATCACATGATCAGTCATTTTCTTCCAATCCTGAGAACTTATGTTTTCAAATGAATCTTTAATTATCTCTTCTAATGCAGCTGTAGTAACTGCAATATTTTTGCTAGCCACTTTACGTTTTGCCAAACTCCACACAAGCTCAATCGCATTTAGATCACAATGGTAAGGTGGAAGTCTCAACACCTCATGACCACATTGATTTAAAATTTCATCAGCTTCATATTTTGGATCAGGCGTATTTCGTTTTACAATACACAACAGCTCTGCTTTCGTGTGGTAATCCTCATATTGAATTCCATAATCACGAAGCCATTCTCTTATATTACTTTTACGCGTTTGTGTGTTAGGAACCTTATTTATAATTACCGAATGGTAACTAGCATTATCCATTATAATTCTACTTGGTTCTTCCAAATTTGGTATAAGTTTTTCTTTAAGCCATTTATTAAAATTTTCAGCATTCATGTCATGGTGATAATCAGCATTTTTTGATTTAGTACTAAACACTAAGAAAGAGTTTGGTACGGGGCCTTTCTCTGATCCTGCATGAACTATAATGTACCATTTCCCGGTCGAAACATTTTGAATTGCACCACTAGTTGAAGGACCTTGCCATGACTTCTTAGGCTTGTAGTTTCTATGGACATAAGTCTCATCTACATAAATGATCGGCTTGCCTTCTGCACGTTTTCCTGCTATAGTTCTTAAAAATCTATGTCTCCAAGCAGATATGTCATAGCGTTCTATTAATACAGAACGCTCATTTTTATTCTTTTTAAATTCGTAGCCATTGGCTAATAACAAGCGGCGCAGAGTTTCTCTGCATCCGTACTTTCTTTTAACTCCACCAACAGTGTCCTCAGTGTAGGAACTTGTTTTTTAACTAAGTATATAAAATTCGTTTATCTTGTTACGCATAGCATCTATGTCAAAGTTATTTAGGTTAGACACAGTAGGTTTCCGTGGACGTTTCTTCACCGGGGTACTCCAGACACCTTCATTTACTGCACCTTCCCTTTTTACTCTTTTAAGTGTTCTGACACTCACTTCTGCAAAGAAGAAATACGAAATATGTAATTAATTCTTGGTATTAGTAAGTAAAAATGCAAAGGTTTTTTTCGGCATAATTTCAAAACATCAGTGTATAGTAAAAACTTACCAGTCATTGAAGCTATTTCTTCTAAGTACTGATTCTGGGTTATTATCCTATCTTTCTGCTCTAATTCAGTGAGATTTTCAATAGTTCTTACTATTTCATTAACTCCTTCGACATCTTGCAGATTCTCTGTTAAAGAAAGGTAATCGTTTTAAAATTAAAATTCATTATGAGTATACGTAAAACATAGGTGATGTTATTAAAATTAATTATTGGTTGACTGATGCGATATACGAATGAATATAGTTAGTTTTATTCAATACATAGAGAAGCGTAAGTAACTTATTTGGAAGGATACGTAAATTATAAATCAAAATTTTATTAGGACGACTGGATAGGTAGGTGTTTAAAGTATCAAAATAATATTGTCTACTAACCTATGAAATTCAACACCACACAGAGTTGCTATATAAAAAGTTCGCAAATAATTCCAGGGCCTACTTTCATTAGCCAGACTCTAGATTCTGACCACCGAAAGATGAACAAATCAAATCATTTTTCAAAACATTTATATGGCAACAATTTTTGCCTGTCATTCGTAGACTGGTGTTTACGGTTGTAAAACATCTTGATCGAAAGCTGCACTGACTATACACTGAAATAGAGGACTTGATACTATGATTTTTCTCTACTGTATGCATAAAACTAGCTTATCTAAATAAATGAAACACTGCTCAAAATTGAGTCCTGACATGGCTACAGACATCACACGACTGAAAGCACTAGGGCTGGTTTTAAGTCCCATTGGTAATCTTTTCATCTGGAATTGACCTGTGCTAGTAGTAAACGCCGTGCACTCTCTACTCTTTTCTTCTAAAGAAACTTGATAATACCCTTGGTAAAGATCTAAATGAGAGAAGTAAATAGAACCAGAGAGTGAGTCCAAAATGTCTGTTATATTTGGCAAAGGGAACTTATCATCGACAATGCTATCATTCAATTTCCTATAATCAATGACAAATCGCCATTTGTTATCTGGATTTGAATTATTCTCAGGTATCAATAAGACTGGACTTGACCACTCACTCTTTGCTTCTTCTATGATATCGCTATCTATTCATTTTTTAATTTGTTTGTTAACTTCCCCTTTTAATGACTGTGGAAGTCTATATTGTTTCACATATACCGGGCTAGTGTTAGGTTTTATAGTTATAGTTTGCTCATAAATATTTGTGGTTGACAATTTGTCACTTGTCTTTGTGAACTTTTTTCCTCACTATTAAGATCTCTGAATTTCTTATACATTCCGAAAATTCACAAATGTCATATGCTTCTAAAGAACACAGCTGTGGTTGAAAACTGGGTAGTATTACGTCATGTTCATTCGTGTTTAAAATTTTAACTGGAATCGTATTATTATGTGTTCGTACTATAGATCCCGCCAAAAATACATTATCTGCCATTATATGGTACTAATTCATGTTTTTAAGCAGCGCAACGCTAGTAGATAGTTGTGTTTAAACTAATAAATAAAAACAACTTTTATGTTGATAAATTTGTTTTTTTTTTTGTATAGATGAGTGTTATTCACTACACAATCACCAGCCTGGACTCTAATAATGACATCGGATATGCGGATCTATAAAGGTACCACTGTACTAGGTAAATAAGATACCAGGTACTCAACTCAATGCCCATATTTAAAATAAATACTGTACAATTACATTATATCATAATTGTCGGTAATTGAAAATTGATGAATATTAATAAACACATAACCGTTAATACTGGAGATTGATGGCGCTTGGTGGAATCTGCTACACATATTGAATAACACACTTGTACTTTTCCACTGAGTTTAATTTACTTCATTTCTAGACCCGACCGGTCCCGCCCCACGGCATTCTCAAAGGTTCACATGGATGTTTCAAGAATTGTAATTCCGAAACACTACAATATTTGCATTTCCGGATCGGATTTGCAAGACCAGTCGGGTCTAGAAATGAAATAAATTAAACTCAGTGCAAGTGTGTTATTCAAATAAACAAATAACCAGTATGAAAAATAATTTATTCAATTTGAAAATTTTCGGAAAATTACCTATTTAGAAGTCTTGGGGATCAAGATGTTTTCGAAACCTACAAAATACAACACAAACAACGAACTGACAGAAAAATTGTTGCCATATAAAAGTTTTGAAAAATAAAATTTGTTCAGCTTTCGTTGGCCAGAGTCAAGGCGTACCACATAATAATAGATTGCGCCTCCGAACACGCAATCCAGGGCGGCACACTGGGAACTTAGAATCTGAGAGTTAGAGCGCTATCGATTCCACAGAAGAAGAAGACTAATAGTTTCTCCTCTCCTCAATGTAAGATAGCGCGCTCGCTTCTAATGACAATATTGAGGTTATGGACTTTATCACACTAGCTGTTTCGGGGCAGAGCGTACACGCAGCAACGGAGACAACTTAGTTGCATCGTGGATACGTCGCGATTGTGAGGCGGAGACGATGCTCTTTGCCACACGTCCGCCAACGTCCCCACTGCACAACCGCGACGAATCCGCTGCTCGAAAAATCACTGCAGGCGTGGCTCAGTGGCCTAGTGATTAAGGCATTCCCCCTGAAAGGGCAAGATCGATAAGCCTGTGATGTTTTTTTAAGAATGTTAGCAACCAAAATTGCTAACATTCCCGCTAGCCCCTCCAACTAAGCTAAATTGCTTGTCCTAGGAGTGGGTTCACGACGACGTCGGTAGTGTAATGGCCAGGATCGAACCTGGCACTCTCGATCGTGAGGCCGAATCATTAACCACTACGCTACCGACGCTTTGATTTGATTGGCATAGATAGCATACGAAATGCTTTAAAAATTAAAAAAAAACCCCGTCACAAAAAACATATCCAAAAAGTTGAAAATAAATTTTGTTTGCCCTTTAAGTTTGATGTACCTATTGATATTTTGATGCAACCGTTGAAATGTCAGGGAACCCTAACTGGTAAAGCACGCATAGGTTCTTGTGACGGGGGTTTTTAAATTTTTTTATAATTCTTATTTAATACTTTTTAAATTGATGTATTAGTCAAGCCCTTTCATTTGATAGCCATATCACAGTCTAACGATTCATACTACATACAGTCTGTCAACGAAGCCGTCTAGACAGAGCAATCGTGCGGGGGCAGGGAAGAAATCGGGTGGTGGACGGGGTATTACTCGGTACGCCCATACATTTTACTCGGTACTAAGGATTCAGGGCTGTCTCATTTAATAACACTAATCACGTGTTTATTTTTTTTTTCATGACTCGTTTTGTTTGCTAAAATTTTTTTTTTCGTTTTCTATATTTAGCGATCCAAGATGGTGGACACGAAATTTTCACAAAAATCTATATGGGTATCGTTTTCGGGGTTTTAGGGGTCGCCGATTACGAATATATCATCCATTTAATGATCCAAGATGGCGGATTCCAAATTTTCAACAAAATCGATACGGGTATCGCTTTCGGGGTTTTTAGGAGTTGCTGATTGCGAATATAACTTCCATTTCACAATCTAAGATGGCGGACTCGAAATTTCAACCAAAATCGATATGGGTATCGCTTTCAAGGTTTTTGGGGTCGCTGATTGCGAATATAACATCCATTTCACGATCCAAGATGGCGGACTCGAAATTTTCACCAAAATCGATATGGGTATCACTTTCAGGGTTTTTGGGGTCGCTGATTACGAATATATCATCAATTTAGTGATCCAAGTTGGCGGACTCGAATTTTTTACTAAAATCGATACGGGTATAGTTTTCAAGGTTTTCGGGGTTGCTGATTACGAATATATTATTCATGTAGCAATCCGAGATGACTGGATTGATATATTTGTAATTAGCAACCCCGAAAACCTCCAAAACGATACCCACGTTGACTTTGTAGGAAATTTCAAGTCCGCCATCTTGGATCGCTAAATAGATTTTATTATTCGTAATTAGTCATCCTTAAAACCTTGATTTTTTTTTCAATTTCAAGTCCGCCATGTTTGATCCTCGTTAAAATGGCCGGCAATCCCGATATCAGACAATTGCCGGCAGGCAATCATACGATGGGAAACTGTCGACTCCCAACTGATCGTGTGTAGCCTAAAACTGACAGCAGAGAATGGCTGGCAGGCCAAAATCGCTTTCGTGCGTGGGCGCTTTCAACTTAGGACTTTAGGCCACCCTATACGATCTGAAATCGAAACCGAAACCGAAACCGAAACCGAAACCGAAACTGAAACCGAAACCGAAACCGAAACTGAAACTGAAACCGAAATCTAAAAACTCAGACTTAAATTATTACGTTTGCTTGATCATAATTGGTTGAGTAGAACCGGAGATATAACCAAAAGTCGCAATAGCTGACATACATGCGAGCGGAGCCGCGGGAATCAGCTAGTTTTTTACATTAGCGTGAGTTGATGTGCCTTGACAGAACAAAGAGATAGAATAGGGGTCATATATAAAATATTACAGAAAAGTAAATTATAAATAAAAACTGAAGTGACAACCCTGACAAAACTGCAAAAGGCGGCATTTCCGCAAACATCAAACGCGATGAACTACTGTAAGATTTCTCATTATACTGTGGCCATATTGAATGACTTGTGAAAGTCTAATTAACTCCGCTATTTTGTAGCGACGGCCATTTTGGACAGATTTTGATTGATTTTGAACACTCCCGACTGGACTAATATACCTTTCAAACAAAAGAACTAAAACCAAATCCGCCAAATCGGTCCATCCGTTTAGGCCACAGACAGACACACACACACATACACACAGACACGTCAAATTTATAACAGCCTGTCGTTTTTGCGTCGAGGGTTAAAAATCGTGGTCGTATTACACTTCTACTAGTTTTTTCTGTTCTGTGTTAAAAATACATTCTAACGAAATAGCTTTTTTGCGCTATATGCTCTACGTCGCAATTTTTATCAACATTCCTGAACTGAAAATCGTCACATTCATCATTCTCTTATTTAATAGTGGCAACATCGCGGTAATTTCTTCGATTTGACAACTTGACAAGTCTTGAATCGAGCACTGCGCTTAGCGCAAAGTTTTATAGCAATTTTGTTGCGTATTTCTTGGTGATACACAATGACTTCAGTGGTGAGGGCCGGACATTTGGCCCCTTATTTCAAAGCCTCATCATCTGTGGTTTCTAATGGCCTCAAGCCTGTCGCAGTAACGTTTATACCATCCGACAAGGTAATCATTCACCCTCAACCTAAGACGACGACTGTGCAATCGCTGCATGGATCCTTGCCGATCCAAGGCTTAAAGGCTAGAGTTAATGGTCGAGGTGAGTTATTTGCGTAAAGATTTAACTGTTTGGAGAGTATGATAGGGGATATTTTGCCGAAAAATCATGTTACATAATCGCTTGTCAATTCCATTGCAGGACCAAGTCATGTTCGTTTTGCGCATACCGATATTGCAGTTCCTGACTTCTCAGCGTACCGTCGCAAGGACACTCAGAGCCCTACCGCCAAGAACGTTGACAGTAGCGATGAGCGCCAATCGTTCACCTACGTCATCGCTGGAGGTTAGTTAGCCCTATCTAACAATTAAATTTTGATGATAGTTGTAAGTTTAAATAAGAAATTTTATTATGTGTATTGAATCTCACAACTTGTCATGTTATTATATATGATGTAAAACAACTCGTTACAAAAGACGATACAGTACAGTACAAGGTAAGAGCTGTATCGGCACACTTGTGATAATTATCTGCACTAAGTAAGATATAGATTAGCTGTTGAACAACTCAACAAATTACACAAAACTATGTATCGCAACAAATATTCAACTAAATATTGCCATTGCATTAAGTATGTGATTTATTAATGAGTCGAAGGTGTATTTTATCATGAGTCATAAAATTTACCAGGCATGTTTATTTGCATCATGCTTTGTGGTATCAAATGCAGTGTTGGGATCGGGATAAGCTCCAAAGATTCTTAGAGAAGGCATTAGTGACTATATTCTTTGTATTATAATGTTGAAGGTTGATATTCTTAGAAATATACTAATACTTTGGTGATTTTTGGCTAAGTTATTAAGTTTTAAAGAGAATTCCCCAATGTTACCAGAAATCACACTAAACTGTGTTTTGATGCTCAAGAAATCAAACCTGAATCGGCTATTACCAGAATTCTTCTAGGGTGTAGATGGCATCTCAACTCTCAAATAGTTAGTTTTCATTGACTGTTTCCAGTGACAAATATATGCTGTACAAATGACTTTATGACTTTATTGAATTTGATGTTTGTTTTGTTTACATTGCATAATCTGTAAACATAAATCTTACCTTAGACATTTCTGAAGCTATTTTAGTTTACCTGCAAGAAATTACATTAGAATACAAGTGTCCTATTATGATTTGACTAGCCAATGTTATTCTTAAAAAAAAATCCAATTCTTAAATTCATATTTCAAACTTAAACATTTTTTTATCTCCACTAATAGTTATGACATGGGCTCATCATACAGCCTACTTCAAAACCCTATTATAATTTCAGTGCATGTTAATTATATGAAGCAATATTTTGTACTGAACCTACAACAGCACTGTTGCAAATTTTGTGAGTAAGAGTAAAATGAAAGTGTTTATGCTCAAAATTCATGTCAGCTTTGCTACAGACTACAGAGTAGGATACAGAATAAGTTTGTACACTTTCCATTTAACATTTTTCCACATTATTGTATAAAATCTCGAGGTGAAATATATAATGGAGGACTATCTCACTAAACCCTGGCACAGGCCTACATCGGGAAAAATGAAATGTTCAAGTGGGACTTGAACCCACGACCTTTCCCATACAGGAGGAATGCTCTTCCCACTGAGCTTCCAACTGAGCATCACTTCAAATTTCCCTTCTCTTTATATCCGTCTTTAAGGGCGACGGTGGAGCCATTTACCAAATTTCTTATGAACTATTGGACTTCAACCATTTTTCCCGATGTATTCTAATCTTAAAGTTAGCATAATAGGCTATTTGACTAATTCGTCGATTCTCCCAATACTGCTTAATATGATAGCTTGATCTGAAAAAATATGCCTTGAAAAATAAAATATTGCCTATCTAAACTGAAACTATGACTTTTCATTAGTTGAAATCCCCAAAAAAAAGTCAAAATATAAACAATCAAATTATATACGTGTAAACGCAACGTAGACCGAGATAAATGCGATAAGAATATCGCATTCCATACATTTGCACTACGCGCTACATAAGCGTGACGTCACAATTTTGTACTATTTTGTATGGAGCGTTTTCGGGCGGCGCGACAAATTAAATTTTTCAAAATCAAATATCTTGAAAACTATTTGTCGTACGAAAATTTTCCTTTTACAGTTATGTTTACATTATATTATAAGAAAGTGGTCATTTTTTGAATGTAAAAAAAAAAAGTCAAATAGCCTATATTGCTATAAAAATTAATTCAAACTTGATTTCATATTTTGTTTATTTATACTATAATTTATTTCCATTACTTCCGCAGCGGGTGGCATGGTCGGTGCGTATGCTGCCAAGTCCGTAGTCACACAGTTCGTCTCGTCAATGGCGGCCGCTGCTGACGTTCTGGCTATGGCGAAAATTGAGATTAAGTTGGGCGAGATCCCGGAAGGAAAGTCAATGACCTTCAAGTGGCGTGGAAAGCCTCTGTTCATCCGTCACAGGTAATTTGAAGTGTACTATGATAGCTTGCTTTCTTATTGATGCCTTCTACAGTAAAGTCGTCGCAATTTCACCAAGAACCATTCTTTTTCTTCTTATTTGAGTCAATGGCTGGATCTGGCCATTCAGGAACCATTGAAATAGTGGCATGCAATATCAGTATAATACTGTTAGCAAATCATTATTACAAGAATTAAATAACATCAAAAGTTTCATATTCTTTTGGTTCTCTCAAGCCAGAGTGCTATTATTTTAGGGAAATATAATTTTGGTATTCAATACGGTAGGTCTACAACCAATATTTCTTCTTTTGAAACTTGATAAAAGCATTCTAGCGTATTATTTTTATTTGTATACTGGTTACGAAACGTGGTTTCGTACGCGGCCAAAGGGGACCCCTCTACATAAAGTTTGTCACCAGAAGTGGCAGATTTACTAGTTTTATGACAAACCATTTTGGTGACAGCTGAAATCACACCCATTATTTTATGCACTAGGTGAAAACCCATGAGACTGAGTCATGTGGCTTTTCATATAGTCACCATAGTTTAATCTTAATTCTATTTAAAATGTTTGTTAATATAATGCAGAATTTTGGTTCAATCACTCTTTGCCTCTTTCCTCATCTAAAAGTTTATAATTGTTAGTTGTATGAAAGTAAAGAAACATATCAAGAAAAGCCACGGTGGTTGCTTAGTGGTTAAGGAGGCGGCCTTACGGCCAATAGGTCTAGGTTTAATCCTGGCCATTATAGTACCGACGTGAACCCAACTACTAACACAAGCAATTTAGCTTAGCTGGAGGGGTTAGGGGGGCATTCTTTTATAAAAAATAAAAATTAAAGTGGAATTCATTGTGAAATCACTAGGATGCCATGCCACATCTGTTAAATTTCTCATGAAAGAATTGATTACTCTTTTGAAATACAATATGTGCTGCCATCTGACACCCAATCCTGGGAGGAAATCCTAGTAGATACTGAACTGGCTGACAACTGAAAGACTTTTGCCCACATACTCCCTTAAACCCAATAGAATACTAGTACACCTGTATGGTTGCACCTTAATATTCTACTTTATATAAAAAAGTGCAACTGTATCTCCTTGGTTGACTTTATGTAGTGCGGGTTCAGGCCAATGGCGGTTGAGAAAAGAGAGTGAGTCAAACGCACTCGTACGAACTTTCGACTTCCGAGCTGCCATTAAGTTTGGTTCGAGGTATACCTTACAAAGTTATTGTGGCCTACCTTACAAGTAATCTGTTATTATAGTGTATCTAAGCCCAAATGACGCGCCCCACCTCTCTTACGCATACAAGCGAATGATTAACGAATGACGAATTGAAGTTCTTAATACGAACTTCTTACACAGATGATGTGAATGTGTTGATGAAGGGCGTCATGCGTCATTAAAATTTAAACAAAATCTAAATTGGTTATAAATAGTTATAATTGATTTTAACCATCTACTAAACCAACGCTTCTCCCACAGAACCGCAAACGAGATCGCTACCGAGCAGGCTGTCGCAATTGACACGCTCCGAGATCCTCAATCCGACGACCAGCGCACCCAGGACCCCAAATGGCTCGTCGTCATCGGCGTATGCACCCATTTAGGTTGCGTACCTGTTGCTGACGCGGGTGACTTCGGCGGCTATTACTGTCCTTGCCACGGGTCTCATTACGACGCATCCGGACGCATCCGTAAAGGCCCCGCCCCACTCAACCTAGAAGTACCAACTCACGTTTTCACGGATGACGGATTATTAGTTGTAGGCTAAATATTTATTAGACAATTTATTTATTAAGGTACAGTGTACATCAATAGATTCAATCATCAACCAATAAATGTGATTACTGTTATAATTGTTTTATTTTATTTTAGTAGCAAATGAGATAAATTTGTATCAGTAGTGCCATTCTAATGCAAATATAAAAGCTTACTCTGTCTATGGAGGTGAGAAATTTGTTGTTTAAGCCTAGAACTAATAAAGTCCTAAATGATGGAAGTATGTGTTAGTTTTATTTGCAATGTTGTTTTTGTGGGAGTTTGCGCGTTTGCTGATTCGCTTGGGGTACCAACCCCACCATATCATCGTAAAAAAGTGGTTAGTGTACAGATAGACATAAAGGTCAGCATGAAAAACTGACGTATGCATACTTTTTTAACACACACACACACACACATATGAACGGGTTATTCCCGTGCGCTCCAAATCTATTGTTCTCTAAAATTCATATTTTCATACATTGATTACCAGGAGCTCCACGGATGTTTTTATTAAAATAATAAACAAAGCCAAAGGAGATACCCCATTTTGGGCCCGAGTGCACAGACATCAAACCTACCTCAAAAAATTCGTCAATTTTGTGTTATAATTTTGTTTAGACTTCATTAAAATCAGCAATGGCCAAGTGCGACAAAAGTTTTAAAATGTGATTTTCATTAATCAACAAGCTTCGTAAACGTTGAATGTAATACTTAATCCGATCTTCGTAAATGCGCTATGATTATGCTTGCTTTATTGATTCGATTATGAAATCAAATCGATAACTAATAACTATGAATTTAAAACTCGTGGCTTTATTAAATGATTTCAAAATATCTATGTAGCACCTTTATTTTCGTTATTCAGTTCACTAATCAGAAAGAAACCTGTCTCTTTCACGGAACAGAAAAAAAGTCTTTCATAATGGAAGTCAAAATATCGATTGTAAATAATATAATCGATCATATAGAATTCATAATTATCTGTAACATCATATGTCATTTTCACTCCTGTCCTGTCATTGTAAATGTCGCATCGCATTCGCTTTTTCTTCGGTTCCTTGAGATCATTGTGTTTTGCTGCTTTTACTCTGTGAATTGTATATGATTTTCGAACTAATTGACCCTTGCTTGATTACCGGACACCGTTATTTGCTACATTTGTTGACCTTGGCTTTAAAACTGGACTAGACTTTACCACATCGGCTGCTATCAGCTATCACAATGAGTCTCTGTGTGAATTGTGGAATAACCGATCGGTAGCGGTGCAATATCATAGGCAGACATTAATTGAACGATGCAGCGATACTAGCTTATATACGTGAATGGGTAGCACCACAAATAGTAAGTACCTATTCGTTATTTCTCGCTCTTTTGAAATTGTTATTATAATTAACGTTAACAAGCTGTGTGATAGCTGCAATAGAATAGAAATTACTACGAGTCTACCTAATCCCGTAGATAATTATGCCAACTTTTGTATAAGACAATGTATTTTGACTGATATGTGTAACATTCACGAAGTAGTGTAGCCTATATGACTAATGGAATATTCAGTGCTTATAACATGATCTCTGTTTAAGGTGAATACAAATGACATCATTTGCGAATCGTGCTGGATTCAAGCTCAATGACATGTGCATGTTTGGATGAGAACAGACCAGCACAATCACCAGTGGGGCACAGACAAGTGTGTATTCTGTGTGGACGTTCCCTTCTGCGACGAATTAGATGCCATAAACTGAGAAATGTAACAGAACAAAAGGCGAGGAAAGACCTATGTCCTAGTGTAAGCATTTCTAAAGCCAAATAGGAAGGAAGAATAAAATACTTTTTTAAAATATAATAGTCTTTAAAATAATGTTGTTTTATTTTATTACCTACTTATATAATTAATTCTATATTACTACAGCAAACAAGTATGTATACAGCCTTGTGGAAATAAAACTATAAGGTTCAATATCGTACAACAAAAAAGTAGCTAAAGCATGTCTTTGCTTTGACATATCAGTAAAAGCGATACGCGAATAACTTGTGTAGCTATCACACACAACACAACATATGACGCTGTTTGACCGCATTATGTATTATAACATAACCTAAAAACCTATGAACAATGCTCGATTTCACAAACTTGGCCATTGTGAATCGTCGTGAAAATTAGGCAAACAAAATGTCCTTCGATGGTCTAAATATTGCCTAAATTTCAACCCTGTACATGTGGGCCCAAGATTGTATGAGAGTTGGGGTTGTCCTTTACCAATTTCATTCCCTAGAGCTCCAAAATATTGTTTAGGTACTTTGACATATTGTTCCCAGCAGCTCCAATACAAAAGTCAATTCTTCAATATAAAAATCGTTCCCACCAGCTCCAAAAAATTAAAAGTAACGTCGGCAAAACCCGAACGTAGTAAAGAACGAAATCTGTCAGTGCGGCGGTGCGCCCACACAGCGTTGTCGCGTCACCCCCACCCCGCACCTTTCCTTGCAATCTAACATTGCCTAATGATGTGCAAACAGTGGTCTCGAACCTACCGATTTTTCGGTATTTCTACCGATATGGGCTCTGTTCTACCTAAATATCGAAATATAAAGTTTTTCTACGATTTCAGAGTATATATGGAAATTCTCAATTGATACAGAGTGGCGCATTTTAAGAAATTGTGAATAAATCAAAACATTTCCTACTACTACTACTACTCTAGCAGGTATACTCTGCGCCGTATACGGATGGCCTCTTAGCCCTGCACGACTCCTGTGAACGAAAGGAGAGGGTGGGACTATTGGAAGAGCTCATCCGAACATTCACCATGGTAGAGACGGTAGAATACTGTCAAAGACGCAACATCTCTACGGCTCTGCAAAGGCTCGAGGGTATTCGTGACCTCAGGATTCCCAATAAAGGGGACCGCACGTTGCTGCAACCTATCGAGAGTATCTAGTAAGTACTTTGCGGAGCCATCCCAGAGATGTGAGCAGTATTCCACGCAGGAACGAATTTGGGTCTTGTATAGAAGACACCGCTGCTCCAGCGTGAAAAAGGTCTCACTCTGTTCAGGACTCCAAGTTTACGCGAGGCTGATTTGATGATGAGTTATGATTTGATGAATATGTTTATTTGCGTTGGTCTGGATATTTTCATACCTCGGAGATCACGTTAAGCCGTGGGCCCCGGTTGTAATACGGACATCTATGGTAGCTATTGCAGGTATTTTGAGCCCTAAAAAGTTCAATAACTGCAATACTTCAATATTGCCAAGAGGTTTTGGAGGGCTCGTTTCGTGGAAAATATCAAAGTGCAAACACGCAGGGTGAAGTAGTACAAGGAACACTAAACAACATAATTTTGTAAATTCACTCAATATGCACGATAACTTCACAACAGATGGGCCTTGTGTTTGTCTGCCACTTAAAGTATAAAAAATTTACTACATACATATAATCACACCTTTATCCCCGGAGAGCAGGGGTGGCTAGGCAGAGGTGAATTAATTCTCACATTTCACCTATTATTGGCTTCGGTCCCACGTAATAGGCGGTGAGCCTATTGCCGCATTTCGGGCACTATTGTTGACTCAAGTCATGCATCTGAGGCTGAAAAAATTAAATCCTCATATATTTAACTATAGAGCGTATCATTAGTAGATCTTTTAATGTCAGTTGGGTGTTATTTCAATCTGCTACTACCGATAATACAATATGGCTGCAATCTTATCGATTGCGTAAGTATCTAATAGTAAGATCCCAGAAATGATAACAGTATGCCAGGAGAAGCCAACCTATTTATTATTAGGTATTAAAGATACCGCTGCTCCTTTTATATAAAAGAGACCAAATGTGGGCAGAGAAACACTCAGTTCCGGTAAATTTTATCAGACCAAATAAATGCGGCCGCGTGGATATCAACTCCAGTACCTATCAATTTGGAAGTATCTACATCATCTGCTGTTACACAAGCTTGCCTATACAAGGAATACGAGTATATAGAAAAATGAGGCTATATGACCCCATCGCAGTCAATGCTGTATTTGCTCTCTTGCCCACTGCGCCTCTCTCCTCTACCTGTGTGTAAGGCAACGAACAACGATGTCACTGTGGTCGATGGAATATATCATAAAACTGGAACTAACCACCATTGGCTCGTCAAAGCAGAGGACCAAGGCTCCGGGTTTTCTTGAAACTATTTTGTGTGATGCTTGATGTATTATAATGTATAACCGATTTCAAAAATGGAGGAGGTTCTCAATTCGTTTCTCAATTCGTATTCATAATAATTTTTTTATGTATGTTCACCGATATTTCCGCAAATTATAGACGGATTTCAAGTTTTTTTTTCTTTGTTGGATAGAGTTCACTTCGGAGGTGGTCCTCCCAACAAGCAAATTAGTCATATAAGGTTGAGTTTATTCAGCTATTCGGTGATATAAAAGTCGAGTAAGTGTGAATTATTCAGCACGTGTCGTATAAAAGCATCTTATATAGCATTTTAGTTATTCAGCATTTCGGTCACATAATGATGCTGAGTAAACGTTTACTCTGCATACTAATATGACTAAAGTGTCGTATAAGATTTGCTGTATAAGTCGCTAGTATACGACGCTTATGTCACTATTTCGTCGAGTAAAAGCACATTATATAGCTTTCTTGTGACCAGTCGAATAAAAGCTACATCGTTGCTTTTATACTGCTATTATGTTGTATAAGTTGCATTCATACGACTATTACAAGCCTAGTGCCAAGTGTCGTATAATTGCTTGTACTGCTCAATTATCACTTGTCTTAGTTTTCTTGTGTACAGTAAGTGGTTGATTGAATAAATAAATAAACAAAAGATCTTTTTTAGAAAACTTTTTAGGAAGGTCTAAGGAACCCTAAAATATAATCAGCGTGGTATCATGGCGCTTATACTGCTAATTTGCTGTATAAGAAGCTATTATACGACCTGTAAATTAATATTGATATAAAAAATATTTGTTATTATATTCATATTACTAAGAATTGAAGGGGGGCGTTAAATATTTATGATAAAACCTAGTATATTTCATCAGAAAACTTACCTTCGCAATACTTTGCAAACCTATGCGTGAGTTTACGAACCTACATTTGGTGCAACCTACAAATTAACATGTCTGCTAAATAAATTGTACTTATAATTTTTTATAATTTTTAAAACACACGACGCACTTGCTTAATTTAACAAACAAACGTAACATAAAAGTCATATAAGTTACAGTTATAGCGCAACTTAAGCTTGTAACAGTCACTCCGTTACCTTTATACGATGTCTATGTGACTGAATTGCTGAATAAAATGGGCCCAAATCGCGTTGTATAAACGTTTTCATTACGTTTATACGACTTCTATTAGGAGCCAAAATGCTGAATAATTTACGTTGCCGCGACTACTACACGACATATTTTTGCTAGTTGGGCTATTTTCATCAGGTCAGGATCGGATGATGGGATCAAGAAGAAATCGAGGGTAACCACCGAAAATTGTATGCTCGTATGGTGCTTTTGTTACGTAATCATGTTTTGCTCAGGTATATGCTTTAGGGTGTCAACATCTGATGCTGTTGTGCTGATGATGAAGCTACCGAACTCCTTAACGGTTAGGAGTTGGGGGATAGTACTGAAATTGGTCGATGATAACATTTAGTATTATGTAGGCCTAATGTGTTGCTTGTGAGGTATGATTGTATCAACATCTGATACTGCTGTGCTGATAATGAAGCTACAGAACTCCTTAACGGTTGCGTATGGTGTTTTTGTTACGTAATAATTTCTTACTCAGGTATATGCTTCAGGGTGTCAACATCTGATGCTGCTGTTCTGATGATGAAGCTACTGGACTTCTTAACGGTTAGGAGTTGGGAGACAGTACTGTCATTGGTCTATGGAAACTATTTAGTAGTATGTAGGGCTAACGTGTTGCTTGTGAGGTATGCTTGAATCAACATCTGATACTGCTGTGCTGATAGTGAAGCTACAGAACTCATTAACGATTAGGAGTTAGGGGATAGTACAGCAATTGGTCAATGGAAAATAGGTAGTAGTATGTAGGGCTAACGTGATACTTGTAAGGGTAAGTGCTACTTCTGAAAAAATCACGAAATTTCAGAGATATCGTAATAAAAATCTCAGTGAAACAGAGACAGTTCCTCAATTATTAAAAATAATAAGTATGCTTATAAATGGGGTTTATCTACTCCTGAGGTGGTCTTTTTTTATCGTGTTTATTTATCGTGCGCCGGAGCCGGAAGGAGAGGTTATGTTGAACTCGAACTGACTAAAACCATATGCCGACTGAGGGTCGTAGTGCTAGGCCGGGGGTGAGGTTGTTTTCGACATATCCCTTGCACCCTGGCTGGCCTAGGGCCATCCCTTACGGTCTGGCCCTCCACGGGAGAGGGGACAACGATGTCAACGACTCGCCCCCGGAATGGCTCCCCATTCCGGGGGCGAGTTGTTGACGCCGTTGTCCTACGCGCGTTGCCACCGTGGCCTGCTTCTGCTAAGGTGATAGGCGGCTCCACACGTCACCCCCAGGCCTGCACTCATGGGGGACTCTCTAAATCCTGTTATTTTAAACATTTTTTCCTATTTGGTTTTGGAGTCGGTTCATTTTTTTTAAAATTATTTATAATTTGTTCAGTTCGTAAGTTGTAGAAACATGATTTAAGAATTTAGGAAGAAGGAAGAAGAATATTTAAACCATTATAACTGATGAACATGTTTAGTCCACGTTTAGCAATGTTTATCCACATACTTGATAATGATTATGTCAGCAAAATATTGAATTTTTCAAAATCCTTCCGCAGTATTTGCCAAGCCTATAGAAGAAGTCTGTCTATTTTCGTAGTTTTCAGTAGTTTAGCCCTGTATACATTAGTCAGTCACTCAAAAAAGACTGTCTTCATAATATGTAATTGAAAAATACAGTGTGGAAGATGTCGAGAAAAAATTTGAAAACATCTTTGTTTCTTTTTTTAAATAAAGGACTGTTTTCTTTGAGTAAAATTCATTATTTCCAGTATTTCGACTTCCGTTTCAGTTGGGATGAAAATCTTCCACCATAAATAATGATGAGTTTGAGCTATTCGAAACTTAACGCGCACGAAGTCGCGGGCAACAGCTAGTGACAAAACCTAATAATAGTAAAATAGAAATAAAAGCATTAACACTCACATTTCATTAAACAATATAATACCTAGTCAGTCCCACGTAATAGGGGGTAAGCATATTGCCATATTCCATGCACACTCGAGTCATGAATCTGAGGCTGAGTTAGCTGTATATTATATAATCTGTCTGATGTTAAACAGCCCAGTGATGTTATTATAACTTCAGTGCAAACATGCTTTCTCTGTAAAACCGCTTGAATACCAAATTCATACCTAACTCAAGACTTGGCTAATAGACACTACTTCCTGTTAACCTATTGACGTCCTATTATCGTATTATAGTATTAAATGTTTTTAATTCTGCTAACCGTACACTTTGTTTTGGAGCTGTTGGGAACACAGTATTTTTTTACTTAAAATATTATAATTTGGAGCTCCTGGGAATTGATGTATAGAGATAAGAAGTTTCGAACGAAAAAGCTTACATACGTTTTTGGAGCTCTTGAGAACGATTTTATAAAATAATATTAATATTTAATTTTAGTCTTGGAGCGCTTGGGAGCAAAATCGTGGAGCGGACGGGAATAACCCATATGAACACGCACACACGCACACACACACAGGTCCAAAGTAGGTGGCCTAATCGCAATGCTCCTTTTTCTCAATATGCTTACTATACGATTAGCCTAGTGGTATGCGTAATGGACTGCTGAGACGAGGTCTCGGGTTCGATACCAGGTTTACCACGGCACACACCAATGTTCTTTCGAAGCTTTTCGAAGTTATGTGTGTATTTATCGCAGGTTTATAAGTGCCCGGTTAATGGCAATAGGCTCGCCACCTATTACATAGGGACCTAAACATAAACTGGCGAAATGTGGGTGCTAGCACCTCTGCCTACCCCTTAGGGGAATATAGGCGTGAATTTATGCTATGTTATGTTATGTTACAATAGTTGTTCATGCTAGGGGTACCGGTCGGCAGCTTAGATTGACGTAGTATAAAGCCAAGATTCGAAGCCGGGACCTCTCGATAAGTTCTAGTTAGCGTTGTTGGTAGTTTTCATTTCTGGTCTAGCTAAATGGCGCTGCTTAATAGATGTCCTAAAATATTTATTAATATTTGTGGTTTATGAAAATAAAAGCGTACGAACGATTTGTATTGTATGTTTATTTAATATAATGTTGTTTTTATCATCGATTATTTCCACTTACATAAGTACTTAAGTTCGTTAAACAGTTACAGTCTAAGTAACATCTAACAGACTACTAAATTACACATTTACAAATTTTAGTAACTGGGCTTTATACAATGGTTACAATATAAATTAAATTTGAATTTACAATGCAGTTACAAACGTTTGAAGTTACAAATTTTAACGTGACAAACGAAAACTAGAATGCCAAAAAAAGTAAATATTAGGCCATCTACAGCATTACGACTATATTTTTTAAATCATATAATTCAATAACTTAAAAATAACTAAATTAACGGAGGGAAAATAAGAGTTAAGGGATGTCCCAGTTCTTCAAAATTACACGATTAATTATTTTGAAAATAGTCTACTCGTTTATTTAGAACGACTACTATAATCTAGACATCTATATTTACAAGTACAAGAGTACTATGAAGTGGGTATATTTCGTGTACCTAATAATTTAGTTAAATCTAAAGAAATAAGTCCATGTCTACAACGGCGGCAATAATACCTAAATTACATTATGTTCGTTTTACTTCATTATAATTTTGAACACAATTAACAAAATTGAATGCAATCAAATCACAGTTTTGAGATTTACAGAATAGGCGTAGGTATGAACAGTTCGAGGGCATTTACATAGGTAATAGTTTAAATGAGAAATGAATTTTACAATTACTGTCAATATTATCGCCACGGTATAAACATTGACTTTGTATGATTATGAATGAATAACAAACATTTTCCACAATCATACTCCCAAACAATCAGACTAAATAAAGCTGGTTGCATACTGTCGACTGAACTGTCAAACGCAATCTTTTATTACGAATTACTGAAGAACAAATATACAAAGAACTTTACAAAAATAAAATATAAATCCTTCATAAAACAACAGTTTTATCAAAAGCACGCAACCGGGCCAGAGGAAATAATTTTTGATATTATTTTTTGTTATTTTTATTTTTATATTGAACCAAAAGCTTATGGAAAACTTGATAATTTAACATATAAAAAAATATATAGTCTTGATCTGTACTCATAGGTAGGCACATAATGATTTTTCACACACAATGTCGTGACATTAGCTATTAAACGCACATGCGATTAAACGTTCTTTAGTCACGGATAAAATATTTTTCTTCGATTCGTATGGCACAGAAAACTTAACTTATTGAAAACACAATTGCTCTGAATGTCACACATAATAAGTATTTTAAAAGGATAATTTTCATGTCGGTTTCACACGTAGATTATTTTGTTCATGTCTATAAAATTGTTCAACTCACGAGTTTACAAAAATAGCAAAATAATAATGTTAATAATTGGATTGTAGACATAAATGTCAAAGGCTATCTTTATAAATCTATCGTGTGATCCTGACTTTAGTCTGAGGAACATCGCGCGTCAGGGGTCATCAACGGAGAGAACAATTTTTCCATCAAATTGTAGAAAAGTGATATTTATATAATTTACTACATTTTACTAATACCAGAATTAACTTTTATATTTTTCTACAATTTGATTTTAAATGACGTATTTCATGCTTTAATGTTTGATAAATTGATCATGCAGACTCTACAAGATTTAAACATTTATACAATATAATTTCGCTTTATACAGTAACATTCTTAAGGAAGTACATTATATTTGAACACACATTTATTTTTAATTTTCACATTGAAATTGTAGACATATTAAAACATTCTATAATTCGGAGAAAAATATAAATATATCTAATATTAAGTGACAAAATATTGTTTAGTAAATTTCTGGAATATATCATTATTTTTATATTTAATTTTTATTAATATAGGTACTATGAGTATCTCTGACGTAGGATAAATATTTGAATAATTTAATGTATTTTGTATGATTTTGTGCGACAAATTATAGTGGTATTAACTTCTGTCAAAGGTCATACAGTATTGTCAAAGTTCATTTTGTTCAAACAAAATGTATGGTCCACATACGAAACACAACATAGACTACACAACCTTGGAAGCTCGATTATTGAACCATGGTGATTGGTGATGCCGGGCGTCAGGCGACTACTAATCACGCATCGATTTCATAAAATCCGTGTTAAGATGAGTGCTGATAACATTTAATGGTATATTTTTTGATTTTATTTTTTATTTTTATTTGCAAAATGAAATTTAGAGGCATAGAATAAAAAACAAAAATAAAAATATTTTTTAATGTCTGAAACGGAAAAATTGCAATTTAATTTAAAATGGAATTTTATATTTTTAATTGTCATGATAATAATAAATTGAATTAAATTTTAAAATTATTTTAATTATTGTTATCGAATTAGTTCATTGAGATATCCCGATTATGTTTTTTTTGAAATTTATTATTTTGATTAAATTCTATTCAAAGAAATAAATTGCTGATTAATTAATTGATTGAGATGAAATTTTAAGATGCATCGATTTTAACATTCTAGTTCTTCCAATCCCAATTCGCCCTTGTTCTATGTTGTGTCACGGTAGAAACAGATCAACTTCTCCACTGGGTAAACTCACCCATTAGCGACCATCGCGTGGGTAAGCACGATCGCGACTGTATGGTAAACTCACACACAGTCCATGACGTGAGTGCGTCAGTCCAACCGTCTAGGTGTACACTAACAACCGGCATTAGAGAGGAACGTTCACCTTACCTTACAGTTCTAGATATTGGGTAATATTTGTAGTGTTAACTAATAAATATGACATGTAGGTAGGTAGGGTAGTAGCACTCATAACCGCTTACATCACATGTGTGCTGTAGGGTAGACAGTCTCACAGGTAGGCGTCACGACATCACGTATCATGCGTCACACATCACGTGTCATGCGTCACGTATAACGCGTCACGCCCTGGGCTGCGTGGCGAGCGCACTAACAGTCGACCGTGTAGACGGGCGCGAGGTCGAGCGTGAGGTGCCGCAGCGCGCGGTCGCGTGACGCCGAGCGTGACGCACGTGACGACTTGATGATCTGTAGAACCATCGCCTTGCAGTCGTGACACACCGCCATCTGCACGCCTCGGAGTCGTTCCGCCGCCGTCACGCCGGTTGTACTGCGGCCGTACCTCGCCCTGGAAGAGAATACGGTTCGATTAGCAATTTGCTTTCTACGTGTGTTCTATCGACGTTCGTTATCATCACTGAGCTGCAGTGAGCACTGAGAGATTTTAACCAATAAAAGCTGAACTATTGTGGGATTAGGGAATTGGGAATCATTAGGTATCCAAGTCATGACTAGGCCCTGGATCAGCCGGGGTGCGAGGGATATGTCGAAGAAAACCTCTCCTCCGACCTAGCACCACGACCCTCAGTCGGCGTGCGGTTTTAGTCGGTTCGAGTCCGACATTACCTCCCCTTCCGGCTCCGGGGGAGGTACGCGAGGGCATTTCCGCACGAAAAAAAAGTCATGACTAGGGTGGACAACTGTGGTTTATCACCAACTGTATCCACTTTCACCTTCTCACTCTAAATTACCCTCACTTGCGTTCCACTCAATGTATTGCGATGAAACGTACAAACGATAAATCTGCATTGTAATGCAAAAACAACAGAAGTACCTACCTAACTCTAAAACTAATCAAGGCTGTTAATTGGCGAGTACTTGTTGTGAGCTGACAGATTTTTGAACATTAATTCTGCCTTGAATGTAATGAATGTGCAGTTTTTTTTATTCGAGTCAAAGATTTATAAATATTAGCTTATAAATCTTCGTAGCTCGACTTTTGCTCCTATCCGAAGTCGAGCTACGAGAATCGGAATTCTACTCAACCTATTACTTTAGATACGACCGGGATGACCGTAAGGATGATGATGATACATTGTACTTACGTGTCTTCAATGATATGAAATTATTAACCTGCCAGTTCTGTTTGTGTAGTAACTCATCATCTCATCATATCATAAACTCACGCCTGTATTCCCCGAAGGGGTAGGCAGAAGTGCTAGCACCCACATTTCGCCAGTTTATGTTTAGGTCCCAATGTAATAGGTGGCGAGCCTATTGCCATTAACCGGGTACTTATAAACCTGCGATAAATACACACGTAACTTCGAAAAGCATCGAAAAGTCATTGGTGTGTGCCATGGTATACCTGGGATCGAACCCGAGACCTCGTCTCAGCAGCCCATTACCCATACCACTGGAAACGCTTCAAAGACAATTGATTGCACCCGAATAAAATAATTGCAGTGGTGGTAGATGATAAGATTGTTTAGTGATTACTGATGGATGACAGACAGATGGTAATTTCATCAAATGGTAATTTCATCATAAATGGTAATTTCATCATAATGTCTAAGCTTCCCTATGTAATTTGTTTAGTCATCACTTTAGCTTTAGATCATTATATAAAATGAATATATACTTTATGCAGGTACCTATGCTGTATTTTGGGAATTTAGAGGGAGAAAGTGAATATCTAATAAAATTCTCGTTCATATAATTTACTTTCTTGTAGTGCGTAATACCTAGCTTAATTCAAGTCATCCTCAGTAAATCTGATTAGACAATTTTCATTGATGTAAGAGGTCGTTTAAATTGACTAAAACCGCATGCCGTCTCGGGGCTCAAATGCTAGGTCGTAAGATGGCCAATAAGGCACTTCCCTTACACTTCAATTGACCCTGAATCATCGCCGGGGACGAGATGGTCCTTTTGAGTGTGGAAATCACGGCGTTCCCCTTTTGCCCTGGACAGTGGGGCGCGTATCGTGCTGCCCCAGCCTGCTGCTGCTAGAGAGAGTGACAGGTGGAGACTTGTCACGCCAGGCGTGCACTGGTGACGAGATGACCCCTTTGGAAGTGTAAATCAAGGTTTCCACATCCGAAGAATCATCCCAGGATCAGTTAGGGTGTGAGGGAAATACCTCCCAAGCCCATCTTACGCTCTGGCATTTGAGACCCACGACGGCGCATGCATGCGTTCATTGAGTAGGGGGGATAGAATGTGCTTGCGGTATAGTACAATTCATATTATCTGGAACCTAAAAATGTGGTGTATACAAGGACAGCGCGTCGCTAAAGTAGTACGGTAGGTACCTGCTCTTTTTTTCCATTCGGAAATCCCCTCGGATACCCCCCTGCCGGAGCAGGTAGGGGAGGTTATGTCGGACTCGAACCAACTAAAACCGCACGCCGACTGTGGGTCGTGGTGCTATGGCCGGAGGTGAGGTTGTCATCGACATATCCCTCGCACCCCGGCTGACCGCCATCCCTTACGGTCTGGCCCTCCTCAGGAGGGGGGACAACGGTGTCGCCGACTCGCCCCCGGAATGGGGAGGCGCGCTGCTTCACCCCCAGGCCCGCGCTCATGGGGGACGGACGTAGTTACCTGCGGTCGATGGTGTGCGGCGGCGTGTGCGCGAGCGCCATGGCCTGCGGGCCGTCCACGCTGCGTGACAGGGCCGCCCCGGGCACGGACAGCGTGTCACTGAAGCCCAACGCCGAGCCCCCCCGTGAGCCCGGGGCTGAGGCGGCTGCACCCCCTGCGCCGCCGGCCGCAGCCCTCCGGAGAGCCGCCGGACTGCTGGGAGCACTGCCCACGCTGTTCTCCACCATACTCTGTGGACAATGAAACGCTTTACTATTGAGTACTTAACCCAGTTTGGGGTTGGGACCAAACTTCCATAATTTGACATTGATAGTGTAATTGTACCTAATTGTGACTTGTTAATAAGCAATGTTTTTATGCAAATTTTGTCAATTTTTAATTTTAATTTTAATTTGGTGGTTTAATATATTATTGTTGTATTGATCAACTATATTCTAATCATGTTAATTTAAATAGTCTACTGCCATTGCATTGGGTAGCAACCTGTAAAAATGGTAGTATGTGGAATAAATAAATAAATAAATAATTTCCGTAAATCAAGTACCACCCATCTGGGATTATGTATTCCCACTTCTACCAATCGACTTTGGGCTTTAAATTGGCGGGGGATAATAGGAATAAACTGCCTACGAGGTGCTGCCATGAAATTCCGCACGAAGGATTGGACGCAACCTGCCAGTCATAAAAATTGCAGGCCAAAAAGTGGTCATACTGATTTGAGTTCGACGCTCTATTGCTCTTGCTCCTTAGTTGGAAACAACCAACTCAACCCTATTGGAAACTACCTTTATTATACAAAAATAAATTACCCATTTTTAACAATATTAAGTCATTGTAACCCGTAAATCAGTGGTTGAATCCTGTTACATTTAGACGTAAAAGTAAACGATCGAGGTCCATTCACGGTCCTGAGCCATGTAAGTAATTTGCGGTAGCGGCCGCACATCACTATTCACTTGCGGTAAATGAGAATCGTCTGACGCGTTGAATATATCCGGATTCATGGTACATACTTGGGTGTACTTAATTATAGATTCATCGCTTTTATATTGACCAAAACTTACTAATTTGTAAGATAACTTTATGATTAAAATTCTTATCAACTATGATTTTCCGTACGTTTAGACATATCTGCTATATAAATTATTGGAATTCAATAGTGCTTTATCTCTTTTATAATTAGTTTGCTTATTAGTCTAATTGTCTCTCATATGCTAAGGACTTCCCGTACCTAAGTAGATAGATTTATGATGTTTAAAATTTCTCCGAATTTTGTTCTGATTAAATTTCGATGAAGCTCAGTACACCAGGATCACAAGAACTTTCTAATACGCTTCTTGCTGCTCACGTACAATGGCCCAAGAAGTGAAGCTAAGTGCGGATAATAGAGTCCCTTATCCTATCCTACCCTTCTTGCTTCTTGAGAAGACTCATATTGTAGGCGTTTGGGAATACTATAGCAGAGAGATTATTCCACAGCCTGACCGTGGTATGAAGTCCATTTAATACCTTACTGTGTGCCCCGTTTTTGGTTGCAACATGTGAGGATGAATTCCTAGCCTGTGGCCAGTGGCAAGCTGAGAATCGTGCCTTCCCATTCCGGGGGCGAGTCGGGGACACCGTTGTCCCCCCTCCCGAGGAGGGCCAGACTCCGGCTTAGCACCACGATCCTTAGTCGGCGTTCGATTTTAGTCGGTTCGAGTCCGATATAACCAACTAACCGATTTCCGCACGAAAAAAGGCGGTTCAAAAATGCAACCGAAATTCACATTTGTATGATCAAATCCCTGGTGTACAAGACTTGGTTATTGGGAATGTAAGGGGTGTTTTTTTTTTATCGTGCGATAAATCCCCACGGAGCCGGTGGAAGTGGTTATGTCGCACTCGAACCGACTAAAACGCACGCCGTCTTGGGTCCTTGGTTGCCGGAGGTGAGATTGCCAAAAGCATATCTCTCGCACCCCGGCAGATGTAAGAGGTGTGGGGTATTGTCAGGCTTTTACCGAGTACTCGGGAGAGACGAGGCGGGACATGAGGCTCCGGGGGAAGGACGAGTGCGCCTCGTCCTCCGGCGACGGCAGCAGCGAAGGGCTCAGGAGTACCACCGGCACGTGAGCGAAGTGCTCCGTTGGAATCCGCATCTGGAATAGAAAGAAATAGAGTATAAAGAATAGGAGTTACGACTTCAATGGGCTATATGACTAATTTTTTTTTACTTTCGAAAAATGACCACTGTCTTATAATATAATGAACTGTAAAAGTAAAATTTTCGTACGACAAATAGTTTTCAAGATATTTGATTTTGAAAAATTCAATTTGTCGCGTCGCCCGAAAAAGCTCCATACAAAATCGTATGAAATTGTGACGTCACGCTTCGGTAGCGCGTAGTGCAAATGTATGTATCGCATTTATCTCGGTCTACGTTGCGTTTACACTTATATTGTTCATAATAAAAGTTATTTACAATTTAATGAGGAATCTAAAAAGTTATATATTTGAATTGAATTTGATTGTTTATATTTTGACTTTTTTTGGGAATTTCAACTAATGAAAAGTCATAGTTTCAGTTTACATATGCAATATTTTATTTTGCAAGGCATATTTTTTCAGAACAAGCAATAATATTAAGCAGTATTGGGAAGAATCGACGACTTAGTCAAATACCCTATTCTGATAGCGTGATTTTATTATTAAAAAATACATGAATGCTACGATTCATATCTGTTGTATGGTGTTTTCATGAAGTTTTCAATCAATGGTTACAATTTTGATCCTACTTCTTCTTCTCTCTCTACTGATACACTATTCTACTGATATAGTGAGAAGACTAAAACGCACAAAGCCGTTTGGGTTAGTGTAGTGTTTTTAGTGACAAATAAATGTAGTGACAAGGGCCGCGCATAAAGAACACATGAACAAAGTGTCTTCGCCATAACAAAAACTAAGTAAGTGTTGCTGGACACGTTATTAGAATTTATGTTTATGTAGTAATTTAGGTGAAAGTTATTTACTTAATAGTCATTAGGCTAGATTGTAATTATAGAGTATTGTGTAGGTACTATACTAGAAAAAAAAAACTTCTTTGAGCGATCGCCAATATCGGTTGCACCTGAGACTTGCACTTCAGAGACTGGGATTTGCTCTCCTAAGTAATCTTTCTTAATTTGCTTTGTGTTGACTTTTGACTAATGACTGAATTTTGAACCCCCACCCCAGAGAGAAGCTTACGGCAGAACCTCGTTCATCACTCGGCAGGTGTACCTAAACTTGCAGTTGGTTTGGGTAATTTTGAAACTTCCCCTATCCCTACAACGGCACTTTTTTTTTAATTTGCACTTGAAGGTTTTATTCTAGGTAAACGCGGAAAAAACTGAAAAAGTCAATTATTTCGAAAACCATTGATTTTTGGCCATACATTATGGGGAGTCAAAATTGTAGCATTTTGGGTCCTATACCTAACACTTCCTGACAGGAATACCTATGGCGAGTTACCAGTTACCCTGTACATATACCTAAGTTAAGATAATAGAGAATATCGTGAACTCACCTTTGAACAACACTTTTGACAGACAGTCTTTTTGCATAGTTTGCATTTCTGGCCCCAAGGACCGAAAATGCCGAATCTTGTTTTCAAACATAAGAAGCATACCTGCAACAAAATAACGAATTAAATTATAGACAACTTCCAAGTATATTTGAAACTGTAGAAAATATATCTATATAAATTATCTTATTATTTGATTCTATCATCTATTACCTATCCATTATTCTCTAATATGTATGTATTTTCAAAAAATAAATGTATCTTAGTTTATGCGCATTCTAGATTCCATAACACAAGCTAGTTAAGCTATGCTTACCATGGGTCTAGATAGCGTTGTGTAGAATGTTGTGGAATATTTATTTTATTTTCTATTTACTGATACAGCATGGAAGAACAAGTGTAATAAATCGTTATCTATTAGATCAATGTTGATTAAGTACCTATAGCACAAAAAGTCAAAGAACTTAGCGTCGATTAGCAAAGGATTTTTTTATGATCGATCCTGGCGGGATTCGAACCCGCGATACTTCTCTTACAGGGAGAATGCATTGATCACTAAACCGGACCTCACCATAGCGTGTTAAAGCGTCCGTGTTCCGAACGAGAAAGAGAAATAGAGCTATAATTTCATCCCTCTTTACCGCACAGAACCCGCATGCTGTAACACGTCATGGTAAGCGCGTTTCAGTTGTTATTGGTCCAAAAAGCGACTTACCCTTCTCTTCTCAACGTCTTCTTTGACCCTGCCTTCGACTGGCAGTACTTCTAGTTCAGCCTTCGTCAGTACAGACCTGATGTGGACAATCTCTTCTAGGGTCAGAGACAATCGGTCGTCAGACATTATGGCATCTTGCCACTGTTTCTGCAATTTAAAAAAGTTTGATTTAAAGATCTTACAGGATAAGGTACAGTCAACTACAAAAGTAGCTTAACAAATTCTAATATATTGAACACTGTGGCCCCTAAACCTTACATAAAATTGTGAAAAAAAAACATTGAATATGTAAATTAAGTTTGTCTTCTGGGAATCATAACACTTCATTTACTATAGACAGATGCATTCCATTATAAGAAAGATTTGTAAAAATATTTTAGTGTTAATAACTTATGGCGTTGACTGTACATGTTGTATAAATGTGTTGCTTTTAAAATGAAATACATAGTCACTATGTTTCATATAGAAATACAGTCAGCAACAAAATTTAAGCTAGGTACACGTTTGAATGAAATTTTTATAGTATTTATTATGCTAAGTTTTAAATTCGAAATACATTGGATAAAATGAATCGCTCAAGTGGGACTTGAACCCACGACCTTTCCCTTACAGGGGGAATGCTCTTCCAACATAAGTATTGAGCAATACCTGAATCACTTTAAATTTCCCTTCTCTTTATAACCATCTTTACGGTGGAACCATTTACCAACTTTCTTACGAACTGTTGGAACCAATGAATGATTTTTCAACCATTTTTAAACATTTATGCTAACTTTTAAATTCGAAGCACACGTCATCAACATTTCAATACAAATATCACTTTAGATCTAAAACCTTTCAACTTGATCCTCTAAGGATTCTTAAAATATCTTCTTGTCAATCTATCATAAATTATTATATACCTACCTACTGAGTTTGTCAATTTGCTGTATGGCTAACGATCGCTGTTAGCATCAAAATTTAACGAAGACTAAGTATATACAACTGCTGACCATACATTGAGCGATGGAATCTAATCCTGATCCCAGAAATATGTAACATTATTCATAAAGGTGGGTACTGACTTGCTTTACGGGGCGTAGTAATATGTTACAAGGCGACCATTCATGCAGATATAATAAGAAAAAAGCTAGGAACGAGCCATAAGGAAGGAACCCAGATTCAGACACATAGTGTAATTAATGTGTGTCTGAATCTGTGTTCATCGAATGTTACATTACGCCTTATAATGGTGTTCAATACCAACCAATAAGAGAAGTAGCTTCGGTGGAATATGTATTTCATTTTAAAGTAATATCTCCATGATTTAGTGATTCATGCTTAACAGTAATGTGTGAGTTAAAACATACTAACATTTAGACACAGTGCTGGTGCATGCCATATTAGCGTATCTACTAAGCTTACATCTTGCGATTATACACGGACGAACTGAACAATAACATGTCTATATTTCGTCATTTATGAATATAGAGCCTAGTTTGAAAAACCAAGTTTGGACAGGTTAATTTCGTAATATGAAAAGGCGAATTGAAGTAGGAATAAGTCGTAAGTAAGTACATTTTATGTGTTTCAGTCATGAAGTGTAGGTTCATGTATACTACTGAATACAACTTGTCGATACATTTTATTACGGTCACATAAAATTCCGTTGCCGTGCCAGGACGGCAGTGTGCTTGCACCCTAAGTATTACAAATGCTTATAGAAGGAATTGTACGAATCGTATTATACACATAAGTAGTTACTAAAGGAAAGCCAACGAGACGAGAGAAAAAAGGTAAACAAAGCGACCATTACTGAGTTACGTTGCGATAACTAGCGATTATTTTCTCTGTCCTTGTCGCACATATCACACGTACGCGACAATAGTCGAGCGACAGCTGCCGTTGCATGTTTCGTAGTACAGGAAAGCTGTCACCACAGCGCGCGGTTCTAAACTGTCAGATCCGCCATCTTATGAGCAATTTCATTCCTGTCTGGAACGCGCTTGAAGCGATACGTAATCATATTCAAATAACCTTACCTTGTTTACCCTTTTCCTTCGCTTCGTTGGTTTTACTTTAGCTACGTACTAGGTATATGCTATGTTCCAACAAATATCTTCCAATACCTTATTCATCATGCTGTGTTGGAGGACCATCACCATTCTACATCTACGTGTGCTACTCACATGCGAGCCATGGGTGGGGCTGCCACTAACCGACTTGATGAGCTCGTCCTGCAGAGAGGACCGAGACCAGGACAGTTCGTTGAGGGGCCCGTCGGCGTCGCTACTGGCGAGCGACGCGGCGCCGGCGCAAGACGCTCGCGAACCTGGCCTGGGGGAGAAATACATGATTAATTAAGTTATGTTTCCGTACAAGCTGAGTGTCACCATTGTAATGTGGTACGTGTTTGTTATTGTCGCCATCTTTCCTGAAACTTTGCCTTATAAAGTTAGTTGAAATGTATAATTACCAAGTTATCACCGAGTGAGTTATACTCCGTTTGTTTAGGTACTTAAAAAAAGGTAAACAAATCGTAAAAAGGGTTCTTCTATAGGGGCATTTTTCGTTCCGAAATAAAAAGAAACCAAAATAAAATCACTTTAGAACTTAAAATCCATTTCTATCATATATTTTTCTATATTTAACTACTTTGTTTAATATTAAGTTGCAATTATTATTTCCTAAGCTGAAAAACTATAATAACTATATTATTTAGAATGATTTTAAAAACTCTTGCACTGTACCTACCATAAAGAAACTAAAAAGACAGATATTCAAAACAGTTTTTTCCAGATCGCGCCATACGTGCGTGAATGTCAAAGTCAATTCGCAGTTTGTAGTTTGTATTTATTGTTATTATTTGGTACCATATAGAGCTGCGCTGCGAAGAGCATGTACTGAAAGAAGTGGAGAAGATGTAATCCCTAGATAATAGACGAAACCTATGATCGCTTTGTAATTAGTGTTGGTGATAGTTCTTCGGACTCGGACTAAAATATTATTTAGTGATTGAATTTGAAATCAGTTTGATTGTTATTATAATTTTGTGAATGTTTTGAACGTGTCAGTTTAATATTATAATTGTTAAAATTATTTAATAAGGTAAATGTAGTCTTTACGTTGCCCATAATCATGCACAAAAATACTATTGTCATTGACAGTTGACTATCTCTGAAATCCACCATTTTTCTTGTTTACCTTTTTTTAAGTACCTAAACAAATGGAGTATAGGTACCAT